>OW387023.1:12406666-14813333 GCA_936439885.1 Nowickia ferox | reverse complement strand
TTCATCAGTCATACGACCATTACGTTCATATCAATCTGCACAACAGCTGATATGAAAAATTTATAAAAACCTACAAATCTGTTAAAAATTTAAATCACTTTTAGAAATTGTTTTATATATGAATCTGGGGTTACATTAAAAACTTCTAAATCAACTTAATTTATTTATTGCTGGTTTTTATGTACAAATAAATATTTGAAGAAAAAAGGAAAGACTTAAAAAGTCTACTAAAAAATAATTCGCATTTTCAACTTATTTTTTCTAAAGAAGATAACATACACTTTTAGTAAAGTATCAAAGACAATATTTATGAAGCTTACCTTTGACTACAGACAGCCTTCACAACACTGCAAATGACTTTAAGTTCATTGTATTAAAACAACCACAATAACAACAAAACACACAATTTTATTACTTATGGTATTTTCAATTATATAATGGTCAATAAAAAAAAATGACTCAATAATAATTATAAACAGTGATTGGGTTGTTAATTGAAATTATGCACCACTTGCGATAAATATCAAATGATAATGACTTCTCTTAAAGCTGTTAAAAGTTTTTAAGCAAACTCTAATTTGAGTTTAAAGTTTGTTAATTAAACAAATTAAAGTGCAATGAATTTTAATTAAAATATCAACAAATCAACCACTTTTTACAAGAGCAAAAACCAGGCCAAGGTTGTAATTTTATGATTATTAATTTCAAGTTACCACAAGCTTGGTGTACTATTGTTAATAAATGGTTAAAAAAAGATCTACTCTATTAAAATTTTTACTACTTTTTACTATTATTTTGTTTTTTTTTAACAGAAATATGATCCTTTAAATGCTTCAAATTTTAACACAAAATAAATGTGAAATGTAAAAATAAAAAAGAAATATAATTTACTTGGGCATTATTTTAATTTATACACAAAAAAACCAAAAGTGCAAACTTCCTAGTTACGAAACGAAACAAAAAAAATAAATAAGAAATCATCTATTTTATTACAAGAAAAAACTCTAGTGAAAATTGGATTAAACAAGTTAAAAAAAAACAAGCTGGGGAGGGAAAATTATTTTGAGCATAAGCCAAATAAGTTTCAAGAAATAAAAAATCATTTACGAAAATGTTAACAACAAGTAAACGCAGAAAATCTCCAATAGCGCCAAGTAAATGGTTTATGGTTGCTTTAATTTGTGGTTCACTTTTCTGCAGTGGCATTCGAGCTCAAGCAGTACACAGCCACAACAACAATGATGAGACAAATAATAATGTTACAAATGATGTTACCGATGCATCAAAGTCATCAGCAGTAACAGTAACAACAGAGCTTGTGGAAATAGCAACAACAACAACATCACCGTCATCATCGCCAGAATTTACAACAATAAGTGAAGCTGCATTAGCATCATCGTCTACGTTAATGCCAACAATGCAAAAGTTAAGTAACGAAAGCAACAACAATGACACCAACGCTGCCAACAACACCAGCACCAATACAGACTTAAACATCAATAGGCTTGATGATGTTATAGAAATGGATGCTGAGGCTAAAACGTTAGAAATAACAACAACGCCAGCACCACCGGCAATAACAACAATACCAACTGAAATGAATAATGATAGTTCAATGACTTTTATGTCTTCGACCACAACAACAACAACAACAACAGAGTCTGCAGCATCAGCCGCGGCTTCAATAATAACAACAAGCACAATGGCAACGTCTTTAGATGAATTATCATCTTCTTCTTCAACATCGTCATCTTCACCTTCCTCTTCTTCTTTTTCAACCTCCACAACCACCACAAATTCGTTGCCCTCAAATACTGGTGAGTTTTTCATTGTTATTATTACAGTTGTTTTGGCGTTTTCTTTTTCTTCTTCTAAAAACCCAAAATATATTTTCCTAAACTCTATTATAAGATTTTTCATGCTTACCTTCTTGTTGTAGTTGCTTTTGAGTTGAGAATAATGCTTAACACTGTTTCCCTTCAGAATTAAGGAACTTTAATACACACTATTGGAAAACAAATAAGCAGTATCAGTTCTTAAATGCATCTGAAAATTGTGTGCATAGTTTGTGTGTATTATAATGCCTTCCAATATTAACAAAGCTTAAGGTATAAATTTCCAATTAGATCTTCTGTTATTATTATTACTATTTTTTTTTACTATACACACAATTTAGAAGCCTCAAAAGAAAACTAAATATGTACATATGTATATATTCTGTTTTTGTGAGAATTTTTTCTTACCACATTTAACTTCTATAGAATTGAATGAATAGATTTTTAGATATGTATGAAATAAAAAAACATTATTTGAAGAAATCAAGAAATGTTAATAAGAATGTGTTAATAATTTTCAAGCAGATGGAGGTCGTAACTTACAAAAAAAAAAACAAGAGATGAATGAATGAATGGATTTTATGAGATGAGGATGGAACAATCAAATTTAAATACACCAAAAAAAAAACACTTGTTATTGTTGCTGCTTTTTCTTGCATTAAAGGTTGTTTTACAAATTTATTATTAGAATGGATTTTTTTAACAAACGCTTTATACAACCATTCAAACTTCCAAAAGCTTCTAAGCGAACTTTAAGAAATTTTTATACAAGACTGACAGAAAATTATGAATCTGTACATATGTACTCGTATGTATTTTCATCTTACAGCTAATCTGTTATGAAACTGACTAAAGGTACTTTTTTAAGACATACACCGCAGCTTGACAAGGCTGCCGAATAGAACCCAGTGAAATTACCCTTTTCTCAGAGAGAGCGTGACATCCTCAGTGTCTTTCTCCTCCATGTTCTTTTTAAAAAATGCATTTTTACAAGACGCTTTATTCGAAAGTACTTTTTTAAAAGTACGTTTTTTAAGAAATTCTCTTTCAAGGGTACCACGTTAAAAGGTACGTTTTTAAAAAGGTACTTTTACATTTTTAAAATATACTTTTTTAGGAGGTAATTTAAAAAAAAAAAGGTACGTTTTTCATACGTTTGTTTTAAAGTGATACTTTTTGAACATCTACTGTTGTTTTAAATTGATTTAATTAAATGTGCTGCAAGGGTAATTTCCACAATATTAACAAGCGAGCCTATGAATATCGAAGTCGAATAAGCGATGGCCTTCTGTCCGTCTGTCCGTCTTTCTGTACCTGAAATCGATTTTCCGAATCCCACAAGAAAGTTAAAGACTTCGGTTTTGACTGAAGAATCAGGCTCGAGGCTGGAAAGTTGAAACTTTTTTTGGTTCATCAAATTAAAAAACTAAAACTAATTTTCTTTTTTAACCGGACCTCGAAAAAAAAGGGGGAGGTTATCAATTTGTCTTCATCACTCGGTTCATTTTAGACCGAATAGAAAAATTATTTTTTATTTAAATGGTATTTGTAGTTTGTAATTTTTTCCATTGTTAAAACGGTGGACGGTGACACGGCCACAATTTTTTTATTTGATTTTATGGTATTCTACTTATTTGATTGCTGTGAAACCTAGCAAACACCTCTGGTTCTTGTAATTACACAATTTTAAAGCTGGAAAAATGGGCGGAGTCACACCCACTAACATTTATTATTTTATTTTAAGTGGTTCTACTTTACCGATTTTTACAAAATTTAACACACACCCTAAGCTCCGAAAAACACACAATCTTGCTTTTGAAAAAATGGACGGAGGCAGGCCCATTAAAATTTTATTTTATATTTCACATACTTTTTGTTAAACAACAGATTTTTAAAATTTTGTTTTTTGTTTCAAAGAGTTTACTGCCAGTTTGGTCCAATAGAATAGAAAAAGGGGAATGTCCGGGTCCAAAGACCGGCGCTGCGACACCTGATGGATGTTTTGTGCCATAAATATTGTGCGAAAATGTCCTATCAGATCTTTGCATTGAAATCGATATTTTTGGGCAGAATTATGTTTTGTTGTTATTTTTAACAGAAAATCGATAGACTGAATGAACCACTGAAAATAAAATACTAAATTTTAATGGGCGTAATTCCGCCCATTTTTTTTAAATGAAAGATTGTGTCTATTTTAGAGCTGAAGGTGTGTGGCAAGTTTCGCTAAAATCTGTTAAAACAGAACCACGTGAAATATAAATTAAATAAATTTTAATGGGCACAGTCCCGCCCATTTTTTAAATAAGTAATAACTTGTGGGTGTGTCCCCGCCCACTTTTTTACAATGGGACTAATTGGAAGCTATACCCTCTGAGACAAAAAGAGAATTCTTACAATCGGTCTAAAGTGTACCGAGTTGTTAAAAAACAATGTCAAAAACAAATACAGACGAATTGATAACCTCCTTCTTTATTTTTTTTTTGTAGATGGTTAAAAAAGATTCAATAAAACATATTTAAGTTATAAACTGTTGCAGCCCAAAATGTTTAATTGATTAATAGGAAAAATCACTCAATCTTTCGATTGAAGATTTCCAAAAAGATTATTTTATTGGCAGAAAATTAAAATCGCTGCAACCCACCATTTATTTGAAATACAGTAACCTTTAACGAGCCAGCCTAAATACCAGGGCCAAGTTATTTTTAAGCCTTTTGATGGTTATTTTTTTTTAAACAATTTTTTTTAGCATTTGCAGCCAAGTGTTTCTTTTACTTCAACTGCAATCAAGCAGAAATTATTTACATATTTGTCTATATTTTTATAAAAGTTTTTGTTTACACCCACACGCAAGTATGACTTAATTAAGCAAATATTTATATATGTATGTATGTATGTATATACATAGTATATTTTTATGCACATATCGCACCCTAACTCATACACAGTTACAACTCAAAAAATGTCTGATGCTGAGTACTGGCAAATAACTCTTGATACTGTACAAATGATGCAAGTATGTAACATAAAAATAAGCATAAGGGTATTTTATATTCTTCTAGAAGACTGTATTGCAAATTAATTAAATGGTTTACAAAAAAAAAAAAAAAAAAAAAAATTACTTTCATCATTTTGAGTTGTGACTGTTTATAGTTTAGTCTGCGATATGTATATGTCTACATTTAGTTAAATTTATGTAGCTGCAAAGTTAACGAGTATATATGGATGTAATCGTATATGTGAATGTTCAATTATTTGAATATCGTTTTCTTTTTCATTTAAAACAAAAGCCATATTTATGGCATTATGCAAATCCAAGACAAATTAAACAATATGGGTTGAAAGCAAAAAGACAAAATATTTTAAAATTGAGCAAATGTTGATATTTCTGCACTAAAAGGGAAGGGGAAAAATGTAAGCTGATCTGAATTGTTGGTAGATGGAATTTTTTTTTTAGATAATTATTTTTATCATCAAATCGCATAATGTAAATGAAACTTCAAAAATAAAAATTTTTGGAAAAATTTTTCAAGAAGTGTATTGGGTTTATTAATTAAATTAAGTTAAGACTATAAGCCAAAGCAGTAATTAGGCAAAGAATATGTCTTTATATATATATATATTGCAGTTGTTCCCTATAAACTAATTTTTTGCAAAATCACTTGCCATAGCATTTTTACCATTTCCGCTTGCGCTCTGCGCATGCACGAATGTCTGCTATTGCTGAGGGAAATTGTACTTAGAATAAAAAAATAAGAATTAATTATGATGTGGTAACATTTTTGTATTGCGGAGAAAATACATGGAATAGGCTGGCTACTTGTAGGGTCGCAAAGGAAATATAGTCAGGCTTCCATGATAGACGATAAGAAGCAACAGTAAGCGGTTGGACGCGGTATTGGTTGGCCCCTAGGCGATGTTAGACATTCCCTATTATACATTCAGTTGTAGCTGGCAAGAACAGGATAAAACAAAAGAGTTACGCTATGCTAATTGCTAAGAAAACACATACTAGACAACCTATCGTAGGTATCACACATTCGTCAAGTAGACCACCGCAAGCGGTACTTCAACTCAACGGAGTGGATCATCTTTCAATTCAAACATAAAATTGTTTAAGTGGTGAGTTATAAATTTGTTCAAGTTAGGCCCTAAAAAGAAATTTGTAAAATCAAATGCAAAAATTTTTAATAATTTGCTAAAACTATTTAATTTTTTCAATCAATAAATTGATACTAAAAAGTAAACCAAACAAATAACGTGTCTGTACAATATGGCATTTACATATAGTATAAGAACAGATATCTTCACTAAGCAATTTTGTTACGTATCGCTCATTTACTCAAACAACGTCATAATTGCATGAATTAGAATTTTTTCAAGGGATGGAAAAGTTGGTACAATTGTACCATTTTTAGCAGTATTTGAATGCCAAAAGTACCGTAGCGCCCCAATGACCATTTTAGCACTATTGAATTTTTTTCTATTATGTAATATAAATACAAATAGCATTAAAAATATAGAATATAAAAGTAACCAGTTTCGTGCGCTGGTTGATGTAGAAGTTATTAAGTCCTTAAGAAAGGACGGCATATGTATGTACCTTTTGCTCGAAGGTATTAGAAATGAAAAATTAGGTAAATGAAGCGCTGTTATCCGATATGTCAAAAATTTTGTTGGCGCAATCTTATCTATTCCAAATTCATCTGCAAATGTGGAAAATGTATTTCCGTACGAAAGAGAGAAAGCGACTATTTGCATCGACTGGAGACAGTCGGTTATTCAAAACAAATGATAATCATTGAACTTCAAAGTGCCTTTTTGTCAATTGTTAAGCTTTTACTGTATATTATGCGTGCCTTTTTAGTTAATTAATAGAAGTATTAAAAAATTAAAACTAAAGAATTTGGTACAATCGTACAGAAAAAAGTACAATTTTTCTTGAAAATTAGTACAATTTTTAAATCTTATTTCGCATCCCTGTGCCAGACTTCAGCTGAGAGAATACGTTGTTTAAATGTATTTAACTTGTTTATTGATAAAAATAATTTCACTAAAGTGCGATTTTGACGAACTTTAGTCTATATAATCGAAAATTTTACTTGATGTAGAAATTTTTTTTTGTTTTAATTTTAAGGACACGGCTTATAGTGATTTTTTTAATTCAGGCGCTTTTTCTTAGTCTTTTCGTTTTTCGCGAGCGTTTTATTAGTTTTGGCGCTTTTTTTTTGTTTAAGCGATTTTTTTCGTTTTTTGGCGATTATTTTCGTTTTTGGCGGCTTTTTGGTTTTCGGGATTTTTTAGTTTTAGCGTTTTTGAAAGTTTTAAAAGTTTACCTCTTACGGTTTCCAAGATACTGCAACTAGTGAAACATCATAATAGAATACAAAAATGAGTGTTTATTGCAAAAAGTGTGAGCAAGAGAGCATTTTCATACACAAAGCTCTTGTGTGCTCTTGTTGTTGTTTATTTGGATTGATCGTGTTGTATACATGTAAATGCCTGCAAGTAGCCGACAAACGACAAACAAATTGCCGGGTTATGCTCTTCATTTTGTTTTGCATTAAATAAAATTGTATAAAACAATTTACTAGAACAGGTAAAAAATATTTCCTGAAACTAAAATTTACTTCATAAAAACCTTTGTTTGAAAAGATTTTGGGAATAATTTTTTCTGTATTTTCTTAGGCTAAAAGTCGGGCGAGTAAAGTGGCATTGATGAAAACTATAACTCCCAATTCTACTTGATTGGTTGTAGGTAGCAAGCAGCCACCTAAACCAACCAACCTTTCAAATTTCTATGAAAAGTTTTAATATGAATTTTAGGAGGTCCTTCGAATCCACGGTAAAAATTTTTTTTATTACATACTCCTTTCCTCGTGAACACAATAATATTTTCATCTAACATTAATTTCTGATTTTCAGAATTTATGTAAATTTAAATGCCCTTAACTATTTAACAATTCATTTCACAATAGCTTCATTTGTTCTTAGCAGGTTTTAAGCACAATTAAACATTGAGCTTTAAGAAACTTTGAACCAGATGCATTTATTTAACTTTAGCAAAAAAAAAATAGAAATAAAAAATTAAAAATTAACAAAAAGCAATTAGCAAAAGTTATTGTTAGATATACATATCTACGAGTGTAGTACGAATAATTGCAAAACCGTCTATTTACACAAATACAAGCATACCCACCACAGTACAGCTAACAAATGTTAAATATTTTTCAAAATAAAGTGAATGGTTTTTTTTTTTATTTTCAAAAAAAAATCTAGTGCAATTACTAGAATGATATAAATCTTAGGAAAGTATTAAATATGAACAATTCAATGAAGTATTTTTAAGTAATTAACTACTGCGATAACTGGTTTGTAAGTAATTTTATTTGCAAAATAATAATAATCTGTGGTATCCAGATAAATAATGCTAGGTTTTGAAAAATTTTAACTAAAAGTAAGTTAATTAATTTATTCAGCCCAATCATGAATATTCCCTCGGAAATCATTTCTCAAGAAAAATAATTTTCTCGAGAAAACATTCCTCCAATCATAAATTTCTTGGGAAGAAAAAAGCGTAATACGTGGCATCACCGCATTATGAAGCTCGTTGTTTTGCTCGTTTGTTGACATTTTGTTTCTCCCTTTTTTTTGAGTGAGAGAGCAAAAAAAAAAATTATTAAAATTCACCAACTTGAAAAAATATGTAAAAAAAAGTTTATAAATTATTTATTTGGGAATTATTTGTGTTTTTCCAAATAAAAGAACTATAAAATACAAGTTTATGTATACAAATTTTGTTTTAATGGAGTATTAACCATGTTTTTATGCAAACTCCCTTCTGTTTTGCAAGAGAAATATTTTTAGTGAAAAAAGCAAGTTCAGCTGCGTTCATAATACCTGCTTTTTCCCGGGGAGATTTTTTATTCCCGCATTTGGTAAAAAAAGGGGGGAAAACAAAGTCATGATAGGAGAAAAGGGAAAAGTGAGAAAACTCGTGCGGAATTTTTGTTTATGATTGGGCTGATTGAGTATTTGCTGGCATTAAACTTAGTGTCACAACAAAGCACCAATTTAATACGAATACTAATTCAAAATTTAAACAAAAGAAAAAAGCTAGAAATTGCAAAAAGCTCAGTGATGACCAAAAACTAGTGCGTAATCCCAAAATTTACAGTAAATTCAGGTGTCTTCGACCATAGTCGGCCAAAGTGGTACCAGAGTGCCGAACTTCAATCGTCTTCTTATATAGGGTGTTTTTATTGAGGTATAGAACTTTAAGTTGGCATCACTTTTTTAACTGGCGGCCATTTTGTCAGCTGTCAAGTGATTAATATTTAGATTGGTTTGCCATTTCATCATGAACAGGTTGACAAAAGAACAACGCTTGCAAATCGTGCAAATTTATTTCGAAAATAATGGTTCAGTTCGCGAAGCTTACCGCAAGCTCCGTTCATTTTATGGTCGACATAATCGTCCATCAGAGCAATTAATTCGGTTAACCGGTCAATTGGCCACCAAGATCGTGTGATTTGACACCATTGGATTATTTTCTTTGGGGATATGTGAAGTCGCTCGTCTACGCCAACAAACCAGAAACGTTAGGGGACTTGGAAGCCAACATTCGTGGCGTTATTGCCAACATACGGCCCCATATGCTCGAAAAAGTGGTTGAAAATTGGACCTGTAGAATTGGCTTTATTCGAGCCAGCCGCGGCGGCCACATGCCCGAAATCATATTTAAACGTTAATGGCATAAAATTATCCTTCTAATAAAGCCAAATTGATGGACATTAAAACGATTTTCTTGTGTTTTATTTCAATTCGAAGTTCTATACCTCTAAAAAACACCCTGTATAAGTGAATACACATACATGACTACATTTCTTTCGGTAGCTAGCACTGTCTTAGATAGGCTCACAGAGAGTGCAACCGAGATAGAGAGAGAGAGAGTAAGGTATTAGTCAACACTCGCCATGCAACCATCAAAAATTAAATAAAAAAACCGGAGAAGTTCAGCATAAAACAATTTATTACTAATGAAAGTAATCAGCAAGGAAATACAGAGAAATCTAGACAGATTTTATTTTATTTTGCTTATAATTTACCCTAAGCTACCAACACAACCGCCTTAGTTCTTTTTAATTTTTGCAGTTTCATTAACTTTTTTAAGTTTCATATCAAAGACCAAGTAAGCCACTGTAAGCAAATTTAATATTTATTATCGTCATAAAAACAACTTTAATGAAACACATTTTTCTCCATTAACATTTTCAACTTCTAAAACATCCAATCACTAATCATTTGTATAATTTCATTGAATAACGTCCAAACGACCAACATTTGAGCACGAGTACAGTCACATCAGGCTGCTGCTAACAGTCAGAGAGCTTCTAAGTCTTTTCAAGTCAAGTTATTAAACATGTGTATTTCGCTTTTTTATTTACGCCATTTATTAACTTTGAACTTAAATAATCACATTAAAAGTTGTAGAAAAAAAAAGTTTAAAAAAACTAGTTTAACTTATCTATCTTGAGATTAAGATTATTTAATTTAATTTTTTTTTTTAACATTCAATTATTGTTTTCGAAATGGCCTTGTCTTGTAGCCAGTTTTTATGTAGGTGTTGAAAAAAAATATATATATTCAAATTAAGTAATAAAGTCTTTGTTTAATTGACGCAAATTATTGTTATTTGAATAAATACACTGTGCTACAGCGAAAAACAGTTTCTAGGTCTCTCAATGAACAGGGAGTTGACACTTTCTAAGAATATGCATGTGCAAGTATGTACAAGTATTTGAACAATGTTTGTTTTTTGTTTCCGACTTCTTGGAATAAATTTTAAAAAATGCAGAGGTCTATAGCAGAGCTCTTTATTCCATACCCTTGAGGGCTCTGCCAACAATAAACAACACGACTACTAAGAAAATCGTACAGCAAGAGAGCAAAACACACAAATTCTCAATTTTTTATGAAATAAATACACCGATAGTCTTCAGCAGCGATGCCAATTAAGCGCGTTTCGCACTAAATTTAGCGCGTTTTAACTATGCCAAACGCGCTTTTTTTCGTCTTAGTGCGTTTAGTAAAAAAAAGCGCTAAATTAGCGCGTTTTTAATAAAGTCATCATCATTTCAGTTCAATATTTTTTTTAAACTTTTTTTGAATAAATTTAACAATTTTCTAGTACTCAAAACTCATAAAATGTTTTAAATTGGTTAATGATTCTGCTGTCGCAAATAAAATTCCCTTGACTGTGGTGAGACTTAAAAACCCATTTCAATACTATAAATGGCAAATATTTTGAAATTTCACAACTAAAAATATGTACTCGTACTCGTGACCAAAAAATTAGTACAATTTATTAAACATCTATTCTTGCTGAAGCACAAAAAGCATTTGAATCGAAAAACTATACGACAATTTTTATAAGTTGTCAAAAAGTCTGACAAATAAAATAAAAACTAAGGATTTCGATTATTTGGAAAGCAATTCTGATTCTGTATTAAATGATTTTAATTATTTAGGATATAATTTCGAAAAACAATATTATAAAATCTGAAAAGAGCTACTAAAAAAAATCAATTGTATTTACTAATATAATATAATAATAATAATGTACATACAACGATTTTTATTAAAATATAATTTAGCGCGTAGGAAAATAGCGCGTTTTAGCTATAAACAGTTGACAATGCTGTAACTTAGCGCGTTGTAGCGCGTTTTGCGAAGGGAATAGCGCGTTTGGGTTATAAATAGTTGGCATCACTGGTCTTCAGCAAGCAGAAAAATTATCTCGCTCAAATATTTTTATAACAAGGGGGGTTACTCTCTATTGCGATGCGAAAGAAAAATGCTACGAAATCGAACGATTGGTACTCTCTAATGCGTTTGCGCATTTGGTTTTCGCATATATTTTTCTTTTCTTTCGCAAGCCTGGTATCACCGCACTCTGTAATACGAAAGCGTCTGTCAAAATCGTCTGATTATCGCAAATTTTCTTGCGATAGGTAAATACCAAACGCAAAGGGAGAAAAACATGTGAGTACGTTGAAAAAATATTTATATTTGATATTAAAATTGTTTTAATTGCATTCATACTGTCCTGCAATTTTGTGTTGAAGTGTAAGTGCTTGAAACCATCAAAATCATTATAAATCAAATTTGATATGGTTGGAACGTAGTATTCTTTCAATGCCGAGCAATGTGAGACTGCTGCGATAGTTTTATAATAGTTGAAATTGCTCTGGATCTCTTTAAAACTTTTAGCTCGTGTTGAACAGCATTTAGAACATACAGAAACGCTTTCTTATTCAAACGGAAACGCGTCTCTTTAGACGCGTCCTACACGGTCGTTTTCCTCATCAAACACTATTTTACTTTCAATTAAAAACTGTTACACTTCACTTTTCCCTAACTTTCCTTTTTTGAAAAGACGTTTTTTACATATTTTGGCATTTCATTACTGTCAATCTTTGCCATATTTCCTTTTGCAAAGTCAGTGCTGCCACTTTATCAAAAAATTTTCCGAAAGGATTTGCCAAAGTAATAGAGAGTACCAAATTGGCATTTAGCTTTCGTATCGTAAGTGCTTTCGCATCGCAATAGAGAGTAACCCCCAGTACTTTTTTTTGCAGTTGAAAAAAGAAAATATGTGATATACTCGTATAAGGTGGGAAATATTTTTAAACGCGCTTAATGTCTGGTATGTAACCAGACATTTAAAAAATTATTGCATAAAGACAAACTTCTGTTCATATATAAAATTAGCACACATATATAACCAATTAATTAATTTACAAGAGCGATTTTTTTTTTGTGGAACAATAATACATTCTCACTTTTAAGCATATTCTCTGTTTGGTGACCACTGCTCTAGGCAAATGGGACTGTTGCTTAAATTAAAATTTTATAATTTATTTTACATTGAATTTTGTTAAACAATATAGAAAACAAAGTACTTTTTTGAGAAGAAAGTACCTTTGAACAAATTGCCTTCTAAAATAAAATCTTTTATGGCTCTTTTCACAATGTACAATTAAAAGATAACAGGAACTTTAACAGCAAGTTTTGTTCTTGTTTTGAAGAGCTGAAAAGGGACGTTAGAAGAAGAATAAGAAGTTGTTCTTTATTACAAATTTAACTTTGCCAGTTCGTATAAACTTGCATTTAACTTAATTATTAATGAAAAGCTTTTTATAGGTCCCATAAAATCCTACTTTAAAGTAAGTTTAAGTTGTACTAAAGGCCCTTAAAACCTTCCTCTAAAAGAAATATCTTCTAAGGGTATACACAATATTTCTCATATTCATATTTCTCATACCCCAGTAGATAGACTTGGGTGCTGATGAAGTGCGTTGCTGCACAGAAAAATATCGGTATTTCCCCCAGCTTATAGTCTAATTTAATTTTTCTTCTCTTCTTTAGAAACTCACATTAATTAATAAAAAATATTTCATTCAATAAGAATTGAAATTACTGAACTTAAGCCGACTAAAAAATTATTTCTGACTAAGGAAATATCTTTAAAAAAGAATAAAAAATAACTTTAAGTTGTAATAATGGTGCTTACAAAACTACTTCTACAAGAAGTACCTTTTTAAGAAAGTACATTTTAAAAAAAGTACCTGAAAAAATAACTTTTCATAAAAATTGGCTTTTAAACAAAGCAGCTAATAAAAAATACCTCTAAAAAATGTTTTAAAACAAATCACCTTTTAAAAATAGCACCTCTTAAAAAAATTTTAAAATGTACTTTTTTAAAAGGTAATACCTTTCAAAAAGTGTATTTTTTACAAATAGTAGACTTTAAAACAAGTACCTTTTACAAAAAGTAAGTTTTTAAAAAAGTATCTTTAAAAAAATGTATTTAAAAAACAAATTTTTACCTTTTGAAGAAAGTACCTTTTAAAAAGTACCTTTTAAAAAAGTATCACCCAAAAAAGTACCTTTAAAACATAAATTCATTTTAAAAAAGTACTTTTTAAAAATATAAACCATTTTTTAAAAGAATAACTTTTAAAAATTTACGTTCAAAAACACCCTTCCACAAAGTTCCTTTTTAAAAAATTTTAAGTACCTTTTAAAAAAATTTTAAGTACCTTTTACAAAAGTATCTGCAAAAGAAGTACCTTTTCAAAAAGGTGCCTCTTAAAAAAGCGCAATTTAAAAAATTATTCTTTAAAGAATAAATCTTTAAAAAGTACCTTTTAAACCAGTACTTTTCAAGAAAAGTACCTTTAAAAAATTTTCTTTCCGGAAAGAAGCTTTTACGAAAGTACGAGTTCGTATAAAATGAATTTAAGTTGAAAATATTTTGAACAAGACAAGACAAGAAATGTTACATATGTAAATTCATTGTTTCATTTATAAAAATCATTGAACCCAAGTATTAAGTAAACATTTCATTTTGCTAAATTTCGCTTGCACTTGAAGCTGGTCTCATGACCTGTTTATACAGGGTGTTCCCATAAGACGTTTAATTTTTAATGCCCCGCCGTTTTAACAGTTGCTATGACTTAACCTGTAACTCTTTGATAGATGTCAAGTAAAAACGATGCTGTTAATAAAAAGAAACAATATAATACGCTTCATTAAGTTATTACAATTCACTACACAAATTGGGAAAATTTCGCGGTCACATTTCGGAATAAAAAAACATTTTTAGGTCGTTGTCAAGCACCTTCTTGGCCAGCAATTATGAAACTGGTGGGCAAATTTGTGGTGATGGGACACATTAGTGAAAAGAATAATTGCATAAAAATAGTTGAGACTACTGCTGTTGTAGCCCTTAGTGTTGGGGAAATAACAGGTTAGTGAATTTCTCGTGGTTCTTTTGAATTAGGAAAATTGCAGACGATATTCCAACGTATTTTGCATTAGGTCTTACGACTTTTAAAGTTCTTAAAAATTTACACCTGCCGACCATCAACAATATCGTGTTATATGAAAAGTTTGCTGAACGTTTGATTTCTCAAAATGGCGACCACAATTGGCCACCGAGATCTTGTGATTTAACACTTTAAGATTTTTATGTTTGGGCCTAGGTGAAAGATAAAGACTAAATATGCAATTCGTGAAGTTATCAAAGACTAAGATTCGCAAATGTGCGAATTGTTGATGAAAAATCTAATGAAAAGAATATGTCGGATATTGCTTGCCATTATTAATGACGTACACTCCTATTTACAATTAAATAAACATCCCCTGATTTTGCTTAATAATACTAATTTTTTCTAAATCAAAATGAAATGAAACATATTATTGGGAGACCTTTTATCTAAGATAAGATGCAGGTATAAATGTAGTTTTAAGTCTTTCTTGCACACTTATTTTGCTCTAAAACACTGCTTAGAAGCGACTTTTGATAGGGCAATGTTTGGAACTGACCATTGGCTCTAGTCTATTGGTTTATTAACCAAAATATGTTCCTTTTAATTGAAATTTATTTGCTGCTGGTTAAGCATGTCGATATGCATTTCACTGCTGCTTTGCCAAATCATGAAAATGTGTGATTGAAGTCTACTGATGATTTGGCAAAGCACCAATGAAGTGCATATAGACATGCTTAACCACCAGCAAATAAATTTCAATTAAAATAAACTTTTAACAATACTCGTATGTCAAATAAAAAATTTCATAAAACATGTTCGGATGATATCATAAAATATAGGACCGAATTGCTTAAATCACATCAGCAAAGTGATGTTTATTTGAAGACAAAACTTAAATAAAAAAAAAAATAAAAATTTTAAATTTTATATTTGAATTTACAAAATTTATTAGTTGATGGCCTAGCAACACATCAGTAGACTTCAAGCGCAATTAAAAAAAGGCTTACAAAACCTTAATATTTGTTTTTCAAACAAATTCTTCTAAGAATAAAAGCAAACAAATTTAGGCTTTTCTGGGTTTCATGGCTTATACAATTAGGCCTTTAATATTTATTCTTCAACAAAACATTTCGCTTTAACCACACAAAATAGTTTTATGCGGCTATTGTTATTAAAAGAAATTGATAATGCTTGCTTTGATATTTATTTATTTATGCATTTATACAACTAAATAATGCAAATGAACATATTTATGCTGAAGGTCATAGAATGGCATGAATAACATTTGACCCCCAAATTTATACAAAATAATTTTTAGTGAAAAGTTTTATAAAAATTTAACAAAAACCTACAACACTAATGTTTAGTTTGAAAAACAAACAAAAATTCAAAGTTCATTTGTTTGTGTCTTAAGTCTTTTGTTTTTTCCCCCAAAATGTTTAGTCAATGAAAAAAAATATTCAAATCAAATATACTAAATACATATGTATGTATGTATGTATGTGTATTTATAAATTTTATGAATTATATTTTTTATTCTTTAATAGAATCTATAAAATATTGTTTGCTGGTAAATTTTCCATATTTTTATGATTTCCCTGTTTTTTGTTTATGAATAATATGGTTTACTGACTGCTTTTATGGTTGAATAAATTTTCATTTTCATATTAAGGTAGTTAGGAAAATATTACTTTGAAAAAAATTAAACTCTGCATGCACAAAAAAAACTTGTCTTTTTTTCATAAAATAAAAATATTTTTTTTTTTTTTTTGCTTTACAAAACCATGACACTACCGGTGTTGGTATTGTGGTATGGTACGGTGATGATACCACCACAAAAAAATCAAATGTCGACATGACCCTCTAAAAAGAACCACTTGTAGTCGTATTAACCAGTTTTATTACTTTTTGTTTTTCTTACATTTCAAGTTTTTTTTTTCCATGTGTTAAAAGAAATCAAATGATTTTCTTAGTAAGAGGCTTAAAACACATTCCAAGCAAAATAAACAAAATCATTGAAATGAAAACCAACCCAACAAAATGGAAAATATATTAACAAACTTGTTTAGATTTATTTCCATTTTGGCTTTAAAATAAAGATACACACACACATTCGCAGCCATACACACTCACACGCATACGCAAATAGATGTCAGTGTAAGAAATAAAGATGTCATTTTGTTAAGACAAGTATTTTGCAGGAAAAAAATTAATGAATGAATACAAAATAGAATACTGATTCATGCTTTTTAATGAAGACCTAATAAAAATATAAAAAAAGAGAAAATATGTATATATGTGTATGTTTGTATTTAAATATTTTTTTTAATTAAAATTTTGTTAAAAATATTTTGCTGAATTTAAAATATTGTGGGTTTATTGTTACTTTCTCTGCTTAAAGAATTTATTATTAAAGTTCAAATGTTTTAGTATTTTTCTTTTTTATAAATCTTAAAAGAAGTTTCACTTGTTTGTGTTTTGGTTTCTATTTTGTTAACTTGTTGCTGTTTAATTGAATGCTAAAGCATTTTAAATATTTTTTTTTATTAATGTCAGGGTTGGTTGGTTGGTCATTTTGTTGTTTAGAAAACTTAAATAAATAATTGAGAATATTTATTTTATATTAAGAAATACTTAGCGATTTATTATAAAAAGAGGCAAGCGAAAAAAAAACGTATGAGTAAATAATATAAAATAAAACTTTATATTTATAAGTTTTGATTTATATGATTTACATGTATGTGCAGTAGACTGGTCGCAGCATGTATGGGATTTTTTTTTTAATTTTTAATGTATGCGCTGTCTAAAATATGAGGTTTGCTGTCATAAATGCGGTATTAAATTTTAAGTTCGATCCGACGGTGCGTTCTGGTGTCTAGTGGTGCCTAAAGTACGAAATTTTTTGTTAAAAAATGGCAATAAATTTGCAATTTCTAAGCGGGCCGTCCGCAAAGCTGATGTCTGGTATTTTTGCACTACATATCTTTAAAGGGGTGGAGCCACAAAGTCCCAAAGTGGGTAAACTTGGGTTAATGAAATACATATTAAAACCGATGCCAAGCTGATGTTTTTGATCTCATAAAAAAGATTTTTGGCAAGTTAACTTTTTTTCTAGCCAAGAGCTAAAAACATTTTGCTACTTTAATGTTTAAAGTTTAGGAAATATTCGAGAAAAAAATAAAAATTTTGGCTTTTTTTTACCAAACTTGGTCCACAGTTCTGTTAATGGGGTAGTCAAATCTTGTTCGATTTAGAAAAGAAAATTTATTATGAATTAAGAACAAAATATGTATGTAAATTTAAAAAAAAAAAAATTGGTAACAAAAGCACAATTAAGTCAAAAGTTATACGCAATTTCAATTAAAATGTTGAAAAAAGTAGATTTTTTCACCGTTTTTTTGCAGAAAAAAGTGGGTTAATTATTTCTCGTATTATAAAAAAAATTTTTTGCAAAAATACCAACCCCATATTTTTACTTATTCTAAAGGTAATACTATAAGAAATATTACAAAGAAATTTCTTATTAAAAATTTTCGTTATTGAAGCAACCAGATCGCTTCGACATGCTCGTAGACCAATTTTTGTTATAAATATCAAATTTAAGGTCTTTTTTGTTTAAAGACAAGATATGTTTTTAAATATTCAAATACATAAATAAGAATAATACAGCAAAACTACTGGAAAATCCCATTTTTGGGATTTCGTTAATTTTTTTGGGAATTGCCGGTAACTCAAAAGCAAATTCTATTTGTTCTTACTTTCTGTGTATCAATTGCATAATTTTCCACCTAAGAGAGAATTTTCAGTGGAAAATATTGTGCAGTTTGGTTTGGATTTTGAGCTTTGCTGTATTCAGAGAATTAAGGTAGATTTTTAAGGAACATTTTAATACGTTAAATGCCCGTTTAAGGGTACTTATTTGACCCTTAAACCTCCTAAACACTGCAGGGATATTTTTGTTCGGTCTCCCCTACCAGAATCAGTCGTTAGAATGTTGTAAGTTTTTCTGTCTTGTACAGTGCTTTTGGAAAATAGTTAAAGTGGTCTAAAGTTTAACATTTCTCACAGAAGGATTTTCAAGACATTCAAAGGATTTTCTGGAAGACAGAATTTATTTTTTTTTTCATTATTTTATTTGTTCTCAATAAATGGTCTTATTTTTTTATTTTATTTTTATTATTTTTTAATTTTTTTTTTATTTTTTAATTATTTTTAATTTTTTATTTTTTTAATTTTTTATTCATTTTTCTAATTTGTTATTTATTTTTATTTTTAACTTTTTTTTTGTTTTTTATTTATTTTTTTTTTTTTATTGAAAGCATACGAACTTAAAAATATACATGTTTTCTCAACTGCATAAGTTCCATGGCAGCCCTTTCAAAATTTTAAAGCCTTTGGGAAAAAATTATTATTTTATTTTTTTATTTTTCACTTTATTTTTTGTTATTTTTTTCATTGATTTATTTGTTTTATGTAAATGATGTTTTTTTATTTTTTTAGTTTTTTATTTTATTTTTTTTATTTTTTATTTTTTTAATTTTTTACATCTTTTATTTTTCTTTTTTTTATTTGAAGCATACGAATTTAAATATATACATATGTACAAATTTCATGACCTGCCAAAATTTTAAAGCCTTTTGGAAAAAAAATTAAACTTGCTTTCCTCTAACCGCAACCACTTAAAACTTCGTTATTTTACATGAGCAGCCTACAAGCTTAATAAATGAAAACATGCTATTTCACCCTTAAGCAATAAAGTGATGATTTATTGTGTTATTAACTAATAACCAAATCAATATTATTAAAAATAATTATTACACAAATATTTCAATATACATACATAATTTAAAAAAGAAATATTTGTATAATACCTTTTTATTAAATTACATTAATATTTGTAACCTGGTAAAAAAAAAATACGGTCTAGACCAAATTAACTCCACACATACGTAATATAATTAATTTTATTAACGCACCACTGCACTTTTTGTTTGAGCAACGTTATGAAAATAAAGCCAACAATACTCGTAAGCCATGCAACAAAGGCTGGCTAAAATATATAAAAAAAAAAAAATTAACAAAAAAAAACAAAACCAAAAACAAATAATTCAGGTTTCTTCTCAAGCAGAAATTAAACAAAAACAAACAAGCAAACAAACAAATGCATTCAAATAAAATTGTTTGTGAAGGGTTGTCAAATTCGATATTTGTGCAAGAAGAAATATTTCGAAATATTTTTTTAGACCCACATTCATATCGAAATAATTACATTTATCACAATGAGTCAGATTGTATATAAAAAAAAAATATTTAAAAAATTCCTTCATTCTTTTAATTCAAGAAATTTATTCTTCGACATATTGTCATAATTATATTGTAAGTTAAATTTATTTGCTGGTGGTTAAGCGATGTCTATATGCATTTCATTGTTGCTTTAACAAATCGTCATTTTGAACAGTCACAAAACTCTTATCTTATGCACAAACTTCCAAAAACTATTTGAGAATTCACAAATAATAATATTTTTTAAAATAACAAAAGCAAAATAAGCGTAGTAGGTTTAGAAACTCATACAAAACCCAGCAAATAATTTTTATTCGATATGACTGTTCAAAATGTGTGGTTGAAGTCTACTGACGATTTGTTAAAGCAACATTTCATTGTTGCTTTAACAAATTTCATTGTTGCTTTAACAAACATATAGACATCGCTTAACCACCAGCAAATAAATTTCACTTCATTCTTTTAGGGCCATTATTACAACTTGCCGATAGTTAAAGGCAAGATTTTGTCGGCCGGATAAATGGCTTAGCATAATAAAACCTTCATTTATTATTTTTTTATCCATTAAATATTATTATTATTTATAATAATAACAAACAAAAATTTAAGTTGTAATAATGCAAAGCTTTTTATTGGGCAGACAAAATCCTGCCTTTAACTATCGGCAAGTTGTAATAATGGCACTTAATGGTTTTTTTTTTAATTTTATATCTTAATTAGAAAATATTTTAAAAAATTTGTTGTTTTATTTTTAATGTCACACTTAAACTTCAGTTAAATTTAACGAAAATTTTAAAAGATCACTGAGATTTATGCTTGTCAAGTTTCACTAATTAAGGTTAAAGCTTTGAGTTCATTGCTAACAATTATTTTTTTGTTGACGGAGCTTAAGAAAACGGCCTGAAAGGGTTTGATAACAAATGCTCAGGTTTCAAAATTTGGCGGTTGACCTCGTACTCTCAAATACATTTTGAGGCTGACCTCGTACCTTTAGTTAGTTTTATGGCCATTCTATTCAAAATTCCAAGCAAGGACTTTAAATAAAATATCAAATTATGCACCGTGTCAGTGAATTTTGTGATTAACCTCGTACATACTTTTAATTTGAAATTTATAAATTTACCATTTATTTTTGTTAAACTCGTAATAAGAAAAAAAGCTCTTTGTTGTACTTATTACTTATTTAATTGCAAAATTGTTAGTTACTCATCATCACCTGCTTTTTTTAAGCGAACAAATAATAAAAATTCTAAAATATTGTTTCATAGACCATTTAAAACGTATTGTAAATTGTTTTTCATTCTTTTTATGAGAAATAATTGCGCACAATATTGTTGAGGCAAGAGAAGAATGTTAATTTGCGATTGTTAAGCAATATATGCAAATGTCATTAACGAAAGAGTTGTAATATTTGAAAAAGGAATTGGCAACAAATAGTATATTTAATAATATAAAAATTTAAGTAATTGAAGCAGCTAAACGCGAAATAAAACAAAGTTCTCTTTACGAAACGTGAAATTCGAACTCAAATGCCTTCAGACATTGTATCATAATAAAAAAAGAAGAACACTCGGTTAGAGCTATGCTGCTTAGTTATATAAAGTCCCAGTTCATACTACACAAGTCTTATTGATAAGCTTATCTTTTTTTTATTTCTTCTTTGAACTTTCATTGGAATTCACACAATGGAAGTTTTATTTTTGAGCACATATTTTTCATTCAAAATTTTGTGCATGGTATGTGTGCTTTTTTTAACATGAAGCTAAGTACTCGCTTCTTTCCCCTCGTCGCTGTCTTTCTCCTTCAAACTAATCAGCTTAGCAATAAGACTTGCATAGTGCGAACGGAGACAAAACAAATTTCATGTGTTAAACAACAATGCAATAAAATTATATTTTATATTTTAAAATTATATTTTATGATGACATGAAATTCGCAGCAAATATTTCAAAAAGTTTGCATTTAGTTCACATTCTTTTGTTCTAGCTGCGTGCGATTAAATTAATGTAATGTTTGTGCTCAAGTGCAAAAACAATACAAAAACATATTGAGCAATCGTTTTCATTATTTTTGTTTCACTCACTTTAAAGAATGAAACAAAACAAAATCAAACATTTTCATATTCTACTTTTAAATACAAAGAAATCAAAACAAAAATAAATTTATAACTGCAATAGTGCCGATTATTTTTGTTACGAAAATTACGTCCTATCCCCTGTGTCACGCCATAAAGAGCATAGCTCTAATACGTGCAGTAACCGAAAAAAAAAATTACTCTTATTAACTTGTTTTAAGTAAGGAAACAAAAAATATTGAAAGTGTGAAGGAGCTATTTATAAGATTCCCTTGCAATCTTTTAAAAGTTTTGACTAAGATTTGTTAGAGCACAAGTTTTAGTTTCTGAAGCGTTTTGACTTCTTTTCTAGCTTTTGTTTTAAGCATGTTCATTTCCATTTTGAATTCTTATTTTGTGAAATAAAAACTCATTGCGTGGGTAATATTCACTTTTTATCTTTGAAAATTTCGGTTTTGTTATCATTTAAGCCCAATCACGAAACTTTAACGATGTAACTAGTTTCTTAACATGTACGAGTACAAACTAACCAGGATATACTATTATTTTAACGAAATAAAATCATAATACTCGTACACCACTAATAGTTTACTAAGAATTTCTTTGGCTACTTTTTTATGTGTTCTTTTTTCATTTCATGTTTGTATGAAATAAAAACTATCTACTAAGGCTTCAATGGAGTCAAATAGTATTTGTGTGCCTTAAAAAATAAAACAAAACATCAGGTAGTATTCCATTCACAATCACTTAGTCGTTCTTATATTACGAATCCCATCGAACATTAAAGCTTAAATCGAAGAGAAGCAATAATGCAATTTTTTTTAATTGGTGATTATTTAATGTTATGTTAGTGGGCAGCAAGTTATTAAATAATCTTCACTTAGATAAGGGAAAGAGTTAACTTGAAGATTATAATTATAATTGGAATAAAGGGACAAAAATAATTCAGGAAAAATTTAAAATATTTTTAATGCAAAAATTTCTGCATTTTTTTACACTAATACTGGCAATTATACATTGCTCTACTATTTATGTTACAAAAAAATTCATTCTCAACTGCATGAATTAAATAAAAAATTCAATTTGTTCATTTTTTTATTTAGTGTGAGTGTTTTGGATTTAGTTGCTCGCTGGGTTTGCAATCCAGTTAAAATATACACTAAATTTTCAGAATTTAGTTGTTTTGTTTGTGGCGAGAAGAACCATTTCATGGGGCACAACTAAAAGACTATGCAAATCCCTCAAACTCTTTATATTTATTTCTTTTTCTTCTTCCTATTACTGCAGATCTTTTGTATATTTTCGTACAATTTTTGTTACCAACACTGTTGTTGGTTAAAGTTGATATTTCAGCATTTAGTCACACTCGTGGCTTAGACAACGTTATTTTTATGTACGTACGAGTAGTTAAAATGCTCTTTTGGTGGCTTAAGGTTCAGTTCATTCTGTTTATGTTGCTGTTTTTATTTCAGTTTTGTTTTGGCAAAGAAAACACTAGGAAAAATAAATGTATGTACTCGTATGTATACATTTGGTTTGTTTATTTGGCCACAAGACGAACGAGTTGGTTTGAAAATGTGTTTGCTGAGCATGTGTGTGTGTGTGTGTGTTTTTTTCTTCTTCTGCAGGCTATTAAAGTTGAAAACTTTTATTGCATTTAAGTAAGGGTTACTGACATGAACCTTGAGTTGGCAAAAAAAAAATAAATAAGAAAAACAAACAACATAACAAGAGCTGCGTTTGTTGTTCTTCTTCTTTGCCATTGTTATCTTTATGTATTTTAAGAAAGCATGTATTTATGTATATGCTTTTGGCAAATTTCCTTTACCTTCTTTCTTAACAATTTGTGTGCAAATTTTTAACACATACTCGTACATATATATTTCTTAACAATTTGTCTGCTAATTTAAGCATTTTTTTTGCTTTATAATTTATTTAAAACAAAAAGCAGCTGCTTTTTTCAATTAGTTTAAGTTCAATAATAATTTAACTCTTTTGCTCAAAATATAAAACGATTTTATTATTTTGCACTTTGCTATCTCTTGCATTACAAAGTTAACTTTTAATTTATTTTACTCATACTCAAATCATGTGACTGTCAACAACTGAATTATTAAAACATTATTACTGCCAGTTAACCATGAAAGTGAAGTGCAAACGTTTGAAAACATACAAATTTTTATTTTTTATTTAAAAAAAAGTCTATTAAATGTTTGTGTTACTATAAAGTGGCAATATGAATATGTATTTTTATAAATTAAAGGCAGTAGTTTGTATTTGACTTCAAGATGAAGGACAAAAAGTATACATAGAATTGTACTAGAAAAACCAGTATGTAATTGTTGTATGTAATAATTGTTGTTAGTTGGAGGAAAAAATAATAGAACAACAACAAATAAATAATCTAGATCATGTTTGCGGTATATGAAGTAAAAAATACCAGCATTTGTTTCTTAGTTTAAAAATGTTATGAAGAATTCATTGATTTCAGCAGATAAGTTAAAAGTATTACTTGAAAAAACAAAAGATTTAAGACAAAAACTCTGTTATAAATAGTTATAACTGTTAATAAAAGAAATTCAGGTTTAATTTAAACGAAATTTTAAAATAGTAAATAAAAATGTCAATTTCAACTTGTGAAATATTGATAGTGACACGTGAAGTTTAAACTGCAATTAATACAGCTTGGAAAGCTCTTAGAATTTGTTCCTGTTTCTTTACAAAAATGAGCCGGCAAAGCATTTCAAAACTATCATAATCTAAAATGTTTTAATATAATACTAGAAAAAGCAATTTTTAATTTTTTAAATTCTTTCTATGGATTTGTCTATTTACAAAAATAAGTTTTATTTTTAAAATTTTGTGATTCGCTTTTTCGAGTTTTTGAAGCTTTAATGAAATAATATTATATAATATGTAAAACACACAATAAAACATAAATTTACATAAAAATAAAAAAGAAACCCATGAACTCATAAATTTGATGATGATTTGTCCACGCAAGCGGATCAATTAAATAACCCCAAATGAAACCAACACACACCTTTAGCGCTAATTTAAAACATAAAAGCAATCAAAATTTCATTGTAGTACAACTCATAAAAATTTAACAAAAAAAAAAAAAAAAAAAAAGACACACACAAATATGGGAACCTAAAAAAAATTCGATTCATTCTTTCAAAAAAGCACGTGTTCACTGCGGTTTAGAAATAGAAAAAAAGTTTTTGTTTTTTATTTTTTGTTATTTAAGTATCTGCTATTTTTCCGTTTTTGTTAAATTTATTGTTTAATCAATGATGGATTTCCGTTAAAAGAACAATTTCCAGTTTCATTTTTTTTCTCTTTATTTTTAATTTTCACACTCACAGCAAACTTACAAACATCCGCTTGGGTATTTTTGTCTTTGTGGTAACTATTTATTTTCTTTATTCTTCAATACATTTATGATAAGACGTGCCTGGCTTAATGATGCGTTCTTTACAAGTTGCAGTCATACGTTTATGTCAACATGTAAGAGTAGATGCATACTCGTACATACGTATGTACGTGTTGTGATTGCATGTTTATTATGCTATTTTGAATATGAACAAACATTGTCGTTTGTGCATAATAAAATAAAAATAAAAAATAAATTAACTTCAAAGTGCTTTTAAAATGCTGGCCTTTGATACCGAAATAACTTAAATCAGCCAGTTGAAACATTTATTTATTTACGGGGTTTTTTCCACTAAAAGGAAACAAAAGACTTAAGGCATAAACCCGGCGTCTTTATGTTTGGAGTTGCCAGTTGCTTTAAACGATTTAGTATGTGTGTGTGTGTGCATGTGCATGTGTGTATGAGAAATTAGAATCAATATACGTATGTATGTATTTTATAGTAAATTACGTTTAATTAAGTTAAATATAGTCAGTAAATGTTTTTCTTATTATTATTATTATCCTATTAATTTTTTAAGGATTTTAATTTTTTATCAGTGTGTGAGTATGATTAAAGGTTTGGGTGAAATAAATTTCATTTAATAACATTTACCACCTTAAACATTAATTAAGTTAAGCAAGTTTTATTTAAATTTCCTTTTATCTATTCTAAACATTTTCATCATAAAATAACCTGAAATGAAATGAAATACTCGCCTACTTATTACTTTTAATTATATACAAACATGTTTCTATTCCTGCTTGCTTATTTGCTCGCTTTTATAAACAACTGCCTTTAGATACTACTTTGTTGCTAAAGGAAACAATTTCAAATGTGACCCAGATTGCAAGAGATAAGAACACATTTTATAACACCCCTAAGAAAATCTTAGCATATTAATTAAATCTTTAAAAAATTGCACTTTAGGTGACTGTGTACCGTGGTTTTAAAGAGAAAAGATTTGAAACTTCTAAAAAAAAATTAAATTTAAACAAATTTATATTTCAAGTTATTTTAACAAACATGAAAACACAGCATGCGAATACATGGTTTTGTTAAGTGTAGGAAATTTCTTTAGGCCTTGTTTAATTAACAATTACATGAAAAATTTATGCTGTGTCAGACCATCAATTTATATTAAAAATAAATTCAGCAAAGTGCAGCTTTGACTCGCACACGAAGCGTTCCGTAATAACACTGAATATGTAATACTATAAAAATTTTAGTTTATATAATCGAATATTTTAACTGATGCAGAGATTTAAAGAAAAATTTTTTTATGGGGTTTTTAGTTTAAGCGCTTTTTTTCTATTTGCCGTTTTTTCGTTTTTTTTTTTTTTGGTTTATTTAGTTTAAGCGATTTTTTAGTTATTACGCTTTTTTCGTTTTGACGATTTTTTTAGGCTTTTTGCGATTTTTGGATTAAGCGATTTTTTATCATTGATGCTTTTTTTCGTTTTGGCGATATTTTTCGGTTTTTTGCAATATTCGTGACTGTTTTGTTTTTAGCGATTTTTTAGTTTTGGCGCTTTTTCCATTTTGGCGATGTTTTATATTTGGCAATTTTTTAAGTTTTTAACGATTTTTTTAATTTTTGGCGATTTTTTTTAATTTTGGTGATATTTTTCATTTAAGCGCTTTTTTATAATCAATATCTTAGCTGATACAGACATCTAA
The DNA here is from genome assembly GCA_936439885.1 of Nowickia ferox. Lineage (NCBI taxonomy): Eukaryota > Metazoa > Arthropoda > Insecta > Diptera > Tachinidae > Nowickia > Nowickia ferox. The sequence continues at coordinate 14,786,213 of OW387023.1, read as the reverse complement.
AAAAAATTGTTATCGTTTTTTTTTAGTTTTAGCGTTTGTTTTCGTTTTGACGATTTTTCGGTTTTTTTGGGTTTTTTTTAATTTTAGTTATTTAAAAGTTTTGCCGGTTTTTTTTTTTGATTTTCGAGGTTTTTTTAGGTTTAGCGGTTTTATTGGCTTTGGCTTTTTTTTCTTTGGCGATTTTTTTTCGGGTTTTTTGGCTGTTTTGTACTTTTTACGATTTGTTTAGTTTTGTCGTTTTGGCGTTTTTTTTCGTTTTTGGCGATTTTTTTTTTAATATTTAAACGTTTTTTTTTACTTCTTTGGCGAACTTTTTAGTTGTGGTGATTTTTTTTCATTTAAGCAATTTATTTTCTGTTTACTGATATTTTTCAAAAATCGCCAAAATAAAAAAAGCGCTTTTTCATTTTGGCGATTTTTTATTTCAGTTTCTTTTTAATTTTGGAATTTTTTCGTTTTAGCGTTTTTGAACATTTTTGGAATTTACCAAAAATTACATATTCAAAATAACATTAACTAATAGAATACCATTTAATTTTTGTTCTTTAAATTTCGGTGTTCATTGCTGTAGTCTGCATAAAAATACAGTATTTTTGAAAATTTTAAGTATCTATATATAATTGTCTGTATATCACATTGGGATTTCAACATGCTTCGTTGCTTTAGAACACCCTTAAATTTTTAACTGACATATACTTGATGTTTTAGGGGCCAAAGTTTTACTTATTCTGTGGAAATTTCATATTCGTAGCTGTTACGGTTCACGAGAAAACAGCCTGTGACAGACAGACAGGCAGAGGGACATCGTAGCTCTTTTTCATCTTTGGTGTACGGAACCCTAAAAAGGACTGCAGCAGACTACACTTTTGTGTTAAAACTGGACTGTAATAAACTGCCATTATTATTTCAAAAAAGTGAACTGTTACAGACTAGCATTTTATACAAAAAGTGTGCTGTGACAGACCCTTATGTTATCTTTAAAAAAAAACCCTGTGACGTGCGCATTTTTATGTTAAAGTATCCTCAGTTTATTCTTAAAAAGCTACCTACAGGCTTTTTTTTATTGTGTTAAAATAAGTTAGCTGTAGTAGATTTCTTTGTAATAATAAAAAATTTAGTCTAAATTTTTATAATTTTTTATATAAAAGTGTGCTCTACACACAAAAAAGTAATATGAATGAGTTTGTAATATTAATTAAAATATTTTTAATATTAATTAAAAAATTAATTAAATTTTCTCCTATAAACAATTTGATAATATCAATTAAGTTTTTGCACTCAAGTTAATTAATACAATTAAAAATTTAATTGAATCAATTAAATTATTAATTGAAAGCATTAATTGGTGAATACTTTTTTCTGTGTAGCATACCCTCGTTTCATCGTTTTATAAAAACAAGTGTGAACAAAAAACTGAGCTATGGCAGACACTTCTATTAAAATAATTTGGGTATGTTAAAACAAAATGTCCATACAAATTCTGACTACAGCACACTTTAAATACAAATCAATTTTTTTTATAATACAGTCGTTATTTTATTCTCGTACTTATATTTGTTATTAATTATTAATTTACTTAAAAAATGAGATATGGAAGATACTAAATTTCTATAAAATTATGTGATTATTTGATAAATCTTTAAATCGCATACATATAAATAAAGTATGGTTACAGACTTCATTTTAGGCTAAAGGAATGTTCTGTAGAAAAACCTTATTTTATTTTTAAAAAGTAGGCTGCAACACACCCTTAATTTTTTTTACAAAATATCTATGAATGACACTCCTTTTGCGTTAAAAAAAAGTACATTATAACTTTTATCAAGCCTAACGATTGATCAATACTAATAAAATAGCGAAAGAAAACCAAGAATTTAGTTATTTAATATCTTTAATTTCCAACCTTCTTTGTCTAATGTCAATCACCTTTTCAAGCATTTAGGTTTTGCCATAATTACTTTTTTGCTTCACAAGCAATTAATTTACCAAATTTGAGGCCCACCTACAGTTATTTTAACAACCCAAAAATGGAAACTTAATTATGTCGTACGCAAATCAAATTTTACTAATTCTTATAAAAAAAAATGTTTAGCATTAAAATTTACAATAACTTGAAAACAATTAAAAGAACACGGTTTTACATAAGCGTTTTGTTTTTTGAATTCTCTCTTAAATTTATAAAGTCTGAAGCTTGGCATTAAAATTATTCATTCTTGGCTTCTTTTTTTTAGTTGTTTGTAGATTAGGAAGAGTTTGTATAATACGACTTTGATCGCAGCGGCGAAAAATCGTTTATTAGTCATGTGTGTCATGGAAGAGAACTGCCTTTTTAAATTGATGAGTTAGAAAATAACATCATATGACGGTGATTCATCTTATTTCTTAATTGTAGCGCATATTTCAAGTAAAAAAAATTAGTTCAGCAACAATATTAAAGAAATGTGAGTTTCGTAAAAAAAAAATAAAAATTTTGTTTCAAATATACAGTACGCTCATAAAAACTATAACAATATTCATCAAAAGAAATTTAAATCTAATTTATATTTACAAGGAAATTATAAAAAAATTTACATATAATTTTTTTTTTTACGAAAAATTCTGTAATGTTGTGTGGAAAAGTGTGAAATATGATATTAAAAATTTTATTTATTTTTAAGCTTTTATTTTATTTTTAAGCTTGAGAGCTAATAAAACTGCCAATGAAGAAAAGTGCCTTTTAACTAAGATTATCTTTTAAAAAAGAGCACCTTGTAAAAAATCATTTGCAAAAATAGCGCTTTTTAATAACGCACTTTCTAAAAAAGTGCTTCTTTAAAAAAAAGTACTTCTTTAAAAAAATTATGTTAAATAAGTACCTCTTTGAAAAACGTACCTTTTAAAGCAAATACAATTTCAGAAAAGTTCCTTTTCAAAGTACTTTTTAAAAAGTACCTTTTACAAAAAAAAACCATTTTAAGCAAAGTAAGTACTTTTTCAAATGATAACTTCTTAAAAAGTACATTTTAAAAAAGTACTTCTTAAAGAAGTGCGTTCTTTAAAAAATTTATATTTAAAAAAGAATATTTTCAAAAAACACCCTTTTAAAAAATTACCTTTTTAGGGAAAATACCTTTTAAAAAATTAATTTTCAAAAATGTCTCTTAAGAAACTATTAGCCTTTTAAAAACGTACCTTTCTTCAAAAATTCTATTTTAAAATTGTACTTCTATAAGAAGTACTTCTTTTAAAACAAATTTTTGAAAAGTTACACTTAAAAAACCTTATTAATTAACTATTTAAAAAAACCAGTTTTCAAAAAACTATTTTTTAAAACTTTTCTTTAAAAAAAAAGTACCCTAAAAGCACCCAAAGTGCCTTTAAAAAAATACCTTTAACAAAAGTATCTTTTAAAGAAGTTCTTCTAATAAAAGTATTATTGGAATCATTTGCCTTTTACATAAAGTACTTCTTTCAAAAATGGTGTTTAAAAAATGTATTTCAAAAAGTATCTTTTGGATTTTAAAAAATGTTCTTTGAGAAAAGTACCGTTTCAAAAAAGTTCCTTTTTAAAATAGTCCTTTTTAAAAAAGTACAAAAAGTTCGTTTTTTAAAAAGTACCTTTTCAAAAATGTATCTTTTCGCAAAAACTACTTTTTCCAAAAAATTACCTTTTCCAAAAAGTACCTCTTCTAAAAAAGGACCTGTTCTTAAAAAGTACCTTTTTCAAAAAAGTTCCTTTTCAAAAACTACCCTTTCAAAACTTAGCTTTTAAAAGCAGTACCTTTTAGACAAAGCCTCTTCTGAAAATACTTCTTTATAAAAAGTACCTTTTAAAAAAGTACTTTTGACAAAAAGTATATATAATAAAAGTAAATATATCAAAAAAAAAAAACTTTTAGAAAACTTATTTTTAAAAAAAAGTTTTTACCTTTCGAATAAGTACCATTTAATTACCATTACCATTACTTTTTACATCAGTATCTATAACAAAAAGTACTTTTTTACAAGAGCAACTTTACTGAAAATTCTTTTTAAAAAATCGTACAAGAAAACGCATTAAATTTTTAAAGTTTGTTCAAAAAAAATACCTTTTCAAAAAATTAACTTTTTCAAAAAAGTACTTTTTCAAAAAAGTACTTTTTCAGAAAAGTACATTTCAAAAAAGAATTTTTCAAAATGGTGCATTTTAAAAATTACTTTTTAGACAGTGTCTTCTGAAAAAAAGTGACTTTAAAAAAGTACTTTTTACAAAAATTCTTGTAAAAGTACTTCTGATAAAAATATATTTTATAAAAGTATGTTAAAAGAAGTTTTAAAAAACTTTTTTAAGAAATACCCTTTAAAAACGCAACTTTCGAAGAAGTGCCATTTAAAGAATGTACCTTTAAAAAAGTACTTTTTTGCAAGAGCAACTTAATGAAAATTGCTTTTAAAAAATTATACCAAAAGGAGTACAGAGTATTCAGTTGCCAAAGTTTGTGAAAATGAACACGTTTGTTGTTCGTTTTCCTCAGTATGGGTTTCTGCGCTTGTAATTTTATTTTTCATTGAAAATCTTAAGGTATGGCCACACGTGGCAGGCATTTGCCCGAAAAAGTGTAACCACTAGGTAGCAATGAAAAACCTTTTAATTCATTTGTATGTTATTAACATTACAATTCGAAAGCACTTGCTTTCGTTTCGAATTACACACGTGTCAATAATCAAAAGGTTTTTAATTGTTATGTAGTGGTTACGCTTTTTTTTTTGGCAAATGTGACCATACCTTTAGTTGCACAACACACAAACATACATTCATTTAATCAGATTAAAGATGACATAATACATAATTATTTGTACCACAAACTACAAAAAAATATTAAAGATCTTCAATTCTTTCCCCTTAAAAAATTCTCAAGAAAACCAAAAATAAGTGTGTATGGTCACTTCAACGCTCATTTCAAAGCTTCGTAACATAATTTGAAGATTCTCAGGCTTAATTTTGATTTGCTAAGTGATAAATGTTTATTTTAAAAATTGAATCACACAAAATTCTTGGAAATTTACAAAGATAGCATAAATATTTTTGAAAATATATTTCAATTATATTTGGATTTTGCTGGTTTTTTTTAACGAGGGTAGAAAAGATTTCAAAAAGATTTGTTGAAATATTCTTCATTAACAAATCATCTTGATGAATCAGTGGGTTAAACAAGAATATAACTTTTGAATTTATTTCATTTTAATTGTGGTCAAAGAGTTATTAAAAAGAAATTAAGAAAATTTCTGGCGTTAAACTCAAATGAAATAGAGATTTTCCAAAAAATAATAAAGTTCAATGAAATAGCATAGAAATGAAAACTCAAAAGATTTCTCTTAAGACAACCGAGAGGTCTTTAAAACTAAACAAAAAAGAGAGAAAAAGATATTAAGCACAAACTTGCAACATATTAAAATATTTTATCTAAAGAAATGTCACTTCAACTAATCATTTACAACCATTGTATGTGTTTCGTTATATTATTACAGATGCCTTATACAACATGGACACCACAATGCCACCGCACATTATGGCAATGGAAATCACGACAATGATGCCGGATTCAAAGCAAGAAGAATCATCGACCTCAACGGCCACAACTGCAAGTACAACGGAAACGAATAAGCTAATTGAAACAACAAATGAAGGAGAAACTTCATTGCCAATGACAACAATTGAACCGATTATGACAACAGAACCCACAACAACACCTACAGTAGTAAGTGAACAACACAAAACCATAACAAATGAAATGATGACGCATGAGCACATACCAACAACACATCAACATGATGATCATTTACAGCAACATGTTGTTAGCGAGGAGGATCATATACAAAGGATAAATGAGCAGCAACATGCACATGAACATGATGAACACACGCGTGAACACGAACATGAGGCAGATCATAAACATCAACAACTACTGCCCAGCACTACAACTACAGAGAAATTTAATGAAATTGAGCCACAAACAGAAGAGCATATCAATCAAATTTCGGCCGAAATTGAAGATGATGTTAAAGATTTGAATAATTTTAGGCATCCTGCCACCCTTATCACTGCTAGTCAAAGTGAAGAATCGCTGCATAAAGGAGAGAAAGACATTGCCAAATCAATGGAAGAACATGAAGATCCCTACCATGCCCATATATTGTCAGAAAATCATGACCGTTTAGCTGAACACGAAGACTATCAAATGTTAACCAGTACTGAAGATTATATGGTTAGACCAGTAACTACAACGACGACAACGACAACGACAATGACAACAACACCAAAGCCCTTTGAAAATACTCAAACCGATGCAATTGTTGTCAGCAATGAAAACGAAGCAACTGCCAAGCCGATGATGTCCAATGGCCTACCAACTGCTCAGCACAATGAACCCACCGAGGGTAGGGCTAGAGCTATTAATATGAATGACAATGAAGAAGAAAGTCACACAAGTGCAACACCATCAATGACAGCAGCCAAGCCTATGGAACCTGTTGTTAGCATTACTGAAGGACATTATCATATGCATATGCATATGCCAGAACATGAACACGACCTCCAGCTCCACCCACATGATCCCAGTACACATGATCATGCCCATATGAATGTTGAAATTGTTGACAATACTGAACACCAACTGATTGCCTCCTCTGCGACAACAGAAAAATCTCATGATATGCCGCCAGCTGTTTATGCTTTCAATGGCGAGGGTCGCTCTGTTGACTCCTCCATATCTGCCGAAGATGATAATGACAACTTATCCCACTTAAATTATCAATATAACTTTGTGACAACTCAGCGCACACATGACAACAATCATGAGCAGCATAAAAAGTCTGGCTTTAAAGATTTAAGCGATGTCAGTATGGATGAGGACGAGGGCGAAGAGTTGCACAAAACACACGAGCATTTACATGAGCACAATGGCCACCACCATGATCACTTTTCCATACATGAGAACACTAAAGAGGAGATGACTACAACAACAACAACAACAACAACAAGTTCGCCTAACACTAATGCATTTTTGCATAATATAACTAGTGATGGCAAGCAAACGATTTCGGAGCCACAAATGAAAATAACTGAAATAACAGCGGCCGGCGATACAATGCATCGCGAATGTATGGCAGATGGCAAGAGTTATACGGTAAGTTTTTTTCATAAATGAAGGCAAAATAAATAAACAAAACAAACATTAACAAAATTTATTATTAAATGATGTGTCTACGTTGACCCTGTCGTTAATGTTGATGTTGCATACGAATGAATTTCAACAAAATCTTTATTGTTATGTTAACATGATTAGCAAAAAAATCAAATATAAACGTGTTTAGACTTCAAATATTTATTAAGCCAAGATTCTAAGCATGAGATGTAGTAGTTTATTTGATTTCAATGAAAATGAAGTTGCAAATCAATAAAATAAGCAACTTGCAATTTGTTTACGATGAGCATAAAAACAAAAGACTTAAGACACATACAACCTAGAAAATGTTAATGCTTCCAAAGGAAATTGAAAAATAAGATATTTTTAATTTCAGTAATATTTTCTAAATTATAAATGTCCTCGATCAAACTGCGATTTATTTCTGCAGCATACCAAGTCACCCTGTCACAAAATGAAATTCCTACAAAAGCGGAATTGAATTCTTGTAAAAAAAACGAAGCTTCTCACTATTGTCGCATTATTTTATATTGTAAAATTGATTCTACTAATTATAATTAGTGTTTTAAATAATATGTATTGCTATGAAGAAAACTAACAGAAGCTAAAGACTTTAAAATAAATTCTTTGGAAATATTAAGCACAGAATTGGTGTCTTAAGAGAGCCTCGTTTTCGTAAAGTAAGTGAAAACTATTCGAGTAGAACAAATTCTCATAATTTTGTGAAAAAACCAGACTTAATTTGTTCTTCTTGCTTATAACTTCATATCAGTTGTTATGTAAATCAGAGAATACTCTGATTAAATTTAAAAAAATAATTCTGCCAAAAAGAACCGACTTCTGATGGAACATTTTTGGAAAAAAAATGTATGCAACCTAACAGAAAGTTAGGACGGTGGTCATATAAGTCGTAGTCCGCTAAGGAGTGTGTAACAACTCGACTGCCGAAGCAACTAGCCCTTAAAATGGATGGCGCTTAAGTTGTATACCTATACATTACCGCTAAAGTAGATGGTTTATGTTCAATCTCGGTTGGATAATAAGCTTTGAAACTTTAGTGAGTAGGAGGGTACAGTGGTGAGCACAGAAGTATTCGGCGTAAGCCTGCATGGAGCTGCCATTGGTATAGATCTTGGTGGTAGTAGCAAATAAACGAATGAGACCTTCGAGGACTGAAGTGGAGAAGGGTTTCGTGTGATCAGTGGTTGATCACGAGTTAGTCGGTCCTAAGTTCAAGGCAGAAGCCGAAAATTTCCTATCACAATGGACCCAATTGGGTCTCCGAGTGGAGGTGCGATATAGCACCACCCATCCAAACCTAACAGGAAGTGAACTCCTTCAAAAAAAAAAAAAAAAGATAAAAATTTTGAAAATCTGATAGTTATAAGAAAAAGAAGTGCGTGAAATATTAAAATAAAAATTAAATTTTAATGGATGTGCCTTCGCCCACATTTTTAAATTCAAGATTGTGTGTTTTTCAGAGCTTAGGGTGTGTGTTGTTTTGTAAAAATCGGTAAAGTAGAACCACTTAAAATAATATATAATATTTTAATGGGCGTGACTCCACCCATTTCTTTAATGGAAGATTGTGTCTATTTTAGAGCTCAAGGTGTGTCGTAAGTTTCGTAGAAATCGGTTAAGTAGAGTCACGTGAAATATAAAAATAAATTTTAATGGACCCATTTTTTATATTTAAAATTGTGTATTTACAAGAATGTTTTCGAAGTTTCGCAGCAATCAAATAAAATTTTAAAATTTATGGGCGTGTCCCCGCCCACTTTTTTAAACGAAGACCAATTGGTAGCTATACCATCTCAGACAAAAAAGAATCTTTACAATCGGTCTAAAATGTACCGAGTTATGAAGTAAAAATATGCTTTTAATTTTAGTAACTGCATATAATGATAATTGTAGCGCAAACTATTCTTATGCTTACACATTTTCTCTCAAGCAACTATGACTATAGCCGATTCCAAAATACAGGAGCATCTCTACTTCGTTTATGCGAAAAACTAAAATATTCTTCAACTAGAAATAAAAATTCATATCAAGGCGTATCAAGCATATTGACTCTCTTTCATAATTAAAGTCGCAGTATGATTATACTCAGAGTATGGATATTTAGTCGGAGAAAAAAATATACGCATAATACTCGGGATATTTATTCATCATTCGTTGCCGTAAACATACATTTTTGTATATAAAATGTAATATAAAATGTGTTTTGGCTATTTGAAAACATGCTTTATAAGTGCGTCTGTGTAAATAAAACAAAGTCAGAGTCAAAGTAATAGTCAGAGTATTTTTATACTCATGCGTATGGTTGTAGCTCATACAGTCTATAAATTTGAGTTGTAGTCCTTTGTATGTATTCGGTTTAAAATTAATGCGTGTGTTGGCATATGAGCATGTTTTTATTTTTTAGTTGTCTGCATTCATAGTTGTTTAACGGCCAATACTCAAAGAGTACTTAAAATGATAATTTTTCTATTATTTGATGTAAATTACTTTAAGGAAAATTCGACAGCAAATATAATTGTTAAATTATTCTTGAAAGGGGGGGGGGGTCTAGACTATAATTTGAAACGAAAGAAAATGCTTTCGAATTTTTAAACTCGAAAGCATTTTCGTTCATTTCGATTTTCACGTCCGAGAGAGTAACCTCTAAGACCGTTTTGGATTGCAAAACTATGATTGACGATTACGCAGTACACGGCAGAATTCATATTGTATGCATATTGTATGCATATCACCGCGTAATTGATAATGAGCGTGCAAATGGCCTGACAAAAAAGGCCAGAACGTTAGAGAAAGCCTACAGGGCGCGATACTATGGATAATATAATTAAGGTTCTATGGGGCGACTTACAAAAAGATAAAACAGGAGGCTCACGCTTAAAAGCTCGATAAGTAATAAACTTTCAATAAATTGATTGTAGTAAAAGTTTGACATCAAGCTTAAACTGGCTTTTGCTTTTATAAATTAATTTACTTGTTTTTCAAATCAACTGAACTGCATTCAGTTCTGCTTTAGCAGCAAAAAAATCTAAAATTTAAATAACCTCAAAAAAATATAATTAAAATCGCACGATTTACTGAAAAATACAACCGTGATGTGATGAATTGTTATTGTCTTTTGAAAATTTTCATAGACTTCATCATACCAGGGTTGTATTTTTTTAGTAAATTGTGGGATTGTGAAGGATAGTGTATCAATCAAATTTTAACAGGTATGACATGAAATTGTTCCAAAAACTTTCCCAGTTTTGATAATACAACATAATTGTTGAATGCAACACACCAGCACTCACCACTACCTTTTGTAACGATTCATTAAAAAGAAAAACTTTGGTCGTAAATCAACATTTTGATGTAACTTGTCATTAGAGACCTTTTTCTTAAACATATTTGCACTGGTCTACTACAAACAAATACCTATAGATAAACTACTTAAAGAGTCATATTTTGCTGCACACGAAATAAAGACATTAACAAACCAAAAGATATGTATGTATACATAAGTTACCTGATTATCATTACATTTTAGTTTAGTTTAGAAGTCATTGTCCGCACTAAATATGTACAACATCAGACGCATAAAAGCTTCCACACCATTCACCAGCAGACATCAAGACATTTTCTTCTGCCACTATATGAAAAAAAAGACAAAAATATATTGTATAAAATATAACAAAATAATGTATCAGCATCATAACAAAAATAGAAATAAAAAATAAATAAAACTGGATCAACTAGGAAATGATTTTTGATCTCTGAAAGGAAAAAACAAAAACAAACAAACAAATAAACGAAATAAAAACTTAAATATGAAACCATAGAGAAATAAATAAAAAAGTTCATCAGACTTAAACATATGAATTTATTTCAGCGAAAATTATATTTTGCATGAAGATATAAACTAAAATTTTCCATATAATTGGGATATTGAAAGAGGCAGGAAAGCAAGAAAATACATTAACTTAAATTACAGCCAATACAAAAACTAAGCAAAATACAAAATATTAATCAACTTAAAAAAAAAAGAATTGAGTAAAACTTCCAAAATTTGTTTGTCATCGCACCTACATATTCACAGATTGATTTTTATTTTTCGATTTGCGTAACACAGAAACATAAAAATATTTTTTTTTGCTTTTTCACTCATATTATGCAATTTATTTTTAAAATATTTTTAATTTTTTTTTTCAAAACAAACGTGACAAATTTAGTAATAAATTGTAGCAACAACTGTGTATGCCATAGAGTGGATTTCAAAAACAAGCGATATTATTTCGACTGGAATTTCAATAAATTATTTTTTATGTGCTTGTGTCCTAGGTCTTTTGTTTTGCAAGCATTATACTCGTACATATGTACCAAGAACAAGAACACAATGACAATTTTTATCTGGCAATTCCTTTTTGCAGGCATTAGCTTAAAAAGTTACACAGCCTTGATGGCCGCCATCAAACTAAATTTATGTTATTGTTGTCCATAGATTTTTCTAATAAACATAAAAATACAGACTCTGATTCGCTACTAAAAAACACTTACAGGCTGGTCCACGATATTGACCAAAAACTTTCGATCGACAACTTGTATTGAAACAACAATAAAATAATAAAAAAATTTTTTTTTTTGGTTTTCAATATAAGTAAGCGATAGAAAGTTTCTTGTCGACATGGTGGGACAGGCCGTTAATCTTAAAATTTATGATTGGTATTTTTTTCATGAATTGTGACAATTAAGTTTAACATGTATTACTGCACTAATAATATGAAATTAATATTTTACGTGAGACAATTTTTAAATTTTTAGTTGAACTATAGTGAATTTCAATCAGAAATAATTTCTTAGTCGGGCTTAAGTTCAGTAATTTCAAATTCTTGTTGAATGAAATATTTTTATTAATTAAGGTGAGTTTCTAAAGAAGAAAAGAAAAATTAAATTAGACTTTTTCATAAGCTGGGGGAAATACCGATATTTTTCTGTGCAGCCACGCACTTCATCAGCACCCAAGTCTATCTACTGTGGTAGAGATTGTTATTAACATCAGCTATTTAACGCAAGTTTTTAATGAAATAGAATATGAGAATTGATTATATTGTGTATACAATTATTGATTTACCTTTGGTAAATACATTTGTAAGTATCACTATTCATTTTTTGTTTATCCGTTTTTTCATTTTATATTCAGGTCAGCACGAAGTTGTATCACTCTTCCTAAGTATGTTTAACTATTCTTGCTTATCTTTTACGATCATCACATTAATTAATAAAAATATTTCATTCAACCAGAATTGAAATTACTGAACTTAAGCCCGACTAAGAAATTATTTCTGATTAATATTTTACTTATCAAGTAACATATTTTTTTTATTAAAAATATATTTAAAATGATTGTTGAGAGGTTAACTGGATTATATGCGCATTTCACTGTTGCTACTGCAAATCATCAGGGAACCCTTACCGAAAAATTTCTTACTACAACTTGAGATTATTTTCTTAAACTTTCATTTAAACAAATGAGAACTTTGATTAGTATCAAAGTTTAAACAAGAACTCAATAATCAACATGTTGTTTATTTTCTTTCTCTACCATTGCTACATTGGCTGACTTTTTTTTCCAGCTCGAGCTTGTAGTTGTAAGAAGTCTCTAACGAAAATAAATGTAAAAAGCAACCACAACTGTTCATTTATTTCTTAAGAATAAAGTGCTGCCACACGTGTATTTTATGTCAAATTAATAACTTGTGCATTATACTAGATATTAGAGATGAGCGATATTTCGAAAACTATTACTTTTTCACAGCGATTGAAAAATCATTAATCACAACTGTGACTGAATTTATCAAGTAACAGGTTTTTGAAAATATAGTTCTTTTATACAAACTGTGAATGTTCTTGTATGCCTATTTAACAGCGCTTGTTGAGAAAAAATCGTCAAATCGTGTAAAATCGTCTTTTCTGGCAACTATGTATAGCTCTCACATTTTTTATTGCCTCTCTGCCTCTTATACGACAATTCACAATTTTTGGATAGCTTTGATTGATAGTTGTTTGTTCTTGTCGCTATTCTTATTAGTATTTCAAAATACTAATACTAACATACACTTTTAATGCATTAAACACATTCACCACAGCAGGCTACCGACTACAAAATGGCAAGGATAGAATACACATGTTTATATGAGAGTGATTCTTTTGAAGACAGCAAGGCAACAGGGGGCAGGTTGTTGTGTATGCTGTTTTTTTTCGTTGTAGTCTAATTAAACTAATTTATATTTCTTTCGCTACAGTGAGCAAATTCAGTGCTGCCAGTATAATACAAAATGCTGAATAAATGATATCGTACAATTATTTCGTATTATTTAACAGAAACAATATCTAAAAATTTATGTAAAGCATAAATTGATTTAAATTTATACTTTTACGTCATATAAGTACATTTTGAAAGAGTAATTTAATTTTTATAAAAGCGAAATATTTGAAGGTGGCAATACTGAACTATGTAGTTATACTTAAATATGAGATGCAGATGATGCTGCTGCCGTCTCCAAAATAATTAAGTAGCTGGCTACGAGGCGACAAATGCTGCTAGCGGCATTTGAAGTCGTATGTTCGTGTAGCCCGCTGTGGTGAAGGCGTTTAATGCATAAAACAGAAGTGCTGAAATGTTAAAATAACGGCCACTGTTTAATTTCACTGTTAGTCTTCTTATTAGTTTTTCTCAAAATACTGCTAAACTGTGATCTGCGATTTAGAAATCACATTCACAAGCAGCAACATTATTAAGAAATCACGGTACCGCTCATCACTTCTAGATATAGTTGCAAATAATTACTCTATCATAGCTAAAATTTTAGGTGCAGTTTTTATTTATCTTTATATCAATTAGAGTAGCAAGTTAACTTACAACAATTCTTGTAATATAAGATATATGGGAACACAGCACTGTGGTTTGTAAGTAACCTTTTCAAGTAATAAATAGGCTTAACACTTGTTTCCACAACACAGACGGTCATCTTGAGTAGAAAGTTTATATAAAGTTTTTGCGTGTGATGACTCGACAGCCTGTTTTGTATTTTAACCTGGGCGTGTTTTTTTTTTGGAATATTTAAATTCCTTTTATTTATTAGTCGAAGCTACAATGACAATTTTTATAAACTGTTTTTAATTCCCTGAAAACAATTTCTTCTACTTTCATTGTAAGCAACTTTTTAACAATAATTACAATTGCTATTAACATGCAAATATTAATTTAAATTTTTCTTTACCTAAAATAAACAAAAGAAAAGTGAAATATCTTGCTGACCGAAAAAAGCAAATATAAAAAAAAATTGCATTTTCAGCGCAACGCTTTGTAATAAATACTTTCACTTTTAATATGAGTCTCTTACGACGATTTACTTGACGCCAGCAAAACAAAAAATAACAACGCGAAAATATATAATATAAATATAAAAAAAAACAACAACACGACAACAAAGTAAAACTCAAAATCAACTCATGCCACACGTGCTTTTTGTTGCTGTTGTTGGTATTACTCGTATTTTATGAACGAGTTTATTTACCTGTATAAACTTGTTCATAGAAACCAACTGCTTAACGCTTTTGCTCTTCGGCAGCCAAAAATTGAAAACAGAAAATAAAAAAAATTAAATTAATAAATAATTAACTCAATGACCAACTATTTTGCTATAGTTGCAATTTATTGCTGCAAGTTAATTACATTATGGCATGTTGATTAATTAGATTAATACTGGTATTATTTAAATACAATGTTTGTGTAACATTTATGTAAAATGTGAAATAAATACATAAATCTATTTATTAGCTGGTGAGTAAATTTGACACGAATGTAAAACACAAATTGTAGACGACCTTTATTAATTGCAGATAAGCGCAATGCCATTGTTTCGTAAGTATTCACCTTGACTTTAAATGCAATAGAAGATACTACTGATATGCACGGTGATTGCAAATTAACAGAATTTAATTGTGCAAGGAAATTTTTATTTATTTCCATAGAAGCGAAATTGTTTGTTCATATGAAAATTTCTATTTGAGAACTAAAGATGTTGAGAAAATTAACTTGACGATTTTGCATTGACGATAAGCATTCGATTTTAATACATGGAACGATTATTTTTTTTATGGCACTGAATAAAATAATTAGTTTCGCTCCTTGAGCGAGTGCAAATATACGGATTTCGCTGGCAGTTTTCAAAACAACTGCAAAAGCGTTGTTCTATAAAATATTAGAATCGTACAAATGCGAATAAGGTGTTGCAATAAGGCGTTTCGTTTCGAATAGATGACCATTTTAACAGTTGACATGACCATTCTGGGGGGTGCATTGTCCTTCCAACACTCCCCGGAAAATTGCTGGTTCTCTCACTAGAATTATTAAAAATTCCATGTAATTATTTATTTTACTATTATTCATGAAAATCACCAGTCATAAAAAAATTTATAGCTACGCCATTGCCCCTGACTCAAGCTGTAAGTATTAGACTCATGTCGAACTCAAACGACGCCATTACTAACAGGTACAAAGTTTAAAAAATCAAAAAAAGCGATTGCGAACAACTTTAAATCGCTAAAGATCCTAAATGGTCATTTGGAATGAAAAATAATAAGAAATTCATATACAGCCCAATCATGAATATTCCCTCGGAATTCATTTCTCACGGAAAATAATTTTCTCGAGAAAACATTCCTCCAATCATAAATTTCTTGGGAAGAAAAAAGGATAATATGTGGCATCACCGCATTATGAAGCTCGTTGTTTTGCTTGTTTGTTGACATTTTGTTTCTCCCTTTTTTTTGAGTGAGAGAGCACAAAAAATTATTAAAATTCACCAACTTGGAAAAATATATAAAAAAAGGTTATAAATTATTTATTTGGGAATTATTTGTGTTTTTCCAAATAAAAGAACTATAAAATACAAGTTTATGTATATAGATTTTATTTTAATGGAGTATTAACCATGTTTTTATGCAAACTCCCTTCTGTTTTGCAAGAGAAATAATTTTAGTGAAAAAAACAAGTTCAGCTGCGTTCATAATACCTGCTGTTTTCCCGGGGAGTTTTTTATTCCCGCATTTGGTTAAAAAAAAGCGGAAAAATAAAGTCATGATAGGAGAAAAGGGAAAAGTGAGAAAACTCGTGCGGAATTTTTGTTTATGATTGGGCTGATAATACCTGTCAAATGATACCCATTTTGATATAGTCCAAAGACTTTTTGTAATTTTTTTGGCATACACAAAATGAAGACTGTGGGCTGCCATATTGTATTTTGACTACGATTGACGTAAGAATCATCAAAATCGTCCATTCGTTCAGTTTATATGGTATATAGAGCACAAAGGGATCATCGTATTGGACCCCTAGATTTCATTTTTCACCAGCAACCTGCTAACCTAACCTACATCCAACTATACATAGACTGATAAGCACAATACCCCTCTTTGCGTCGCGCAGTCTGTTAAAAGAGTAACGATATAAAGCGCTTGATAAACAAACAAAAGAACATTTTATGTCGTGAAGCAGCTTCTCTGCCAGCATTTGTGAAACTGATGGAAACAGAAAAGGCTTTGAGGCAAATCTGGAGAATCATTATTGTTGTGGACTTTCCTCCACACTAGGAGGGGAGGGGGGGCCTAGCTTTGTGCATTTCATGTCGATCTTAAGAACTTGGCGTTCCACAAACGATATTACACCGTATTTTGTATAAAGACTTACAGCTTTATTTATAAAAATTATTAAGGCTTAATAAAGAGTTTATAAAATAGATTCTCATAATTTAATAATTAATCTCTTTAATTGTATTTTTAATAAAAAAAAATATTTCACTGAATAAGTAAAATACAAAACAAAACAGCAGTTATTAAACTTGGCTGCACTCAGTCAAAAACACTTGTGTGGCAACACTTTATTCTTGCGAAATCAATGAATAGCTGTTGTGGTTTTTTACATTTATTTTCTTTAAAGACTTCTTAATAAAAGTCAGCCAATATAGCAATGGCAGAGTAAGAAACTAAATAATATGTTGATTATTGAGTTATTGTTTCAACTTTGATATTGGTTGAACTTCTCATTTGTTTAAATGAAAGTTTACCATAATAATCTCAAGTTGTTGTAAGAAAGTTTTGGCTAAATATTCCCAGATGATCTCTAGCAATGCGCATAGAATTAATATAAACCCCTCAATAATCAATTTCAATGTAGTTTTAATAAAAAAATATTTTACTGAATATTTTACTTAATAATTTATGTAAATAAGGCTTTTAGGTTTAAGGCGTCTAAGTTAACAGGACTGCACTACGTATCACACAAGTAATGATACCACCGCTGCTTTGAAAGAATTTCCTACCCATGGGATGTCTGAAGAAGCAATCACAATTGGCCATCAAGATTTCGTATTTTAACACACTATGACATTGTACAGATGTGTACCCGGCATTAGAGTTGTTTATTTGGTGCTACATGAAAGACATTGAGGACATACAGAATATAATCCTGCAAACATAGCCATGGCAACATATATATTTCAGCCAAGTCTAGTACTTACGAGATTTCGGGCAAAAACTATTAAATTTTCCCTACAAAACAAAATAAACTACGTCAATAAATTTTTTCAAAATCTACTTAAAATGTCGGTTCAGACTTGCAATTTTTGTTGCAGCAACTTTTTATTTTGTAGTGCAAAAGGAATACAAAAAGTATATATTTGTATTTCAACACTCTCACACATATTCAAGAATTGCTGCAACAAAAATTGCAAGTCTGGAATGGGACTTAGTGATGCAACTATGGTTTTTTCTCTTAAATTTGTACTAAAAAGCCAGGCCGTGTTCATTAAAAAGGTGTGTGAATTTGCTAAATTGCAGTTGTTTGATTGAAGTTTTGGAACATTTTCAGTTAATAGGGGGTTTGTTTTGGATAAAAAATTTGGATAAACGTAAAAGGACTTGATGTAAACGGTATAGATTTTCATAAAAATTTTAATTGATTTCCAATAGATTTTAACTATTACTATTATTTTTTTTATATCAAAATTAAACTCTTATTTGCTTTGTATGTGTTTGTTTTGAATTTTGTTTGGTCACCAAAATATGCACAAAAATGTATGCTTTCTATATAAAAAACAAAATTATTAACAAGATTTATGATTATATTACTAAAATTTATTGCATTTATGTTTTATAGTCAATTGTCTTTTTGCTGATCTGCTGCAGGCACTTTAGATATTTTGAAAAATTCCATCAACACTAATAACTGTAGCAATACTTTCATATTTGTAATTATAAATGCTTTCTTTTTTATCGTTTTTTTTTTTTAACTTATCTTAAACTGTTTTTAATTATAAGCTTTCAAGCTCAATCAGTGCTGTGTTTTTAACATATTCATGAAATAATATCCTTCAAATAACTCAGGAAAACTTTTGTAATTTGTTTAGAGCTAATATTATTTTTCTTATCACTTTCTTCATGAAAGGAAAAACATTATACAAACAACAGCCAACGACACTGCTTGCTTCAAAAATAATATTTTAATGACACCCCATAAAGTAGACCGGTTTATGAGATCAGTTGTTATTTGGGCATACTTTTCGCTCTATGATTTTTTTTCCTATTAAGTTTTTGTTATTATGAAAACCCTGTTGCAAAAAAAAAAAAAACTTTAATAAAAGTGGAACGAAAAAGCCGCATTATGTTTAACAATAAAACGAGCGAGAAATAAAAGAAGCAAAAAAAAACACATCAATAAAATAGAAGCAGGCCAATGAAATCTTAAAAGATATAAGACAACGAATGTATACACTAAAAGGCAGACTTTTACAAACACTTGCATTAAAATAGTTGCAACAACAAATGCATCAGCACATATACTCGTAGTTACATTTAAACGAAAAATAAAAACGATAAAGTGCATAATTTTTTTTTTTATAAAAATAAAACCTTATGAAAAAACAAAAATGTAATACCATTCCAAAGCAAAATTTATGTATGTATTAATGTGTAAAAATGCATTCACTTTTTTGTTTCAAATAATGTTACCAAATAACTCTTTTTTTTTTTTTTTTGTTTAGTGGTTATTTTAACGACTTCAGCAATTAAGCAACAAAATATTCATTTCTTTTAATTAGTTTCTTATAGTTTTTTTTAAATTAATATTGTTTATTTAAATGTTTTTTTTTAATTTAAATTTAAATGAACATTAAGTTTTTAGTGCTTTTATTATCAGTTTTAATTGTGACTCTAACAAGTATAAAACAAAAGACTTAAGACACATACTCACTCAGTTTGAGGAAACGTTTAGTTGAAATTTTAATTTCTGATTTATTTGCTGCTCTTTCTTATTTATAGTTACACGGAAATGTATTCTAAGCAATAAAGCAAGAATTACTGCAAAAATTAAAAAAAAATATTACATTCATACACATGTATGTATGTGTGTATATTTCTATGATAGAAAATTCAATTTTCTTGTCTTTGTTTTAATAGAACAATGTGTATGTTTCAACAATTATTCAAGTTATTTTTCAAATACAAATACATACGAGTACATACCCTGCAGTAAACATGGGGTTAAATGTCCCCAAGTCACCACTTTTGTCGACTATATTGGTGACATTGTCAAACGAGCGTCTACATATTAACATTGTTTTTGATGCGTAGAAAATATTTTGTCAGATACACACAACTATGCTTCTTCAAAATGTTTTATTGGTTTGTTGAAAATACAAGTGGCTTCAAGCAAAATTCAAGTTTTTATGAAAATTAGTTTACGAAATCACTATAAAAGGCAAATAAAAAAATGTATTAAAAAATAATTCAAAGAATCGAATAAACAGCAATCCATTTTGTAATTATAAAAATAAAAATATTTTAAAATTATATAATTGTGGAAATTTGTATGAGCCTGTAGAAGATTTTGTGGGATCAGTTAAAAAGTCCAGTCCAGTAGGTCTAGATTCATACGTAAGTGTTTGATTTTAATAATTCGACGGAACCTTGAATTTTTTATTTATATTTAATACAAACAGCAAACTAAATCCTTACTTGCTGAACGAATGTTCCCTTTTTTATGTATTTTTTTTTTTTATTAAAACAAAAATTTTTAAAAAAATATTAATTTTTATTATTATTAGAATTACTAAAATGTACTAGTGACTATCTCTTTCCAATGTCTCGATATGGTCCCAAAAGAATCAATGACACGTATATGCTAAATGTCTATAGCGAAAAGCATTGTCTGGGGTACAATTCGTCAGTAGTACTGGTGACAAATTCACTAGTAAATCACTACAATTTCACTATTCGCATTTTCTGCAGGGTACATTTCGAATCATTTGAATAAGGAATTTAATTTTACCAATTTTTTACGATGCATCTTATGAGATGAGATCAGATATTTGGAGACTATACAATTTTTAATTTTTAATTTCTCTCCCCATTAAGTTGGTGAATGTTTAATTTTTTTATTTCAAAAGTAATAAAATAAATGAAGAGTTTTTAATGCATCACTTGAATAAGGAATTTTTTATAAAACTATACTTCAACCACACATTTTGGCGATTTGTTGAAGCAACAATGAAATGCATATAGACATCGCTTAACCACCAGCAAATAAATTTCATTTCATAATATAATTATAACAATATGTCGAATAAGAAATTTCTTGAAAAAAATGTATGTACCTTAGACAAAAAAAAAACAAACTATTGAATTTCATATAATCTGTTACTAAGACACCAAATTAAATATTAAAATTGGCTTTACGCTTGGTTAAGAATTTTCCTCATTAATTTTGCTAATGGATAAAAAAGAATAGAATTGCTGCTGCTGTTTACGCTCTATAATTTTGCTTTTCCTTGAGAGTTGATTGGGCTCATTCATCATTGTTACACATAAGGAAAGAGAATTACTTAAATTGTAGTAAATTTTCCCCAAATTAAAACACATTAAATAGAAGAAGAATATGAAGAATAATGAATCATAGTAATTGAATTGATTAAGTATTTTATATGTAATTTTTCTTTTTTTATTTCATTGTAGAATGGTGAAAATATGGAACGTGGCTGCGATGAACGTTGCACTTGTAATCGCGGTGAATGGATTTGTTCGCCTCGTTGTATGGGTAAAACATTTAAACGCGGCTCCATGCATGTGAGCTTGGAGAATGAACCAACAAATTGTCGTGAAGTTGCCGCCGAAGATGATGAGTGCTGTGCCATGATGGAATGTGCCACAGCCGAAGACGTATTTCTGCCCACGCAATCAACAGCTGAATCAATGAATGGTAAGTGTCTGTGTGTACGTGGAATTAAATTACATGCAACTGGAAGAAAATGTTTCATATGTATGTTTGTATAATAAACTGACAAGAGGTATAGTATTATGTGAAGAGATCTTTTCATACGTAGACGACAAATGTTTCCTTTTAGTTTTGTTTTTTTTTTTTTTGTTTTTTGTCATGTAATTATATCAACATAATATTAGCTGGTGTACATGTAAATATAAATATATATTTCCATTAGTATATCATATTAAGCTTATGTACGCACTGCTTTTGAAATATATTGCATATACATACATATATTTTTGGTTGTATCAAATGTTAATCTCGTTTTTAATTTCATTTCATATTCATTCAAAATGCCTCTCGCATATATACACACACACACAAACGCACACACACACACATACGCGCGCACTCTTATGCAAACACAACAAATTGCCTCAATACAACATGGAATCAAATGTATATACACATAACATCATATATATACAGCTTCAACACATAAAAGTCGTCCTGATTGCCATTACAATGATGGCGTTTACAAGTTTCGTGAGCGTTTGGAAATTGGCTGTGAACAGATTTGTCACTGTGATGAAGGTGGCATAATGAATTGTAGGCCCAGATGTCCTGAACGCAACCACACGCGTCTGGACAAATGTGTGTCGGTCAAGGATCCTAAAGATGTGTGTTGCCAGTTGGAATTGTGTGATGTTACTTTGGATGATCATGAACAGACACCATCACCTCCTACGGCCCACAATTCCATAGGAGACGATGTCTATGGCTTCCAAGAGGGACGTGATGTTGATGGCGGTGCTGCAGATGCCATTTGTGAATATAAGGGTCACATGTATTCGGATGGCAAACAATTCCATGATGGCTGTGAGCAATTGTGTATTTGTACGCGCGAGGGTGTGCACTGTTCTAAGCTGCAGTGTCCTTCGACATTTGGTTTGGATGTCTTGAATCCCCACTGCTTGAAATGGGAGCCAGAACCGGCGAATTTCAAAGCAGAAGCTCCCAGATGTTGTCCGGATAGCATGCGTTGTGTGGACAATGGCACTTGTATCTACAGAGGCCAAGAGCTTGAGAACTGGTCTCAGATACCCACAAATCTAACAGGTAAGTCTTTTCGCTTCAAAACACTTTCATTCTGATCAAAACCAACTGACTCTCTTTCATTGCATATTTCATCGCTCATCTTGTGTTCATTGTTGTTCATTTAGGCTGCGAACAACATTGTTATTGTGAAAATGGTAGAGTAGAATGCCGGCCTGCTTGTCCCCCCATTTTGGCTCTACCGCCCGCCGATTTGGGCTGTCATATCTCGCAAGCGCGCTTGGTACCCATACCCGATGATGAATGTTGCAAACATTGGTCTTGTGGTCCATTCGACAACGTTCGACCATACAATAGCCCAAATAACGAAAGCAATCAACATGAAGAGAATGCAGAAAATGATAAAACAATTAGCGGCGGCCAGCAGCAGGGTCAAAATGGTAAATATACATAATCAACTGCTTAAGCTAATGTTTGTTATTTTTACGCTGCATGTTCAATGTGAAAAGCGCTTTTGTGTTTTCATTCAATTTGAATGGAATGACTAATATGGGTCCATGGGAGGTTAAGCCGGTTCAGTATGCTCGGGGTGTCAATAGTATAATATTCAAGTAAACTACATATATACAATATCCTTTCACTATACGTTATCCTCGTATTATACGTTACATACATAAAAATAATGGTAAAAGAGACTACCTGCCAATTACTGGCCTTAAAAATTATCAAGTTTTACATTCTTGAAATGTTTTGCGGATTATGAGGATTTTTTAATATGCAGCCATAAGGTGAATAATGAGGAGAGTTTTGTTCCCATGAAATTTTTATTCCCCACGAAGGGAAAAATGCTATGGTGGATATCCCGTAAAATTTTTTCCCGCTATCAGTTCACAGTGCATGTGGAAAACGCGCAGAAGATTTGTTAAGCTTATTTTTTAATTGTAAAATTGTAAATATCTAATTTATATTTAAAAGTTGTTTTGAAAAATAATAAAATATATGGAAAACTGCTTTTAAAAATGAATTGATATTTAAATAGAGTTGGTGAAATTGGTCCCAAGTGGCTGAATTTTTTAATACATATAGTAAAAAAAATTATAATTTAAAGCTAACAAATAATAATCTGGCACTCATAATTTTTAACCAAGTGAAAAATAGTTTAACAATTCATAAGCTTTGGTTTTACCTTTTCCTATGGTTCTTATCTCAAAATTCTTGGTTAAAAACTTCACGTACCTCAAGATTAAAATTATGTTCGAAATATTTTATTTTAATGTTTTTAAAGCAACATTTCCATTTTTCTATTTTAATATAAAACTCCCTACATTTTCTTAAAATTTATTTTGAAATTTGATTTCGATACAAATTATTATCATTCAATATCCCAACCACAAGTATCTACTAACTGGTTCCTCCTCTCTTTGCATGAGACCCATATTATAGGAAAAAAATAGAATTTTCCAATAAATTCACCTTTGTATTATTAAATGTCTTTTCTTTGAAAAATACCAATTTTCAACATTGAAATCACATCACATTGCAAGTCATAATCATCTGACATTAAATCAGCCAAAATTAAAATTTCAAAAAGAATATAAAACATTTACCTAAAGCTAAATGAAAGCTAATTAATTCTCTTGATTTCCTCATATTTTATATTAAAAATAATTTATTTATAAAATCCATTTTTTTATTTGCGCACTCACCCACTTTCTTAAACTAAAAAACAAATCAAAAATGCTTCATTATATAAATTTTTAAACAACAAAAAATACATTAAAAAAAACAAAACAAATGTTAAAATTGTGTAAAACAAAAGAACATGTTCACACCCAAACAACAACAACAGAGCTAAGTGTTAAAAAGGACTCAGTTAATGCCGTTACTTCAAAGGAGATGGACAAGAAATCAGAAACTCCTTTTTACCCCACCATGGATGGTAAATTGCCCAAAGGTCAGGCTCCTTATAGTTTTGACTACAAACCTGATAAGCATGACAAGACCGAGAAGCACGATAAGCATACTAAAAAGCCGGTAATTAAACCCCAGCAAAATGATGTTAAATATGATGTACACGAGCCTCAGGAAGAAGATTTGCCCATACATCATCCTGGTCTGGGACCAGGCTATGTTCCTGTGCAATTAGGCGGCGGTGTGTCGCCCTATGACAGCGTCAATTATAATCAAAATCTGGCACCCCAACACCCTGGTTCACAGGGACCTTATGGACCCTTCTATAACAATGATCCCTTCAATCCTTACGAACAATACGACATTAATCCCAATGGTATACCTCAAGGCAAACTACCCACGCCAACTAGTCAATCCGACTTATTCAATATTATAGGAGCTGCAGGACCCGGAGGAAAACCTTCGCAAAATAATTTAGCACATCATGTGCGTATTGAGCATATTTTACAGCATTTGCAACAAAATACTGCCAATCATAATCAACTGCCCAACAATCCGGGATCTTATGTGACTGTAGGCCATCCTGGTCATCGTAACATAAGTGAACTGGGAACACCAACGCATCGTGGTCAATATGTTCCTTTAGTGCACAGTGGTCTGCCACCACCTCCACCACCTCATGGCATTGCCATAGTAGATGGTCAGGCGGTATCGTATGGTGGCTACCCTGTTATACCGGGCGTGGGACCTGTGGCAACACATCTCACCGCCGATCAATTTTCATCTACCACTACAGCAAATGGTTTGGCCACACAATCGACAGAAAATGCAGTCACGAGTGCATCAAAGCCCAAAAAAACAGGTTGATCCTTTAAAAACTCATTATTCATATTTCTAGAGTAACTGCTACTGCGTTCAGACTTTCAAGTTTATTTTGTTTTAATTTTATTTATTAACTTTTTTTTAAAGAAAATTGAAGAGGTGAATTTTATATTAAAAGAAAAATCGTTTGCTGAAGATACACAATAAGAAACTGTGATTTTTTTTATATGAAAAATTAAACTCTTCATTGCAATAGTTAAAGTACTTCATAGAAAAAATGTTCTCGAAGAACTTATTTATACCCATGTCTTCCAAACTTGATTAAAATATAAACATCGTCACCTAAAATCCAAAAAGCCGTAACTGAAAAAAAAATCTAAATACACTTTTTGATTAATTATGATGTAATTAAGCACAAAGAAATCAAAACAAAAATAAATTTAAACTGTAATAGTGCCGATTATTTTTCTTACGAAAATCACATCCCAGTTTCTGTGTCGTGAAATAAATAGCATACCTATAAAATATATACGAGTATGTATAGTGCGGAATCAATAATATGGTAATACCGTCACTGTACGAGTAGAGATGATAACGCAGTTGCGGAAAATTACTGAAGCAACGGAATGAATAATTTAAAATTTTGCTTCCCCAAACAAAAATAATTTCGGCAATTGTGGAACGGAATGAATTTAGATCCAGTATAATAATTTTTAAATATTTTTATAGAAAAAAAGCCCTAAGGCTTGAATAAATAATTGCTAAATTTTAAATGCTTTTTAAAATGAACTTAAATATTATTTAAATGTTAACTATGTAGAATTTATCCAAAACTTGAAAGAAAAAACGCAGTAGTGGTTAAACATTTTGCATTATTTCATATTTTTGAAAATTTTATTGGAATTTATCTAATAATATTCTTACTATGGCTAGTGGGTTCCATCGTCCTATTGCAAAACATTTACACACAAATATAAAACAGATTGTAAATACTTACAGACATACATATATAAACGGCTCTAAGCTTCATTTTCATGGTGATAAATAAAACTGTCTTATAGGCTAGAGAACACTTTGTGGTACTACAAACAAAAACTTTTGTATAGAAATTCTAAAACAAATGCTTAAACGCTATAGCTTTCTTTTTTTTATTTAATACTTTAATAAATGTTTTTATTTTGTTTGTGTTCCCTCTGTAGCATTCACTAACTTACAACCAGATATTGAGGTGCATACATTGGAAGCAATTGATCCGCGCACAGTGCGCATTGTCTTTACTGTGCCTCAGGTTTATGTCAACTTACACGGACGCGTTGAATTGCGTTATAGCAATGGTCCCGGCAATGACACCTCTAAATGGGATCAACAGATATTTGCACCACCAGAGGATCTGATAGCAACTTCACAGATGGAATTCGATTTGCCCGGTTTGGAGCCAAACTCCATGTACAAAATTAAAATAACTTTAATCCTCAGAGATTTGAACTCCCAGCCTGCCAGTTCTATTTATACAGTCAAGACTCCACCAGAGAGAATCATTACCCCACCTCCCCCGATTTCTGATTATAGACCTGATTTCCAAGATGTGTTCAAGAATGTGGAAGATCCTGAATTGAATGTCAGCGAAACCAACGCCACCTGGTTGCATTTGACGTGGAAGAAATTGTCAGATGAACAAATGGACTATGTTGATGGCATACAATTGAGATATAAGGAGTTAACTGGCATGATTTACTCCTCCTCACCTTTGATACATCGTTCTCTAACCTCATACACCATTGAAAACTTGCAACCCGATACGGGCTATGAAATCGGTTTATATTACATACCGTTGCCCGGCCATGGGGCGGAATTGAGAGCGGGTCACATGATTAAGGTGCGCACAGGACCCAAGATCGATGTTTATGCTTTCGATGTCACGGTCAATGTCACCAAGATTAAGGCCCAAAGTGTTGAAGTGTCTTGGAATGGTGTACCATATCCAGAAGATAAATATGTCAATATCTACAGAGCTATTTATCAAAGTGATTCGGGCAAGGAGGATTCAAGTGTCTTTAAGGTGGCCAAGAGGGACAGCACGACTGGTACTTTGATAATGGACTTAAAGCCTGGCACCAAATATCGCCTGTGGTTGGAAATGTACATGACCAATGGCAAGATTAAGAAGAGCAACGTTCTTAATTTCATAACTAAACCAGGCGGTAATGCTGTACCAGGTAAAACTGGTAAGTCGAATGCAAAATATTAAATTTAGAATTCTTTAATTTATAAAAAAAAATATTTCTTAAGTTTTGAATGCTTACGAAAGGATTAAGGATTTTTTTGGAAATCTGGGTAAATTGCAAAGATTTTTTTTAAGTATTTTTATAACAAATTACAGCCAGAAAAAGAATTTTAGTTTATATAGTGCTTATTTCGTGAATGGTAACACTTAGCTCATGTCTGATTTGACAGATAATTAGTTTTATGCTTCCGCTGAACGAATATGCTTGTGTATACGCTTGAACAACGCTGGGAAATATTGCCTGCGATCGACTTACAGAAGATGCCGATTTTGCCAAAAAAAAATCATCTTTTCAGATGAATCTCATTTTGATCTCGGCGGGTATGTAAACAAGCAAAATTGTCGCATTTGTGGCACAGAAAACTCGCACGCATACATACATTGAAAAGCCGACGCACCCAAAACGAGTCACTGTTTGGTGCGGATTTTGGTCCAGAGACATAATTGGGCCAATGAGCAAGGAGTGGCCGTTACAGTCAATGGCGATCGTTATCGGGCCAGGTTGAACGAATTTTTGTTCACAAAAATTGAAGAGAAGGATATTGGCAACATTTGGTTTCAACAGGACGGCGCTACGTGCCACACAGCCGAAGCTACACTCAATGTTTTGCGCCCTGTTTTCAAAAAAAAAAGTTATCTGGCGGACCCTATATTTATAATTTTTCTGCAAAAAAAAATAATTTTTTTTTTATTGAGACAAATTTTGGCTCAGATACTCTTTAGAATAGCCTTACTAAAAATACTTCATAGAAGTTTCTATGAATTTTTCTTTTTTTAAATAAGAATTTTTTCATAATTTGGTTAAAAATTTTATGATAAAAAGCAGCATCCTCTAAGGCAACTAATATTTAAAAAAAAGAAATCTGAACAGAAACTCCTCAAAATTGAACAATTTTACCAAATAATAAATTTGTTTTAAATAGAAAAGCGTTGCCATAAACTTTTAATTTTTTTCACAACACTTTCAGTGGAAAAAGTTCTGAGTGTAATATGCCGATTTATTCATCATTGATTAGAAATCTTTTGCAGACAGAGGTGAAATGTTTATGCCAAAGTAAAACTTTCTTTTAAGTATTTAAAAAGTGATCAAAATTTATAGAAACAATTTTGTGCCAAACTTATGTGCATTTCTTTGGGAAGAGCCTGTAGAAGACGTTGTCAACAGTTCATCAAAACTTTGCAAAGAGCATTGCCATAAATTATCAGCATTACTAGAGATAAAGTTGTCAGAAAAGAACAAAATATTCAGAGTGGCGAAGAAGAAAAACTTATATTTCACAATAGATTATTTTTTTAAGATGTCCAAATTTTTTTATAAAATCAGATTTATGTAAATGTTTCTTTTTTATCTAACATATTTCTCTAATCATTGACTACATAGGCAAACTTTTAACGGCCGGAGTTGATCAACCTGCTGGCGATTATTATGGTCCCCTAGTTGTGGTATCGGTGGTAGCGGCTTTAGCTATTATGTCAACTTTGGTCCTGCTGCTAATTTTAACGAGAAGGCGCGTTCATCAAACGGCTTCCATAACACCACCACGTAAAAGTGATGCTGCCTATGACAATCCCTCATACAAAGTCGACATACAACAGGAAACAATGAGTAAGTTTTCGAAAATTTATTTGCAGTAACAGGCGAGTTACTAATTCAATATTTTATTTATTTTTTTTATTTTTTTTTTTTGCTCTTTACAGATCTGTAGCGGTTTTGAATGTGTAAAAGTTGACCAAGTGAACTTATTTTTCTACTCAAATGATTCAAAAAAAAAGAAAAGAAAAAATAAACGAAAACAAATCCTAGTTGTGTATTAGTAATTAGTAATTCAAAACAGATTATTTTTTTTTTGTAAATATTAAAAAGAAAAGAATATGCATACATACATAAAATCCTTAACTAAACGAAATTACATCATGTGAAATCAAATTGGTTTAACCACTTGCAATAAATACAAAAGAGAAAATATAAAAACGAAATATACATATTTGAAAAAATGAAACACAAAGTGCCAGAATCAATAATAAATCAGATGAAGTTAAAAAAAAATTGGCCTTGATACTTGATTGTTTTTGGAAAATTTTTAAATTTATATAAAACAAGCCATTATTTAAAGTTGAAATGAGATGTTGTAGTATTTAAGTATGATTTTATTTTATTATTTTTTTTACCCTTTTATTTTGTTTTTAATTTTGTATATAAAAAGAATTCTCTTTAGTTGTCCATTAGGAAAACATTTTTAATTTAAATACCTTTTTTGTTTGTTGAATTGTAAAGATGAGTTTTTAAATTATAAATGTTTTTTATAAGTATTTTTTTTTCTTTTTAATTCCTTTTAATTTTTATTTTTTTTTTCTCTTTCATTATTTTATTCATGAAAAGCATTGTATAATTTTTGTAGCTTTACTTTTGCTTAGTTTTATATTAAATAAAAGAAAAAACTATTTTAAGTTTAAAAGAAATAAAAAATAACAGAAAATAGCGCTAGATTCGTTTTATTTGTAAACCAAAAGAAAAGAAAGAAAGAAAGGAAGTTATTGCAAGATTTTTGTCGGCTACGGCAATAGCGAAAGGAAATATAATTGCACAATTTACAACCTATTGTCGCAAGCATAGTTTGCAGATGAATAAAAAATTTGTTTGTTTATAACAAGGAGAATAAGAAATTATCAACAACACTTGTACGACCTACAACTCCGAAGATAGTTTGCGACTTGAGCAAATGAAGTAAGTGGCGACCTGAGTTTATATTATTCATACAAGAGTTGGAGGGACAGGTAAAAACAACAATTGATAACTTGAAACTAGAGGGGCCAAGTAAAAATTTAAATAACAATGAGAATTTAAATAAGTGCGAGATTTGTGAAATCTTTGATTGCTTCAATTCACGTTGTTTTTAGCTTTAAAGCAGATTTGAAGTTTTAAAATTATGTCTAGCGCAAAAAACGGACAACAATAATTTGAAGAAAAATTTCTGCTAAGAAAGTAAATGAACACAACTATTGGGTGTTTTTTATTGAGGTATAGAACTTTAAGTTGGCATCACTTTTTTAACTGGCGGCCATTTTGTCAGCTGTTAAGTGATTAATATTTAGTTTGGTTTGCCATTTCATCATGAACAGGTTGACAAAAGAACAACGCTTGCAAATCGTGCAAATTTATTTCGAAAATAATGGTTCAGTTCGCGAAGTTTACCGCAAGCTCCGTCCATTTTATGGTCGACATAATCGTCCATCAGAGCAATTAATTCGGTTAACCATGGATCGTTTTCGCACTACGTTTACTCTATGTGATAATACGCATCCGCAGAGACGTCGAACAGTGCGCACCGAAGAAACAATTGCCGCTGTAGAGCAAAGTGTTGAAGAGGACCCGAATGAATCGATTCGCCACCGTGCACAGCAATAACCGACTATTTTGTTCCCGAATTGGATGGCATGAATGTGGATGAGTTGTGGTTCCAACAAGACGGCGCTACATGCCATACAGCGCACGTCACAATCGATTTATTGAAGGAAACATTCGATGAGCGCATAATTTCGCGGAATGGACCTGTCAATTGGCCACCAAGATCGTGTGATTGGACACCATTGGATTATTTTCTTTGGGGATATGTGAAGTCGCTCGTCTACGCCAACAAACCAGAAACGTTAGGGGACTTGGAAGCCAACATTCGTGGCGTTATTGCCAACATACGGCCCCATATGCTCGAAAAAGTGGTTGAAAATTGGACCTGTAGAATTGGCTTTATTCGAGCCAGCCGCGGCGGCCACATGCCCGAAATCATATTTAAACGTTAATGGCATAAAATTATCCTTCCAATAAAGCCAAATTGATGGACATTAAAACGATTTTCTTGTGTTTTATTTCAATTCGAAGTTCTATACCTCTAAATCAACAGGTTCCCTGTCCGATGTATCACATGTCATACAAATGATTTGTTTTGTATTATTTCAAAACTTGGTGTGAAGACTCGTTTTAACTCGTTTTTTTTCCATTGGTTTATATGTATATTTCATTTTTCTTTTATGAAGCATATTATTACTAAAAAATACAACTCATTTGATGCTGTCAATTTGCAAAATATAAAGTTTTTAAATATTTCAAGATTGTATGCAAAATATCTCCAATTCGTTTGGAATTTAAATTTTCTCCATACAAGTTTAAAAATGTTTATAAACTTACGAGTTTTGCAAATTGTACTACTCACTCTTTTAGTTTTAATAAGAACATTTTAAATTCACATCCATAATTTCTGTAAAATTTTAGAAAAAAAATTTTACTTACAACTTTAAATTGTCCATTTTTTGTTCTATTACACTATCCTCTTCTGTATCAGTACTAGTACTATCACCTTCACTCTCGGTTGAAGTAGACAAATCAGACTCATCAAAACTTTCGGTGCCCACATCATCTGTGTTGTCATCATCACAATCTGGATCCTCCGAATCATCTTCACTATTTGAAGCAGCCAAATGAATATCTGTTATTAACTCTCTTAAAAGTTCCGCTTCCACTTCTTTCAAGCCTAAGCGCAAATTTTTTTTGAAAATATCTAGCATTACATTTTTCAAATTGTGGGCCAACATTTGCAAGTGAGCGGGAGAACATATTGTAGGATTATTTAAATAGCGTATATAATCGTCTATATAGTAGTGATTGAAGACAGAACGATCATTTGTTTCGAAAATATCACGTGTTATAAGTAATTGTTTTAAAATCCAGGCGGAATGCAAGTGTACCGCAGTTACACAATCCATAACACATTGTTGGCTTAACTCGTAATTCCGATAAAGAGGATAGATAAGCGAACGTCTCATGAAACTTATGGCTACATCTTTAAGAGATGTAAAGGGCTCAAAATATGTTAACGTAGCTGAGAGAATGCTACGTGTCCAGCCAGATTCACAATTCGTTTCGTTGGAAGTAAATCTGGAAAATTATTTTAAAAGCATTTAGTAAACCTATCTGTTATGTTTAGTACATACCTGACATCATAGCAAATCGCTAATAATATGCTTATAAGACTACAATCTATTTCCACTATGTCATATTCGTCAGGCATTTCCATCAGCTCTGGCTTACACGTTAAATTGTGCAGCAAACATTGTTGTTCTTGTGATAAAGCTGTATCTAAAAATAAAAAAAGTGTTTCCAATCAACCCGAGATGTTCAAATCTAATTGGTTTTTTATGGTAGTTTTCAAATAAGAAAACTTACCTTTAAAATTTATGGAAATTTGCATTGGATTATCATGGCCCTCTGGCACTTGCAGCTCAACACAATTTAATTTATACTGGTCTCTACAAAAGTTCTTCATTTCATCAATTTCTCTGTCAATTTTTCGCTGTAAGGGACTCACTAAGTCGGGTTCTGGCATGCGAGTTATAACATCTAAGTCGCACTG
This sequence comes from Nowickia ferox, assembly GCA_936439885.1. Taxonomy (NCBI): domain Eukaryota; kingdom Metazoa; phylum Arthropoda; class Insecta; order Diptera; family Tachinidae; genus Nowickia; species Nowickia ferox. Next base: position 14,753,258 of record OW387023.1, on the reverse strand, counting down.
AAATAAAAATTTATTATTTTAAATTTAAAAATCATTAAAACAAAAAATCTTTAAAAAAATACTTGAAAGGGTTTTATGGTGCCCCTAAATTTACTAGCAAATCCATAGTCATAATTGCTTTCAGGCTTGAGCAATTCTTTAGCATTGTCAATGCGTATGTAACATTGGTCTGTTATTTTCTTTAACTTCCACAAATCTAAGGATTTATCAGTTTCCTTTGGATTCGTTTCCTGTGAAGACTTTTCCGCCGTAGCACAATGTCCCTCCTCTTGTACAGGCAGACAACGTAATTGTAAATGCATACAACGGGCTTTGCTGTCGTAATTTATTTCAATATTTTTTATATCTTTTATATCAAAACGTCGAGTGTTTTTGAATCTATAGAATTAGAGTATTTACTATATCCAGAATCGGCTAAAAATAGTTCCTATTAGACTTACTTGAATAGTTTTACATCTACATACATAAGAAGTGTGTAGTCCTCGATAAATAAATCACAATTTCTTATATTTTGGACATGTCTACCAGGACCAAGGTCTATTTTGTTTTCGTCTAATTTCTTGAGAGAAATCGTTAATTCACAAACGTTTCCTTTAAATTTATGAGTAATTTCTTGTAGACTTGTCATATTTTTTTTTTTGAGTTAATTTATTTTTTATTGAAGAATTTTTAATAAAAACTATAAAATATTTAAAACGACGACAGACAAAAGCAAGAAATATAAACAGAAGGCAGGAGGATCAAGAAGAGAATACTAAAGATAAAAATAGGAAAACGTGCAGACTGGAGTTGCCAATGCGGCATAATATTGCTGGAAACAGGGTGACTACTCCGTATTTCGAAACGAGAGAAAATGCTTTGAAATATGTATGTTATTATGGGCCAAATTTTGTAAAACGAAAAAGTTAAGTGGGTTACACAATATCGAACATGAGTGACATTTTTGCTCAAACTTTACATTGATCGATAATGTGAACACAAATTTTGTCATTTAACAGCCAACCGCAGAATTTTTTGTGATTGAGTTACAGTCAGGGGCAATATTGGTTTCTGACTGATAGTGTGTTCCAAAAAGCGTCAGTAAAGAGCTATTTTTGTAGCATAAAAAGCACAAGTTGGACGCGGAAATTAGTTTTTTACGAAATTTACATTTTTTTTATGAAATGCAAGGCTGTGTGTGAAGTTAGAGACGAAATGCTAAGACAAAATCGTACGAAGAATTGTTAAGGCCGTGATACACTATCATACAAAGTCGTGCGATCTACGAAAAAATACATCCCTGGTATGATGGAGTTTATGAAAATTTTCAAAAGACAATAAAAATTCATCACACCAGGGTGAGTCGTGGCCTTTAGCGATAAGAAAACATTAAAATAATGCATATAAAAAAATTTTGTTAGCAATACTGCGCATCCAATTTCTGTTTTTTCTATGTTTGTGTGTCCAATTTTTTCTTGAATTAACTTTTGAGTATCGAACATGATTGATAATCTGAGCAGAAAACACTATCATTCAAAACTGATGAATTTTTTATGGTATAATTATGACATGTCGTTGAATAATTTTCTTTTTACGAAAAAAATTTAAATCAAGAAAATTTCAACATAAAACATATGTTATTAAAAATTAATTTGATGTAAAAAAGGTTTATAAAACAGATTTTATTAAAAATTTTGTTTTATAAACCCTTTATAAAATAAAATAATTTTTTTATTAATAAGATTGTGTTCATTAATAATTGTAAATTAATTCTGTTCTTTCCCTATCAACTTTTTGTTTATCCGTGGCAACGCTGTAATACTAATGAAAATATTTATAAGAATTAGCTTCCATATATATTGGGTGTCGGTAGCGTCATCTACTTGTAGCCAGTACTATTACTGCTGTTTTAAAAACGTTAATTTTAAAGTTTTTAGTTGAGTATTTATTCTTCCTTCCCTCAAACTAATCAGCTTAGCAATAAGACTTGAATAGTGTAAATATGGACTTTGTTATTTACATTGAATAATTAATGCAAAAGCTTTAACACATTTCATGTAAACGATTTGAAACCACAAAGGTGTTCTGAAAAAAGATATAAAATATTTTAGGTTTATTACAGGTTTATTTGATCAATTTCCCATAGAAATATGAATATAGCAGTTGAAAACTAAGATACTTCTACATCAGTTGTATGATGTGATTATGCGATAGAAAACAATAATTTCAAAACGATTTCAAACCGATCGTTTTAAAAAAGAATAATGAATTATGCTCTATTTTATATATAATTTTTAAGCCAAACTTATGCTACTGAGTTTTAAAATAGGGCTGTGAAAAGAAATTTATCAAAAATTATTGGTATAAAACTATAATTTATTAAAATCAAAATTTAAAATTATTCGGAATACACATTTGTTTATGTAAAAGGTTAGACACTACTGTTTGGCTTAAGCATTTGTTGACAATGTAGCTACGTCCTTTTCAATTCCTTTAACAAAATCGTTCACTTTTATTATTTAAACCATTGTCAATCAAAAAGTGTATTTTTTGTCAGTTACGGTCTTTTGGATTTTAGGTGACGATGTGTATATATGTGTATGTATTTAAATATATGTATTCGTGTATGTGTATTAATTTGTATAATAAGCCGATTGAAGTTCGGCACTCTGGCACCGCTTTGGCCGACCATATTATATATGTATGTTTATCGTTAGCTAAAATGCAAAAAGGCGTAACTAACAAAAAAAAATCAAAATCGAGCTTTTGATTGATTATTATGAATGCCATTACACTACATGTCTTGACAAAATTTTACACTTCTGCGATCAAAAATGACACTTTTATTCACAAAAAATAAGAGCACTTAACTATCAGTTTGCTTATTTTATTTTAGTTTTTTGCTTCTGTTAAATATTTTTGTTAGTTACGCCATTTTGCATTTTAGCTAATGAAATACAGAAATGCCCTAACTCATTATTTCTTCTAAATCGAGGTCCTTTTTATGAGATGCGTTCGATTTTCGACCTGCACTGGCTATCGATCATCGAAAATGGAATATTCAATTCATAGTATGAGCATGGAAAATTTCGTTGAGCAACGAATTTTCTATCGAACAGAATTTAGCTTTCGATGAAGTATTTAAGTTCTAGTTTACACTATGCAAGTCTTATTGCTAAGCTGATTAGTTTGTTAGGAGAGAGTGACGAGTGTTCCCTTGTCTAGTGTAAATTAGAACTTAATATGAAAACTTATTAAAAACGAGTTGTTCTTATTTTTAGTTTGAAATCGTTTTGAAAACGATCGTTTTCCATCACATACCTGAATACCAAATGAAAATTCGTTCTATCGACTACAGTCAAAGATCGAAAGCTGATCATAATAAGGGCGCGAGTTTTTTGTATATTTCGTTTGAAGAACATCTAATGTATCGAAAAATTCAAAAATTTCGATTTCCAAAAAAAAAATAAGGCGGGCCTTTCTATGTTAAAGTAACGATACGTATGCATTTATCCAACTTTTCATGTCTGCTGAAAATTATTCCGTTTGTTCTTTTATTTTTTGTGTTTAGTATCCATATTTGTTTAACAATAAAACAATTACAGTGATTTGGGAAAAAATCATTTAAAGCCATGACAGTAAATATTCAACCTTTTTATGTTTTCAAAAAAGGGCGGCGACCCCTCCAACTATAAACAGTTACACACATACACACTCGTTTAATAAGTGTACACCTTCGGCTGGAACGAAATTCGTATGCACTACTTGAACAATTTATTTATTAACACTAATAAATAGTAAACACTGGATAAAAAGGAAATAACAACACGTACATACACACATATGCAATGAAAAGGGCGTATTGAGTTTCGGTGTGGTGAGAAATAGTGTGTTTTGTTATTGTTGCCTAATAAAGTAATCAAAGTGAGCAGATGATGACCGACATACAAACGAAAACGGAATAACTAACAAACAGCTAACCGCTAATAATTTGTAAATAAAGCGTTATAAAATCATCTACAACAAGGGCTTAAAGCGACTCTTATGCACCCTACACCATTTTATAGCACTTTTACAATTTTTTATTATTATTTTTTAAATTCATTTATACTTCGCTCTCAGTTCTTATATCGTGTTCTATTTGCAATTTTGTTTCATATTTTGTGCAATCCTGAATTTTTTCTCTTTCATCCTTGTGACTTCCAATTATTAGTGGTAATGAAATGTAACCATCAGTATGTAGACGCGTAAAGACTAGAATAAAATGTAAATTATAGCTGGTACTAACATAATATGTACTCGTATTTGTTGATGATGTCACTAGAGATTGTGGCAATAGGAAGGATCCATGTAACTTCGAGTTGTGATGTTTTTCCTTGAAGAAATGTATTATTTGATTTAAAGTGATGTGAACTTGCTTTGTTCTTGCCTGGGGCTTAAAGGTTTTATAGTGATGTGTTTGAGTTAATATTATTGACAGACGTTGCAGGTCCAGTAGCTTGTTAAAATGTTCTATTTTTATAAAATACTCAATAGCATCGCCGGCAACAAATGTTGTGTTGGGCAGAGTAAGTATTATTTTTAAAGGCTCAGCATTACACAAGCCAAAGCAAAATGATTTCCTAAAGACAGCATGAAAAGGGCGCTGGATGAAAGAAAAAGAAGTACATAAATTCATTAATATTTAAAAGAATATTTAGCAAATATTTTTATACTCAATATTTACCAAATATGCCTGGTGATGACAAACATTTAAATATTGTTCTATATCAAAAGGTAATTTACACAAGACTTCCACTCCTCCTTCTGTGTTATAAACACCCAACTCTAATTCATATTTTATAAAACCATACTTCCTACTGACACTCTGGGGCAACTGATGAGGTACATTCAAGATCATATTATAACTATAATTGCCTTTGTTTAGAGCAACCATAGTTTGCACTATAATATGCCTATTCAGCAATATTTGTCGATCCTCAAATTTCTGCATAAAATAAACAATTTTGCCATCTTTGGGCTTACTTATTAGATCTTCCCATTTAACGTTTATTTCGCCACGAAAGTTTAGAAAAATTTCTAAGTAAATAAGAAAAAATTGTGAGTAGTTTAAACGAATATGATATGAGGATTACCTACCTTTCACAAAAACTGTTTCCCGACTTTCAATTTCCAAAATTAGTTCTATGTCTTTGCCAGAGAAAATATGAGATACATTGTTGGCAAACAAAATTTTTCCGTTTAAAGACATTTACATGTAATTGCAGATAGAAAAGAAAATAATATATATTTTTATTTTAATTTTTGTGGTTCTTCGCAAAGGTTACAGGTTTTTTTTCCAAGTAATTACCCCAAATAGCAAGTTTTTATTTCCAAAAAGTCTTTATTTAGACGATACATTTTTTTCATATACTTTAACAAAGACAATATTCAATACAAAATACTATTTTTTCATCGCCATTTTTCGCTAATTCTTTAATCTGACAAGACCAGCACTTAAATACTGCGCAAGTAAACATGCAGCGTGTGAAAGTGTTCCAGTGTGACATTGGCGACACATTTGTAAGGTGAAATAGAAAACCACTTGTCGGCTGAAAGCGAAGAGAATAATCGAAGAAATGGGAGGAATGCAAAAACTTTACGTACAAGCGCAGGGTCATTTGAGCTTTTGACGCCAAGAGATAGGAAAGGAAGTAAAAAAAAAAAATTCATTAAAATTGTTCTCCAAACTTAAACATGCTATATGTACTTAGATGACCATTGTAGTTGAGAAAAGAGCACCAGATAGATGCCAAGTCTACTTAGGGGACAATCTTAAGTATTCTAAGTCACTTTTAACTATGATCTACAAAAAATTTATAAAGTTTATATAAACTAAAAAAATTCTATTGCAATTATTATATGATTACAAAAAGTTTCAAGTTTCTATCTCATAACATTCCCGAGATATCATCAATAAACTTTGAAGGCGTTTCTTTCAAAACTGATTTTTTTGACTTAGCTGGTTTTAGAATGGAGCCGTCGATATACACTTTATTTTTATGCAGACTACACCAATTAAAATTTAAAAAAAAAATCAAAATTAAAGGATATTCTGTCATTTAATGTTATTTGGACTATGTAATTTTGACAACTTACTGTATCTTGGAAACCGTAAGAGCCAAATTCTTGACATATTAAAAACGCTAAAACTAAAATCTCCAAATAAAAAATCGCCAAAACGAACAAGTTGCCGAAAACCGAAAAAATGGCCAAAACTAAAAAATTGCCGAAAACCGAAAAAATTCGCCAAAAAATCGAAAAAAAGCTAAAACTAAAAAATCTTAAAATAAATAATCGCCAAAAAGAACAAATTACCGAAAACCGAAAAAAATCGCCAAAACGAAAAAAAAGCTAAAACTAAAAAAGTGTCAAAATAAAAAATCGCCAAAACGAACAAGTTGCCGAAAACCGAAAAAATCGCCAAAACAAAAAAAAAACGCTAAAACTAAAAAATCTCACAACCAAAAATCTCCAAAACGAACAAACCGCAAACCGAAAAAATCGCCAAAACTAAAAAATTGCCGCGAACCGAAAAAAATCGCCACAACTAAAAAATCGCCAAAAACGGGGAAAAATCACCAAAACGAAAAAAACGCCAAAGACTAAAAAATATCAAACTAAAAAATCGCCAAAACGAACAAATTGCCGAAAACCGAAAAAAATCGTCAAAACTAAAAAAATCGTCAAAAACCGAAAAAATCGCCAAATACGAAGAAATGCTACAAAAAAATAAAAAATGGTCAAACACAGAAAAAAAAATTACCGGTTACTTAAATTTGTTTAAAAAATTTCTAATATAATAAATAATTTTACATAATCAGGAGAGCCATTTTAAAGATTTAAATACGTGTATCTTTCGTGTACCATCACATCATAAAACGCGCATATCTCTGGGAGGGAACACTTTTGGGGCATGTGATCGGTCTCATTCGATGCTCAGATGTTGTCCACAACAAAAAAAAAAAAAGTGAAAATTGATTGACCCTTAGGTCTCTTTCTCTATGCGCTGTCACATATGTAGTGTCCCTGCGGAACCCTCCGTGTGCAAATCAAAATCGCACTTTGAAAACAATCTTCTAGAAGCTTTATGTTGAGTATAATGTGAAGAATAGTGAAGTTAACATTGTGGTTTAAATAAGTGAATTAAATTAAAATTGTATTTTTAAAGGCTGTTAATATTCTGCTTTGATAATAATTGTACACTTGGGACTCTTTATTTAAATGAAGCTATGAATATCTGTGGCAATAAGGAAAAAGTGCTTAAGTCATATTTGGCTGCTTTGCAGGAGAGCACTTTTAGACGTTCAAGTCGCTTCTCAGAAATTTATTTCTTTTACAGTTAAATTGGGAAATTCTCTGTTAACCTTTATTTTTTGAAGCAAACATCGTTCTACGCACTGTTAATATTACATTCAAGTTGAAATATACCAAATTATAACCTTAATTAAGCTGTTATTCCAAATGAGATTAGAAGTCGAAAAAAGCTAAGCCGCAAGTCATGTTGCTATAACTTCTTGAACAATCGCACCAATTAGTTGAGATTTTGGCCAGGGGTACTTTCAAATATGCAGACTACGGAGGTACCATTAACTCAAAATTAGCTTATCTCGACTTAATTAGTTTTTTAATTTTCCACAGATATATTGAAACCCGCTTTACAAATAGACACTGAAAAGTTAATTATTGTTTAATTTCTGTTTCTATAATTTATTAATTTGGAATATATTATAATGGCTGGATAAAAATGAGTGGCCACGCTTATTTCCTCAAACATTTAGCATGTCTAGTCATAGCTTAAGCATTTATTTGTTTTACACTTCAAAACTAATCTAATGTGGTGTGATTTTTTTGTAGTCATTGAATAATTGGTCAATAAAAGGTGTAAACCGTTAATAATTTTGATTTGATTTGATTTGCATATCATTTGTGCCAACTCATCGCCTGACAAGTGCTGTCACGTGTCGAATATTTAACGCTCTAACAAGAAATAAATAAAACACTTAACATACATACACACACACACAAACACTTACGCGCTCAATAATTTTTATTGAAAAACGGACTTTTAACAATGAAAACAACAAACACTTATAGCACATACAGCAAAAATATGCAACAAATAAATAAATATTTTATTAATGAATACCAATTGCCAACGTGTGTATGTATGTAAATCTATAAAAGAAAATGTCCTTAAGGATATGGCGTTTAGTCAACGTTTTGACTCTTCAAGCAAATGTCTCACAATTTCTCGAGTGCATTTTACGGTTTAACGGAAAATTCACTAACGAACATCAGATTTAGCGCCTGCCAGGTGTGTGGCGATCAAAGTTCTGGCAAACATTATGGTGTCATTTGTTGCGACGGTTGTTCTTGTTTCTTTAAGCGCAGTGTACGTAAAGGCAATATTTATACCTGCATAGCGGGTAAGGGTAATTGTGTAATAAATAAGGCTCGCCGAAATTGGTGTCCCTATTGTCGTTTTCAGCAGTGTCTTAAATGTGGCATGAATGTACAAGCGGTGCAGGAGGAAAGAGGTCCTAGACAACAGCACCACACCTCATCTTCATCTACAACTGCTCGCACAAACGAAACTAAATTTATGCTGAAATCTTCGACAACAATGACACCAAAACGTTTGCAGGCAATGCAAAATTTTTATCAGCATACCACAGCAAATAGAGAGTGTTTGCCTGCAACACTGTCAACAACATCACACCAACCATCCTTAGCCGCAAATCTAACGCAAACCGGAAATGCTTATAATTTTCAAATGCTGGCACAAATTTTGGTAACGTGCTTGCGCCAGGCCAAAAGCAATGAACAATTTCGTACATTGTCACGTTGTCAGCAGGAAATAATTTTGCATTCGGTGTGGAGTGAATGTTTTGTGTTGCGGGCTTCGCACTGGACACTTGATATAACGGCTGTATTTGAAGCCTGCGGTGATGTGGCTCTGCAACGCATAATTGACGAGGCGAAGCAATTAAAGGCTGATGTTATGGAATTGAATTTCCTAGAGACATTAATATTATGTCGCAAAGGTACGGCCACATACACATTAAATTTAATTTGTTACAGCCTTAAGCATTCGTTAGGACAAAAAAGCATTAACTAAAGCAAAAAGTATTTAAAAGTGTGTGCATGGTTTAAGTTAAGCCATTCTTTAACTGATTATGGAATATTTAATGAAAATTGGTTTTAACATTTTACTTTACCATACCATACAATAAAAAAAATCTTAAGCGGGGACGTAAAAGGAAAAAATTTAAAACTCAAAATACTCGCCACAAAATGTTGTTATAGTCTCTGAATACGATTTATCGCGTTGAAGTCAAAACTTTTAATTCTTATTACGCAGAAAGCAAGTTATTAGATAATCTAGTTTTGAAGACTTAAATTGCTCCAACCATAAAAAATTAGTTAAGCGAACTAATACGAACAGTAAAGGTTCTTTTATTAAGCGCTTCCTATCTTTAAGTTTAAATAACAGAGAGTGTGTGTGTGATATCGTCAAATTTTTTTATTTGTTTCAAAGGTGTATCGATGCCGTTATGTATGGACTATAAAATCATGCAAATAGCCGCCGCGCTTTTGTTGGGTGGCACACATCCCAAATATCCCATTCTCATAACTTTACAAAATATCGCTAGGCCCTCAAATCGTTCGTGAAGAATGCAAAATGTGGCACATAGCGTAGATCGAATTACGACCAAGATGATTTTGAGCTAGATTAAAGAAAAAATTTTGTTACATTCACCCTCATGTTGTTGGTGTCCATATCATCCAATCCTGGCAAAAATAAGTTGGTAATCATTGATCAATATTGACTGTCGCGATCTTAGAATGGGTGAAGCGCACGTAACGTTGAACTGAGACAACCAGAAGTATTGGTTAAACTAACTGATACGAACAGTAAATAATAAAAAAAGACTAATAAGTGCTTTCTATCTTTAAATTTAATTAAAACAGAGTGTATGTGAGATTTTGCAGAACATTTTTATTCGTTTCAAAGAGCTATCGGTGCCATTAAAATCATATAAATATAGGGTGTTTTTTTTAGAGGTATAGAACTTCGAATTGAAATAAAACACAAGAAAATCGTTTTAATGTCCATCAATTTGGCTTTATTGGAAGGATAATTTTATGCCATTAACGTTTAAATATGATTTCGGGCATGTGGCCGCCGCGGCTGGCTCGAATAAAGCCAATTCTACAGGTCCAATTTTCAACAACTTTTTCGAGCATATGGGGCCGTATGTTGGCAATAACGCCACGAATGTTGACATCCAAGTCCCTAACGTTTCTGGTTTGTTGGCGTAGACGAGCGACTTCACATATCCCCAAAGAAAATAATCCAATGGTGTCAAATCACACGATCTTGGTGGCCAATCCATGGTTAACCGAATTAATTGCTCTGATGGACGATTATGTCGACCATAAAATGGACGGAGCTTGCGGTAAACTTCGCGAACTGAGCCATTATTTTCGAAATAAATTTGCACGATTTGCAAGCGTTGTTCTTTTGTCAACCTGTTCATGATGAAATGGCAAACCAAACTAAATATTAATCACTTGACAGCTGACAAAATGGCCGCCAGTTAAAAAAGTGATGCCAACTTAAAGTTCTATACCTCAATAAAAAACACCCTATATGTGCTGCTGCTTTGTTGGGTGATACACAGCCGAAATGTTCACTTCACAGCACCTCTATGTATTTGGACAACGTCTACTATAATTTTGTACTATTTTAAAGAAAAAATATTGCAATGTTCACAATCGACATGTCTTCGGTTTCTATTTATATCATCCAATCCTGGCCAAAATAAGTTGGTATTCATTGACCAATAGTACACGCGACTGTAGAATGTGATTATAATACGAGATTTTTCTCAGTGTAAGGTTAATTCAAGTATTAACTTTTTTTTTGTGTTTAAGCTAAATTTCAAGCTTTTGTGTATTCAATATATAATATCATGACAGGTAATTTTGTAGAACATTTTAACTCTTTATAATCAGGATTAAGGATTCTTATTTGTCGTCTTTCTTGCAGAATTACAAAACCGACCCATAGAAGAAAGATTTATAGGGTTGTGTGAAATGGTGGGGAAAACCTAAATTCCCCTTTTGCAATAGATTCAAACGTGACCGTATGCTATCCACCATGTTTCGTTCAATTTTTTACAGTAAAATGTGACAGGACATTTCCAATTAAAACTATAATATACTCTTAGTTTTACTCATAAATAGTTAGTATCGTAAAAAAACTTCCTATCTTTTTCAGAATATGCTTTAAACTCCGAATATGCCTTCTTATTAGAGACTTATACAAACAATGCCCTAATGGCATTAGCCCGCTATACAGCTCAACAATCACACTGGCTGCGGTTCGGCTCATTGCTATTGGCTCTAAGGCAATTATCCTTGAGACGCTGTGAGTGCTCATTAACTGGTTTACTTCATGCTGTTGTCAAAGATATATTAAAAACTTTGTAAATAGAAACTTTTCTTTCAAATTATAATACAATTAATGTACGTGTAAAGTAATACTCAACCTCGAATCAATTAATTTTTTATTGCCAATATGTTTTTTCTTACTTTATTTTATATGGATTTTTAAGCAAACAACTAAGTAAATAAATTAAAGAAAAAATAACTGTTTTTGTGTATAAATTATATTCTTTTTTTTTTGTAAAAAAATATACATATTCACATACATAATACATAAGCATATACATATCTATGTGAGTATAAGCTAAAATAATAAATTATTCATTTTATGATGTAAATATACCACACGGTTACAAAAAACAAAAATAAAAAATAAAAAATAAACACACACTTTTTTTTGATTTTGCCACTTCAGCCTCCAAAGGATTTTATAAAAAATGTTTCATCTCGCATAAAAACTTCACATGCAATAAGACTTCTTTTAACAGTTATATAGCGTTGCTATTTATTGCGCGACTCTGTTACAGTTATAAATTTATATTTTGTTTTGATCTCTTTTTACTTAAAAGTAGAGTACGAAAACAAACGAAACAAATTGTTTGATTTTGTTTTGTTTCGTTCTTTGAAGTGAGTGACACAAAAACAAAACAAAAACAATGCCACACATGCGTAAAAAACGTAACCACTAACTACTAGTGAAAAACTGTTTGACTCAGACACGTATTTATTAAGTTAAACAGTTTCTTACATAACTAATAGACAATTTTATAGAATCCAACATGATTGGAAACAGTTTAAATTAACAAATACATTTCTGAATCAAACAGTTTTTTATTAGTAATTAGTGGTTACGCTTTTTTTGGCACATGGCACAGAAGAAATGCCAGATGTAAACTCAGCCTTATAACTTATAAGTTTTAAATCTCTGGATGTTGTTAAAATTTGTCTGTTAAGCTTTATGTTAAATATGAAAAAGTTCGATGCATGGTGGTATTCCATTAGTGAATAGTTTAACATTGTGTGCTTAAAAGTTGCTAATATCGATGTTGAGCAAATACAGTGTTCCGATTTGACAACAATTGAAGAGCTGGCGAACAAATTTTTTTTTGATTAACGAATTTTTCATCAAACAGAATTTAGCTTTCGATGAAGTATGTACATATTTAAATATGAAAAATTATTAGAAATTGAAGTGTTAAACGATTGCTTTTATTTTTAGATAATTGTAATTTATTGTTTAATTGTTCTATTTATTTTCCAATAGAAAAGGAAAAATTAGAAGAAAAAAAAATGGCTAATATACATACATAACTTTCATAGCAATTGTTGTTCATTTACTACAACAACGTCATAACTTAAAAAAACTAGTTTGACAGAAAATGAGTTTACAGTTTTCAATTTACACACATTTAATGGAATAAAAAATTTTTTTTATTTTTTTCTCAAGATACAAGAATTTTTTATGATATTAAAAAAAATATGAACATTGATACGATAATCGATTCTGCATTATTAGCTCGAAAATTCTTTTTTTTTTTTGAGTTATGGCGTTGTTGCAGTAAATGAACGTTATATACTTACCCTCTTCTAACAAATTACTGCATATGCACACACAATCTCACAAATCTGTATTTTTAATAATAATTTTCTACTTTATTTTTTATTTTCTGTTAAACTAACATTTCTGTTATACTCGTACATCTTCCACCTTAATATTAAAGTCAGTTTTAACATTATTTTAAAGTTTTTCTCTTGTAATATGAATCTTTTAACGTTAAGTCATCATATACTACATCGTAAGTATTGAAAATCTGAAATAGTAATTTTCATTTTCTTTTAACGTATTTTGTAGGTTTCTCTTATTTTCTTCTTCTTTTGATAGGACTAGGAAAACTATTTAACATTTAAATTTATTTGTTCTAAAATAATTTTCATTTTCAGTTTTCACATATAAAAAGTATCTAATTTAAGATAAATATTTACGATATTTATTTCTTGCGTAAGTTTCAACTAAAATATTTTTTTTTTTTAATTTCATTAATTTAAGTTAGGTGTTGTTTGTTTGATTAATACATGGATTTGTTAACTAAAGTTTATTAATTGAAAACTTGCTAAACCTAATATTTAACTAATTATTGTTTTTCTTAACAAATTGTTTAGTTGGGTATTTTTAATAAAATTAAAAGTTAGTTAAACGATACTTAACAATTAACCTTTACTACATTAGGAAAAATAAAAATATTCTATATATTTCTGTTAAACAATTAAAATAATGATTGTCATGTGAATAAAAATATTAACTAAAATTTTGTTTTTCTCAAAATGGTCTAATGTATTAAATGGATTAAAATCTTTTCTGATTTCTTACATAAAATTATAAAAGATATATATTGTCAGTAATATTGGCAAATTGTTGAAAAAAAAAAATATAAAAATAAATAGAAACAAATTGCAGGGTTCAAATGACTTGTTCTGAGATAAAAGAAATATATATGTATGTATACAGCTCTGGGCGAGTCAACATCAAGCGTCGTTGGCAATTATTTCTTAAGTGCAACCAGGCCACTGTTGTTTATTGGCCTTCGAGAGTTTTGCGTCTCACTCGCACTGGTTGACTGATCTGCCACGGATAACCGCATATTCTTGCGGTTCTTCTGTGGAATTTCTTTAACAACCACGTTTCTACTTCCTATGTGAAGGCATAGGTCGTATACAGTCAGTCACAAAACATTTTTAAAATACTGTTAATATCATCTTGGGCATATGGTCTAGTTACTCCGCCCATATTTGTGCAACCATATTATGCAAATTTACTTTGTATAATATGTATAAATAAATAAATAAATATGTATGTATACATACATCGTGCCATAACCATCAAAAAAAAAAAAAGCTTAAGCGACATAATTTTCGAATTTAATATTTGACCAAAATCGGTTATTTGCGACAGTAAAAATTAAATTTTCGTCAAAAAACGAAATTCGAAAATTAAGTCGCTTAACCTTTTTTGGCGGTTATGGATCGATATGCTTAAATACTGCAATTGGGTATTTGAAAGTTGATGCCTGAATCTTGTTTAAAAGGGTTAAAGTTCCACTTTTTTAGATATTGCTACGGTGCATCCTCATAGAAATCCATGCAACCTTTGAATTTTGGTTTGGTTATAGGAAGTACTATTGTTCTTTAATGTCCGATCTAACGACACAAATATTTGTAAAACATTTTAACTCTTCCCTGTCTATTTGGAAAAAAGGAAAAAGTGTTCGCGAAGTAATCATAAGAAAATATAATGTAAGCTGGCTTTAATTGGAAGTAGTTTTAAAGATTTTTTCATCATTTATTTTAGAACAAATATAAATAAAAAAATAACCCTTTAACTTTTTCAAAATCATAGTTCGCCATCATTTATAAATATGTTTTTAAATGCGAGTGTAACAATTTCTTCAGGATATTTGTATGTGTTATTACATTTATTTGTCTATAATAAAAGAATTCCCAAGAATACACATTATCTTTGATCGCATACGACACCTTGTGAACCCCTTTAATAATTTGTTTTAAATAAAATTGTATCTCTTTCTTTTTAGTTCTTGGTAAATTTTTTTATATTAAATTTTTTTTAAATAAAAATTAAAAAAATTGTACTCTTATGTTGAAAATCTTTTTACTTAAAAGGTACTCTTTCCTTTATTATAAAGCCATCAAATTCCACTTCGTAAGTCGTATCATTACAAAATAAAAAATAAATAAATCGCTAAAGCAGGAACTTAGTACGGATAAGTTTCTTTATAAATAGATCTCTTAAGATTAACTAATACAAATGACATTGAATGTAATTTAGTTGTATGTTTAGTTTTTAAAACTATTGCTTTGTTTTCTAGAGACTTACGTGGTATGCGTGTTTCTTATTTAACTTTTATTTGGAACAAAATAAAAAACAAAATTTACACCGTATCCTACCTGCCGAAGAGTGCCTCAACATTAAGCATGATTTCCTGTTGCCTCAAATTGCTGTTTGATTCTTCTAAAGGATTTGTAGTGCTGCTGGAGTTGACAGAAGCTGTTGTTGTGGTGGTGGAAGCATCAGTTGTGGGACTCTCCATTATGGTGGCATGATAGCCCACACCATTTAACGATCTAGAGGGGGCTGGTGAGGTGGGCGCCGATAGTAGAGCAGGTGGCGGGGATACTGAGGTCAGTAGGCCACTCTTTATCTTGTGTGTGTGTTTTTCTATTGGCGACTGCGATACTATGGTGGAGGAGGGTGGACTGCGATTGATGTTGCTGTCTAGACTACTGTGTTGTTGTGACGAAGCTGGTGACAAGGGTATTTCTTCTATTTTCTCTAGATCTTGGGCTATAGAAGTAGAATTTTGCTTGTGCACTCGGGTTAGTGTACCCTTGGGACTTCTTGAGGTCTCGTGTAGTACAGGTATTTCGAGAGTTGAAGACTTATTCGACATTGATAAGGGTAGGGGCGTTTGGAAGGAAGACTGATGGTGCTGGTGGTGTTGATGATGTTCAGTTTTTGTGTGCGTATCGTCGCGATCTAAACTGAATTGACGTCGTAGTAAACGTGATGAGCCGGGTTTTTCAAATCGTCCTGCTACCGAATGGAAACTAGTGGCCGTAGTGCTACCCACTCCTCCACCACTGTATAAATATTTACTATCGTAAAATTGTGTTAGATTACTTTCACTTGGACTTAAGCATTTATAGTGATTGTAGGGCGAACTGAGATCCATCATTTCTTCAATTTTCTTATAGAGCCTGGATGAGGATGCGGCCGCTGAAGTGGGTAAACGATTAAAATTTGATGGATTTAGCAGATTATCTGTTGCAATTTCAGTAATTTTTCTAGATTGTGGCGAATTGCTGGGGGTTTTGGTGGGAAACTCTGGACACAAAGTCATATTGGGGCTAATAGTGTTGGTTGAATTCGAGTCTAATGAATAGGAGTTGGGTAGATTTGATGACGAGCAAATATCGATATTTGTGGGTGGTGTTATTTCAACTTTGACCTCAACGGACTCACCGGCCAAGGAGGATGATTGGCTGGAAGATGGATTTGTACTGTTGCGTGATTTGTTGGCCTGGGCCTTTAACGTGATAGAGTTGCGTATCAATGATTCATCTAAACTGGAATGAGAACAATTGCTTATATTGAGTAATATTTTATTTTTAAGAAACATGCACTAAATCAATTTGAAAAGAAGTTCATAATTATGTTAGTGAAGTTCTCATGGAACTCTGTAACCATTTACTTGACATATCGTGCCATAACCGCCAAAAAGCTTAATTGCTAAGCAGTTTTTTGTTTTGGCGTGAAAATATAAAAAAAAATTCCCAACATCATAACCTACCCATGCGACTCTCTATATCCATTTTGTTCCGATTAGTTGGCATGTATAATTGATTGAAAATATTTTTTTTATGCAGATGTAATGACTATACTCTTCTACAACTTACTTACCCAATCGGTGGGGGATTTGGCAAAGGTTTATCAAAACCTTTCTTGCCTAATAACCAAAATGTATTCATCATGCCTTTACCCTTGATGTCAATAAGACCCCTCGGTTCTATCATGTAGCCGCCACGAGCCTCCAAGCGATTACGGGTCTCTTGAGACATATGAATGCGCCAAGACGAACCTACAGTAGAACAGAAAATTGATAAGAACACTGAAACTCTTTAATTGTAATGCAGCACCAACCAGTTGATTCCATTCTCGAGGCCGTATTCACCGTATCGCCAAATAAACAATATCTGGGCATGGTTAGACCAACGACTCCCGCACAGCAGGGTCCGGTATGTAAACCAATTCTTAATTGTAATGGCACTCCTGGTAAATGTTTCACATTAAAACGTCCACTTTGATGTAATAAATCCAAGGCCATGGTGGCAATTTGTTCGGCATGATCAGGTGTGCGTACGGGTATGCCACTAACCACCATATAAGCGTCGCCAATGGTCTCCACCTGCAGGAGGAGATATAAAATAATGCATATTATATTTTTCTATATTCAATTGTAAATGGTAAAACGTTACCTTGTACACACTGTAAGCATTAATGGTGGCATCGAATATCGTATAGAGATCGTTTAATAGATCAACAACCTGTACCGGTGTACAATGTGCAGCTATTGTTGTAAAACCAACAATATCACTGAAGTAGATTGTAACATCGGAAAATTCTTCGGGCTCCACAGCTAAGCCCATTTTCAGCTTTTCCGCTACCGAACTGTTTAAAAAAAGGGAGCAAGTGATTTTAATTAATTTTAGTAAGTTTTTTTTAATTAAGAATATTTTTATATATTAAAAAAATTGCTAGTTGTGAAAAATTCCAGATAATCACAATATTTGATAATATAAATTCCGGAACAATAAGGAAAAAATGCTTTAATCGTATTTTGCTGTTTTGCAGTAGAGCGCTTTTAAACTTTCAAGTCGATTTTCAGAAATTTATTTCTTTTACACTTAAATTGGGAAATCAGCCATTCACTTAAATTTTCTTTAGGTAACAACACTCTATATACACTATAAATAATACATTATAAATAATAAATTAAGTTTTTATTCCATATGAGATTATAATTCGAAAAAAGGTGGGCAACCATTCATTGCGCTATAACTTCCTGAAAAATTCTACACAATAGTTGAGGTTTTGCCCAGATGTACTTTTAAATATGAAGATTACGGAAGTGCCATTAACTTAAAATCAGCTTATCTCGACTTAAGCACTTTTTCCTTTTTGCCACAGAAATTATATCGCTAATGCCCTAGGATGGTATTCTACACCTCTTCCGCTTTAATTTTTTCAAAAATTTTCAAGCATGGCAAACTTTAATTGATGTCAGTCAGATCCATTTGTTTTACAAGTGACTTAAGTCTGTTTAATATAAATTGTTTTAAATTTTTAGAGGATTCTTCACAGCTCTGTTTTTTGCTTCTTAAATTTTTAGTCAAACTATGAGCCCGTTTAGATGAAGGAGGACATAGCTGCGACACGTTGCACAAAGGGGCCAAAGGCGGTGATTTTGCCTTTGAAACTGAAAGTACACTCTTAAAGTGTTCGACATTCTACATAAGTATGCAAAACATAAAATTGTGAGAGAAAACTTGAAAAATAAGAAAAAAGGCTTACAGCTTTGAGTAATTAAATCTTTTTGAAAAAATCATAAATCTATCTATGCAGTCATCAAGTTAAAGTATTCCTTAAAATTTTTATAGCTATGCTATTTGTTGGAATTAGGACGTGATTTTCGTAACAAAAATAATCGACACTATTACAGCTATACATTTATTTTTGTTTTGATTTCTTTGTACTTAAAATCAGAGTACGAAAATAAACGAAACAAATTGTTTGATTTTGTTTTGTTTCGTTCTTTGAAGTGAGTGAAACAAACATAAAACAAAAATAATGTGAACGATTGTTTTAGAGAACACGGCCGATCAGCTGTAAGCCAGATAATAGCCGCCGCTGGCAACAAACAATACATTAATCTAATCGAACGCCGCTAGAAAAGAAAATAATGAGAAATAAATGGAAACGTTTTGAAATATTAGCGGCCAATTTGTCATCATCTTACAATATAATTTTATTGAATTGTTATTAAACACAATAAGTTTGTTTTACATAGCTACGCAGCATAGCTATAACCGGGTGTCCTAAGACACCGCTCTTATTTTTTGATTAACTTTTTATCATTAATTATAATTATTTGTGGAAGTGCTTTTGTCTTCCATGTTTATATTGGAAGTGCAATAAAATAAATGTATTTTCTCACTTTGAGTGGACATAAAGCTGTAAACCGGGCTCTATTACGCCGAGATTTTAGCTTTGTTTTAAATATTGAATTTATTTGCCTAATTTTAGAAAAATGTATGCTTCGCATCGGTACGCCTTAGAAGTTATGTACGAATTAGTACTAGCCTCACGCGTTGAGTTTACCTCTGTTGTTGTTGTCATTATTTTATGTATATTTGCTAGAGATGGGATTTGCTATGCGTGAGCCACGCATTAGTCACATGTGAGTCATGCATTAGTCACGCGGAGAGGAGGGAGAGAGGAGAGACATGCATTTTTAGAAGCTTTTGGCAGGTCATATTTTAGATTCGCGCAACTAGGTTCATGCCGCAATTTCAATATTAAAAATTTTTAATACAGAAATAAATTAAAAATTTTATTAAAAAAATATATACATACCTCGGCAGCATTCTATTTAACAGTTGCTCAGTCTTTTTTCTTTCAATATCCAACTGCTCAGTTCGTTCACGTATTAATTCCTCCAAATTATTGGAATATTTCTCCAACATTTGAAACATTGTATCGACGAAGTTTACTTTACGGCCATGATTTAACAATTTAAAAAGCTCATAAACTCTATAATAGTTTTGAACAGCATGGTTGTTGTGATTGTGATTGTGGAGTTATTGTTGTTTGTATAAATTTATTTTTATATTTTCCATTTATTTTGTATTTTTTCCGTTTTAATTTAATATTTAAAATGTGTCAGCATTGTCATGTAAATAGAGCAAGAGAATTATTTAGTCATCATCAATGTGATCATCATCATCATCATCATCATCATCATCATCATCATCATATACATCATTGACAACATCGTGGCAATCATTGTTGTTGTTTTTGTATCAATAGCAACAAAGCGACATTGACATCGTCGTCAATCATTTTTTATTGAGTGCAAAGGGAAGTCATTTCGAGCCAACAAGTAAATGACAAAAAAAAAACACACACACACATACATGTGTACACACATGCACGTACAGAGTTACGTATACAGCAATAAAAATATAGAGTTTTAACCGTTGCATTGAAACGATGAGGTTTTGAAATGAAAAACAAAGTAAAAAAGCAATAAATATGAAAATCAATATTGGAAAAAAGTTAAATGAAGCTTTGCTTTTTTTTATGTATGTAATTATGTACGTTTAAACGTATGAGTTTAAATATGAGCAAAGCCGTTGTAAAAGGATTCTTAATACAATGTGAACTGATTGCATAAGCAGGGTTCGGAAATTATACTACTTAAAGGCTTATTTGTACAAGAGCACAATTGCCTCAAATATTTATTAAATTAAAAAGAAAACAAAGTCTGGCATGAAAAATAATCATTCTTGTAGGCAAGGAATTTTTCATAATGTAAATAAAATAATATCGAAAGAAGTTAAAATATTGGCAGCAATATGTATTTTAAATGTGATATAAGAAAAGCTTTATATTTACAATTTTGGATTATTTTTGCAATTATTTTTAAATGATGTGTTTTATGTTGTCATGTCGCGTAAAATAACATTATTGAAACTTAAATGCAAATTTTACTAGGAGATAGTGTAATGTAAGTTAAAGCAAAATATTAATTGTTTTATTATTATTATTTTTATTAAATTAAAATTGTTCTTTTATTTATTAATATTACCAGATTTCAATAAAAATAGTATCCCTGAAGTTGTTGGAATTTTCCAACATCTTCGCCGGATATGAATAAATGAAACGAAATTGTCTTTTATTTGCATTTAAATCAATTTGAAGCCCTTGGAAGACTGAATAGAGTAATTTTATAAAACGCATTATATGTATTTTGATTTAAAAAAGCCATTATAATTCGAATAAAATCTCATTATAATTTAATAGTGTTTAGATTTTCCGAACCCTGCAGTTCAAGCCATTCTAAACATCATCA
This sequence comes from Nowickia ferox, assembly GCA_936439885.1. Classification (NCBI taxonomy): domain Eukaryota; kingdom Metazoa; phylum Arthropoda; class Insecta; order Diptera; family Tachinidae; genus Nowickia; species Nowickia ferox. Next base: position 14,732,082 of record OW387023.1, on the reverse strand, counting down.
TCATTATTATAGTACTTACGAGTTAAAATCTGGTCGCATATCCGGCTGTTCCGCCCAACATTGACGCATTATATTTATGGCCTCGGGTGGTGCAGCACCTTTTGACACCGAAGGTCTTATTAGTGGCGGTGGTTTTTTTATTTTTGCTATTATTTCCTCAGCAGACAGCGATAGCATACAGTACGGTTCACCACGTACCACCACTTCTTGCATTATAATACTAAACGAATAGACATCACCTGCTTGGGTACCCAATATACGGCCGCCATGATGATGATGATGAGTGTTCTGTTGGGGTTGAGTCTTTAGCGAACGCAGTATTTCGGGTGCCGTCCACAACAATTCTTTGTGGGTACGCGGAGTTGGGGTCAAACCTTGCACCTCATAGAATTGAGGTAAGCCATAATCGGTTATTTTTAATACCCAACGTGCATCGACAACACAATTGCGTGATGTTAATGTACCATGAACACGCAGTGGTGAGGCATGCAAATAACGCATGCCACGCACTAAATCTGTCAGCAGACTTAAACGAAACGACCAGTCTAGTTTTATCTCGTCCATAATTAGTACATCTTGCAGAGAGCCACGCGAACAGTAATCGAAAACCATAGCGGTACGATTGGGATCGGCTAGCCAGCCTATTAGGGGATTTATATTTTCATGCCTTAGGCCATGAGCCATTACCAGCAGGTCCATGGCCTTGGCTTTCAACTCGTTCGAGCCGTTTAAGGATACTTCTTTAAGTTGCACCAAATCGCCATTATATCTGGCTCTCATGTCCAACAAGGCGGGATTGTGTCTGGCCAAACTGGCGGAGCCAGAACTCGTTCTACCACCATTCAACGTGGCCGTAGTGGAATTATTGCCTGCTCCTGGTATTATAAATCCCAGATTTTTCAAAGATCCTATAGAGCCCTTCAATAGATCGGGCTTATCTACTTCCGGTCCACCGAATTCTTGCAGCTGCTGCAGCCAACAACACAGCATAGCCTCAATGCCCTCATCTACCTAAACGTAGAGAAAAATTTAAAAATTTTTTTACTTTTTTATTTTTTGTTAAGAGTGTATCTCAGATGAGAAATGTCATTTCTTTTTTTATATGACACATGACGAATCTTTATTTATTTAAGTGTGTTTGTGTCTGAAAAAAATTCTACTTACTCTACGTGAATCCACTGGGAATACAAAATCATTTGCTGATAATACTATTTTATTAGGACCTTTAGATAAACGTTTGCGTAGTAAATAATTCCTTGAAAAAATACAAATAAAGCACACATAAAAAGTATATGAAATTATTTTGTTTTTCTTTGTTCATTTTCTTTTTGTTCACAATGAAAATGTGTGATAATGGAACATATAAATATTTATTTATGAGTGAGCATGAGAGCAAGGAGTTTGACGTGTGACTGATGTTCAATTTGTGTTTTCATAATTTTATACTGATGGCTCCAAATTGAATTGTGCTGCGTTTGCAAAAGAAAGTTTTGTCACTTGCAAATAAAGTTTTTATTTTTGGCCTTGACTTAATTTTGTTTTTTTTTTTTTTTACAAATATCATTCACTATAGTTACACAGCGTCTGCAACTGCGATTAACTTTGACATAATGTCTGAGAGAACGTTGGCAGAATAAGAAAAATAAAATGCCGATAAAGCAAATAAACACATTTAAATATATAAAATTATAGATATTTTTTATCAGAAAAATAGCTTTTTAATCCCAATCAGCATGTGGGAGATTTTTTTTTTTTACCAAACTGAGTATTTTTACGAGCCTAATGTGTGTGTGTGAATAAAATAGCTCTGCATATACGCACTGTAGCCGATTAGTAGTCAGAGTATTTTTATACTCATGCGTATGATTGTAGCTCGCACAGTCTATAAATTTTAGTTATCTGCAGTTGTTTGTGCTGCGTAATTTAAAAACAGGATATAAACATAGTTAGTGGACGTTTATAGTTCTACGTATTCGGTTTAAAATTAATGCATGTGCTTGCATATGAGCGTGTGTTTTATTTTAAGCTGTACGCACTTATAGTTCTCATTCTCTGGTGTAGACCCATGTTAGGAAAATATATTTATTTGAAATAAAGTACGCTCGGCAGGTAAGGATATATTTACAAAAGAGAATTATGTATCATCTTTCAAAAAAAATTTTCTCAATCAAATTATATTATTTTATTTATGTTATCTTATTATAGTTTATGCAGCATAACAATTCTAAGTAGTAAATAAATATTCTCCCAGCACAAACATAAACCGTCAAGTCATTTAAGCAATGGCTTTAAAAAGGCAATGACTCCAACTCTTTTTTTCTAAATTATTTTCATTTAAACTACTTCTTTTATTTTTCAGCAAGTCATTGTGACGCATAAAAGTGTATCTGTTAATCAGAAAAAGCTTTTTGCATTTTACAATTTCATTTCATAATTATGCTTTTAATAGTTTCCATAATTTCTCTACTTTACTACAGTGGTCACAAAAAAGTTGCTCGTCTGGTGTCTTGTGAAATTTAATTTTAATGCTGCTGTTGCTTTATTTCTGTAATAAAAAACCATTAAGCCAAACGAGTGAGTTGGGTGGAAGAAAGAAGAATGCAGAAAAAAAGAACAAAAACTATTTAATTATAACAGACAAAGGAAAACACATTTAACCAGAAACAATGACAGTCATTGTTCTTGTACGCACATGACTATGAAAGTTTACTTTATAACTTGAGAGCTGCATAGAGAGAAGGACGTGTAATGGGATTTTTCTTTTGAATGGTTTGCTTACTTTGACAAAAAGTTATTTCAAATGAGCAACATTATTTGGGGTCAGTCTGTTTATAAGTATGTTCATGTGTGTGTGTGTGTGTGTGTGTGTGTTCGTAATTGTAATTTTATTTTTATTACACCAAAATAGTGCTAAACTAACCAGACTCATAACAATGAAAGTATTTGAAATGCTCTTGAGTGAATTTTAAGTGAGTAACGTTTAAGGTTTGTTGGTGTGTTGTTGTGCATGTAAGTGTGTGTGTAAGTGTGCGTGTGTACGTGTGTTTGTACTTGCTGTTGACTGTAGTGTAGTGTAAATAATGGGGTTTTTTAATGAAAGAGTGGATTTTCTCGTTTAACTTGTAGATATATTAACTGACGGATTAACGTCCAAAACTTAAGTGGCGGAGAGTATACATATAAATTATGGAAGACAATATCCATTGTTTAAGAGTTTTTCATATATTCATATGTACATACTTCCACTTTCAGGGTATTAACAAGGTAGGATAATATGAAAATTAGAATTATAAACTTTACGAATTAGAGAATTTGTAATAAATTTTACTTATTTCAAATATGAACTAAGACGTTAACTTAAATCAGCACTAAATGTATCATAAGCATGTAAAAAAATAAAACAATTAGTATTTCTATAGATTAAAAAAAAAATAACTTCCTCTTAACACACAAAAAGGTAATACGAATGAGTTTGTAATATTAATTAAAATATTTGTAATATTAAAAAATTAATTAAATTTTCACCTATAAACAATTTGATAATATCAATTAAGTTTTTCCACTCAAATTAATTAATACAATTAAAAATTTAATTGAATCAATTTTTTAAAACATTAATTGGTGAATACTTTTTTTGAGAAAAGTTAAACTGCATAATTTTATGTCTCTTCATTCTGAACATAGCAGCAGATGAAAGCAACTTTTTAAGATTTTAAGGTATGCATGGGAAATAAGTATGCATGTCCTTGATTCAATTGCATTAAGCCTAATTATAATCCTTAAATGTGGAAATCTAGAACCAATTACAAGTCTTTTAAATTAAGTTTGGGGGGGGGGCGGGGGAGGAGTATATATAGATATATCCTTTCACCAATTGTTTAAAACCTGCAACAGAATCAAACTTTTCAGTTCGTCTGCAAAAATTGTTGCTTGTTGATTGCATTTAGATGATTCTAATGTTTATGATTCTAAAATTTAGGATATATGAAGGTTAGTCATATCCTTGCACTAGTGATAAAAACATTTTTACCACTGCTTAATTGCGTGGTTTTAGAAATACATAATTACATAATTTTTCTATCTGAACGAAATTTTTGCTGAAATCAAGCTGTTAAAATAAAGGACATTTGAGAGATAGGAGTATCTTTACGCCGATTATAATGAAATTTAGTTTAGAGAAAAGCTGCAGCAATCTACAAGTAGTTTGAAATTTTCACTGCCTTCTGATTATATTTGAAGCTAATATTAAATTTTTAAAATTAAGGACATTAGGGAGCTAATCCTATACCTTTATATATTGTAATGAAACCGTGTGTCAGACATTTTATGTATAAATCTGAAAATATTGGAAAGCTTTCATTGCCATCTGATCATAATTGTAGCTGAAATAAAATCTTTTAATTAAAGGATATTAGGAGATAAACATGTGCTGGTAAATATCGAAGCAAATTTATTTGTACAGCTTGAATGCGGGCATGTGAAAGTATTTGCTGCTGATTTTATATGTTTCATAATAATATGAATTTTAATAATAAAGGATATTAGGAAGGCATGCATATCCTTGCACTTTTTTTAAATAAAACTTGTTTTTTTTTAGTTCAGACGAGTAAATATAATAATTTAAAATTTATTTTTATGTACAGGGTGTTTTTTTAGAGGTATAGAACTTCGAATTGAAATAAAACACAAGAAAATCGTTTTAATGTCCATCAATTTGGCTTTATTGGAAGGATAATTTTATGCCATTAAAGTTTAAATATGATTTCGGGCATGTGGCCGCCGCGGCTGGCTCGAATAAAGCTAATTCTACAGGTCCAATTTTCAACCACTTTTTCGAGCATATGGGGCCGTATGTTGGCAATAACGCCATGAATGTTGGCTTCCAAGTCCCCTAACGTTTCTGGTTTGTTGGCGTAGACGAGCGACTTCACATATCCCCAAAGAAAATAATCCAATAGTGTCAAATCACACGATCTTGGTGGCCAATTGACAGGTCCATTCCGCGAAATTATGCGCTCATCGAATGTTTCCTTCAATAAATCGATTGTGACGTGCGCTGTGTGGCATGTAGCGCCGTCTTGTTGGAACCACAACTCATCCACATTCATGCCATCCAATTCGGGAACAAAATAGTCGGTTATCATGGCTCTATACCGGTCTCCATTAACGGTAACTGACTCTCCAGCATTATTTCGGAAGAAGTATGGCCCAATGACTCCACCAGCCCATAGAGCACACCAAACAGTCAGTTTTTGTGGATGTAATGGCGTCTCAAGGGTCTCATGTGGATTCTCTTCACTCCAAATGCGGCAATTTTGCTTGTTGACGTAGCCATTCAACCAAAAATGAGCCTCATCACTGAACAAAATTTTGCGATGAAAATCAGCATCGAGATCAATCTCATTTTCGGCCCATACACCAAAATCACGACGCATTGCATGGTCTCGCGGCTTTAATTCTTGCACAAGCTGGATCTTGTAAGGTCGCAAGCCAAGATCTTTGCGCAAAATCTTCCATAAAGTTGATGGACAAAGCTCCAATTGCTGTGCACGGTGGCGAATCGATTCATTCGGGTCCTCTTCAACACTTTGCTCTACAGCGGCAATTGTTTCTTCGGTGCGCACTATTCGACGTCTCTGCGGATGCGTATTATCACATAGAGTAAACGTAGTGCGAAAACGATCCATGGTTAACCGAATTAATTGCTCTGATGGACGATTATGTCGACCATAAAATGGACGGAGCTTGCGGTAAACTTCGCGAACTGAACCATTATTTTCGAAATAAATTTGCACTATTTGCAAGCGTTGTTCTTTTGTCAACCTGTTCATGATGAAATGGCAAATCAAACTAAATATTAATCACTTGACAGCTGACAAAATGGCCGCCAGTTAAAAAAGTGATGCCAACTTAAAGTTCTATACCTCAATAAAAAACACCCAATACATATATGAAATGGCATTTTTAAAACAAATTATATATGGGATGTCCTTGTGACGACTATAGTGAAATTTATCAAACAGTTAAAATCTATAATTTGAAAAAAATAACTACTAGTTTTTATTGCATTCATGATGACAAATATTTTTGCAATTTCTTTGTTCAAAATTAAGGATATATGAAGGGTAGACATCTCCTTCCACCAATGATAAGGAAATTTTTAACACTACTTTACTGCGCGGTCTTAGAAATAATCACTTAATTTTGCCATCTGATCAAAATTATAGCTGAAATCAAGTGGTTCAAATAAAGGACATTAAGCGGCTGGGAATGTCCTTGCAGAGATTATAACAAAATTAATTTTCTAGACTGGCTGCATAGATCTACAAGTATTATGTAATTTGTAATGCTCTCGGATCATAATTGCAGCTGATGTTAAATTTTTGAAAATAAGGGCATTAGGGAGCTACTTTTATAACTTTACATATTATAACGAAACTGCTATCAGTCATTTGTTATATAAATATAAAAATAATCACAAACTTTTACTTCCATCTGATCATGATTGTGGCTGAAATAAAATTAAGTTGAGGATATTAAGGGGTTAAACATGTCTTTACACAGATTGAAATAAAATTTCTTGTTAATCTAGAATGCGATAATTTTGGATCTTATATGTTTGAGAATATGAATTTTAAAAATTAAGGATATCAGGGAAGCAGGCTTAAATGAGTAACTCTATTCATTTGAAATTTTTTACCATATGAAATTGAATTAAAAAAAGAAGTATTTGTTGGATTCAGAAATGTCCTTGAGCGGATTAAAATTAGATTTATCAGACATGTATAATTTTGAAAATAGTTACTATTTTTGGTCCCATTCTGATGTTAATTGTGATTGCAAATAGCTTTTTCAAAATTAAGGATATAAGGTGGACATATCCTTGCACCGATTCTAAGTATATTTTTGACTACGTGTTCTTAAATATAATTTCTTAGTCTTGCTACTATTTGATTGAATTTCTAGCTGAAATGAAGTTCCTAAAATAAAGGACATTAAAGAGATAGGCATGTCCTTGCGCCGATTATGACGAAATTTATTGTGTAGACTTGCTGCATAAATCTACAAGTATTTTGAGAGTTTGGCTGCTTTCTGATCATTACTCTGGCTGATATAAATTTTTTAAAATTAAGGCTATTAGGTGGAAATAAAATTTATTATAGAGCCTAAAACTAAAATTTTAAATCTATCTGCTGATAATGTATGTGCATTCTGCAGGTTTTATTTATCCACAGTAACTCCTTTATTTTTGACGATAAGCTTTATTAAAATAAAACAATATGCTTTACCTAATATTTACTACATACGAGTATGTGCAATATTTTCTAAAAATATTTACCATACATTCTGTTATATAAAACTAAGCAACTTTTTTTTAATTAAAAACTAAAATGTCAACAAAGTGAATAAATAAAACATTCGCCTTCACACTTAATACATTCTGACTTAAAAATAACATGACCTTAAATTGTTATAGTAACCATGTCATGTACTCCATCAGTTCTATTTCTAAAAAAGGACGATGATGGTTGGCATGTCTAATTTATGTAAAATATAAAATTTCATAAAATCTTTTTTTATGTTCATTATGCATGTTTTATGGCTTCTATGCAGAGGGCATACACCCACACACTTGTGTACATACCTCATGGCAATGCCAGCTGCAACACTTGCCACAACAATAACTATCAAAACACCCACACAAATTGCAATAACTGCCCAACATATGGAGCCGCAATGCCAGAGTTGAGCAGTACTAACCAGCAGCCAATCATCGTAGCCAGGTAATATTGAATGTGTTATATAAGTTTTCAAGTTGATTTCATGTTGCTCCAATATCAACAGGGGTCTCCATTTAAATACTAATGATATTGTTGATGTCGGCGCTGTTGGATAAAAAGGCAATGATAACGATGGTGATGATGATGATGTATCCTGAAAACTGTTGTTTGCATTTGTCTTAGTCTTGTACTGATTTTGCTGCTGATACTTTCCATTGCTAAAGCTTGTATCACTTGTTTTGTAACCGTTTCCAATACTAGCTCCCTCATCGTTGCCAATACCACGTACTACATCTAGAACAATGAAATCGTATTTTGGCACATTTTTTAAAGCTTTATTTGTTGTGGTGGCATATGAGCTGGGGCCTGCTGCCGTTGTTGAATTTAAAATGTTCGCAATTAAAAAATCATAAAAATTGAAATAGTCTATGAAATTTCTTAGATGTGCTATCAAATGTTTTTTCTTATTCAGGCTATGATTTTGGCACACATCCTTGATGGCCTCATAAACTTTAATATGCGCACAGTTTTCTTTTATGTGTGTCATATTCAGACACAAGAATTCAGCATTTATTGCTGTAAAATTTAAAAGAGGACATTCCTTAAGCCATTGCTGAAATTGCAATTCGAGTTCTGCTGCTGTCAGATCTGGATTTGTACTTTTATCCTTTTCACTTAAGCTCTCACGTAATTGCAAAACCTCAGCTACAGATTTATCCAAGTGTATGGGCCAATTGGGCTGTCTTTCCTTACTTTTATCTTTGGTACGCCACATTTTTTGCTGGCGAAAATTTTGCACCATTTCAATGCCATTATTATCAAAGGCCACATTAAGAAAGTAACGATAGTTGTCACTCAATATTGTCAGCAACAGCAGATTGGACATAAGTTGCGATTCTGGATTAATACGTGTCAAGTACTTGTAAAAGCGATTTTCAGCATTGAGAGATGTTGCCACAATGTCAATGAGCAGCACTTTGGTATGCATTAACGATTCCAGCAGGCTAAGAAGCCGTAATGTCGTAACATCATTCATGGCTGCCGTAATGATAATTGCTGCAAATTTTGCGTTGTTGAAAAAATGTCAGTGAGGGAAGATAAGATAAAAAATGGAATGAAGAACAAACATATATTTGGTTAAAAACTTGTCTACAAATGACATGCTGATGAAGAGTTGTAGTCGAACAGTGGTAATAAGTTAAAGTTACAAAAAATATTTGAGTTAACAAGCTTTTTTTCTTAAAATAAAATACCAAAATTGCGAAGAAAATTATTAAATGCAGGGGTTGTAGATCAAAGTATTGCCAAAACTAAAAAATTTAAAATTTTTTATAGAGTCCTGATTTTTATTTTTAAATAAAAATAAGTCAAGAATTTATGTTTGTTCCTTAAATTCTGCATTGCATCAAACAAAACTGATTGAGAAAGTCTAAAATCACTATTCACTACTGCAATTGAATCTACGAGTAGCAGCTACTGTATGTCCGCTTTACAGCAAATAAAGCTGCCACATTAAATATTTTCTTATACCCTCAGCTTTTGCCGAAAAAGTCGTAAAATCGTGGCAAGTTGCCTGTTTTCTGTTAATTACAACTCCAGTGTTGCCAGAAAATGATGATGAGAGAATGCTACATCCGTCAAAAATGCTGCTAAAATGTTCTACAGAAGAAAAGTATAATGCCAGATTTAAATGTAGAAAAAATTATTGAAATGGTCTTGAGTTTCATGTTTATACAAACTTATTAGTATTTTTAGAGCACGTACAAATATAAAATAGTTAATAATTGGTGTTTTAAGAAATGTTACAATTACGTTTAAAATTTTTACGCACTATAATTCCAAAATATTATTTTACTTATTCAGTAAAATATATTTTTTTTAATTATAAATACATTGAAATTGATTATTAAGGGGTTATCTGGATCCTATGCGCATTTCACTGTTGCTAGTGCACATCATCAGGGAACCTTTAGCCTGCAATACATGTACATTTATGAGAAAAATCTTCTATACAGAAGAATTTTTTTTAGCAAATTACAATTTTTTGTTTTCGACAAATTCTGCCAAAAAGCATCTAGCAGAATTTTTTGAAAGTTGAATGCTTTTTAACTAATGAAAATGCCAGAGCTGGCAGTGAAAATGCTAAAATGGCAACAATGTACAACTCAAACATGTTTGCTACGCAATGTTATTACCTCTCTGCTGTTTATTCTTATTACTCTTCTTAGCAGATAGTATTTCTGTAAATAACAGAGCTCTGCTATAAATTAAATAAGTTTAAAGCTGAAGTGCTACCATGTGTTAACAGTGATCACGGCCACTGTTTAATTTCAAACAAACAAACAAAATACTGTTAAACCGTGATGATGTCTTTTAATAATGATACATATCTAAATTTTTATTAAAAAATAAGCATACATTTTGTTAAATTTATCACAAAACTTTATTGAATGCATAAAAATTACATAAACAGATCGTAGTATAATAGTTATATGGATGGTATTGTGTTCCATTCTTAAATCACCAAGTTCAACTTTCCAATAAAACTAGAAATTTGAAAAAAAAATAGTCAGGGGGCAAACTACGGCATTCGATGCGTATTGAAATTATAAAATATTTCCATATAAACTCTATTGGAATATTTTGCAATTTCGTTCGATAACGAGTGCCGTAATTTGCCCCCAGTACTTTTTTTTATAGCCGATTAAAATTTAAAATTTTAAATGGAACACCTAATATATATAATCGATCGAAACTGTTGTTCGCATTTAGTAGAACAGGCCCTGAGTCTATGTCCGGAGTTATAAGCAAACGAAGATGTACAAAAATACATCATATTGGGTTTACTACAAAATTAGTGTTTTAATATCACTTTCTATTTGCTAGTATTTATTAAAATTTTTTTAAGCATACACGGATAAAAATTATGAAAAATCATCTACTATTTTTCTTTAATGACATAATCTTTTATTATTAATAAAAAAAAAAACATTTAGAACTTTTTTTAGGTACGCCGTTTTTGATTTTATATGACGATATGCATGTTTGATTTAGTTAACATCAGCTTCAGCTATTTTCTGTTGTATAACATGCAATAATAAAATATTTTTTTCTATATTATATGGTTTTTAAATTTTTTACCATAAGAATGATGGCTTAAAATTTAATAAACTTTTATCAATTTGCTTACTGCTATGAAATGTGTTTAAAAAATATATTGACTTTCAAATTCAATTTGAAAAAGGCTGTGTGACCTGTATAAACTCAATTTAACAAATAATTTATTATTGTAGAAATATTTAACCCACTGTTCGACTTACTGTTGTCTATCATTTGCATATGTAGGTACGTGCACACATACATACATTTATGCCATATATACATACATAAGTATGCAAATCAAGTCAACTAAGAGCAAGAAATCTTTACAGACTTACAAATTCACCACTTACCTTTACCAATTCTATCATCAGCATTCAGGTCACGTATGTCATCTTCTCCAATTTCAATTTTATACGGGATATGCATGTTGGCCGCTATCGCCATGGGTAAGGCCCAATTTTCATCTAAAAAATAAAAGGAAGAAAAATTTTAAATATGTTAAAAACAGAAAAAAAATTTCTTCTTCCTTATTTTCATGAACGAATGTGACTTAGAAGATATGGAGAAGAAAGACAATTGAAAAAGTTATTTGTACACTTTTTATTTCGTGTTTCCAGTATAAATGTTCAAATTGCTGTGTAATGTTGAATAAGGGAGTGTTTATTTGTCTGCGCGGGAAAATATTGTGGCTTAAATATTGCCATAGATAAGAAAGTTTACTGCTGTTTGTGTGTTGTTTTTTGTAATGAGTGTTAACGGTAAACTAGAGAGCGATAAAGAGGAAGACAGTTTGAATGTGTGTAAGTGTGTGTGTTAAGGTCGAATTTTAACATAAGCCTAGAAATTTGTAATAACATTATTTCGGCATCCTTGAACTGAAAGCCAAATTACATATAATGAAAGTAATTTATAACAATTCTTTTATAAATATCATAATTTGTGCGAAGAATCAAGAAGATACAACATAATCCTCGATAAGTCATAACAAGGATACCTTATTCGAAATTGTAAATTGTGAATTGTTAATTGTAAATTGTAAATTGTAAATTGCAAAATTGTAAATTGTAAATTGTTAATTGTAAATTGTTAATTGTAAATTGCAAAATTGTAAATTGTAAATTGTTAATGGTAAATTGTTAATTGTAAATTGCAAAATTGTAAATTGTAACTGTAGAGCTTGCATTGCAAATTGTAAAAATTATAAAAGTCGCTCTGTTGCTGTTTGAGGTTTTATTTTTCAATTTGTTATGTGCTATTTCCTCAACACGGTTGACCTAATTCTCAACTGATTTTTTGTTTAAATTATGTATTAACAACTCGTTTAACTCCATAAGAGGTCTATATCAAAATAAACCCAATAACATCCTTAATTTTGTGGTAAGTGAAAACTTAAAAATATTTGAATTGTTAAAGAGACCATACTTATGTGTTCTTACAGCAACGAAGAAATTAATTTTGTTTTCTTTTGAGCTTTTCGCAAAAAAAAAAAAGAAAAAAATATAATAACAATAAAAGTAATGGTATGACTTGTGTTCGCAAAGTATCGGAAATGTAAATGTTTTTGGGAATTGATTGTGTCTTAAGCTTGTCAATGAATTCTAATGTTTGACCTTGACAAACTTAGTAAAGCGGAAGGAAAATCATAGTTACTATTGTGGCATAAAACAAGTACACGTGTAAGCTAAAGGATTTGTTGTGTCAACTTTATTGAAAGTATAATAAGTTTTTTCTTTACAAAATCTGTTGTTAGCAAAAAAAAAAATATATATAAAAATAAATAAATTCTTGTTCTAAAAGTATGTATGAAATTGATATAAGAATAATAATATTTTACGGTTGCTGAAAATATTATATTTCTTTCATAACATTTAATTGACTTTAGAAATTTCTAAGGAATTTCATTTACTTTTACTTCACACGCTGTTATGAATTAAAACAAATATATATTCCATATTCTTTTAACAATTGTGTAACATTGTGGTGGTAACATTGTTCAATGTTGTTTACTTTTTCACTAGCAGGAAAATTAAACAGTATTTTTTTTAAATATTCTGCCATTTATTGCATATTATAGATCAAAACGACAATAATATGTACAAGAACATGTGCAATAATATTGTATAATGGATGGACCGCTTTAGGCCCTGTTCATCTAAATATTTCGAATATTTATATTGGAAAAAAAAAAATTTTCAGTTTTTTATTTTTGTTTCTAATATAAATTTTTAATCGAATCTATCGTTCGCATTTAGATGAACAGGCACTTAGTGAGCAGTAATCATATCGAGTTGCCATATTTCCATATGAAAATCCTAAAAATATGCAATAGTTTTAGTAAAACTTTGTGCGTATGAGTAATATTTCAAGAAATCGCATAATAAAATGCCCATACGTTGCCCAGAGTCATCAAACTAAGAACTCTACGAAATATATTAAAAATTCTCTCGATATATTTCGATTTTAAAACTTATTTGGATTGTTAATTTTTTATTTGGCAAAATTAATTTTTTTTCAACGTCAATAAAACGGTTGGTTGGCGTTTCAATAGATATAATTTATTGTTCTTATTATATATATCTGTTATTTCAAGGAAACCGTGCATTTTTAAAGCGAAAATTTTTTTGGGCGATTTATTTTCGTTTTTGATGATTTTTTCTATTTATAACAAGCTTTTCTATTTTTTGTGTTATATTTGCAAATTTGTTCGATTTAAGTGATTTTTTTATTTGTGGTGAATTTCCCTATCTGGCGAATTTTTATTCTTCATTTCTACTATTTTTATTTACGTGTTTATTTTAACAATTGTTTTTTATTTTGAGAGTCTTTTATTTCGTGACGTTTTAATTGTTGACTATTTTTAAATTTTTTTTTTAAGAAATAATTCATTGTTACATTAATTTTGATGCTCATTGTACATTTATGTTTTGAATTATAAACCATTTTAAATATATTTTTCTTCTGTTTAGATTTGGCGGTTTTTTTTATACATATATGTCTAAGGTAAATTTTTATATTTTTGAGCGAATTCATTTTGTTATTGGCGATTTATTGAATTTTTATAAATTTTTGTGACTTATTTTTATTTTTGGTCAATTTGTTTCTTTTAAGCTTTTAGTTATTGAAACTTTTTCTTAACTTATTTAAATAAAATATCTATTTGATCTAGAAATTCATAGTTAAAAAAACCATCTCCTCTAGTTTCCACGTGAAAAAATTCACATCTGCAGCAATTTTGCCGAACACATTTTTCCAAATAAAAATTTTCATCTTAAGAAAATGTCTTTATTTAAACTTTTTTCTTATACCTACATAAATTATTATGCTGCCTTAAAATAATACCCAAATGTCTGCAGCTGTGTTGATAAGCAAAAAACATTTAAGGAAAACATATCCTTTTATTTAAATAAATACTGCTGTTGAAAAATATCTTTGACGGGCCTTCTAAACAACATAATATTAAGAATTGTATATTTTTTTCTAATAAATTTAACTTTTTAATGTCCCCAGAACTATGAATTTGAACATTTAGTTACAAATATGTATAAAGAACAGTAAACAGTCAAAAGTAATTTATGGAACATCTATTTATTATCATGACAATTTTTTTTTTTTTACTTTTAGTTAAAAAGAATTAATTTAAAAGCTAAAACAAGATTTAAAATTCAATAAATTAAACATGGAAATGTTGGCGGCAGAAGCCAACATAAAGTTAAGCACACACGAAAGAGGTCAAAAGCTGAAGCTATGCTCACTTTCAGCTAAAATTTGTTAAGGGAAATATTGTCTAGATTTTAGGCTGAAGCAACTACTGTTTAGTATGTATAAAATAATGAAAAGAAAGCAATAATAAATTTTAAAGTAGGAAATTTGTTGTCATGCTGGTAAAAAAAAATTAATAAAGTTGAAAGTGGTTTTTATAAAATAGAATTAAGAGTGGTAAATCAATTTTTTTTTTTTAAATAAAAATTACTAAAAAAATATTATTTTGTGGTTCAGCTAAGCAATTACTTTTGGATCAAATATCATTGAATATTCAGGGGTAAAATAAAATTTATATTTTCTGCTTTTAATAAAAGGAAAGGTAAAAAAAAAAAAATTTAAAGCCTTTTTAGGAATGAAAAAGACAAGCCAGATGGACAGATGGACAGAAGAACAGACGGACATCGTAGCGAAAACAATAGGGTCTCGTTTCACCTTTAGTGTATGGAATCCTAAGAAAGGATTAAGTTCATTCAATTGCGAGCATATATAACTTACTGACCCAACTCCACTACATATTTAAAGAATTTTTTAAAAACTATAAAATATATAAAAATATTTTAAATGACATAAAATGTGTGCATACCTTTTGTAATCTTGACTGTTACTTTTTCCCTAAATTTTATTGCATAAGCAAGCACATGAAATTTTTGGAATATATTATAATGTTCATGCAAAATTTTTACAAGTTTGATTATGCTCCACCACTTCAACAAATTTTTTTCTTATCGTATTTTATTAATAACAAAGCAGGAGTGTGCTCGCAGTAATAAATTATAAGGCTTATAAATGCCTCATGTCAAACCCTTTAATTCAGCATCCTTTATGTTGCTTAAATTCAGGATGTGAGAAAATTTTTCCAACCTCTGATATAAATATTTTCCAAGTTGGTTGGTTTACATGGCTGCCTGCTACCTACAGACAGTCAAGTAGAGTCGTGAGATTCCATTTTGTTAATATTTCTTCCATTATTTTATTTTATGTATGTTCTTTGTAATACTCAAATACTCAAAATTTTTCAGTTTTTCCTTTACAACAACTGCAAAGCAAACTTTAACAAACTTTAGTCTTGTTAATCTTTAAGCTTTTTAAGAGTTTCATATAAATTATGTTTCTCATATAAAAAAAAACATACACATAAGTATTTTTTATTCCTAATTTTTTTTTTAAATAATATCCTTATACTCGTATACTCGCTTTCCACGAGAAAAAAATAAAAATCTCTAGCAATGAAATACTTAACTTTAAAAGCACTTTAATTCATACTAGAGTTTGAAGTGCAACGTAATGTACAGGCATGAAAAAATAAGGTATAATGTTGGTTAAGTACAATTAAAAAAAAAAAAATAAAGCAGCATATAATACAATTTAAGCCAAAGCATAATTATGAAAAGTACTGCTCATTTAAAATGTGCAACTAACTGAAATGGTGTTGCTATTTTTTTCTTTGCGTATAACATCTTGGCAGTTATGTAATGTGCGGCTTTTTATTTTTAACTGGGGATGAGAATTAATTAAATTTTTTGAACACCTTAAAGAATGTGTAATAAACTTAAATGAAAAACTTAAAAAGTGAATAATTTGAATTATGCTCACAGAAAAGAAAACACTATCTTTTCATTTTATTTAAAACCTTAAACTTTTTGCTCAAGAAATAACAATTTTTTCCTCCAATTAACATTTTTAATGGAAATAGAATACACAAAATTGATAAAGAATTTAATTGAGTCTATTAAAAATACAAAGAGTTGTAGTTTTTCGCCACGATTTTAGAGACCGGCTGTAATATTTATATAAAGAAAAACACAGAGTGTGCCACATATATAAAAGGTTGGAATTGAATTTTAATTTTTTTAAATAAATACGAGCACTTATGAGCTGAATTTAGTTTTCGGACTTAATTTAAGTTTGAGAAAAATTTTCATTATTTAGAGATAATTAAAAGCTTCGTTGCGAAAACTTTTTATGTTGTGGCCACATCAATTACTCTCTTACCATCCTGGCAAATATATTTTCCCCCTGCAGGTTTATTCATCACTTGTAAGTGCTTTTTTAAAAATTTAAAAGATTTTAAATTTGCTATTGAAAATATATGGAGTATAATAAAATTTTGCTTTCAATTTTGTGGTTTAAATTTATGTATTACTTTATAACAAGACAAACTATAAATCAGCTTTTTGAAAATAAAAAAGACACACTTTTTGTTTATCACTAATTTATTTCTTATTTAATTTATGCTTTTATTATGTATTTTATGGTCTTTCAGTTATTCTATACACCGTTCTGTCGGCATAGAAAGATTATACTAAAAATATGGTAAGACACATAAAAAGGACTATAAAAGAGATTTATGTAATAAATACAGAAATCAGTGTTCCTCAAACCTTTTACTCTAGTGGATAATTTAGAGAAAGCAGTGGTTCTTAAACCTTTTAGGCTTGTGGATAATTTGCAATATACTTTTTGATTTTGTGGAAACCTTAATCGAATCTTTTTACCTTTCTTACGAGGTGTTCAAAAAGTATCGCGAATTTTGTATTTTTTAAAAAATTATTTGTTTATTCATGAATATCTATTTTGTCCCCTTCAGATATAATGCAGTTATGCCAACGTTTTTTTAAATCTTCGAAGAAATACTCACCGGGGCTCGATCTGGGGAATACGGTCGCTTAAAAGCAACGATGTGTGAGCAAGAAATTGAGCAATTTTGGTACGAATTTTGTGGCGACTCGTCTCATGCCCAAATTATTGTTAAAAATCAAATGAAATGACCCAACCGATATGTCTAGGTCCTCAGCAACTTCTCTAATGGTGATTCGACGATTGGCCAATACCAATTTCTTCACTTCTTCAATTTTTTCGTCTGTTGTTGAAGTGCTCGGGCATCCGGCACGCTCTTCGTCGTTTACATCTTTTCGGCCCTCTGAGAACATTTTGTACCACCGATAAACGATACTTCGGTCCAAGGTATCTTCTCCGTATGCCAGAGTCAACATTTGGTATGCATCAGCGCACTTAATTTCGTTTTTCACACAAAATTTGATACAGGTTCTTTGTTCCATTTTTTAATAGGTAAAAATAGAAGACGAGCCAAAAAACGTGCAAGCAAAGCAGCTGTCAACAATTAACTGAACATTCAAAATGGCCGAAATTGTCGGCATAAGTGAGAGACATGAGTAGCAACATAACGCCACCAAAAAATTAAAATTCGAATATACGTAACCCGCGAAAATTTAAAATGCGCCATACTTTTTGAACACTTGTTGCTTCTTGCTTGTATTTTCTATACCGTCCTCTGTCACCACGTTTTTGTACTTTCACTTTAGCTGCACCAATCCATAAGCTTCGGCCAGCTCTTCGACTCTCTCGATAAACGCAATGGGATCTCTTCTATCAACATAGCGGAACGTCCACTTCCTGACGATATTGATTGTCGCCGTATACGGTACTCCAAGTTGTTGTTGTGTAGGGTCCCCTGCCGGTATTGAGAATGTTAAACCCAACTGCTGTTGTATTAACTACTGTATGTCTGGGTTTTGGGTGTTGGTTGTTTGCTGAGTTGGGTAACACAGATGGCCTGTGGTTGTTTGCTGTACCTTCAATACTGACGACGTAGATCCCGTTGTTAGTTCCGATTGCGTGGCCAATTTACGTGGTGGCGGTGTGGAACCACGCCCGTGGCTATCCTCTAGTTCTTGCAGGCGGCGGAGCAACTTGCCTTCGTGACTACTGGAAATAAATGTGGTCAGTATCTTCCTCATTTTCTCTATCATGCCTTTGGCATCAATAATAGGCTAATTCGTCCTAATGTAGGCTATAGACCCACAATGTGCGTACCATGGCCTTTCAGCTTATGGTTTATTCTGTGTATACATTTTGATTCTATTTGTTATACTCGTAACAGTGCCTGGTCGGGTGCAACTGTAAGGACTTGTAACAGGTTGACTAAGAGATTTTTAATGGACTTTTTAAATTTTTTTTAAATTAAATTAATAAAAAAAAAATTATAAAAGAAATAAATTAATATTGTGATTACTGATTAGTGCGTTAGCAGACTGGGTTAAACTTAAATTGTAACCATTCCCAAAAAACCACAAATTATGAACTTGACTGCACTTGACTGATGAAAAATACTTGTGTGGCAACGCTCTATTCTTGCAAAAGCAATGGATATTTGTTATTGTTTCTTACATTTATTAACATACTTCTTACAACTACAGTTCAAGCTGAAAAAAGTCGGACAGTAAGAAAAAAAAAAAAAAAAAACATGATTATTGATATTTGTTTAAATTCTCATTTATTTAACTAAAAGTTCAACATAATATTATTCTTATTCCAGTGTTGTGGACATCGACGTCACTTTAACAGAATACCAAAAATAAAAGCTTGTTTATTCGCTCTCGAGAATAATTTTGGTTAACTGAAAATCTATTTCCGCTCTCTAAGGCCTAGAAAATAGTATAAATCTACCATAGAGTCAATTCTTTCCGACAATGGGTACACAAGCCCCAATTTTTTTGGTATTATTTTAAAGTGTTGTCCCGATGTTGACAACTGGAATACCGCTAGCTGTTCAAGAAATTTTTGGGTAAGGGTTCCCTGATGATTTGCATGAGCAAAAGTTAAATAATCAATAATAAACTTCAGTGCATTTTTGATAAAAAAAAAAATTATTTTACTGAATAATTAAAATAATAATTCGTTGTTATTAGTGTGTTAAACTTAATTGTAACAGAATAGTATATTTTTGTTTAATTTTATTCCATATTATTATTTTCGCACCATAACTTGCAAAAGCTGATACTGCTTAAAATATGGCGTAAATATTTCCAGCTTAAAGTTTGTTAATACAACGTCTTATAGCCAAAGAATTGCTAGCTGTCATTTTATAAGGACAGGACACGAATTCCTATGGGATGTACAAATATCTCTCTAAGTTATGCATACATATGTATTTTTGTTATTTGCTTCAGATCCTTATTAATAAAATATACACACTTAAATAAACATTTATGTACGTCCGTTTTAATTTTTATATTTCACTCCTTAAAGCAGAAAATTCCTACTCCAGCAATTTCTTTTCCATTTTTGGCAAATAAATTTGGTTACGCTTTCTTCTTAGTTTTAATACACAGCTTCTGCTTAACTTTTAATCCACTTGATGTGAAATATATAAAATTGTTGTGCCTGCATTGCCAAAAGTTATCAGCTCATATGTATACATGATCTTGTTACCAGAGAATATGTTGTAGTTAATATTCTTAATACGTTCGCAGTTGATGGCAAATTTGATGCTGTAGTCGTTCTTTTCGATATGTTGCCTTTTGTAGGACATACACGTAATACGCTTACATATGTTATTACTAATTGAGTTTGCAAAGAGTTTCTAACACATGCGGAAGTTTAACTCACACATACGCACACACACATATAAATAAATTCTTATTCATGCATATTTAAATGCTTGTGTATTATGTATGTGTGTATGTGTATGTAAAGATATGTTGAATAAAAGGAATTACTCCTGCATGCAAGAATTATGTTTAGCGAGGAAGTATTCCCTCTTTTTTTTTGAGCTTAAACGAAACTTTGTAATATTTTTAATATTACACGCTGTATTTGTGTTACCAGCGTATGAAGTTTTGACATTAATGTTAGTTTATTTTGTAGAGCTTATTTGGCAAAGCCTTTAGCCAAATGATAAATAGTTTCGTAGCATGAAATTCAATATGTTTTGTTCATAAAAAATAGTGCGCTTAATAAATTCGGTAGTTAAACACGTCTAGTTAATCATAATAATTAGCAAGGAAGACCTGTGGGTTTGTTTTCATACCTCCCCATTATGCATACGTGCTACCTAAGGCTTTTCTTTTTGTAGCCTTAAGGTGCTTTTGGGTAATTTATTTGAGCTGTTTTCTTATGCAGCTAAAATGTGTGTACCCTGTAGTTCGTGAGTCACAGGACTCACTGCTTACAGCCTGCTTGTGTAAGACGTTGACGATGGAAATCTTGACGTTTCTGTTATAGAGTAAAGAAAACTTGTACAAATTTTTATTTTTATAGTTTTATGTTAAGAAAAGGCAGTCAGGGAAATGTCATATAAAAATATATTTTATATAGAATGGTCATGTTTTTTTAATAAAATTGTTTTTTGCACTTATTTTGCTGTTCATGTACTATAAAACTGCAACATTTTTGGTCAATAGCATTACTCTTTAGCATACGCAAATAAATGAGCAAAAGGTTTCTGTTGCTCCTAAAAGTATGCACAGTTTTTTAAAACTATTACATTATTCTTATGGGCTGTGCTCACGATGTCAACGGAAAACGTTCGATCGATTACTTACATTGAAAACATTAACAAATCGAGCCTTAGGGTCAAACCCACGATGTTGGCAACATTCGATTTGTCGCACACTTACATTAAAAAAAAAATTGTGGATCAGGCCCTTATTTTCGATTTAATCGTAAGCGACAAAAATTAAAGTTTTCAAGAGAAGGTTTTTCTTTAAATATTCAAATATGTTTTTGTACGTAAATTGTCGCTTACGATAAAATTTTACAGCCCGTATCTGAAAAGTTATCAAAAATTTTGGCATTTTGTTAATTATAAACTATGGGTAGGCCAATAGAATTTTATTTTCAATAAGAAAAGTTTATTTTCGATAACATGTCGCTTACGATAAAATCGAAAAAAGGCTCGAAATTTGAATATTATAAAAAAACCTTCTCCTGAAAATATTAAATTCTGTCGCTTACGATTAAAATATTAAATCGAAAATAAGGCTCGATATTTTTTTATATTATTGTTTTTTTCATTAGAAGTTATCGATCGACAGTCAACATCGAAGGACAAACCCTTAAATTATCATTTAAAAAAAAAGCATGAAATTTACTTTTTAAATAAAAGATGTATGTACATATTATCTGCGGTCTATTTTTGTGTTCAGTGGAATTGCCACCAGAAGGGTTAGCTCAACAGACATGTAATTGTTAAATTTAGAACATAAGCTCTTTTGCAGGCAACCTTCTTTTATGGTAAGCAGCGTGCAAACGAACTAAAGGGCAACTAAATAAAAAGAGCTTTAAATAATTTTGTGGTGTTGAGGGTGTTTCCAACCATGTAACTGCTTAAATTCAATTTAAAACTTCAAATTTCATAAAACTAAAAAAATTTTGCACTTTGTTACAAGCATTTGCTCTCAATTAATAGAAGAAAAATTTGTTTTAAAAGTTTAGCACACACATGAACATGACAAGTTTTTTTTGCAGTAAAGCATTTAATTTTGAAAAATAAATAATTAAAATGATGAAGAGTAATGAAAAAAAAGTATGCAATATGGAATCAAGAGAATAAAAAATAGAACCAAAAAGAAACAGCTAAAGCATAAAAAATAAAATAAAATAAAATAAAATAAAAAGATGGGAGAAATGCAAAATTTAACAGCAATACAGTGAAAAAACAGGTACAAAAATTTTAAAATTGACCTTGAAAAACAAAAGTTGAAATGAAAAAAATTTAAATAAGCAACACAGCGCCATACAATTTTTAGTCTAAGGTAAAGATTTACGACAAATTTATTTAAATTTTAACAACCTGTTGCCATAAACCGCATGGTCGACATGAACAGAAAATTTATATGAAAAGCAATCACTTATTTGAGTGATTTTTATAAAAAAATTTTTTTAGAAGATTCGTCTGCCTGATTGTGGAAACAGAGTGTAAGCCTAGACCTAAGGTCTCTAAAAAAAATACATAATGTGACATCTATCATGCATAGCATTTTTCAAGTTTTTTTTTATTAGCAACTTTTTTTCAGTTCCTTTTTCTAATAGTTTCCAACATTAATCAATAAAATCTTCTGTAGTTTTGCTTCCATTTTTTGTAGTTGCTTTAAGGCAACTATTTTGGATTAATTTATTTCAATCTAAAGCTTTCGATCTCTAAGAAATTAGAGAACTTTTGTCTTCTTATTAAATCACTAGACAGAATAACTTTAATTCAGTTAATTCAGTTTCTTTTTTTTTATAAATAGTTTCCAGCACTAAGCACTGAAAATCTTCTGTGGTTGTGGTCAAATCTTTTCCGGTTGCTTATTACGTTTTTAATTCGTTTGCATTTACTTGCCGCAAAGTTTGCAAATAGTTTTATTTAAGATTTAAAAGCATTTACTGTGGTTTAAAAATAAAATCCAGTAACAAAACTGCCAGAAGCTTTTAAAGGACAAAAAAAGCTGAATAAGCAATAAAATTAATTTTAATCACAGTTGTCTATGTAAATACGTAATACATATAAATACATGTGTTTTATGTACTATATGAGAAAAAAGATGCACATATGTATGAATGTACATATTACATTCTATTAAAAACTGTCGGAGTACAAAATTTATTAAAATCGTCTTTTTATTTTTTTTCGTATTTACAAAATGGCGTCTGTTGGCTGCCATATTGAGTTTTTACTACTGTCATATCTTTAGTGACACTCTCGGGATTAAGATCGATCCATTGACGTAAGAATCATTAAAATCAGTCCACGCGTTCGGTTTATATAAGGCCGCAAAGGAACACACATGCATACATACATACATACATAGGCTGATAGATACAATACCCTTCTTTGCGTCGCGCAGTCGGGAAAAAATCTTTTTTTGATGATCGCCATGCTTTTACCATCAGCGTTCTTGTATTTCATTGTATTCAGCTAAAGCAAATTTCAGCGAAAATTGTTCAAAGGAAATAGCATACGAGAATTGTTTTGACACATAGCATAAAAAAATTGATTGAAAATTGATTTACAAAAAAAATATAAAACTGATGCTGCACACGCAAGAAACCTCTAAAGAAATGGGCTGTACCAGTTTTGACTGCCTTTGTTTTTTGGGGCAGTATTGCAGCGTCTCTGCTGTCAAGTCAATGAGGAGCATCAAAGTTTTAAAAGTCATTTTATTGGTAATTTTATTTCAGCGATAATAAATCTGCTGCATTTGCGCACTACTGTTACATTAAAATTAATATCCGCCGAAGACGATACTGTACTCGTATATGAGTAGTTAGACTGTGCCTTCACTCATGAATCAAGAAAACAAGACGACGGATTCAGCCGTACAAAAAAATTTTAAATTTTCTACTGCGAATCTACATCAATATATAATGCAAACGTTTGTTTGTTGTAAAAAGTGTGTGTGTGAGAGAGAGAGAGAGAGAGCACATTCTCACAAACAAATGTATGTACCATGATACAATTATACAAGGTACTTGCACAAGCCCAGCCTGTTAATGTATACAATGCAGAAACTTGTCAAACTTTGTTTACAAGCCGCAAAAATGTTAGTGTATGTGTGTGAATAAAATGATTACAGTGTTGCCAATGAATTTGCATGTGGCTGTGTCTCCAATTACACATTGAAGAAAATTACACTACACATCCTTTGTGTAGGTTAAAATTAAAACAAAATTAAACAAAAATAGAAGTCAAAGTAGAATTACACACAGATTATACATGAATCTAATTATAGGCCTATACATGTGAGTAGAAATTACACACTCTGTATATTACACACATATTGGCAACACTGAATGACTATAATCATTCATGAATGCCGCGTCTGCAATTGTACTTTAGTTACCCTGTAATTGTTATTTTTAACAACAAAAGACATCTGTTTTTGACTAAATTCTGTTTGTTTCTACCAACAAAATGCGTGTGTTTCTTGGTGTTGCAATTTTGTTGTAGTCGTGCAAGTACCTTGTATAATTATATCATGGTATGTACTTTGTTTACAACAAAACTCTGATCTGCGCAATGTGCAATCTTGTTTTCTTGATTCATGGCCTTCATCACTTGAACTTTACCATAACAACTGAAATAAAAGCAAACTTATAAATACCTGGAAATTTCATGATATAAATATTTTATTTATTTGCTTAAAAATTCATGATATTATTATTTTATTTATTTGTTGGAGAATGAGCTTGTACCCCGAACCTTCGGATTTGTTATCAAAGAGCTCTCCACTTCAACTTATGCCAACTCAATCAAACGTAAATACTATTTAGATGTTTATGCATGCAAATTAGTTCAATTGAAAAGTAATTATACGATATTGTGCATCATTATTTGTGCGTTTGGGCATAAATTGTAAAACGAAAACTAAAACGATGCCTCTCAACTGGATTATAAATTAAATGTAGAAGTATGTATTAGAATTTTTAACTTTAGGATAGAGATAAACAAGTTTACAGTCTCCAGTCTCATATAAAATAATTGTAATAATAATATTGGCTTCTTAGGACTTTTGAAGCCGTGTTTCCATAGTTTTGTTTACTATGAACTGTGGCTTCTTATTTTCTGAAAAACATATTTTGATAAAGACACAAAAGTATTTTTTTTTTCACTACCTACAGAAACAATAGGACAGACAGACGGACATATTCGTTCAAATTATACAGGTATTATAAAAATCAGACACGTGGGCAATTATAAGAACTACAACTGAAAAATAAATACTTTAGCTGCTCATTAGTGGCACATTTGTTTTGATTATATCATGATGGCTTAACGATTTGCGTATTGTGTTATTTTTGCTGAGAAATATTAGTCGCCACCAATAGAGATGACTTACATACATATTCTGGCAAAAATACAAACTACATAAATAATAATGATGGTCGTTGTTTTTGTTTGTGTTTTTCTTTTCTTATTGATACAAGAGAATACTAGAACCAATAAAATTTGTAAAAAAAATTAACTTGAAAGGCAACATAATTTAGTTATTTTATACTTTAGTTATTTTATACTTTATTTGCTAATTTGCAAATAAAACTGTAAATTGTTGCCATATTGTTGTTTCTATTGTGACTTACTAAATCAGACAACTATTCATGATTAAAGCCTGGTACTCTGTTCACAATTTCGTGCGAAATGCTGTCAAACTACATATAAAAGTATTTGGTGTGAAATATTTGCGAAATAAATTCGCAAAAGTAGTACTCTGTTCTTGTTGTGAAAAACACGTAAAATCATGTCTTTCCATGCAAAATTAGTCTGGCATCATTTTAGTTTAGCTGCGAAACAACATGAGCAGTGCTTTTTTCGCACGGAATTTTAACAATGTTGCATACTTTCAAGCAATAAAAGCAAGAAATTTATAAAAAAAACCGCGAGTTGGGCTACATTTGGTACATGTAAAATTTTTCAAGCGAAATAATCAATGGTGCGGAAAATTTTTCACAACTTTGAACAGAGTACCAGCCTTAAGGCACTATTTGCAAATAAAATGTTTTCAAATAAAAAAAGAATAAGTTGATAAATTGCACAAAAAAATATCGATATAAGAAAATAATGACAATAAAAACAAATTATTATTTGTTATTTTATACATTTACAAAATTTTGTTTGTAAACACAAGTACCAATTCTATAGAAGTGCTACCAAGTTTTTATACATTTACAATGCCGTGTAAACAGTGAGTTAATTTATTTGCAAATAGTGCGCGTATAAACGTAGTAATTTACACACATAATTTATCGTTATGAGGTATTTTATACAGTGTGTCCCTAATAACTTTAATAATCAAATACTTATTGCCGATTTATTTGATATATTTGGTTATAATAATAATTAATAAATGAAAAAAAAGAGAAACATTTGCATAAAATAAAGTTTTGACTGACAGCTATTTATTAATATGCTCATCATATACACGCAAAGAAAAAATATGGTTGAGGTAACCATAATCAAATAGCAACATACTATGATTGAATTATATTGTTGCAGTCAAATCATATTATTGTCAATAGAAAAGCAAAGTTTTAGTAATATTATTATATGAGTTAATAATAATATTATCTACAATAACAATTAACTTTGTTAAACCTAATCTTAGTGTTGTTCAAAGTTATCATATTTTGGTTAAATATGACAATACTATTATTAGATGTGACTAAAATATAATTAAGACTAACCATACCATATTCTAATATTATAATAATATTGTTAAATACGACCACAGTATAATTCTATATAATAATAATATTTTGTTTTTTAACAATATATTGGTAGATCTTTTGCTTAAAACAGCTGTGCGTCAAAGCTGAAATAAATATAAAATAATATTGTTGAAATAAAATGTGCACGTGTACTTACACAAATATGTGCGTATAAACGAAATGCAGATACGCATGTATAAAGAAATATATTTATATAAATTTTTATTAATCTATCCTCTTGTTTATACTTCATTTATTTATTAATTTATTTAACACTACGCGTGCAATACTGAACTAACAGAAGATATTTCTGAAGAATATTTTTTTTTTAACTAAATATAGTATGGTTTTGGATAACATTATATTGTTATTTACATCATATTATTTTTACAAAATAATACAAATTATGTTGTAGTCATAAATTTTTAACAAAACTTGTATTGTTAGATTCTAATCATATCACACTTTTTACAAATATAATAATGTAATTATTAAATTCAAACATTACTTCGTTTATCGTAACGCAGTTAATGTTTAAAATAACAACAACTTGTTTTCTATGACCACACATTTGTTTCGGAGAACATAATATTGTTTTCTCAACCATGCTACAACCATATATTTTCTTTGCGTGTACATACACGTATGTATGTACATAGAATAAGAAACATCGCAAATTTTACACCTATTGCGAAATTTATTTACTATACACGTACACACATACGTATACGTATTTTGTATGAATTGTTACGTAAACCTCTTATAACATCCCTGTCGGAGAATGTGTGGTTGATTACAAAAATAATTAACTTATAGTTAACTTTTATTAGACTGACTTAAAGCTAACTGCAATTTCATCCAGAACGAATCCAACATTAATTCTTAAGTTGAGTACGTAATCGAATTTGGTGAGAGCCAAGAAATTTATTCTCAGATACTTTGAAATTCATTTAAATTTTAAATTAATATTTGGCTGTTGTTATTTTAGATGGTACCTTAGTTGAGTATTAACGAGTTGACTATACAACGTGTTCGAACATGTTCGAACCCTAGAAAATTTTTTTAAATTTACTGACTATCAGGTGATTTAAAAAGAGTAAACTTTAAGTTAGTTGGAAAGTAATGCACAGTGAGACAATTGACTACCGCCTAGGACATCGCAATGTAATAAAATAGTCAGTTGATTGCATTGAAGAGTAATCCAAGTGTCAGTCAGTACTAGTTGCGAAATGGTTAGCTTAAAGTTAGTTTAAAGTCAATGGAATTTCCGGCAGGGATTTAACTATAGACCAAAGTGTCAATGGAAACTATAAACAACTCACTTGTCAGCACTTAAAGCTACAAATAATTTTATAAGTGTGTTTGCTTTGCAGTGTTGTTTTGTTTTGTTTTGCATTTTCTATTTTATTACACACAATATCATTTTATTTTTGCACACAGATACCATTATCTTTTAAAAGTATGAGTGTAAGGATTCATTTATGGCTCGCCGGCAATCATCTGCAGACCTATAAAAAACATACATACATACATACATACGCATGTTTACGTGTTTCCCACTCTGCCCGAACATTTGGTCTATTTACTAGATTTACTAGTATACAAATGATAATAAAAATAAAATTATGGTTGCACAGTCATTACCATCGTAAATGTATTACCTAAATGTTATAAATCAGGCTTGTAGGATTGTTTTTTTTTCTTTTTGGCTCAACTTCCTTTGCAATTTTAGGTGCGGGGGATAAGAAAAAAATAAATACAAAAAAATAAGTTAATTTGATGGAATAAAAAACTTGTATCTAGATTTTCACAATGTTATTTTAAGCACACAAAATGCTTATTTTAATGCAATATCCACCTCTGAATGCTTGTGTCTTTCAAGGCCGGCTGTATTGTGGTAGTAACCGGTTGGAAGAGAACATTTGTATTACCCAGAGACATTACAATAGCTCGAATTTGGTTGCAGTGGAGTTCGTTTTAAACAAATTCAAACATATTAAACAAATTAAGTAATTTCATGATTTCGGTCACAATCAATAAAAAGTTTAATTGACGCAATTAAATTTTCAATTGATTTTGGTTTTTTTTTTAATCATTATAGAAGCTAAAGCCAATGCAAATTCATATAAGGTACACTCAAAAAAATAATTAACTAAAATTTTTGGAAAATTTTCTAAATTTGAGTTAAAAAAAGTTGTCGTATGGCGCCAAAGCTGTTTTTACTTGAAACCAGTAAAATATTTACTAATTTTCTAGTTCATTATTGAACTAGTTTTTAGTAATTATATTTTTATATTTAAGTAAAATTTTTCTAAAATTAAGTAAAATTTTCTCATCAGGAGCTTCGCAAAAAAATATTTTCATCTTTGATCTCAAATTTAGTAAATTTTCCAAAGTTTTTTATGTCTTTAATTCAGTATTTATTTTTATTTTTAATTAAGTTCTGTATCACATGATTTGTTATATTATATCTTCATATTATATAATTAATTAATTCACCACATATAAATTCCTTGAGAGGAGACAAGTAATGAACCAACAACCTTCTGGACTGAAAGGCAAGCACTCTAGCCAATTAATTAACAGGGCAGCAGCCTGAATAAGCATTGAAATTATTGAGTTTTAAAATTTAATTTTATTTTTTTTTATTTCAAATATTACTCGAAAATATAAAAAATTTATTTATATTTTTTGCTAAATGCAAATTAATAATAAATTCTATAATTCAAAGAAAAAATACTTAAAACTGGTAAATATTTTTCTACATCTTTTAAGTTTGTCATGAACTAATCAGGAGTAAGTTATTTTCTAAAATTTATTTTTTGATTTAAAACAAAATTGACTAGTTCTTAGGATATAATTTTCCTGAGCCTAAAACCATTTACTTATTTTTGGTAAATATTTCCTTTAAGTCAGTAAACATTTCCTTAAAACTGTATTTTTATGAACTATTTTTAAGGATATGAACTGTTTATTTTTTACTCTTATTAAGTAATTTTTACTAATAAGACTCAGAAAAATTTACTTATGCCCTAATTCAATAAGAAGATTTAGGACGTTTTTGTTTGAAAATACTTCTGAGGTCTTGCTTTTGAATTCTCTAAATTATTTACTTCCAAAATGGTTGTTGTCTTTGATAATGAAAAATAAAAATATTATTACCATGTTTTTAAAACACAAAAATAATATTGAAATTACTATACAATAGTTTGAAAAATATTCGAAAAAATGTGTTGGATATAATGTTTAGAACAAAATCATAAAGCAAATTCACGAACCTTCTAGCATGAACAATAAATAATATTTGTTCTAAGGAATCACAACTGCGGCTCTTTTTCATCCATAGATAAGACGATACAATCGTCGAACAGAATTAGGGCATTAGACTTAGAATTTTTTTTTACTTAAATTTAAAAAAAATATTTTTCTTATGCCCTAATTCTGTTCGACGATTGTTTCGTCTTGTCTATGGACGAAAATAAGCCGCAGTTGTGATTCTTTAGAACAATTATCATTTATTGTCCTTGCTAGAAGGTTCGTGTATTTGCTTTATGATTTTGTTATAAAAATTATATCCAACACATATTTTTTCAAATATTTTTCAAACTACTGTATAATAATTTCAATATTATTTTTGTGTTTTAAAAACATGGTAATAATATATTTATTTTTCATTATCAAAGACAACAACCATTTTGGAAGTAAATAATTTAGAGAATTCAAAAGCAAGAACACAAAAGTATTTTCAAACAAAAACGTCCTAAATCTTCGTACTGAATTAGGGCATTAGTAATAGTACATGTCTTTTTTTAGTGTACACTCAGCTCAATGCACTTGCAAAAATTCGTACTTTTGATATCAGTTGAGACCAACTAATTTGACTTCGCCTCGGCCAAAGCAATGCCTTAATTATCTGTGAAGATCTGCGTTGCAGAATTTGTATACAAAGGCAAACAATTCTTAAATTTTTTGGAGTATTTTATACCATTAAGCCTCCGATGGCTCTTTGTAAAAAAATGTCTTTCAAAAAGGCTCTGTTTGGAAGTCTGCTTTACTAGCGTATTAAACTCTTGATACTAACAATCAATTGCATAAACAACAGGTTTACTCGTTCTTAAATAGTTCTCCTCCCTTCGATCTTTTCTATGTTAAATTCGGACGTTAGAAATTGCCAAATCATCGCTTTTATAAATATTTATTTGAAACAATAATACTAAGACAAGCCAGGAAGTTTTCATTTCACTTGCAATATAAAATAGAAGGAATTATTTTCACATTAAACATAAATTGTTGTTTTACTAAAAAAAAAAAAGAAAAATAAAAACAAAACAAATTTACAAATAAAATACAACTTTGTTGGTAGATATTTCGTCTTTTGATATGTTTTTGTTGCTAACTATGTGTAATTTAATAAAATTGTTAACTTAATGTTTGCTACTAAAAATCATCAACAAACACATATTTATCTCACACCAGGATATAAATTTGCACATAAGTGTTTATACATACTTTAATATATTTGTATATTTGAAAAACATCCGCATGTCGCCAGTTTTATTGATGTGCCGGAAAGTGTTTGTTGTAAATTGTGTGAACACAAGTGGGAAAGAAAAAAATATTAAAAAAAAAGTAACATAGCAAACAAATTTGTAATGTTTTGCGTTCTTATTTAAAACTAAGCAGGCTCATAAAAATACATGTTTAGTTTTAAAATGAGATTTGGAGCAATGTTTCAAAATTCAAGATGCATATAACAACTCCAATAAAAAAAATATTGGAAACGCTTAACTTTGCAGTCTATCCCTGAAACTTGCCGCCAGCTCGTAAGTTCAAAAAAAAAAATCACAAGTATTAAAAATTGATTTGATATGAAATTAGGGAGTAATAAAAATCCAACGAAAATCTCTCGAACCATTTTACACATTTTGGTCACACTTGCAGTATCCGATACACTTTTTAAGTTTCTAAAAATTAGTGAATTATTTAAATCAATTAAGCAAAGATTTCTAAAGTTATAAGAACACAAATAATATTTTTTTCAATATTTTTTTGTCGGCCGATTTTAGTCAAATTAGTCATTTTTTTTTTAAATTAAGGGCTCATTAGATTTTAAGTTGATCGGCTTAGTAGTTTATATATAATTTGTTACAAAGAAACAGTTTTGTGAAAATTCTTTTTAGACAATTTACGAAATCTGTCGAACCGAATCGATTCAATATCTAAGCGAACTCAGCGGCCGTTGGACAGTCCTTAAGTTATGAGCTACAAAAACACAATTACACACACATACGAGTATATCCAACCGGACATCATCGCAAACATTTTTAAAATCTATACCAGAACATCAAATTAGCTGAAGGAAGAGTTAGGGGAAAGCTTCATTCTTTTACAATTCAGGCTTTTGCAGTTTTCCTTAAGGCAGTGTTTCAGCGCCTCTGAGGTAAATGAGGCGCACGATATTTTCGAAACTGTGCGAAGCAGCCATTTTATTTTTATTTTACTTCCCCGATGATTCTGCTATACAATACAAAAGAAGGCGTTCTGGTATTATACAGGGTGTCCGCCGGGAAGCTATACAACTTTGTTTTGCCGCCATTTTGGTAAACATTAGTCTTGACAGTTCATATTTGGCAGTCGTGAAGTAGACACGTGGCAAATTTTTTAAGGAAACGTGTTGTAATCGTTAAAACGTTTTATCAAAACCAATCATCGATTAGTGTGACAATGAGAAAGTTACTTGAAATTTTTGGGAGAAACAACCTGCTAAAAAAAACGCACTATTTATTGCGTAGTGAATGATTTCGAAGAAAGAGGGTCTGTAGTTGATAAACCCAAGCATGTACCACAAAGTACTGCAAGAGCGGCTGAAAACATTACTGCTGCTCAAGAAAGTGTTGAAAACAATACATCAACCTCAATTCGATGCCGTGCCCAGGAGCTTGGTCTTCAAAGAACAACTTTGGCCACAATTTTGCACATTTGTTTCCATATAAGATTCAGTTGACAGAAGGGCTTCTTCCACAAGACCATTTACTCCGCCGCACACATGCCAATTTAATCAAAAATTATAAACAAACAAAGTAGTATAGCTTCCCGGCGGACACCCTGTATTAGGATTAGTATCCCTGATTGGACTCGAACCCAGGACCTTCAGTTATGTAGTCAACGTACTAACTACATCAGCCAACGCCAACGCCAACGCCACCTTAACAAAGCAATACTTTTCAAAACAAGTATCTTTTAAAAAAGTACCTTTCTTAAAAGAGTAGTTTTAATATTAGCACTTTTATAAAAAAGTTTATTAAAAAATACTTTTTGTAAAAATTGTCTTTTGTAAAAGGTACCTTTTGTAAAAAGTGTCTTTTGTAAAGAGTGCCTTTTGTAAAAATTACTTTTGCTGGAAGTACCTTTGTAAAAAGTACCTTTTGTAAAAATTACTTTTGCTGGAAGTACCTTTGTAAAAAGTACCTTTTGTTAAAAGTACGGTTTGTAAAAAGTACCTTTTGTAAAAAGTACCTTTTGCAATAAGTACCTTTTGTCAGAAGTGACTTTTGTGTAAAAAGTACCTTTTGTTAAAAGTACGGCTTGTAAAAAGTACCTTTTGCAATAAGTACCTTTTGTCAGAAGTGACTTTTGTGTAAAAAGTACCTTTTTGGTATAAGTACTACCTTTTGTAAAAAGTATGTTTTGGTAAAAGTACCTTTTGTTCAAAGTACCTTTTGTAAAAAGTACCTTCTGAAAAAGTACCTTTTGAAAAAAGTGACTTTTGGCAAAAGTACTTTCTGTAAAAAGTTTGTAAAAAGTACCTTTGGTAAATCGTACCACAAGAACATGTTTTGTTAAAAGTAATTTTTTCTTTTAAAAGAAGTACCTTTTGCAAAATATACTTTTTGTTATAAAAAAAGTACTTTTGTAAAGAGTATCTTAACTATAAAGCACCTTTGTAAAAGATACTTTTTTTTATAAAATTACAAGAGTGGCTCTCTTGCAAATAGAACCTTTTACGAAAAACCTGACAAAGTACATTTTAGTAAAATAGTTAAAAAAGAGTAGCTTAAATTTTATCTTTCAAAAAAAATATGATAGTCTTTAACCTTTAAATCGTTTTTATAAGTAACAGTTTTACAAAAAGTACTTTGTCAAATAAGTATCTTTTCAAGAAGGTGTTTTTGAAAAAGGCAACGTAAATAGTTCCTTAAAAAAATTATTCACTAAAAAATATCTTTCTGAAAAAGTTAATTTTTAAAACAACTACCCTCCAAGAACGTACTTTTTAAAATAACTTGATTTTTAAGGATTAATAGCTAATAAATCAGTGAATGTTTAAATATAGTTTGAGTTAATTTTCATAAAAACTTAAAATGTGTTTAAACACACTTTCATTTTTTCAGTGGCGAATTACAGTTATTATTAAATTACGTTGAAAGTACGGTAGCACTACAAGATTTCCAAATAGTATGGAAAGCTTTCCAAAGAACAGCTGTTCAATATAAATAAGAAAGTTGATTTATCAATTTGCAGAAAAGTGAAATACCAAAAAACACATTTTATGATTTTATAAAGAGCATCGGAATGCATTTTTCTATTTATATATATTTCATGATATGAAAATATGTGTTACATTTGTTGTATGTTTGCGAAAATTAAACGAAATTCTTTTTAATACGACCACATGATGTTCATGTACATGCATTCAAAAAACACACACATGCACAAAACATATGGTATGTTTGTAAAACTTAAACAACACTTAAATGCACAATGTTGTCTATTTAAGATTCATTTAATTTTGGGATGAAAAACAAAATTTTCTGTTTAAACATGATTTAAAAATAAAATACATATAAGCATTGACTGATTTATTAGCCCTAAGTACTGGTATCTTTTGATCCTTTGAAACATTAATTTTGAAAAAGATCCTTTTTGGAAAGGTTTTTTTTTTTTTGCAAAATGTACCCTTTAAGAAATACTTTTTTAAATAGATAACTCTTAAAATAGATTGTGTTTAAAAAAAATATTTTATTAGAAAGTTAATTTTCATAATTTTATAAAAGAAAATATATCAGATCAAGGTGTAGCTTGTATTTAAGTAAAAATGGGTTACAATAAAATTATTTATATGGATGGAAGGTGGATTTGATAGTAAAATTATAAAGATTAATAATTTGATTTTAGCATAATTTTAAAGCAGCGTTTTAAGATTAAGCTTAGTATTATTTAAATTTATTTAGTTCTTATAGATAATTATAAAACTTTGCTTGTATCTCATAAAAATAATGATTCTATTTTAACTAGCAAATAATATAATAACTAAAATATTTGTTTGCTGGTTTATTTTCTTTGAGAATGTAACACTCATATTTTATGTGTAAGAGTTCAGAAATGTGTGGTGTAGTGGCAATTATGGCTTTTTGTATGTGTACAACGTGTATCAAATACAAAAGTATTAAGGCTTATTCTTGTTTAAATCACCAAAAGTATAATTATAGACCAAGATATCAAGAAAAACCAAAAGGGCAAAAGGGTAAGCACGCAAACTAGAGGAGTGTTTTCTATTATCAAATAAGCAAAAAGATATCATTTTATTGAAAATACATTTGAGGTTAAAGTAGCCAAAAGTTTTTAACTTAAACAGAAAAAATTATGAGTTTTGTACTGATACAGTTTAGTAAAATAATCTTTAAATTTTTATTAAAATGTAACTCATGTATTTGAATAAATTTCGTGTAAAATAAATATAAAATTAGAATTGAAAATGCGCCTTTGAATTTGTTTTTTTCGTTTTTGCTTAATAGGGCATTTACATTGTCTCAAAATCTAGTACTTACGAGATTCCGAGCTAAATCTAGTTGCTTTTTACTAGATTCCCCATACACAACAAAATTTAATTAATTATCATTGTCCTTATTTTCAGTTCTATGGAACAAGAAATCAAAGCGAAGTGAAGCATAAACTAATGGGCACTAGAGAAAAAATATATAAGAGGAATAACAATCAAATGAAAAAAAGAAAACAGAATAAGATTCAATTTAAGACATTAGGAATTAAAGCTAAAAAAATAAAAGATACGCATAATACTTAACTTAATCTACAGTTTGTCAAGTATATATATGCAAAATAAAAAACAAAAAATGGTATCAGCATAAGTCATTATCTTTTTTTAGTGTTTTTCAAAAAAGGAGGAGATTTTGAACTCGTCTGTATTTTTCTTTTTTTGAGTGTTACTTTATTCCTTCATAATTTTTAGTTTGATTTTAAAAACATTTGCCACAAAACTTTTATGCTTGACTATGCAAAGGAAAAATTTGATAGAAAAAGATAATTTATTGCATTTTTTTACAAGGTGGGCCAAAAGAAGTCATCCGATGGTGTTTGGCTCTCATTTTTTTTCTATGTAAATAAAAAACTTCAATTCTGTTTTTAGATTATGTTTATTTGAACCTTAAGAATTTTATTGGTCAAATCGAGAAGATGATATCGGCCAAATGAGCGCCGTCACAATTGACGGCTCGTTTTATGAAATTTTTCATCACTTCGCGAGAACTTCGGGGACAGATTCTCGCACTTGTGTCGAATGTTATCCTTGAGGGCTTGTTCACGCAAGCACGGGACTTCAAAAGAGCTTATAAAAAAAGTCTGGAACGGTTAAATCGGGCGATCTTGCGGCCCAGTGTAAATTGCTAAAACGAAAGATGAGGCGTCCTATTGGAACCACATGTCCTCCAGTCCTAATTCGTTCAATTGCGGCAGAAAAAACTCGGTTAACATGGGCCTATAGCGCACACCGTCCTCGAAAAAAATTGGCCCGATGACTCCTCCAGCGTGAACAGCGCACCATGCAGTCACTTTGAGTAGGTGTACTGGCTCCTCGTGCCCCAGAAGTGATAGTTTTGCTTGTTCACGTACCCGCTGAGGTGGAAATGAGCCTGATCGCTCATTATGATTTTGGTAGAAAAATCGTCCAGTCCTTGAGATTGAGTTTGGCGGTCCACAGGCACTGTACTTTTTACGGGAACATGCGCATGTCTTTGACTAAAATTCGCCTTAGCGACGACCGGCTGATAGATAATTGCGAGGCACGGCGTCTGGTCGATATTTCTGGCGACAGCTCGACATCTTCGGCAACAGCACCGGTATTTTTGGCAGAACGGGCGCTTCGGGGTCGGCCACTCTTGGCAGCGTCTTCTGTGGTCCCATACTCTTCAAGGTTGGTGGCCAAATGGCGCAGTGTTTGTGCAGTCGGTGCCGGACGATCGGGGAATCGGCGTCGGAATTCCCGCAGCGCCAACACCACAGACGAATAGTTACGCAAAAAAATAGACACGATTATTCCGCGTTCTTGGGAAGTGTATCGCTCCATGGCTTGTTCACTTGTATTCTACATCTGTTTAGTTCACAAATGTCAAAACAGATTTGACATTCGCCGCCATTTGCAAATATAAGAGTGAAAGATGCTCTCTAGGGTGATTTCTTTTGGACCACCTCTTATATGCAGCTCTTGTGTACATAAATGGCAGAAAAAAAGACTAGAAGAAAAACTGAAGAAAGGTATACATACAGAGCAAGACGAAAATATTCATACAGCACCTCAGCTACGTTAACTACCAGAAATATATTAATTTATAAATTAAAGTACCGTTTCAAGTGGGCTAAAGTATTGACACTAATGCTAAATTAACACAAAAATTTAAATTTTTTCTTTGTATATGAGAGCATATTTTAGCGAATATCATTGGAAAGTGTCGTTATAAGACTTTTTGTGCAAATTTATTTTAAGAAATTCTTTTTAAAAAATTGAAGAAAATAATAGAAGCTGAAAAAAATCATTTTATACCTCCTTGAACAAAAATGATTATTTGTGGAAATTAGCAAAATAGTTAAAAGAAGCTGATTTACTGTAACCAGCACTATAAAATCATTTAAGGACTTTTCCAGCTTACATCAAAAGAAAAAATTTTAATTCCAAGGAAAATAAAAAATATCCGAAAATTACGTTTATTTTATTGACAACAGAGTATCTAGAATAGATAAGTAAGGAAATCCGCTAAAAAAGCTTTAAGAAGAACCTGCTACAATGCAGGTTACAGCTCTCAAGTTACAAGAAGACCGAGATAAGACATTAGTCAGAGCAATAGAAAAAAAAACGTTTAGGATTTGCACAAGTTTTTAAAATTCACGTGAGGACTGCTGGCATTGCGTACTAATTCCCTTTTAAAGCAAATTTGATATTTTTCAAACGGATGGGAAAATACGGGCTTAAAGCCCGGAAGCAAACTACCGAATTGGAGAAGAGCAATATTATTAATACCATCACCCACCGTGATGATTTGGCCAGGTATGGCTGCAGTAGCTGTGGGGAATTTAATTTTCAACCACTGAGCAATGAAAAAAAAACGGTTTATTTATCTTAAAAGAAAGTTGTTGGGCAGCATTGAGAAACTAAGCCTTAGGAACAATTTCCATTTTTAACAAGAGAACGACCCGTAAAACTCAGCCAAATGCTTCGATTGTCGATCATTCATAAGGTGCGCTATACAGCCCAATTATGAATAAGCAAATATGGGGGAGATTAAAATCTGGATCAGCTGTTCAATGCTTACATTTTATTCTGCACTAACGCAAGAGATCATCAATGGAAATTTAATTTTAAAAAATGTATTTTCATTAACAATAAGATTGTGTGCTAATATAAATATAAGTTTTTGTTAAATAGAAAATAAAATAAACAGCGTAACCATTCACAGGTACTAATCCTAATGTAACATCAGAGCGCCCTCCTTCGTTGTGTAGCAGAATCATTGACGAAGTAAAATAACCAATAAAATAAAAATGGCTACTAAACACAGCTTCAAAATTTAATACGCCTCATTTAACACCAGAAGGCGCTGTAATACTGCATTATCAAAAAGCGCGCAGAGTTGTAAAAGAATGAAGCTTTCCTCCTCCATCTCTTCCTTCATCACCTGTCTACTCTATCACTATTCTTCCCTATCACCCTCTCTGACTATCTTCTCTTCAACTAACAGGCAGCACAAAGGGATCATTGTATTGGACCCAAGTGAGCTGGACTCTAAATTTCACCCTTCCTTACCAGCAGCCTGCTAACCTAACCTGACCTAACCATTCACAGGTACGTATGTGGAATAACTTTCTGCTGAGAAAGTGGTGCGTATGCAAATGGATTAAATTTCCAAGGAAATTATAAATTTGATAAAGTTTTTCTTATCGTTCTGGGTACTATTAAAAGAAAATAAATCTTCCATTTACCTATTCATTATGTGAACTTAGAGGAGGTGTGCAAAATTGAGTGTTTTAGTTTTTTTTTCCTGAAGGCAAAAGTAGTTCATGTTTTTGAAGTGCGTATGCGCAGGGCTTGAATAAAAATGCCTAAACCAGGAGGCAAACAAAACATTCTGGTGCTTGTTTAAACTTTTTGTTCTAACTGAATGCTTATGCCATTATTTTAAATCATTTATTAATTTGATTTTTAAATTTTAGCATCAAAAAAATTCTCTCTCTCCCAAGGAGTTTTTGCCGGGGAAATTTTAATTCATAATATTAGGAATGAGGAACTGTTATTCATAATTGGGCTGATAATTTACCATCTACACCGCAATCACCGGCGATGAACCCGATTTCGATAGACGAGTGGAAAAGCGTCATATCCCCAGTAATTCATATTTCGAAGAATTTTTTAAGAAATACTGGCATGTTATTGGAATTGGTGTAACAAAAAACTGGTTCAATGCATTTCAAGAATGTTGGAATAAATTATAAATAAGAAAGAGTGCCCTACAAAATTTAAATTTGTTTTAAATTTGATTTCATAAGGTAATACAGCAGCAGGCTGTATTAATACTTTTGTTCACCTGAATTCATGCCTTGAATAGAAAATTTGTTGTTATTTCGCTTAAGCAGTAATTCAAATTCTAGTTTCTCTCATATTTATATAAGAAACGTATAAAGAAAAATTTTTGTTAAGAACTTATTCATTTATTTGTATTTTTATTCATAATATATAAGAGGTCGAAATCAAAGATGGGTGCTGTGTGAATATTTTTGTCCAGCTCTGTATACTTAATAAGACAGAAAAAACTTCACTGTATGGATGCGTATTCAGTTTCAATAGTAAACT
The DNA here is from genome assembly GCA_936439885.1 of Nowickia ferox. Classification (NCBI taxonomy): domain Eukaryota; kingdom Metazoa; phylum Arthropoda; class Insecta; order Diptera; family Tachinidae; genus Nowickia; species Nowickia ferox. The sequence continues at coordinate 14,692,314 of OW387023.1, read as the reverse complement.
TTACCAGTATGCATGGGGACTTGTGAGAATAAAAGAAAGCCTTATAATAAAGGAAGAAATTTATTTTGTATTGCAAAATTTTGTTATGCATACACACACACACACACACACACATTTTTTCTTTATTTGTGAATAAATAACTATTGTTTATTTGCTTTGGAGTTACAACTATACTCGTACACACATGATCTCTGCATGCTTTGTTATAAAAAATTTTATTGCTATTCCTTGTTATCAAATAATAACTTCTTAGAATTTAATTTTTTCATAACGAAAAGTCTTTTTGTTATGGTATTTTCATATAAAATATTAGATCTAAGCACTTGTTGTTTTCTTTTCGTGTACACACACACATTTATATGCCAGCAAAAAGTACTTCTTCTTAGAAGTGTATTTGTAAGGGAGACAATATTGTCTTGTGATAATGACGAATCTGCCACAGCAAAACATTCTTCGATTACATTCTTTATTTTTAATGATTTAATCACCGCTATTGCCTCTTTATGGTCTCTTCTTCGTGACATTAAGTTTACAAAAACCTCCTAATGTTCTTTATATTTTAGATATGTATATTAAATTATATTTTTATTCACTAACCACACTGATTTTTAGAAAAATAAAACTGGTAAATCTTTTTGATAGTAATATCTATTCTTTACACTTCAACAGTTGCACTTCTACTGAATTTTTGTTCATCGATGAACGCTGGTTTTCGTTGCTCGTGGAATTCGTGGAAACGCAATTAACGGCATTTCCATAGTTTAATTATACATAGTTGATGCATGACGTGTTGTTGCTTAAACGTCAGTATACAGAGAAGAGAATATGGCATGTTTCAAAGAAGCATCAAAGAGAAGAGTACAAGTCAAGGCATATTTCCGAGCCTCATATTTCCGTCATATTTTATACTCATTTCGGACTCATAATTCTGAGCCTCATATTTCCATCATATTTTATACTCATTTCGGACTCATAATTCTGAGCCTCATATTTCCATCATATTTTATACTCATTTCGGACTCATAATTCTGAGCCTCATATTTCCTATATTATTTCCACTCATTTCGGACTCATTTCAAACTCAAAATTCTGAGCCTCATATTCCCATCATATTTTATACTCATTTCGGACTCATAATTCCGAGCCCTCCGAAAATGTTTGCTGGAATGCTACAGAATCCATTCCTGTTGCGCAAGAATAAGCCATTTGTTTGTTCGAAATGAGCCAGCTAGAAGGAATACGTTCAGCTTTCAAAAAGTCACGAATTTTTTTACCTTACTAAAGTCCTCCGTGTACTTTTGTGTACTCATATGTAAAAGTTACTGATTTGCAAAATTATCTGTGATAATTTCCTACTTTCTTAGAGAGGCCGCCTTACGTTAGAGCTTTTCAGAAACTTTTGTTATCAAGTAAGCAATGCATTGCTTCCCTCAGTTGTAAGTGCTTTCAAATCAGATTTTTTTTTTTTGCTGGGATGTGTGCGTGTGTGTGTATGTGCTTGTTAAGTAAATAAATCTCAATTTGTCACAAATGTTAACAGACAACTTGTTTGAAATACATTAAAAATTTACAGACATTTTACACTTTAAGCTATTGACATTAAAAAAAAATGTTTGTAAATAAATTGTTTTTTTTTCTGATTGATAGAATACCAGGAAGATAAGCTTTTGGTTGTAAAGGTACAACAAGTCGCTTCAAAAAGATGGCAATATATATGAAAACAATTATGTATGTCTTATTTTGACTTCAGCTGCGTAGATTAAATGAGCAAAATTTTTAATAATAATAGATCAAACGAGTTGTTACAACACAAATTTCTAAAATTCCCGTGTTATGATAACCAACTGATATTATATGAAAAAGATTGCATTTCTGCATAAAAATAGCTGCAAAAATAAATTTATGATTCTTTCAGTTAATGGCTTTTGCTTTAGATAAAAAAAATCCTGATAAATGTCAAAAAAAACTTGGTGTAAACGGTATCGATTTTCATAAAGATTTGATTTAAAATTTGCTATGTTTTGTGCAGCTGTAAATGCTTTTTTAATAATAATTCACAAACAATTCACTTAACTCTCGTTCTCCACAATACCCTGTATGCACGTTATTCCAATAATCACAAATTATTAATTATATGTTTGACTGATATTCCGAATAAATATGACTGTTTGCATTGAAAACTGTTTCATATGTTTTTTTAAATAGTCGAAAAGCTTTTGACTACTGCAGTGCTGTGTGTAACGAGGCACAAGTCTCTATCTCTCTTTTATAGCTCCTTAATCATCTTATTTATTATAGAGCGCTACATTTTTGAACATTATTTTTATTCCACCGCCAACTTCCCATTTGTATTCCCTTTAAAGGACACTTTGCTTTACTATTTTGCATATAAATTTGAAGTGACAAATGCAATATTAATAGATTTTTCATTTTTTAAACATTTATTATATAAATGCCACAGCAGCAGCTTGTAGGTAATACGAGTATAAAAGAGAATCCTTAAGCCACGTTACAAAAAATACAAGTTAAAACAACTGCGTAAATAGACATTACCACTAGATAAATATTCCCATTACAAACATTATTTATAATTTTTTTTTTTTACATAAGTTTATTTTTCATTATACATAATTTCTATGTAACTGCCAACAAGAAAATAAAATTTTATAGCATACTTTGCACATTTATCTCTTTGTTGTGTGTAAAATTTTATTTATTGTAAAAAAAATAACTTTCTTTCTTTATGTTATTTTATATATTTTTAATTTGCCGCCTTAATGGTAAAAAGGGGAATAAAAACAACTTGCAAGGGACATTTATTTAATGCGATTTTTTTGAAGGAGAATAAATAGTTTTTTGGGGAATTGAGAAGGCTAGGGGATGATGTTTTTAAACGGTTAAAAGCTTAATAGCTTATTTTTTTTTATTTTTTTTTCAAAACAAATTTAAGGTTTGCTTAATTACTTTAACTGTGAACAAGATTTAAGAAAATATATTATTTAGCTGTTATCAAAAATTCGAGCTTAAGCACTTAACACTGCAAAATATTTGAAGCTTGTTTGTGTATTTGTCAAGGTTTGATCATGCGTATCCGAAAGACGATAAAATTTCAGTCTATTTATGATAAAATGGCAAAGCAAACTAAATACCGAATAAATAACAGATGTCAACAAGTATGAGTGTTATATTCGGCTGTGCCGAATCTTATATACCCTTCATCAAAGTACGCATGAAATATACTCGTATACTTCAAACATGGAATATATGTATAGTCCATATATACATACATACACATTTGTTATGTTAAAAAAATGCATAATTTATTTTTGACTCTCATGCTATTTATAGTAAATGACCTATTGGTATTTGTCGACGAAAGATTTTGATTCACAAATATAATTTTCGATATAATTAATAGTTGAATACATTAATTTGCACTCTGTTTTTAAGAATTTTTTCAAAAATGAACGAGTAAAAATTAATTAGAGAGGACTTTAACAGAGATCAGCAGTTTCTAACAAAAACATTCAGATTTACAATCCTGTAACCTTATTTTTGATTTTTCTGATTTTTAATGCTAATTTCTTTCGATCTAAAATTCAAAATATGTTTAATTAAGAAAGAAAAAAACTAGTTTTATTTAGTTACTTTTATAAAAAAAAAAAAAAAAAATTAAATTATCCGTATCTAGAACTTTGTTTTTATTTCTCTAATTTTTTGTACCAAATTATTTATTTCGAAAATAACAAATATGTTTAACTTCTTAAGAACAATAAAACATTTGTTTGATCTAAAATAGTATAAATTTTCCAACCCTGGAATCTTACTTTTAGATTTTTCTTTTTTCTTAAACCAATCTTTTTCTTTTAAAAATATAAAAAATGTTAAATTTATAGAGAAAAAAATTAGTCTTAGTTATAGTTATAGATAGTTTTATTTACCAAAAAATTTGAAATTTTCCAACCCTGGAATAGTATTTTTATTTATTTTTTATTTTGAATGACAATTTTACTCCTACTGAAACACAAAATAGGTTTATTTAAAGAAAGAAAAAATAAACAAAAATTAATTTTAGTTATTTATTTAACTAGCGTTGATCTGATATTTTGGAAACTATTTTTAAAATTTATGAATGTTTTGTTTTTTGTTATTCACTGATAATTGTAAAAGAAACCGATAAAAACTGACAAAAAGGGCGATAAAAATTAAAAAAAAACCGAATAAAAACGGGTTTTAAAACTTTTTGAAACAATCAAGGCCGAAACAAAAATTGCCCTAACCGGCCCAAAAATGTGTTTTCAGAAAAAAATCCGAACTATACATATATAAAAAACCGGTTTGAACCGGATAAAATACAGACATTGTTTGCCGCTGGTAATGTAGATTTCTATTGGTTAAAGATTTATCAAAATCGGCGTACCGGTTTGAAAATCCGTGCCAAATATAAAAAACGGGTTGCGAACCGGATAAAAAATAGCATATGTTTGACGCGCGTAATGTAGCTTTCTATTCTATATTTATAATTTTAGTAAGGATAAGGATATAGAAAAAAAACAAATTAAATTTTCCAGCTCTGAAACCACGAAGTCAGACAGACGGACGGACGGACATAGCTTATTCGTCGCCAATATTCATAAGGACCCAGAATACATATGGGCATTTCCACAGGAAAAGTCACCTTTTTGTCGCGTGCGACAGCAAACAATTAGCTTGTATTTCGGAACAATGTGACTCGATTATTCTTAAAATTTAACCTAATGTGGAGCTGCTGACTGACTATACAAATATATAAAGAAGTAAAAAAACTTTCGTTTTCTTTGAAAAAAAAACAAACATATTTGTTTGATGTCGCACGCGACAAAAAGTTAACATTCCTGTGGAAATGCTTTATGCTTCGCATATGAATATTGTGGAAATTACATACGGAATGAAAAACCCATAAATACCCTTTACCATTTTTGGTAAAGGGTTTAAAAAGCCGCATATATAAATAAAAACAGCTGATATATCCTCAATTATTCATAAAAATAAGGCCTCAAAATTTTATTTATCTGTTTGATAGAAATTTCTAAGGTGTCTGCTGGTCATAATATTAACAAAACTTTTTTTTTTTTTTTGGTTAATTAAAGAAACAGCAAATATATATTTCATTAATTGCCAAAATGTTAATTGTACCTTAAACACTTTATTTGCCTTGTGTAACATTAAAAAAAGGCAAAAAGATAATCTTTGAATATGTTTTATTTTTTTTTTTTTGTAAAAATGCCAATTTTTTCCCTTCTTTTTTCTATTTACCATAATTGCTTTACTTTATCCTTATTAGCAAATAAAAACCCAGATCATTTAATTTTATCTTTGAAAAAAAAAATCGTTTTTTTCTATCCTGCTTCCAAATAATGGCCAATGAAATAGACATTTTTGCAACATTTAACACCTTTATCTAAACAATTGAATAAACAATTTTTTAAATAATTCTAGCATAAACATTTAATTAAAATGTAAATTGTTGTGAGCACTCATATTGTCGCTATTGGCTGTTTCTCTCTATATATATATATATCTCTCTCTCTTCCTTACACTCTTATTATATTATTTTGAGTTTGTTTCCATGACCACCGTCAGGGTTCCCAGATTTATTTCGACTGTCATCGCCAATTTGAAAATTTTGATCCCCGAAATTCCCTAAAAAGTAATTTGTACTATCCCCAAAAATCCCTACTAAAAATAATACTATTTTATTTTCTTAATTATTTTCTTATTAATATTTTATTTGCACTGTGGTTCATATTATTTGTATACATGGTTTATATTTAAATATGTATATGTTTAATAATTCTTAACAGAGATTCGAGCAATTCGCACTGAATTTTGTTTATAATTTTAGTTTTTATTGAGTTCCTTGCCGAAAAAACTCGTTCGTACGATACATTTTAAATCATTGCAGTTCTTTAGACGACCGTGATCCAACGGCATCTTGATATGAATAAACTTTTACCCAAAACATGTTACAAATATATAAAATTTTAAAGAACTAATTGTCACATAACTTGGAAGTTATATACGTGTAAACCAAAAAATCAGCTGATGAGCAATTTCGCCAATGCGAGTACCTGTTCGATATGTCTTGAAATAAACCTTGTTTAAGTCTTGCGAACAACAAGTGTTAAAAACGAGTTCATTGTTACCAGTAAAAATTTTTATTTTAGGCTTTTTTGAAAACATTTTATATTATTTATTAAATAAAAATTGGAAAATGTATTGAAATTAAAATAATCTGAAAAATAAAGAAAAAATATTAAGCAAAATACAAATCCCCAATATATAAAAATTATCCCTAATAAATTCCTCAATCCCCAAACGAAAATTTGTATCCCCATTTGCAAAAAAAATCAACGATTTGGGGACAAATCCCCTAATCTGACAAACACTGACCACCGTTGAAATGCTGCTGCTAAAAAATAAGTGAAACAAACACACACACTCGTACACATAATTGACAGAATAAATAAAAAAAAAACAAAATAGCTTGAATGAGAATGGCCCAAACCTCAGTTTATTTATTTCCTTCCCCTTCTCATTTTTACGTCTCTGCTTATTCCAGTTATTATATTTTCATTTTTATTCGTTAAGAAAATTGTATGAAAAATCAACTTACCGCCAACGTAGATGTCAACTTTTGTCCAATTTAGCTTAGTTGCTATACTTTTGACGGCAAAGGAAATTGCTTCATAAGATGGCAGAAAATTACTTGATTCCTGGAATTAGATAGAAAGCAAACAAGTAAAAACAATTTAAACACGAAAGAATTACTTGTAAATTGTTTTGATAAAAAAAGGTGAGTGATAATTTTGAAATAAAAATATTCCAAAAAGGTCATCATTTTCTAATGGACATAAAAAGTTTTATTTTTATTTAAAAAAAAGTGTATGCGAAGCAATTTGAAATGAAATTTTGATGAAGCAAATGAATTTTATTTATAAAATCTGAAGTCCTTAAAGTTGCTGGCAAAAAGGAAAAAGCGCTTAAGTCGTGATAAGCTAATTTTGAGTTAATGGTACCTCAGTAATCTGCATATTCGCAAGTACCCCTGATTAAAATCTACATTAATGTGTGTGATTTTTGCCGAAGTTATAGCACTATGAATTGCGACTTATCTTTGTTCGACTTCTTATATCATTTGGAATAATATCTTAATTCAGGTTATGCTTTGATATATTTCAACTTGAATGTATTACTTACAGTGTGTAGAAAGATGTTTGTTTAAAAAAAATAAAGATTAATAGAGAATTTCCCAATTTAACTGTAATAGAAATAATTTTCTGAAAACCGACTTGAACGCTTAAAAGTGCTCTCTCCTGCAAAACAGTAAAATATGACTTAAGCACTTTTTCCTTATTTTTCCTTATTTTTGACCACTTTTTAATTCTAATATTCTTTAATTTTATTAAGCTTAAGCTCTCTTGATTATTATTAATATTAAATATTTCGCCACTTCTTTGTGTAGCTTCTTCAGGAAAATATTTTATTGAAATATCAAAATGTAAAATATTAATATTAAATCAAGAGACCTTAAGTTTAATAAAATTAGAGAATATTATAATAAATAAAATATATTTTATGATATATTGATGAAAAATTTATTTATTTATTTATTTATTTATTTAATGTTTAAAAAAGTAAAAATTCCTGCTCCTCTCGAAGGAAGTATATTGTTTTCTTACTGATGCCTTTCTAATCACAAGCCATTAAATGAAAAATTTTAGTCTTTAAATAGCTTTTATGCTTATGCTACTTTAAAAAATTTAGTTCCACAGCACATTAAAAATAAGCGAAAATTTATGCTAGAATTAACAAATATTCTTTAATATTGACAATTTTGTTCATTTTGAAAGACAGTTCCTGTATAAAATCGAAAGCTAATTGCCTTCTTAAGGCTTTCAAAGTATAACGCAGTTGAATTTAGTTGAGAGTATAAAATACACAAATGTGTTTGTACGAGTATGTGTTCATTCACATAATGACCTGAAAACTCATTGAAATGAAAGTAATTGCCAGAAGACGTTTCGGCTGTAATGTCTGTAATGACATAAATTTTCAATTCACTGAACCACAAAATAAACAAACAAAAAATCTTTCAATCAATTTGAATTAATGTTAATCATAAGTAGCAATGGGTTCATATATTTGACTGTCTGCTCTCTTCTATTTTTTTTTTTGTTAAAAACGCAAGCAGTTTTTTTCGTCAACAGCACCATTGTTGTGATTAACGTCTCATAAGTTGAATATTATAATAAATATTTCAGTTATTAGAGATATATGAAAAAAAATATATATATATATAAAATGCAAACTTTCCAATAAGCACTACAAACAATTTAAATTCAAGCACTTGAAATTTATCGGGAACCAAAGTTTAATTCAAGAAGCTTGTCTTCATGTAATTTTCAAGTTTGCGAATGTTTTGGCATGTCAAATACGTAATTTATTTATTAGTGAAATTGAAATTGTGGCGAAAAATATCAATAACAACAATTAAAAGTTTTAAAAACTCCCGATATATCTGGAAAAGATCTGAGCTAAGAACACTTTCGATCAAGTCACTTTACAAACAGAAAAAACTAAATCAAAAACGGTCCACCTGGTTGATCTGTACATACACAGTACAAAATTTTTTTTTTTTGGTCGGGATTTAAAAATAATTAAATAAAAAGGTGAGTTTTTGAAAACAAAAAGTGAGTAAAATCGTGGAAACAATAGCAAAGGCAGAAGATTATTATTAGAAAACAAATGAATTTTCTTTTATATATTTTAAAAGTATTGCTTTTGAAGCTTGAAATATACTTGAATTCAATTGTAATACAAGGCTTAATTGTAGTATAATTCAAGGCTTCAATTAATATGTACCAGAGAACAGATTGAATGCCTTATTTTGTTGCTTTGAATACAATCACAAAAAACGTGCATGTTGCTGTCAATACACAGCATTTAAAATAAGACAGTAAATGGCACAATCGAAAAAAATGAGTGCGACGAAATTTATTGCATGCATTGCTTGTTTTACATAAATGTTCACTAGTCTCTTCAAAAGCAACGAAGACAAAGGTAGTGGTGCGAATGCTTTTGACTATCATTGAACACAATGTAGTCTTGTATAAAACGTATACTCCTACAAAGTATTCATAAAACATAATACATATGTGAAATGTATTTCAAATCGAATTTTATATGAAAAAATTTATTTCGAATATGTATACATATTTCAGGGGTCCATTCTGATTTTTTGAAATATGTATGTGAAATTATTCTTTCCAAAATTTCCTCACACTGCATTTTCTTATTTACATACATATTTATAAAAGTAAATAAGTATGTATATTATTGAAAATCAATTAAATAAACTTTTAATATACACATCAAGGTCAACGAATACTGAGCGAATGCTACGAAAGAAATCATTTATTTCGTGCTGCATCATATCATTTCACTGCTTGTATATTATAACGACAGTGTAATAACAGTGAGTGTCAGAGCAAACAACAAGAGCAATGAGAGCAATGTTATTTCATAACATTTTGTCGTTGTTGTCGAATGAAAGCATGGCAAAAACAACGAATTTATGAATAGTTAGCAAATGCGAATACTTTCATTCTGGTCTCTGATATGTACTACAACTGAATTATTCGCATTGAATTCAAGTTCCATTTTCATTGGAAAACGCTACTGAAATAATATATAAATCAAGCATAATTCAAACGTTGACAATTGAATGTGTGACTTGAATAACAATTGTTTTACAATTCATTTCAAGAAAAAATGTTTATTGTCAAAGAAGCTGAAGAGACATAATTTTCGAACTTAATTGTTTAACCAAAATCGATTATTTGCGATCGTAAATAATTGATTTTTATAAAAAGACAAGGTTTAAAAAAATGTGGCGGTTAAGCATTTTTTGGCGGTTTTGACATTTATTTTGAAACTTTTTTCGTAAAAGTGAACCTACTTCAAGCACACTAGTATACCAAAGGCTGGCTCCACTTCAAAGTACATTTAAAAAATTTCCGGCTCCATGAAAAATCGCCCAAAACCAAATCGCCCAAAAATAAAAATGAAAAATCGCCCAAAATTTTAAAATGAAAAATCACCCAAAATAAATGAAAAATTGTCCAAAATTTCTAAATGAAAAATCACAAAAAAAAAATATCGCCCAAAATTAAAAAAACACCAAAAAATTTAAAAGTATATATTTCATTTTTATATAAAAAAAAGAAAAGTTATAGAAAAGCATAAATAATATTCGTTTCTTACTGAATTGCAATAAGAGTATGAATAAAAGGAATTAATTTTACATTTATGACTAAGAAATTTAAAAATTCAATTTTACGCTGCGCCGTGTCGGGAAACACCAAGCCCGGCTGTAAGCAGGCAGTGCATGAAATCGTTATAAGGCAGGAAAACTTTGCGAGGCAGAAAATCTTCGGCCGGGCTTAAGGATTTTCTCCACCATGGTGTTTCCCGACACGGCGCAGCCTAATAATGATTTTGTCCTTCATAAAGTTTTCAGATTGCCAGATTTTTTAGATGTATTTTTTCCGTTTTAATTTTTAATTGTTTAAAAAATTTTGGGCGATTTTTCATTTTAATTTTTGGGCGATTTGGTTTTGGTCGATTTTTCATGGAGCCACTGCTTCTTATCCAACCTTTTTTTTCACAGCTTATGTTATTGGTTTTACATAAACTCCATACAGTTCCATATTTAGTGACCCAATTTGCTTTAGACATAAATAAATATCTTACAAATATATTAGAAAAAAAACAAATCACTTTTACAATAAGCATTAAATACAAACATTAAATGATGTTCATACTCGTGTGAGCATATTTGTAGCCAGCTGTTTGTTTCCCTTGTTAATTTCTTTCATTAGCTGAAGAAAAACTTTGGTCTTGCTACACAGCGCTGAACAAACCAAATGGATTTGTCATCAAGAAACAAACAGTTGGTTTTCTGCTTTTTAGAAAGATTAAATGCTATGGGAAAAAAGGAATAACTCAAAATCAATTGAATAGAATAGATTTTGTGAACTGAGAATTTTTCTTTTTATACAGGCAAATTGAATGGGTTTTATTTAGTTAACACATGACACTATGCCATGGGTATTTAAGCCCTTTGGCAATAAAATTAAGCAAGTAACAAAACATAAAAGAGAAAATAAAAGATTTTTCATTTTACCTTAAACATAAAGATGTGCAGATAGTTTCTCAATTTATTAAAGCCTTTATGCCACCACCCAAAAATAAAAATAAAAAAATATAAATTGTTTGTGTTATTTAATGTGACCTTGTCTGCCATTTCTTAGAAGTGTTCATGGGACAGACAAATTAATATTGATGGATGTAACTTTGATAAGGATTGCAAAAAAAAAAAAAGGTTCAAATTAGGTTAAGAGAATTTTTAAGACTTTTTACTAATTTTATTGGTATCAACAGCTTTATATCAATCGAATTGATTTTTTAACGAAAATTAAAAATACGAAACATTTGTTTCTTTGTAAATTAGTTTTTGTGCAATAGACGAACATTTTATATAAATATTACGAACATATTTTTAGATTATGCGTACATTTTTCGTAATTTTACAAAATTCGTTAAGTTACAAAAATTAATGCGTACAATTATTTTCTTTTATGGTAAACTATATTTTCCGTTTATTTTATTGAATTTAGAAGAAAAGAAACATTTTTGTAAAATTAAAGATTTCGTAAAATAAACAAATTTATATGTAGTTTCTACAATGCAAGCAAGCGAGCGAATTGTCTAGAGAATTTGTACAGGAATCACTCAAAAATTTGAGTGCTTTTCATATATTTTTTCTAGACAAGTCGCACTATAAAATTATTCTATATAAAATTTTGCTATTTGCAGACAAAAATGCATATCGTAAAATAAACAAATACAATGAAGTATTTTGAGTGTGTGCACGCTCTTGATCAAACAACACACAAAAAAGTAATATGAATGAGTTTGTAATATTAATTAAAATATTTGTAATATTAATTAAAAAATTAATTAAATTTTCACCTATAAACAATTTGATAATATCAATTAAGTTTTTCCACTCAAATTAATTAATACAATTAAAAATTTAATTGAATCAATTAAATTAATTGAAAACATTAATTGGTAAATACTTTTTTCTGTGAATATTATCATTTGTCCACTTTGTTTAATGCTTTATTCACTTGTGGTGATTTGGAAAAACTGAATAAATAAATGATGGCCAAGCAGTCAGCTGTAGTTTTAATGACACGGTCGCTATACATTAGGCAGCGAAATGTAGAGTTGGTGTACTCGTATGTGAAAAGGAAAAAAGTTTGGCAACCACTATTATATAAATTTTTTACTATGTATTGATTTATGTTTTTTAAATTGTACTTTGATTATCCCATAAATATATAGAACACGAAAAACATTATGCAGGTAGTTTTTTTTAACAAAAAGTCTTCTAATAAAATATTTAATAACCCATGCAGTTTCTGTCAGATTGTTTTTAGCACATAACCACGTTTTGCTCTTAATCAATTATATTTTATAAAAAAGTTTATAAATAGTACAGATTCTGTACAAAAATATCGTGTAAGAATGCATACAAAGCAAATAATTCACAAAAAAAAAAAAATCCGGAAAAAATATATTTGTTAAAAAATACACTTATACATATATACAGTACGAGCTCGATTTGCGCAACCATCGATATACTGCAACACCCCGATTAGCGCAACAGGTAGTTTTTTTGCATTACAGTTTTTGTAAGTGCAAATTTTTCAACAATAAAAACAGTCTCAATAAGTGCAACTTTTTATCTTGGTAATATTAACAAAACATTTTTTTTTTGGTTAATTAAAGAAACAGGAAATATATTTTTCATTAATTGCTAAAATGTTAATTGTACCTTAAACACTTTATTTGCCTTGTGTAACATTAAAAAAGTCAAAAGGATAATCTTTGAATATGTTTTATTTTTATTTTTTTTTGTAAAAATGCCAAATTTTTCCCCTCTTTTTTTATTTACCATAATTGCTTTACTTTATCCTTATAAGCATATAAAAACCCAGATCATTTAATTTTATCTTTGAAAAAAGATTCGTTTTGTTCTATCCTGCTTCCAAATAATGGCCAATGAAATAGAAATTTTTGCAACATTTAACACCTTTATCAGTTTTTTCTTTAAACTTAAAAAGTAGTTTAAATAAGTAGTTTCAGTTTCACACAAGAACCCATCCATAACATGCCAGTGTTAAGGGTTCAGTTAGCCGACTGTAATGGAATGTAACTGCAACGATAGGAAACAGCTGATCGAAATTGTTATGTGAAAAGTAATGAAAATGGTTATAGAGATGTAACCGGAATGTAAGAATCTGTACATTACTTTTCACATAACGTTTACTACCGTTGCAGTTACATGTTACATTTCCTTACAGTCGGCTAACTGAGCCTTAAACATTTTTATTTGTTTTTCTCTCTTTACTCTTCGGGCATAACTATAAAAATTTTTTTGAGTAAAAAAAGTTATTTATTTACACTGAATTTACAATCAATGGATCAGAGAAGACTATTCAAAGCTATAGATTTTTTAGACGAATAAACTTCAGAGAACACACAAAAGGTTAAAGTAGATGATGCCATTAATGCACTTAACATTTGTATGGAGTGTGCAACAGAAAATAATATTCCTAATTAAAAATTAATTAGTTTCCATTTAGGAAATTAAAGAGGCGGCTATATGACAAAAAATTAAGAAACTAAAAATTTAAACCAAAATTTCAAAATTCTCTTCCAAAAATTGTGTGTGTAAAAATGATTAAAATGCGTCGAACTCAAATACGCGCAAGTAAAAACATAGATTGGTTTTAAGTTTCAATTCATGTATAAAATATTATTTCATAACTTTATTAGTCGCATGTGTGAATGTTTTGTGTTTAACTATTAAAAGTAAATTATTTGATTAAAAATTTGGTTTGGTTTATATAAAGTTTTTAGTTGTCAATTATTGCAAGTTTTCGGTAAAAGCAACAACCTCAATTTCCTTGCGGTTGCGCAAATCGGGGTCGTAATGCACATCTGAAATTTACTGAAATCAAAATCTCTAATTCTCTTCTTTTTAAATCAGATTATAAATTTAACATTAAATAATGCAACTTAATTACAGGTTGATAAGTGCAGTCGGGTAGAATAACCGGTTTTTTAAACCAATCTGTAGTTAAAGATTTTGTAGGTGTTTGGAAAATTTCAAGGACAGATTAATGTTATGCTCTACAAAACAAAAAAAAAAAAATAAATAAATTTTGTTAATAAACTGACTACATTAAATATAATTAATGTTGCTTCAATTTGAAATAACCTTGATTCAACAGAGTTTTTTGTGTTATTTCAGCAACCAATTTAAACTGTTTCAACTTGAAGTAGCTGTGGTTCAACGAAATTCTTCATTTTGATTTAACACTATAGGAATTTTAAATCAACATGAAATTAAGTTATGTTGAATGTTGAATTAACATGAAATGCATATGTATTTATAAATAAAGTCCCACATTAAAATATTTCTCTTATTTTTTCCTTGAGCGATAAAATTCTATTGATTATTTATTTGTGCTGCTTTGCTGAATGAATAAGTGAGGAATTGCATGTCTCCCATAACAATTGAGATTTCGATAAAACCTAAATAAATTTGAATGCTTTAAAGGTATTAATTCATAAATCCCAACTGTTAAATAATTATTTATAATTATAATTGACAATTTTTAATATAATTTAAAGTAAAGTCAAGTAGAACTTGTTAATGCTAAGACTTAACTATAAAACTTTTTCAAAGCCAAACCCTTGTTTGAAGCACAATGTTCCTTAGTTGATGTCCTTTTGATATACGATGATTTTTAAATTTTGGTTACAATGACTATACAATGCATACAATTAACTTCTTTTTTTTTTGCTAAAAAACACTCATAAAAATAAATGTTCATTGACTGTTTTTGTTGATAAAGAATGTATGGGAATGCATGCTTTTTTCCTTTTTGAGTAGACATTAAGGCAAAGCAAGAAACCAAAACAATTTTTGCCTAATTTTAAGGATTTACTAGAGATTATTTTCATTTTTCCTTTCATACGAAATAACCATTTGTAGGCTTAAAAGTGATGGAGATGCACATTCTGCTTTATCATTATCATATTATTTTCAATTTGTGAAATAAGTTCAAAATAAATATGAAGGATATATAATGGGAACGCCCAGAAAGCTAAATTAATATATTTTTTTCAATCAAAGCATAAAAATTATATTTTCTGCAAGTCCAGCATTTGTTGCTTAACTAAAGATTAATTTAAAAATTATTCACAATATGTGTTTTATTAAAACAAACTTTGCTAATCTGCATTGAAGATTAAATACTTATTGTTGTTTTAATACGTATCATTCATTTAATAGAAATAACTAAAATACACAATTTTTTTTAACAGGACCAACACTCAGCGGATAACTCCTTCTCATGCAATGCATTGTGCTAGTACTAGAAAAATAGGTTATAGGGAAGAAGGATATAGTGTGTGTGGACATTTGATTTAAACTTTTTCACGCTGGTAGTGACAGGAAAGACCTCCGCAGGTAGTTAGTTTCACATACGAACAGTGCGGCTAAAAAATGAACTCTCTCTATAATGCGTAGTGCGATTTATTGGCCAATCGACCACAAATGTGCGGGTTTCAGGAACAAGTTCCCTAATTTCATTAAAACACATTCCGTTGTTGCTTCAATTAATCAATAGAGTTGGATACCCTACTGTCACCGATGAGCTTCTTCGCCCTCTCTTGTACGCGGCCGAGCAGCCCCAAAATAGACTTTGTAGCGCCGGCCCATACATGAGAGTTATATTTCATTTTCGGTCGGATATAAGTGGTGTAAATAGTAAGGAGATCTGATGGGGTGAAATATCGCTTGCACCGTTTCAAAAACCCGAGGTACTTGAATGCTTCTTTTGCGACTTGAAAAATGTGTTCAGTCCGTTCGATGGACTCACACTGTATTTTCATGCCAAGAACATCAAGAGCATCTGATTCCTTAATATTTATACCCCCATAGTTACAAAGGCAACAAAAGAGTTAAAAGTTTTCAATTAACATACAACGAAAAGGAAAAAAAGAAATTGTATTGATTTCCAAGGGTTAAGAATATATAGGGTGTTTTTTTTAGAGGTATTGAACTTCGAATTGAAATAAAACACAAGAAAATCGTTTTAATGTCCATCAATTTGGCTTTATTGGAAGGATAATTTTATGCCATTAACGTTTAAATATGATTTCGGGCATGTGGCCGCCGCGGCTGGCTCGAATAAAGCCAATTCTACAGGTCCAATTTTCCACCACTTTTTCGAGCATATGGGGCGAAATTATGCGCTCATCGAATGTTTCCTTCAATAAATCGATTGTGACGTGCGCTGTGTGGCATGTAGCGCCGTCTTGTTGGAACCACAACTCATCCACATTCATGCCATCCAATTCGGGAACAAAATAGTCGGTTAGCATGGCTCTATACCGGTCTCCATTAACGGTAACCAACGGTCGACCATAAAATGGACGGAGCTTGCGGTAAACTTCGCGAACTGAACCATTATTTTCGAAATAAATTTGCACGATTTGCAAGCGTTGTTCTTTTGTCAACCTGTTCATGATGAAATGGCAAACCAAACTAAATATTAATCACTTGACAGCTGACAAAATGGCCGCCAGTTAAAAAAGTGATGCCAACTTAAAGTTCTATACCTCAATAAAAAACACCCTTTACAATATTTCTGCGAAATTCTCACACAATTTGAAGAACAATATGAGGATCAATTCAGCACCATTAGCTCAAAAATCTAATTTTTTGAGTTATGACGTTGTTTTAGTAAGCGATTAATATTTACATTAATATATTCCCTTCATTGTCATCAAACTGTAAGAGTATTGACAATAAAATAAATAAAGATAAACTGCAGCTGAGTATTCAATTTTATTTTATGTGCAATTTTTTTATGTTGTAAATGCAAATGGTATTAAGCATTTGTATGGATGTAAATGTGTGTGTGTGTGTATGTGAATAATGAATTAAATAATAAATACGTATATTACATATTATTATATAAATGTCAATTTTATAACTCATATTCATTTATTTTTATTTACTTTAAATGAATTCATTCAATTTAGCATGAAGACAAAAACAAAACACACACACGCTCTTATGCGAAAGTGTGTGTGTGTGTGTGTTTGTTTGCATACAAGTCGTATGCATTCAATCGTACACATGCATGCATTTTCATCTCATGCATGAATTGTATTGTATTGTGTTTTATTCTGTATGAGACTCAATTGTTATAAACAAACGTACAAACGTACATTAATCAACTTCATGCTATTGTTGTACGTTACTTTTATTGCAATTGTTTGTCATTGAAGTGCACTTGTTTGAAGATGTGTGCTTGTGTGTATATGTGTGAGTGAGAGTGCGTTCATAGAGATATAAACAAAAGAATTCATTCATTTATTCTTTCAAGCATTGTTTATTATCATGGTTGTGTTATTTATTGATTTTAATTTTTTTTTAAAGGAGTTACCAAAAATCGGACTTGTTTATAATTAAATAGAAAATTAAAATATAATATTAAATATTTTTCAGGTTATATTTTTTTTAATTATAACAATATGTGTAAATTTTCTGATAAACAGTGGAGTTGAGCCAAAACGAACACTAATTGTAAGGAATTATTGCGTATATATTTTGAAAATTTTTTCGGCACTCAAAAAGTTAATAAGAATAATAAGTGAGTTCGCCAAATTTTCGGGTCCTAAATCCAAAATTGTAATAGTAGAAATTTATACACTTATACCTAAGAATTTTTTATTTATTGTTTTATATTAATTAAAAAGTGAGTTTTTGTAAAAATTATTAAACTCTAGTTTGCTTTTAGGGTTCCGTACACCAAAGATGACAAGGAACCCTATTGTGTCCGTCTGTCTTTCACAGGCTAATTTATCGAGAAATGTAAGAGCTACGGACCTAAAATGTTTACAGTATATGTAAAACTTTAGTTGCTACAACAACAAAACAAGATTAAAGGGTGTTCCAAAAAGAGCAACGAAAAATGTTGAAATAGCATGTAAATACAGACAACTATATATAAACACCTGCAATTTTCAATAATTAATACTGAAATTTAAAAACTCAAAATAAAAAGGTATTCTGTCAGTTAATGTAACTTTGACTATGTAATTTTGACAACTTACTGTATCTCGGAAACCGTAAGAGGCAAACTCTTGAGATATTAAAAACGCTAAAACTAAAAATGCTAAAATTTAAAAAATCGCAAAAACAAACAAAAAAATAATTGAAAATTGTAACAAAAAAAAACACCAAAACTAAAAAAAATGCCAAAACTAACAAAAACGATTAAACTAAAATCAACAGCCAAAAACCGAAAAAATCAGCAAAACTACAAGCGCCAAAAACTGAAAAAAATTGCCAAAAACGAAAAAGGCACCAAAACTAAGAAAAACCGCCAAAACTAAAAAAAAATCACCAAAATCCGAAAAGAGCTTATCGGGTACTAATTTTTTTTAAATGTCTATATCAAGTAAGATATTTGTATATATATAGTGTCCGTACGGAATCCTACTGAACTAATTTACAAAGTTATGATTAATTTTATTTATTTTCGATAAGGAAATCAGCAATAAAAATTAACTTGACCTTTTTTCATATTTATGTTTTTGTGCAGATCTGACTTCTTTTTGAAAAGGTTTCTTTCATAAGACTTTGCAAATTTAAGATTTCTATCCTTTTATTATAAATATGTCACTTGAAAAGGCGCAGAGCTAAATTATATAATGGGTTAGAGAGTGACAGTATTATAACATTATGTTAAATTTTTATGAGCACGGCCCGCCTCCCTGGATTAACAATCGATGCTTACGGACTCTTTCTGTTCGTAACTCACCTAGGCCTATGTTTTCGAAAAACTGGCTATTAAGTCATTTGAAAACGTTTGATACTGTTTGTTTTACTTAAGATAAAAGTTTCGTTTTCAAATGTTTTACAAAATTCAAAATTAATAATAAACCAAAAATTTCGGTTTGAAACGTTTTGTTCTGTTTTACAAAAGTAGGCCATTAAAGTAACCAAAATTAATGAACTCCTTATTTTATTAAATTTCCAGGAATTTATACAAATGTTCATAATTTTTGGGCGATTTTTTGATTTTTTTTTTTTAATTTTGCTGCAACTTGAATTTAAAGAAAAATACGAGATGTTGTTTATCTTTGTTAAAGTTTTTCATGTTATTATTAATTAAAAAAATCTGAAAAGTCCAGGAAAACCCCAGAAACAAAAAATATTAAAGTAAACAAACTTCCCTCAGGGCATGCGTCGTCTTTGTATATGCTTTTTATTTTACTGGCAAATAATAATTTTTCAAATCAGCATACTTTACATAGCCATGTTTACTTTCATAACAATTCCATTGATTTCATTTTAAAAATAAATTTTCTTACAAGTCCTTCAATTCATATGCTGCCAGAAGCCAGTTACTGAAATCACAAGAATTTTAATAAAAATAAAAACATCTACTACAAAAAAAATAATAATAATAATAAAATATATAATTTAATAAAATTAAAGAGCCTACGGCACAAGAGCATCAACCCATTATTAGCTTGAAGCCTTCTATTGACTGCAGTTCGCTCTCAACTCTACAGTAACCTTGAATTGTGCAGCAGAGGCGAGTTTAAAAAATAGTTATTACAGCTAATTTAAAAATTCACAAGTCTAAGGAAAAAAAAAAATTCCAGTGATTTTAAAGACAGAAAATTGCCAGAGTAAAATAGAAAATTACACACACAGACACACAAAGTTATAAAAATTTAATGAATGCTTAAAGTGGTAATCAGATGTAATGAAATAGAATGCGAGTAAATTTGGGAGCATGAAGAGCAAATATAAAAGATTTAATAGGACTTTCTTTTAACGATCTGCCATATAAGTGACAATAAAAAAAAAATGTTGTTTTGGACGTGAGACATATAAATTAATTAACTTAATTGTTGGTAAATTTATTCACAATTTTTCTTGTATTCTAAATTTATATTATATGAGGTCTCAAAATAGGGTACTTGGGTTTTGTAAAGGAAATTTGAAATTTTATTATTTATTTACTTACATTTGTAATCTGATCCCAAAAAAAATTAGTATTTGTTTCAATTTTCAAATTCAAATTTAAATATCTTTCAACTCAGACTGGAGATGTTGATAAAAAATTTTTTTTAACATTTTTGAATTTTGTTGCATTTTTTTTAAGTAATAAATGAAAAGTTTAAATAACCGGCTGATATGTGGACCCTATTTCAGAAGTAGTGAACAAAAGTTTTGAAAAATTTTCACTTGAGTTTAAATCACTAACCATAAGAAATAAGTGAGATAAGAACAGTCAACAAGGGCAATACTGTTCTAAAAAATAACAAAAAAGCTTTCAGCAAATTGTAAGACGATGCATCAAAACAATTCTCGTATTCTATTTACACTGACAAATATGTATATAAAGCACAAATTTGTATCAACTGTCACCACACAAAGCAGAGCAAACACAAAAACGCTGATAATGAAGGTGTGCAGGCCTACGAAAACAGCTATTGTTGTTCCGTGTCAGAATATTTACAATTAACTTTGGTGTTATTTGTTCCTCAAAAATTATCACATCATAGGAACATGTTTTCGTTAGATTTTGTCAAGACCTACAATAAAGCAAAAAGTTTTTAATTCACATGAGAAACAAAAAAATTCAAGAGGTAAAAAAATTTCACATGGCCCAAGTACCCTAATTTGAGACTTCGAAGCTCCGCTCTAGAGTTAATATAAGAGCTCATATTTGAAACATAAAATACTTCTCTACTATATCTTTGTGAAATTTTATTTCAATATGTTAAGGAATGGCTGATTTATTTTCAAAATATTTTGATTCTTCCCCACTGTTAATTAGTTTTTCCCTAAAAGGCATTTTGTTTATGTTAAAGTTAAGTATATATTTGTTTATTTCCCAATTCGCGGAGTACAAAACTATATTCTTGAACATCATTAATTTAAAAAAAAAACTTTCCTTTTTTTTGTTATATTTTTTAAATAGGTTTTCATTAAATACAACATACTCGTAAGTACAAGAATTTTATTTCCATGAATCCTTTTTAAGTTCTCGTTAAAACAAATGCTCTTGTTTATACTTGTTTATATTCAATAAAATTAAAAAAAAATCCTTTAAAAGCATTCCACATACATGCATTGTATACTACAGGGTGTCACAACAAGAAATCACTTTGTAGATTTTGTTGAATTTTTTTTCATGAATTCATTTCATGATTTTTTTGGTTGGTCTGCTTAAGATTTTGTTGCTGAAAACAATTGTTTCCGAAAGCCTTAAAATTAATTATACATCGTTCAAAAAAAAAGATCAAAATTCAGCACAACCTTGCTTCGGTCATTTCTAATCTTTTTTCGCACACAGCGCAGGTTATTTAGGAACTCCAACCAGCACACAGCACACAGCTCACTGGGGCGACTTTTGCTCGAAAACTATAAGAATTGGTCTAGATCATTGATAATTGAAATCGAGCATTAAATTTACTTATAGGGCATTTACACCTACATAAAATCTAGCAGATTTTAATAAAAATCTTTATGAAAATCTATACCGTTTACACCACGTATTTTTTTTTTTTTTGCTATTTATCAAGTTTTTTGTACCCAAAACAAAACCCGTTGAATCAAAAATTTCTAAAACTTCAACCAAACATTTGCAATTTAGCCAATTGACACACCTCTTTAAGCAGACCGTAGCTAATTCTTTTTGTAAATATGTTGTACAGGGTAGTAAAAAATAAATAAAAGTATTAGATTTTGAGTAGATTTCCTACAAATC
The DNA here is from genome assembly GCA_936439885.1 of Nowickia ferox. Taxonomy (NCBI): domain Eukaryota; kingdom Metazoa; phylum Arthropoda; class Insecta; order Diptera; family Tachinidae; genus Nowickia; species Nowickia ferox. Next base: position 14,670,328 of record OW387023.1, on the reverse strand, counting down.
TATTGACAAATTCGATTTCGTTTTGCATGGGAAATCTAGCAAAAATCAGCAAAATTTAGCTTGAGATCTTGTAAGTATTAGATTTCGAGATAATGTAAATACCTTATCAATTAAAAAAAATTAAATCAGAAATTTGATTTCCGTTTCAGTAACAAGATTTACATTTATTTTTGTGGAGCGGCGCCATAAATTAATCCCAACTCTGCGCCATAAATTAATCCAAAATCCTAGTTTTCCTAAATTATAAATTCTGTTTTATTACCACTTGTTCCAGATATTATTTTTATCTTTTGTTTCGATAAGAAAACCAATATTTAATTTATTTCTGTGTGTGTTTTTTTTTTTGCGTATTGTTACAATTTAAGTTTAACATTTATTAACCCATTAATAATCCTAAATTATTATTTTGCTTATTCAGTAAAATATTTTTTTTTTTATAAAAAATACATTGAAATTGATTATTGAGGGGCTTAGCTGGATCCTATGCGCATTTCACTGTTGCTAATGCAGATCATCAGGGAACCTTTCCCCAAAAACTTCTTAGAACAACTAGAGTTATTATCTTAAACTTTCATTTAAACAAATGAGAAGCTCAACAAATAACAAAGATGAAACAAGAACTCAATAATCAACATGTTTTTTATTTTCTTACTTCGATTTGAAAAAAATTTAGCCAATGTAGTAAAGTAAAATTGAGTTCTTGTTTCATCTTTGTTATTTGTTGAGCTTCACATTTGTTTAAATGAAAGTTTAAGATAATAACTCCAGTTGTTCTAAGAAATTTTTGGGGAAAGGTTCCCCAATGATCTGCATTAGCAACAGTGAAATGCGCATACGAATACATATTAACAACACAATAGTATTCTATCCTATATATTAAGATCATTTATAGAACTCATATTTTTTTCAGCTCACCAAAAAATATGTTTTCAATATTAAATAATTTGCTCTTGTTGTTACACCCTTTACTCTACAATTTACTTTAAATGAAAATCATGTATAAACAATATTTTATAAACACAGTTGCTTGCAGTTGCATATTAAAAGATTCCCTCCAACAAACACAAACTTGCACACAAGTTTTATTTTATTTTATAAACACGATATACGAGTATGCAACATACAGGGACAAATGTACCTTTGAGCCGTTAAACATACAAGAGAATGACATAAACATACTTGCATACGTAAACACATATTTTGAACATTCCCATCTGTGTAGCAATTTGTGCGTGGATGTGTGCGTGTGTGTGTGTGTAAATGTGCAAGCATGTGTAACACTTTAAGTAACGGTAGTCATCCACTCAACACATTCGTTTTGTGCAACTGTATTTGGGAGTAAATTTCATAGTTAGAGAGAGAGAGAGAGAGAGAGAAAAATAAATAAAAATAAAAAAATTATACACAGTAAGTCCATGTATGTAATATGTCTGTATGTTTCTGCGAGTATTAGTTGTAGGTAAACACATGTTACAGATTGTTAACCAAGGAAATTGATGCTAACAATTCCACCATGGAATTCAAATGCCAACATGTACGAGTAGGTGTTTATTAATATTCTTCAGCAGTGTGTTTCGTATTTGGTAAGTAGATAAATGTTAAAATTTAATTTTCTTGTAAATTAAATTGTGTTTCGCAGCTGCAGTAACTTTCAAATAGGATTATATGTACAAGCAGAATGCAGATGAAATGTATATTATCTGGGTGATTTTTAGTGGTCAGCAGTGGAGAGTCTAGAGTGTTGTTGTTATTTCTGGCAATAGTATTAAATTATTATGCATTTTGTTGTTGTTTCCAAGCCCTTATATATCAAATTGAAAATTCAGTGCAGAGATCACTATTTTATTAAGGCATCACATGAATAGTTTCATAAATCTTGCAATTTAGTGACGACTTTTTCGCTTTAAGATATTGAACCGTGCTGGCGATTTTGCATATTTAAGAAATTTTTCTTTATTATCTTTAGACCCTTTTGGGTATTCTCTCTGTTTTGATTTTTTTTCGGCTTCAGCGATTTTTCTGTGCTGATAATTTTGTAAGTGTATCCTTGTTTTCAGGTTTTTACTTCTGCCTTGAAGATTTTTTAAAATTCAAAGATTGATGAATGAGTTTTTATATTTAGACGATTTTTCTATGTGGTCCAGTTGAAAATTTTTTCTCTTGTTGACGATTTTTTTCCTGTTTTTACGATTTTTTTGAAATTCAAAGCTTTATTCGCACCAACGAATATATCACGTGATTTTTCTAAATGGCGCAGTTTTAGCATATTGACGATTTCTTCTGTTTTGGCGTTTTTTTAGCGTTTTGGATATTTTCTTTGATTTGGCAATTTTTTCGGTTTCAGTGATTTTTCCGTGCTGACGATTTTTTACATTTAAGTAAATTTTTTTTTGTAGTTTCCTTTTTGACGATTTTTTAAAATTCAAAGATTTTTTCACGCCAATGATTTGTTATATTAAGGTGATTTTTCTAAGTGACCGAATTATTCTCAGTTGACGAATTTTATTGTTCTGGCATCTTTTTTTATTGTTTTGGATATTCTTTTCGTTTTGGCAATTCGTTCAATTTCAGTCATTTTTAAGTTCTGACTATTTTTTAAATTAAAGTAAATTTTTTGTAAAATTTTCCGTGCTGAGGATTTTTTTCCTGTTTTGACGATTTCTTAAAATTCAAAGATCTTTTCACGCCAATGATTTTTTATATTAACGTGATTTTTGTAAGTGGCGCAGTTTTGCCAGATTGACGATTTTTTTATTTTTTTTTATATTTTTTGGAACGTTTTGGATATTCTCCTCGTTTTGACAATTTGTTCAGTTTCAGTGATTTTTTCGTGCTGACGATTTTGTACATTAAAGTAAATTTTTTGTGGAGTTTTTCCTTGTTGACGATTTTTTTTCCTGTTTTGACGATTTTTTCATGCCAATGATATTTTATAATTAGGCGAGTTTTGATATATTGACGATTTTTTCTGTTCTGGCATTTTTTAACGTTTTGGATATGCTCTTCGTTTTGGCAATTTTTTCGGTTTCAGTGATTTTTCCGTGCAAAGAATGTATGAAAAATCAAGAATCAAGAAAATAATTTTTTTTTATAAAAATATTTTTTATAAAGAGTGACAAAGTGGTTTTGTTTTTTAATAAACCAGCTCACTAAACAAATCTCTAACGACTAAATGTTGTCCTTAATTATTTAAGTTGGCTGTAGCTGATTGGTTAGAGTGTTGGCATTAAAACATAAATTATGTGAGTTTGTAGCTTTGCAGTTAAGACTTTTGTATATTTCACAAAAATATTTCGTAGTGCTAAAAAGCAAAATATTTTTATTCTTTATTACTTTCCCGTGTATGAAAACTTTTTTATAACAAAAACTTAGTTCTTTTCATTTATTACAATGGCCGCTTTAACAAATAAATATTCAAGACTTCTTTCTATCTTTATATTCTTCATTTATTTATTAACACAAAAGTCATATAAGTTTGTTAAAGGTATTAAAACTTTATTTTTTATCCTCACAAAATGGTGGAAACAAAAAGAAAATTGTGTTACAAAGTTAATAAGAATTGTCAATGTATTGGCATGTGTGTGACAATATTCATGCGTATGTATTATTTGATTTCCAATGTGTGCGTAAATGTTCAGTTGGATATTATTTTCAATAAAAAAGGTTCATAAATAAAATGAATCGTTGTAGATTTCTTTAAAGTTTATTTTCTTGTAAACTTTTTTTAGAGAAACATAATCTTAATGCTTGTTTGCTTATGATTTTTTTTTTCATGGGAGGGTAGATTAAGAAAAACATGTCTGACTGTTTTTTTTAATAAGAAATGAGGCAAATTAAAGGCGGCATTATTTTAACATTAAGAGCCAAGATGAAAATCTGTATTATTATAAAATATCTAGTTTTTGTTTCATATATATAAAATATTGCCTTGCTTATATATTTGTCAGTAACAGATGTTATTTTATGAGATTAATTTAATTGATTGTTTTTCAAAAAAGATATAAGAGCGTCCACTATTGCAATGTGTGTGCAAGTTTATATATCCCTTTAAATAAAATTGAGAATATAATCTCTTCTCACAGTATTTTGAAAAATAAAAACTGGACTTTACTCAATTTTAATCGCAGCTACACTATAGAGCTTTTATATGGTGTGATTTAAGGCTGAATCCAAAACTAAGTTTAGCTTATAATAAAACACCACTGAAAAAACTATCAGCGTGTGAAATACGTTAAACTCAAACTAAGAAATAGTTTGTTAATCAGGTTTAAGTTTAATATTTTTCAATTCACTCTATAACAATTTTATAAGTAATTTGAATTTCTAAAGAAAGCAAAAAAACTTAAATTAGACTAACCAGAAATGAAGAAATGCTGCACTTTTGTGTGCCACCACGCTCTTCTTTAGCATACTCTATCTGTGTGCCAGGGCTGTTATTTACCACTAATTTTTAATGGACCGCCTTACTCAGCCGTCCCCTTGAATTAAGTAAACACTCTACCCTCACTTTAAGTGGCCAGCTTTACTAAAATTTTTAAAGAAGAACAATATCTAAGGTGTTACAACTATTAAAAAAATCAAAATGCCTTTAATAAAACACAAAGGAGTTCTATTTGAAATATATCTTTAACTTAAAGCCTGAAAAAATAAAAAGATAATTTAAGACTTGTTGTTTTTGTTAAGTTAAATCAAATAATACAAATATTTTCTTTATTTGTGTAAAATTTCTTATTTTATTTATATCCGCTCTTATTCGTTATGAATTTCCTGAAAAGCCCAAAGGGTATTTTTTTATTAAATAAATACAGCAAAGAAATATTGCGCAGCTTTTTTTTCATCTAAGCTAATATATTGTTCCACTTGAGCGAAAATATTTGTTTTCATTTGCCATAATGTAGTTTGATGTTAAAAAATATATATTTATATTTGTAACGCAATTTCAATTTATTACCCGCCTCTGGCATCATCTGCAACATTACTTGTGGTTAAGTAGGCTTGTATGAATGATTTCGTTGCTTGGCTTATATTCGGGAGAGTTCATTTAATTATTTTGCGTATACTTAATGTAAAGTGCATTTGAGATTAATCATACGCATCAAGTACTTCAGTTATTTTGTATTTAGTTATTAGGGTTACCAAACAAGTTAAGCGTTTTCAGAAGCCTGGGAATAGGAGCATAAAAACAACATAAGGCCTTAGTGGGCAGCGCTCTTTTCAGTTAAATTTTTGGACCTTATGTAAAAAAATGTTTCATTGAACAGATAGAAGTACGAAATCTTTTGTACATTTTACGATAAATTTATTTTTGGCAAAATATATGAAAGTCGTGTGTGAAGAAAATAAAAATTCAAAAAAAAAGCCTACCTTTGGGTGATACAAACTCACATGCCTTTGATTTGAAGGCAAGCACTCTCAAAAAAGATTCATTACCGTCTAAAATGTTAATGATGACATTTTTGATTTAATTTTCTTATGACTGAAAATCAATCTTAAATTACAAAAAATTTTTCTTAAAATTTAAGAAATAACATTTATTAAGAAAAATTTTAAAATACTTTTCTCAACTAGTCTACTTTCTGTTCTGTAGGCAAATCTTTTACGAAGGTGGATCAATAAGTCCGTGACTTTTTGAATGAAACACGATTTTTTTTTGCAAAAACAAAAATTTATTTTTCAATATAATCGTCTTTTAACTCAATACACTTACTCCAACGTTTCTCCAGTTTTTGTATACCTTCCAAAAAAATAGGCTTTTTCCAGGTCCTTAAAATAAGCATTTGTTTGGTCAATAATTTCATCGTTGGAGCTAAATCTCTTTCCACCGTACCATTTCTTTAGGTTTGGAAATAGGAAGTAGTCACTAGCTGAATCCGGAGAATATGGCGGATGAGGTACCAATTCGTAGCACAAGTCATAGAGTTTTGCCATTGAGACTGCACACGTGTGCACCCTTGCATTATCTTGATGAAAAAGAACTTTTTTCTTGGCCATATGGGTTCGTTTTCTTTTTAAATCCTCATTAAATCGGTCTAATAAGTTGGCACGATATTCGCCGTTTATTGTTTTTCCCTTTTGAAGGTACTAAATGTCGATTATCCCGCGTGTTTCCCAAAAAACTGTTTCCATCACCTTATTGGCCAACAAACTTACCTTGGCCTTCTTCGGAGCAGGTTCACCCGGAGAAACCCATTGTTTAGACTGCTGCTTGATCTCCGGAGTACATTAATGGATCCATGTTTCATCCATAGTTACAAAACGCCGTAAAAACTCATTCGGACTGCGGTTAAACAACTCCAAAAATCCTTTGAAGTTGTCACACGTTTACGTTTATGGTCAATTGAGAGAAAACGCGGCACGCATCTTGCAGACAACTTTCTTAAGCCCAGCTGATCACTTAAAATCGAAACTACACTGCCATATAAAATGCCTATGGCATCATCAATCTTACGCGCTTTTACTCTTCGATCGGCCAACACCATAGCGTGTTTTTTTTCTCGAAATTTTCGGGTGTACTGACCTCAATTGGCCGTCCAGAACGTTCAGTGTCATTTGTACTTGTGCGACCACAACAAAAGTCAGTAAACCACTTTTTTCTCATTGATGGTGCAGAGTTCTCATAGTATTTATCGAGCTTTTTCTTAGTTTGACTGAGGGTTTTTTTTTGCAAAAAATAATGTGTAATGAGCACTCGAAATTCATTTTTTTCCATTTTTAGAAAAATACACGAGGTTGTATGTTTTGAACAGTTGTTAAACGCAAAGTAAATGACAACACTTGCTCAAAATTTGACAGTAGTCTATTAACAGGTGGTACTTTATGGGAACAGTGTTGGATTTCATATAACTACAAGGGAAGTTCGAAAAGTCATGAACTTATTGATACTCATGCGCATGACTGTAGCTCACACAGTCTATCAATTTTAGTTATATTTGTTAGTGCTGCATATTTTAAAGAATGTGTATGAGCATTGTTGTTTGTTGTTTATAGTTATACGTATTCGCTTAAAAATTAATGCGTGTATTTGAGTACGTGCATGGTTTTAATTTTTAACTATTCGCATTTATAGTTGTTTGACGGCCAATATTCAAAGAGTGCTTAAAACGATACTTTTGTTGTTCTCTGATCTCAATTGGTTCAGCACTACGGCGTTCATTTTGGCTGTTCGTACGTGCTTATTTAAACTCTGCAAGCTTGTATATAATAGTCGTAAACTCGGCAATGAGGGTGTTGAATCATTAAAATCGTTTATTTTTGATGGCTCAAAAATATATTAAATATTTATAAAAATGGCAAAGTAATGTTTTCAAGCTACTGCTACCATCTATACATCAAGTGCTCCTTAATATAATTTTTATATTGCAAATGGGAAATAAATTATATTTGCACCTTTGACTTTTTCGTTTTCGTTTCCCCAAAGAAAAGCAAAAACCATATCGTATGTTTCCTAGTAACTGATTTCATATTCGTTGCTTTTTTTTTCATTTGAGGTATAAAAAGCTTTTACCCAAATAAATAAATCATGACTGTACTCCACTCGTATGTTGCTTTCCCTTAAATATCTTAACTGGTTTATTTAATTTGCTTTCGTATGCTTTTGCCATTAACACTTGAAATATTTTTCACATGTTAAATGGTTCAAATTAAAATAATGTATAATTTTTCGGTAAATATTTGACTTAAATCTTTTAAACTGTTAAATGTTTGTAAGCTAAGTGATCAATATTTAATTTGCTTGCTTGCTTGTTTTAATTAGTATATTTACTTTCGGCTTCAATATAAAAACGCTTGCAAATTTTGCCATAAAAGAGAGCAAAGTGTTTTAAAAAAAAAAATTAGTGGTTTCTGTGAATTGTTTTAATGATTCATGTTGATTTACCGAATTATTACATAAAAATTAATACCACTTTACAAATATTGCATTCATTTTACTGTAAAAGGTTATGGCTTTAAAATGAATGGCGACCTCAGTCGTTTGTCGTTTATTGTTCGCTTTAAATTTTACCTTTAGGAATTATTTTTTTGTCTACTCTTGATAAATGAATTTTTATATTGGCCTCAATACAAGTCTGACAGTTTAATGTTTTTTTTTTTATTAACAATAAAACGTTTACAAGATTAATGTTGTTTTCAATACTAAATCATCATCTTTATTGCCGCCATTATTGCTACATGAGCATGACTTTTCTTTCTAGACAATATAAGTATTTATTTTATTTTTTTAAGTATTTTTATGTCATGTAACTTTATGCTGCGGTGTATTAAGGCAACATAAAAACTAAATCAATTGTTAAGATTTTTTTTTCAATATATTTTTTGTCGCACTCCAACGTTTTTATATACAGGTGTGTAAACATTTTTTTTCCAGGAAAATTGTGTTTGAATTAAAAAATTAATACTCGTTCGCTGTAGTTATTAAATGTGGAATAAATCATTCAAAAGTAAAGTAGTTAATTCAATCCTGTGCTTATTTTAAAATAAGGACCTTTTGATTTTCATGGTGTAGAATGGCTGTTTTTATGTTTTTATGTTTCAGCTTCTTAACATTCTTAAATTACTTCATAAAATTGTTTGCAGATATTTAGCAAGTAAATAAAATATTAAGTCATATTATGTAAGGACTGCAATACCAAGATACGGTCAGTATCTTTACTTTTAGAAGAAATCTTCTAAATGTTAAAATATGTCTTGAAAATATTGTGAAGCTTTAGTTTATTTACTTCTTTAATTGTCTCATCAATATTTCAGATTTTTAATATTATATTGAAAGAAAAAAATTTATAAAAACAAATCAAACTTTATTTTTTATTAAATTGTGAGCGACATGTTGTAAAAAATTTACTTTTACTTTATTGAAATTAAAATTTTGTGGGCAAGCTAATAGTTTAAGATTATCAAAATCCCAAAATAATTGATAACTTTTAAAATACAGGCTGTAAGATTTAATCGTAACCGACAATTTACGTAAAACATATTCGTATATTATAAAAAAAAAACCTTCTCCTAAAAACTATAATTTTCGTAGCTTGCAATTAAATCGAATATATGGCTCGAAATATATTAATATATTTTGTTATTTTGAAAACTTACACACACGTATTCCTCCTTCTACAAAATTATTTTCTCTCATATACATTTTAAAAATTCTTTGAGCTGAAACTATATAAAAGAATTTCGTTTACACTTTTTTAAATGGCAAAGCTTGAGTTCACTGTCTTGCTAAAGTTTTTTATCTTAATTTTTGTTTTGCCCCATTTTATGTATTTTTTACAAATTCAATTTTTAAAAGAAAAGAAAAAATTCATTCGTATGCTAAATAATACTTGCAGTATTTTACTTTGAGAGAGAGAGAGAGAAAAAAGAGAGTGGGAAAAAAGTTTCAATAAAATAAAATCTTTACAAATCAAAAGGATTCTTTAGACGACAATATAAAAAAGCAAATTACGACAAAAAATTTTAAAACAAAGTTGGAGAACTACAAGTAAATATTTTATGAAAAATTTTCTTTAGTGAATGTCAGCATTAGTTGTGAGCTGAGTTCTTATTATATTATTTTGTATTTGTTATTATTTTTTTCGTTGCTGAAGCAAAAATAAATTTTAATATGTAAAAGGTTTTATGTTTTATTTTTTGTTTACATTAAATAAATTTAAAATAAACACGTTTATACGAAATTTATATGGAAAATGTGTGTATATAACATGTATTTGCTTAAGATGGTAACATGAGTAATTTTTTGAACTCACTTTTAGTCGAAAGTAAATCTTATATAAAGTTGTAATTTCCCCATTACAAACAGTCAGCTTATTTAAAAAAAGAAAATTAAAAACAAACTCGATTACTTATTAAATAAGTTTTTCGGACAAAATGAGTGCATTATGAATAATTTAAACAGTTGAATTGACTCCAGCCGTAGCTACTTGACAGCTGACAAATGAAATCTATGCTTTGACGAAAAATAGAACAATGTACGCTTCCACATTGTACGGAAATTATTAAAATTCTCTAAAAAAAATTGTGAACATTTTGTGATCACAGTTCGCAAAACCAAAGCATTTTTTGGGACGTGAGGCATCAGACACGTAGACATTGCTCAAGAACAACTGGAAATATTGATGTTGCAGACCATAGGGTTAAAGAAACTGTAGATTGATCCATTTTTCATCGATATTTCGATTTGGGTCAAACAAAATCGTTTGGGGAATACAAATTTTTGGCTGGAATTGAAACATATAGATATGGAGGACCTTTATTTTCAAGAAGGCACCACGTAGAAGTAACGATGTTATCACTCTCTGCATGAACAGTATTTTGGCCGTGGCAACCGGGATCTTGTGAAAGATACATGCATGCATTCAAGTAGAATCTAGATGATTTCTTTTTGTAAGGACCATTACACTCATCGGTTTCAATCTATGCAGAAGCGTATCTAAGTATTCTGATACGGTGAACGTTACTAGAGCCAACCCGTCGCGTTGAGACATCTGATGAGGTCACTGAACGCAATCTCAAATAAATCTGAAAGATCGCCTACTACATGACTGCCTAAAAATTTGTGTCTCGAGAGATGTGAAAATTTGACATTCGCAAAGAAAGTGGAAGATTGTCTCTTCTTTGTTTTCTTCTCAACAACTTCGGCAGAACTCATTATAGGACAGACCTATCCCACTTAGCATATCTGCCGACCGTCCAGTGCTCCGTCATGACTGCAACGAGTCTCGAGATGTCTCTAAAGTTTCAATTTTTTAATTGTATTGAGCGCCTATCATTGTAGTAACCCCACATTTTCTTAGCAACCTTGCACGTGACTAAAATTGAGCCATCTAGTTTCAGCCTTATAGAAATAGTGCTTGAAAAAATATCTATGTTAATAAGCTTAAATCGATTCAAGATCCCAAAGTTGTAACTCGTAAAGTTAGTGGGGACATATGAGCGTAGAGCCTCAAATGTACAAATTGGTGGTGCCGATTTCCTTAAAAAAATATTGACCTGCATACACAGCTATGGAAGGCATTTGGTATTTTTGATATTTTTTTCTATTATTAATGGCAGAACATCCTTTTTAAAATTAAATAAACATTTCCAGAGAGATTTTTTCAATCACGAGGTAGAGACATTTACTCACGCACAGGTTTTATTTACTTAATGAAGGATGCAATCCCTAGTCGCTTGGTCTTAAAAAAATTCAAAACAAAGCTACTTTGACTCACACAAGAAGTCCGTTCCGAACGGACACTATAAATGAATTTGAGGTTGGGAAGTAAATTGGCTGTCAAGTGATGAACTCTCAAGAATTGTGCTGGCATTCCTTGACATTTATTTCCTTAAAAAGTGGGAAGTTTTTATCATGGAACGCTACACTCGTAACTAAAAAATTTTAATTGTAAAATTTTTTTATGTAATACTACACGAAATTTATCTTACATCATCGAATATTTTACCTTAGGCCTGGTTCTTCGAACTCACAAGTGTTGTAATACAAGATAAATAGTTATGAATATGTATTTTTTCATATAAATTAAAAAATTTTCAAAATTATATTAACTGATGAAACACCCTTTAATTTGATTTTTTTTACATTTCATTATGGTCTGCATAAAATACACTAATTTTGAACATTTCAAGTGTTAGGATTTCCACATATTACGATGTTCGTTTTAGAACACCCTTTAATTATTAACTGTCATACATTTGTTGTTGTAGTGGCCAAAGTTTAACAAATTCTGGGAAAATTTAAATTCGTACTTCTTACGATTCTTGAGAAAACAGCCAATGACAGATAGACAAACATTTTTCTGTGCCACCACACACTTCATCAGCACCAATGTCTATCTGCTTGGACAGAGATTCAGCTTTTTAGCATGAATTTTTAATAAATTGGAATATTTCTATCACATTAGTTAATATAAATATATCATTCTATAAGCATTGAAAATAGTGAATTTAAGCCCGGCTAAGAAATTATTACTAAATACAATTGTTTTGCTTTAATTGTTAATTCTTTATATTTTTCTCTTTTCATAAATTTTTCTATTGCCTCAGGAATTTCTTAAGAGATTGCAAAGCAGCCTATAAGCCATAGGGGGCCTTGCAATAATGATAGACCTTAGTGCAAAATATAAGCCTTTGGAAAACTCCATATTAGCATTTTTTATGTACATACCTATCCTTTTCATAAGTTTTTTTCTCTTCACTTATCAAAATTAATATATAATTATTAAAGGACGCCCTTTTCCTTTACTTGCATTTATTTTTTTTCTATACTATGTTAAACAAAATTAAGTTCCAGGCATTGCTAAATTTATTTCATTGCTAAATTTATTTCATTACTCAGACAGATTTTTTTATATTTTTCAGTAAAAGTAAATAATTTCCCGGTCTTTCGTGTACAACAATGTTACTTTTTTAAAGCGTTTCAACAAGTATCTAATATCCTTTTTTACTTCTTGCAACAGACAACATTAAATACGCAGCAGCCATACAATCAGACACTTTTATGCCAATTTATAGCCAAATGAGCATAAAATCTGAATAGCATTTTAAAATGAGTAAAAAGTATTATATCACGCTCATATAAATACAAAAATTTTATAACAAAAGATATTGATTAGCAAGAGTGATGCTTGTGTGCAGGAGTGAAAAATATTTTCCATTCTATTGATTCCCATTCAATTTCCATTCATGGTGCTATAAGAAAAGTTAATGAAAAATATTAAAATTTGATAAAAAGTTTGATTCATATCATTAGAATTAAGCTATAAACCTATTTATGTTCTCTTAAAAGCAAAAAAATGTTTAAGCAAAAATAGTATTAGAAGTTGAGATATTTTTTTTTTATAAAAAATCGTTTTAAAAGATATTTCGTGAAGCAAATATTATTATATAAAGAAAATCCCTAGGGAAATTGCATGTCTCAACCAGTGTTGCCACAACAGCAAAAATTATGCAACCAAAATTTTTGTAAACATTAACAAATGTGAAAAAATAACTATTTTTTTTAATTAAATAAACAATACTAAAATTTATTTTAAGTTGCTTTTACGTATTTAAAGCCTTATTCATGAAAAATATATTTGTTTTCTGAGAAATTTGTATAATATGGCCCAATTATTATTATTAGTGTCAAGCCCACGATGTCGACAACGTTCGACTTGTCGCTTATTCACAGAAAAAAAAATATTCCAAATATATTTTTAAAAACCTGTATTGTGGGATATCGAAAAAGAATTCAACAAAATTATGTATTTGATGCAAACACATTGCTTATCAAAATTGAAAGCAAACAAAAATGGGGTTTGAAAAAAGTGGCATTCGTCCACACACAAAAGAACAATTATACTGTGCTCGAATACGAAACTTTTTTTTTTGTTTGTAAAAAGTCGGGGACCTAGTGGGTAAACCTAATTCAAGTACCTAATTCAAGTACGCTGAATCCAATAGAATTTAGAGTTAATTCCCTATTGTTGATCAATTGCGATGTCTTATTATATCAGTTAAAAAAACAAACTCGCATCTCCACATTGAAAAAAAAAGTTACCAATTTTGTATAGAAAATACCAAAACGGCAGCTCTGGTCCCACCGTACATTCTGTCACTATACTACCTCTTTTAAACAAATCTCACGTGTTTTCATAAATATATTTATACTACAGTTGGCTGCTTCATACAGTAAGTCGGATAAGTGCTTGTATGTATTTATTACCAATTTTTTCACTTCACGAAGCGTATACTTAATATTTTTGTACATGCGATGAATATTAATTATACGTGCTGTCTCACCAATAGATTGATGGGATATTTTTTGGTATGTATGTATGTATGTAAGTACACATGTTTAATTTACCAGCTGCTTATATCTCTGGAAGTAAATAACGTGAAATGGCAAGAGAAAAATATGCTTTTAAATAAACAAAATTCGTTGTTAAGGTGATTTGGTGAAATTTACTCACAGAAATTTAAGCAAATCTTTTCACTTAAAATTCGCTCTTTAAACATATTTATTTTTATTTTTTGTAAATCATGCATAACTTCGCTGCTTAAATTTGTATGCATATAAAAAAATTATTATATGTGTCGTTAAATTAATTGCGTGCTATTAATCATGAACAGTCAAATTGTGTATAAACGAGGTTGTTGATACACTTTAATTGATCCGTTTAAGATTTTTGTGTTTTTTTTTCTTCTCTCCACAACACGCATTTATAATTGTTGCTAGAAGCAGGATATATGTATATTATGAAATTGAAAATATGCTTGTAATGCCACAGGCACTCAATAATAAATAACTTTTACAAAATTGTAAGCATGTGCGCGTGTAGTCGTGTTTATTTTTATGTAAGAGTATGTACGGTTGTACGTAAGTATATACGAAAATTAATATTAATTTCGAAAATGATGAATGAATTTTAAATGTTATTTTGTACACAATCTGATGCCTTTCAGTGACATTGTGACAGCTCAAGGTTACTGAATTGCTTTTAAGTGTTTAAAGGGGCATATTATATATTTTAATTAATTTACTGCTTTATATTATTTAACATAATATGTAGAGGATTTAAAGAAAATTTAAATTTAATTTTATTTCTTTTTAACATTTAACTTTCAGATATTTGTTGTGGTAGCCGCCAAAGTTTTACATATTCTGTGGAAATTTCAGGTCTATAGCTCTTAAGGTTCTCGAGAAAACATACTGTGATAGACAAATGGGTAAACGGACGGGCGGACAGGTGGACTTCGTAGCGAAAACAATAGGGTACCTTTCTACCTTTGGTATACGGAGCCTCCTTTATAGCGAGTTTGAAAAAAATCCGAGTTTTGAGACATTGCCTCAGCATATCGACAGTGATTTCTTGAGGTAATTTTGACGCTAGAAGCTAATGGAGTTAATTAACGATCTTTTATAATTTACAGATGCTCTGATTGTGAGTGTGGATAAGGAAAATATATTTTTAATATATATTTATTTCAAAAAATTTTAAATGTATTTTTTCACGCTTTCAAATAATTTTTTAGAGTTTTGAAGTTTATTCTGTCATTTTTGGAGGGTATTTTTTCGTATATGTTTTAAAATCGGAGCTCTAATCAATAATGATGTTCAAGGGACAACTTCTTTTATTTTATTAGTATTTGATTTTATATAAATTGTATTCTTAATGCTTTTTTTCATCTTTTTAAAGTATTCCCTCTTGTTTTTTTTGCATTTAACTTAACAATAAGACAGTCTATGATATTGTGTTAACACACTACCCTAGATGTATTTCAAACCATACCTAAATGTCAATAAGGCCGTGAATGGAACATACGCATATATTTCAAGCTTATAAAATATATTAAATAAAAGCTTCAATGGACTTTGAATTCTATAAAATCAATCATGATAGAAAATATGTTTACTATTGACACAAAATATTTACGTTATTGTTTATAAGACAAACACACACATCCGCACATATCTGTGCATCTGTAGCAAACTTGGGGGAGAGTATTAGAATAAATGAAGAAAGAAGAATAAAAAAAAACTTCAATAACAGTATTAAAAGAAACGATGGCGAACAAAACTAAAGCCTTTAATGCTGGTATGAACGGCATTCCAATATGGAAGTGTACAGCCGACGAACCAACTCGCCCGACCTTCTGCATGATAATTTATTTTTATGGACCAGGTCTAAAACATTCGTGTACTGGACGATTTTCCTATTTGTGTATGGCGTAGTGGCGATATTGAAATAGTAAGGCATTATAAGTAAACACACAAAACAAATATTTAATAATAAAAAAAAAATATAAGAACATTTAAGATGGCTGTTGCTCGTCTAGAAAAAGCTCTTCCATTCAAATATTTGTACAAAATATAATTAAAGTCACGGTACGTATGCGTGTGTGTGAGTAAGGGGAGAGGGAGAGATAACAAGTACTTTGTTGTTTTTATAGTTGCTGCCTTAATTTTGTGTGATATTTATCTAACTTTGTTGGCGACAGCATCATTTGTCCTGACTCACAAGAAATACAAAAAAAGAAACGACAAGCAAGATTTATGCAAAGTAAGGAACAACAACGAGAATCTCTAAAGTCAAGAAAGTGAAAGTTACTTGTCGTAAAGACATGCCTTGACATCTTCGTACTATGAATACTTGTCTTTAAGAAATGTTAAAGATTAAATATTTCATAAATTTTTATATGTTTTATCTTATTTGGATTCTTGTATTTGTATTGTTTGCAGAGTTTTTGTTTTTTGTGTTGCTCTAAGCTGTTGTTATTTTTGTGGAAACTAATTTTTTTTTATTTAAATATTTTGAAAATATTTATCAGTTGTAACAATCATTGAATTCAAAAGAACATTTAGAAGTACAGTGTTTATATTTAATAAAATGTGACAAATATTTAATTATATTATCTTATCTTATCTTATCTTATCTGAGTTAGAATATTAGCAAACATCTTTTAAGGCACAAAAGTTTGTATGTAATAAGATAACAATAAATTAGGATGACAAGTGTCACTTGTTTCAGTATATATTTAATTTTACTTTTCCCTATGGCAATTCGTAGTCAAGATACATCAACAACACATTTTGCTAAAACTGGTAATAAAAAAAAATTGAATGCTTTAAGATAGTAAAAGAAATATAATGAAGTCTTACCCCCATATTCGTAAAAAAAATAAAATGAATTTGAAATCCATTTTTGGAAATATTTTTATGAAAAACTTGAATCAAATTCATTTAAAATTTTATGAATACTTTAATCAAGTATTTTAAAATTTTATAAATATTATAATTTTTTTTTTATATTTATTTAACGCGCGTCAAACAAATATTTACAAAATATAATAATAAAAAAACCAAATATTTTAAGTCTTTTAGTAAAGGACTCTTCAAAAAGAAATTGTTACGACAAAAGAGGTTAACATTTGCATAGAAAGTTTAAGCGAAACCGAGAAAACTTTCTATAGAAAATAACTTGTAAGACAAGAGCAAGATTTTTTTTGAGAGACCCCTAACAAAGGCGCAATAAATAAAAAATTGCTTGTAAAGCAAAATATATTTTCAACCAGAAATAAATGTCAAGCTTAAACTTCACAGAACATTTTTTGGGTGTTAAGAGAAACATAGAAAAAAATTTCTTCAACTGAAAATTAAAAATTCAATTGAAGGAATTAATAAACTTTTACTAAAAAATTAAATTTGCTAAAGTTTTGTAATAAAAATCTAATTGAGCCAGTTAAACATTTGTTTAAAAATTTAATTAATTTATTAAAAAGTTTAATAGACAAAATTAGTTTTGGAAATGATTTTTTTTTTTTAATTAGAGGTGTTGCTTGCAGAACTATTTTTTCAGTGTATGTTCTCTACAAATTTTATGTAGGAAATGTCTCTTGTAATAAAAGATCTGGTCCAAAGACCGGCACTGCTACACCTGATGTATTTTTTTTACTGCAGGTCTGTAAATTAAAATAAATCAATCTATGTATGATGCTTCTTATGAAAGTCAGCACGAATATTGGAGAAAAATAATATATACGAGGTGTGTTAAAAATTTTTAGCAGGTTACGTATATTCGAATTTTGATTTCTTTTTTTGTGGCGTTATGTTTGTACTCATGTCTCTCACTTATGCCGACAATTTCGGCCATTTTGAATGTTTAGTTAATTGTTGACAGCTGCTTTGCTTGCACGTGTTTTAGCTCGTCTGGTGATCTGAGCTATTGTTTTTTCATTCTGGTTTTTTTTTCACATACGAGACGTTCAGTATTCGTAGAATAAATTCAAATAACCCCAATCTGCGGATGGGAGGAAGTGCCATGTTCAGCAGCCTGTTTAATCTTGTCTTTAATGTTGATGATAATAGATTCAACATGCTTAATATGTTTCTTGCAATGACTACTGAGATATTTTTGAAAAGTTAACGATGAACATTAGAGGGGAGAATAAAACAAAAAGTTTCCAAATCAATACAAATTCCTTGGCAATGGTACACAGTCGAAAGCGGTCTGCTTAACGATTAAATTTGTAATTGGTCGGCAGAAAATCATGCTAAACTAAAAATTCACCCTTATTCTAGTTGTCAACATCGACTTCACTTCAATACAATGCCAAAGAATTGGGGTTGTCTACCCGTTGTCGAAAACAACTGACTGCTATTGACAGGCTCATTATATTTAGTACAAAATTGTTCTCGAGAGCGAGTAGACAAGCCCAAATTTTTTGCTATTGTATTGGCGTGACGTCGATGTTGACAACTGAAATAAGGGTGAATATTCTATAGTAATTTTACCAGCTATGGGCTAAATTTTCCTATACCCAAAATTTTTAAAATGAAAACAAACTCGTTAACGCCATCTTAACTAACTCAATGCGTAAAAGTGAAAATATGAAGCAGAAAAATAAAATTAAAAAATACAGGATAAATATGTGAGAGGCACAAACTAAACAATCTCTTGCTAACAAAAGTATCTATGGTTGAAGTGAAATTATTTAAAAGAGTATGTAAGCACTTTAAATATAACAAACTAAAACCGACTTCGTGTTTCTTTTGTTCAACATCAAGTTTGGAAGACTATGAATAAATTGTTTGGTTACGTGTTTCAAACTAAAGATATCTTCAGTGTTGTTTGTGGCACAAAAGGACCGTAGAGTTTCGGTTTTAAGAGAAATCTAAAAACATTTCCGTTGCTATTTTGTATAGAGAAATGGAAGAGTATGTTGCTTTTATTTCGCAATCTGTGTACAGTATGGATGTGTGCTTGTGTGCGCTGTATTAAAGTTAAAATCTTTTTTTTTTTCTTCTTCATAAAAATTATTTTCATTTTTATTTATTTAAGTTTTTTGCACAAAAGAAAATAAATAAATGTAATGTGACATTTTTGTAGGCGCTGTAAAAGTGACAGTTTAAAAATATGTATTCTTTTACGCTTCAGGTTTTTTTATGTCAGCTTGAGGATGTAACATATATAGGAAATAAATTATGTTTTAAACTTTGCTTATAGCGAATGTTGTCAAAGATTTTTTCTTTGAAATATTAACAACAGGAGGTCTACTCTTTTCCATCATTACAATATTCAGGAAAAATTTCACTAAGAGTATTTAAATATCAATTTATATTTAAAAGATAATTTTCATATGTTTAATTTTATTTTATAAAATTCTTCTATTTAATTTTTCGACAATTTTTTGACCGGTAGGTCGGTTTATATTTTTATTTATTAGTTCGATATTTCGTTAACCTTCGGTTAGTTGAATTTAATTTTATATATTTTATTCAATGAAAAACAACTTTTAAACATGAATTAATATTTAAAAATTGTTGGCAAAATTTACCTTTAGAGTTCATTGACTTCTTGCAATTATTTTTTTTTTATATTTCTGATTGAGGTTTACTAAAAAAAAAAAAATAATTTGTTCACCTCACTGAAATCCCTTTCATAAATTATTACAACAAACATTTTGCAAAAAATTAACTTTTATTTGAATGACTTACAATCCTTTTCTTCCACCCTTGACCATACCTGCATAATTTGTATTTTTTTTTTTTTTTGTTCAATTTAATTTATATTTCTTACGGCTCATCAATTCTTGAAAATAATAATTTTGTTGAAAACCCAATCTGTGTTTTTGCTTCCAAATATTTTTCACAGTCCTTTTGTTTTAATGTTATTTATGTTGTTCAGTATCTTGTACTTACTTTCATGTGCGGACATGGCCACAGCAAAACCGTTTTATTAAAATCACGCTCCAGAGCTTTAGCCAAGTGGCAGTAATCAATGTTTAAATTTTTATTCTGCTGTTGCTGCTGCTCTCCATGCTGCTGCTGTTTTGTTTTGTCCTTTGCCAAACTGCTGCTGCCACCAGTAACTCGTCTGTTATGTGCTGCTTGTGAATATCTTTGATTTGGTATATCTTCATAATTTTTATTTTCATTATTTTTTATATTCGCCTTTTCATTTTCATTTTCATCCTCATTTTCATCTACGTTTATGTCTTTATAATCTTTGAAATTTTCTTGAAAATCTTTGCTTGTTGGTTGGTTTGTGGGAGTTTGATGATGCGGCTGCTGCTGCTGCGTCTTTGCAAAAACTCCTTCAACAAGGTCGTCATCATCAAGATTAATGCCGGCACTTAAGGTTTTCACCAACGTTGCATAATTGGGTTCTTGCAGCAGTTTGATGAACGTTGTTAAATCTATAAAATACAAGAGAAAATATATATAGAAAACAGTTTAAATAAAATGTAAATGAAGCAAAAAGTTTTTTTCAGCATATTTGCCAAAAATTTAATTTTGTAATGATTATTTGCAAAATTTGCAAAAGGAGCGAGAAGTAGAAAAAGTCTAATAAAGTATCGTTAAACTGCGTCCCCTTGTATGAGATAAAAATTAAATTTGAAGCTTTAATAGGCAAAGAAATAAAATATGATATTTTTATTGAATTTCTATCTTATTTATTAAAATGAAAAGACTGCATCTAAAGAAAGGTTTGAGAGAAGTTCTTTGTTTATTTACTTTGTTAGACAAACAAACAAAAATTATTAAGTTTCCATGCAAAAGTTGTTTTGTTAACCAAAATTATTTTCTTCGAAAACTGAAGTTACTCTTTTAGTTAAGCTATTTAGTAAATATTTAAAGCTTTTGCTTTAAAAATGTCTTCTAAAAGAATTTGCCTAAAATGTCCTCTTTGTGTCTGTGTGTGTGTGTGTGTGTGTTTGTGGGACTTTTTTATATCCCTGTTACACGTGGCAAAAATATATAAACTGAACTCATTTTAAGCACATAAATACTTTCGGTTTCTTATATAATTACATCATGTCAGTATTTGCCAGCGAAATGATCGCATGTCAACTTATTTGTCAAGCAAAGCATATGCCAATAGTAATGAAATCTTTTCAGTGTGGCCTTTTATAACTTGCTTTCATACATCTAAGGTTAAAATTATTTAAATAGTTCTTTGTGCGCTTGTTCTAATTGAAAAAGTGTACAATTACATAAATATGTTGGCTTAAAGGATTGCTAATAAGGCTAAGCAATTAAGGAAAGTAATTTTACCCAAAAATTCAAATGAAAATTTTGGTAAAATGGTGCTCCCTTGATACCATAGAATCTAACCAAAAGGATTCGTAACATAAGCATTTAATATGTTTGGCTTAGATAAAAAGATACCCACCCTTTTTTGGTCTCATTAAGTCGTTTTAGGACCATTGAAAAAATATGTCAGAATTTTAATGAAAAAAAATAAAAATCTTGTTTACAAATTTTAACAAAGTACGAGGGCTCTACATATCAGTAATGAGCATTTTGAAGAAAAAAGTCAAAACCGTTCTTGCATACACAGAGAGAATAGATTGGTTAAAAATCTGTTGGAGCAACAAATATTTAATTATATATTCCAATATTCCATATTTTCTATCAATTATCAATCAACTGTACGACTTTTTTATATTTATAAACAAAAAACCATAATTACAATGTAAATAGAATTCTCGCAATAGTTTTATTAGTAATAACAATTGATTCCATCTATTTCTAATAACCATTTTAAAGTATTGGTAGACACAATTGAATTAAATTCAAGTTAGAAAGTAACGTGACTGAATATTGGCTTTTGAAATGAAAAAAACTATTCCTGTAAACAATATTTAATTTGAAAAAAAAATCGGTTATTGTAACTAACAAACAAATCATTTGCCGTCGTGCTGAAATTCTATTGAAATAAATGAAAAGAAAATTAAATACTTTATTGATATTCTCAACCGAATTTTTTGTTCTGAATACAAAAGGAAAAGCATATTTTGTTGTCGCAATTGAGTTATTCCTTATTTGTGGAAAAATTTGAATGTTTTATAAACAAAAAATAAAAATTCGATACAAATGTCATATAAAAAATAAATTTTGCAGAATAATTACACAAAATCTCGATTTAGTCGTAACAAGAAAGGTAAGGACATTATTATATATATATTGCAAAATATTCGAAGTGTTATTACTATTATTCTAAAGTGAAACTATTTGTGCAAAAAATATGTAGTTTCTTGATGGGAAAATATCGCTGTGTGTGTAAAGCCGAATACCGGCAACGGATGTTACAATGCAGCACGCGGATCAAAAATTTGCACATTTCAAAATTCAATTCAGAATATAAGCAAAAACTTAGAACAATATGCGATAAATATAATAATGTACTTACCATTTTTATTATAAGTGAAATTTATTTGCTGGTGGTTAAGCGATGTCTATATGCATTTCATTGTTGCTTTAACAAATCGTCAGTAGACTTTAACCACACATTTTGAGCAGTCACAAACCTCTTATCTTATGCACAGACTTTCATAAACTATTTGAGAATTCACAAATATTAATATTTTTGAAAATCACAAAAGAAAAATAAACATAGTAGGCTTAGTAACTTATACAAAACCCAGCAAATAATTTTTATTCGATATGAATCTATTTTATTTTTCTGCACAAATTGTTTTTATAAATGTATGTACGTTTGTATGCACATATATGAGCCATGTCTACCAATGATTGCTTTAGAAATACCAATTATATTGGTTGTATCAATTAATTATTTCGATAGTCATAATTAAAATTTCATTCTAAAAATTCACCTATCGCTAGTGAAAAATTGGTGCTTACAAAAGATATATTCGTTCACAACAACAGAATTGTGTGTTAGTTGTTGGAACCGACAAAATTCGATTGGCTACAAATTCGGTTATCACAACAAATCTGTTTTCTCTGTGTAACAATAATTGAAGTAAATTTTGTGGAAAACCTAATGCATTGGAACACATCCCAGCAAAAAATTAAAAGCAATAATTAATTAATAAGATATATAAAGTGGCAATCTCAATATCTTCTGCTTCATTGTGCTTACAAATAGAAAAACTTTAGTTGTAATGGTAAACACAATATCTATTCAGCTTAACTTAATACACTCAAAAATCTTTTGTGGCAATACACGTGGTCTGATTAAAAAATAACCGTTTTTTTCAAATTTCGTGAGTTATGTATGTTCGATTTTCGCATTTTTTTCTTTTGTTATGTTGGTACACATGTCTGTTATATATGTTGGCAATATCAGCCATTTTGGATTGTCAGTTTGTTTTTGACAGATAAAAAGGTTAGTCGTGTTTTGGTGTGCTCTGCGATTTTTTACTAAATTTTGAGCAAAAACAAACTCGCATGGACATCGCTCAGGAGCTGTTGAACGCCGTCAACGACGATCCAGATTTCCTCAAAAAGTTCATAACTGGTGACAAATCATGGGTGTATGGCTATGACATTGAAACCAAAGCCCAATCATCCCAATGGAAACGTCCAGAAGAGCCAAGACCGAAAAAAGCACGTCAAGTTCGTTCAAATGTGAAGATTATGCTCACTGTTTTCTGCGACTGCAATGGCGTGGTGCATCAAGAATTCTTGCCACAAGGTCGTACGGTCAATAAGGAATACTACCTCGATGTTATGCGCCGTTTGCGCGAAGCAATTCGTCAAAAACGCACAGAATTGTGGAAAAAACAATCATCGATTTTGCACCATGATAACGCACCAGCTCACACATCGTTGCTTGTGCGTGAGTTTTTGGCCCCCGCTGACTTTTTCCTCTTCCCAAAACTGAAGACACCGATGAAAGGAAAGCGTTTTGCTACGATTGAGGAGATAAAGGAAAAATCGAAACAGGAGCTGTTGGCGATACCAAAAAGCGCGTTTCAGAAGTGTTTCGAGGATTGGAAAAAACGCTGGCATAAGTGTATTATATCTGAGGGGGATTACTTTGAAGGGGACAAGATAGTTATTGATGAATAAATAAATACTTTTTGAAAAAATTTAAAATAACGGTTATTTTTTGATCAGACCTCGTACATATAAATAAAATTGAGTAAGACACTTGCAAAGCTATGAAACAACAGTCACTACATTTTCTCAATCTTTAAAAAGATTTATATTTAGGTAATTAAAACGTTTCACAGTTTATTTAGCTAAATAAATTTTC
Organism: Nowickia ferox; assembly: GCA_936439885.1. Lineage (NCBI taxonomy): Eukaryota > Metazoa > Arthropoda > Insecta > Diptera > Tachinidae > Nowickia > Nowickia ferox. The sequence goes on along the minus strand of OW387023.1, from coordinate 14,646,347 downwards.
ACTTCAAAAGTTTCTTACTTTTAATACTTTTATTTTAAAATCTTCAATCTATTTTTCTATACAACATTCGATTTACTATAAACTAATCAATTTATTTGTTTTATGTATTCAATAAAAGTCAAGTAATTGTTTTTGTAATTGTTTTTCTTTAAACATTTCATTTATATATTTATATATTTATATATTTATCAGTTATTTTCTTTTACACATCCATTTAACTCTTCAAAAACTCTTTGAATTTTAAATAATATAATAAATTGAAGTAAATTGAAAAGTTTAAGTTTTCTTTTATCTTATCTTGTTTTTCAATTTAAAGTTATTGTTTGCAAAAGAAAATTTCTTGTTTGTAAATATAAAAAAGAGATGCTTACAAGTTGAGCACTCTACTTGTGAGGTATTGCCTTTTGAAAAGCACACTAGCAAAACCATTGAACGTATTTAGTTCCATTAATGGCCTTGTGTTTAACTTTGATTTTATTTAATAGAACCTTTTGTGGAGATATAAGAATATTTTGTAAATTTATGACTTATTATCATAAGTCATAAATTTAATTTAAGGGAAGATATATCGACGGAAATTAAGAGTAATAGAGAAAACCTCTGGCTCAATCTCGCAGGATTGAGACATGCAAAACTAATGATTGGAACGTATAACCAAAATCGTTTCATAGCTTTCATGTCTCTGAGTAAAAACAATCTAAGAATGCTCACAGGCATCCTCACAGGCCATTGTAGACTGAGAAAACACCTCAACAGACTTGCCATTGAGAGTAACAGCCTGTGCAGATTCTGTGATTACGAAGATGAAACTCCAGAGCATATTTTGAAGGACTGTGAAGCGTTAAGCCACAGAAGATATAGCCAATTGGGCAAGCACCTATTGGAGGATTGGGAACTGCCAACTCTGGACCCACTGGCAATCCTGAGATTCATCAGGGGGTCTAGATGAGGTGCTCTAGCACCTGGCAGGGGATACAATAGATCTACTTTGGTCGCAGTGTCCTGTGCTTCCCGCTAGACTTAATTCATTCATTCATTCATCATAATTTTATTTTAAGTGAAATTAAATTTACTGACGATTTGGTGAAGCACCAATAAAATGCATATAGGCATGCTTAACAACAAACAAATAAATTTTGTTAAAAATAAAATATATATTTTATGATACTCGGGTATGCAGGGCGTATACACAATATGAAATACAAATGTTTCATACAATCGCATCAATCATACGCACTGAATACTGACACTTTTTACGTCATACATTTTTTAAATTATCTTTGAATAATTAAAAAGGCTTAATAAGAAACAAATTAAGCCATGATAATATTTATAAGGCTGTATTCATTTCAAATTTATTTTATATTGCGACACAAAAATTTATATGACTTGGACCTCTTGTATATTTACGGGAGATACATTAAGGTAGAAAGCTAATTAACATATAAGTAACTATATGCAATCATATATTAAAATACTCTATTATGCATGCAAAACTGTGCACATTACTTAAGTTTACTTAAGGATTTAAAAACTTTTTATAAAACATTGTTTATGGTAACATAAAAGAAATCCCTTACAAAAGAGAACATTAAAACATTTGTCAGTACTATGAATCTTTTAAGGCAGAGAGAGCACTGGCATGCTCAGACTCCACAATGAACACATACTTCTTAAATTATACAAATATCAACGTTGCAAGGAACATGACAAACTCAATTTACCCAAAGAATATTTATTTCTGTAAAATAAGGGAGGGTTGCACACTGATTGAGGTTAAGGTGGAAACGATTTTGTAAATGGGATTGAGTATTATTTGTTTTTAAGTTGTTGTTGCTTTTTTTTTCTCTCTAAACTTTTCTTAAGCAAAAGTTTAGATTTATGCAATTCTTGCTACACGCTTTTGCTGGCGTCATACCTCCATATAACATATTTTTTCAATAATTTAAATTGTTGTGCAGTCTTTGCTTTTTTGCTACATTATATGTAGAGTGAAACGTTTAACAAGTTTTGTATATATATATATATGTATTCTACAACACAATTAGACTTACCAGATAAGAATTATTAAAAATGAAACTGATGAGAATATATTTTGATACTTGAGGAAATCATAAAGTTTTAAAATCGGTCTACATCTGTGAGTGATTTCATAAGTCTGGGTTATCAACCTTGGCGGACTGCATTTCAGGTTCTACTGTTATATTTACTGAAAGCATAAGTCTTCTTCTGAGACTATGCATATGTACTCGTATATCGTTTTGCAGAAGACGCATATTTATAAATGTAGTGAAGTCAAATATGTAGTTCGAGTTATCTGTCTTCCCAAAAACTTGACAAATACTTTGTGCTCTTGGAACGACAACATATTGTGCTTTTAAAAGTGGATTTAATACAAACATCTTAAGCAGCGTTTCTAAAAAAATTTAAAGTGACATAAATTTAAGGTGACTTAAGTTAGTCTGCAAGCGGTCCTGATTTACTATATGTGGATTTTAGTTTATTAGTTCACCTGAGTTCTAAAGTTAAGTATAATGAAACCCACTTCCCTGGCACTTTCAGAAGAAATTATTTGTCATGAAATGGCAGCCATCACATAGTCTATCTGCCTAGTCGTCAGAAGATGTTGTACTATTCTAATGAATTTGTGCCGCCAATTTAAGGGTTTTGCATTCGTACGATATTATTTGTATGTACTTAACCATTAAATGTATACCTGTACTTGATCAGACATTTGTTGACTTTTTGTTTATTTTTTTTTTATATAAATATTTCAGATATTACCATGAAACAACCCGCGAAGCGATTAGCTTGTCTGCAGAAAACACCGAGGGTCTATGGAGGGAATGGAACCCACGACCTCTGGACTGAGAGGATAGCATCACTACCACTCAGCCATAGGACCACCCTGTGTATTCCTCAACTAAAGTGTTTTCTTCACAAAAAATTATATATAAGTGCGAATTTCAAAATTGTGCTCATGACAGTCCAATATTTTGTTCATGTCCGTACCAGCTGGACTTAGCCGGGCTCAGTTAAGTTCTTTCTTATAATCACCCCTATTCCAGTTGTCGACATCGACGTCACACATTTTTACCTGTTGTCGACAACAACTGACTCCTGTTAGCAGGTTTATGCTATTTCCAAGACCTTAGGAAACGGAAATATATTATCAGTAGCAGAAAATTGTTTTCGAGAGCGAGTAAAAAAGCCCCAATTTTTTTGATATTGTGTTAAAGTGACGTCGATGTCGACAACTGGAATAAGGGTATATAAATGCGAATACAAGTGCATTAGGTGTCCCCGCAGAAAAAGGAACTGACACAATGATCGAACTGTATTTTTACGCGTAACATTATTTTTTGTTATACATAACTTTTATTGTCTTTTTATAAATAAATATTAAAGATTTTCTTACAAAACACATGAGGGCCCAGACAGGCCCAGGTGGCAGTTTGTCTCACATCGGTTAGGTATCAACTTAAGGGTTACATAAGTCATAAACTTTTAAACAAAGGCATATATCGTAATATCTTTTAAGACATACTGTAGAAATAAGAGACACTTGTTAGGATAAACATTTTGTGTATCACCAGCTTGGTAAGAAAGCACTCATTTGATTTTCATATTTGCAAGCAATAAAGCTCAACAATTAAGCAAACCCAAACTAACCTGGTCACCCTAAGCACCTCCATGTAAATAATGAACTCCCCTTAGAAATTAAAATATTGTGCACCATGGCGTATGATTAATATATAAATAATAAACAAACGTTTACAGAGTACACCGCTAACATTAAAAAAATATTAACATTATTTGTGCATAATAAAAATAAAGTGCAAGGGGAGTAAAATAAAAATTAGGAGTATATCTCTCCAGAAGCAGGAAAATTAAGTATTACGTCGAGTACACACCATGGCGTTTTGTGGCATCGCAATAGTGTACCCTAGTGACAACGTTTGTCATTTCCGATATTTTTCATTGTGTGGCATTGCTTTCCATATAAAATTCATCATGTGGCGACACAAGAAATGCCAGATGTGTACACATAAAAAAGTAATATGAATAATTTTGCAATATCAATTAAAATATTCGTAATATTGATTAAAAAATTAATTAAATTTTCACCTATAAACAATTTGATAATATCAATTAAGTTTTTCCACTCAAATTAATTAATACAATTAAAACTTTAATTGAATCAATTAATTTCTTAATTAGAAACATTAATTGGTGAATACTTTTTTCTGTGTACTCGGCATTAAATTATAAAATTTAACTATTTAAGTTGGCACCCACCCCTTTAGTTTTTAAATTCAAATCTTTAATTACTTTGAAATTTGAAAACCCTTAACTATCAGCAAAAAAAAAATAGAGAAAAGCTTCATAAAATAATTAACAAAGTTAGATATTAAAGCGAGCGCTTTAATTTCTTTCCCCAGCATATTCAAGGTAAGAAAAAAAATTTTACTTTTTCATCATTTCATTTCCCCTGGTAGTGCTAAAAAGACCATCATAATTTTAACAACAAATTTCTGCTGGCATTCATTACCTTTAGTTTTCAAGCATTTTTTTTTTTTGTATTATTTCTTTTTTTGTAAGCAAAAGGTAAACAACAAACACAAAGGAATAATAACAAAACAAACTTATATGGCATTTTGCCAGTAAGTCAGTCACGAGAGTCTGGCAGTCGATCACACGCTGAGCAACAACTTTGAGCAAGTGCAAAAAAATAAATTTCTATTTGAAATGCATACACAAAATCCAACCATAATCATTATAATCATCAGGGTTATAATAATGATTTGAAACGTGTACAAGTCTTTTATTTTCTCTCTCTTTTTTTTTTTGTTAAGAAAACTGAAACGCACCTTGGCATTTAAGCAGACAATTTACTGGCGTGTGATCGGTCTATGACTTTGTATTCAAGCAGGGATGGATATTTAAATGAGATTAATCCCAATTGCTGTGAGTGGGATTGTTTGCAGGTTCTTACTTTGTATTTGTTATATTTAAATATAATAGACAAATAACTAAACAACTAAAAACAAATGCAAAATATTAAATATATAAAAGAGTTTAATCTTGAAAAATGTATGCAAAGAAAATAAAAATTAGCAAATCAATAGCAAAGTAAATTTTAGTGTTAAAAACAAGTTAATTGAAAATAAACTTTCAAATTGTATTGAATATTTTCTTAAAGAAATTAGAAAACATACGACCTTTGCAAAAAAAGAAATATATGATATGATTTTCCAAATTTTTTATATTTTGGCTTCATATTTTCACAATACTTTGCTTGACTTTTTATTTGATTTTTTTTTTATTTTACTTTAAAAGTGTATTGGATGGAAAATAAAACAAAACTTAAATCATTTACATGAGTCACAAGTTCGTAAAGGAGCCCCACTTAAAATGTGTAGATTAAAATCTCTAACTTCTCTTCCTTTCTTCATTAAAACTTCTTTATTACTGCAATAAAAATATAAATAAAAAAATATTTTTAATAACGACTTTTGATTTTGTGGCTATATAATTAAATTTCCAAACTGTGTAAAGGAGCTGCTCAAGTTGACCTAAAATTTTCATACAATCGTATTTTTACTATTAAAAAATTTCTTCTATCCCAAAAAATATACAGTTCTTCTACGTAAGATAAGCAGACCCTTAAAACGCGCGTACATAATGTCTAATGTGGCATTTGCTGTGTATCACGTATCAGCTCCTTGTTGAAAGCACTTGTCATGGATGTCCATAACATCCAATTTTAAACTAAAGAAGAGGCGCTTGAAAACATAAAATGGGCCAAGCGTGTGAAGGAAGCCTGAAAAAGTATCTATTTTGATCAAAATAATTCTGTCATTTGCACGTTTTGTTTAACGCTATATCCAGCCATGGTGATTTGCCAAAACAGTTTGCATAAATGACAGTCACTTTGACATTCATGGCTTTAACCATACGGTCGCCATGATGTATTAAAAGTTTGGAAGTCCCTATTAGAAGACAAGCAGAGCAAGTGAGAAAGCTAATAAAATATTGTAACATTATTTGGGCCATTGTGCAGCGTTTGGTCAGATTAGATTACAAAGTTTCCACAGCTTTAATATACCAAACATATGTATTTTATGAACGCAGAGGTAATACTGTTTACCAAGATATACAGAATACAAATACAACTGTTTGTACTGCCTATAATGGCAGGGATAGAGCTGAGACTAGTAGAGGAAGCGAAATACTTGGGTATTTTCCTAGATAGCAAGCTTTCTTGGAAAAGGAACACGCAGCAACGGCTAAAGAAAGGGCTCAATGCCCATAGAAAGAAACTGGGGTCTGTAACAGAAAGTAATAAACTAAATTTACCGCTTGCCAGACCGGTTATTTCCAATGCTTATTAGGTATGGTGGGAGGCATTGATTAAGGAAAGTCACAGGAGATTAGTTGCTAATGTTCAGAGGTGTGCCTCGTTGGGCATCACAGGAGCTAAGAGAAGCATACATTAGGCTGTCTTGGACGTCATTCTTCGTCTACTGCTTATAGAGGACTTTGTGGTGAAAACGGCGACTAGAAGTCTCCTTAGACTAGCAGAAGTAGGTTTGGTGAAGACAGGAATAACAGGTCACACATCAATCTTAAATGAGATCGGAAACCCATGGGTAATAACAAATAGGGGATATTGGGTATGAAGGTAGTGCTGTCTTTACAGACGAGTCAAAAATAGGGCAGGCACAGGAGCGGGTGTCTATGTCTTGGGAACAAACATTCGTAGTTCTTTCAGACTGCAGAATGAATACAGCGTTTTACAAGCTGAGGTCTTGGCGATCTTAAGCGTTACGGAACTTGTGTTTTTCCCACACATTTAAAACTAATTGAATTCTCGTTTTGTTTATTTTACTATTCTTTACTACTGAATTGTATGTATTTTTAATTGTGCTTTCATTAAAAATATTTTTTGTTATTCTTTATCATTGAACTGTATTATGTATTCCTAATTTTATTAAAAATCATTCCTTTAGTTAAATAGTAACAAAGTTAAAAATAAATTTAAATTGTAACGTCTCTTAAAGGATAACGCCACCTGTACGTCAGAGATGGATGGCTTCAACCAAATTCGACCGCAGTTTGTACAACTAAGCAGTAACTATGACGACCATACTACGCTGTGTACATGGATGTCTGTGTGTATGTACGTGTGTATTATTGCGGGTATAAAAGGCGAGACAAAACAGAATATCGGGCAGGACAGCTCGCTTAGCTGTAAGAACTTACTTTGGTGGTGCTGGTTATTCCAATATCAACAGTTTGTGCTTTAGCCTAATCATGCATTCCAAAAACACTACTTGTACTTGTACTGTTCTTGTACTGTTTACAGACTCCACTGGGCTTCCTCCTACACTGCCAGTGCCTGTATGCAGAAAATACTTCTTTAGGCCTGTATGGGAGATAATTCCTACAGGTCTACTATCCATTCATACGGAAAATCCGTCAGGACAGATGTACAACTATCTCGCAAGTGTCCTAAGGCTTGATAGGCCTGTATGGGAGACTTTTCCTAAATGTCTACAACGTGTGCACTGGCCAACAACCACATTTTTTGTTATTACTTAATTGAAATAAAATTTTATAACGTTGAAGACAAAAACTACTGTATTCTTATTCATAAAAACCAACAAATTAAAAGACCCTGGACCCCGCTGATCTTTTCCTGGCATCCAGCGGAAACGTGTCGTGTTACAAACTATTGGCTAGAAATGTGGCTGAAGGCAAGAAGGACACAATGTCAAAGCGAAACTTGTTAGTGACTGTAGGAGAGCTCTCAACTTGCTTATAAACAAATTTAGTGTCAGTGTTGAGGGAAATAAAATCGCCGATCAGCTGGGTAGAATAAGGTCGGCGTTAGATGAGAAAATGTGTGAGAGATCAGTAAAATTACCGATAGGTCATTATTATAGAGAACTCGGTAATTTGGTGGAGAGCAGGTCCTGCTCTCCTTATGGCGAAGTAGGGAGAATTGTAGAGTATCGAGGGCTATGTGGCTAAAACTTGACTCAGGAAGATCCAAACTACTACTGGATATGAAGAGAAAGACGATGCGGGTCATGATAGGCACGTTGACTGGTCACTGCTCGGTCAAATCAAGGACCAGCATTTGTGAAACTGGCACTTCAGATTTCTGTAGGATAGCCGGGGATGAAGAGGAACCAGAAATCGTTGAACATAACAAGCGTCAGTTCGTCCACCAGTATCGTGCGTTTGAAAATTTTAGCGCACGAAAAATGGCTAGTTGTGTAACTTGCGTTACAAACGCCTTTTCTATCAGCTTTGTTACTTGTTTTTACATTGAAAAATTGACCTGGAACATTTTCAATTCCTTTTTTATCCAATACTGTATGTTTTTCAAAATCTGCAATAAGTTTCTCCTCCATGATTCTAATTTTTTAATGTTTTTATTTTTATTGTCGGCTGATTAGTTGACAAAATAACACAACGCGTTAAAAAAAAATGAAAGTTAAACAACGTAAAAGAGTTTCGTATGTAACTTGTTGTATGCAAAAACACTATTTAATATTTTTTTTCTACAGCTTGCACGCGCCCTAAAGCGTGCTATGGACATATAATAGGGGCACTTCTGGGCACAAATGGGTGTTAAATATTATTATTATCACATGTCAATATAAGGGAATCACAATGAACTCAACCGGATCTCCGAGTAGAGGTGTGTTATTGCACCACTCGTCTGCAGCCAACCTAACTTGGAGACTTAGGGAAAGGATAATATTAAGGATGTTGATAGTGTTTTAAAACCAAGTTTGAATTTGCTTTGAGTAATGTGTCTGTAATTCTTGTAAAGTTTTTTATAATTCTTCTTTTAGTTATTTTTTAAAGCAAAAATATTTTTGATTTAAATATATTTTGAATATCTGTTTCATTATGAAACACACCATACATGTTCGTTATACTTTGCTCCTTTTATATATCGCAGACATGTATTGATTTTTTTTTTTTTTTTGCTAACAAGCACATAAAAAAAGAACGAAAAAAACTAAAAATAAAAATAAAAATGAAAAACAAAAACAAAAAAAAAGCGAAGGAAAAGCATAAAAAATAAGAGTATGAGATATTTAGGAATAAATTAAAACTTACCATCATCTGGTATGAAATCAACACTGACATTGTTCAAGTTCACTTGGAAAAATTCCAGAAAATATTGAAAGCCCTGTTGCACATGCATTCTGTTGAGTAGACGAGAAGGCAATAAAATACCCACACGCTGCCAGGACACAGCAGCAGAAGCTGCTTTTGACGATGAAGATGCTGGTAATGAGGATGTTGGTGATGATGGCAACGGAGTAGAATAAAATAATGAAGATGCTGCTGAGTTGGCTGTTTTGGGAAGCACTCGCTGTTGTTGTTGCTGTTGTTGTCTAAATAGATGCTGGTATAAATTGTGTGATAAGTACTGATGCTGATTATGTTGAGATTTCAGGGGCCTGAAGGGCAATGAAGCAGGTGATAATGTTGTTAAATTTAAAGCAGCGTCAGCTGACGTTGTAGATGTTGGTGATGGCCACGAGTTTGAGGACAATGACACCAATAAAGTTTGAGGTTTTGTGCGCTTTTGTTGTTTCGCTTTCTTGTCTTGCAACAGCACTAACAAAGAATCATTGTTTGCTGTAAAATCATATTGTGTGTAATTTAAATGGTTCACATGTGTGGCCGTTGAGTTTGGAAGTTTATTTGACGTTTGTGCTGAGACATTTGGGTGCACATGAAAGGAGTCCTTGTCACTATTAACCACATCATGTCGTTTATCATGTGCATTGTAGACAACATTATTAGGCAAACGTTGTTGCTGGTCTGTGCGAAGATTTTTTATTAATCCACTTACAGCATGTCCTTGCTGTTGCTGTTGCTGCTGATTGTCAGCAATTGTTGTTGATTGCGTTTGCTTTTCATTTCTTTTAACAATGATATTTTCTAGATTTTCTGTTGCTTCATGTACTACAGAGTTGAATGATTTATTTATGAGTTGATGTTGTTGTTGCTCTTGTTTTTTTTGTTTCACCTTGATGTTTTGTTGTTCTATTATTGATTTATTTGTAACTTTATTTGTATTTCGTTCTTCTTGTTCTTGTTGTTGTTGTAAAACGATTTCAAATATCCGCTCAATATCCTGTGCAACAGCCAGAGTATTAGAGGGATTTGAAATATTAACATCAAGTGCAGCAAAAGATTCTATATGTTGGGCAGGTGTGTCAGCAGTAGTGGTGGTGGCGGTAGCAGCAGCAGCAGCAAAACTTTCAGGGTATTTAGTTACGAAGAAGAAGAAGGCTGTCAACAGCAGAAACAATTTACCAAATTGACAGATTGTTAACTTCATTTAGATGCAGCTACAATTTATTTAATTCTGTATGCCATTTAGATGATTTTCTATTTTCTTCAACTCAATTTCTGGCTGTCTTTTTCTCTTTAAATAAATGAAAGTGTATGGAAGCAACTATGTTGGCGTCATACGATTTTTTGCTGCATTCATAATGTAGTTTGAGCTGCAACTTAAAATAAAACTTTTTCCTGTTGTTGATGTTTTCTTAATTTAAGTGCATTTTAATTAGTTTTTTGTTCTTGCTGGTTGTGTGCGCTTCTAACAATGGTGACAAAAATAATTTTTTTTTCACACATTTTCAGACATTTTATTGACAATTTTGGCACTATTTTTTGTTGTTGAAGTTTTAGGTGGAAGTATTGCAATTTGCTGGAGCTGCAAATAGAAAATTAATTTTATTTAAAATTAGTTAAACAAAGTTAAATTATAATGAAAGGCGTTATATATTGATTACTAAAATAACTTTAATTTCAAATTAAGATCAATTATTTATTTTAGTATTTTAGTGCTTATTTTTATACAAAAATTTGTAAAAAAAGAGAAGTTGTTATAATTATCTACTGAATCATTTCCTTTAATATAGAACAAAATTCTCGTAAGCGAAAATTCGACTCGATAATACAGGTGAATGTATTTCTAATTTCTAATTTCTTAAGCTTTGTATAGCAACCGTTAGCAGTATTTTGTCTCTTCTGCAAAATTTGCTGGAAGTGAGTTAGCAGGTTTACACTCTAAGCCGACGATATATATATGCATGTACGAGTATTTATAAAATGCTGTGGCAATAAGGAAAAATTTCTTAAGTCATATTTCACAGTTTTGTAGGAGAGCACTTTTAAACTTTGAAGTCGATTTTCAGAAAATTGTTTCTTTTAGAGTTAATTTGGGAAATTCGGTGTTCACATTTATTGTTTTTGAAAAACTACGTACAACACACTATAATTAACAGATTAAATGTGCAACATTTCAAATTAGAAGCTTACTTGAGCTTTAACTCCATATGAGGTTTTAAATCGAAAAAGATAAGCGGGAAATTGTAGAGCTATAACTTCCAGAAAAATCGCATAAAATAGTTGAGATTTTGCTTAGGAATACTTATGAATATGCAGATTACATTGGTGCCATTAACTCAAAATTAGCTTATCTCGAGTTAAGCACTTTTTTTTTTGCCACCGAATTTTATATACTTTGTTATTTATATGAGAATAAATTACTGCAGTGGCCTGCTGTTGTCTCACAAGCACGGTTAGCTTAATCTATTAAAATTTCTCGCTCTTTTCAGAAGTGACAAAAATATATGCTTTCCTTAAAGTCTTTAACTTTTACAGAAGCTTCTACTTCTACTTCATACAAAATACAATTGATAGGAGCTTTTACTTAGAAAACCTTATTCAATACACGTGTGTACACAAATGTATAATGCTTGCTTTATCACCATCTCCATACGGAGTGACAGATAATTTTGTAAGTTTATGTTTTTCCACTAAAAGCAAATGTCCATAGGGGAAAGCGAGTGGGAAAATTAAAAATAAAAGATAAGGAAATTGTGTAAACAAGTCCAACGGACACTCGTGGTGGCAGCAGGGGCTCAAAACAAATCTCAGTGCTGTTGTTATTTTTTATACATACTTTTTCGCATTTTTCCCCCAACTTTGTATTGTTCATGTTGTACAACATGTATGTACACATCTATGTACTGCAGCAGCAAAAAAAAAAAAAAAAAAAAAAAGGGACTGAGTTTGTCCATATACGAAGACGATTCTAAAAGTAGTTTTCGTTAATTTTTCCCCAACTCTGTAATTACATGCGTTTTGAGAATAAAATTTTTATGATAGGAAAAATAATTTAAAAATTCTATTCGAAATGCGAAAAAAATTTTATTGTATGAAATAAATATCTCACGAGTAACTAAATTTTTATTCACTCTTGAATAGGGATGCCAATAGGGACTGGTTTTTACGATCCCGGGATTCGGGATTTCAAAAAATCAAATCCCGGTATTTCCCGAAATTTTTTGAGATTTAGGAATTATTCGGGACTCTGGGTCTTTTGAACATTAAAAGACACATGCTTTTTATAGATATTTACTAAAAAGGAGTTCACAAACAAAAGTATTATAATTATTTCATATTAAATAGTCAAAAACAATTTGAAAATTCACAAATAATATTTTTGAAAATCACAAAAGAAAAATAAGCGCAGCAGGCTTACAAACTTTAGCAAACCCCAGATTCATATCGAATATAAATTACTTGCTGGGTTTTGTTAAAGTTTCTAAGCTTACTCTTACTACGCTTATTTTTCTTCTCAAATAGTTTTTGAAAGTCTGTGCATAAGATAAGAAGTTTGTGACTGTTCAAAATATGTGGTTGAAGTCTACTAATGATTTGGCAAAGCATCAATGAAATACGTATATAGACAATGCTTAACCACCGGCAAATAAATTTAAGTTATAAAAGATCAATATTGTGTTGCCACGGTTACTATCTTCACAAGGGGGAAGGTCATGATGAATTTATTTTTAAAAAACAAACAAAACTTAGTAAACAATTTCGGGATTGACTGAATCGCGAAAATTCCGGGATTGAAAAAATTAAAATCCCGGGATTCGGGATCCGCTGAATCCCTTAAATCCCGAGTTTTTCCGGATCGGGATTTCGGTATTCAATCACTGAATTACAATAACGAAATCTTAATCCATGGGCCAAAAAACCCCGAATAATTGAATACCCTAGAAATATTGCAATTTAATTTCATTATTTTTTGTAATTTGCAGTTTCTCATTTAAACCCAAAAATTACTTGGCTACCACCACCACCTGACACTTATTTTTATTTGTACACATATTTTCTTTCCGCTGTGATTTGTTTTTTATTGTATTTTGTCCACAACAATTTCTTTTATATCTTTAATAAAAATACTACGAAAAGGAGAGAAAAAGAGAAAACTGGCGGGTGCTTCATGAGCAACTGCTGTTGATTGTGCACATTGTCACTACGTCTTTGTTTTTTTTTTTTTTTGGTATGAAAGTAATAAAAGAAATGTTACTTGCAGTTTAATAATGAAATGGGTAAAATTTATATATTCACTTTCAAAATAACTTATTGCTGCAAAATTATACGAGTATATGTATATTTGAGTAAAGGTAAAGATTTAAAAATTTAAAGTTTAATTCTTACATTCTCACATTAAAAACAAGCAACCTGTCTAGAAAATTTATACATATAAAATTAAAAAAAAAAATCAACCGACTTCAAGCACTAAAAAGTTAAAATTTAAAATTTTAATTCAGTTAAATTAAATATTTGTCGGTGCTAATCAGGTAAGCAAATTATATATTTAGTAGGGTATTCATTCGGTTGACCGAATTAACTGATCGGTTAATTTAAAATTGTCTTTTTTTTCATTAATGGTTAAATCGGTTAATTTCAGTCGATTAACCGATGTAAAAAATATTCACATTTTGTAGTATTATAATCGTTTTTTTTTTGAGTCTTCGTCAAAGCCTTTGGACGTGGCTTTAAAAGATTTTAGTTAGAGTCTTTACTCTACTTGAACTAGAGCGAAATATTAAGTTTTTGTTTACTAATTTAATAAAAGCCAATAGTACTCTTACCAACGATTTTTTTTAAGCATGAAATTCAAATGACTTGTTTAGAGACTACTTATGCATCTTACCATATTTTTTTTATAACAAACACAACCTGCGAAGAGATTAGCTTGTCTGCAGAAAACACCCAGGGGTCTATAGCGAGAATCGAACCCACGACCTCTGAACTGAGAGGATAGCATTGCTACAATTCAGCCACAGCGGCACCCATAATTTAATTAAGAATTAATTTTAATGAGAGACATCTTCAATTGTTTTGTGCCTATAATCTGAAATATTTCCTTCTAGAGACAGTACAAAAACGATAATTAAGAAATTCAGGAAAACAATTTTTTCCAGAATACTCGCCGCTGAGGTCTACCGGTATAGTTCAGATGATGACCCGCCAACACGAGGAATTATTGATAATAATACAAGAAATGTTCAAACAAAATTAACTTAAACAATAAAAAGTTATAATAATTTGAAACATAAAATAAAATAGGACTCCAATGGCATAATGAAAAAATTTTATATGTTTAGAGAAATCCAAAAAAAAACTGAGAAACTATATATTCTGTTAGGAATTGCTTTCGATTTCCTCAACAAGTCAAGTTTTATAAAAACTAAAAAAGAGAACCGCTTCCATCCTTAACATTTAAACCAAATTATTTTTCTGAAATATTATGTTAGAAGATCTCTTGAAACTATTGGAGTAACTAATGTAATGAACTCACAAAATTTTTAGTATTTAATGGAAACATATTTATGAATGTTTTTTGCTTGCTTTAGTTTGAGAATTATTACGTGAGTGTATTTTTGTTTTTGTTTGTTTTTTTTTTTTGTTTTACTAATGAACTCAAATTATTAAATAATTTATGCACTTTTATTTGTTGGAATTACTTGATTTATGAAAAATCTTTATTAATCGATTAATCGGTTAATAACTAAATTAACCGATTATTAATCAACTAAGACAATACCTCGATTAATTAATCGAGCGATTAAGCGATTAACGCAAAAACTCGATTGAATGCATATCGTAATATATTTTTTAGAGAAGTAACACTCAGGCAATGAATGCCTACTACTATGGTAATAGATAGACCTGGTAAGGTGTTATCTTCTTTAGGAAAGGTGGTGAAGGAAGAGATAGAGGACTGAGATGAGAGATGCAGCGCCTCTGGTGTTAAATGAGGCGTATTAAATTTTTGAAGCGTGATTAGTAGCAATTTTATTGGTTATTTTACTTCACCAATAATTCTACTACACAACGAGGGAGGGCGCTCTGATGTTACATTAGGATTAGTATCTGCTGAAGTCGGTATAATTCAGTGACCAGTGACCATGCCTTCATCACATGAACTTTCCTACAACAACTGATAGAAAGGGACACTAATGTACATCAGAAAAATGCGTGGTGTTGTTATTGGATGGATGCCTGCCTGATACCCGGCTCGAACCCAGGACCTTCGTTTTCATATTCAACAAGCTAACTACTTTAGCAACACCACCCTCAATATTTATTTACTTACAACCAGCAGGATTTATACAAAAATGGAAGTCAGTTAGGTATGTCACTGATGACGCTTGAACGCTAATAAAAGAAGTAATAATTGCTTTTAGACATTATTGGCTACGAAATAGGGACCCATTAAGACAATCCAGTATTGTTTGATTATTATACTACTACCAAAGATTTTCCTGTTATAAAAACAAAAAATATAACATATCCAAGCAAATTTTACAAACAATAATCGACAAAAGAATAGTTTCAAAACTGGTGTAATTAACTTCCCTGTCGTAGCTCATGCAGACAATAATCAAATGATAAATTCACACCTTTTCTTCCATTAAACAAAGGTTAATGTAGATAAAAAGAACTTAAAAAAGGAAATTTTATTATGTTGTACTCTGATGTGCCATTAGTTTCTATTAGTAAATATTCTCAGGCATAAACAGGCATTCAAATGTTATGCCTGGAACACAAAACCCAATTTATCTTCTAGAAACGTGTGAGAGCATGAGGTTTTATCAAAATATTTCATAAGTAAAATCTGTTGGGTATTTGAGAAAAAGTTGTACGACATTAACAATTAAGTTCACTATTTGCATTTTGTTGTGAATGCTGGTAGATGAAACTCGATTATGGAGGGAAACTAACAAGCAATTTGTAGGATACGAGTACGATTTTATTATACAAAAATTTTAACAAAATTTACCAGAAAATGTTAATAAACAAAAAAGTTAGTTTGTTGGTTTAATTACTGAATAAGCATTTTTATTAAAGAGTGTTGAGATTCCCATAAATGTGTAGAAGTCTATGAATATCGAAACTTTTTATTTCATATGTTATTTTTACGTTCAATTTGTGGTCAACCATTTGTCTTTAAATGTAAATAAAAATTACTTAATTTTTATTTTGTTTTTACCAGCGTTTAAAAACTTCCCATTTGAGTATTTTCTTTTGCTTCTGCTCATACTTCTGCTTCTAAAAATTCAAGTGTCGCTGTAGAAGTTAACACAATAAACGAATAGCCTTACACAAAGAAGAGCTTCAGCTGTCAACATGTTTGACAAGTTTTCTGTTTGTCTTAATGTTGCTTTTGTTGTGTGTTTTTTTTTGTTCTTTTGATTTTGCAGTTGCAATTGCGTATTTAATCGCTTGCTGGAAGAAATGTTGTTGCTGTTTTGTTTTAGTATTATATTTGTACATACAGAAAAAAACACTCATACACACACACAAAACACACATTCAAACACATACACACAAACATTTCTGCTTCATTAACTTCGTATTTATCGTTTATTGTGTTAACTTTGACTACGACTCTTTGAATTTCAGTAGCAGAACTATGAGCAACAGGTTGTGATTGGGCAGTCAAAAAAATAAAATGTCGATGAAATAGCACAAATTTAAGATTTTTGCTATTTCGACTGCAGTTTTTTAATACTCGTCTTTACCCACCGTTTCGTTTGCTTTTTACAAACTTCTTTAGGTGTGTTATTTATTTATTGATATATCGAACAAAAATGTCCAACTTTTTATTTAAGACGACTTCAAAGAAGGAAAAGTTTCCCCATGCTATTGTTTTTTGCTGCTGCTACCTTAAAATATCTAGCGCCATTAATCGACTCGAAGTGCATACACAGAGAGAGACAAAAAAGACATTCTAAAATTATTAACTGAACGAATCAACAACAATACTTTTTTTAACTTTCGGTATCAAATCAAACTTATTGTGTTATCAAATTAATAACAAACCGTGCAAAAATACCATAATATAATAATAAAAGAGCAAATTGTGCAAAAATGCAATAAGTTAAAAAACTTATAATGATATGTTATCAACTCAAGGACGAGCGGCAATAGAATGAGCCGGGTACGGTATAAAAAAATCAAAACAACTTATAGCAAAATAAGAACGACTGGATACAAATTAAAAGTGACTGTCTTATCAAAATGAGAACGGTTGGTAACAAAATAAGAACGACTGGTACTAAAATAAGATTATCTTATCAAAACAAGAATGATTGATAATAAAGTAGTGATACCGAGTTTCTCTTAAAAAAAATTATACCAGTGAGTGAGTACTTAACTCACTTTTGATATCTAATGGAATAGATTTAGGTATTTTTCTGCAACTTTTTTCACTATGTGTATGTCCTGTTTTTGTAAAAATTACCGCAAATTATAATTGAGAGCGAAACAATACATGAATGAATTTGGTTAGAATGATAAATATTTCCAAAGGAACTTAGTAACGTCTTAAATTATAAACTTATCACTTGGCAGAACTCGTATCTAAAACACGCGTAATGCAGATGGTTTAAGGAAACGATTTCTTTTGACACACATTTCGCCTAATTTACAAAAGCATGAACGGCTTGATTTTAAATTTAAATGTATTAATTTCAATATAAACTAAATAATCATTTTTAAGACAAGCAGGTATGTGATGAAAAACGATTCAGACACAAAGCCAATTTGAAAACGATAAAAGTTGTGATGAGTTTGCTAAAGTCGTTTTGTCAATAGTTTTAAAATTTGTTTTTAATGATTTTTCCAAACAAAAATTTATAAATTTCTTTTTACAGCCCTATTATATGGTTTATATTTTATTTTCTAGTGTGCTTTTAAGAAGTCAGTAGTTTGAGATTGGCTCATAAAAGATGATACTCAAAATCGATCGGAATTCATCGCACTTTTTTCATTCATTTCAAAGTGTGTGAATATCACACATAATAAATGCAGAGCGCGTGACTAAACTGTGACTAAAACTTCCTTGGAAGCCGCAAACATGCGTTTATTGATATTTTTAACCTGACGTAATTTGTGTTTTTTTTATGAATCGCTTATAAAATTGTTTGCTGGGTAAATATGGCAAATATTTAGTCTATAAGTGTAACATTATTTGCTTGTCCATTAGCGATGATTCCCATATAATCTGCAGATTATATGTTGTTCTATGCCATAGATAGACTTCGATGCTTAAGCTAATACAAACAACACCATGAAATTCCATATAAAAATAACAATAAAGAACGGAAAATGCACATTAGCAAATCGTACTATTGTATTATTGCACAAGTTGTACATTTCTGTTGCAATTGAAACGTGTTCAAATGTACATCCGCTCTAAAACATCAGGTAAACTAATATTGCTGTCCCACAAACACACACACACACAGCGAAACACACACAGAAACATAAACATTTTCGAAAATATTTAGCACAGAAATTCTCTAAATAAATTTTAACATACTCGTGCTTGTCATACAATTTCATTTGTTGTAGTTGTGTGTGTGTGTGTATGAGTGGGTGTGTATAAGTGTGAATGCCCGTGCAGTTGGTTTATGTTTTGAATGCAAATGTTTATGTATGAAAATTTTAAACAAATACTTGCGTATTTACTGGAATTTATATAGTATGATTAGTATTAAGAATATTTGTGTGAATACTTGGAGCTTTTGTTAATTAAGAACTGTCACTTTTGACTTTAATGTGGTAAATTTATGATTGTGCAACGTAACAGGCAAACCATAAATCAAGGCATTATCACACTATCGTTGAGACAATTGCAGCTAAAATAAATCTTAAGAATTATGTAATTTTGTTATTTAGTAAGAAGAAGGAGTTGCAATAGTTCAAACAGCATTGGAAGTTTTTTATTTTTAATTTTATTATAATAACTCGCAATTTAATCAAAAATGTCATAATTCAAAAAACTCAATTATAAAAATTAATAAAGCAAACTTATTGGGCTCGTCCGAATTCGACAATGTGAGAATCGGACAATGTATAGCCGTTTTAACTTTTCCATATGAAAAACATACGATGTATAGCGTGTTTAATTTTTCAATATGAAAAATGGACGATGTATAGCCCTCTTAATTTGTTGATATAAAAAATTAACGATGTGTTGCACGTTTCCGATATAAAAAATGAACGATGTCTAGCACTTTAATTTTTTGATATAGAAAATGAAGGATGTATAACACGTTTAAATTTTCCATAAAAAAATAAACAATGTGTAGCACGTTACTTTTTCCATATGAAAAATGGACGATGTATAGCCCTCTAAATTTGTTGATATAAAAAATTAACGATGTGTTGCACGTTTCCGATATAAAAAATTAACGATGTCTAGCACTTTAATTTTTTGATATAGAAAATGAAGGATGTATAACACGTTTAAATTTTCCATAAAAAAATAAACAATGTGTAGCACGTTACTTTTTCCATATGAAAAATGGGCGATGTATAGCCCTTTTAATATTTTCATATAAAATTTTACGATGTATAGCACGTTTATATTTTCCATATGAAAAATGGGCCATGTATAGCCCTTTTAATATTTTCATATAAAATTTTACGTTTATATTTTCCATATGAAAAATGGACACTGTACTGCACGTTTAATTTTTCCATATAAAAAATGGATGATGTATAGCCCTTTTAATTTTTTGATTTAAAAAATTAACGATGTATAGCACGTGTAATTTTTTCTATATGAGTAAAATTAAAAAAAAAATAATTCGACTTTGAAAATAAGCACTAAAAATTTTAAGATAATTAAGATTCAGTTAAATAAAATATTTTTATATGTATTAAAACTATTCGAAGTCGGTATCAATCAGGGTTCTATACCACAAAACAACCAATTAACTTTTCACTTTCCTTTTCTGAGAACGTCGAACAACCGATTTCACGTACAGACAGATGCACGTCACTTACTCGATTTCCCTATTGAAAAGGATCCGGAATATTTATACTTTAACTTGACCTTGTCATTTGTATTTTTTTTTTTTTTTGTCTCAAGCGACAGCGTTATAATATGTTATTGGGTATCTAGCAAATTTAATAGGTTTTCATTTATGTCTATTATAACCATATGATTTTCGCAATAAAAGAAACCTGAATTTAGGTACTGGAAAGCTTGCCAGATATATCAAAGTCCTGGTTTACACTATGCAAGTCTTATTTCTAAGCTGACTAGTTTGAAGGAGAGAGAGACGAAGGGAACAGAAATGTTTATTTTCCCCTCGTCTCTCTCTCTCCTAACAAACTAATCAGCTTAGCAATAAGACTTGTATAGTGTAAACTAGGACAAACAATTAAACTGCACAATAACTCGTTACAAAATGTATTTAAATGCTTAAAAGATTTACGCCCATATTCATAAAAAAATAAAATTAATTTGAAATCCATTTTAGCAAAATTTTTTATGAAAAATTCGAAATAAAATACATTTCAAATTCATTTTAAATTTTATGAATATGGGGGTTAATATTTAATGGAACAATATATAAAGATTATTTGTAAAATGTCTAAGCAATTATCATAATTCATCGCCTGAACAAGCTGCTTTCGACAATTTTCTATAATTAATTAATTAATTAAAGAAAAAGGTTTACAGTCATGTGCATGAGTTGTAAATATGAAACAAATACTCGTACATTTTACTAATTCCCCATTCCGTGATATCATAAATTTCAATTATGTCATAATCTAATGCTCGACCAAGACAAAATTAATTAATTACTTTAACATCTAAACTTACACTTTTGTTATTTCGAATTCTGAATACAATTGTATTCACGCAAAGGAACTACAAGAAATATATTGATGGCTTAATGTGAAAAAGCTGTATCTCAATTTTTGTTATTGAAATTGCGTTTTAAGCGCTTTCTTCATTTTCTTAAAGAACTAAGTATGTGGCAGTTAAAATTTAAAGATTTAAAGATTGCACTTTTGTGAATATGGGGGGTTTGCATGCTATTAGTGCAATTTTTAAATACGTGTGACCTTTTATGGCCACTCTATCAGAAACTGCCGGTGAAGCGAATGAAATAAATACTTTTGGAAATTTGGGTAGTTTAATGTACAAACATGTCATCTTGTACCAAGTTTTGTTTGAAAAAATATTAAACATTTATTTAGTAAAAAACTTCTACTCCATTTAAAATCCATATTTTAACTTTTCGTCTTACACAAATATTAAAGGATTTTATTCAAAGCACTTTTTTAAATTTAACTTTAGTAAAGGTTTTTTGTTTAGCATATTCATTTCTCTTTCCCTTCAGTTTTATAAAAATTGTTTATCTTAATCATCTGGCATAACAAGGGCTTTTAGTTTTTTTCTATTATTATTATTTTCAGCATGTAAACTGGCGGCAGCAAATTGCGCAAAAAAAAGTGTAACGTTTAAAAGTCACGTTTCAGCAAAAGTGAGTTTTATAAATTGTTAAAACAGAAACAAGAAATAAGTTTATGATTTAACTTTTAATGCCATATAAAAGCGAACTTTTTTTTTCTTTTGCTTTAAGTCTTTAATTCAATGACTTGGTTTTGTAAACAGAAAATATTTTGCTTTTTTATTGAAATACAGGCATAACTAAAAAAAATCGAGTTTTGCAGAACATAAGCTTAAAGTCTTTAATTTCTATACAAATCAATGAAGATATAAAAGTATTATTTTCTCAAGAAGTGGGTATACAAGCATTTTGTGTATACATTTCAGACAAGATTTAAGGACAAATTTTAAATTATAAAAACAAAATACATACAAAATTTATCAACGCTAAGCGTTGCGTTTTACAAAATAGGTCCTAGGTATAATGAATTATTCTACATTATTACACACATACGAGGTATGTTCAAAAAGTATCGCGAATTTTGTGTTTTTTTCAAAAATTATTTATTTATTCATGAATATCTATTTTGTCCCCTTCAAAGTAATCCCCCCCCCCCCTTCACATATAATGCACTTATGCCAACGTTTTTTTTCAATCTTCGAAGCACTTCAAAAAATCATTTTATTTTTAATCTTGTTCAGCTCCTCCTTCGATGCCGTCTTTAGCTCGTCAGTCGCAGTGTAGCGTTGTCCTTTCATGGGCCTCTTCAGTTTCGGGAACAAGAAAAAGTCACAGGGGGCCAGATCTGTTGAATAATGTGTGAGCAAGAAATTGAGCAATTTCGGTACGAATTTCGCGGCGACCCGTCTCATGCCCAAATCATTGATAAAAATCGAAGGGCACGAGCCAATCGATATGTCTAGGTCCTCAGCAACTTCTCTAATGGTGATTCGACGATTGGCCAATACCATTTTCTTCACTTCATCAATTTTTTCGTCTGTTGTTGAAGTGCTCGGGCGTCCGGCACGCTCATCGTCGTTCACATCTTCTCGGTCTTCTGAGAACATTTTGTACCACCGAAAAGCGTTGCTTCGGTCCAAGGTAGCTTTTCCGTATGCCACAGTCAACATTCGGAATTAATTTCATTTTTCACACAAAATTTGATGCAGGTTCTTTGTTCCATTTTTTTTTTTTTTTTAATAGGTAAAAATCGAAGACGAGCCAAAACACGTGCAAGCAAAGCAGCTGTCAACAATTAACTGAAGTTTAAAAATGGCCGAAATTGTCGGCATAAATGACAGACATGAGTGCCAACATAACAGCACAAAAAATCAAAATTCAAATATACGTAACCCGTGAAAATTCAAAATTCGCGATATTTCTAATATAAAGTAGCGATATGTAGAAATATATGTGTGTTATTCAGAAAAAAAATAAAAATTTTAAACTTACAAATCGCAAATTTGTAAATTAAATATCAGTATTTCTATTAACGTTGTATTCGATTGAAAGTATTTACAGCTGACAAATAGACACAGAAACTTTAGATGTTCTGCCACCCCAGGCACACCTGGCCATATGTCACTATTGTATACAACAGATTTTGTTATTTCCTCAAAATATTTGCATACATTTTGTGATGCGCACAAGTTTTCATGAATATTTAGTTTCCGTTACCAGACAAAAAAAAAAAAAAAAAACTTTTATATAAGAATATTAGATTTTATTTTTTGGTTTTATTTTTGTTTGCTGCGTTACATGTGGGAAAACAGTTTTTGCAAACAAATTTATTTTTCCGTTTGTGAATTCTATAATAATCATTTGCGTTGCATCGAAAAGAAAAAAAAGAAAATGTACATAATAAAGGGTTTCACATTAAACGCTTCCTGTGTTTTTATTTAAATAAAACAAAGTGCATGGGACAATTTTTCTTCCACAACATATGAAATATTAAATCATGCTAATGTCTGTCTTAGCTTCACTGGGTGACACGCATCTGAAATATTGAATTTTTTATGACTTTTGTGCATAAATCAATAATATTGCATTTGAGAACCACTCAAGTTTGTGGCTTGTCTGCATAGATCCGCGACTTAAGAGACCTTCACAGGAACACAATTTAAAGTGTTAAAAGGCCAGTTTACATCACTTCCACTTCAGATGATCAGGCCCTCAAGTTGCTCGTTTAGAATATGGCTTGAGTTCTGCAGCACACAGTGCAGCAGTGTTGAAATCACATGTCGTTGGTTTCCACATCGTCAACTACTGACTAAAATTAGCGCTCGACATTGACGTTAATGGCCTAGCCTGTATCCTTCTTAAATAATATGGAACCGATAACGCCACCAGTTTACAATCCACACTATACAGTGACTTTTTCAGTATTCCTTGCATGCCCGTACATCTTATGAGACTTGTTATTGTCACAAATTGGATAATTTTGTTGGTTGATGTACCATACGTCCAGAAATTGGTAGATGAAAATTACAGTCAGTTTCCAACTACCGCAGGTTTTTTTTTTACTGAAAGCACATCGTCTTTTATGGTCATTTGCCTTCACTCTACGCTTGAGTTGATTTTTTAATGGGTGCAGGCCCAAGTCAATATAAAAAATTCACGAAGTTGTGGCCTGCGAAAGACAGAGTTCTTGCCAGCGATGCCAAATGGACTGCCTTGGATTCTCCTGCATAATCTAACAGACAGAGGCGATATTTGTGCCGACCTTAAAATGGGTGAATTACACGAAAAGAAATCTGAATTATCAAGAAATAATTTCATTATTTCCAATTTTTTTTTAATTCATGGAAATTTTGTACATAAAAAATTGCAGCAAAATCGACGTATATCCCTTCAAGAATGTGATCTCTATTAACTGCTAAAGGTCGGAAGTCCCTATAAGAGGTCTTTCCCAATTGAGTTGGTTACAAGCTTAAAGGCGTCTTTGTTTAAAGAAGAATGTCAAGTATTTTCCGCTAAAGAAATAATATAAAAATCATCCAAACTTGAGGAAACTATAGGGAAAGCTTTCTTTTTTGGAGCTTTTAATAATTTTACGACTATAAAAGCAGTTCATGAAAAGGACTCCGGCGACAAGCAAGTCGCTTCGCGGGTTGCGTTTGTTCAAAAAAAAATAATTAAATTTAAATAAAAAATAAGCTTGATATATTCATCTCAAAGTATGTGAGTTTTTAGCAGAAACCTGTACTTGTTCTATTTGTATCAAACTTTTTACCATATTGCTTTATTTCTTATGATTTCCTTAATCCACAATAACTTTTATCAGCAGAGTATTATCTATCTACTCTGTGCTTGGTTGAAGGGCATTTAAAGTTCGTGGTATTCAATTTTTTTTTTAAATTTTTTTATAAAAGCTGTCATATTCAAATATGCTTTCATTGCATTTTATGCACTTTATCTTTGCATTTTCTAGATTATTTTGCCATTTAATTCGATTTTGCAGCAAATTTTGAATTTTTGTGCATATTTTTTTCTCATGCTCGGAAAAAATTAAAACATTTAGTAAAAATTTATTTGTATTGCAATGAAATTTTATTAAGGGAAATAAACTTATATGCAAGCTTCTTCGCGCTTAATTTCATATACAAGTTTAGCAGAAAATATATGAAAAGTATATAATTGGGGAAACCAGAAAAATTTTGTATTTTCATATTAAAGACAGATTAATGTAAAAAAATATGAAAACATATTAATCCAGTAATAAAAATTCTTACTTCTATTTCTGGTGAAACACCAATGAATTTAACATATGCTTGTCATAGAATGGAAGTCACTCAATTAACTTTATGGTGTGCACTTAAAAAATTGTCTAGAACAATTTTTGTTATAAATTCAGTACCTGTAGTGATTGGTATGCAATGAAAATGGTTAACTTTTGGAACTAGTTCCGATTTTTTTGCTGGGTCATTAATAAAAAAAAAAGTCAACAAGTTGTAATTAAAACAAAAATCAAAAAACCCGACTGCGACTAACTTTGAACCGTTCAATGTCCTAAACGGTCATTCGAAATGGTTTATAAGAGAAAATTAAAGCTGATTTTAAAATACCTGTCGAATGATACCCAGTTTGATATAGTTCGATGACTTTTTACAAAATGGCGTCTGTTGGCCGCCATATTGAATTTTTACTACTGTCATATCTTTAGTGACATTCCCGGGATTAAGATAAATCGATTGATGTAAGAATCATTAAAATTGGTCCACGCGTTCGGTTTATATAAGGCAGCAAAAGAACACATACATACATACATATATACATACATACATACATACATGCATACATACATAGACTGATAAACACAATACCCTTCTTTGCGTCGCGCAGTCGGGTAAAAGGGAAGTATATTTCAATGCTACAATAGACAAGCGTTTATTCTTCAACAAACACTTGCAATTTGTTTGTCTTTTTCGAGCGAGTTGTTTATTATTTCTTTTTTCCAAATACTCTGTACAATATAACAAACATTATCTAATGGCAAATTAGACAAAAATATTCTAGTTAAGGCATTTTGGAAGTTTAAGCTTAAGTCCTTCGAAAAATAGGTTAGGAGATTTTCCAGATTTGCATATTGTTATGATAAATAGATATAGAAAACTATAAAACATTTAAATTTAACAACAAGTATAAAAAAATAGTATAGAGTGAAGATCTGCCCCAAAGACCGACACTGCGATACCTGATGGATATTTTGTGCCATAGATCTGTAAATTAAATTAAATCAATCTCAGTCTAAATCTCCTTGTGAAATTCAGCACAGATATTGGCGAAACCCGCCTAATTTCGTCTGAACACAGAAACTCAGAAGGAAGAACACCCCTTCTACTGTTACATAAGACAATACACTCACCAAGAATGTGTGCCGTTGGCTCGTCATCTTACAAGCATAAATGAAAGAAGGTTAAACGAACTTGGTTACTGTTCCACAAAGGATAGATAGTTCAGTTCAAAGTGACCTAAAAGAATTTAGTAACAAGCCGTAAATTACTCCTGTCGAGGTTAAGGATGACTTTATATGTAAATGACTGCATCAATGCTAAAGCACAACAGCTAAATTTTCTTAGCGTTCAAAGTGTCATCACCTTTGATCAGAAATATTACAGTCGATTAGTTAATAATGCGCATATTATGCTAAAAATCGCCTCACTACATACAACTGAATTATAGACAAATAATAGACCCAAAGTTAATTCATTATGGCAAACCAAAAGCTTTAAATAAAATTAAGCTTTTACACCTCAAGTTATTATAAATGTAATGAAAAAAAAAATGTACCACCACATTTTTTAGGCAACTCAGCATTTAATACTTTATTTAACATAAAATTAAAATCTTTTGGAAAATGTTCATTTGAAATGTAACCCAGCAAAACATTTCAAAAAAAAATTAATCGGGTTTAATGGAAACTTTTCCATACTGGTCTAAGAACTTAATAGTTTAAGCAAATCGTGTTACTAAAATATTTGATTAGTGAGAGTTATTTATTTTGTGTGTTTGGCAGTGTATGTTCAAATAATCTGTTAGAAAAAAAGTAACTCATTATTTAACTTTTGCTTAATTATATTTACGGTTTCATGTCACGTAGTTTGTTAAGGTGCATTTAAATTTAGCAATCAGAAAAGTAAGTCTAATGTTTACTATTTGTTTCACCTCTAATGCATTAAACACATTCACCACAGCAGGCTACACGAACACACGACTTCAAATGCCGCTATTAGCATTTGTCGCCTCGTAGCCAGCTACTTAATTATTTTGGGGACAACAGCAGCAGCAGCACCATCTGCATTTCATATTTAAGTATAAATACATATGTAGTTCAGTAATGCCACCTTCAAATATTTTGCATTTATAAAAATTAAATTACTCTTTCAAAATGTACTTATATGACTTAAAATTATAAAAATGAATCACATTATGCTTTACATCAATTTTTGGATATTGTTTTTGTTAAATAATACGAAATAATTGTACGATATCATATATTCAACATTTTGTATTATACTGGCAACACTGAATTTTCTCATTGTAGCCAAATAAATAGAAATTAGTTTAATTGTACTACAAAGACAAAATCAGCATAGACAACAACCTGCCGCCCTGTTGCCTTGCTGTCTTCAATAGAATCACTCTCATATAAACATGTGTATTCTATCCTTGACATTTTGTAGTCGGTAGCTTGCTGTGGTGAATGTGTTTAATGCATAAGTTGTGTACATCTAGTAAACCTCTACCTCCCATGGATCCTGGTAGTCTCATACCTTCTTTGCATGATTTAGAATGGATAGTAAGAATTTTTCTTTTATTAATCTCTAAGTTATTAAGGGGGGATGTTGTTAATTTAATTATTTCTAAAGAGTATGCATGTATTAATTGTTGTTTTTTTACTATTAATTGGAGGCGTGTTCTATATTTTGCCTTAATATCCTATTTTATTTTACAATTATCTATTTTGGTGTGTTGCTGGAAACCGAAAAATTTTTATGTCTCACCTTTTTCTATACTGTCGAGGATCTCATTATTAAGAGTAATCATTCTTTGGGATGCTATCCATTGTCCGCGTTCAACAGGTTGTGTTTAACATTTGCTGAGGCCAAATTCCATTCTGATGTTTGCGGTGATTTTTTAAATAATGTTGATGAGGTGGTTCAACTCACAGTCTGGTTTGCAGCATATATTTTGTTGTCATCTTGCGTTTTGTTGCCTTGTACTGTGACGGATTTTGTTTTACCAAAATTCACTATTTGCGACCGTAAATAATCGATTTTCTTTAAAAAAAAAAATCTTTCTGTTAAGCTTTTTTGGCGATTCTTCAAATACCCACGTCTTATTTTTTGCTGGGAATATTAACGAAATGAAAAGCAATGACAGGCCAGAAAGGGTTCATTTGTTTGCTACTTTTATTTTCGTCCATACAATTTTTCGATTCAATGAAATAAAACTAAAAAGAGGTTTTACTTTCTCATTCTTTATTCACTTTAAAGTATTAAAAACCAAGAGTTTTTATTTAAAATACTCTGGGGTCTACAAAACTATAAAAACAGTTTTATTTGTCTCTTTTTAACGAGCGTAAATAAAAGAAATATTTCTTTTCTTATTTTATATGTTGTTGAATAGCAAAAGCAAATATTGTTAAAGAATAAAGCGAATGAATAGTGCTTTTTATGATTTTTAAATCACTTAAACTTTCGTTTGTGTCTTTTGCTTACATTTGCAATTTTATTGTTTTCCATGTTAAAGATCAAAATTGTTTGCTTGAATGGAAATATTGGGTGAATTCTATGAGAGTTCTGGGAAAGCTTTCGCTATGCAAATTAGCTACAAATACACAAAATCAAAAGTAAGGTCAACTCAAGCGGCCAAATAATAGAAGTTTTAGGCCACATTATTATGTTGCTTTGAAGGTAGAAGTCGTTTCTTAATAAATTGCAATTCAAAGTACTATAGTAAAAGTTCAAATACGAGTACCAGAAAGTTTAAAGTAATAAAAGTTTTGCTTAAACTGTTGGTATTATATTTATTATTGATATATCTGTGGCAATAAGGAAAAAAGAGCTTAAGTCATATTTTACTGTTTTGCAGGAGAGCACTTTTAAGCGTTCAAGTCAATTTTCAAAATTTTATTTCTTTTATAGTTAAATTGGGAAATTCTCTGTTAACCTTTACTTTTTTTAAGCAAACCTCCTTCTACACACTATAAGTAATACACTTAAGTTGAAATATACCTAACTTTAACTTAAATTAAGTTTTTATTCCAAATGACATTAGAAGTCTAAACAAGATAAGTCGCAAGTCAATGTGCAATAACTTCCTAAAAAAATCACACAAATTAATTGAGATTTTGATCAGGGCTACTTTCAAATATGCACATTACGAAAGTACCATTAACTCAAAATCAGCTTATCTCGACTTAAGCACTTTTTCCTTTTTGCCACAGATATGTTTATAAGCTTTTGGCAGTAAGGCAAAAGTGTTTCAGAAATTTGTTTCTTGTACATTTAAATGGAAAAATTCGGAGTTCAGTTTTCTTTTCTTTAGTTAAACATCGTTCTATACACTATAAATAATAGATTCAATTTGAAATATACTAAACCGAAGGCTAAATAAAACTATTATTCCACATGAGATTATAAATCGAAAAAAAAGCAGCAATTCATGGCGCTATAACTACCTAAACATTCTCACAAAATAATTTGAATTTTGCCCAGGAGTTGTTATAGATATGAAAATTAGCTAATCTTGACTTAAGCAATTTTTTCCTTTCACCATAGATATGTTTAAATGTGGCAAGATACGGTGGAACACAAACATTGAATTATTACATAGAAATTGAAGGTTAGCCGCGAATAACTTTGTAAGTGAAAAACTAATAATTTTTCAGCAGAGCCAAAGAAATTTATTTTAAAGCTAGACTGTTTTTTTTTTGTTTAATTTTTTTTTTAGCTTATCGAAAATAATCATAATTAGCATTAGCTTTTGTTTTTGTAGCTCTGTTACATTTATCAATTACTTTCGACAATTTCGTTTGCATGATTTTGTTAGTTACGTACAAAGTTCTTCCACCGACTGACTGTTTGTAATTTGTATTTTGGCGGGGAGAAGATGCATAATTTTGGATGTTTTGATGTTTGAATAACCCAAGAGAGTAATGTTAATGGTAATCTCTAAAAAAAAAACTAGTTTTGTAAAAATTGTCTATTACAACGTTATTCGCGGCTATACTTCAATTAGTAATTTTCTTATGAGAAATATTTTAGGAGAAATATTTATTTTAAAGGTCTTATTACATACATTTAATTGTTGTTGTATGTTAATCTAAAACACTGTAAGTTTTACTTTTGTTTCAGGGTGTTTACCTTCATCAAATCAAGAACTTTGCTAAATGCAAATGATTTAACAATTTACACTTCTCGTTGTTTGTACAAAAATTCAATAAATCAAAAACTTTGCAGTTGTTTGTAATTTGTGAAAGCTGTGGTAAAAGTTTGTGACTTTTGTGGGCATGAAGTAATGTGTGAGGTGTGTATGCCAGTATGCGTGTGTTAACATCCCTGTAGGAAGCTTGGAGCTAAGTGTCTACAAGTTATTACTTGTAAAATTTTCATTGAACATGTAATAATAAGAATTAAGCGATAAGGATTCTTTCCTTACCCATAGATAAAGAAATTGATATTTCTAGCTTAAGCGCATAGGTATAGGAACATGATTCGAAATTTTTTCGTACCTCAATTGCGTGGCATTAATCTTGCTGATATGTGGTTCCAACAGGTAGGAGCCACATGCCACACAGCGGGCGCTACAATTGATTTACTCAAAGAAACTTTTGTTGAAAAAATTATTTTACGTAATGGACCAATTAATTGGCCACCAAGATCGTGTGCATAGTTGCCAGATGAAATAGAAGTCAATTCGTCAAATTCCAAGCGAAAAATCGTCAAAATCTTCAGAATTATTATCCGAACTGCTTTTTCATACATACATATATATTGGAATTGACCAATTCTATTAAATCAGGTACTACTTTCAAGTCAAAACAATTACAATTATTTATTTTTAAATGATCCTTATTACACAAAATTGCTTATAGACGATATAACCAACCCTTTGCATTTATATTTTTTTTTTTTTAATCTAAAAGTTTTAAGTGTATAAGGAAATTTTAATAACTTTAATTGTCTGAATTCAGATTCAACATTCTTTAACAAAGTGAGAAAACTCTTAGAATATTGTGGAAAGAAGTTTTATTTTTCTATAATAATATTGTAGGGATCAATTAGGCTTAAGGCTTCGAATTCATCTTCGAAGTCAATCAAATGTTATTAAAACCCTATCACACATTTTTAAATTTGATTAACTTTATCATCCGTAAATATATCCCTGCAATATATTCCCAAGTAAATTTCTTCAACGTCTAAATAATTATTCTCATCTTTATAATCCATCAAATAAAAATGATCACAATTCATATTGATTGAATTTTACTGCTTATTTTGATTTCATATTCTAGTAAAAGCTGTCAAGTTCTTGATCAAGTTCAAAATTGTTTTATATATATTCAGAAAAAGGTGTAAATTTATAATTATTTAAAATCGTGAAATTGAAAGCGAAAATCGTCCAATCGTCAAAACGCTATTTTAGGCACCTAAGATCGTAAAAATGACGATAAATCGTCAAATCTGGCAACCGTGATCGTGTGCGCGCCTTCTACGCACTAGCCATGACAGCCACATGGCATAAATCATATTTAAACATTAATTGCATTAAATTTCCTTTCGAATAAAGCCCGTTTCATTGATATTAAAAATATTACCTTGTTTTGTTATGATTTATAAAAATCACCAAAAGTCACAAATATCAATTTTATGTACTTTATCTCGGCACATATTTAATAGTTAATTTGTTTTTATATAACACTTTTTTAATACACATACACTTTTATAAAATAACCGTATAAAAATTTAACAGTAAATCGTCAAAATTTAGACAAAAATCACTACAAATGATTCCTTTTAAATTGTTCTCATCCAAATTGAAAATGCATTAATTAATATAATGAATGCAAGAAAAATCATCAAAATCAAATTTTTTTTTAGTTTCTTGCAGACGAGTTTTGCTATGATTTATTTCAAAAACTACTTCTTCAACAAACTTATTTTCCTGAATTACAAAAATTTTCAAGTTCAATTTTGTTTTAAAAATAGCAAAATAAATACCAACAAATTTATTTATCGCCATAAAAATCCTCCAGTTGCCAAATGAAACATTTAGACGCCAAACAAGTGGAAAAATTGCCATGTTTGGCAGCAAATCGGCATATCTGACAACCCTCCCTGATCTACTGTACTGTTTTACTTTTTGCACTTCCTACGGGGATGTAATATGAACGCCTAAAAGTATGCCCCTCTTTTTAACACTTGCAAAGTATTTTACATTTTACTGTAAATTAACAACAGACAAATGTGAATTATCAAAAGCAGTATGAGTATTGCTGGAATTCAAGTTCAATTTAACACCGACCAATCTTCAAAATTGTACAAAATTTTTAAAAAAATATGCAAAATTTATTTAGTATTTAATAGTAAAGTCCAGTACGGAGTTCTTTTGGAATTTCATGTTTGTAAATTTACATTTATTTGTACATGGAAAATAGCGTGTAGCCTTTTGTGTAGAATAATCTTTGCATACACATAAATTTATTTATTTTTAAATTTAAAACACACAAAAACACTAAAACTTAATTAAATTTTGATGAAAATTAGAAATGTCAAAAATTCCGTGACCAAGCAATTTTATGAACATTAATTTTAGTTTCAGTTGACTAAAAAAAGTCTCCACTTATATTTATAACATCCCTAAGATAGGCAATAAATTTAAAAAATTCCGTGTACTTCTCTTTTGCAAGTCTAGTACACGGACAAATGGAAATTTCTTTATGAAATTTACCAACCCAAATTTCCGTAATTTTTTTTTTACATACAGTTTGTATGAGAACCTGAAATTCCATATGAACTCTGTACCAGGCTTTAGTAATAAGTAAGGCTTTTAATTTATGAATATATGTACATGTCTGCATATAACCCAAAAAATTATATATACATAAATAGTTATATACAGATAAATAAATACATATCTAGCAAAAAAAACATGACAAATGATGGTTCTATTAAAGTGAATCATGCATGATTTTTACATTAATTTTTCATTGAAGATCATTCAAATATGTACTTTGATCTCCATTTTATTTTTTATGTTTTTTAATTTTCTAAATTATTTAAATTTTAAAATAAAAAATTAACTGACTCAATGACTTTTTTTTATGAAATTTTAAATCAGTTTTAAAGCAAAAGTTTAATTGATTTAATTAAATATTTATTGCATTATTTGTTTTATTTTTTAAATTAATTGTGTTAAATGTGGAAGAAAATTGGTTTGAGTTGTTATAAAAATGAATTAATTATAATAATAATTAATGTAATTACTACCACTGTTACCAGACTTCAATAAAAATAATTATCCCTGAAGATGTTGTAAAATCCCAACATAACGTTGGATACAATAAAATTGAAGAAATTGAATCACCTTGAAAGCCTGAATAAATAGAATACCCAGCAACTGAGGGAAGCAATGTATTGGTTACTTGATAACAAAAGCTTACAAAAGGCAGGTTCTCTAACAAAGTAGAAAAAAATTTAAAAAAAAAATTGCAAGCCAGTGACTTTTGCATTTGAGTACACAAAAACTATATATTTTTACTTCTGTGGAGCACTTTGGCAAGGCAAAAAAATTTATAGATTTTTGGAAGCTAAATGTATTGCTTCTACCTGGCCCATCTCGAACAAAAAAATAATGCCTTAATGACGTGCTTAACAGCAAGTGATTCTGTAACATTATCTCTCTTACAAAAACGCTTCTGGGAAGCAGAAATTCTTGCTGGGTATCCATACAACTACACTAATTCATATTAAAATTTGTATTAAGCATATTTACTCTATGTGATGTATTGCAGTGCTTAGTTACAATATTTCTTTGAGTGGTTCAAAATGGTTCATTTCATTTTGTATTATATCACTCCTTGCAAAAAAAAAAAAAAAATACCGATAAGAAGATAGTACTAGGCAAAAGTTTAAACTGATCAGAGAAAATAATTAAAAGCAAGTTAAAATTCACAGAAATTGACATGAGGAGTTTCTGTGAATTTTGACTTGCTGTAAACTCTTTCCGCTGAACAGTTCGAAAATGGCAGAATTTGAAAATTGTCTAGCCAATAATTGTTAAACAAAAATACAAACAGATAAAACAAATGTTTGGTAATAAATTTAAATTGAATGAAAACGTTTCATTTAAAAAATTACTGGTTTATAATGTTGAGGGGAAGTGCCCAAAATTACACACAAATTTTTTTATTCAAAAAATCTTCCAAGAAAATATTCTGTGTCCCATTTTTGGATAATTAAGAATTGGCAGTACTGTACGTATAAGAGCAGGCCCATGAAAACTTAAAACTGCTGCATAACAAATAAATAAATATTATTGGATCGATTTAAGTGAAAAATATTCGCATATTCACTTATCTTCTTCATTAACACCATCATTTTAATGTAGAAACTTGATGTTTGTAAATTACAAAAATAAAATCATATTGTTATAAACACTTTTCTCACATTAACACTTCCAGATAAAGAAATTGGTAATAAAAAAATTGCCCACATAATTAAATCATTCGCTATTTAAAGTGTAGTTTCCATATTACAAATGATCTGCCCATCTAGAAAATTTTTATGGAAAATACTCATACACATTTCCTAGACAAGTTGAATGTTTGGAATGTAAAAACAACTCAAAACATCTTTTAATCGCTTCTGGTGAACCACAAAACATTTAAAAATGTGTTAAAATTTAAGACGACAAAGAGCTCAAATTTTATGGTTTTATATGTCTAAATATTTAAATAAACAATTAAGAAAATATTTGTCTTAAATAAATGAAATTACTTAATAAAATATTTAGGCAAAGTCACTAGTGTTTCATTTAATATTTACCCAGGGTTAAGCAATTATTTGGCTGCTAATTAAGCTTAAATTACCGCGGCTGAGCTGTTTGCTTAATAAAAGCTAAATGGGGTCATCTTTGTAGCAGCTGAACTTATAGCGTAGCTAAAGTTTTGTTTTCGCTTTCATTAATATTGTTGTATTGTGGCAGTCATGAAGGTGTATTAACAAAACGAAACTGGGATTAAATTAAAGGGAAACAAGAGCATAAGTCTGGAAAGGCATTTTCATTGTAAATTCTTGTATTTAAAAAAAAAGTAACCAGCTATTTATTTACCAAAATCTAAAGACGCTTTTGCAGCAACTGAGTATTAATGAAGTTAAAATTTTGTTCTTGTTTTATTGTTATTGCGTTTACACAGATTAATTGAAATTATTGTGCAGAAGGTTGCTGGAAACATATTTGTATTTAAATTTTTTTTTTAACTGCGTCCTTAATAAAATAAAATACAAACAAAAACTGTTTACTGTTTAATTAAAACTTTGCAAAACTTTTTAATTCTTGTGCACACAATTGTGCTAAAAACACAACTGGTACGAACGACGAATTTCGTCCATGTCAACGAATTCGACGATAAGAGGTCGCTGCGTAAATTCGTCGTGTGCAGCACAACAACGACGAATTTACTCAGCGAATTCTTACCTTATATTTGATAAAGTTGGTTATTGTGTGTGCAGACAGTGGGATAGAGAGAGAGAGAGAAAAAAATGTGTTTTAGTCGTTCGTCGACTTACAAAATAGAAATAAATCGTTCTCAGAGCTCGTCATGCACGACGAATTTCGTTCAACGGCGGTGTTGTGTTCATTTTTATATGCACAAATGTGTTTTATTTTTTATGACGAAAGTTCGCACCGAAAAATTCGTCCTTCGTCCCAAATGTGTTCCCAGCATTAATTGAAATAGAATGAAAAAATCACATTAATTAATAAAAATATTTTATGCAATAAGTCCGCTTTTACAATTGGGAAATTAAAAGACAGACATTTTGCTCATTCTCTTTTGAACTTACCCAAATCTTTTACAATTGCGAAATTAATAGACAGACAGAAAATTTATAACTTGTTTTCTTCTTGACGTTTGCTACTTACATACACTTACACATGAATACATACATATGCCTTGATACACATCAAGTATGCATACAGCCCCTGAAAGAAGAAAAATCATGTGAAGCAACAAGAATAAAATACGAAAAGTAGAAAATAGAAACAAGAAGAAAATTGTCCAGTACAGAGGGTCGTGTACTACACACTCTACCTCTTCAGCCCCCCGCCTACAAACTTCGTCTGTCTGCCTTTCAATTTCTCAATTGTAAAAGGGGACTAAGGATTGAAAATACTGAACTTAATGCCAATTAAGAATATATTTCGGATTAAAGTTTAGGAAATATTCGAGAAAAAAAATTAAATTTTTAAATCTTGTTCGATTTAGAAAACGAAATAAGAATAAAATTTGTAACATTAAAAAACTTGGTATCAAAAACACAATTTAATCAAAAGTTATACGCACTTTCAATTCAAATTTTGAAAAAAGTCCATTTTTCTCCGTTTTTTTTAAAGCGGGTTAATTTTTTCGCTATTATAAAAAATATTTTGCAAATTTTTACTTATTCAAAAGGTAATACTATAAGATATATTACAAAGGAAATTTTTGTTAAAAATTTTCGTTATTGAAGGAACCAAAAATATACCTATTTTTGTTATAAATATCAAATGTAAGGCTCTTATTTTAAATACCAAATCTTAAGACAAGACACTTTTTTAAATATTTCCAAAAAATAAGAAGAATACAGCAAAAATGCTGAAAAAATCCCATTTTTGGGATTTTGCGAATTTTTTGTTGGGAATTGTCAGGGAACTCAAAAGCAAATTATATTTGCTTTTATGTAATAATTGTACTATTTTTTAAATAAACGAGCACTTTCAGCCAAAAATATTGATAAATGCAAATATAAGGGGGTTTTTTTAAAGGGGGCATATTTTCTTAATGATTAATACGAGTAATTTGCAAAATCGAGTGTAGCCTAAAATTTTGTAAATAAACTTAATAAAAATCAAATCAAACCAATTCACATATTCCATTTGCAGAAAAGTTTCGTATATAAGGCAGAAATCTACATCAACTGACACCACACACAGTGGACCAAACACCGAAGAACGCTGATGATGAAGGTTTAGTGGCCTTCGAAAACGGCTGGCTGTTCCGTTCAACTATGTGTTGTCAGAATATTTACAACTAACTTTGATGTTATTTGTTCATTACTAATTATCACATGTAATTTGGCTTAAAAGGCGATACGAACATTAGCTTGTTCAATTCATTAAATATAGAAACAAATGCAGTTCGAATAATAATAATTAAATTAACTAAAATTAATAAAAATTGTTATGCATTCAAAATTACTATAATTAAAAAAAAAACATGAAGCTTATGTGATTGCCCGAGAGAACTTTACTATTTAAAGGAATAACCGGATAAAACTTCAACTTTTATTCGATTATTCGTATAAACTTTAGTTTCTTTGATAAATCCAATAAGAAAATTAAACCAACCAAACTCTTACAATATCTGATAAAGCAAATTACTTTAGCTTGATAAGATTTATCACATACAAAAACCGATATTCAAACATAAACTAAACAAACAATAAAACACTAATTTATTAAAAACATTCAAACATGCTCGCATATGCCACAGCTATCATTTGCTTAATAATAATAATAATAATACTTACCATGATGCTTTTGAAAGCACTGCATTTTGATCCTCTTTGTGGTTTTTATCCTCAAGATTAATTTAATAATGGAAGCATTCAACATTTTCTTCAGTAACCTCTCACACATCACACATTAAGTTTTTGTTGCCACACTTAATGATTAACGTCATTCTTTTTATTTATTTTTCGCTTTCCTTTTCAACCATTTAGCAAAATTAAAATCAATTTCCAACAAAATTATCTTCGCAAAAAAAAAATATGTGTTATGGTTTTGTTATAATTTTATTTATTTTTTTTTTTATTTGAAAAACATTTTCGCTTTTTTTAACCACAATTTTTTTGAGGTTTCTTTATATGTATGTATGTATGTATATTTTTTTGTTTTTTTGTAATTTTGCACTTTGTATCTTGTTTGTACGAACTTTAATAAATTACATTTTATTGTATTTTTCTTTGGTATTTATTTCTGTTTTTTTTTATTATACACACATTTGTTTCCTGTTTTTGTGGTTGGAATGTGGTTTAAAGATGCGAGCGCAAAAAAAACAGTTCAAAACTGGTGGTGGTGCATGAAAAAGGGAAGTAGAAAAAAAACATACATGAAAAAATACATGTGCGCACACAAACGCATACATATCGAGCCATAACCGCCAAAAAAGCCTAAGCGCTATATTGTTAAAACTTCGTTTTTTGACCAAAATCGATTATGTACGATCGTAAGTAATGGTTTTTTGCCAAAAAATAAAAATTAAAAAATATGTCGCTTAAGCTTTTTTGGCGGTTATGGCATGATATGTATGTATATTTTTTTTTTTTTGCAAAATGAGCTTAATACACCAATTCACTGACAAAGACAATTGGAAGGGGAGCAACTTATTTATCTTGTAAACTATATGATGTGTAGTATAAAAATGAAAAACATTTTGAAACTGAAATACATGTCCCCATAAGTTAAGCGCAACATCAATGATTATGTTTCCATATTTACTTATTACATTTAAAAAGTTTCTTCAAATCAATAAAGTTTGTCGAAATGCTGTAAAAAAAAGAACTTAAAAGTATTTACGTTTCGTAGGAAAAATAGACCCAAGTTATTGTTTTAAGGACCATTTTCACAACGATACAAAAGTAAACTTTAAGAATTTAAAACCATTGCAATGCAAAATACTTCATATTCATAAAAAATATTTTAGATTTATTAAGCGCTTATTTGACATATTTCTATGGGAAATTTGTCAAATAAGCCTATAATAAACCTGTAATATTTTTTATGAATTAGAGCGTTAAAGTTTACTTTTGTATCGCTGTGAAAATGGCCCTAAGTTCTTTTTATGTATAAACATCCCAATATTTAAAGCTTTCGCTGCTACAACAACAAATATACGACAGCTTAAGAGAGTGCTAATGCGAGCAATGTGATGTTTTGAAATCCTCTGTAATATACAGACGATATAATATCGTTAGCTGAAATGCAAAAAGGCGTAACTAAGAAAAAAATTCAAAAATGAGTTTTTGATTGATTATTATGAATCCCATTAAACTACAAAACTTGACACGATTTTAGACTTCTGCCATCAAAAATTACGCTTTTATTAACGAAAGATAAGGAGACTTAACCACAAGTTGTTAAGTTTTTTTTAAGTTTTTTTGCTTCTCCTATAAATTTATATTTTTGTTAGTTACGCCTTTTTGCATTTTAGCTAACGATATATAGACATTTGAAATTTTCAATATTAGTGTATTTTTCTTACACCAATTTAGTACACCAATTTTAAAAGACTTCGCTGCAGTAAAGCATTTAAAAAATCCTTTGTGTCTTAAAAGTTTTTGTAAGTGTCCTTTTGCAGGGGTAAAACCTTTTCTTAATCAGCAGCGCTAACAAAAACTGCCATGAAAAATTAAACAAAATTTCCTTTTAGCACAAAATTCTAGCACAACTTAAAATACCTTTCAATTTTCTTACTTTCAATCTACTAAACATAAAAAAGGATAAGCTTGCTTGCAACCTTCATAATCTTGCTGAACCATCTTTTGAGTTTTGTACCCAAGTATGAACTTTTTCATATTTTAAAAGCAATAATAATAATTTAACTTTGGGTACTCTGCTCTTTTTGCGATTATCAAACAATTAATTTTTTAACACAAACAATTAGTTAATTAAAAAAGTCAATTAAATTTATTTAAAGGTAGAAAATGTCTGGAAGGAGAGTTGGTAAATTGTTTATCGAATTGGCAATAACTCAGATTGAGACGATGTTAAATGTTAGCAAACTGCCTTGCAGCAAATTGTAGGGAATACATTTGTAATGATAACGTGAAAAATAAATAAAGAAATAAATAATTTCTTTGCATAAAAACAAATTTGTAAATATTAAAAAGAGATTGATAAACATACATGTATGTAAGTTATAAAATTGATATTCAGACATATCGCTCTTTTATTTTAATAACGTAATCACTAAACTAGTTCTACATAAAACGAGCTTAAAGTTTTAAATTTACACACAATTGAATACAAAAAGCAATATTTTCTTTTTCTCTCAACAGTTGAGTCTACAAGATATTTTTATAAAATTTTTAGAAAACCGCAAAAAAAATCGGAACTAGTTCCAAAGGTTTACCACTTTCATTGCATCACTATACGTACTGAATTTAATATTCTAAGGCTGTTGTTTATATAAAAAAAATGTTCTAGACAACCTTTTAAGCGAATACCATTCATTTGGATGACTTCCATCCTATGACAACTATCAGTAATTCCAGTAATAGACTACTTGAAGCTGAGTTCATCAATGTAGTAAGTAATGATTTGTATTGTCACTTTTGCTGGGTAGTGATATGAGGATCAACTCTGCATTTTTAACTTAAAAATCGAATTTTATTTAGTTACAACGTTCTTCAAGTAATTCATCAACATCTGAAAAGCTGTTCTCATTTACTAAGGAAACGAAATAGAAAGATAAAGTCGGTGATATCACGGTTTCGAGTTCAAGCAATTATTAAATCAATAATCAGGCCATTCATCAATCAATCTTTTCAATTTATTATTCAAGTAATGTATTCATCAACCTCTCAAGCAATCAATCTAAGAAACAATCAATTAACATATCAGGCAGTCAATGAAGTCGAAATTCTAGATCATATTCTACGAAACTACGAAGGTGTCTGCCACAGCAGAAATAGCCAATTGGGTAAACGCCTATTGGAGGATTGGGAACGCCGAACACTAAAATCGCTGGCAATTTGGACTTTCTTTGGGTAAATTGGCCTAGAAAAGGTGAAAAGGAATAGCAAGATTTTTTTTTTTTTGATCGCAGTGTCCAATGTTTCCGTTATAATTTGAATTCATTCATTCTTTCAATCAAACAATCCATCAATAAATCAAATAAGCAATCCATCAATTAATAAATTATTAAACCAATAAATTGATTTGATAAATCAGTCAATTAAATAATTCATAATTCAATCGATAAATCAATCAACCATGAAATCATTAAAAAAAAAAATTATATAATTAAATAAATTTTTCAATTAATTAATCAGTCCCCAATCAGTCAAACAAGCAAAAATCAATCAATCAATATTTCTATCAGGCAATTCTGCAAGCAGTAAATAAGTCGATAAATCAATAAATCGATCAGTAGTTAAATTCATGCTTCCATCAATTTATCAGTAAATAAATCAAATCAATCAATCAATAAATTCCTTTATCAACTAATCAATCAATCAATCAATCAATCAAGGAGCCAATCAGCCAACTCATTACTCAAAAAGTTACGCATACAAGCAGTCAATCAGTCAACATATTAATCAAACAATTCATCAAGCAATAAAGAAATCAATCAATCTGTAAATCAATCAATAACTAAATCAATAAATCAAACAATTATTAAAGTTCAATAAATAAATCAGGAAAACAATTTAGTATTCAATCTATAAACCTATTAATAAATTATTCTATCAATCAATCAATATATAAAACAAGCAGTCATAACATCATTTTATTAATCAGGCAAACAATAGATCAATCAAATAATTCATCAAGCAATAAATAAGTTAATAAATCAATCACTAAATCAATCATTGATTTGATTGATACTCAGTCAATAAGTCAGTAAATCAGATAATTAATCAATCAATAAACCTATCAATAATATAAACTAACAACTATTTGACAATCACTCAACCAGACATTAAATCGACCACACAAACACAAACAATATACCAAACAAATTTTAAGTAATCATTAAATTGCTACATCACTTGATCAATCAGTGTATCATTTAACAAATAAATCAGCCAAAAAAAACAGTAATCAATAAATTAATAAAATCAATCAAATAATTAATTTATTAATCATTCAATCCATAAAACAATCAATCAGGATGTCAATCAGTAGATCAGTCAAAAAGTTAAGCAATCAAAATAAACCAATCAAATGTC
Source organism: Nowickia ferox (assembly GCA_936439885.1). Taxonomy (NCBI): domain Eukaryota; kingdom Metazoa; phylum Arthropoda; class Insecta; order Diptera; family Tachinidae; genus Nowickia; species Nowickia ferox. The sequence goes on along the minus strand of OW387023.1, from coordinate 14,604,019 downwards.
TTAACGAACAATCAATCATTCAATAAATGAGTTAATCAATAAATAAACCAATCAATAAAACAATTTATAAATTAATTCAACAATAAATCAATCTTCCTATTAGTGTATCAGTTTGTCAAGCCAACCAATCAATCAACTTAAGAATCAAGCAATAAATGCACCATTCAATACATCATTTAACCAGTTGATCAATCAATCATTAAATGAAAATTAACCAACCACTCAATAAATCAAACAAACAATAAATCAAGCAACAAATGCATCAATCAATGAATCATTTAACTCATCATTCATAAAAGCAATAAACTAATCGATCGATAGTTCAAAAAATCAATGAGTCAATTCATCAATAAATCATTAAATAAACAAGCAGCAGCTCAATAATTCTGTAGATTAGATTTTGTAAATACAAACGATTTCTTAGTTTTGAAATTTGTATGGAAAAAATATTTTTTGCAACAAATTTTCGAATTTTTTTTTTTTTTTCATACAAATTTGAGAACTTTAGAAACGAAATTTTTTACAAAATCTGCCTATCAATCGGGAAATAATTATATCAATAAACCAATAAATAAATATAAATTAAATAAATTTTAAAGAAATCAAGAAATTAAGAAAATTAATAAATCAAAATAAGTAAAAAATTTATATAAACTTGCTCAGTAGTTCATTGTGAATAAAATTTAGAGTTATGAACTGGACACTAAAAAAAAACAGTGAGAATTTTTTTTTAAATAAAATAACTTTGAAAAGACCCAAAACAGTGTGGAAGCTGTGTTAGTTCATCATAGAAAATATTAACGTAACTCATTAACTCTTGCACGCACTTTGTTTGCTCGGTTCTTCTCTACTTTAGCTCTGGCTAAGAGTTATTGTAAACATAAAAAATGTTTGGATCTTGATGTCTCCAAGATTCACAAGAATTTTCTAAACTCCTACTCCTCCTAATGATAGATAGTACATTATATATTACATTATATATTTCCTTATTTAGAAGCCAAAGGTTTCTGAATATTAGTTTGTGTAATTTTATTACTTGTGAGCGACAACAAGATTATTTTGTAGGCATTACTTTTTGATATTTAAGTAAATGTACTTAAGAGCTTTATGTCTGCCATTTAAATTATCTTTCTTCCATTTTTTTGTTGTTGTTGTTGTTGTTGTTGTTGTTGTAGTGAAATCAACAAGGGCCATCCATGTCTTTGCATTAAAATCTTTAAACCTTAATTCTTGCTGAAGTTGACTAAGGCACAAGTAATTGAATTTTCAAAAATTGTCCACTCCTTAGACATTTTAATGAAATTCGAAGATGAAATGGAATACAAAATATAAATGAAAGTAAATGAAATTTTACTCTAAGGGTGTGAATAAATAAGTTTATGAAGTTAAAGATTTTCAGCTATGAAAACAGCAATTTTAACACGACGTTTCAAATATTTTATCTTTTGAAAGAAATCGGTTTATTAAACTTTCTTAAATATTAAATACAAATTAGTGTAATTAATGGCGTATTGTAAAAACAGATTTCTAAAACATTTTATATTAAATTGTTAAATTATTACAAAATTAATTCCAAGAGCCAAAATTCATGGGAAATAAAAATTTTTCTTATCTTACTTAGAAAGTTGTTTGGATGTTGTTTGTATGTAAAAATAAAATTCCCTAAATCGTTTTTGTGGTAAAATGGACGATTAAGTGCTTTATAGTATTTACCAAAAAATACACGAACGATTAACTTCAAATTCCCTTTTTATCTTTTTAATTAGAAATAGAAGGTGCCAGTGTTAAATATTTTAAATGCAAAAGATTTAAGTAAATGTTTCAAAGAAAACAGATTTTACTTTATACACATTCAATGTGAAACACATTAAAACACACTTTATTGTACAATTATGTGTTCTTAAATACATTTGTATACAGTGGCGGACGAAACTTTTTGTAATGGGAATTTTTAATAAAAGCAGAGAACTTTGCAGTTAAATAAAAAAAAGATAAATTTTCTAAATTTACATGAAATTTACTTTATTCGAGAGATAATCTTTTGGCATTGTAATTTAAATATGATTGCTGGCGTATGGCCTTCACGGCTGCCTCGAACGTGGTCTAATCTGTTTAATTTTCCATTACTTTTTCCAACATTTGTGGCCGTATATTGTCAATAACGCGGCGAATGTTGTCCTCTAAATGGTCAATCGTTTTAGACTTATTGGCGTAGTAGTTAGGGCTTCATATATTCGCCACAGAAAAAAGTTTAGCGGCGGGTCCGAAACGTGATACCATGTGGTTGCCAAACATTTCCGTCTTGTTGAAATCACATCTCCTGCACATAATTTTTGTTCAATTGATGAACGAAAAAGTCAGCAATCATTGCTCTATAGCCTGATTATAGACTTTAAAGACTGGTTCGGGTCTACGCTACACTCTACAGTAGCAATGACTTCTTTTGTACGCACTATACAAGGTGTGTTCAAAAAGTATCGAATTTTGATTTTTTGTGGCGTTATGTTCGTACTCATGTCTCTCACTTATGCCGACAATTTCGGCCATTTTGAATGTTCACTTAATTGTTGACAGCTGCTTTGCTTGCATTTTTACCTATTAAAAAAATGGAACAACGAAGCTGTATCAAATTTTGTGTGTAAAACGAAATTTAGTGCGCGGATGCATTCCAAATGTTGACTGTGGCATACGGAGAAGCTACCTTGGACCGAAGCAACGTTTATGGGTGGTGCAAAATGTTCTCAGAAGGCCGAGAAAATGTGAATGACGAAGAGCTTGCCGGACGCCCGAGCACTTCAACAACCGACGAAAAAATTGATGAAGTGAAGAAAATGGTACTGGCCAATCGTCGAATCACCATTAGAGAAGTTGCTGGGGACCTAGACATATCGATTGGCTCGTGCCATTCGATTTTTATCAATGATATGGGCATGAGACTGGTCGGCGCGAAATTCGTACCAAAATTTCCCAATTTCGACCAAAAACAGCATCGCATGAGCTGTTGGACTCTGTACGCGACGACCAAAATATGCTACAGAGGGTCATAACTGGTGACGAATCGTGGGTTTATGGTTATGACGTGGAAACCAATGCTCAATCATCTCAATGGAAGCTGCCGCACGAACCAAGGTAAACATCGAAGACGAGCCAAAACATGTGCAAGCAAAGCAGCTGTCAACAATTAACTGAACATTCAAAATGGCCGAAATTGTCGGCATACGTGAGAGTCATGAGTACTAACATAACGCTACAAAAAAATCAAAATTCGAATATATGTAACCCGCGAAAATTCAAAATTCGCGATACGTTTTAAACAAACCTCGTATATATACATATATATATATATTATATGGGATTACAAAATGTTTAACAAAAAAATTTCCATAAAAAATTAATTTTGTAAGGCTTTTGTAAACCAACTTTATCTTTTTTTTAACACGGTAGCATGAATTGCTTTTTTATACGAACTTATTTTTTTAAAGTCTTAAAAACAAATATTAAGGTTAGATATTTAAATTAAAATCAAAATAAATCTGTATTTTAATCAGGAATAATTTCTTAATAAGTAAGTTCAAGTAAGTTTAGCATTTTTCACTACAGATCGAAATATTTTTGTTGATCAATGTGATTTTCTAAAATAAGCTAAAAGTATAGTTTAATTTTTATTCCCCTCTTTAAAAAAAAAATCACATGAATTAATAAAAATAATTTCATTCTATAAGAATTGGAAAATACTGAACTTAAGCCCTACTAGGAAATGATTCCTGATTAAAATTCATTCTACTTCAATTAAATTTAAAATGTATCAAATAAAACTTTAATATTAAGCAAATGTATGATATCAATATTTCCAAAACTTTCTGACCAACACTGTATTAAATAATAACAACAAATTACTACATACGAATAACAACAATAAAAACAAACCATATCAAAAGTGCGCTTAAGTATGTGTGTGTGTGTGTGTGTGTGTGTGTGTAAGAACAAGAGTGAGGCGCAGTTTTCTCACTTGCACAAATGTTTTGTTGCTGGTATGCTTGTATGTATATGTATGTACGTGTATGTAAGTGATATGAGTGGCGTAGGGGAGTTTGAGGGTTAACTAGATTTTGATGATGAGCTATTTATTATTGGCGTACTCACACATTCATAAACAACTACAAGTAAACAATTTTTTTTACCTTTAACTGTAAGCTGATGTTGTTGTTGAGACAATAATAATGTTGGTGTTTATGTTTAATATTTTTTTTATTCCTTTTATTTAAATATTATATTAATTTTTTTATTGATTATTAATTTATTTTTATTTTATTTTTTTGCACTAAAAATTAATTTATTCTTTTATTTAAATTTTTGTATGTGTGACTTTTTTTCTTATATTTTTTACTTAAACTTTTTCCTTTTGCAAACATTTACTTTTTAGAGAAGTTCCGCTTTTATTAGTATTTTTTTTACTAAACGCTTTGAGAGTTACTCGTTAACTGTATTCAATGTTTTGATTCTGCAAAGGAATTTCTTCATTCATTCATTGTTTTCCTGGCAAATGAAAGCTTTCAACGGCGAATTCGCAATTCTCAGCTTTTGCTTATTTGAAGCGAAAAGCGAGCAGCTTTAATATTCCCCGCCTGCTTGTTAAAGAAAACTTGATTGTGTTGTTTTCAATCAGTGTTTTTTCTTTTCCTTTCAACATTAAATTGTTGTTATTTTTTGGTTAAAGGAAAATTCTTTCTTTAAAAAAATTTAATGCAAAAATTTGCTACAGATAAAACAAATATAAGAATTAAATAAAATTAAAAAAAAAAAAAGTTTAAGTGTTTGTGTTAGATAGCTTCTTCATATAAACATATACTTTTTGGCAAATATTTGCTAAAAATCAGCTGATTGTTGTTATATTTGAAGGCTTTTTGTTTATTATGCTGGTGTGTTAATATGCTTGTTATTTGATATCATCAAATATGGGAATATTAACATGGCACACTTAGACCCTTTTAAACAATCCATCAAAATTAGTAAAACTAAATTCCTGCCAGCTGGAAAAAAGACACTAAATAAACAAGTTAAGTATAGAAATTGCTTGAATGACGGCTTTTTTGCCTCATCATAAACTTGATATCTTCCATATGTCACTGCCATTTTGAAGTAAAGAGTTGTTTTAATATTCATTTAATTTATCAATTTTTTTTTTTTTTTTGTTAATTAAATTATAATAATGGCCAGTACACAAATTGATAAAATATATAAACTGAGCCTTATGGCCGCATTATAAAAAAATTAATTTGTATACCAAGTGTGCTTTAGTTAAAATTAGTATTGAAATTTTGTTTTCACACACTTTCCAAAAAAAAATATTTTTGAGACAATTTTAAATGTTTAGTTGCACTATAGTGAATTTTAATCGAAAATAATTTCTGATTAAATTAAGTTCAGCAATTTCAATTCTTGTTGAATGAAATATTTCCTCTCTTCTTAAGAAACTGAGATTAATTAATAAAAATATTTCATTCAACAAGAATTTAAATTACTCAACTTAAGCCCGACTAAGAAATTATTTTTGATTAAAAAATATTTTTATAAAATACGGCAGTTAGTCTTTTACATGGTTTGTGTTCAGGAGGCATGGAATTCTTTTTTCATGAGAACTCTAATCTAAATTCACCAAACTAATGAGTATCGTTGATGCAATGCTTTTGATTTATAATATATATATGAAAAAAAGTTAGAGAAAAAATTATTGTGTTATTTTTCTCTTATTTTTTAAGATTTTGATTCATATGTGCACCATTTTGACAACTGTTGCTTGTTTTGTATTTATTTTGAATTGCCATTTTATCACGAACACACTCATACCAAAAAAGCGTTGACAAATTTGTGTTCTTCATGGAATTCAACAAATAATTTTACATATTAACAATGAATAATTAATGGTGTCAGCGCCAGCAGGGTTTTTTTTTAGCAAAATTAGCAACTATTAACAAATATGGACGAGATATCAAACCAAGAAAACTTGTAATGAAAAAATATAAATTTAATAACTTTTAAATGTTTCCCGCAACTTTTTAAATATTTTTTAACAAAACATTGTGCCGAAGGTTTCTCAAAGAAGAAATTTATGCTTTTTTTTAAATCACTAGCATATTGCCCCCTAATTTGTTAGCGACTATCTGAAATGTACTAACCATGTTTTTAAATTGAAACCCTTATATGTATGTAAATAGGGTTCAAATACACTAATTACACGCCACTTTTTATTTTGATATTGTGTTCAACAGAGATGCTTTTAGTGTTAATTCCGTAAACCCATTCACCAAAGCCCCCTTGTTTGAGACTTATGTGTATTGATAGGTGTGTGTTTCGGCTCTACGAATTATCACCCAAGTGCAAATCGCCCGAAACAGCTAAATAAAAGAATGCCCAAGATTATTGGTTAATTGGTCATTGTGAAGAAATACCCAAAAAAAAAAAACAGTGCCCGATCGCCCAAAAAAAAGTGAAGAGTAACCCAAAACTTTAAAATGAATAATCGCTCAAAGTTTTTGGGAGTTTCTTCATTACGTACAATCTTCCAAATTTGGAATGCATAATCGCCCAATTTTTTATTTTTTTCTTTTTTGGTTTTTTAAGATTTTGCGGAAATTTGGCAAGTCCGCCAAAGTCGATGCACAATCACCAATTTTTTTTTTTAACTATTTTTGGGCAATTCTACATTTTTTGGTTTTCGGGCGATTTGCAATTGGGCAATAATTCAAACAGTAGTGTGTTTCTTGTCGGAAAATATCCATTAAATAAGCAGAATTGTCGCATTTGGAGTGAGGAGAATTTACAAGCTTTTGTCGAAACACCATTACATCCACAGAAAATTACTGTTTGGTGCGCTAAATGGGCTGGCGGGGTCATTGGCCCATTTGTCTTCAAAAGCGATAGAAACATTATTCGAAATGTTTTCGTACCTCATTAGTCTTGCTGATATGGGGTTCCAACAGCAGGAAGCCACATTCCACACAGTGGGCGCTACAATTGATTTACGCAAAGAAACTCAAAGTTGTCACACTCTAAAAACTAAAAAAAAACACGCTTTATTATTCAATTATTTGCTTTGTGATTTCCATAAGAGCCACAGTAACACATTTCGCCAGAAGTCGGTAAAAATTCTTTAGAATATTTCAAAGCAGGAAGAAGCTTTTCAAAGCTTGTACACAGACTATACTTGTAAGATACTGTAAAAATAATGACAATTTTCTCGCAAGTCTATGAAATTTTTTGTTTTCATAACATGAAGTTTGTATTTCTTTGAATGTTTTGCAAATTTAATTCACTTATTTTTAATATCAGTGCACTAATTTATGTTTAAGCACATAATTTGCAAATTTTCTTATAAAATATTTTTCTAAATGATACAAATGATTAAATTTTCTAATTTAATGATTTGTATCATTTGCCAACCTTTTTAATAGTATCGATATGTATGAAATTAATTCTATGTACAATAATTGCGCGTTTCTTTACTTTAAATACTTTAAGGCATAATTTACGCAAATTCAAAACCACTTTGATTTAAGTAATTTTACAAGTACACGTGCTTTCTGTATTTACATAAATCGGTAGACCAGCCAAACTGGCAGCCACCATACCTCGAGAAGTTTGTTTCTTTCAGCACAATGAAACAATTATTTGTACAGCTATTGCGGCGAGTAGAGGTTAACACGTTTGAAGAAATTTCTATTTAAATAATTTATTCTAAGCCTAAAATGAAGAGAAGAGCATGAGCTTAATACCAAAAGACAGTGATACTCAGTTTTGCAATTTTAAAGAGGAACATGTAAATATATTTTTAGAGCCAGAAATTCTTTATATACAGGGACTTTCAATTACAGGTTTATGGTGATTAAAAATAATAAGGCAAAATAATAGTAAATAAATAAAATAAATATATAAAGTAAATAATATTTATTTATGAATACAATATCACACAAATTGCCGCTACGGCTACAGTTGGCAGGACCATATTCTTTTCATGAAATGTTTCATCACTGATTGAGACATTTCCAACTGTACGTACGATTGCGTTACAAATTCCACATTTGAGGTCTTCAGTTAATTGTGGGTCATTATTATAGATAATATATTTCACGCAGTCCTAAAGAAGACTCCAAATGTATCAAATCACAACATCGTGGTGGCCAGTTGTGATCGTCTCTTCGAGAAATCACATGGTGAGGAAACTTTTCACCCAAAAAAGCTATGGTATGTTTATTTTTATGATACGTAGCGCTGTTTTGTTGAATCTAAACGTCATCCAAAATAATATATTCCAATTGCGGAAAGTGCATTCTTTTAACCGTAACGGTTATTACTCCAGCCTTATTTTCGAAAAATTCAGGCGCCATGCCAAAACCAACCTCAAACAATCGCCCTTTGAGAATAGAGAGGCTTTTCAATAATAATTCTTGGATTTTTCGAGCACCAAATGGGACAATACCCCGCATTAAATTAGCAAATGAGGTGAAAAAGGGCCTTATCAGACAAGATGATTGTTGTATGAAATTCTGGATAAGTTTGAAGCATTTGAAGGACCTCTTCGGCAAATACATGATGTTAATGACCTTTTTCTGTGGGCTTGAGTTAAACTGTTTTTATGTTATTTGACTTTAAAAGTGTAGTGTAAAATACGATTAAATGTCATTTGCCGAAATCCTAATTCCAAGAATCGACAAAAAATCAACAGCATTTTCTCCTGACCAACGTGCAAGTGTTCCATTCTTCACATCGCTAACTTTTCCCAACATTTCAAGTGTTTCCACCAGTTTCACAATTGCTGGCTGAAAAGTTGTTGCACTAGTAATTTTTTACTTCTCATCTATAAAGTAGCTACAGGTTGAGTCATGAAAACTGTTTAAATGGCGATCTTTTCAAAATGTAAAATCACTTTTATAAAAGTTCACGTGAAATGTGTTCGCTTTCTTTAAAATTGTGATCACCAATATTTGCTTTGTTGTTGTGTTACTCCACTTGTTTCTAATTTTGTTCACCATTGGAAATATTTTACGTAAACAAAATGTTCGCCTTTTATTCCTGATAAGGGTGAATGTCTTATTGGAACACCATGTACTCGTACATATTGTGAATTGAATACGTACAAACATAACCAAGGGCTGCTATAAAATTTCTCTTTAAAAGATACATAGATACAAATAATATTTAAATTAATTAAAAGATAAAGAAAATAAAATGGAATTTGTGTTCTTTTTTTTATTTCATAATAAAATTGCTAAACTCAAAATTTGCCAAAAATTTTTTTGTATTTTGTAGGATTTACAAGTTGAAAAATGTTTTTGTAAAATGTTTTTTCTAAAGCTTTAGATATCCTTCTAATTTTAAAGTCATACATTATTCTGTAAACAGGTCAAGATTTCACAAGCTACAAACTTATAAATAATTTTTCAACGAATTAAAAAATAGCTTTTTAGATTGGTTTAATAGTAAGCGAAAGTGTGTTAGCTAATATTATTGAAAAAAGGGAACTTATTTCCAATTTAAAAGGTAAAACACTGAAACATTTTTGTTTTGCTAACTATTCATTCCGTTCCGCAATTGCAAATTTTGAAATTATTCATTCCTTTGCTGAGGTATTTTTCTGCAGTTGCGGTATCATCTCTACAGTGACTATAGATATTTTTCTCGATTTTGCTTACGCTCAAGTTTTAAGACCGAAAGCGTATGGAAACAATAAAATTGTAAGGAATAAAATTTTGAAAAATTAAAGTTTATTTAAATTTATTCTAAATGCTTTATTATTGCAAGAATAAAATAAAATCAAATAGAAGTAGTCGTTCATTTAATTTAAAAAATATTCAGGCTTATCCTAAATAAAATTTCACATGGAAATTTCCGTACGTGTGAAAAAATTGGTATCAAAAAACTTCATACGATTGCGAAATAATCTGACAATTTATGAAAAAAAATCATTCACATAAATTTTTTCTGTTGGCAAAAGTGGAAGCATGTAAGTTTTTAATTTTATTGGAATTGATTAAACGAAATTAAAATCCTTCACAGAAAAAACAATGTTTAATTTTCAGTAACCAAATTCATTGAATCAGTAAATATTTTGTCTGAATGCGGTCCTACAAATAACTTTTGTAAATTCTGATAACAATTTTGTAAAAATTAAAATTTATCAGAGTTCGGCTGACAGAATTTGTTATTTAACTGTGTTGGTGTTTATCTTACTTGTTGGTTGACAAAACGTGCTGTTGTGCTCTTGTTGTTGTTTATTTGGATTGATCGTGTTGTATACATGTAAATTCCGAAAAGTAGCCGACAAACGTCGTGGCGTGTTTCTTCTCTATACATCATTTTTGCAACAAAAAATTTACTGGAACAGTAAAAAATATTTACCGAAACTAAATTTTATTTCAAACAAACGTATGTTTGAAAATTTTTTGGGAATAATTTTTCTGTGTTGTGAACGAAAAATTTGATTCGGAAATTTTCACATATGGAATTCATGATAAGGCTGATTATATTTTGTCGTTCTATATTTTGTTGTTTTTAAGTTTCAAAAATAATACCCAATATAAAATCCTATAATAACACCAAATATTTATCCATTAAAATACTAAACTGGCAACGTTGCTTATTAAAAAAAATTGATAAAAAGAGAGTTTTAAATAACGGTTTCTGTTTAAGCTACTTTCTACTTTCTAGTAGCTTAATCAAAAACCGCTAGTTAAAGCTTTTATTCTTACTACTGCCCTGAAAGCTTATTCGAATAAATGCTTTTATTGGTGTAGAATAATTAGTGACATAATTGAAAGAAATAAACTTTAACCATAAAAAGCTCTTTTGTGTAGATGTATATAAAAAAAGGTGAGATTTAAAAATAAATAAATAAAAAGCTTTCGAAAACATAATAGTGCTGCTCATATACGGTAAACAACTGGTTACTCATGAAATTCGTATATTTTATTGTGAAATTAGCGTCTCTAAATTTATAATGGTTTCAGAGTGGATTTAATACACTGAATATAAATTAACAATAATTTATAGGGTTTTGTGCACCAAAGGTAAAAAGGAGCCCTATTGCTTTCGCTACAATGTCCGTCCGCCTGTCTGTCTGTCCGCCTGACACAGGCTGTTTCCATGAGAACCGTTAGAGCTAAAGCCACGAAATTTTCACCTAATATGTAAAACGTTAGGCGCTACAACAACAACTACATGACAGTTAAAATTTAAAGGGTGTTCTAAAGTTTTATGTAGTATACAGACAATTATCTAATTATCTTTGAGATCTTCAAAGTTTTCCAAGTGTATTTTTATGCAGACTACACTGAAAGTTAGAAAAATCAAAACTAAAGAGTATTCTATCAGTTAATGTCATTTGAATTTGCTGTATTTTGTCTGGAAATTTTCAAAAACTCTAAAACTTAAAATTCCAAAAAATAAAAAAATGGCCAAAAACCGAAAAAATCGCTAATTCGAAAAAACTAAAAAACTCCCTAAAACGAAACTAAATTGCCAAAAACCAAAAAATTCGCCAAAAAAGAAAAAACGCCAAAAAGCTAAAAGCAAAAAAAAATCGCAAAATTTGGATTATGTTATTTAGACAATTTACTGTATCTTGGAAACCGTAGGACTTCAAAAAGCGAAAAAAGCGCCTAAATTAAAAAAAACAACCGAAATAAATCTTTAAAATTCGAAAAATTTGCCAAAACTAAAAAACGACAAAAACTGAAAAAATCGCATAAACCGAAAAAATCGCAAAACGAAAAAAAAGCCAAAGATAAAAAAATTGCCCAAAAAATTTAAAAAAAGTTTGCTCTAGTACTTAATTTTTTTTTAATGTCTACATCAGGCTAAAATTCGTATAGTAGTACGTATAGCTCATTTGCTTCAATAGTGTCATAACTCAAAAATGCGTTTTTTTATAATAATGCAAAATAATATTCTGCATTTTGTATTTTATCTTGTGTAAAAATTTTATATAAAGAGCTTTTACTACCACCTCGTGCGAGAAGAATACTGTTGAGTTTTATGTAAATTGAAAACTTTAAATGCGTTTTCTGCAAAACTAGTTTTTTTTTTGAGTTGTGACACTATTGAAGTAAATGAGCGAACAAAACCTCTCGTGTGCGAGTCAAAGTCGCAGTTTACTGAATTTATTTTCTTTATCTACGAGCACATATGTATCTCTTGGCACTTGAGTGTTTATGTATGAGTGTTGATGCATTTTTATGAATACTTGTCACTATAAGAATAATGTGAATGATTTTTAATATAAATATATATTAATGTTTTAATTGAATTACAATTGTAATAGTTCTTTCAACAAAAGGTTTCATTTTGGTAAAAATAAAAATGAAAATGAGAAGAATAAAAATGGTTTTAAAATCTAATGTGGAGCTCATTTCTATTTAAATTTTTAATATAATTTCTCACTAAGGTTGGCATCAGCCTGAGCAAAATCTTACCATCGATCTGCTTTCCTTGCTTTAGTTCCTTTAGTCTGTTTAGTTTGATTTTTGTGATTCCAAACTTGTTTCATTAGTTGCTTTGAGCATTCTAATTGCAGCTATTTAAAATTAGTAAAACTGCTACAGGAAAACTTAATTTGAAACATTTTAAAAATTTTATTTGCTTAACACATTTGTTTCAGATTTTTCTTTTTTTTTTTTTTTTTTTGTTCTATCATTTGTCTAGTTTAAGATGTTTATTTATAAATTTTCTCTTTAATCAGTCACTCTATAGAAAATATTAATGCTATTAAGTGCCATTAACTCATTTAAAAAGAATATCTATTAATCAAATACTTCAACGCTTTCACACGTTTGTAGGTGGCTGCTCTTTGCATGTTATAATTAATGTTGTAAACTAAAGTAAATGTCAGCTGACAAAATATGTGTCCAATACGAGAGCACATTTAGTTTCATAATTTATAGCTCTACTCTACACACTTTGTTACAGCCCACTACATTCACTCAGATATTTGTGCTCTGTGTGTGTGTGTGTCTGAGTAGTCAGCATTATTACTGCATACTTGTGGGCGTGTGAATATTTTATTAAACATTAGCAAATATAAAATTTTTATTTAAAGGAAAAATGTGCTAAAATAAAATTTATGATTATTTTTAACATATTTTTTTATTTTTCTTTAAGCGAAAAGCTATAAAAAAGTAATTTTATAAAATAAAAATATTAAATTTTTTTTTGCTCACAATTTTCAGAAAGTTTAAATTCGCATTTGTAGGGTGAGATTTTACGTTTTTAAAACCAGTGGGAAAAATGAAAGAATGCCATTAAAATTTATTTTTTTTTTCTTATACAAAACAACCAATTGCTTTAAACATTAAAAGTAATATTTCCATACCTTATCAGCTAATCATTTTTCAAATGTTAGTTGCTCATGTTTAATATACAAAAGAAACTTTTAAGTTGATCCAGCAAAACTAGCTTTCACCAAAAGTTATTTTATTGAATAAAGCTTAAGTTAATTGCAGGAAAACCCAATTATGTAGGCAAGCAACTAATAAAATTATCAGAATATACGTAATTTTTGTACTTGTGTGAAATCATATTTCACTAAGTGCTAACTAAGATTTTCGTATGAAGCAACATATGCAAGGCAACTAATAATTTGCATATTTAATTAAATCTAACCAGTCACAGCACAAGCATTGCTTATCAATTGAAGCTATTTCAATGTGTACTTTCTTAAATATGCCTTTTAGCATAGTAGACAACAGCTGCATACAAGTAATACTATATGTGCTTTGAAAATATAATTGAAGATTGCAATCTTGTATAGAGATAAGGAAACAGTCAAAAGCAACAAGCAACTAATATTATTCGCATATAATTTGGCTGCTATGTGTTGTAATTTTCTAAATAAGAAAAATGTAAAATTAGTTTTATAATTACAAGTTTAAAAACACTTAGTTGTTGCTTATTTACACTGCACAACAACAGAGATGAAGAAGTGAACAGCTTTCAACTCACCATGCAGCATTCTTACTACAAAACTATATGCCATATCTTGAACTTTCATCTTATTTAAAGCTCAAAGCGCCAGATAATCTGTTGATTTTTGGAGTAATATAGAAAATGAATTTTTTTCAGCATTTTTGACAACGATATCTCTTGAACCATTAAAACGATGTAGTTCAACCTTGCAGTACTTGATGAAGTTCAAAAACCAAATGAATGTTGAAAATGAATTTGACTTGAATTTTTGTAGTTATAAGAACAAAGCGTTCTTTTTTTTAATTTATTTGAATTGGTTGTTATATAATTTTATTTGAAGATAATTTTTTTAACTTTATTTTTGGAAGTTTTTTAAATTTCGTGCCAAATCATCATTATTATGTTATGAAATCTAACTAAGGTCAGTATCTTTAGAATCACGCAAATTTGTTTCAAACCAGTTAAGTCATGGTATGCAAGTTTAATATACCGTCATATAAACTCAAAAAAGGCGTAACTTAAACTTACAAAACACTAAATCAAAATCGTCTTTTTGATTGATTATGATGTAATTATATAAAATCCGTCTACCCACAATATTTTTATCCGATTGTGCTCAAAATTATAAAATATATTCACGAAATTCAAAATACTACTGAAAACTAAATGCACTAAAACTTATAACATGTCCCAGCAAACATTACTGCTTCCCCGAAGCGTCTTTGTAAGGAATACAATGTTAGAGAATCACTTGCTGTTGAGTATGAATAAGGCTTTTTTTTAGATGAGCCTTCTAGAAGCAATACATTTAGCTTTCAAAATGCCACGAATTTTTCGCCTTCTAGTTATAGCCTTGATGAACTCAGTTCCAAGTAGTTCTATTTTTTTTTTGTGAAAATACGACAAATTTAACACATGGTTGTCATGGGATAGAAATGGTCTTAATAACTGAATGCTTTGCGCTCAAAAGATTGTCTAGAATAATTTTTGCTATAAACAACAGCCTCAGAATATTAAATGCAGATTGTCAAACCATTGGCACAAGTTCCGACTTTTCTTTATAAGAAATCAGGACGAAATCAGTAATTTTCCACTTTATAGTGCGAAGTTAAAAATGTTTACCAATGACAGACTTTGTTTTCTAACTCATGCTCCAAAAAATTCCTTTAGAAACATCAATTCTCGTTTCTAAATCATATAACCGGTAAAAAAAAAACTTAAAAATTTCTCTTCAGCTATTTTAAATTATGTAATGATTTCAATAATAAAAAAAATTAATGACCAATCGAGGTAATAATTTGCATTTAATCATGCGAAAGTATTCTATATACACGTTTGAACCGGCTTTTTCGATGGATATACATAACTTATTCCGGTGACATCGCAATAGTTAGTACTAGTGGCAAAGTTTGTCATTTTAGATATTTTTCGTTGTGTGGCATTGCTTTCCATATAAAAAAACAAAATATAATGTGAACGGCGTTGCACACATTTTGAAAATGACACCATACAATGACAACACAAAAATTGCCACATGTACATATACTCTGCATTACAATCATGCATAACCTAAAATAACAATCCAAAAAGTATGCTATGCTTTTTGTATAAGTATTTACGTATTAGTAATATTTGTAAAATAAATATCAATCATACGCTACGAGAAAAAATTAAGCAATTGAAGCAAGCAGAATATGATTGATAAAAAGACTGACTGACCCCCATATTCATAAAATTTAAAATGAATTTGAAATGAATTTTAGTTCAAATTTTTCATACAAAGTTTTCCTAAAATGGATTTCAAATTAATTTTATTTTTTTATGAATTTGGGGCTGATTCTTTTAGTTTTTTTAGTGCGTTATGTTTATTATTTATAGTTTATTTTTAGTGCCCATATATTGCATAACTTTTAAACTGCTTGAAGAACCATTCCATAACTTTTTCAGTACAAGGTGTCCACCCTCGTTTAATTTTCACTTCAGAAAAAAAATTTTGAACTAATCTAAAAAAAATCTTTCATTTTTAAATATACGAGACCAATTTTGAATTTAAAAAAAAGGTTAAAAATGAAAACAAATTTAGACAAATTGAAATTAAATATGTTTACTTCCAGTTTTGATGTGTAACTCAGTATAATGAGGTCATCTTAGGCTAATTTTATTTAAAAAAAAAAATAAATTTATTTGCTGGTGGTTAAGAATGTCTAGCACACATTTTGAACGATCACCAACCACTTATCTCATGCGCAGACTTTCAACAAACCATTTGAAAATTCACAAATAATACTATTTTTAAAAATCACTAAAGAATTTAAGCATCGTATGTTGGGTTTTATTTAAGTTGCTAAAACTACTACACATACAAAAAAAATATTTATTTATATAGAGAAATCATATTTTCTACACAACTATTCAACTTTAATTAAGCATAATAAAAATACTTATATAATTCTAATGATTATGTTGACCTTTCCTCTATTTGTAAATAAAAACATTTGTTGAAATGAAATATTTGCAAATGCCAAAACTTTATTTATTTAAAAAACAAAACGATGTAAATGTCATTTGAAATAATGAAAAGAAATCAACATGCCACATGTTCTTGACAGCTTACAAGGCAAACAAAAAGATTTCATATTTATTTTACATTTAAAATTAATTTTTCTAAACTAATACAAGATAAATAACTTAACATTTAGTAAGAAAGAAATTACTAAGAAGTAATGAATTTATTAATTTAATTTGAATCAACATTAAAAGGGATAAGTGTTACTGATGATAATCAGCAAATTAAAAAAGAAAATTGTTATTCATTAAGGGCAAGGAATGAATATTTTGGGTGAATTTTTAATTAAATCAGAAAAATAAAATTTAAGAAAAAATACAATTTTAAATGTTTTTTATAGTTCGATAATTGCAGCATAGCCGCGAATAACGTTGTAAAACACAATTTTTACAAAACCAGTTTTTTCACAGATTAAAGTTAACATTACTCTCTTGCGTTGTATAGACATCAGAACATCCAAAATTATCTATCTTATCGCCTGGAAAATACAATTACAAACAGTTAGTCACTGGAAGAACTTTATAAGTAACTGAAAAATCATGCAAACAAAATTGTAGAAAATAATTGATAAATCTAGCAGAGATACAAAAGCAAAAATTAATGCTAATTATAATTAGTTTCGGTAAAAAAAATAATATTTCTTTAAAATACGTTTTTTGGCTCTCCTGAAAAATTATTATTTTGTCACTTACAACGTTATTCGCGGCTAGCCTTCAATTATGAAAGAAAAAGCAATGAGAAATTAAGTCCCGGTCCAGACTTGCAATTTTTGTTCACCATTTCTTTAATATGTAGAAGAGTGCTGAAATGTCAATATATATATTTTATAATCCTCTCTCGCTCTCTTTCACTAAAAAAAGTTAAAAGATACTGTTTCAAAATAGAAAGAGAGAAAAATTGACATATAGCAGGCCTTGCCAAGCAGCCGACAAATATTGAAACAACCAGTAAAAAAATGTGACACAATCTAAACTAAACAGTGCCTCGTTTCTTTAATTTATGAAAGCAAAAAATATATATAACTATATATATTGGTTGTCGTATTCTACAAAGGGCTATACACATAAAAACTTATATAAACTCACACATATTTTCCCCAGCTTAAAAGTCTAGTTTAATTTTTTTTCTTCTCTTATTTAGAAAATCACATTAAATAATAAAAGTATTTCATTAAATAAGAATTGAAAAAAATGAACTTAAGCCCGATTAAGAAATTATTTCTATTTAAAATTTAAAAAATTTATGAATGAATGAATTAAGTCTAGCGGGAAGCACAGGACACTGCGACCAAAGTAGATATATTGTATCCCCTGCCAGGTGCTAGAGCACCTCATCTAGACCTACTCCCCTCATGAATCTCAGGATTGCCAGTGGGTCCAGAGTTGGCAGTTCCCAATCCTCCAATAGGTGCTTGCCCAATTGGCTATATCTTCTGTGGCTTAACGCTTCACAGTCCTTCAGAATATGCTCTGGAGTTTCATCTTCGTAATCACAGAATTCACTCATTTAATTCTGTCACGTTCCCCTTTAGATCGACCTACCTTCATCAAATCAAATTCAAAAAAATATGTCTAAAAATCCTTTTTCTTCACACATTGATAACACTTCTTTTCGACTCAAGTTAATAGAAAAAAAGGACAGATTGGTCCTTCAAGTACCTTTTTTCAAAAGTCAATAATAATGCTTCAAACTCTCTTTTCCTTCCCGTTTTTTTTTCTCCGCGAAAAATGTGTTTATAACAAATCAACTTATTTTCTTTGAAGTTGCTTACTAAGCATATGAAATGGCTCAATAAAAAATAAATTTAGCCAATAACTTTTATTGGCTACAAAATATAAAACAGACAAACTGAACTCGCATTTATGCAGCTATAAAAAAATATATTCTTCTATGTAAAATTACTTGCAATAAAAATACTTCTTTTTGCATTCCCTAAAATAAGCCAGAACTTTTAGCAAAATAACACACATCCCAAAACAAAATAAACATAAATACTCATACACATGTAAGCACTTCTTTTTTTATTCGTATCTTAAAGTTACAATGTATTTTTAAGAAGCAAATCAAATAAAAGTTGCTATTTTCAAATATTGTATTATCAAAATAAGATTTTCTACGTGGAAAAGTTTGTAAAAAAAAAAAGATTATCTTGAAGAGTTTGTAAAAAAAAAAAAGATTTTCTTGCAGTCAGGAGTAGGAGTATCTGCAATATTTCTCTTAATACAGGGTGTGTGGTGGCAAATTTAAATTTTTAAATACGATTATTTCAAAAAGCAATAAACGGTGCGAAGTGAGGGTGGCGCCGTTGGAATTATCGATTGTGCGGATTTTTTAGTCACGATCTTGCAGTGGTCGAGTGAGCATCGTGTATTCGCTGTGGAGACATTTTTCAATAGTAATGATTCTTACGTAATTGCTCATCGACAATTTTGTTCAAAGTTCGGTATTCGACAAATACGTGATGGATCGAGTGTAAATTTAATTCGTTCTTTGGTGCAAAGACTCCGCGCAACTGCTTCGGCTATGAATGTCCCACGGCCAGTGCACAGTCGATC
This sequence comes from Nowickia ferox, assembly GCA_936439885.1. Classification (NCBI taxonomy): domain Eukaryota; kingdom Metazoa; phylum Arthropoda; class Insecta; order Diptera; family Tachinidae; genus Nowickia; species Nowickia ferox. The sequence goes on along the minus strand of OW387023.1, from coordinate 14,584,942 downwards.
TTCAAAAACTTCCGAAAACATTGAACTGGTTGACAGCAGTTTACGTGAAAATACGTTCAATACGGAAAAGAGCAGCCTCACAAGGACTTCCAAGAGCGATTATTCATGAAATTTAAAAAAGTACCTGAAGTTCCGTCTTTTAAAAATTCAAATCGTTCAAGAACTGAAAGAAAGTGACTTTGATTTACTCAAAAATGTTTGTGAAACGATGTTGGAGCGTTTTCACACTGTAAATCCCATTTTTTGGAGCGACGAGGCTCATTTTCACTTAAATGGCCACGTCAACAAGCAAAACTGCCATTACTGGTTTCCAAAAACCCGCAACTCCCGATTGAAACATCAAAAACCATTGTATTGCCCCAGGGTAACTGTTTGGTGTGCCTTATCCACGCATGAGCTAACTGGACCATTTCTTTTTTCGAAAATTCTCGAGGCCAGGCTACGAATGTCAACGGGGAAAATTATCGATACATGATTACGTAACTCTTTTTGCCAAACCTGCGAGCTCATCCACGTGGATATAATATTTAATATAATTTAATCTTAAAAAAACTGGTAGCAATTTTCAGGAAAAATAAATTTAATATACTTTCTGTAATAAGTTCCAAGAAAAACCAAATAAAGCAAACATATGTTAAACTTAAAAAAAAATGTATGTATTGCTTTGGCCACTGCAATTGCTTTTTTGCAAACATTTTGTAAAAATGTTTACTTACAATCATAAAAAACAACAAAAAAGTGCAAAGAACAGAAGCTGCACTGAGTCAATCATTTCACTAGTCGTTTGCAATGTTTTTTAAATTGCATTTCTAAAAATTCCCTTTAAAAACGTTCACTGAAATGATGTTACTGGGAAAAGCAGTTTCCAAAAAAAATCATTTAATATCCTTTGCCAGAATTCATGGCGTAATAAAGTTAAGAAATGTGGGAATTCCTTCGCTAAATTTTATACTCACTTCACATGGCATATGAACATCATCATAAAGCGTAAGAAAAATATAATAAAATAATTCTTAAATGCAGCTGGCACGAACATTTACTGAAATAAAATATTTTATCTGAGCAGAGAGAGAGAGAGCGATAAGTTCTATTTTTATAATCATGAAACTACTTTGAACTATTATAAATATTTGTAATTCAAGCCTTAAAAAAATAAAAGGAAAAAATTAAAAATAAAACAAAACTAATTATTTTGCTTGCAATCGATTTTTTTTTTATATATTTCGATAGAAGAACATCTAATTAATCGAAAACTACAAAAATAATGAGTTAGGCTCTTTGCATATTAAGGTAACGATATGTAAAGGGTCCGCCATCTAACGTTTTTTTTCAACTAGTGCTTATTTCGTGAATGGTAACACTTAGCTCATGTCTGATTTGACAGATAATTAGTTTTATCCTTCCGCTGAACGAATATGGTTGTGTATACGTTGCGTTTTCGCTTCGCTAAGTGGGCCTGCGATCGACTTACAGAAGATTCCGATTTGGCCAAAAAAAATCATCTTTTCAGATGAAGCTCATTTTGATCTCGGCGGGTATGTAAACAAGCAAAATTGTCGCATTTGGGGCACAGAAAAACCCGCACACATACATTGAAAAGCCGACGCACCCAAAACGAGTCACTGTTTGGTGAGGATTTTGGTCCAGACACATAATTGGGCCATTTTACAGTCAATGGCGATCGTTATCGGGCCATGTTGAACGAATTTTTGTTCACAAAAATTGAAGAGGAGGATATTGGCAACATTTGGTTTCAACAAGACGGCGCTACGTGCCACACAGCCGAAGCTACACTCGATGTTTTGCGCCGTGTTTTCCAAAAAAAAAGAAGTTATCTGGCGGACCCTATATAATGGACTGTATCAAATGCAGCCGCATAAAATAATTCTTCCATTTCAAGTAAATTTTCTTAAATTTTACTTCCAACTGCAATTGAAATACAACTCTTAAATTTCTGTTATATAAATAGTTGAAATTCACATAAATCCTTCTTAAAATTTATCAATTAACTTTTGTCCTTAAAAATTAAACTCAAGCGTACACTTGGCTTACAAGCATATTCTATATACATATAAAAACTGAATGACAATTAATAAATACATTTTCGAGGAAATATTTTACTACACCAGCATAATGAAGACTGAAACAATGAACAATAAGTTCAGTTAATTTAAATATTTAAACAACGATTAATATTGATGATGTGTTGCAGTAAGTGATATAAATTTCTATAAGTATGTGGAATAAAAGTTTATTTGCTGGGGCTTATTTCAATACATAGACATACAAATATTTATAAATAGAAAAAACATCATAATAAAGTAAAATGTTATTAGGCGATAATTTATATAAATTGTTAAAATTTTAATGGAAATAAATTTTTTATTGGGGAATATTTTTATATATTATTAAAATTTTAATAACTTTCATAAAAAAAAACTTTTTTTAAACCAATTGAAGTAGTACGTTTCTATTGCCTTCACCAAATTGGCCACAACAAATATCATTTACAAAAACATTGTGAAGCAATTTTTTTTATTAACATAATATAACAGCACTTCACTTTATATCATAATATTTTCCCATTTATGTAAGTTTTATATTATAAAAAGTAACCAATTTAAATTTTAAAAAGAAAAATTTTTTTGAAGGGTTTTTCAATAGAATAGGAGTCAGTGCGTAAAGTGTTTTCATATCCATCTTAATATATAACACATTAAAAATGAGGCCGATAAAAAAAAACATATCTGTATCAAGGGTGGCTCCAAAATTAGCTGACATAACAAGAAAAGCACAACAAATTTTTTTCGAAAAATTTTCTTATTTCTCAATATAATCTCCCTTTAGCTCGATACACTTTCCCAACGATATTTATAAGCTTCAATACCATGTTTATAGTAAGAGCTGTTTAGCTCCTTAAAAGAACCATTAACCTCCGACTCCACCTCTCCAAAACAACAGCCCCAACGAGCTAAATCTGATCAATGGGCTGTGTGATGAAGCATTTCGAGCTTTATGACTTTGATTTTTTCCAGTGGAATACTGCATATGCTAACTATAACATTAATTTTATAGAATAAAACTTTTCTTTTTCAAAAAATTTATGCTTTTTCCCACAGTGAAGAAACTGTTGCAATTAGAAAGAAACGTTGCAATTTGCAAAATACTGAACGCTGATCGTTTATACTTTTTGAAAATAATCAATAAAAATCATAGCACAAACATAGCAAACAAATAAACACCATGACTCTACCTGTGTTCGCCTTTTCTCGACACTATTCTCCCATTTCAATCCACTTCTTTTTAATATCTATCTCAGGATGTGGGTCCAGCTCATCCACAGTTACTAATCGGCTCACAAATTCGGTTTTATTGCAGAGAAATATCGCCAAACGCTCTATTAACACATCTTCACGACGTGTGTAGCAGCCGCATGCTGATGTAGTCTGTGTATTGGCTACAAAAAACTTAAATCATATTAACATCATAAATTTGTCTGACATATATAGGGTGCTTTTTATTGAGGTATAGAACTTTAAGTTGACATCACTTTTTTAACTGGCGGCCATTTTGTCAGCTGTCAAGTGATTAATATTTAGTTTGGTTTGCCATTTCATCATGAACAGGTTGACAAAAGAACAACGCTTGCAAATCGTGCAAATTTATTTCGAAAATAATGGTTCAGTTCGCGAAGTTTACCGCAAGCTCCGTCCATTTTATGGTCGACATAATCGTCCATCAGAGCAATTAATTCGGTTAACCGGAATGGACCTGTCAATTGGCCACCAAGATCGTGTGATTTGACACCATTGGATTATTTTCTTTGGGGATATGTGAAGTCGCTCGTCTACGCCAACAAACCAGAAACGTTAGGGGACTTGGAAGCCAACATTCGTGGCGTTATTGCCAACATACGGCCCCATATGCTCGAAAAAGTGGTTGAAAATTGGACCTGTAGAATTGGCTTTATTCGAGCCAGCCGCGGCGGCCACATGCCCGAAATCATATTTAAACGTTAATGGCATAAAATTATCCTTCCAATAAAGCCAAATTGATGGACATTAAAACGATTTTCTTGTGTTTTATTTCAATTCGAAGTTCTATACCTCTAAAAAAAACACCCTATATTAGTCTCTATACTAATGCATATCACAGCATCGATATTTGTAGCAATGAAGTAAAATAACTGAGAAAATGGTTGCAAGACTTAAAGTAAGATGCCTGCTTAACATCAGAGGTGCTGCGACGATGCTTTAAAAATTGCAATCATGGAACAAAAACAAAATTTTTAAATTTGCTTTTGTTTTCAATGCAAGTGTGAGACAACTCGATTTATTATTATTATTTATTATATCTGTTCATCTTAGTTGGACGGCCTACAGAAGCAACTCCATTCAAGAATATTTCAACAAATATTCCTGGTATCAATTTTTTTAACTTCTTCTTCTTTACAATAAAATTTCATAAAAATGTACTTCCTGCGAAAAATTTAATGAGGTTTGATCTCATATATGTATGTAATTAACAAAAATCAAAATCATAATTTTTTTCAATGTACGCAACATTACATTTGCTGATATTAAAAAATTTTAATTATATTATATTTATGCAATTACTCAATAGCACTGGAACGATTTGATAATATAATCTGGTATGTAATGGAAAACGATCGTTTTCAAAACGATTTCGAAACGATCGGACAAACTTCTAAAGATCATATTCAAAGATAAAATAAAGACAATATAAAACAGCTGTGAGAAGAAATTTGTCAAAAATTATTGAAATCTATTAAAAACAAATTTTATAGCGAACACGTCACATCTTTTATTGTTCTCAATTAGTTTTGTGTCGAAATTATTTCTCATCACATACCTAACTATTTTTATTTTTGTCTTGTTTGTAAAAAAAAAAATAAAAAACTTTTGTCACACGAATATACATATTTCTTTCAAAAGTTGACGTATGATTAATATTAAATTCGAGATATTTAAATATCACTCATACGCCTAAATTTTATATCTAAAATCTGATGCGTATTATGAAATTTTGGCAACTCAGTACGTATGAGTAATTTATAAATATAAACACTCATGTAAAAGAATTATGTATATATGTATGTACAGGGTGGCCCAAATAAGACCAGCTGATCTGAAACACAAATAACTTTTTTATTTTTGAACATAATTTATTTTTTCTTTTTGCAGATTATAACTGAACTCTTGTTAATTTAAAATGAATACGTACAGTACACAACAACGCATTAAAATTATCAATTTTTATTATCTTCTCAACGATCAATTGTTCTGACGCAGCGAAATTATCGCCGTTTTTTTATGTATAAAAATCAGAGTATACTTTATGGGATTCACATTGATATACGGTCTTATTTTATATCAATGTGAATCCTGAACTGTGGTTGAAGTCTACTAATGTGCTGCTTAGCAGCATTTTTTAATTTTTATTTATTTATTCATTTATTTTATTTTAATTTTAATTATATTTTTGTTGGTCTTTTTAGTTTATTTTCTTATATTTATTAAGCTCGCGATCGAGCTTAAAATTTATTTATTTTCAAATCATTAATTTTTTGTTTGTTTATTTACTTACTCATTGTTTCTTTCAATGATTAATTCATTTATTGATTCATTTATTTATTTATGTTTCTATCTTTTGTATTCAACAAGGAAGATCCTTTATAGGCAAATTGAGCAACAGTTTTGCACAAATAAATTGTAGTATTCTTTATTTCATTTTAAAATTCTAAAGTAAACTCATTTTAAATATTTGTATTTAAGTAATGAAAGCAAAATAAAAATTTACTTGCTCTAAGAAGACCTTGACTTCTTTGATTTTAATTTTTTTTTTAACATTAAAGTGAAAGAAAAATGATAAATTTAAGTTAATACAAAAAATTTATCTTGATCTTTAAGATATGCTTGGATTAGTAAATAAAATAACTGCGGATATTGGTGACACGTGTAAGTATTTATGTTAATACATGTATTCTATGGTATTTTTTTATACAAAAACTTATGCCAACACGTTGTCAGGAGAAACCATGTGTGTAATATACACATGGTTACGCTTGACAATCTATCTTTGCATTTGAATAAATATCAAAACATTAAATCAACCTGACATCAACACTATAAAGTATAATATACGCACAAGTAGCTTAGACTCAGTCAATGTCTCGAGTGTGTGTATGCCTTTAAATTTCAACTTCCTTCCTATTCAGATAGTCTTTGGAAGAAAGAAAGTGATTTGAAAGAAGTTATTCATTAAGCAGTGCTGTCTTAAAATAAAACTATAAGACAGTAGTCAAGGAAAGATTTGTAAAAGGGAAACTAAATAGTTGGCATTATAAAAGCACAGAAAGATCAGTGACACTTACTCAGCCTCGTCAAAAGGCAACTTGAACATGAAACTGAATGTAACCGCTAAAAGTGTATAACTTCCATTACATTTCGAGATATTTAAAGCATTCTCTCGCTTCAGTGATAGTATCTAATTGGCTATAGCTTTGCCTAGAAAACCAGCTGCTTGCAATTACTTTCTATTGTCATCAATTTGCATATTAGTTGCCTTTGGAATTAACTGGGCGTTAGTGAATTATAGTTATAAGAAGTTAACGTAATTTTTGTAATAAATATAGAATTTAAATTTTATAACCACATATTTTCTTATAAAAAAAGTGGTTCCTTGAATCGTGGCTCTAATCCGCTTCCCCCCCCCCTTCCTCTTCCATTTTTTTTTTAGAAAATTTGTTGTAACTATAACTCGTGAAACTTTAAATTTTAATAAGACTTTCCTTTAAAAAAAAAAATCAGTTAACTGCTTGACAGACTGTCTGTTGACCCATATAGGGAAGTCTTTTGTATTGTATTCTCATGACACGAGTGTTAAGTAATCAATTTGTATTTTTTGCTCTAAACAAATAAAGACATGTCGTAAAAGCTTAAATTAAGATTATTTAGCGTTGTTACAATAAAAAAGAAAATTTCAATGTAAATTGATTGGATAAGACTTACGGTGAATATCTGGATATAAAATAAGCAAACAAATTATGTTATAACACAAAATTAAATATTTATATACTTACAACTACAAACCATCGCACCTATTGCACGCAAATTTTTTATTCATTTTTTCAAAAGCGAATGATTAGAAATTTCTTCTGCTCTAAAAACAAGACCCAATAATGACTCATGCTTGCATTTATGAAATAATTTATTGACAGTACAATAAATAACAATTAAAAATTAGTCAAAACTGATCTGAAGAGCGGGCAATAAACGACTCTTGAAGAATAATCGCACATAGAGTACCGACAAAAGTTGCTTTTATAATCAGAAAATAAGTACATTTCTATTTATTTAAAAAACATTAGAGCACAGTGGCTTTAAAAAAAATTAAATCGTTGTTCAATTAGAAAGAAAAAAGGTTTTCATGAGAATGCTCAGAAGTGTCGCAAACTGTGCAATTTTGCACTCTCGTTAATAAAATGTTATAAATTGTATAGAAATTTATTTACACAAGTGAAGTGAAGTGTGAAGTTTGCTCAATAATTTTGACTAGTTAACAGTGGATGATGACATACTCTTTAAAAACTAAAATGCACATTTCCATTCTATCGTTCAATGCTCTTAATAAAACCTTGTGTCATTTATTACGTTTTTTATTTATTGAAAATATAAATCTGCTACCGACACCCGGTATTTAAGTATTCGAATATAGAGAGCTGTGAATCTTATTTAAACTGCAGTAAAAAATAACCCTAATAAACATTTTTTATTAGTGTTTCTGGGCTAAAAGCATATAATTACTTTACTTTGAGAGACACTGAAAATGCTTAGCACTGGCTGATTTGGCTGGCATTAAGGCTTTAGTTTTTATTTTTTTAGCAATATTCTTACATCCCTTTCTTCTTGTACAAGCGCCATAATAGACTTGCTGTTTTTATTATTTATAATCTCAAACTATTTTTAGCAATATAACACCGCCACTCTATTTGTTTGTAGCCAAAATGTTGTTACACCTCATAAAGTAGTTGACAAGCCAAATTGATAAATAACATCTTTCTTAGAAGCATCAATATGTTTTAATAGTAGTATAAATACAATATACTATGGTGTATTAAGTTAGGCAAATAATGTTCAATTGTGTGGGTTCCTCACTCAATCTAAAGTATATTGAAACAAGAAAGACCATAACAGAAGCGATATTAGTATGCTTATTTGGGTATAATGATGTTCTTGCTGTATTTTCGCATTCAATAAAAGTCTTAAAGTAGATTGATTGTTTGTTGATATACTCGTATATTTAACGTAGTAAAATCTTGACAACGACTTCAATCACGTGCCTACAAAAGTAAACCAGCGTCATTAAACGATTGAGTGAGTTTTTTGTTTATTTTTCTCTCCAAAACAAAATACTTACTGCCAGTTTATATATAAAGCACTCAAAATTTGTTTTTGTTTTCAATGTAAATAGCCAGACGAGAATTTTTACATGGCTTCTATAAACTGGCAGTAAAACCATATTTCTATCTGCCATTTAGTTATTGAATTAGTTTATGTTTAATAACACGGATGGGAAAAAGGCATTTTGAGACAATTCACAATATTTCGAAAGTTGTAAACTTTATTCAAAGTTAAGGCTAAACTTGAGAAGTTGTAATAGACCGCGTGCTGCACTTTAAGGATTTTAGACCCAAATTTATGTTGCTATATGTGACAGCGCATAGAGAAAGGGACCTAAGGGTAAAAAAAAATAAATTTTCACTTTTTTTTTTTATGTGGACAACATCTGAGCATCAAATGAGACCGATCACATGCCTCTAAAGTGTTCCCTCCCAGAGATATGCGCGTTTTATTCAGTGATGGTACACCAAAAAAAAACGTTTCTTTGCAATTTTTGTATGTATTAAAACCCAATAATATTTAATTGACATTAATTAAGACTAAAGTTTAATTATAGGGTGTTTTTTAGAGGTATAGAACTTCGAATTGAAATAAAACCCAAGAAAATCGTTTTATTGGAAGGATAATTTTATGCCATTAACGTTTAAATATGATTTCGGGCATGTGGCCGCCGCGGCTGGCTCGAATAAAGCCAATTCTACAGGTCCAATTTTCAACCACTTTTTCGAGCATATGGGGCCGTATGTTGGCAATAACGCCACGAATGTTGGCTTCCAAGTCCCCTAACGTTTCTGGTTTGTTGGCGTAGACGAGCGACTTCAGCGGATGCGTATTATCACATAGAGTAAACGTAGTGCGAAAACGATCCATGGTTAACCGAATTAATTGCTCTGTCGACCATAAAATGGACGGAGCTTGCGGTAAACTTCGCGAACTGAACCATTATTTTCGAAATAAATTTGCACGATTTGCAAGCGTTGTTCTTTTGTCAACCTGTTCATGATGAAATGGCAAACCAAACTAAATATTAATCACTTGACAGCTGACAAAATGGCCGCCAGTTAAAAAAGTGATGCCAACTTAAAGTTCTATACCTCAATAAAAAACACCCTTTATGAAGGATTGGTTTTTGTTGTATTTATTTGTTTTTTGTTGATGTTGAAGCAACTCATCAGTAGACTTAAGACAAAAAAAAATATTGCATATACTCTCGAAAAAATATTCAGAGTAACAAAAGGTACAAGCATCGCAAGCTAAAACGCAAAACTCAACCACAAGCTTAAATTCTTCCAATAAATACCGAATTAAAATACAGATTTCTTTCTTGAGAGTGACACAGACAAAACCGGTGTTACATTAATCCTTAAGAAAATATTTTCTTCAGCCAAAAACGCCATTATATATCGAGGGTGTCCAATATTTATTATTCATTAACTTTTCCTGATGTGAAATCAAAAAAAAAAAAATCTTAACAAGAGTCCATTCATTAAATTTTGTAATTGTGTACCCAAGATGTATTAGAAAACAATTTACAAACAATTTGTTGGTGTGCTATACTTTCAGTGACTATAAAAGCTCTGCTCTATCCATACACTACGGTTTGGTATTCCCCGGACTTTTATACTTCCCCGGAAACGGGAATGAAAAAATCACATTCTCGAGAGTTACCGGGAAAATTTAACTTGATAAATTAAGTAGATTGAATTGGCGAAATTTCGATTGTTTTATTAATAAAAGTATTCTAAAAAAATTGTTTAAGCAATTTTAAGTGAATTCAAGCAAAAAGAGTTTATAGTTATCACACAGTAAGGGATCATATAAAGACTAATTGACGACTATTGCCGACAGCAGTTATTAAACAGTTTTATTATAAGGCCTCCAAACCATTTTATTAAGAACTTGCCTTGCTTGTTTCTCATTCTTCTTCAAAACATAAGAAAATTATAGAACTATACTCAGCTATGCCGAATTTTACATACCCTGAGCCACAGTCTGTCTAAATGTCTTTAATTTCTCAATTTTTTATATTAAAACATTTCTGTCAGGGTTTCAATATCGATTGGGCCATTTCAAACGCAATAAAACAAAAACTGTTTGAAATTTTGCCAAATTTATTTTTTTCATTCATATGGCTGCCGTGTCTGGCCTCACAGTACTCCCTTCGATCGGATAAATTTTCGATCACTTATTCGAGTGTATGGGGTCATATCTCGGCAATGGCATCACCAATGTTTGGACTTCAAATGCTTAATTGTCCCTGATTTGCCGGCTGAACACTTGTCTTTGACGGCGCCCCACAGAAAATAGTCCAACACTATCAAATGGCAGCTTCTTGGCGGTCAGTTGACATCACCATTTCGGCTAATTAAACGACCATAAAACGTTTGACGCAATAAATCGATTGTGTGGCAAGTTGTACCATCTTGTTGAAACCAAATATCGTTCACATTAATATCCTGAAGAGCGGGCACAAAAAGATCGGTTGCCATGGTGCGATAGGTGTCGCAATCGACCGTAATGCCGTGCTGTTCTCATTTTTAAAGATTGATGGCTCCACTCCACAAGCCGCATCAAACAGTCACTCGTAATGAGTGCATTGGCTTCTATAAGACCACTCGTGGGTTTTCTTAGCCCCAAATACGGCAATTTTGCTTATTAACGTACGGTGGGTACCATGATTAAAATGGAGCTTTATCCGAAAAGATAATTTTTTGGCAACATAATTTTCGTGCAATTTCTGACCAATTGTCTTTGTTTTGGAAATAAATTTTCTATAAATCCCAATGTTGCTCAGGTGTAAATTGATTCATTTCGTTTAGTGGCCATGTCACAGAGTTAAATTCCGTTCGGAAACGGAATTGAATCCACCTCAATATGGCGAGCCCTAGCCGGAGTATACACCAGCATACCAGCGCCCCCAACAGTCTGGACACACCAGACAAATTTCCGTATTTTAGTTTTCTTTTTTAGACACTATCTCCTATAAAAATGGGGTGTATTGAATTCCGATTCCGAACGGAATGGAACTCTGTGACATGACCGAATAACGAATATGCCAGCTATTTCTGACAAAATAGAATGACCTAAGTGTTGCCAGATTCGAAATATACGGTGGTTCAAATTTAAACCGATAGATGTCCCACCCATTAATTATGAAATAACGTGTTCTTTTAATTTCCTGATTTCCTGGAAAAATCTCAAAAATTTCCCAGGAATTTTAGACAGACTGAACAGATCTAGTTTCCAGAAAAAGTTACCCTTCATTAATTTAATTTAGTTTAAATTAAAGCAAAAAAATTTCATTATTGTAAAGGTCTTCTTTTGCTTTAAGAAAACTCCTCAAATATTTTCCCTTTAATTGCAATATACAGGTATTTTCTCTTTCCAAAAACTCTTTGCCATAAAAAGAAGACAAGCAACAGTTAAATTACTTACATAAAGCACTTTAAATACTTCTAAACATGAATAAAATTACAGGAATCATCATTACTTTGAGCCAATATGCACAGGTGGTATTTTGATAAAGTGTTGAAAGTTGTTTCAGAGTTAAGAGGCATATGCTTGATTAAACATTTTGTGCGTTCAAACTTTTTCTTGTTTTTCTGTTTTCCTACATTTGCTTTATAACAATATTACGCACCCTTCCTTGAGCGCATGTGGCAGTGCTGCAAAGACATCAAGTTTGTTATGCTCTCGAGCTTTGTTTAGGGTACAAAATATTCTTCATAATCGCACACATCGCTTTCACATTTTTATTTCAAAGTTAATTAAAGAAGGCAAGAGCAAACAAGGCAGGTGCAAAAGTTAAGCAACTGAAGAAAAACAATAAAGAACGCATGTTGTGGGAGTGCATGATTTGTTTTTCCTCTTTCTTTTTAATTAGATTAGTTTGCATTTAACAATTTTCAACAGTATAACTTTGCTAAGGAATATTAAATTTTTTTTCTGTAAAAAAAAGAAAAAGTTTGTAACAACTTCTAATTCATTTAGTAATGTAGTAAAGTAATTTTTAAATTTGAATACTTAGCCCCCGTTTCCACAACATGGACCATAGGATTTTTAAGAAATTTTATATGAAAAGCACTAACTTTTTCCACTGGTTCTCATACAAATTTTATAGACGAGTCGCTTGCCTGACTAGTGGAAACAGGGTACGAGTATCAAAAAAAAAAATCGTTTTGATGTTGTTTCTTCACTGAAAAAAGTATTTGGGATTTATTTCATTTTCTTTAATATAATAGTTTTTCGTGGACCATGTCGACCTTTGGTGATGGCACAAGAAATATAAAATATTTAACCCCCTGTTTCCACGACTCGGACGCTCGACTTGAATAAAAAGTTTAAATGAAAAGCACTTATTGTTTTTTTAGTGATTTTCATAGAAATTTTCGAGACGAGTCGCCCGCCTGAGTTGTGAAAACAATTCTTTCTTATTCTTTTTGGGTGTGATTTCATTCATTAGAAACAATATTCTTATGAGATTTATTTCATAATGCATTTATTTCGCTTGGGGATTTTGGCAATAATTTTATTGTTTCTCAAACTTGTTTTATTAAACTTTCTTGAAGCTTCTTTAACTTTTTTTAAGTAAAATTTCATTGAGATTTAAGTTTTTCATAAGGCATTGTTGTTTCATTTATCCTTTTTGTTTCATTACATAAAAACTTCAAATTGTAAAGATTGAAATAAAATTGTTTTCTTTATCCAATTTAACTTTGAGTATACATATAAATATAATTTAAACAAAATGTCAACGCAAATGGCTTCAGAAGTGTCCTTAACCCCATTTCTGCTTTCTTCAATATAATTTTAATACAATTGATTGATTGATTGATTGATTGACTGATTGTCTTTGTATTTTTTGTGGCTATTTTAGATTTTATCGAGAAAAATAAAACACTATATTTTATTGTTAGGCCCTTTAAAAGGGTTATAACTTTTGTTTTAGGCCTTTTTAAATTCAATTAAATTAAAAATAAATAACAATTTAGCCATTTGGCAATTGTAATGGTTCTTGCCCCAGAGACTCAGTAAAAATCATTTAATTCCATAAACAGAAAGTCAAAGCTCAAAGCTCCAGTGATATTATAAGGACAAGGCACAAGAATGCCGCATTTGACAGAGCACACTGGGGCTAAGGGGAAAGCAAACCGCACTTGTCCATCTAAATTTTGAAATTTTCAACTTTTGCAAGAAAACAATTTAAAGTGGCCACCGCTATCCACTGTATAAATTATTTTTTATATAGTGTATTAAAAAAGCAAATTCTTTGCCTCTACTGAGAATTTAAACATTTTGAGTTGGCGCTCTTTAGAAGAACAAAAGTGACATAAGCAAAGCACATGGAAGAGCTTTTTTCCTTTTAAAATAACTTTATTTCATAATGCATTGACATTCCAGTAAATTTAACATTCCAGTACTGTTAAATTAAAATGCATAATCATGTTGAATCAAAGTTATTTCAAGTTGAAACAAAGTGAGTTTTACACTGAAATAACCATATTGAATTGAAATTATTTCACGTTAAAACAACATGTATTTATTTTAAATGAAGTCATTTTATTTTAGTAATAGCACTGTGTGTCATAAAAAATACCTGGGATGTATTGTTATTTTTGTGGTAGCAAATATTTTTTATTAAAATAACAAGCCGTTTTGGAAATTCCCCAAATACCCCCAAAATCTTGAGTTACGGGTAAAAACCCGAATTTTCGTAACCATAGGCACTTACCAACCTCTAACTAAGTTAAATATCAACCGATTTTAAATTTATAAACAGACTTAGAAAGAAGAGATTTAGACTTTTCGCACAATGTATATTTTATTTCTGTAAATTTCAGACATATGTGGATATTCTGCTATCAAATCTATTTTCTCGGATATTTTTGAAAATTGTTCTACTTTATGGTTGCACTATTTTTTTTTTAAATGGTTCCTTATTATTTATAAAACTTTTCATAATTATTTATGAAACTAAATTGCTTACAAGTAAAACGCAGGTTTGTGTTAAAAAATCTCTTTGAAAGTGACTGAGTTATTAATTATTTTAACAGAAGAACTTTTGTTAAAAAAAAACACCTGCATAATGTGTTTCGTGCTCTTTGTATGCGTTTTCAAGATATTTAAGCTTCCAAGATGATAAAAGTACAATTTAAGGATAAAAGATCAACACATAATACAAAATTTGCACAACAGTGTTCGCCAAACATTTTTCCTTGAGAGCTACATTTTTTACATACAACCACCTTAACAGAAATGAATTAAAAATTAGAAATTTTTTATTTGCTAAAAACAAAATTTATACCCTTAAAAGAAAAAAACGCACAGAATTCATTGACATAGAATTAAAATTTGTGTTTTATTTTAAATTTGTAACTGTACGTGAAATTATGTACAGAAGAAAAAAATAATTTTCTTCAATCCAAATACTTTAAAATTATTATTTTTGTTTTAATAAAAAAATGTAGGGCCTGTTCATCTAAATGCGAACGCTAGATTCGATCGAATATTAAAACCAAAAACAAATTTTAGTTTTTTGTTTCTAATATAAATTTCCGATCGAATTTATCGTTCACATTTAGATGAAGAGGCCCTTAATACTTATACGAAGTGGGTCAAAAAAAGTCATCCGATGTTGTTTGGCTCTCATTTTTTTTTCTATGTAAATGAAAAAATTCGATTCTGTTTTTTGATTATGTTTATTTGAACCTTTAGAATTTTATTGGTCAAGTCGAGAAGATGATATCGGCCAAATGGACGCCGTCACAATTGATTGCTCGTTTCATGGCATTTTTCATCACTTCGGCGAGAACTTCGAGCGACAGATTCCCGCACTCGTGTCGTATGTTGTCCTTGAGGGCTTTCAGAGTCTCAGGCTTGTTCACGTAAACACGGGACTTCAAAAACCCCCCACAAAAAAGTCTGGAATGGTTAAATCGGGCGATCTTTCGGGCCAGTATAAATCGCCAAAACGAGAGAGAGATAAGGCGATCCGGCAACGCCACGACACGATTATTCCGCGTTCTTGGGGAGTGTATCGCTCCATGGCTTATTCACTTGTATTCTACATCTGCTTAGTTCACAAATGTCAAAACAGATTTGGCATTGGCCACCATTTGCAAACATAAAAGCATCTTTCAATAGGGTGATTTCTTTTGGCCCACCTCGTATATTAAACACAAACAAAAACTATTTGAATATATTTGTACATCTACAGATTTCCAAAAAAAAAAAAAAACTTAAATGGCATGCACAAAAAGAAAATATGTGGGTTTTAAAAAAACTTTTAACAACACAAGTAAATTAAATAAATTGAGCAGAAAAAAACTGTAGGGATGCCTTTTAAATAAAAAGTATCATATTATTTCCCAAAAAAAAAAAAGATAAAAACATAACAAAAGGGAAAAATTAGTTTACAAAATCAATATATCCCCGATGTGTTTGTTATGGCATTTGCCTAAACAGACGATTAGTGTGTGTCAGTTCTACTGCTTCAAATCCCTTTAAGTTTTTATTTAAGCCTCTTTCTATGGATTGCCATGTGACTGTATTTGTAGTTATTATTGACATTTGTTTGCATGAATTATTTATTTATCAATATGTTCCCTAACTAAGAAATTTTCAATGATGCTTTAAAAGAAGATTTTCTAAACATTTATTTCTTTATAAGGAAACTGTTGTTTTTTATTGCTGTCATGGCAGCTATTGAAAGTTGTTTTTGCCTGTAGCTCAATGGCCAGAAAATGAGAACTGTAATTGCTGTAATTATGTTTATTAAGTTCTCTGCAGTAATGAACAACTTTTTGTTTAGTTATGGAAAACTTGTTATAAGTTATTAGGAAATATTTTGCAGCTAAGAGAGCCGACTACTTTCTTACGTACTTAATGCTGATTTCTTGTACCATGCAGTGTACAAATATTATAGATTTTTTCTGTAAAAGCATCGGTCTTGGGCTGTAATTTTTGCATTTTTAGGATCAACATCACGCTTTTTAAGGATTTCCCTCACATAGTTCCACCAGGTTAATATGCTATGACCTCTTTGACAGCAACCCGCTGATTTCATTTGGAGTACTTGTTGAAGTAATCTTGCATTATTTATTCGCGAAACATATTCATAACATCGCTTTTTCTATTCTATTATCTAGAGTCTCTACCTGCATGCTACTCTTTTCAGTTTAGTTTTCCCTTATGTGTCTTTTGAGTTTTCCCACTACCGCGAGCAATTAGTTCTATACTTTCACATTTATGCGACTTTTGTTGGACAAACGTTGTGACCATAATTGACAAGGGCATGGTTACAAATAGCAATAAAGTTGCAGTTGTATACCTTCATCCCGGTTTTTTCTTTACTTTTCTGTTGCTAATATAATCTCTGTTATTCTTTGCAGAAACTCTAGCATTTACATTATTGTCTAGTTTACCGTCTTCACTAATTAAGTCAAACAGATATTTGAAATGTTTCACTTCTTTTTGGTCTTCCTTATTTATAATCGTTGTCTTTGTTTTGCCAATATTAGATCTCATCTCCCCCTTCACATTAAACTCTACGTAAACAAGATCAATTTAACATTTTTAGGCAATGATCTTGCTTCATAAGTGTTTCATGTTGATTCAGCATGATTTATACTGATTATCAATGAAATAGCTTATTTCATTTTTAAATACCTTAATTTCATGTTGATTTAACATTCTTCCATACTGTTAAATCAAAATGAAAAATCATGTTGAATCAAAGCTATTTCAAGTTGAATTAACATGAATTTTATTTAATATAGTCCTTGTATTCGTATGAATTTTAAAGGGCTTATTCATAAAAAAATATTTTTGATTATGCTATTAACTTACTACAAATATATATAAAAAAAAAATATTATTAGAAAAAAATACTAAATTATAAACGTAAATCTTATTTTAGAAACAAACATTTTTTTACATACACTTGTAAGCATAAATGGGTTTTTTCTTTCCACAATTTATCTCAAAACAAAGCAAAGGAAATGTGTAATTGATTTAAAGCTTTAAAAAGAATATAACTCAAGACTTTAATTTTTAAGTAAGTACACGTGTAAAGGCTAAATCACTTGGAGACAGGATGTTAAAAAAAAACAACTTTATTTTGCAAAGCTTTTGTTTGTGCGATAATCTGATGTTTGTTCACTAACACAGTGATTTTTTTATTAAAAAAAAGAACTATCATTCCTTACAAGAATTTGTACCTATAGGAAGTGCTAAAATAATTCTTTTTCCAGATGAATTTAATGCTGCACATATTTGGCACACATACGAGTACATATGCGCATGTGTAAGTATTTTGTAGATGCTTTTAAATTTTTACTATATATGCCAGAGGACACCAAAGCCCTAAACTTAACATACAGGCAGCAAAAACTAGCCAAACTCAAGATTGTCAATTTTGACTCCTACAAATTCCCCTATGGGACAATTATATAGGGTGTTTTTATTGAGGTATAGAACTTTAAGTTGGCATCACTTTTTTAACTGGCGGCCATTTTGTCAGCTGTCAAGTGATTTATATTTAGTTTGGTTTGCCATTTCATCATGAACAGGTTGACAAAAGAACAACGCTTGCAAATCGTGCAAATTTATTTCGAAAATAATGGTTCAGTTCGCGAAGTTTACCACAAGCTCCGTCCATTTTATGGTCGACATAATCGTCCATCAGAGCAATTAATTCGATTAACCATGGATTGGCCACCAAGATCGTGTGATTTGACACCATTGGATTATTTTCTTTGGGGATATGTGAAGTCGCTCGTCTACGCCAACAAACCAGAAACGTTAGGGGACTTGGAAGCCAACATTCGTGGCGTTATTGCCAACATACGGCCCCATATGCTCGAAAAAGTGGTTGAAAATTGGACCTGTAGAATTGGCTTTATTCGAGCCAGCCGCGGCGGCCACATGCCCGAAATCATATTTAAACGTTAATGGCATAAAATTATCCTTCCAATAAAGCCAAATTAATGGACATTAAAACGATTTTCTTGTGTTTTATTTCAATTCGAAGTTCTATACCTCTAAAAAAAACACCCTATATAACCAAAGAGATTAAATTCCCACATGGGAATTTGAAGAAATTGAAAGGCTTTGATAATGTCTGCAAAATTTCTGCGTGTAAGTAGCACATGGTTTCTTGTATCGATATGCTGCACAAACAGGCAAAAAGGGAAAAACTTTAAACCCCCTCTTCTAAGATAAAATTCCGATGTGATCTTTCAAAAAGCCCACAGGCGTCGGAAAGCTATTCTGATGGGGATGCATTGCCCCCTAAGATTTGCTGTTGCCCCTCTTGAATAATTGAAAATTCTATGTAATTATTTATTTTAATATTACTCATGAAAATCACCAGTAATAATGCCCCCTAGAAAAATTTTCTAGTTATATTATTTTATATTTCGTTTTCTGTCTCGTCTTTTAGAATTCACTGTCAGAACTCTGTAATTTTGAAAGAAGTTCAAAATTCTAATACAGCGCAATTAGTGATTTGTACGGAATAATAAATACGGAATTCGTTAACTAGCAGTTTATTTCATACGAGGGCTACTATTTATATTTGGTTTTTGAACGCTTGAACTGCTTCTTTGGCGCTCGTAAATCCTTGGCCAAGCAGTTTACCTTTGATATTCGAGAACAAGAAGAAGTCATTGGGTGCCAAGTCAGGACTTCGCGGAAGATGAGTCATCAATTCGATATGTTGACTGCTCAAAAATTCAATTGTTTGACGAGATGTGTGAGAGCCATGCATTGTCCTGATGAAGAATGGTTCGTCTTCGGGGGTTAGTTTTACAAATTTCTACGAAATAAACTGTCAAAATTGACAGTTCTACGTTGCTCCAGCGAAATAGTGGCCATATGACCCATTCGGCCCAAGAAACAGGCGACCATTTGCTTCGCTGTGCTTCTTCCACGAACAACTTTTGTTGGATTTAGCTCGTCTAGAAATACCCTCATGGTTGATTGCTGTCTTGTTTCCGGCTCATACACGTCTTGTGAAGCAGCACGGTTGAACTTTTCTTTATAATTTCCTTACACCACTTGATGTGTGCCTTTTTTTTTTTTTTTTTTGAAGGATTGATAAGTTATGGGATATCGAACGAGAACAAGAAATTTTTTTGCAATTAAGTGTTCATGGAAAATTTAATGTATTGAAGTGGAACTAATGTGCAAGCATGCCTTTATCGTACAATATGTCACACGACGATTATCATTTCACGAACTGCATTGGAATTTCACGGAATTCGTCGGCGACTGAACTACGACCACGATTGAATTCACAATACCAGCGATAAACTCTGATTTTTGATGGTGCTTTATCGCCATACAAAGAACTGAGTTCGACACATTCTGGTTGAGATAATATACGTCGAAAAATAATCCAACGAAAACCTTCTTCATTTCAATTTTCATTTGCTTTTTGTCAAATTGATTTTCTGAGCTCACTGTAAACAAAACAAATAGAAATTGTACCTCAAAACACTAAGAGTACGTTTATGCTAAAAAATTTCAAATATAATTATAGTGTTGCCAGATTTTAGCTATTGAAAGTAGTGTTGCCAGTTTCTAGCTTTCATATCACTTTTATTAATAAAGTTCAATATTAAAATTTTTATATTTTAAACGCTGAAACTGGCGTTTGCTGGGTGCATTTGCCAACTTTTAACTTCATTAATCATTTTATAAAAAAAAACAAATATAAATAAAAATCATATATAGAAATATACATGCATGTGTTGCTTTAACAGCATTTTGTAATAATTTATATGGATGTCTGTCATGAACTCAACAAGAGCATGTAACACATTTCCATACATTTGTTAATCTTTTGACAATTTTGGGAATATTTGTTTGAGTGAAAGTGTTTGCAAGATAATGCAAAGTATCCTTTTGGCTGAAAATGTCAAACAGAAAATGAGTGAATGTAATTGTATTCTGGCCCTAAATAAATTATTATCCTGTTTCCACAAGTCGGACAGACGACTTTAAAGGAACATTTTTATAAAAATCACTTTAAAATAAATGATAATTTTTATATAAATTTTTTACTAATTGGCAGTTCATAGAAGCCATGTAAAAATTCTCGTCTGCCTATTTATATTGAAAACAAAACCAAAGCACACAAAATTTGTTTTTGTTTTCAATGTAAATAGACAGACGAGAATTTTTACACGGCTTCTATGAACTGGCAGTAAGCTAAGTGTTTCTACAATACGACTGTTTGGACTTGAGTATAAAATTTATTACAAATTTTCTAGATGAGTTGTCTGCCTGACTTGTGGAAACAGGGTGAAAGTCTAACGCTTGGACTATGGAAACAGGGATAAACTTGTTGCTTTTTTTTGGCATTTTAACACCAAAGCTTAATATGCTCCGGCTATTTTTTCCGGAATTAACAATTTACTTGTTCAAACGAAAAATGTTATGTAATTTTTTTTATCGTATTTTTATGTGTTCAATTAAACTATTTTTTCAAGCTTTATATTTTTACTAAACGAACTAAAAAAAACTAAAATAAAAACCGAACTAAAGCTTGAAAAAATAGTGTCATTGAAAATTTTCTTGTTCATTAAAATATTAATTCTTTCTTTTAAATACATTAAAATTGATTTTTTAAGGGATTGAAGTTTTTCAAGTTTGCTTAAGACTTCATTCCTTCGAAATTGTTTTATTCTCTTATAATTCTATTATTACTATTACTGTTATTCTAATGCTAATAGAAGTAATTTCATTTCTTCAAAAACTTGATTCCTTCAAAAGTCTATTTTATAAGGGAAAAAAGCTTTAGTTTTTTTTTAGTATATTTTATTCATTCATATTTTTTCAAACAGGAAAATTTGATACGAAAACTTACTTCATTCACTTCCTTCTTTCCTCCCAATTTGTTTTTGTTTGCAATTTTACAAATAAAATATTTTATTTCATTCATTTGAAATTACTACGTACTGGACCCCTGGATAAGAGAGCAAAAGTTAAAAGGGAAGTAAACTTATTTTTAATACAACAATAAAAATACACTTACGAGTATAATGGAAAATGCGACATGTGTTTAACAAAAGCCATCAAAATTTTCTAAAGCAGTTTTCATGACAAGACAAATAAATGTACATTAAGAAATTATTATTATAAAAGAAAATAACAAGAGGGTTTTATGCTTTACGAATGAAGAAGCTCTCAACATACAATGATTATAAAATAATCATCAAATATGAAGAAGTTGTTAAATTAGATAATCTACTTAAAGAAGTTTAGACTTATTTACTCTTACAAACATACGCATGTAGGTGTTGAATCCTGTTAAGTGAGATTCGACCAATAAACAGTTTCTATTTTTCACGAGCTTAGTTCAATTTTTATAAAGCACTCTATAAAACATATTATTTTTATTTTTTTCTTTCCTAAAATATTGCATCATTTTAAAAAAAATCAAAAGCTAATTTAGCTTTTTTTCTCTTGGTTAAAGGAGACCTTATAAATATGTCCAGAATGGCCGTAAATTTTTAAGGATAAAATGGAAAGAAAATTAGCAAAAAAAAAATATATAAAAACTTGCAGAAGATTTATAAAACAAAAATTTATCAAACCAAAATATTTTATCTCCTTTTGGCTCATTAAGTTTTAAGCTATAATGTCTAAAGGATGGCATCATTAGTAGTGATACAGATTTCCAACTCTTACGTGCTTGTCACGATTCTTGAATAATCATGCATAGTAGTGAGCGAGTTGAATAATATTAGTACGTGATAAGGTTAAATGCTTAAAAATTATTAAAATTTTAAACAAAAATTTCGTTTATTTTCTGAGCACAAGGTATATGGGGAAAAAGGCACGTCTTTGCAGTGCTTAAAATTAACTTCATCAGAGCATCTTATATAACTAAAAGCATTTTACAAAAAATCGTAAATCTTCGCTTTATTCCAGTCACAATTGCAATTAAATCTTATTTTTTTTTAAACAAGCATACATTAAAGTTTAACATGTCCTTGCTACGATTGCGTGTACTCGAAGTTTCACCTCAAGGATATATGGGAAGGAGGCATGTCCTTGCAGTTATTCTTAAGAATTAACTTTGAAGGCTTACTCTTATATTTCTTAAACGAGTTAAAACATAATCGTTGCCTTATGATCACAATTCCCCTAGAAACAAAATTTTTAGTTTTAAGGATATATGGGAGAAAATTTTGATCCTTGTACTAAATGCATTAAAATTGCCTGGAAAGCTTGAGCGTAAAATTTTCCGAACCATTCAAGCAAAATTGCATTTATTTACAATTTTTAAAATTAAGGATATATGGCAGACAGACATATCCTTGCATTTTTTTAAGGAATTTTTCAAAAAGAGTTTTCTAGTAAAATGTTCGTTATAATAACAAGTTTTCATTGCATTCTAACCATAGTTACGAGCGAAATGCAAATTTTAGAAAAAAAGGATATATAGGAGCAAGGAAAATCCTTGCACTGCTTGTCATAAAAATTTCTGAAGAATATTAGCACATGATGTTCGAAATAGTATTGAAGTATGCCTGCACGGCGATAGTAATTTTAGCCTAAAATCATTTTTTTTTAAATAAGGATATATAGAGGCAGACATATCCCTACACTGGTTGTGTTAAAATTTTTTAAAGATCCTACTCATAAAATTTTCGTAATATTAACAGAGGTATTCATTACATTCTAAGCATAATTGCGATCGAAATGCACATTTTAAAAAAAAAAGGATATATGGGAGCAAGGTAAATCCTTGCACTGCCTGTTATTAAATTTTCTCAAGAGTTTAAGGGCACGATTTTAAAAATAGTTGTGAAGGAATGGCTTCACGGCGATCACAATTCTGCTTAAAATAATTTTTGGCATTAAATTATTAAAGTAATTTTTGGCATTAAGGACATATGCAAGATAGACATGTCCTTGCATCAGTTTCAATAAAAATTTCTTTATAGTAGTGCAGTAGTTTCATTTTTAGAATACGTAGTAGTATTCTGTTCATAATGGGGTCTAAAATTTGATTTTCCAAATAAAGGATATTCAAGAGATGGGCTTATCCTTGCACCGATTGTAATGAAATTTGTTAGAGAGCTTAAGCTTGTAATTTAAAAAGTTGTTACAAACAATTAAAGCTTAAATTAAATTTTTTTTATATTAAGGATTTAAAGAATATTGACGTATTTTTGCACCGATCATTCTAAAATTGTTTAGAAAGCTTAAGAACATAGTTTCTTCTATTTGCTCCTTGCTTTCTTAAAATAATTGCACTTGAAGCCCAATCTTTTTCATTAAGGACATATGGAAGATAGGCAAGTCCTCGCACAGGACATTTTTGAAGAACTCTATAATTGAATTTTTAGAATATCTAGTAGCATTCTGATCACAATTGCGCCCGAAATTTGACTTTTCAAATAAAGGATATTCAAGAGATAGACTCATCCTTGCACCAATTACAATGGAATTTATTGCAGAGCTTAAGCTTGTAATTTCAGAAGTTGTTGCGCACAATTAAAGATTGAATTTAATTTTTTTAATATTAGTTAGTTCCTTTTTCTTTTGGTTTTCTATAATTGCATTTGAAACCATATTATTTAGATTAAAGGCACATGGAAGATAAGTATGTCCTTGTATCAGTTTTAATGTAAATTTCTTTAGAAAGCTAAATACGTATAGCTCTGATCATAATTGAGGCTGAGTTTTGATTTTTCAAGAAAAGAATATTCGGGGGATGGACATCCCCTTGCACCGATTGCAATAAAAAATTTTGGAGAGTTTTGGAATACAATTTGAAAAGTTGTTAGACAAAATTTCAGTTTGAACTTTGATTTTTTTTATATTAAAGACATATAGAAGATAAACGTGTCCTTGTTCGAGTTTTAATGTTAATTTCTTAGAGAAGCTCAGTATACTTTTGTAAATAGCTCGTAGCATGCTGATCATAATTGAGGCTAAAATTGAACTTCTCAAATAAAGGATATTCTAGAGATGAACATATCCTTGCACCGATTATAATAAAATTTGTTGATGACCTTAAGCATGTAATTTTACAAGTTATTAGACACATTAGCTGATTGAGTTACATTTTTTTATATTAAGGATATCAGGCGGGTTGGCGTCTCCTTGCCGTATTTATAGTCATATTTAATGGAATAGTTGTAAAAATAGCTATGGATTTTCATCATATTCTGTGTTGAGGTAGCTAGCATTAAATTTTTTATTTAAAAGTATCCAGGCCTTGAGCAAATTGTCCTTATTTTAAAATATATAAAAAGTTTTAAGCAAATTGATTACTTTTAAAAATTTTTAGGCTTGTTATATGAATACAGAATAAAGTTTACTAAAATTTGCAAATATTAAAGGACTTATTGATTTTTATAAGGTTTCTAAAATAAATTTTTTATAAAGTTATTTTTTATGAATAAGGCAGCATATCTTTTTTATGGATGCATACCTTTATTTTGTGCTCTAGCAGCAAAAAGCAACAATTTCTTTTAAGTAAAATATTATGGCGATAATGTCATAAAATATTCAAAACTAGAAAGGCAGCAACAGCATCACGACAACAACAAAAGCAACATGAAGACGTCCAACTCATTTTAAACCGACATTTTCATTACTTTCCATTTTTTTCTGCAACAGCTGACATCCACCCACTTGGTAAGAAATGTCCTTTTTTTAATAACTTGTGCACAAACAAGAAATTATCCACAAAGATATTTAGACATTTTCTCTGCCTTATACTTTGTATAACTTTAAGTTTAACTCAACTTTAAAGAAAGTAATGTTTTGAGATTTTTTTCTCGATCTAATTTTGCTGTTGTTTTATTATTAAAGGGAAAAGTTTCTTTACTTTTCTTCTTTCATATTAAAATATTTCCATTTTGTGTTGCTTGTTCTGTTGGCATCATCGCATTTTTTTGTACAATTTTCTTTTATATCCTTGCTTTCCTTTTTTAATGACAGTCTAACATTAAATGGCGCTTAATTTTTGAAGGAATAAGTGCACAAAACATTTAGTATTTTATTATTAAGAGTTTGTCAAACATTACAAAGTTAAATCCGTGAAAAATGTTATGTATTTTTAATGAAAGCAGTTTTACAATTGTTTGCAATTTTAAGTTTTAACTCCCACAATGTTTTGCGCTTACATTTTACCTTAAAATAAGTTAATCGAAATATATATAAGTTTACCACATTTTAAACTACGAGTATAAGAAAATTTCTATTGAAATTTCTAAATTTGCTTGCTTTAAAAAATTATCACACGAATTTCCAGCATAAGCATTAATTATAATTATAATTTCACTTTCTATTAAATAATGCCTAAGCAAAAGTATTTATCGATTCATTGCCATACACAGACATAAATCAACAACAATAACATATTTGATATTCATTTTAATTTTTAACGAAACAATTTATCAACATATTTATATATATTGCAAAATTGTTTTATGTTGAATAAACTGAAACTCGTAAATAAATAAACATAAAAATTTTTAACAAAAACATGCCACACAAGACTAAAATTTTCATTTAATATATTAAAATAAATAATATCAAAACATAAAAACAAAAACATTTCATTTGATTTTATAATTTATGGACCAAATATGTAAATAAAGCTTTTGTAATAATTGAAAATAACAGCAATACACACTATTGAAATCAAATCAAATGCTTTTACAAGTCTTTTGGATTTGAATAGTGTATCAAGTATTTGAAACTATAGTATTAAATAAATATAGATAAATAAATAAATAGATAATAGTATATTGTGCAAGTCTCTGAGGAGAAGAATCTCAAATAAAAGTTTACATTACTTCCTGAGAAAGCATAATAAATTAACCGACTAACTTCAGAGCGCTTTTTAAAAGGGTAGAATTTACAAAAGGTACCTTTTAGAAAAGGTGCTTTAAGCAAAATGATTATTGCAGCAAAATTATTTATATTTTTATATTTTCATAAAAAATAATTTTAACAAAAAGTATTTTTTCCAAAAAAAAAAAAGACAACACCAAAATCTACTTTATAAAAAATATACTTTTTTCAAAAGCTAAATTTTTCAAAATGTCTTTTTTCAACGGTAGCCTTATTATTACAAAAAGTTATTTTTACAGAGCGAAGTATTTAGTTAAAACAAAAAAAAAATTTTACAAAATAAATAGTTTTAACAAAAATCTATTTTTAAAAAGAACCTTTTATTTAAAAACATTTTTTTAAGAGTTACTTTCTTCAACAGGTACTTTTTTGAAAAGGTTTTTTTTTGAAGATAATTTTTACCCAAGGCAGACATTAAAAATGGTACAAAGCAAGTTACTTTAAAGAAATTTGGTTTTTTACAAAAGGTACTTTTTTACAAAAGGTACTTTTTTACAAAAGGTACTTTTTACAAAATGTACTTTTTACAAAAAGTACTTTTTTACAAAAAGTACTTTTTACAAAAGGTACTTTTTCACAAAAGGTACTTTTTACAAAAGGTACTTTTTCACAAAAGGTACTTTTTTACAAAAGGTACTTTTTCACAAAAGGTACTTTTTTATAAAAGGTTCTTTTATATAAAAGGTACTTTTATACAAAAGGTACTTTTATAACAAAAGGCACTTTTATACACTGCAACACTTTTGCATAATTACAAAATTAAGCGTTTTTACTTTGTTAAAAGACACTTTTTGTAAACTGAACTTTATAAAAATATTTAAATAAAATATTTAAATATTTTTAGTGACTAACAAACACTTCAAAGATTAATAAAAAGAAATGTTTAGCTCGATTTTAAGGATTAAAGAAAAATAAGATAAGGATAGTGAATGAATGATATATTCATCATTTTTCTATTAATAATAATTTCTAGAATTACATATTTAAACTTAACTTTTAAGCCCACGCAATCACCATATAATTTTTGGGCACTCAAAAATTTTAAGTTATTTTTATTTATTGCTTATTTTTCAAAGTAATTTTCCCATTGCAGGGGTTTTCACAACATTGTCGTACATTTTCCCATACAAGAGATATTTTTAACAATTTGTTTATTTTATTTTCTGTCTTTGAATTTGTGTAACAAAACTTTCCAATTAAATTCATTCGAACTCATTGTGTGGAGAACAAAGCAAATATATTTTATCAGCTGCTTTAAAAAAAGAATTTAATTGATTTCCCTTAGCAGTTACTTAGTTGGTGATGAACTTTTACAAGAATATTTTTAAATCGTGTATGTGTACATGCTGTAACTTAAATGTACATTTTGTATCAACAAAGTTTAGCTTTTTTTTTGGAGTATAAAGTATTTTATGCCCCAACAAAGTATAAAAGTAATCAACAAAAGAAAACAAAACAACATTTTTATTCGCAAGGATGCACATTAGGGGAGATCTAAAAATTTAAATCTACTCTAAACCTCAAGCCACCTACTGATTTTTGCACTTCTATGAATAGTAGTTAAGACATTTAATTGCAATGTCCTAAATATAGTTCATGGCAGTGATCAACGTGTCTAAATTTTAAAAAGTATTGATAATTTTTTATTATATTTTTATTGACCTTTTTTGGTGTTTTCGATATTCGTCCATCTGTCTGTCTATGACAGGCTGCTTTCCAGAGAACCGTAAAAAGTACGCACCTGGAAACCGAATATGTAAAACTTTAGCCGTTACAACAAACCAAAATTATTTCTTCGGAACACGGCAGTAAAACATCAATAAACTTTACATCAGCAAAGAAAACAAAATAAAAAAATGTAAAGTTAATAACGATGCAACTGACCGGGTGTCACTCTTTTAAGAGTTGAGTAGTCTTCTAACTGAAACTGTTGGTCCTGCAAATGATTGCAGATAACAGTAACACGATAAAATACGCAGATGTTGAAAGTTTGCAGGCATCATCCTTAAAGGATTGAGCCCCTTACTTTAATGCAAATTAATTCGCTGCTTCTTAAATTAATGTGCTTAATTTAAAAAAACTCTGAAGATAAAACATTTTTCGAATCTAATATAAATTTTGTCTGTCTTTGGGCACTGTCAAAGTTAAAAAAATTGTTTTTGTTTATCATACATTTCTGAAGTCGAATAAACCGTGAATTTTGTATGATAAACAATTTTTTTTTAGTTTAGGCAGTTTTGTTTAACTAAATTGTCTTCAAACAATTTCTTGAGAAAAAATATGGGAATCAAAAATACTTCTTGAGACAAAATTTTTTTGTTTTTATATAGAAACAAGTTTTGAAATTTTGAATGAATAATAAGGGCCACCCTAATATACATGCATACTTTCCAATAATGAGCAAAAAGGAGCGATGTCACACGCACACATACCTCAGCAGTTAAACTGAAAAGGCCTTCAAGCTTCTGACCTTTTTAAAGCTCCAGCTTCATCACATCTTTTATGGAGTTTTTATTTTACTTGCGCTGTAAACAAAATCAAGCAAATGTAATGGTTTAAGCAGATGTCATAAAAAACGGTTGGATCCTGGAATAAGTAAAGAAAAAACAAACAAAAAAGAACGCACTGTGTCGTGGGACATGGGGTAGGAACGTAGTTCCTTAGAAATTTCTCCTAACCCCCTAGTGGGCTTATTTTTGATAAAATACATATATAGCGTTTGTGTCCTTGCAAACTTAGATCTTTTCATGTTTTGAATAGGCAGAAATCGCTTCCTACCCCACTTTTGGAAAAGTATATAGCCACGTGCTTTCCACGAATCACATCTATCATCAAAATCGGATAGATACCAGGGCGAATCACTAAGTTCGTGACATTTTGAATGAAACACAGTTATTTTTCCAAACAAAAATTTAATTTTCAACATAATCTCCCTTTAACTAAATACACTTAGTCCAACGTTACTCCTTTCAAAAAATAGCATTTTTCGAGGTCTTAAAATTAGGCATATGTTTGGTGAATAATTTCATCATTGGAGCTAAATCTCTTTCCACCGAGACATTTCTTTAGGTTTGGAAATAGTAAGTAGTCATCAGGGGCTAAATCCGGAGAATATGGCGGAGATAGGTACCAATTCGTAGCCCAATTCATAGAGTTTTGCCATTGAGACAGTGAACAGTGTTGAATTTCATATAACTACGAGGAAAGTTCGAAAAGTCACGGATTTATTGATCCGCTCTCGTAGTTTCAAAAAGAAAGAATTTATCCTTTCCTCCCCAAGTGCTCACCCATCTATGTTTTGAATTTCTTAGAAATCGAATAGATAGTTTCAAAGAAGAAGAAATTTTCCCTTACCTTTTTTCGTAGTCCAATGTTTTTTTGGACTCAGATCTATTTATGTTTTGAATTTCATAAAAATCTGATCTGTAATTTCAAAGCAGCGGATAGATAGTTTCTGAGAGGCAGAAATTTCCCACTACCTCCCCTCCTCTTGCTCCAAGTTTTTGAAAAACAGATAACCTAAATATTTATCTAGACTTGGATCTATCTATGTTCTAAATTTCATCAAAATTGGTTCCGTGGTTTAGCTGTTAAAGCACAACAAACAATAAATTTACTTTCGCATTTGAAATATTGGTTAGCAGAGACACCTTCAGCTATCACTGCTACGATAGCAAAGACACAACCCGTATGGGAAATACCCACAAACTAGACTAAGAACCTGAAATCCCAGCAGTTCCCTGGCACTTCTAAAACATCCGAAGTGGCAGCACCATTATTGTATGTAGTTGTTACCAGTATTTGTAACCAGTATTAGCCAGTATTTTTTAATTTTCACAAGGAACTTACGTTCCAAAAAGAAAAGAGAAGAAAGTTTGTTCAAACTCAGTTATAACCCTTGGATTATTGCTAGGCTGCAATGTAATGAGTTCTGCTTATTCAACTCATTATTTTGGTAAGTATAAAGATTACTTTTTGGGAGACTTGGAAGTGAATTATGCAACTGAAAATATAAACATTTTCGATAAAAAAAAAAAACAATACGAGGATGGGTCATTAACTCAGTAGCTTTTGGAATTTTGCGCCTGTTAATTGAAATGGCAACTGTTTCTGTCAAAAGCCAACTGTCAGTTGACTCCTATCGAACTTTGAAGAAACTGCGTCATTTAGTTTGTATTTGGCAGCACATTTTGAGAAGAAAATGGATAAAAGGGAATTTCGTATGCTCATTAAGTATTATTTTTTGCGGAAAAACGATCACTCAATTCAAGGCTTAGCTAAGAAATCTCACAAACAAATGCGTATTTTGATGAGCTCGACAAATTATATAATTTTTGGAAAGGATAAAGGATAAAAAAAAGAAACGTTGGACTTAGTGTAAGTAACTGAAACTCAAAAGATTCTATGTTAAAAAATAAAATAACTTTTTATGTAAAAACCTGTGTTTCCTCAAAAATGATCCACCTTCGTACTAGACATTTTCCTTTATATTCAAAATCGGGGAATAAGGTGGCCAAGTTATAAATTTTCTGCAGTTTTTTTTTTACACCTAATACCATTTTTTGTGTTTCCAGCTTTTGATTTTCTTTCAAATTGTACCAATTTTCATCACATACCTACAGATTATTGATAACTTGAAGTGTCAAGCTCTGTATAAAAAATGTTTGTCATAATGATCTTGTCTAACAGCTTTAAAAACATGCCTTGAAAATAAAGTATTAATCCCAGAAGTCCTTGAAAGAAGTGAGTAAAATTAGATTTATTGTCTTTCTACCTGTTGAATAAGGCCCTCTACTAAGGCTCTTGCTGGTGGATGATTTCAAAACAAGTGTCTCTTTGTGTTCTTAACTTTTTTTTTTTTTTTGGGAAATGTGCAAACAAATGTTTCACATAAAAAGGATAATTTAAATTTTCTAAATAAAACAATGTTAGCATTTTTTAAACGATATGAATATATTTATATTATTCTGCTGCCATAAAAAAAAATGTGTGTTGTATATTCCACCATAGAAAACATTATTTTTATTTATTTTTTTTTTTGTTTTTTTACATATGTTATTATTTATTTTTATTTATGATTTTTTGTTTCATGTTAATGATATTTAACATTTCCGTTTTTCTTGAAAGAATTAATAAATTTAAAAGGAAATACAAGTATTTTAAATTTCCTTCAATATAAATGTTGCTGCATCTTAGTCCCAGTCCAGACTTGCAATTTTGTTGCAACAATTCTTGAATATGTGGGAAAGTGTTGAAATAGAAATATATACTCTTTGTATTCTTATTCCTGCAGTAAAAATTGCAAGTCTGGAGCTTGACTTACATAATAAATTTCAACAATTTGTTTGTATAATATATAAGCGAAATAATTTTAATTAGATTGTGGCAAACCTTGCACATTCATTTGTCTGAGGATACATCGAGCTATCACTCATATTGTTTCTCCAGTTAATTTTGGCCCTAACTTTTATAATATAGTTCCTTTAATTGGTTCACAAAAAAAATTCTTTTGTTAACACATTCACAATGTACAATTAAAAGCTAACAGAGACTTTAACAGCAAGTTTTGTATGAAGAACAGTCAGTTAAAGTCCACGTTAACTTTTAATCATACAATGTGAAAAAATCTAGATGTTTTAAAAAAATTTCGAGAACAATATCTCTTGAACAATTTCAGTGACTTGGTGTAAATTTGTTGCAATCGACGAATTTAGAAAATAAGGGTTTTTTTAAATGAATGGTCGAATGAATCTATATATCACTTCACTTCACCATCCATTTAAATTCATTTAAAAAAAAAAACTTATTTTCTAAATTTTTTATTTTATTTTTTGTTTGTGTTAAGGGCCCTGGAGACGATTAAATAAAGTCATCAAAAACATAATTGTGAGATTTCAGTTGTAATTTTTTGGCTACACAGTTCTTTATTTGATTGAGAAAAAAACATGAGTTGCTTTGTGATTCTGGAGGGTTGGATGGCTGAATAAAGAAGTTATCGAACAAGCAAAAATGTATACGAAGTCAAAACTCAACTGATGATTGATGTGTTTATTTGTTTATCTCCTTTTAAGCGACCAGCATACTACACTTTATTTGATCGTCTACAGGATAATTTAAGAAAAATCTTCGATTGTACATTTTCTTGCAACATCATGGAACAGGCACTTAAACATTTATACAAATATTAAACTAAAATCATATTAAATTTTACTTAATAAAAAATAATTCATTTAGTAGAGGAAATCTTTAGACCACAATTGCTTGTTTTTGTGTTATTTGGTTCCCTTTTCCTTTTCCTCGTATACATTAGATTAAGAAAATAACTACTGAAAACAAAATATATATAATTAAATAAAAATCATGAAGATTATACAATCTAGTTGTTATTAAAATCACTCCAAGAACAACCAAATCTACTGCCATAAACATAAATATAAACGCCAACACAACAGAATTAGTTATAGAGATGGTATTACGATGGTGGTAAATCAAGCCCAACTATTCATATTTCTCTTGTGAAATAATAAAATCTAAAAATGAATATATTACATTTCTGGGAAAAATAAATTCAAATTGTCTATTAGAATAAAAAATGGAACTGGTAATGGAGATCAAACGAAAAAAAAAGTAATCTTAAAAGCTTAAAAGATTTGTTTGGCCAAATTTCACAAATATTATGTGGGAGTAAATTTTTATGAATATAAAAAGCATTTTCCGGGCATTTACAAATTAGTGGGAAATTCGCGCAAAACTTGAAGTACAGTGAACACCATTTTTTTCTTCTTTAAGATAATAAAAAAAAACTTACACAGTTTATACACACCCACGTACATATGCGACCAAGCCTTAGGCCTTAATTTCCCATTTCATTTTATTAATAGGCTTCAAATAACTTCACAGGAAATAAACTGATGCCGTTTAACAAATGAAGTTTCGAAAAATTTTAACATTACAAAAATACCAATTTAAAAAATTTATTTGCTGTGGTTAAGCTCATCTGGGAGCATTCTGTTGCTGCTTCAGCAACTCATCAGTAGATTTCCACCATAATTTATGGAGCAGGAAATAAGGCTGGGCTTACACAAAAAAAACGTTTAAGGACTTGAATTTAATAACAATTTTAAGGTAAAATAATTTACATACGTTAAGGGATGTATTTTTCTTTGGATGGTGTTTGCTTGATTTATCGTCATCTCAGTTTTTTACAGCTTTTGAGAAGTTTTAAATATTGTGTTGGCCCTCTTTAGAGAAACAAGTGCGTGCGTACAACATTCGGAATAGTTCTGCATTTTGCAGGTGGCGTTGGCTAATGTAGTTAGAACGTTGACTACAAAACCAAAGGTACTGGGTTCGAGTTCGGTATCCAACAGTCATTAAATAACAAGACCACGCATCAGTTGTATCAGTTGTTGTGGGAAAGTTGAAGTGATGAAGGCATAGTCACTGGTCACTGAACTATACCGGCTTCGGCAGATACTAATGCTAAGCTAATGTAACATCAGAGCGCCCTCCTTCGTCGGTATTGTGTAGCAGAATCATCGGCGAAGTAAACTAACCAATAAAATTGCTACAAAAAAATTTAATTTGCCTCATTTAACACCAGAGGCGCTGCAACACTGCATTATTAAAAAAAAACTTGCAAAAAAGCAGAGTTGTAAAATAATGAAGCTTGCCTCTACTCCTCCTTTATCAGCTGTCTTCTCTATCACTATCCCTTTCCTAAGAAGGTAACACCTAGTAATAGTAGTAGGCATTCATTGCCTGAGTGTTACTTCTCTTTACAAAAAAAATAAAAAAATAAAAAATAAATTTTTTGAGTTATGGCACTATTGAAGTAAATGAGCAATATGCATTTAAAACACAGTATTACCAGGCAATTAGAACTATATTTAATATGTGTTGCCATTTAACATTATTTAGGTAGGGTTGAAAACATGAGCCATTATGCTCATGTCAGAGTACAAACACACAAGCCAGTATAGGCCTGTTGTGCGCTCTTATGTGAATTAAAGAATTATAGGAACTCAGTATCGTTCATATAGTCCCTCAAAACTTTTCAATCAATGGCTGCAATCTGATACAAACGCCCCCTTAAATTAGAGTGCCCCGTTAAGATGCCGGTCAATTTTCCTAGCTCGGGTTTGTTTAGTTTCAACAGCCTCCTTGTTTTGTCTTCTTTTGGTTCGCCCTATAGAATCTTGGTTAGATGACACAGTGACAGTATCACAATTTCATCGTGTCCTGTGAGCTATCTTCAACCAATTTTGCAGCTCAATCTTCGCTGCCTTGAAAGGCTTTGCATTAATTACAGTTACTGTCCGTAAGGTTGTGGCCTTTTTCGCAAATTCATTTGCACGATTATTTCCGTCTACGGCCGTAGTGGGCCGTAGAATACGAATGTTGCCATGTACTGCGTAATCGTTAATCATATTCTTGCAATCTAAAACGGCCCTAGAGTTTACTCTTATGGTTGTAATTGCCCTAATTGTCGATTTGATGTCAGTAAATATATTGACATGTGTGACCCTAATGTGGACACTGATGCATGATCGCATGAACCTCCGCCTGGAATGCTGTATTATGGCCACACAATCGGCAGTACATTTCGGTCTTCGGTTCTTCTATAAAGAAACCATTCGTCCATTCATCCCTGTACCAGAAAACTTCCACGGGTGTTTGTTCTAGGGTTCGATTGACCCAGGAGTGTCTTTCTGGAATCAATGTCTCGCATTCTGTTATAAACCTAGTCTCACGTACCCAGTCGGACATTTCCAAAATCTGGTCGTATTCGCCCAGTGGCGTCCATATGTTCTGATGGTATGTTGTCTTGTCTGATCCATTTCCTCATTACTTGCAGAGCTGCTTTGTATCTAATACAATTGTCTATAGGTTGGACATAAAGAATGGTCTCCAAAGCCTTTTATGCCTATTCAGCACATTCTTTGAATGTTCTCCAAAATTATAGTGTTGCGCTTCCTACCTATTGACCTCCACTTTACTTACTACCATATTATTTGATATTTTTATCAAGAGTGATAAAAGAAAATGTAATTTTTACTATCCCCAAGTCTTTTCTTTCGATAGTTGCCACAACTTACACGCCTGAGTGATTGCAGTCACAGTTATTTAATCACCCTGCCATCTCCCAGCAAATGCTAGAAAACCTCAAGGGAGCAAAAGCAAGTTACAGACAGAAACAAATTAACATGGAAAAGACATTAAAAACGAAGAATTACCACTGAAGCTGCCGACGACTCCCAAAGACTCAAGAAAAACTGAGCAAAAGTAACAGAAAATTAAATAGAAATATGATAAAGAAATATAAAAATAAATACAATTACAAAACAGCAACAACAACAAAATGAGATAATTGAAATACTGAGCATGGCTGAATGTTCGTTTGACACTTAAACTTACGAAAAAAAATAAAAGAAATGGCGGGAAGTTTCTTTTAAAATATAATTAAAATACTGTCTATTGATTTCAATGTTATGCTTCAGATAATTGAAATTGAAAAAAAAAACTTATTTAACGAGCCGTAAATTGTAGTTAAAGTTAATTTTAAAAGCTGTAAGAATTTCAATCAATTAAATAAAGTCTATTAAATGTAACACACCATATAATACTCTTAAGCTTAAGCAGCGATAAATTGCTACGCACTATTTTCATTATAGTGACGAGAAAGTTTTCTATTCAGCAGGCCTACTCTGTATTTGGGTACCAAAGAAAATGTTTTAGAATTTAAATGTTATTAATATTACAATTTGAAAACATTTGCTTTCATTGCGAATTACAGAGTAGCAGCTCGAGTTCTGAAACAAAATTATTTATGCTTCTATTGTCTTGTGCTGAAAATTCAAACTTTTATTTTTGTAAAATATTGAATTGTGTAAAAATCCAATTAATAAATTAAGTAGAAAATTGAAATTTTTATAAACTTCTCTTACTAAAAATAAATAAAGTTTGGATTAAAGTGGAAATAAAAAATTTTAACACTAAAAAATATTTTTTAATTTATTCTGGATATTTAATGAGCTTACTTTACAATCTTGAAGATTAATTAATCGCTTTAGTATTTTTATTTGTAAAATGCTTAGAACTGCTTTAAGAACTATTTAAACTCTTAATAAACATGTCAAAAGTTTTTCCTTATAAAATTAAACAATTTAATTTATCATGTTTATCTTTGTAACATCAGAATCATTAATTTTTCTAAATATACCAAATTAGATAAACATAAATAATTGATAACTGTATTACGAACAACGGACAAACTCAATTTGAAATATTTTATTTTTTTTTTATTTTTATTTTTTTTTTTAAATAATCATACTCCAAGGGTTTTATACATTTGTTTCATTGCATGGCTTTTATTTCTTTTTTTAGGCCTTGTTAGTCTAACGTTGACACAAAGTTCTAACTTTGTAACTTTATGGTCCAAACCATTAGATTAAAATATGTAAATTTTATCATTTAAGCAATCGTGAACTCAAACGAAAATCGTTAATTACTTTTTTTTTTTTTTTGAAACTTGCAAAGTGTCAAAACATTTGTAATCAATTGTCTTGATTAATTATATAATTTAACTTTTAATTAATGTTTCCTCTCTTCTCAAGATTCATTAATTCTATATATATTCAGAGAACATTGTTTTTTTTTTTTCTTCAAAATATCAATAAAAACTTTTTTTAAATTAAATTGAAGACTTCTGCTTTAGCATTTAATTCGTGTACAAAATTTGAAGCCGCATGCTTGGTATTGTCAGTCGTATTTTAGTATTTTTATTTGAAAATTTTTTATAAAAGGTGAATACGATACCAAGGTTTTTGTATGTTTATTCGTTAATGCTTTATAGGCAACATACAAAAACACAAATAAATATTTCTTTGAAAAGCAGCTGTAACTTTAAAATTTTAAAATTTAATGAATTCAGTAAAGTGCGACTTTGATTCTCACACGAATGGTTCCATACACATGTAATATTATACGATCTTTTTATTTTTAGAGCTTGTTTCTATTTGGTGATTTTTTCAGTTTTTACCAATTTTTTCGGTTATTTGCGATTGTTTTTTTTTTGATTGTTTTTTTGCGATTATTTCGGTTTTTCGAAATTTTTCGGTTACTTTTTTCATTTTAGCGATTTACTTCATTTTGTGTTAAATTTTTATTTAAGCGCTTTTTTCATTTTGGTGATTTTTCGTTACGGCAATTTTTTTTAATTTTGGGATTTTTTTAGTTTTAGCGTTTTTGAAAAAAAATTTTAAGACTTCAAGTGTCAAGGATTTCAACATTTGTTTGCTCGCTTGAGAACACCCTTTAATTTTTAACTATCATAAATTTGTGGTTGTAGCAGCAGAAGTTTTACATTTTGTGTAAAAATTTCAGGTCGGCAGCTCTTACGGTCAGAAAGACAGAGAGACAAAGAGACAGACAGACAGACGGGTAGGGTTCCTTTTCGCCTTTGGTGCAATGAATTATTTTTTCCATAACGTTTGATTTTAGATCTCAAAGATTATCATACTCCTGACATATTTTTGTTAAATATAGATTTAGCTTTAACAACTTCTCTTATAAAAATTTTCTAGTATGATATAGAACTGATTTATTTGAATGCTTGAAACTTTTCAATAAACTTTTTTGACAAATCAGTAAAACTTTTTCCTAAAATTACTGTTTACCTTGTACAGTAAATTATTATTTATTTCTTTAAAATATATTGAGCAGAACTGAAGATTAGTTAAAAAAAAATTGCGATAAGAATATTAAAACATAATTAATAAAGAAACTCTTACTAAAGCAAAAAATTAAACAATAAAAATATTTTCAAAAAAGTACAATTTTATTCATCAAATATGGAAGATTCTTTATCACAAGAAATTTAAAAAAAAATGTATTGCATATACACACTTCTTGTTAAAATATCAAAATTATTTGCCTCTGTGTACATGAAAGAAATATAAGCATAAGAAAGAGTTATTTAAAAAACATTCAAACTAAAATTTTGAACAAGTATTGCTCAGAAGAACACAACAATTTCTAATATGATTTACATATTTTCATGCACTAATTCACTCAGCAATTTTTAATATGATTTACATATTTTCATTCACTAATATTTCATGCTACCCACTGTGCACAATAACTATTTAGTTGCTCTTTTAAGAATATTAAAGAAAAAGTTGTATTCCCATTAAAACGTTTTACTACTATGAGTTTGTAAAGTGTTTAGACAAGTGGTTCCTTAGCTGGGCTTTCATTCATAATTATCCAAACCATAACAACTTGCTTAGCGCAACTTTTCTATGGTTCATGTGCTATTTTACAGAGCAAATACATACTTTTATTGTCAGACTTAGCGAGTTATTTTTATCAAATGTATTTGGCGACTATAAAAGCAAAGTAAAATATTTCATACTTGTATTTTTCATGCTCCCACGTGCTTTACATAGCACGTGCTGTTATAAGAAAAAATTGCTTAACTACACTTATTTCTTTGTTTATGCTGCTTTACAATAACAAGCAGAAAACAAAACATCAATACTATGCTTACAAACCTGTTTTCCTATGTATTTTGTTGTTGTTATCTCAAAGACAAATAATCCCAAAACAAATAAAATCTTACATTTCCCTGTATTTTGAGAGCAAGAAAACACTAAAACAAACTGTTATTTAACATTTTGTGAGAGTATGTGAGTTTTTGTTTTCTTGATTGCAAATATTGTAACATTAATTTTCCCAGTAATGTTTCTTTCTCGTAACAGCACATGTATTTACGAGTATGTGTGTGTGTGTGTGTGTGTGTTAACTTGTTCACTTCTTTATAAGTATTTTTCATCTTGTCCACACAGCTTCTGCATCTGTTTACAGCCTCACACAACATTTAACAAACTGTCTGGCCTGGTTTGGAAAATTCGCAAATTCAGTTTGCCAAGACGTGTCGCCGCGTTGTGAACACTTTGAAATGTGAAACGGTAAAATTTCCAAATACATTGGCGCCAGAAATTTGAAAATGAGAAAGTGAATTATAATAGATAAAACTAAAAGAGCATATGATAGCATTCAACTGTGGAAGAAAAGTGAAAGTGGAAATTTTGTGTACAAAGAAAGTATTTAAGAAATCAATAAATCAAAAATTAAAAAAAACTTTATATGCAAATTTTAATGAAATTTAAATAAATCAAAATTTTAAGAAAATAAATTTAAAGAAATCCAATTAAAGAAACCCATATGGGTTCTGTCAAAACAATTAAACAAATTGTAAAAAAATACTTATATATTTTACACTTTCAAAAGAATAAAATTTAACAGTAAAAGCAAATTTAAAAGCGTAATTAAAAAATATATGAATTTTTAACTTTATTTTCAAAAATATTTTGTACGTATTTGTCTGAAGAAAATAAGGTAAGTTATACCTCAGTTTAATTTTTTATTAAAATAAAATTATTTATATTTTATTTTATTTTATTTGATTTTATTTTATTTTATTTCATTTTATTTATTTTATTTCATTTTATTTATTTTATTTATTTTTTATTTAATTTATTTTATTTTATTTTTATTATTTTATCTATTTTATTATTTTATTCATTTTATTTATTTAAATTACTTAATTTATTTTATTTATAATATTTATTTTATT
Source organism: Nowickia ferox (assembly GCA_936439885.1). Lineage (NCBI taxonomy): Eukaryota > Metazoa > Arthropoda > Insecta > Diptera > Tachinidae > Nowickia > Nowickia ferox. The sequence continues at coordinate 14,544,997 of OW387023.1, read as the reverse complement.
TATTTTGTCTATTATGTTTATTTAATTTATTTTATTTATTTAATTTTTTAGTTATTTTATTTTATTTATTTTATTTTATTTAGTTTATTTATTTTACTTATTTTATTTATTTTATAAATTGTTTATTTATCTTATTTATTTTATTTATCTTATTTATTTTATTTATAATATTTATTTTATTTATTATATCTATTTTGTTTATTTTATTTATTTCATTTATTTTATTTTATTTAGTTTATTTATTTTATTTAAAATAAGTAAATCTTATTTATTTTATAAATTCTTTATTTATGTTATTTATTTTATTTATTTTATTTATAATATTTATTTTATTTGTTTTATTGATTTTATTTATTTTATTGATTTTATTTGTTTTATTTATTTTATGTGCTTTCCATATTTTATTTATTTTATTTTTAAAATTATCACAAGTCATCAGCCAAATTAATGTTTCATATACAAATTTAAGAAATCTTAACATTAGAGCAAAACGTGTTGCATATTTAAAATTAATTGAACTATAATGAATTTTAATAAGGCATGATTTCTTAATTTGGCTTAATTTTAGTATTTTCAATTCTTATAGACTGAAATATTTTTATAATTACTGTGATTTAAAAAAAATAATTAAAACATTCTTTACGTGGTGGAAACACCGGCATTTTTCTGTGCCGCCACGCACTTCATCAGCACCCATGATTATCAACTGGGGCACAAAGACAATTGGAAAAAACTGTATAATTGCAAAAATGAAACCAAAACTCAATAAATCAAAAGAAGCAGAGATTTTAAAAACTAAAGAAACTCCAAATAAAAAGAAAGATATTATCTGAAATAAGAACTCAAAAAAAAATCTTATTTTTTACTGCTCTTCGAGAAACAATTGCAATTGAAATAAAAACAAAAATTTAATTAAAGAAATAAGTAAAATGAAATGGCTTGACGTGTACATATTGCAAAAGAAATCAACGCATGGAAATAAGAAAAAAATAATGTTTTCTTTGCTGACACGACAACAGCAAAATGTGTCACTATCTGATTTTCTTTTAGAGTAAAGAAAGTATTTAAAAAAAATATTTATTTTATTTATAAATGTACATATATATGTACATGTACATATGTTCATATGTCAATGATTTTTAATTGTAAGCAAATGATTTTTTTTCTTTTAACAATTAGAAACATTCAATTACAAGCAATTAAATTCAAAATTTAAAAAATTGATTTTAATTTATAATTTTACATTGGCTGCAATTGCGCTGCGTTTTATTATATCCCACAAATTTTTTTTTCTCACGCTACTCAAAACGAGAATGAATGGTAAATGTTAGTGCTGGTGAAGCAAAAGAATTTCTAACGCACAGTGGTGTTATATACGAAAAAAAAATTTTAATAAGTATGAAACTTTTAAGGTATTTCATGATTTTACCTGAAAATTTTAGTAGTGAAAGAGCAAGGGGTAGGGTTTTAATACAATATCATGAAAAGACTATAGCTAAGCCAGGGATGGAGCTACAGGGAGTGCAAATTAGCTACCTCTGGTATGAACAATTTAATGCTGCTTGAAACTTTCTTGCAACTTTTTTAAATAGCCAATTTTTAAAATTTAAAGATGTTTAAATTGTGCTAGTCAAGACATTAAAAAATTTTAAGTTGTTTGTTTTCGTATTATTTATAGTTTAAGGGATATTTTGCTTCGAAATGAAAATTTTGTGATTTTTGTCATATCTAGCAAAATCTACCTTCATTAAAATTTAAAAAATTGGTCAATTTTAAAGATAGATTGAGGCCGCACAAAGCTTTTCATATCCCCGCCAGCTAATTTTTATACCCTGCAGCTTCGTTTTTCGAATAGCTACAGACTTAACAATAGATGATGCAGCAAACTTGACTGTTTTTTCTGCAAACCTATTTTGTTTTATTACCACTTTTTTGTTTGCACCACAGTGTAACGCTTATATGCATTATAATTACACAAAAAATTTAACAATAAACACGCAACAAAACTTGAACTGTTTAATTAGCAGAATTTCAATTAAAACTTACAAAATTAATTATTATTTATAATTTTATACTATATTTTATAAGAAATATTGAAATATATAAAATTGCGTCTACATAAGTACATTTATTTACTCAAATATTTAACGGTTTATTTACTCACACTGCACACTAGAGATGAGCGCTGCAGTGATTTTTTTTTTTAATTGTTGTTCTTAGTGAAATTGATTTATAAATCATTGTTCTATTAAACAGCGACCATGATCAGGCTTTAAGAGATTCAAAAACTTCTGCTTTAAAAGAATTTTGTTTGTGGCAGAACTCTGTTGTTTTGAGAAATACTCACACATATGTATGTAAGTATATAAGAATAGTCACAAAAATAAACAATTAGCAGTCAACTTTTCCAAATATTGAATATTATCGTGTAAAAGATACAGAGAGATCATAAAATTTCGAACACAAAAATGTGGGATATATAGTTGCCATAATAAAAATTTTAAATTATTTTACGATTTTTTCGACCAAAAGCTGAAGATTTCAAGAAATGTGATCAGGTAGCCTTATTTGATATAAAGTAAATATACAATAGCATTTACTGTTTGTATTATGAAAGAATTATATCTCCAGTAGCTGTTTTTAGATAAATTTAGACACAGTAGTGAATAGTGATTTTTCAATCACTGTGGTTGATCGCTCATCTCTACTCCATACATACTTAAAAATAATGACTCAAAGTAAATAAATCCTGAAGCAGATCAATTAATATTAAGGCCATATTCATGTGTTTTTATGATTTTTTAAGAAAATTATATGATAGAAATAGATTTTACACAAACTTGTGTTAATTGAATTTTAAGCAGGGACCGTAACGGTTATAATTTTTATTTTAAAAATTACTTTTTAATCGTTATTTTGTGACTTTTATTTATTCCTCACAAAATAACAGTTATTTTGTGACTTTTATTTATTCCTCATAAAATAAGAGTTATTTTGTGATTTTTATTTATTCCTCACAAAATAAGAGTTATTTCTTGATTTTTATTTATTCCTCACAAAATAACAGTTATTTTATGACTTTTATTTATTCCTCACAAAATAACAGTTATTTTTTGATTTTTATTTATTCCTCAGAAAATAAGAGTTATTTTTTGATTTTTATTTATTCCTCAGAAAATAAAAGTCACTTTAAACTAATAACTGCCAGTTCATAGAAGTCAAGTAAAAATTCTTCATAATTAACACATAAGAGTTACCAGCTTGATAAATGAAACTTGATAAATGAAAGAAAAATGAAATGTCATATGGGCTTTAGCGAATAAAATAAAAACTTCGGCCCATTGGGTGGTCTAATGTACATGAATTTAATAAATTTTACTCTTTGTGAAGAATGATGCAACGCAAAAGTCTTCTGACTTACCATCATCTTCAAACGCTGAAACACCAGATGCTTTACCGTCGTCTGAAGACACAAACACGTGTTCATTATTAAACGAGTTCTTAAACTCTATTGAAGTAAATTCAGAGGATGAAGACTCAGATGGTGATCTGGAGGAGGAAATGAAAAGGGCGATAAGCGAAATAGATAATGACAATCCTAAGCCCATTGACGTGGATGCAGATGTAATGAAATATTGGGAGGAAAAAAAATATATATATCCATACCTGTACAGATTGGCACAGGTTTTGCATAGCACGCCAGCAACACAAGTCTCTGTGGAAAGAGCATTTTCTGCGCTAAAATTAATATTAACAGATTTAAGATCGAATTTATCGCCAGAGTCCATGCAAAAACTCTTATTTGTTAAATTAAATTAATTAATAAACAGATTTTAAAAATGACTTTTATTTTATGAGGAATAAATAAAAATCAAAAAATAACTGTTATTTTGTGAGGAATAAATAAAAGTCATAAAATAACTGTTATTTTGTGAGGAATAAATAAAAATCAAGAAATAACTCTTATTTTGTGAGGAATAAATAAAAATCACAAAATAACTGTTATTTTGTGAGGAATAAATAAAAGTCACAAAATAACTCTTATTTTGTGAGGAATAAATAAAAATCAAGAAATAACTCTTATTTTGTGAGGAATAAATAAAAATTAAAAAAATAAAAATCATTGCATCTATAGGTAGTCCATGTAACATGGAGTATTGTAGTATATTCCTTGTGCCAGTAGCACTTCTCTATTATTGTGATTTTTTCAGTTTAAATTTGGAAAATAATCGTTATTTGCGATCCCTGATTTTAAGACTTTTGGCTTTTTTTGGGCTTCTTTTCCAAAAACATAAGCATTGGCTTATGAAAATTTTTTATTATATCTTTTTCTTAAGTGAAGGAAATGTAAGTATATGCCCTTCTGAAGTGAACAAAAGAGTATATAAAAGTGGCAATTTGATAAAGAAAATTATTTAGAAAAATTAAATCATAGCAGTATCTAGTTTTGATGGAGCAGGTTCATGCATGAATTATGTCCTAATTCAGTAAGAAAATTTGAGATGTCTAAATCATTTTCTTCAAAAATGTTTGTTGTCTTTCATAATGCAAAATAAAAAGTATTATTACAATTAAAATAAAGTTTTAAAATCTATGAGATTTCAATTAAAATCTTTATCAAAACCTATACCGTTTATACACAGCTTTTTCTTGATTTTGACACGATTTCATATCCAAAACAAAAAACCTATTAAATGAACATTTTCCGGAACTACTACCAAACAACTGTAATTTAGCCAATTCACACACCATTTTAAGTGCACAGTCTGTTTTTTTTTTAGTACAAATTTGAAAGAGAGCATAGTTGCATCATTAAGTTCTTTAAGATTTTAATCAGATTTTGACAAAATCTGGTGACGAAAAAGATTTTGTTTTATATGGGAAGTCTACTAGATTTTTTTTCGAATTCCCGTAACTGCTACATTTTGCTCAAATATAGACGTACTATAAATCATTTCTTCAGAAATGGTTGTTGTCTTTGATAATTGGTTGGTTTACGTTGCAGGCATTCAAGTAGAATCTAGAAGATTCCTTTTTGAAATACTTTGATAATTAAAAATAAGAAATATTATTGCCATGTTCTTAGAACACAAAAATTAAAATAAAGTATTAGAGTCTGAACACAATGTAACTATAATTTATTGCGGTGCGGTTTTTCATACGATTTTGAAGTAAAATTTATTTTATTTTAATTGCGGACTTTTTTATTGTGTCAATTTTTGACTCTCTTTCTCTTTCTGATGTTGCCATAGTTTTTTGTTCACAACATTATTGTAAACGAAAAACATGATGGCTTCTACCAAATTAACAATTTTTTTAATAGCTTAAATTGCCATTACAAAATGGGTTTTGTATAAGTTACTAAGCCTACTATACTTATTTTTCTTTTGTGATTTTCAAAAATATTAATATTTGTGAATTCTCAAATAGTTTATGAAAGTCTGTGCATAAGATAAGAGGTTTGTGACTGTTCAAAATGTGTGGTTGAAGTCTACTGACGATTTGTTAAAGCAACAATGAAATGCATATAGACATCGCTTAACCACCAGCAAATAAATTTCACTTAGTAAATTTTGTAGAAAACTTTATAAAAATATATGAACAAATACATTAATAAAGATGTAAGCAAACAATGACAAGTAATGACGAAAATTGAAGAAATATATACAAAAAAATATTTGTTGGATATAAGGGTTTGAGGCACAAGAGTAAAGCACAAACACGAAAAGAATCACAAGTACGACTTTTTCGTCCATAGATAAGACGACACAACTGCCGAAAAGAATTAAGGCACTACTTTCTATATGGAAAGCTTTTAATCAAGAAAATTACTTTCAAGAAATCACGAATAACTCAATTTTAAGAAAATTCACCTTGATCACATTTTCTAATTTTTGAAACGAACAGCTCACGATACGATGATGACAGAAAACGTTCAATTGGCTATTTGTGTTGAAAAGCACAATAAACTCACTGCCTTGCGAAAATAACTGACCTAGAATGTCGAGAAGCTTATCTTGCTCTCATATTTATATTGAAAACAGTAATAAAAAGTTAAAATTTGTTTTTGTTTTCAATATTAATATGAGAAGCAATTGGCTTGTCGATATTGTGGGAAGGGCAGTAAGAAAAAAAATTCTTGTTTTATTTGAAATGTAAGTAAGTAATCAGTCGATCGTGTTCCCCCGACATCGTGAGCCAGGCAGGAAACATATTTTTCTCGATTCAACATCTCCCTGCTCTTGTATCTACAATAGAGGCTAAAGTCATAATAGTTAAGATAAAAAAAGTATTAGTGCGTTAAAAAATCTTAAACTTACAAAAAAACTATTCAAGGCAATCATGAATAAAACTCCGCGTAAAATTTTCCCTGGGAACAATTCCAAGTAATAGGGAAGACAAAAAATTCTAATTGGAAAAGGAAGAAATTTCACACGGAATTTTATTCATGATTGCCTTGATTATTTATATGAAGTATATATATGCAGCGAAAAATAGTCTACGAGGTCATAAAAATAATCTCAATATAATAATAAAAATTTGTTGTGCAAAATGCTTGCTGCAATAACTCTGGCAAAATTTTCTTCTCTTATAATTGGAGTCGTTAAGTCTTGGGAAAACAACACACCTTATTCTTGTACGCAACGTTATAAGAACATGCTAAATAAGCCGCAGATTATGATGGCATCAGAAACAACTACTGGTTTAAAGACATTATCATCATCACCATCAGCAGCATCATCAAGTGAAATGGCAGCAGCAACAGCAGCTGTATCATCTTCGTAGTAAGATTTCAATATTGAGCTCAATGAAATTTAACACGGACTGAAAAGTATTCACAACAATGAATTTCACTAGTAAAATGCATTTTTCCACGAATGGCTGCATATATTTAATTTTTTTAATAAAGTTTCTATTTTTATGTTTTAACGATAAAAATGATGAAAATGTTGAGACAAAAACATGGTTTCTGCCGCAAGCAGGTTAACATGCAGCGAGATAACAAAATGTAATTAAATAAAGTACAGTGGAGATGAGCAGCAGACTAAAAAGTTTTTCATAAACAATGTATAAAATCGCTTGTTAGTAAAACATGAGGTGTTAGTAGAACATGAGGTGTTCTGGCGATGCTTGGCGTAGACACAAATTTTTTTTTAAGGATTAAAATTTACGCAATAAATGTCTACGACTATTAGTAGGTGTTAGGAAGGGCATAGTGATAGTGAAGACAGGTGATTAAGGAAGAGATAGCAGAAAGCTTCATTATTTTACACATCTGCTTTTTTGAACGTTTTTTTTTAATAATGCAGTGCTGCAGCGCCTCTGGTGTCAATGAGGCGTATTAAATTTTTCGAAGCTGTGTTTCTTAGCCATTTTATTGGTTATTTTACTTTGCCAATGAGTCTACCACACAATACAGGACGAAGGAGGGCGCTTTGATATTAAATTAGGATTAGTATCCGCTGAAGCCGTTGCAGTTTCCTTCAACAACTGATACAAAGGGACACAAATGCACATCAGAAAAATGCGTGATGTTATTTTTTTGTTTGTTTTAATGACTGTCGGAGCCCAGGATTGAACCCAGGACCCTCGGTTTAATAGTCAATGTGCTAGCTACTTCAGCTTTATTGTGATCGAAAGCTTTGTTATTTTGTAAAATAAAAAAATTGTTAAAGTAAACTTTGTGTAAAAAAAATAAAGAAAAGAATGAAAATTAAAATGTTCAGAATTTGCTAAAATAAAATGTCTGCCTTCAAATCTATTCATCTAAACATCATATTAACACCCTATTTTCACAAAGCAGTCTAGTATAGAAAATGTGTAAGAAAAATTAAAAATGTTTTAGAGAGGTGTCTTAGGACACCCGGTTATAGCTATGCTGCTTAGTTATGTAAACCAAACTTAGGGTCATTTTCACAACGAATAAAAGTATACTTTAAGAGTTTTAAAACTAGTATTTCAATACAAAATACTGGTTTTAAATTATTAAAGTTTACTTTTGTATTGTTGTGAAAATGGTCCTTAGTGTGTTAAATAACAATGCAATAAAATTATATTATATGATGATGTCAAATTCGCCGCAGGTATTTCAAAACCTTTCCATTTATTCCCCATTATTTTCTTTTCTAGCAGCGTACTGTGTTCCGATCGGCTGTGTTCTCTGGTTTGTGCTCATGTGCAGAAACAATACAAAAACAAATTGAGCAATCATTATCATTGTTTTATTTTTGTTATTGCTTCGCTCACTTCAGAGAATGAAAGAAAAGAAAATTAAACAATTTGTTTCGTTTATTTTCGTACTCTGCTTTTAAGTACAAAGAAATCAAAACAAAAATAAATTTATAACTGTAATAGTGTGGATTATTTTTGTTACCAAAATCACATCCTAACTCCTACTGTATCCCGCAATAAATAGCATAGCTATAAAAAGGGTAATTAGATATTTCTTCTATTGGTAATAATGTTGCTACAAAATACTTTTAAGCATGTTATCCTACAAATCGTTTATTCCTAGAATATATTTTGCTGTTTGAAAACTAATTGCTTCTCTTTCCCTCTAGCGGTTAAATAATTTAATTCTATTAAATAGTTACCAGCAGCATAACAAGATTAGAGCTGTAAAGTTTTCCCTAGTACACACTTATTTGCAGCTTGCAGTAATTGTTTAAAACACTTTTTAATCAAAATGTACAAAAAATCTACGAGTACGTGTGTGTGGTTTTCTAATTGTCTCCTTTTATTACAACTCTTCTTGCCTAAAGTGTTTAATTTGCACATTAAAACTAAATGATATTGTGATTTAAGAATTACAAAAAACTATTTGATTTTTTTTTTTGCTGCAAAAATAATTTTTTTAGCGATATTTTTTATGTTGAAATTTTTTTAAATCAATTTTCATGCGCCAGTGCGGCCAGTGTTTGAAAGTGCTTCAATTTTTTTATTGCACTTCGCTTTGACTCACAGAATATGTAAAACTTTGTGAGCTACAAAAGGAAATATTTGACAGTTAAAAACTAAAAGGTGTTCTAAACCGAGCAACGAAACATGTTGAAATCCTAATGTAATATACAGACAATTATACATATGTGTATACGGTATATACACTTAAAACTTTTTTTAGTTAGTGTATTTTTATGCAGATCACACCAATCAACACTGAAATTTAAAAAATCTTGAAATATTCATAAACGAAATTTATTTGCTTTGAACAGTAAAAAATGCCAAAACGAAAAATCGTTTAAATGAAAAAAAACGCTTAAATGAAAAATATTTCCAAAAATAAAATAAAGCGGTAAAATGCAAAAAAAATCACCAAAGACAACAAAAATCGCCAAAAAAAAAATTGTTAAATCACCAAAAACCAAAAAAATCGCCAAAACGAAAAAAGCGTCAAAACTAAAGAAATCGTTAAAACTAAAAATATTGTATGGTAAAAAAATCGCCAAAGACCAGAAAAAATCGCCAAATCGAAAAAAGCGCCAAACCTAAAGAAATCGCTAAAACTAAAAATATTGCATTGTAAAAAAGTGCCAGAAACCGAAAAAAACGCCAAAACGAAAACAACTGGCAAAACTAAAAAAAAGGCGTCAATAGCAAAATAATCGCCAAAAACCTAAACAAGCGCCACACGAAACCCTTAGTGTGCGAGTCAAAGTCACACTTTACTATTAACAATGAAAAAGTTCCTAAGGAAATGAACATATTCCGTGAAGTAGCGCAAAAGAATTCATGAAAGTACAGCAAAAAAAAATCAACATTCTGGAAGCAAAAGAAACGCTACATACCTTGGAAGCACCCATATTCTGTTAAGCAATCCGGACAATTTAATTTCTCCCACAGCAAATAAATATGAGAATTCTGAAAGCAATAGAAAGATTCCATGTCTTCCAAATGCACTGTTTTGTAGAGCTTTGAATGATACTTTTAACAGTCAGCAAATTAAACAATGTATGAAACTAAGAAATTCAGTTGCTGATTGCAGCCCATATCTCAGTTACTTATTTTTGTTTACACTGTCAAAACTAAACTTAGCGACATACTAAAACAAACATAACATTCATTAGTTCAATATTAAAAAGCAGCTTGGATACTTTGAAGAAAAAGCAGTCGTACACCAAGCAAGAGAGAGAGAGAGCTCCCAAGCAATACGTCTGAAACAAACTTTAAAGCAGAAGTTAAATGTCGGCATAGCACAAAATTTCAAGTGCAAAATTTTATTTAAGGGTAGATTTTGTAAATACAAACAACTTTTTCGTTTTGAAATTTGCATGGAAAAAATATTTTTTGAAACGAATTTTGGCTATTTTTCATACAAATTTGAAACCTTTAGAAACGCAATTTTTTACAAATACTGCCTATTATTTTTTATAAAAATAAGTTTTTTAATAAAACTTTTTTCAATTTCTCGTTAAGAAAAATTATTACTACATAAAAACTTATTTAATGGAAGTATATATTAATTACAAGCCTGATAATTTTCTTTTATTAAGCTTTGAATAAAAAAAAAGTATATTTTATATATAAAAGTATTGCACTATAACTGAGGTGATCTCTGCGAACAACAGAAAAACTAAAACGTAGTATTACATAATTAAACACTTCACTATTATATACATACATGTATACTCGCATATGTATATATATTTTTTTCTAATATTAAATATAAACACAACTGTATTTTTTCTACTATTGTTGATTGTTTCCTTATATATTAATTATTTTTTGTAATTTGAAGACATTTGTAATGTTTGTTTGATCAATATAATTTACTTTAAAATATCGCTGATGTGTATTTTAAAAATATTTAGTATTTGTTAAAGTTGTTTTTTAAATGAAAGTTTTTTTTTCTCTGTTTGGCGTATACGTAATATTAAGTAAACATTTGCCATATGACGTATACGCAAGCTGTACTTCAGTTAAATAAGAGAGAGTGTTCTGTAGCAACGCACTCACCTGTTTGGATGAGTGCACCGGCGTTGCCAGATTTATTATAATTATTTATGTAGGGGTTTTTCTCTTTTATGTGGACTTTATAAACTTTCTTCGCAGATTAAGGGTAGGAATTAGGTATGCTACTAAGTTCTGCCTGAATTGCGCGCTTACTTAACAACTGCATGGAAATGCAAGATAAAGAAACTGCTCAGACATTTAATCAATTTGCCGGCATATGCTAATTACATTTAAAAAAAAACTAAGTAGAATTTTTGACATTTATTGCCTTGTACCCAGAATTTAAAACAATAAATGGGCAAATACTCGTATTTATTCGATTACTTGATTAATTTTTTTTTCAACTTTTATTTCAAAAAAATTTTAACTGAAGTGGCTGTCAATTTTATTCGATTAATCAATTAAAATTTTTACTATTTTTTTGGAGAAAATATCGCGGTTGTACTCATTAAGCGGCCCACCCACTTGCAATATAATTGTGCAATTTTTCGTATTGTACAATAATATTGCCACTGTGTATATCATATTCGAAGGTGGCACAATATATTGGCAAATATCAAAAGACTTTTGATTTTTATTGCACAATCAAGACAATTATATAATGTGGTGGCAACATTGTACAATGTTGTTTACTTTTTCACTGTCAGGAAAATTTGGCGCAATATTTTCTTTGAAAATAGTATATGTAGCTGGAAACGACAATAATATCTATAACAACATATGCAATAATATTGTATTATTTTTCTTTTTTTTAAATAAATGTTATTTAAATAAAAATGAGTTTTCTTCAACTTATATTTCAACAAATTTTAACTTAAGTAATTTTCAAGGTTTCATTCGCATTTTTATAAGAATTATCGCATAAAACTTAAATTGAATTACATTATTCGATTAAAATTGTTGATTATTTTTTCAAGTAATTAATGCCCATTTTGCGTTTATTAACTCAACTCAGTTTGCTCGTCTGACAGTCAACCCAATTATTTTTTATTATGGTGAATCACAACAAAATTTTATCTGAAAATGTTATGTGGCACAACACAACTACAAAGTCAACTGTTATTTAAGTACCAAACTTACACTTGGTTGACTCTCAGACAACATTTATAGAAAATAATCGTTTCGTTTTTGCAAACTTTGTAGTGTCTTTTTTTAATTTCGAAATATTTAAAAAAAACACTCTATATTAATAAACTAAATTTTTTTACGTTTTTAATTGCCATTCCTTCAAATCTTCGCTATTTATTCAAGCAAATTTAAGCTTAAGTCATTGTCAATCGAAGATCAATTTAATTTGATTCGATATACAATTAATTTTTTTTTTTAACTTTTATTCACTCAAATTTCAACTGAAGCTAGTGTCATGCCTTTATTTGTTTTTGGTAGACATAATCAAAAAAAAAAAAAACTTAAAATGCCAAATGCAAAATGCAAAATTTAAAATTGGTTTTTTGGAAAATCGAATAGAATTTAAGTTTTATTCGATTATTCCTTCGAAAAACAAATAAAAGCTTAACACTATTTAAAAACGTATGTTTTATTCTATTAATCGCTTAAACAAATTTTATTTTTTTTTTTTTGCTAAATTTTTTTATTGTTTTTTTTTTTTTGTTTCTTCTCAACTACTCGAACAAAAACTTTTATTCACTCACATCTGAACAGAATCTAGTGTCAATATTACGTTCGTTTTTCGTAGAAATAATGGAATAAAACTTGAATTTAATTCGATTAATCTATTAAATTTTTTATTTTTTTTTATATTTTTTTTTCAATTGCGCGAATAAATTGTAAATTTTTTTTTTTTAATAATTTTTAAACTTAAAATGATTTTTCTCATTTTTAAACGACTTCAAAAAAGGAGGAAGTTATCAGTAATTTTTTTTTAGCTTTTATTCACTCAAATCATAAGCCTTCATTTATTTTTGGTATAAATAATCGATTAAAATTTAAAATGTCATGTGCAAAACTTAAATTTGATTTGAATAATCGAAAAGAATTTAAGTTCTTTTCGATTTTACGTTCGAAAAACAAATATAAGCTTGACACTATTTAAAAATATTAAGTTTTATTCGATTAACCGATTAAAAAATTTTTATTGTTTTTTGTTTCTTCTCAACTACTCGAACAAAAACTTTTACTCACTCACATCTGAACTGAATCTAGTGTCAATATTACGTTCGTTTTTCGAAGGAATAATTGAATAAAACTCGAATTTAATTCAATTAATCGATTAAATTTTTTATTAAAATATTGTTCTTGAAAACTTAAGTAAAGAATTTCAAGCTTGAATATTTGCAAAAAAAAATATTTGTTGCATCTAATAAAACATTAAAAAAATCCTAAAATATTTTCCAGCTTAAGTTGAGTTTTGTCGAATAAATTGAAAATTTTTTTAAACTTTTTGCAAACTTTAACTAATTTTTCTTCTTTTTAAACGACTTCAAAAAAGGAGGAAGTTATCAATTTGCCGGTATTTTTTTTTTGACATTGTTACTTCTGAACTCGGTACATTTTAGACCAGTTGTAAAAATTTTGTTTGTATAGCTTCCAATTGGTCCCATTGTAAAAAAAAAAGTGGGCAGGGATACGCCCACAAATTTTTGTATTTAATTTTATGATATTCTACTTATTTGATTGCTGCGAAACCTTGGTTCTTAAAATTACATAATTCTAAAGTTAAAAAAATGGGCGGGGCTACGCCCATTAATAATTTATTTTTTATATTTTAAGTGGCTCTAACTAACCAATTTTAACGAAACTTTCTACACACCTTAAGCTCCAAAATGGACACAATTCTCTATTTAAAAAAATTTAACAGAGTCACGGCCATTTTTTTAAATGGAAGATTTTAAGTCGAAAAACGATAAAGAGCAAGTGAGTCAATGCGCTATAACTAGCTGAAAATCGCACAAACTAATTGAGATTTCATCCAGAGGTGCTTTTGTATGTGAAAATTACATGAGTGCCATTAATTAGCTTATCACGACTTAAGCACTTTTTTCCTTTTGCCACAGAAATACTTGCTCGCACTACTGTTGATTTTCAGTAAAATTCAATAAATTATTGCCACATTCATTAAGCATATAAAATAATTTTTTTTTTTTTTATTTCTATGTTGCCCCCTTTCAGCCTCTTTAATTTTAAATGTTAAGCATTATAACTTTAGTTGGCTTTTATGACTAGAACTAAATTACAATTCTGTCTTTACATCCATATTTTAAAAGCATTATTGTTGATATTTTAACTCATTAAATTACATAAATTGCTGTCCAGAGCTAAAAATAATTGGCCTTTGATTTCCTGTGGGCAAAACAAAACATAATATTTTTATTTCATATATTTATATAATTTTATTTTTGCTCAGTTGAACATATTTTTAAAGACAAAAGCGAACGCATTAGTGCGTTAAAAGTAAATATCATTTTTAGCAGAAAACATATAGAAAAAAAAACATTTTATTTTATTTTGTATTCAAGAAAAGCAAAACAAGATTGTTCTTCATTGCGTGAAATTTATGACAAAATACTGACATCGTTGACTAACTAAATAGTTTTTATAAGTGTGTTAAAATAGCAAACAAAGAATGTAAATTAATGCAAAAAAAAATTACATGGTTCTTCTAGAAAAAAAAATGCTAAAAATTACAATTTGTTAATTTATTTTTATAAACATTTATGCTCACAAATCTTGTTGTATTGCTTAAAGTTGTATATGAAAAGAAATTTTTAAACAAAATTAAATTATTTATAATTAATTTTTATTTTATTTTGTGAGCTTTCGGTTGGAAATTGTCCTTTCAAAATACAACTTTAAACGTTACAAAATGGCTTTGCGAAAAAATTATTATATCATATTATAAACAGCACCGCGTTTCTACAACATGCTGCACAGACACAACAAACCACAATCAAAATTTTAAAGCAAACTATGCCTAAACAAATTTAGACAAGTGTCGAAAGCAAGAGATGTGCGAAATTCTAAAAATATGCCAAACTAAAAAAATAAATAAAACTAGAAATATGTGCTTCAATGCTTGATTTTAAAAATGCATTGAGGGGGAAAACAAATTCATCAAAATGCATGCCAGCTTCAATGTGCCGAGAGAATAAACAAAATGTTCTGTTGTTCGAAGATTTAAAGTTAAAACAAATAAATTTATAACAAAAATACACATTATAAAAAGATTTAATAAATTAACACTGACACATCATAAATAATACAATGCGTCGTCGTCCATCCATCATCGTTACGCGAAATCTAGACAAAATGGGCCAAAGTAGAAGAAAGAAACATAATTATTGTGTATTTTATTCAAAGTCATTTTTAATTTCATATTAATGTGGTTTTTGTGTGAAAATTTTGCAAAAAAGTAGTGAAATTGATTTTAATTTTTTTCTTTTTTTTTTTTTTTTTTTTTTGTTGGCAACCGCAAAACATCCACAAGACACATTTAGATATTAAAATTGAAAATTATACCATCAAAAATTAAGTGCAGTTACATTTTTTATTAAAAATTTTTAAAATAGTTTATTTTATTAAAATCAAGCATCTTCGAAACATTACACAGGGCCTTTGCTCTTTATAATTATTCCCACTTTTACAATTTATTTCAAGAGCATAAAGGCAGATAATCTTCAGTACAGCAAATAGCCACAGAAAATAAGATTTTATATTTTATTTGGGTCTAACTATTATTAGTTCTCTTCAGATTTAGTTTCATAGTTTCAAATAACCATAACTCACATACAAAATGATGTGCTGTATCACAAAAAAATATATAAAAATTCATACGTTTATTTATTTCATTTGAAAAAAAGTAAATTGATTTTATTTGATTCAAAAGACAGCATAAAAATAAATATTTCATATAAAAAAATGTTGGCTATAATAAAATACTTTTGTACTAAACATATCGTCGGTTTAAAGTACAAACCTGCTAAATCAATTTTTTTTTATCAAATGTGACATTTTAGTGCCGTTCGGAAGAGTACAAGGGCACACGTTATATTTCGTGAACTGGCAACACTAATGTCAATAGTTAAAATCTGGCAACATCATACTAAAGTTTGACATTTTTTAGCATAAACGAACTCACAACGTTTTGATGTACAAGTGCAATTTTTATTTGTTTTGTTTCCAGTGAGTTCAGAAAATCAATTTGATAAAAAAATAGGGAAATTTCAAGAGAAGGTTTGCTTTTGTTTATTTTTCACAAATTTCGACGTGGATTGTCTCAACAAGAATGTGCCGATGAACTCAGTTCTTTGTATGGCAATAAAGCACCATCAAAAACCACATTATAATGCTGGTATAGTGAATTCGATTACGGTCGTAGTTCCGTCGCCGACGAATTCCGTGAAGGCCGTCCAAAATCGGTTGATGTGGCACAAAACATCGATGCAGTGTGTGAACTGATAATGCAACATCGTCATGTGACATATTGTGGGATAGAGTCATCCTTGTACATTAGTGTCATTTCAATACATTCGATTTTGCATGCACACTTAAATATAAAAAAAAATTATTTATTGGATATCCCATAATTTATCAATCGCTCAAAAAAAAACGTGTCAAGTGGTGTACGGAAATGATAAACAAAGTTCAACCGTGGTGCTTCACAAGACACACGTGAGCCGGAAACAAAACCTTAATCAACCGTGTGGGTATTCCAAGATGAGCTAAATCTAAGAAAAATTGTTCGTGGCAGAAGTACAGCGAAGCAAATGGTCGCCTGTTGCTTCGGCCGAATGGGTCATGTGGCCACTATTTCGCTTGAGCAACGTAGAACTGTCAATTATGAGCGATACACAGCCATTTGTTTGGCAGAAGTCTTCGGAGAAATTCGTAAAACTAACCCCCGAAGACGAAACATTCTTCATCATGACAATGCGAGCTCTCACACATCTCGTCAAACAAGTGAATTTTTCAGCAGTCAAAACATCGAATTGATGACTCATCCTCCAAATAGTCTCGACTTGGATCCCCATGATTTTTTCTTGTTCCCGAATATCAAAGGCAAATTGCGTGGTCAACGATTTACGAGCGCCGAAGAAGCAGTTGAAGCGTCCAAAAACCATTTTTTTGGAGGTGTCTCTAGAGGAATGGAAAAACTGCTCTGACAAGGGGTTTGAACGAATGTTCAAAAGTATATTGATCATCGAAAAACAATAAAACCATTTGCATTAAAAAATTTGTTGTTATTATTTGCTATTGCTGATATATAAATACAAGCCCTCGTAAGAGACGCTGCATCGATTGGCTAAAATATTTATTTTCATTTGAAAATCTATTTGTCAAAAAATTAAATGTGTTAGTATAATTTCTTATTCAAGTTTTTTTTTTGACTCCTGTAAAGTTTGGTTGAAGCGTGTTAGCAGGTTTACACTCGAAGCCGACAATATCATTAATAATAAACTGGAGTCCTCTAGTTTATTTTGTACAAAAGCCAATGACAACTGGTTAACGATATAAAATATGAAGGCAAGTCATTTAATAAATAATAACAAGCAAATAAAATTTATTTCCTGTCACTGCTTTGCATTATTTTAACCCTAAAAGTTCATTATTATAAACAAACAGAATTTAAAGTGGAAATTTTTATTTACTTTTTTCTCTACACTTCCTTTGTGGTAAAAGGGCGAAAATCTGAAAGTGACAAAGAAATTTCTGCGTAAAAAAATGATTTACATCTTTCAGTTATATAAATCAACTTTCTTGTGCAAGTTAAACAGCTAGTGCTGCCATACATTTGACGTATTTAAATAGGAACTTTAATTGACCAATGAAAAATTCGAACCGTATTTAAAAGCACTTTAAATTTAAATGAAAATGAACTAAACACGTATTTAAATATAAACTTTCTATCCTCTCCTTGCTGTGCTGTATTCAGTCATTGTTCACATTGTTTAACATTTTCACTCCAAAAGCATCCAAATGTTTCCAAAACAAACCGCTAGACAAACCTATTAGAATTCAAAATCTAAAATTTTATTTTTCTTCTGCGGAATATTTTAGCCTATTTAGCATTCTATAATCATCATCATTCACCATTTTCTGGCAGCATTGTACTCTGGCCACTGTTGCCGGAATCCAAATTCAGTTTGGCGCAGACCACCCTTAAAATTTATTCAAAATTTTATAAATTACACAAAAAAAATTTTGTGTTTAATAAGTAATGCTTTTTGTTTATAAATATGTATACGAGTATATCGAATGATTTTTTTGCTTTTTGTTTTTGCAGTGCGAATTTTTTCAGCTTAATGAAAATACTCGTGACTTGTGGTAATTTCAAAAATGCAACGCTGCTTGAACTCTCTTACGCCCTATCAGTCTTGTTCTTTCTGATTCACTCTCTCCAACGACTGTTGATGGTACTTCAAATTATGGATGATACGATTTTATTCAAATTATATTTTCGCATTAATCGTTTTTATAGGCTAACTGTGATCCAAAAAAAAGCTTGCATGATACATTTGCAGATGTTTCGCATAAGCATAAATATAAAATCCATTATACAGATATAAACCTGAAATTTCTATAAACACTTCTGCCTTTTTTTAAGTTCAATTTTGGTTTGTAGACTACAATATCCAAAATATATTAAAAAATTAAAAATAATGCGCCAGTCCTTTTAACTAACAATACCAAACTAGGGTTAATAAAAACTCCTGTACAATTGTAGTTGTTATCAGCTTCGGGCACACACTCACACTCACGTAACAAACATCAAACTCATAAATATTTTTTTTTATTACAGGAAATATAGCAAAAATAAAATTGAATAAAATGAAATAAATGGTACGAAAAAAATGTGTAAAATAAGTTGTACAAATCAAATTAAATGTTTGTCATATATTGGTATTAATAATAATATTTAGATAAAATAAATACGAAGGAAATTATAAAAAGTGAGTATTGGAGAACAAGATGCCCTACGGAAACAAGCAATGGAAATGGAAACGTAATGTATGTGTAGAAGTCATTCATATTGTATTTTAGTTTTAATTTATTTAAAGCAAAAGGTAACTAAAGCAAATAAATCTTAGCCTCAGGATCATAAGGTTAAGAGGTTTAAGGAATTTTTAGAGCGATATTATTCACTAATACAAGTGGAAAGATTATTCCTTAAGGGAACATTTTTCAATTACTCTTACCTTGAGTCGTCGTACTGACCAATTAAGTTAAGAATGAATACAAGCGCAATTACAGAATATGGTAAATTCTTCAAATTGACGTATTTCAATAACAACTTCATATAGCATTCACATAATGTCAGAACGGTAACTCTCCCACTCTCTCTCTATCTGTATCTCTATCTGTATCTCTATCTCTATCTCTATTTCTATCTCTATCTCTATCTCTATCTCTATCTCTATCCCTATCCCTATCCCTATCTCTATCTTTATCGCTATCTCTATCGCTATATCTATCTCTATCGCTATATCTATCTCTATCTCTATCTTTATCTCTATCTCTATCTCTATCTCTATCTCTATCTCTATCCCTATCCCTATCTCTATCCCTATCCCTATCCCTATCTCTATCGCTATCTCTATCGCTATCTCTATCTCTATCTCTATCTATATCTCTATCTCTATCTCTATCTATATCCCTATCCCTATCTCTATCCCTATCCCTATCCCTATCTCTATCGCTATCTCTATCTATATCTCTATCTCTATCTATATCTCTATCTCTATCTCTATCTCTATCTTTATCTCTATCTCTATCTCTATCCCTATCTCTATCTCTATCCCTATCCCTATCCCTATCTCTATCGCTATCTCTATCGCTATATCTATCTCTATCTCTATCTCTATCTCTATCTCTATCACTATCTCTATCTATATCTCTATCTCTATCTCTATCTATATCCCTATCCCTATCTCTATCCCTATCCCTATCCCTATCTCTATCGCTATCTCTATCTATATCTCTATCTCTATCTCTATCTGTATCTCTATCTCTATCCCTATCCCTATCCCTATCTCTATCGCTATCTCTATCGCTATCTCTATCTCTATCGCTATCTCTATATCAATCTCTATCGCTATCTCTATCTCTATCTCTATCTCTATATTTATCTCTATCTCTATCTCTATCTCTATTTCTATCTCTATCTCTATCGCTATCCCTATCCCTATCTCTATCGCTATCTCTATCGCTATCTCTATCTCTATCAATCTCTCTTATCCATCTGCGATTGAGTTACTGGACTAGATATGCACCGGCTGTTCCTTTATACTTGTTTTATAAGGATGAAATATAAAAAATTTATTTGTTAATTGTTTTGCTATCTAGATGCATTTCGTTGCAGCTAATCAACAGTAGACGATACGAAAGGCATCTAGATAGCTAAACCATCAATAAATAATTTTTTTTTAATTCGCTTTCATTTTCACACGCGTTAAATAAAAATAAAATATTGAAATAAGACTAAATATATTCCTAGAAGTTCACTTAGAACAATAAGTTACAAACAAAATAAAACATCGGAAAATATAAAAAACTAGATAATAAAAATATTGCGTATAATATCCAGAAATGAATAAACAATTAGGGAATTCACAATGAGTATATTAAAATTTTAATGTGTTAACATTGAGCCATCTTAATTTTTTATTGTGAGCAGGCAACGATACAAATGCACATACTGAAGAGACTGAATTATTTTCTTCCGTAAGTATTAAAATAACAAAATTTGTTAAATTAGAAGTTATTGTTGGATAAATTTTTCAAAATAACTTTTGTTCTGCGAAAAATACAAATATTTTTGCACCAACTACAGCTGCGCTGACAGTTTTAAAATGTTTAGTTTAACATTACCATATTGCCATATAGAAAATAACATGATTTTTATACTTTTAAATTTGCCACCTGGTAATAAATTTGATTTACACACAAACAAAAACAACAAACTTGCCAGACCATATTAAGGTATTAAAGTTGAAACGTTGCAATATTAAGAAACATTTTAAAATGCTATTGTGAACTCCCTAAATATTACCAAACTATTTTTACTAACTCACGGAAATTGTGTTCATTTTATTTTATTATTTTTATTATCTAGTTTTTAATACTACATTTTTTTATTGCTATTGTTTTTTTTACAGTGTAAAACTTCTTCTTTTTATGATTTTTATGTTAATACCAAAATGGAATAACTTTAATTTTACTGAACGAAATTTTGATTGTCATAAGTAAACAAACGCATAAATAAAAAAGTTTCTAAATATTTTTATATAAACTTGTTAGAATTCTTATGTACGTATAACTTTGATTGAGGTAATTAAATTTTGAGCAATAAAAGCTAAAAAAGCAAATTATATTGAAAATTATATAGGCTGGAAAGAAGTCAGTGTTATCAACTACTGTCTTAAGGCTTTAAGGAATTCCAAAAAGCCATGCGGGCTGTGTTTTGTTTGTATGTAATAATCATGTTGATGAATAAATCTGACAAAAAGGTCTGGCTAAGTGTGAACTTGCCACATGTAGTGGAAACTACACAGAAATGAAAGGAATTCCCTTTCGGAGAAAACGGAAAGGAAACTGCCAGCAAAGTTTTTAAATAACGTATACTTCAAAAAAGTATATCTTTCTCTCTCTCTCTCTCTCTCTCTCTCTCTCTCTCTCTCTCTCTCTCACTCTATCTATCTATCTTTCTGTGGATTAGAGCAGTGATCCCTAAGCGAATACGTTACGTATGAGGCAAACTTTGTAAATTTTCAAAAACACTAAGTTAAAAAATCCCAAAATAAAAAAATCGCCTAAACGAAAAAATCGCCAAATTAAACAAAGCGCTTAAGTGACAAATATTACCAAAAATAAAATAAATCTCTTAAAAAATCTCCAAAAAAACCGAAAAAATCACCCAAACGGAAAAAAGCCAAAACGAAAAAAGCACCAAATGTATCAAAAACTGAAAAAAATCGCTAAAACTAAAAAAACGCTGTCTAAAAAAATCTCCAGGAATCGAAAAAATTCAGCAAACGAAAAACAACGCTATAAATAAAAAAAATCCAAAAACCAAAAAAAAAAATCACCAAAAGGGAAACAAGCTCTAAAATTTAAACAAAAAATCGCTAAAAATTAAAAAAAAACGCCAAAAATCGGCAAAACGCATAAAGGCACTGAAATTAAAAAAACAAAAAACATCAAGACAAAAAACTTTTTTAATATCTACATCAGGTAATAAATTCGATTATTTACATATCTTCACCTAAAATCCAAAAGGCCGTAACAACCAAAAAAAATTAAAAATAGACTTTTTGATTGATTATGATGTGAATAACCAAAATACAGCTTTCCTTAAAATTTTACTCACATATGTTCAAAAATACCGATTTTATTCATTATTCAATTTGGCATATAACAAATAAATTAAATTTATAAGGTTCTTTTGCTTGTCCTGTAAAAAAAGAAGAAATTGCACTTACGGCCTTTTGTATTTTAGGTGATGATATGTAGTGTCCGCACGGAGAGTCAAATTCTCCCTTTACCGAATTTATTTAACATTAGCATTTAAATCGAAATGATTCCCGTCTGACAAAGAAATGTGATTTCGTCTTCTGCGACTGGGCAAGATCGCTTAATATACTTTTAATTTTAATCTTATAGGAAAAAAATTCAAGTCTTTGTTTCAAGAATTGTCTGCAGGGACTGTCGACTTATAGTCATCTGAACAGCCACCTTTTTCGCTGAAATGTTTGGGGTGGCCCATGTGGCAAATTCTACAGCGGTAATTGTTTTTTTGTGTCCTAACTGTGGGATTGCCACCCTCATTATTGTGCACCTGTTGGGAGATATGCCTCCAAAAGTATGCCAAAACTCGCTTTCAACGGAAACGATTGACTTGAGTGGGTGATATCGACACATAATTCAAATACGTATTCTATAATACCAATTTTAAATTTTTACTAAATTTATATAACGATCCAAAATTAAGAAAGTAACTGATAACTTAGAGGCTATTCACATATTCCGTAAAGCTCCAGGGAAGGGGGAAAAGAAGGCGATGTTAAGTATTTGTTAAGGTTTAGAGAATTTATACTGAAAAATTTTTAAAAAGGCGTTACTAAGGAGTGTGAAAGGAGTATAAAAACTCCGAAAATAGCGTTACGTAGTATCTGAATGGTCCCTTATCTAGTTATAAAATTTTAATTTGGTAATGAGTTTCGGTCATCTGGGCATAATTTTTTTAAACTTTATAAATTAATTAAAACTTAAACCTTAAATATTTTTCTATTAAATTTTTATTAAACAGATGTGGCACATTTGGTTCATAGCAACGCTATTATAGGCCAGCAAAAATCAATCACAATCAGTATTAAAAAAAGTACACTAAACCATAAAATGTCATTTTCAATCCAAAAAAATATATAATTGCGGTTACTTTGAAATCACAGCACATTCAGCACATATAAGGTCTGTTAATCCTTTTGCCTTAACTTTGAATAATTTAAAAAAATATACATAAGTATGTACATACATTCATATCTTTCCCTGCTCACGTATAAGTACATGTGTAGACTTAAAAGCTGAAAAAAAAAATTATTTTCACCAAATGAATAAAAAATAAGTCCTGCAGTGCAGCATTACAATAAAAACAATTGCAATATTTCCTTCATATTTCACAAATAATGAAACAAATCATTTTGTTTTTTTCTTTTTGTGCGGCAACAAAATTGGAGCGTTAATGGCACCCTTCGAAAAAGTATAAGTTCAACGGAAAAGGGGAAAAAATTGTATGTGAATTTTCATTAAAGCATTGGGAAAACAGAACGAAATTTTAACAATTATTATACAAATATATTGAGCCATAACCGCCAAAATAGCTTAAGCGACATGTTTTTTAACTTCGCTTTTTTTTTTTTTTGAAGAAAATCTATTACTTACAATCGTAGATAATCGATTTTCGTCAAAAAACGACGTTTAACAAATATGTCGCTTAAGCTTTTTTGGCGATTATAAAATAAATAATAATTAAAAGTACGCATATAGTGAAATCAAGTGTTTGTCAAAAGAAAAAACGGTAATGTTTAAAAAAGAAATACAGAATACAAAATAAAAGCTTTAATTATGTTATTGATGGCAAGCGCTTTTTATTTTGTGCACAAGAACACTTCGAGTGTTTGTCATTTCCGGCACAATAAGTTGCAGCAATAGAGCGCAATAACATTTTTAATTCAAAAATCATGAATTATAATAGAATTTTAGCCAAGGTAAAGTACACTCGACTCGCCTCAATTCGCCTTGAAATATTCTGGGGAATTAAAAAAAAATAACCGAAAAATGTCAGTTGACATCTGGGCGATATTCACATTACAAGCGGCGAAAACAGTCAGCTGGGTTGTCTGCTTGGTTTCCATTCGCCCTGGCTTTAGCGATTTTATATTAATAAAAAAAATGTTTAATTTTTAATTTCTTTTTCCATAAGCATATTTTTGCTATCGTGGGTATTTGGGAAACTTTTTATAAAATAAATTTGAGTAATGTACTTTTCTTCCGCCAGGGTTTTACCTGATATGACGGAAAACCCTTCAAAATTGAAACAAAACCTCGTCGCAAAATAAAATCAACATTCAAAATTTTTTTTATAAAAATTTTTCCAAAATGCAACTTTAACAAATAACATGCAGAAGTTTTATAGTTCAAAATGTTGTTGAAAATTTTTTTCTTGTTACGAGTGCACATTTGCTTCGCTGCCGCTGTAAAATAATTTCAAATGTATTTCTTTTTTTTTACTGCAACAATATCCTTGCAATTGTGTACTTTTTTTTTCTTCTTCATTGTACGAGTCATACATTTATTGCAATATTATATTCCGTTGCAAATATGAATGCAACAGCAAAACAATGAAAGCATTTAAATCTTTTCCTTCTTATGCATTGTTAAATATAAATAAATTTTTCTCAAAAAAAAAAATATGTTTTTATTCGCTGTTGCAGCAATGCACTATGGGAAATGTTTGCCTTTTTTCGGGGTTAAAAATAAAAACATTAGATAAAATAGAAAATTCCCAAATATTTTTCCGAAAAAAAAAGTTTGTAAATTCTAAAATTTAATTAATATGACATAGTGTCAAAAGTGAATAGTTTTTTGATGTATAACAGAATTTTGGTGAATTCGTGTATTTGGTCGATTAAATCGAAATCAATATTTAATTTTATTTCTTTTTTCATTTGTACTTCCAACAAAATATGTAATAGCAGATGATAGCTTAAGCACCATTGCATTCCTCTAGGACAATCAATTAATTCTTTTCCGAATTTGTAATATTTCAGCTGTGAGTATTTGCACTTTTTTCTAAAGCTATTTTTCTAGGCAACTACAACGATATGTTTACTGCACGGGGAATATATCGAAAATCGATTTTTTTAATCCTATTTAAAAGAAAAGTTTCTTTAAACCGATTAAAAATGTCTAAAAACACAGTGATTAAAAATTGTCACGCGTGAGTATGCGTGAGCGTGGTTAGAAAAATATTTTTTTTTTTTTTTGCTTTAACATAAAAACTATAACAAGGTAAACAGCTCTTTTTTAAATTTTCCGACAATTTTAATATACTGTCACCTTATCAGCACTGGATAATTGTAAATTAAAAAAAATCGAATTTTCTATGTAACTAGGAGTTCGCAAATCCTGTCTAAAAAAATTATTCAATACAAAGTTAAATAAATTTAAAGAATCTAAAAAAATTCTCACGCCTGAGAAGACGTGAGTGTAAGTGACAAAAAAAAATTTTAGTTATATTATTAAATAAAAAATTTTAGAACGTTAAGAGGAAAGCTTCCGAAGTTTAATTTAAAAACCATAATTTAAATTAGTCCTACCCTTTGGCTCTAATTAATTATGTCCTTAAAAATGGCTAAAACTTCCCATAGTGCATTGCTGAGAATTTCAACAAAAATATATTTTGTTAGAAACATATTTTACTTGTTGCTGGTTTTTGTCTGCTGAAATAATTCATTTTCATTGCATTTACGAGTATTACTACATTTTCTCTTAAATATGTGAAAAATATTACTAGTATTTATGCTGTCGAAAGTAAGAAAAATATAAAAAGTAAAATAATCAATATATGAAAAATAACTAAACCCTTATGTACACTTCATGAATTATTTATGTTGAATTTAAAAAAAAAAACTACAAGCTTTTGTATAAGAACTCATACCACAAGCCACTCATGTTTGGTTTCTAAACATTTTCAGATTTGTGAAATTGGGACACACTGTGAAGGTCGACATTTATGAGCAACGAACTCTCAAGGAGTGTTCTATAGTATAAATAAGTTAGGGCAACCAGGAATAAATATCAGATTGATAATTTAGGGAAGGCCAAGCACAATAACAAAATGTTTTTTATCGCAATTTTGATCGTCACGTCTGAAGGTACTTTTTACAAAAGAAAAATTGACTTTTTACAAAAGTTACTTTCTGCAAAAGGTACTTTTTGCAAACAGGTACTTCTTGCGAAAGTTACTTTTACCAAAAGATACTTTTTACTATTTCAGACTGCCGAATGAATGCAGCGTTTTCCAGGCTGAGATCTTGGCGAGGGAAATGAAATTGCCGATGAGCTGGCAAGAATAGGGTCGGCATTAGATGAGGGAATGTCAGATAGGTCGGTGAAATTACCGATAGGTCATTACTATAGGGAACTCAGTAATTGGGTACAAAGCAGGACCAACAGTTCATGGCGAAGTAGGGAGGATTGCAGAGTCTCGAGGGGTTTGTGGCCAAAACTTGACTCAGGAAGATCCAAACTGCTACTGGACATGAATAGGAAGGCGATGCGAATTATAGGTCACTGTTCGGTCAGAGCAAGAACCAGCATTTGGGAAACTGGCACTCCAGATTTTTGTAGGATGTGCGGCGATGAAGAAGAACAAGAAAACATTGAACATATTATCTGTCACTGCCCGAAGCTGCCACGTCATAGGCTTAGATGGCTGAGCAGACGTTGCCATGAAAGCATTACTGATATCGGGAGGACATCAGGGGCTTCATCATGGGAATTCGGTGGCTCAAGGATGGATAAAATTTTTACTTCTGGCTATATTTGGGGGGTAAATATTACTTTTTTTGGGCAACAGAAGGCAATCACAATGGACCCATTTGGGTCTCCGAGTGGAGGTGCGGAATAGCACCACCCTTTCTAACCTAACCTAACCTACTTTTTACTAAAGGTATTTTTAATGCAAGGTACTTTTTAAGAAAGCTACTTTTTTTAAAAGGTACTTTTTACAACTGGTACTTTTTTCTATAGGTACTTTTTACTCAAGGTACTTCTTACAAAAAAAAAAAAAAGGATTTTGCAAGAGGCAATTATGTATGTACTCGTATGTATATTAAGAATCTTTTTAAAAAGAGACACCTTTTTGCTAGAGATTCTTTTCAAACAGAAAACTTCTTGCAAAATGGACTTTAACAAAACGTTGATAAAAAACGTCCTTTTTTCAAAACGTACTTTTTGCAAAGCAGATATCTTTTGCAAGTGTCAGTTTTCCCAAAAGGTATTTTTCACAAAAAGTACTAATTACTCACAAAAAGTACATTTTACAACCTTTTTCAGATTCACATTGAATCCTCTTGAATCGCTTTCATAATTTTGTATGGCGAAGCAATCCAGCTGGAAAAGTAAGCATTAATTACATAAATAATGGAAGAAATAATGTATTATTTTCCAAAGCAAGACAAAGCATTCCCTTAGAAGCGAGAGGGTAATTAGATCAAACACAATAATTACACATTGATTACAATGTGCATTACCACATCTGCAGAAGAAGAATGTATAGTTTTAGCTTGTGACGAGTGTTATGAGTTATAGAATCTATTCCTCGGTCGTATTAAAATAATCCATTACTTTTCTAGAACATGTTCTGTGTTAACAGTAATGAATGCTGAAATGAAAAATTAGACATGCTGAGCATTACCTTCTCCTTTGCTATTCATTACCTTGTCCCACTGGGCAGTAGCTTCGCTCATGATTGGGGTGTGAAGCTTGAGTAGAGAGCGAAGCACGTATAGTGGAAACGTACTATAAAAAACTATAATTAATTTCTTTATGAACAACTTTCTTTATGAAACACTATCATGTTTTTTATAGTTTTTATATTTTTGATTTCACTTTCACTTTGAACGATAGGATAATATTCAACTAATTGATAAGTTGAATTTTTTGTTAATCCATAAATTGATTAATTGATGATTGATTGCTGATTATTATTAATCATTTATCTTATTAGATCTGCCTACTTATCTCAATAAAACATACACGTGTTAAGAAGCAACGTGTACGAAATACTGATTTTACAATCTAATCTAAACGCTTCATTCAATTGATTTTCAATAATAACCATATTAATAACTTCATAGAATTTCTCTTAAAAATAACTGAATTTTAAATTGCAAATAAATTGTGCAAATTTTTACAATATTACACGTTTCAAAAGTAAATTGCCACTAGCAATTCCATGTAAGAAAAATAAAACTCTCAAAAATAATTCGGCTACTTTTAGTATTCAAACGAAAAATCAATTTCTTCTCTGCCACATAATGCGTAAAATTATTTATTTCTGTTTCTTTATATTTTATGCTTTTGTTGTACTTTTTGCACAATTTTAAAAGCACTTGGCTGCTGCTGATACAATATCGAGCACTTTCTCACGTACACAACGAGTAGATTGTGGTAACAGCAATAACTTTATCTGTTTACAGGCAAAATAAAAACTCACACACAAAAGCAAATAACACGCGTAGAATTCATTAAAGACATCACTTCACTACTGAAATGAGAATATCAAATAGCAATAAAATAAAAATAAAAATGTATAAATCAATATGCAAAAGCTTGAAATGTACATTTATTTTGTACACAAGCAAATATTATGACAATTTATGTGGAATTGGTTAACTAAGTTGATTTGGATACAATCCCTATAAATGAAATTTTTTTAGTGACTTTGGATTTCGAAATCATTTTTGAATGACAATGTTTTAGCAAAACTTTTTTTGCCAGGTATAAGGAAAAATGTGTGGGAATTTAATAAGTAAAAATATTTTTTTAATGGCAACATTGCCAGCAATCAAGATTTATGAAAGGAAAAATAATATATGGCAGCACTTTCAGTGAGCTAAGCTTCGATTTAAATTTGTGTTTATAACGGTTTATACACAAAATGTGAAAAGGAACATATTATTTTCGCTACAATGTCCGTTTGTCTGTCTGTCTACCTAAACTTAAAGACGCATCACTACAAAACAAACAAACAACGATGAAAATATGTGTTGTAAAAATTAAAATAAAAATCGACAAAAACCAAAAGTATCGCCAAAATTAAAAAAACCGCCTAAATGAAAAATAACAACAAAAAATAAAATAAATATAAGAGGTCAACAAAAAAATTAGCCAAAAACCGAAAAAATCGCCAAACCGAAAAAAGCGCCAAAATTAAAAAAACGCTGAAACTAAAAATATGCTTAAATGAAAAATTACAACCAAAAAGAAAATAAATATATGAGGTCAACAAAAAAATTAGCCAAAAACCGAAAAAATCGAAAAAATTAAAAAAACGCTGAAACTAAAAATATGCTTAAATGAAAAATTACAACCAAAAATAAAATAAATATATGAGGTCAACAAAAAAATTAGCCAAAAACCGAAAAACTCGCCAAACCGAAAAAAAGCGCCAAAAATAAAAAACGCTACATATGCTTCTAAAAAAAACAAATAAAAAAAACGGAAAAATCGCCAAAACGAAAAACAAACAAGCTTAAACAATGCTAAGGCGAAAAATATGTTTGGGTAAAAAAACAATATAAAAATCCCCGAAAACCGAAAAATCGCTGAAACCGACAAAATCACCTAAACTAAAAAAGCCAAAAACAAAAAAAACGCCAAAAAGGAAAAAACGGAAAAATCGCCAAAAATAAAAAAAGGAAAATTGCTAAAATAAAAAAATGCCAAAAACCGAAAAAAATCGTCAAAATAGAAAAAAAACGCTTAAATGAAAAATATCACCCAAAAAATATATTGCTAAAATACAAAAAAAAATCACGAAAAAACACTAAAAAGACGACAAACGGAAAAATCGCTAAAAAATAAAAAAAACGAAAAAAGCTAAAGCAAAGAAAACGGCAAAAACCGAAAAAAAATCGCCAAATTAAAAAAAAGCTCTTAAATGAAAACTATCACCCAAAAAATTAATCGCTACAATACAAAAAAATCGGAAAAAAACTGAGAAGACGACAAAACCGCAAAAATCGCCAAAAAAAACAAACAAAACTAAAACCAATCGTTTGAACTAAAATAAATTGACTATAACAGAAAACAGCGCGAAAACGGAAAAACTTCAAAGCAAAAAAAAAGTTAAAAACCGAAAAAAATTGCTTAAACGAAAAAAGCGCCAGAATAAGAAAAAGCGCTAAAAATAAGAAAAAGCACCAAAACTACAAAAAAACCAAAAACCGAAAAAAAAAGTTTTCCGGGTACTTAATTTTTTAATTTTTTTAATTTTTTTTTTCGATTATATGTATTTGTCGTGTGCGA
Source organism: Nowickia ferox (assembly GCA_936439885.1). Classification (NCBI taxonomy): domain Eukaryota; kingdom Metazoa; phylum Arthropoda; class Insecta; order Diptera; family Tachinidae; genus Nowickia; species Nowickia ferox. The sequence continues at coordinate 14,514,499 of OW387023.1, read as the reverse complement.
GTCAAAGTCGCACTTTGCTGAATTTTTTAAAATAAAATCTATGAAACCAAATAAAGAAAACAATACAACTTAAAAACATTTTCAAAAGACTGTTTGTTTAAATAAAAAGTTAGCATAATTTTTTCTGTATATGATTTCGATGAAAATTTTATTTCATTATAATGCTTGGTGAACCTTGTCATTTAAATGAGCGTCTCTAGATTGGTTGCAGCAGTTGATGCTTCTGAGGTAGTTTTCGACCGCTTTTTGGTATATTTCGGGCGATATCTCTGCGATAACTTGACGAATGTTGGTTTTCAAATGATTCAACATTAAAGGAATAGGCACGGTCCTTAGAGTAGCTTCACAAAGGAAGGACTAACGGCTTCATATCGCCGGTATTGGTATATTTTTTTTTGCCATTGTTGTTTTTTTTAACAAGTGTCTAATTTGACACAATATTTCAAATATTTCTGTCCGCTTGCTTGTCCAATTATTTTTCTGGCTTATCTACCTTTTTAGTTTCAGTGGAATTTTGCTTTTAAAATTACCATTTTCATAATTGCCAATCAGCCAGCTAATCATTAGATAATGCTTTAATTGTTTTATGAAATGAGCTTAACAACATTCAGTGACTTTTTGGAGCGCATAATTTTTAATTAGACATAATTTAAATAAGCAAAAACAACAGCGAAGTACTTGAAAAATAAGCAAGAAAAAATAATAATTTTTTTTATATTTAACTTACAGTTCAAAAAGTTTTCAAACAACTTGTTAGACAAAACTCACTGTAAAGCAGCTTTAAAATATTTTGAAAGTTGTTAATTTATGCATAGTATACAAAGAATGAAAAACAGGATGCAGACTTAGCAAGTAACTTGCAGACAGAGTTCAAGGTTAGATGTCCACTTTGATTATTTTTTATTTTTTTGGTTATTTATTGTGTCTTTCAAATATTATAATAATTTATTCGACCTTTTTTTATTTATTGTATACTAATTTTAGTAAAGCTTTAGGTCTTTTATAAATAAAATTGTAAACTATTTATAAAAGACCTAAAGCTTTAATAAAATTTATATATAATTGTGTCTTTTATTTAAGGACTCTGGCCGTCTTCACTACAATAATTGAAGGCCTTTGTTACAATATAATTTTTAATGGCACTTTAAGCCTTTAAATAATATTTACTTCAAAAAAGTATAGAAGGTATTAAGCATGTTTTATGCCAATTAATTTGTAATTTATAAAAATGATACAGAACAAAAATGGTTTTTTATGGAAAAGAGGCAGTAATTTTAGAAACTCTCATTTAACTTATTTTTTACACCATTTCAATTAAAGGGTATATTAAGGTTTGTCGTTTCATGCATGTGTCTCACAATATTAATATTACTATGGTTCCTTATGAATGGGGAAGTCGAAAAAGCGATGCCCGTCTCTCCACCTGTCCATCTGTCTGAATTCAGTTTTCATAAGCTCCCAGAAGAGACTTAATTCTTGGGCTGATGTATCAAAATTAGTCTTCCAAACTTCGAAGCGGAAGATCAGTGAAGTCAAAAAAATGGTTCCAGAGCTGTAACCATGGAAAAAAATTACGATCGTTGTGTAAAGTGCCCAATCACATACTTGTGTATGTGCATTAGTTTTTTTCTCATCTTTGATTGGTGACAGACAAAACATTTCGTAATTTTTATTTTACGGCGGCTTGCTTGATAGTCTCCAGCTCTGATTAACGAAAATACTTCATTTTCTTTATGTTATTTGGTTTGTGACAACATGAAGAAGTGCGAAGCTGAAAAAAAATAATTTTGCATTTTATGGAAATTTATCATTTTTATTATTATTTATTATCAATATCGCATAGTAGACAAATTATCATTCAACTCTGTATAATTTTTTTTTAAGAGTTTTTTGTTGCAGCACTTTCTTGCTGCTGCATTTGTCGCTAATAATAAAAAATCATCATCCGACGAAAAAACACTTGCATCCGCTCACAACGAATACAAAATTAAAATGCTGATTGAATATTTTATTTGAAAGTCTCCGATAAAGCGCCAATTAAACGACGCTAATACGAATTAATGATTGACGCTTTTATTTGATCGTCTGCAGCGCCTTTAATCATTCATTTGCTTTAAAGTAACACAAAACCCGTTATCTCTTAAACTTTCTCTCTATCTCTCTTCTCTATAATAAGGAATGTGTAATAAGGATTAGTTTTGGCGGCCATTTTTTACCATAAGACAAAATCAAATATGTGTAAATATTTTGTTTTAAATAATGCTCAAAAATGCTTAATCAATAACTGAAAAACGCTAAAATAAATTGTTCAATAAATAACTGCAAAATTTGCTACTAAATAAAAATAAAAAATGCTTAATCAAAATGAAAAATCGCTATAATAGCCACACTGCATCTCACAGTTTCGTTCTCATCTAGTTCTCAATGTTACTTTAAAAAGTTCTGTAAAATTAAATATTTTTCCTCAGAGCAATTCCTTTGAGATGAAATTGCATAACTTAATGTCCTTTTAGGTGGTCTTTCTCAAGTCTCTACAGTCTCACCAGCTATGTAAGAGTTTTACATAATAATACCATTAAATATATGAAACAACTTTAAGCCGCACAATCTTAAAAGCAATAAAAAAAACGAACGTCATGCATCTAAAACCACACCAAAAAAATTTCATCACTTAATGAATCATTGTTAAAAGTTTTAACGCGTCAAAAGGAGATTATCAAATTAAATGGCGTTAAAATTTTTGTAAAAAGATAAGCGGCCATTAAATAATGTTTGTTTAACTTTTTTTATTACACTGGCAGCCAACGAAACAAGATATGACATTTAAGACACGCACACACACACACACACACACACACATACACAAACAACAACATTACACAATTTTTCCTCAACTTGAGTTTTATTAACCGAATAAATAATTAAATTTATTATATAATTACTACATTTAGCAATGCAGGTCAAGTTCATTAGTAAATAAATGATTTTGTTGCACACAGTGGGTTCGGTAGCTTCTAGATATACATATAAAAAATAATAAAATTACGCTTTCTAAGCCTCATTTATAAAAAAATATATGCTTGCTTAACACAAACCAATTTCCTTTGGGATTTGTTTCATCAAGCTTTTATCAACTAAAAATTATACTGTATTAATGATGGATTTTTTTAGTTTTCGGTATTTTTAGATTTTTGGCGATTTTGTTTTTTTTTTGTAGTTATTGATTTGGCGACTATTTTGGGTTTTTTAAGATATTTTTAGTTACAACAATTTTCTAATTTGGCGCTTGTTCCCTTTCTGCGATTTTTTGGGATTTTGGCGATTCTTTTCCGTTTTTGGCGATTTTTTTAGTGTTGTCACTTTCTTCGTTTTGGCGATTTTTTTCATTTTTTGATGAAATTTTAAGTAACAGTGTTTAATTTTTAGTTAGGCAATTTAAGCGCTTGCTTCTTTTTAAAGATTTTTTTCGAGTTTTGGTGATTCTTTTCAGTTTTTGGCAATTTTTTATTTTTTCTAACAATACATATTTTAAGTTTTCGCAATTTTTTTAGTGCTGGCGTTTTTTCCAATTTTTGTTTGGCTTTAGGAGATTTTTTCGGTTGCGGTGTTTTTTCTTATTTTTTGGCCCTTTTTGAGTTTTTTCGATTATTTTTTTTTAATTTTTGGCTTTTTTACTTTTTAGCGATTTTTTGGTTTTTTGGCGATTTTTCGCTTGTTTTTTAAAGCGATAAATTTTGACACTTGTTTCTTTTGTTGGCGATTTTTGGGATTTTTAGTGATTCTTTTGAAATTTGGGCGATTTGTTTAGTTTTTTTTTACTATATTTCTATCATTTTGGGCGATTTGTTTCGGTTTTAGGCGATTTTTTTTTGTTTTTATATAATAATTATTTTTATTTTTAGCGATTTTTTCCAATATTTTTCGGTTTTTTGCGATTGTTTTAATTTTTTTGGCAACTTTTTTACTTTTGGTGATATTTTTGCATTTCTGCAATTTACTTTATTTTTGGTAATATTTTCTTATTTTTTTTTTTTTAATTTTTGGCACTTTTTTTGCGTTTCGACAATTTTTTTCGGTTTTTGACGATTTTTTTTTTTAATTTTTGGCGACCTTTTTACTTTTGGTGATCTTGTAGCATTTTAGCGATTAATTGTAATTTGGCGATATTTTTCATTTGAGCCCTTTTTTATTTTTTTTTCAATTTTTCGTTTCACCTTTTTTTTAATTTTAGGATTTTTTCGTTTCAGCATTTTTGAAAATTTCAAGAGTTTGCCCTTACAGGTTTCATTAACTGAGAGAATACCCTTTAATTTTGATTTTTAAACTTCAGTGTTAATTGTAGCAGTCTGCATAAAAATATACTAACTTTCCACATTTAAATTGTCTATGTATGACTTGTCGGTATATTACACTAGGATTTCAACATTTTCGTTACTCGCTTTAGAAAACCCTTTAATTTTTAACTGTCTTGTATTTTTTGTTACAACTGCCAAAATTTCAGATCAGGTGCTCTTACGGTTCTTGAAAAAACAGTTTGTGACAGACAGACAAAATTTCAGTTCAATTGCTCTTACGGTTCTTGAGAAAACAATTTGTGACAGACAGCCTGACAGACCTACAGACGAGAGAGGGACGGTTATCTAAGAGAAAAGAATAGGAGTCAAAGCTTAAAGATAATTATTTTGCGCGAATTTGTGTTATTAGTTTAAAATTAATATATTTACTAATATTAGTATTACAAACAGTCCCACTGTGCAGCACCAATAAAAACAGGTAAATTTCAGCAAGCGACTAATGTATATTATTTCTGCAACCAGTAATCATTGATCATCAATTTATTTTAATGTTCTTTTCTTTTTTTTTTTTTTTTGTTTTGTTATTGCTGTCAATTCAAATAAAATTATTGGAAAAAATAAAATGTTTAAATGTTTAAAATTGTATTTTAAACATTTTTGCTGCATTTCATGTTAGCTGACTGCTGGCCTGCCTGTGTGATTAGTTGAAAAAAAAATAAATAAATACATAATCGTATTCATTAATTGCTGCCACATTGCTAATTTCGACAATTTAGTTGCAACCTGCCAACCAAAATACATTTTTATGCTGATTAGCTGTAATTACAGTTGAATGAAAAGGATATGAAAAAGTATTTATTTGACAATTTTATAACCACAAATAACGATGTTGAGGAATAATTAGGTTTAAAATGGATAAAATAAAATTATGTAATTTTTGTAATTCTACACAAAAACTTAATTTATTTATATCTATTTCATTTTAAAATAATTGTAATATGGGCATTTCCACGGGAAAGTGCACTTTTTTGTCGCGTGCGACAGCAAACAATTAAGCTTGTGCGAATAGTTTGAAACAATGTGAGTCGTTTATTCGTTTTCTTTAAAAAAAAACATATTTGTGTGATGTCGCACGCGACAAAAGGTTGACATATGCATCTGTTTTACATTTAAACTATTATTCAACAATTTATTCATCTTGAGTTTCAATCATTTAATTTAGATTTATTTAATTTATTTGTAAAGCAAATATCAAAAATAAAACTAAATATGAAATAGAAACAAAAAATTATCTGCTACCAATTCCTCAGCGCTAAAACGAAATACATATGAATGTATCAACAAAAAAAAAAAGGAAAATAAATTTAAGAAAAAAAAAATAATTAAAAGCAACCATGCATAAAATATATATATTTACAAAAGATTTAAAAATATTTCAAACAAATAAAAGTATAAATAATAAAATAATTTAAAATGCATAATAAATTTAAACAAATCCAAATATTTGACCTCATCTGAATGTTGAATGTTTATTTTTGTTTAGCAGTGTATTAGTATTTAAATAATTACAACAACAAAACGCAAGTGGTTTAGAAATAATCATTAGCAGGCAAAAATGTGGGGTGCATAATATGGAAATATTATGAAATTAAATAATTATTTTTTATGAGGAAGTTGTAACAATTTGCGATAAGTAAAAATCAAAATTGAATTAAAACTCATGCTGTACCTTTTGCTTAATATTTTTGTAGCTTAAAGAATTTTTAATTTGTTCCATTATTAGAAATTTTTCAGGTTGATTTTCGAATAAAATTTTTTTTAATAATTTTTTTATTAATTCGTTATTCGTTTTTTTAAAGATATTTAGTTACATCGATTCAGTGCTGTGTTTCATTTTAGTGATTTTTTATTATTTTGGCGATTCTTTTCAGTTTTTGGCGTTTTTTTTTAATGTCGCTTAATTTTTTCCGGTTTTGGCAATTTTAATTTTTTGTTTTTTTAAAATAAATATTTTTAATTTTAGCGATTTTTTAGTGTTGGCGCTTTTTTCGGTTTGGCGATTTATTTCGTTTTTTGGCGATATTAAGTTTTTATTTTAATAGATTTTCTCAGCATTTGGCGTTTTTTTTATTTTTAGAATAAATATTTTTAGTTTTAGCGATTTTTTTAATGTTGGCGCTTTTTTCGTTATGGCGATTTTTTCGTTTTATGACGAAATTAGTTACAGCGATTAATTTTCAGTTAGTTAGTTTAGGCGCTTATTTCTTGTTTACGATTTTTTTGTTTTTGGTGATTCCTTTCAGTTTTTGGCAATTTTTTTTTTATATTGAAACTTTTTCAGTTTTGGCGATTTTCTCAGTTTTAAGCCATTTGTTTTGTTTTTTTTTAAATGCATATTCTTTGGTTTCAGCGATTTTTTTAATGTTGGCGCTTTTTTTCGTTTTGGCGATTTTTTTGTTTTTCGGACAATATTAGTTACAGAGATTAATTTTCAGTTAGATAGTTTAGGCGCTTGTCTCTTTTTTACGATTTTTTCGGTTTTTTTGAGAGTTTTTCAGTTTTTGGAGATTTTTTAATATTGACCTTTTTTCGTTTTGGCGATTTTCTCAGTTTCGTTTTTTTTTACAGCAATTAATTTGTAGTTAGTTAGTCAAGGCGTATGTTTTTGACGATTTTTTCAGTTTTTGGCGATTTTTTTTATACAACACATATTTTTAGTTTTAGCGATTGTTTTTAGTTTGGCATTACTGTTTGGTTTGTGGCGATTTTTTTAGTTTTTTGTCGACTTTTAACTTTTGATGAAATTTTTGCATTTAAGTGATTTACTTTATTTCGTCTAAATGATTTGTTAATTTTTATGGGTTTAAGTTCCTAAATTTTTTTAATTTGGGATTTTTAAGTTTTAGAGATTTTTTTCGTTGGGCGATTCTCTTCGCTATTTTGTGGTTTTAGCTATTTTAGTTCTGGGCCTTTTTTGGTTTTGGTGCTGTTTTCGTTTCGCCGATGTTTTTCGGTTTTTGGCGATTTTTTATTTTTTTTTCTTTTTTGCAGTTTTTTACTTTTAGTAACGTTTTTGCATTTCAGCGACTTATTTTAATTTTGGTGATATATTTCTTTATTTTTTCTTAAACGAAAATAACTTTTATACGCTAATCGAAATAATCGATTAAAAGCCAAAATGTATTCGTTTACTCGAAGAAGCAGTAAACCGCTTATTGATTGAAAAATTTAAACATGCTCACGCATGATGATAAAAATTTACATATTGTCAAGCAAGTTGTAATTTTCAACTGATACGAGTGTAATTATTATACTTGATGGGCCCCATTATTCATAACTGCTTAACAATTTGCATAATTATTACAAAAACTATTAATATTTGTTATTTATTTAATAATTATTTAAACTAAAATTGCAATTATCAACCTTCATGCAAAGTGTCAAATAGTATTAATTTGATTTAAAATTATTTTTTGCTTTTTTTATTAATTATACAAAATAATGAACCATAAGCAAACAAATTATAATTTAGAAAAAAGAAAACAAATTTGCATATATGAGAGTAAAGTATGAAAATAAGTTTTATAAGTTTTATTTAGAGACAAAATGATGTTTTTATAGTTTATGCATTTCAGTTTGAAGTTGAAAAGCAGAAAAATCAATACATTTTGAAAGCTAGTCATCCATTTATTGATCTGAGCGCCGAGTAGTAAGTTATATAATTTATTCATAATCGAACACTTTTATGATAGGAATACAACTACAACAAACAACCACGAACGACTAATTTCGCCTAACACGACGAATTCTATAAAAAGGTCCCCTAACTCATTATTTTTTTTTTGTCGAGATTTTTGCATTTATCGAAATATACAAAAAACTTGATTGGAAAAAAAACAATGGGTTAGGGCCTTTTTATATTAAGGTAACGATATGTATTATATTTTATGTTCATTATCGTGTTCAGGCCGTTTATTTTTCATTTAAACATTTACATTAATTTTCATTAAATCCTACAATACAATTTATATACAAAAAAAAAATAACGTCAGTTAATCTAAACAATTTTAATTGTCAAATTTACAGTTCATTTCAGTTATTGTTAACATCAACAAAATTTGATATGGATCCGAATATGTTATTTTGTTTTTACAGAAAATTTTAAATTATTTATTTAAGTTCCTACTGCATTAATAATGTAAACTGTTGTTGCCAATAAAAAAAAACCAATTTTGTAGTTAAAATAACCAATTGAAATTGTAAAATTTTTGTTAAAATACCTGATTGTGTAACTGTAACAATAACTTTTTGCAAATTTTTTTTTTGTCCTTAACTTAAATCCACTATTCTATTGGTTAATTTACACACAGTTAAGAAACCTTAAAAGTCCAACTTAATAAGAAATACTAATGTTACCAATTTCAGTTGTTAAATTTGCTGTAAGTAAAAGCTGGTTTTACGATTTACCTAAAACAACAATTTTTCTGGCTAATCTAACCATTTTTAGTTGTTATCTTACTGTCAATTTAAGTTGTTGTTGCAATTTACTTTGTGAATGAAAATATACTATTTATAACATTTAATATTTATTTATAATAAAGCCAAATGCAAAAGTCTAACAAATTACTAATTTGACAATTTTTCTGCAAATAAAATAATGGGAATTTGTGTTTAATGGCAAAATTATTTTATGAAATCAAAACTTTTCATGGCAGCATATTCAAAGTTAAATATATATTATCCTTTGTTCACAACTGCTTATTATTTTTCATAATACGAGGGCTACTATTTAAATTTCGAGAATAGCAAATAAAAGCAAAAGTTTTTAAATGCAAATGGCTTTATTGTTTTTCAAAATATTTCCCTTGATGATCAATATACTTTTGAACATTCGTTCAAACCCCTTGTCAGAGCAGTTTTTCCATTCTTCTAGAGACACCTCTAAAATATGGTTTTTGAACACTTCAACTGCTTCTCCTGCGCTCGTAAATCGTTGACCATGCAGTTTACTTTGATATTCGTAAACAAGAAGAAGTCATTGGGCGCCAAATCAAGACAGTTTGGACGATGAGTCATCAATTCGATGTTTTGACTGCTCAAAAATTCACTTGTTTTACTAGATGTGTGAGAGCTCGCATTGTCATGATGAAGAATGATTCGCCTTCGGGGATTAGTTTTACGAATTTCTTCTAAGACTTCTGACAAACAAATAGTTCTACGTCACTCAAGCGGGACATGACCCATTCGGCCGAAGTAACAGGCGACCATTTGTTTCACTGTGTTGGATTTAGCTCCTCTGGGAATAGCCAAACGGTCGATTGCTGTTTTGTTTCCGGCTGCTACACGTCTTGTGAAGCACCACTTGACGCGATCCTTTTTTTGAGCGGTTTATAAAATTTGGGATATCTAAAGAGAACAAATTTTTTAAAAACTAAGCGTTCTTGTATTATCAGTTCACGCACTGCATGAATATTTTGTGGCACAACAACCGATTTTGGACGACCTTCACGGAATTCGTCGGCAACTGAACTACGACCACGATTGAATTCACTATACCAGCGCTAAACTATGGTTTTTGATGGTGCTTTATTCGATATACAAAGAACATTGATACATTCTTGTTGATATAATCCAAGTAGAAAGTTGTGAAAAATAATCCAACGAAAACCTTGTCATGAAATATCCATTTTTTTTTTGTCAAATTATTATTCTGAATTCACTGTCAACAAAACAAATAGAACTTGTACATCAAAACGTTGTGAGTACATTTATGCTAAAAAATGTTGCCAGATTTTAGCTATTAACATTAGTGTTGCCATTTTACGAAATATAAATAATAGCCCTCGTATAAAAATTAAAAATATTACCTACAAAAGAAAGAACTAGAAAACACAATAAACTTGTCGCAACTTATTTTACGAACTCCTTAGTCGCCAATTTAACTTGTCAGTTGTGGTCGGTAAAAGTTCTCAACTAAGAACTAAATTAAAACAGAAATTTGCTTTGATATTATAAAAAATACTGTCACACAAGATTTAACTAACCGAAAGAAAAGTTTAAATTAATTAAAAATAAAGTAAAAAAAAGGGCAAAAGTTGCACTGTTTTATTTTTAGTTTTAAAAAGCTAAATAAGACAAACAAAAATAGTTGCACTTTGACACATGCAACTGATAACAAACTGTCAGAGAATACTTGAAACTTTTATTTAAAAAAAATATTATTAAAATTATATTCAAAGGTAGATGAAATTTTATTATTAAAATGAGGTTCATCAAATGTTTATCTAAAAGCGGAATGCCAAAGAAAACAAATTTGATTAATATAATTTTTATTAGTCATGCTAACATTCTAGCTTTGTTTATAAAAAAGCTTTCATTTAAAAAATACGTTTAATCAAAACAATTCTCGTATTCTATTTCATTTAAAAATTTTGGTGTAATACCAAAGTAAATGCAGCACGAGTTTGGATAAATTTGTAGAATTTTTATGGGCTTCCGAAATTTGTAATTTTTATTTTGATTTTCTCTTTTCGCATTCTTGGAGCCTATTTCATTAAAGCTATTTAAATATCAAATCATCATATTTAAATGTCGATTTTAATGAATTTTTTTTAAATACTTTCAAATATGAATTAATATTTAATTAAGCTAATGAAATAGGCTTTTAATACCTTTAAAATTTTTTACGAATTCACAAAAGTTTGTTATTGGTTAAGCATTTCATTGCTGCTTAAACGTTTCATCAGTAAGATGTCAGAGAAACAACACTACCAGCAGCCACCAAATTTTGTTTTAATGATTTCTTAAATGTAATAATCTGAAAAAAGCCTCCCACAATAATTGTCTACAAATATACTTTTATTTAAAAGCTCGTTGGCTCTCTATACACCTTAGCAGCATAATTACTCCCATCCCTGCTGCAATTTGTCCATGCAATTACACTTCTCTTTCATCACTAAATTAAAACAAAATCTTCGTTTTTATAAATGCAAAACTCAAAATAAAGTGTTCTCAATGATGTATTTATCATCTTGTTGAAAGACTCATTCAGAAATTTTGCCAAAATTAATGAGAAAATCAAAAGCTTTTAAGTTTTAAATGAATTATTTTATAAAGATAATGACAACTGCAAATGAGAAATAAGTAAAAAAAAAATTAAAGCTTGTCTATAGGAATTTCAATTGCATACAAATCTAAAAAGTGACGCGTTATGATATTTTTCCTCAATAGATATTTTTTTTATTTCAGATAAGTTTTCTGATAGATTTTCGGGAAAGGTGAACAAATTTTTTTTAACAAAATGTAAGATGCTCAATATAATAGTTTAGATTTATTTTTATTCAACATGCAGCAGGCACTTCCTGAAAATTGTTTTAGAGCTTTGTAAGTAAAAATATTTTGGAAATAATGTGAATAAACACCAAGCACTACAACAGGAATCCTTAAAATATATTTCATAATAATAATAATTGAGGTATATGCAGAAATTTTTTTTAAGCTAAACTGGCTTAAAAAATTTCTTTTAACTCCAAAATTTTAAAATATATTAACGGTTAAATTATTGCTCAAATTTCGAACATAATTACGAATTTCGAAAATAAGCTCAAATATTTAAAAAAAAAAATTTATTTAACATAATACATAATAACAATAATTAATAAAACATAAAAATTACATCATAAAAAAAAACTATAAAAATAACGATGTTCGATAATTCGAACTTCATTTTGAAATTTCGTAAGTTTTGTAAATTTCTCAGATTTTAAGGAATTTTATTTAAATTAAAAAAAAATTTAAGTTTGAATATTCAAACATTATTAAAAAAAATTTAAAAAATATTAATATATATTTATATTAAAATTATATAATTTAATCAAATTCAATATTCATATTTATATTTTGAAGAACTCTCTTTATGTTTGGTAACAAATTCTTTTGAATTTAAAGAGCTGGCAAGTGTACACCTAGATATAAATCTATATTTAAATTCATAAATATGAATTATTTTAGATTTCTTATGCATGTTCGAAAATTCGAACTTAATTTCGAATTTCGAAAATTGAGTCAAAGTTTTTTTTTCTAAAATTTTTTATTTTACTAACACAACAATTAACTGTAACAAAACTGAAAAAGTATGTAATAAAAATTGTATAAAAAAAATAAGTTCGAAAATTCGAAATTTATTTTGAAATTTAGCAATTTATTATTTAAACAAATTCAAATACGAATATTCAAGCTTAATTGAAAATTTCAAAAAAAAAAAAAAGTGAACTGCATATTCTTAAAATTATGTAACTTGGAGCGCTTCAATACTCATAATGATATTTAAAAGAACTCTCTATATTTTTAGGAATAAATTCTTTCGAATTTAAAGAACTGCATCCTCATAACTGGTGGTTGGCAAATGTACACATAGAAATAAATCTATTTTTATGTTAATAAACATAAGTTTTTTAAGATCTCTTGTGCTAAAATATAAAAATATCAAATTCTGGAGCATGTTCGAAAATTCGAACTTAATTTCGAATTTCGAAAATTGGGTTAAAAACTTTGCTTAAACGATTTTCTCCCAGATAAAAGAAAAATTACTGTATCTTTTATGTTCGAAAGTCCGAAATTGATTTCGAAATATCATAAAAAGTAAATTTAATACCGAAATTATTAAGAATTTTTGTAAAATCATTGGCAGTTATAAGGTTGTGAACGCTAGTTAAATTTTTATATAAAGGTAAAACCATTAGAACTCATAAATTAACCTATTTTTGCCAATATTTAATGCCCCATATACATAAATATAAAAATTTTTAAGTCATAAAAATTTTCTGTGTAATTAACAATTAAGCGTTTTAAAGTCTTGAAAATTTTGGTATTGAAGCATTTGAATTAAATGCCAATCGATGTATGTATGTATATGTATATAAAGTTCAAGTTTTGACTATAAATTATTTAAAAGCACTTCAACATCAAGGTTTTTTCTAAGTTTCAATTTCTCTTTTTCCAACATCTTAAACTGCTTCTCAAGTTTTGTGGATTTCATCATAAAATTATAAAACGAAACATATAAATATTCGCTTGAATGAATAGATTTCTTTTCTAGTTATTTTCTTTTTATTTTTAAATGATTCATGTTTCCTGCAAATTTTAAGAAGTTATTTTTATTATTAAATAAAATTACGTGCATATCGTTATATAAAATGCAAAAGGGGCTGACATCATTTACAAAAATTTTTCAGGAGAGTTACAAACTTAATAAAAAGCAAACTATTGTCAAAACAAAAACTATATTTGTTCGGTAATATAAAATTAATTCAAAATTTATTAATGATACTAACCAGAAAAAAATTTGTTTTTTTTTTAACTACAATAGTTTGAATTCTATCAAGACTTTTATCTCTAGTGACAAATTGTTAAAAATGGTATTAGTCCCTTGTGCATTTCATGTGACGATATGTATGTCTTCTTAAAGCTGAATCTCTCTGTACCAACAGCTTTAAATATCTAATTGAAAACAGTCAAATTAACGACGCCACAATTCTCGTTTCTTCCTGCATTCTGTCAATCATTTTTTGTTTATTGAATAATTCCGTTGAAGATTGTGTCGCAGTTAAATCACTCATGTGCAGTACAATTTGTGGTTTTGTGATTACTTTTCATAATTATTGCAGGCCCTATTAAGTTACATTTCATTCAATTTCAATTGATTGTAAAACGGCAGCGCACAATTTATAATGATAAATTGATTATTTTATACTCGAGTTTATGTATGTAAGTATTTACTAGAGCATGTTAAAGAAAACAGAATGTTTCATATGAGTTTAAAATTTTAAAATTTTAATTACACAAGCCTACACCAAGAAATCAGTAAAATAGTGTGTACTCGTACATAGAAATCAGGCATAATTTACCAAAAAAAATTCTTAGAATAACAATTCTTTAAACAAATGAGAATTTCAATAAATATCAAAGTTGAACCCAGAACTAAATAACCAACATGTTTTTTATTTTCTTACTTTACCATTGCTACATTGCCTGACTTTCCTTTATCTGGAATTGTAGTTGTAATAAAAAAAACAACAACATAAAACAACAACAGCTCTTTTGCATCGCTTTTGCTATAATACAGTGTTGCCATACAAGTATTTTTTAGCAGGTGCTGCCAAGTTAATAATTGGTGCTGTTTTGGGAATTTTTAACTTACTAATATCCAAAATTATTATTTTACTTATTCCGTAAATATTTTAGATTGCTTAAATCAATCATCTAGAGATATAAAAGCGTTGACATAATATGTCACGGTAAATGATCGTCCATGCACACATACTCCCACACACACACACATACTCCCACACACACACACATACGCCCTCAACATGCCAGTTGTTAACAATCAATACAATTTGCCAAGTCATTATTTTCACCATCAGTGTCAGCATCGTTATCATTATGGGCAAAAAAGAATCATTAACAATTTTATTGCTGTGTTCATTGTTCTTGCTATTTCTTTGCGTACCATTTATTTGCTGTCAAATGCTACTTCTCTATTTTCACATCTGCCTGAAAGCCATCGTCATCTCAGGTGACTTTTTGACTTTATGGTAGAGGCAAAAATCGCACACCACTAAATATCGAAGCTTATTTTTTACAAGTTGTAAGTTTTTCCTAGTCGAAGCAAATATGGGAGTTTTTGTGCTTTATCATGTTAAGCTGGGATGTGTACGTATGTGTGTGTGTTTATTTTAAAATTCCAGTTATATATGTATGTATGTAAATATGTATGTATCTTCAATGTAGATTCTACTCGTATATTCTGTTATAATAAAACCAGTTATTTGAGCTTGAAGTTAATAAACATTCATTATATCCATTTGATGATACATCTTTTGTAGGTAGGATAAAAAGAAGATAATATTGAAATATACGAATGAATAATGAAAATGTAAGTTTTTAGTTTGGTATATAACACACAGTAATTTGTGAAGAAATTTTATATTGCATAAAAATATTCAAAGTGATAAAATAAACTATCACTTTTCGGTGATTTCGGTGATTTTCAATAACAATTTATTTTTTCTAAAAAAAACTGTTTAAGTTAGTTACTTTTAAATAGAAAATAAAATGATTTTCCAGCCCTGGAACCATATTTTTGATTTTGCTAATTTTCAATAACAATTTATTTCAAAAATGTTCAATTTATAAGAGGAAAAAAATTGTTCTAATTAGATAATTTTATACAGAAAAAAATTAATTTTCCACCCCTGGAAAATGTTTGTGATTTTGGTGAATTTCAACACCAAGTTTTTATTTCTAAGCATCTTTCTGATTTTGCTGATTTTCAATACCAATTTAAATACTTTTACAATTTTAATACTTTTAAATTCCAAAAAAAAATAAATCCAGCCCTGGGAGAAAATATTTTTGATTTCGGTGATTTTCAGTACCAGTTTTTTTTTTCTAAAATACTTAACATATTCAATTAATAAAGAGAAAAAGAGTGTGTTTTATATAGTTACTTTTATATCGTGCTATAGCCGCCAAAAAAACTTAAGCGACATAATTTTCAAACTTAATTTTTTGACCAAAATCGATCATTTGCGATCGTAAAAAGCCAATTTTCGTAAAAAAAAGGCGAATTCCAAAAAGTGTGACACTTAAGCTATTTAAGCGGTTATGGCTCGATATACCAAAATTTAAATTTTCCAGCTCTGGCAAATTGTTTGGCATTTCAATCTATTTGGGACAAATTCTGATTTATCAGTCCTGGATTGAAACCGCCTCTAGCTTTTTTTGGAGGCTTCAAAAAATCGTTTCCCTTTACAGACAGACGGACATCCTTTAATCGCTTTCTCATTTATAAGGACCCGTAACATATCGTGCCGTAACCGCTAAAAATGCTTAAACTTAAACTTTTTTGATACAAATCGATGCTCGCAAATAATCGATTTTTTGTCACAAAAAAACGAGGCTCAAAAAATATGCCGCTTTAGCTTTTTTGGCGGTTATGGCTGGATATGTGAACATAAAGTTTATGGGGCGCCTTGGAATATTGTGGAAGTAGCACACGGAGTGACAAACCTCTAGTGATAGTGAAGGTTATACAAATTACGACAAGTTTTTTCCTTGCAGAACATTTTTGCAAAATGTTTATTTACTTTACTTTCATATACTGGCCTTAAAAGCCCACTGTCTGGTAAGTTTTTCTTAATATAATCATGAAAATTTCTTTTACTAATTCATTCAAATAAAGGAAAAATATGTAAAGAAAAACCTGTCAAAGTAATACGATGATGCCAACTATTTGCACTTGGTTTTATAAAGTAAATCTACTTTTTTATCGTCGAATGAGTTTTATTCATCATCATCATCATTATCATCCTACAGATAGAGATAATATTTTTAAATAAAATTTTCGCCAACAAAAACTTTGCGAGCAATGTAAGCGAACAGGTTCTTATTAGCAGTGAATGCAAGGAAAATGTTGCTTTATTGTACATTTTGTATATTTAAATACATTTAATGGTTTTCATAAAAGCCACGAAAGAGGGGTCTTATGCATGAATTGTGAAACCACAACGAATCTAAAATTCTCTAAAAAGTAAAGGAATAAACGAATTTTAGTAAGGATTTTCTCCTCCCTAAACTTTATTTAAAATGCTTAATGGAAATTAAAGTGCTTTCGTTCATTGTGGAGTTCAAAACATTGCTTAAATTATCTCAAACTCCTTTTTAGTAAGTAAAATATATTTGTTAGGGTATGGTTTTTCAATTTTAAATTACATTTATATGAAATATGCAAAAGTACTCGCAATATCGGAGATATGCCATACATTGTTTTTGTTATCAACACTCCCACGAAATTTTATAAATGCCTGCAACAAACATTCCAATCAATGCACGCACACCTTAACCAATAATTTATGGCTTGATAAAAAATTGCTTTCAAGCGGTTTCTTGCTAATTAAAATTCTGAAACAATGATTAGCTGCACTTGAATTTGATCGATTTATTGATCTCTGCAGCAATGTATTGTTTTAACTTTATTAAATTTTTGTTTAAAAAGCTTTTTACTTGCTACAAAATCAACATCTGTGTTTCTGGGCTTGCTTTTTGTTTGCCAGTTGCCGACTGGGCTTTTGGGAAACAAATAAAAATTCATAAACAAAAAAATAGATTTTTGTCTTATAAAAATATCTTTTAAAATATAAATTAAATATATAATCATTTCCCTAGGCATACGCTATGTACTCTTTGTATAATAAGTAGTGCAAATATCTTTATCAAAACATGTATAAAGGGTGCTCCGAAATATTCACAAATTATGTATTGTTGTTTTTTTTTCATTATTTAAAAGACAAATTTCCAATTTGTCTAGACAAGCAATTAAGTAAGAACTCAAACTGAATACAAACTAAAGCATTAAACACATAGACCACAGCAGGCTACATGGCTACATGGCTACACGACTACACGTGCCGCTGGCAACAAATGTTGCCTGGTAGCCAGCTAGTTAATTATTTTGAAAACAGCAGCAGCAAATATTTGAATGTGTGGACATTTCGCATATGCAAACCCACCCCGGTTTTTTTTATAAGTTCTTATTAGGCGGCCCATCCATTATACAATATTATTGCATATGTTGTTGTACATATTATTGCCATTTTGACCTATACTATGAAATAAATGGCACAATCTTTTTAAAGAAAATATTGCCTTATTTGCCGCACAGTGAAAAAGTAAAAAACATTCAACAATGTTGCCACCACATCACACAATTGTCTTGATTGTACAATAAAAATCAAAAGTATTGTGATATTGTGCCACCTTCGAATATGACATACATCTTGGCGATATTATTGAACAATGCGAAAAATTTTGCAAATATATTACAAGTGGGTTGACCGCTTTAGTAAGTCATCTGGCATCATCATCATGATCAATGCCATGTTATTTAAACGGGTTTGATCATAGGTTTGTGTCAAAAACGGTCTACTGAAAGAGTTCGATACAAATCCAATGTATCGCATAATTCGAGTTCGACTAGGGTCGGTCAAAAGTTCAACCTATACGTAATATTGAATATATTTTCAATATATAACGTATACTGAAACCTTGGAAAATAAAATTACACAGTGATGTTTTAACTCTGGCAATTTGGTTGTCATACGCGTTGATATAAAATCGGCATAAATGGCGATTTCTAGGTACTTTTAACCAAATTTTTAACCTAAACCATTTTTTAAATATAAGCTAACCTAAAAAAGCGGTTAGCACTACCGGGTTCAGCTTACTCCAACTGGGTTTACCCACATTTTTGCACTTCAAGTTACAACTAAAAAAACTAGTTTTGCAGAAAACGCGTTTAAAGTTTTCAATTAACATACAACTCAATGAAAAAATTAAAAAATATCCTTTTTTCACAAAATGGTAGTAAAAGCTATTTATATGAAATTTTTACACAAGATAAAATACAAAATGCCGAATTATTTTGCATTATTAACTCAAAAAACTAATTTTTCGAGTTATGACACTATTGAAGTAAATATAATATATAAGATGTCAACTGCTTATTTTTAATCGATTTTATGCAAAAAATATTCATAAATATTACGCTCACACCAAACGTGAGCACCTTTCCTCCAGCAAATGACGAACATATTTTAAAAGCAGATGTAGGGGAAATAGAAATACATGTACGTCATACTACTTTTATTTAACGTTCAACTTTTTCTTGCCAGCAAGAGAATAGTCAACATTTTAGCACAAGTACACACGTATTTGCCCTCGAACACTTTTAAACATTTTGTTGATATTTCTTTTTTCTTAAGGCCTTAAATGTACATAAAAGAAAAAGAAGTAACAATGTGTCATCATCATCATCATCATCATCATGTTGGGCGTTGATCATGTTTTGTTTCAATTCATGCACCGCGTTATGTTGGAAAATAAAAGTGAAAACTCATTATAGTCGTGTATTTCATGGGAAAAAAACATAAGCCCACACATGAATGAATGAATTATGAATGAGTTTATATGCATTTGAATAATGAAAAATACAAAATGGACAAAAAGCTGAATAAGAAATCATCCCTAAGTTTAATCGTATTTTTTTTTTTTTTTTTGGGAAAATAAATTTTTCAAAATCATAGTGCGAATTTATTGAAGCTTTTTCTGAGATCAAAAATATTATAAGACGACGGTTTGGTTCTAGTTTCTGCTTTATAGCAAACCTTTTCAATGCCAAATCAAGGGGGTCTACTCTCTAATTCGAATCGAAAGCAATTGCTTTCGAATTGCAATGTTAATAACATACAAATTCGAAATCATTTTCTTTCGTTTCGAAATACAGAGCAGACCCCAAGAAGGTTTTAGCTAATTTTCAGCTTAATGAGATGTGCTTTTTTAAACTGCTTTGTATTTAATACAATCTTTTTGCTCGTTATAACCTATTTTTTCCTCAAACACATAAGGCAACGCTGGCCATAGGCAAAGATAATTAGACACTTATTAGCTGAGAGTTTAATTTTTGGGCACACAAACATACTAGATGCTGTCAATTTAAAAAAAAAACGTTGTTGCTCACACTATGATTTTTCCCCTTTAGTTACAATTTTATTACCTAAGTTTCTGGCAACGCTGACATAAGGAACCAGTCCTGTACTTTTACAGTGTACAGCTTAACATTGTGAATAAAAGCAAATGTTGTGTAAAAGCTGTAAATAACAGTATTAAGTAAATAAAATATTCAAATTGAATTAAAACTGTAAACGGGCTAACTTTTATTTTATTTGAATAATCGAACATTTAAAATGTTAAAGCCTAAAGAATAATTTTCAACATATATAAATCTGACTTTTTGGAAAATTTCAATAAAATATATTTTAACAAACAAAATTTTTGTTATAACAAATAAAATTTATACTTAAATTTACCCCTTGTTTCCACAACACGAACGTTAGACTTGAGTAGAAAACTTATATGGAAAGCACTCATATATTTGAGTGATTTTCATAAAAATTTTCTAGACGAAAATTTTCTAAACGAGACTTGTGGAAACAGCCTTGAAAAAATCGTACAGAGAACATATTAATTTTTTTATGTTATTAGTTCAATTCCCAAAATAGTTTGAGAAAATCCCGAAACGGATATTATCATTTATTTTTTCGGCATTATCTGTTTTTAATTAAAAGACAAAAAGTACAACAAAAAAAATTACTTTCAGAACTTAAAAAAAAATCTTACAGAGAAAAAAAATTTTTTTTTTTTTGATATGAGTATGTTTCCCAATAGTTGTAGAAAATATCACGAACGGAAAAATTACAACAAAAATGTATTATCAAAATTAAAAAAAAAATTCTTACACAGAAAATATTTATTTTTTGAAGTTATTAGTACAATTCCCAAAATAGTTTACGAAAATCCCTCGAACAAATATTATTATTAATTTTTTTCGACATAATATCCTTTTGCTTAAAAGAGAAAAATTGCGACAAAAAATATTTATTCTTAGTATTTAAAAAAAAATTCACAAAGAAAAATATAAATTTTTTGATGTTTTCAGTACAATTCCCAAAATAATTTGAGAAAATCTCCTGAACAGAAAATTATTAGAAAAATTATTTTCAGAATTTCAAAAAAAAATTATTACGGAGCAAAAATTAACTTGTTCATGTAAATGGTACAATTCCCAAAATATTTAGAAGGAATCCCCGAACGGATATTTTTAGTCAGTCTTTTCGACATTATTTAAAAGAGAAATTTTACAAAAAATTTTATTCTTTGAATTTTAAAAAATATCTTATAGAGAATCAATTAATTTTTAGATTTTTTTCATTAAAATTCCCAAAATTGTTGAGAAAATCCCCTGAACTGAAAGATTACAAAAAAAAACACTTTCAGAATTTAAAACAAATCTTGCAAAGAAAAAATTATTATTTTTTTTTAAATATTAGTATAATTCCCAATAGTTTTAGAATATGCCCGTAAAGGGAAGAGAAAAATTTCAAAAAGCAATTTAATCTCAAAATTTAATAAGACAAATCTTACAGAGCAATAAATAACTTTTTGATATTATTAGTACACTTCCCCGAAAAGATATTATTATTAATGTTTCTTCTTTTTTGACGTAATATGCTTTCATTTGAAAGAGAAAAAATACATAAAATTTTTTTCTCTGAATTTTAAAAAAATATCTCACAGAGAAAACAAGTAATTTTTAGATGTTTTCAGTGCAATTCCCAAAATAATTTCAAAAAATCCCCCAACGGGGAAATTACAAAAATAAATATTCTGAAAATTAAACAAACCCGTTAAAGAGAAAAAATTAGTTTTTCGTTGTTCTTAGCAAAATTCCCAAAATAGTTTCGAGGAAATCCCCCAAACGGATGTTATTATTGAATCAAGAAAAAAAATTTCTTGCAAAAATTTCCATAATATTATTATTTTTTCTCACATCTCTTTGTAAAGCAAACACTGAACAATTAAACTCACACACACATCTAGCTAACAAAAAAAAAAGTTTCTAATGCATTTATTTTAGTTATGAAAAGAAGGTTTCATATATCTATTGTTTTCTTTTTCCTCTTTTTTTCTGAAGAATTATGGACTTTTTACTCCTGTTCACACAATAATAATATGCAGATGTTTTAGTGTTCAAACAAGTGTATCATGATTACTTTGCGCAAACAATATAAAATTTATTATGCGAAATAAAAGTTTATAAATATCTATACTATTCATAATATTATCTTGCTGTTTGTTCTTATTTTAATAAAACATATTTCAAAATTGTTTGACACACACAAACACCAGGGACTTGACATGTCATTTATATCAATTTGCAATCGGGTATTGTGAGTTTGATAAATATGCATACGAGATACTTGTATGTATGTTTTTAGGAACAATATACATACATATGTATACATATATGTATAATAGATATTTTATTTTTAATATTTTGTGTATGTAAAAAAAAGTTTGGGTAAAAACACATTAGATACACGCTATTCACACAATAACTAAGCTATGAGGTTTTCTAATTCATTGAGTAACAACTAAAACATTTCAAGCATAATAAAAAATATGTAAAAGATTATTTCTTCGTTTATTTGTTTATTTTGAGAGACAAAAGAAAATGTGGACCTTAATAAGGGACTGGGACAAATAAATTGAATCAGTAGTTTCAAATTGCTGATATCTATGCCACTTTTGCGAACGTCACCCTCACTTGATTTCAAGGACACTGAAAGTTTATAACTAAAGGGTGGGAGGATTCGCAGTTATGAAGTAAGTTAATTTGAAAGCGCATTCTTTTTGACAAATTCAGTAAATGTAAATGTTAAATAGAAATATTGAAATGTAGTTCCTGCAAATTTTCTATTTTTTTTTTTTTTATTACTTATACTTGATACCAATCTAAACCTTTAATGGGTAAATATCAAGTAAGTAAGTATCCAAAAAAAATAGAAAATACTCGGCACTCGCCCAGCTCTAATGGGAACTTATGAAATAGAATGTCAAGCAAATGTCTAATTCTAGCATACGGCGGCATACGTTCGCCATTCTCATTCCATTTCAATCAAGAGGCGAGTTCACTTTAGGTGACCTCAGCTGCCAGTTTCTCTGGTGTCAAATGAAGCAACATTTTCGTAAGTTGTTTGACTGCAGAACAAACCAGCCAGTTGTATATAATTGTTGTCCAAAATAGTTTAGTTTCTTAAATAAAGAATACTGTGTTAAATTAAATAATAAAACACCAGACAGCTTCGTGTTTTTATTAACCAAGGAGGAAGCAGACCTTTGGTAAGATCATTGAATAGCTGACAACTACCTCAGCTGGAAAACAAAACTGCGTTACAGCTTTTATAACTTAACGAGATTTTGAGAGACTTTGAATCACACACTAAAGTTTCTGTAAGGCGCTTTGTTACTTTTTGGCGATTTTTTCCGTTTTTTTGCGATTATTTTAGTATTGACGCTGTTCTAGTTTCGGCGTTGTTTTCGTTTTTGGCGATTTTATGCGGTTTTTATAATTTTTTTTTTTTTTTGGTTTTTTTACAATTAATATTTTTAGATTTAGTTATTTCTTTAGTTTTGGTGTTTTTTTGTTCGGTTTATGCCAATTTTCTAGCTTTTTCACAAACTTTTTACTTTTGGTGATTGTTTGAATTTTCAGTAAAGTGCGACTGTGCTATTTTTTCGGCTTTTGGCAATTATTTTATAACTGACGTTTTTTTTAGTTTTGACATTTTATCGTTTTTGGCGATTTTTTTACAATACATATTTTAAATTTTGGCGATTTTTTAGTCTTGACGCCTTTTTTCGTTTGGCTTTTTTTTCGGTTTCTTGGCGATTTTTTAGGCAATTTCTTAGTTAAGGTGATTTTTTTCGTTTTTTATTGACGCTGTTTAAGTTTCGGTGTTGTTTTCGTTTTGGGCAATTTTTTGGTTTTTTTACAATAAATATTTTTAGATTTAGCTATTTCTTTAGTTTTGGTGTTTTTTCGGTTTTTGGCAATTTTTTTAGCTTTTGACAACCTTTTTTCCTTTTGGTGATTGTTTGCATTTTCAGCAAAGTGCGACTGGGCAATTTTTAACGGTTTTTTCAATTTAATTTTTTTTGCGCTTTTTTTCGTTTTGGCGATTTTTTGGGTTTTTGGCAAATTTTTCGGTTTTTGGTAAATATTTTATCATTGACGTTTGTTTTAGTTTTGACGTTTTTATCGTTTTTGGCAATTTTTTTATTTTTTTACAGTACTTATTTTTAGTTTTGGCGATTTTTTTAGTCTTGACGCCTTTTTTCGTTTGGCTTTTTTTCGGTTTCTTGGCGATTTTTTCGGCTGCTCTTAAGTTTAAGCGATTTCTTCGTTAAGGTGATTTTTTTTCTTTTTTTATTGACGCTGTTTAAGTTTCGGCGTTGTTTTCGTTTTTAGCAATTTTTTGGTTTTTTACCTATTTTTTTAGCTATTTCTTTAGTTTTGGTGTTTTTTCGGTTTTTGGCAATTTTTTTAGCTTTTTACAACCTTTTTTCCTTTTGGTGATTGTTTGCATTTTCAGCAAAGTGCGACTGTGCAATTTTTAACGGTTTTTTCAATTTAATTTTTTTTTGCGCTTTTTTTCGTTTTGGCGATTTTTTGGGTTTTTGGCAAATTTTTTTGGTTTTTTTGGCGATTTTTCGGCTACTCTTTAGTTTAGGCGATTTCTTAGTTTAGCTGCTTTTTCCGTTTAGCGTTTTTTTTACGGTTTTTTAGGTCGTTTATTTTTATTTTTTACGACTTTTACTTTCGGTTTTTTTGGCATTTTAGCGATTTTTTTAATTTTTGTCATAATTTTAATTTAATTTTTTTTTTAATTTTTGGCGTTTCTTTTGTTTTGGCGATTCATTTAAATTTTAGCGATTTTTTTTTTTTTTTTTGCTCTGGCGATTTTTTTGTTTTTTGGAGATTTTTGCGTTTTGGCGATTTTTTAATTTTGGGATTTTTTTTGTTTTAGCGCTTTTGAATATGAGTTTGCCTCTTAAGACAGGATCCCATTATCGGCACAATGTACCGATATTCGTCGGCTCAATGCCATAAAGTCATAAGTAATAAACCAAAAATGCCTTATTTCTCAATTAATTCCGGAATAAGTCTATATGACTCTATTACCAATGCAGTGTGGGGCAATTATGTCCTTAAATATCAGGATTTCAACATATTTCGTTGCTTGACTTAGCACACCCTTTAATTTTTAACTATTGAAGCGACCAAAGTGTTATATATTCTGTGAAAATGTCAGATCCGTAGCTCTGGAAGTTGATGAGAAAACAGCCTGCGACAGACAGACAGACAGACCAACGGACGGACGGACATCGTAGAACAATAGGGTTTCTTTTCACTTTTTGTGTACGGAATCTTAAAAGAAATTATTGAAATTTTGCCTAGGGCTACTTTTGAATATGAAGATTACAGGGATGACATTATCTCAAATCGGCTTACTTAAGTCAAGCTTAAGCACTTTTTCCTTTTTGCCACAGATATGTCATAAATTATTTTACAAAAATTTTGTAGTAGTTTAATATGACTCATGTTTTACTCAAGTTTGAAAAGAAAAATTCATCAATTGCAAATAAGTGAAAGCGGAGATAAATATTCATTTAGCAAAGCAAAGAACGTCATACTGGGAAAATACCTCTAAAAAATATTTTCAAAACACAATTCCTGAACCATATTTTTGTGTTGATATTGAAAACAAAACAAACATTTTTTGAAAATTAACACATCGTTCGGCCAAATTTAATAATATTCAATTTTCAGCAACAATCTAATTTTTTCGTTCACATAAAAAGCTTGCAAAATTAATTTTTATTTTCTAAATTAAATATTTGAATTTATCATGGTATCTTATACTTGTATATGTATAAAAACAATATTAAGAATTTTGTTATTAGTTTTGCTATTTTATTTTATCTTCCCCTTCATTTGCTTTTACATGCTTAATTTAATTTTCTGCTCAAGAAGCTTTAAAAGCAAGAGCAGCAGCAGCAGCAGCAGCATCAAGCCAAGGCATTTTACGTCGAAAAAGAATCATCAAAACTCAGAATACATGTGTCGGGGACATTTGTGTGTAATAGATGAAAATTCATATGACAATGCATGTGCTGCGGTTAAGTAAATATGTACGTAGAGAAATATAAAGATGATGATATTAGATTTCATTATTTTTAGTACGACTTCTAATGGCGCTTTTACAAAATAAAAATAAAATTGTCCGGAAACAATTACGTTCCAAAACAAATCAAATAAAAACTAAAAGCTTTAAAATAAACTCTAGATGAATTTTGCGTTTCCCCTACAAAGTAATACTAATTAATTAATATTATAAGTGACATTTGATGGTTTAATTTGTAAAATTGAATTTCATTTCATTTTATGTTTATGCATTAATCGAATAAATTCGGAACTTTTACTTTAGCCGATTAATTTTATAACAGTTTTCTTAATAGTTTACGTTCTAAAAATTCGAAATGTCTATTTTACGATTATCCGAATAATCGAATTTATTCGAGTAAACGAAAAAAATATATTGCATTTTTTTCAAGTTTTTTTATTAATTTAATTATAATTTGGTGGAACGTTTTTGTGAATAACTCGAATAAATTCTCCACTTCCACTCTGACCGAATAAAGGTGATTTCCTAAAACTTAAAATTTTATGCGATTAATCAAAATACTTAATTTTTATGCGGTTGATTGATTATATTTAAGCGAATAAAAATTTTTTTCTCAAATAATTGAATACACACACATACAAATATTTATTAGAGAGCCCTGTTAAATATTATATTTATTCGATTAA
Source organism: Nowickia ferox (assembly GCA_936439885.1). Taxonomy (NCBI): domain Eukaryota; kingdom Metazoa; phylum Arthropoda; class Insecta; order Diptera; family Tachinidae; genus Nowickia; species Nowickia ferox. The sequence continues at coordinate 14,487,874 of OW387023.1, read as the reverse complement.
TCGAATAATTTTCCTCAACTTTGAATTTCTTATTTATTATTCAGTCTATTTGAACAAAATTTAAAAAATTAAATGTTAATAAAAAAAATGTTTTGCAAACACAGTAGACTTTTGTTAATTTGAAATTCAAGGCAGCGTGTAAGATGCCATTCCAATAATTTCAAATTATATGTCCTTTTTTAAATTTATAGAAAGTTTTTCAATTGATCAGGTTAACAATTCACATATTATAATCAAAGAGTTTCAAATTACTAAGAGTCGACTGGAACAATATTATTGCTAGTTATATGTTTTTGAAAAAAAGAATTTAGAACTCAAATATTATACGATTAATCGGAAACTTAATACTTATACGTCTAAACGAATATTTTTATAAATTTTCTTTATCTGTGATCATTCAAAAAAAATTGGTATGTTTTATGTGTATTCGCATATCAAAATAGAACTGACGATTTTTTAATTAACTAAAGCCTTGATATTTATTCGATTAATCGAATAACTTGACGTCAACTTCGACTTCAGCTGATTAAACAAAGAAAAAAAATTTCATTATTTAATATTAAATAGCATAAAAAGTCTTGAAATTGTTTCGAATAATCGAACATTTTCTTTCAACTTATATTTTATTCGACTAATCGAATAAAAATTTGTTATTTTTTACAATAATATAAATACGAATATCTGAAAAAAATTTAATTTTTTTAACTTATTCAAGAAATTTAATGTTAATTAATCGAATAATTTTTTCACAGTTGCATTTTATCCGACTAATCGCACAATACTTTTATATTTTTTATTCAGTCATATAATTGGCAAAGTTACTAATAATATTATTGCTTTTTGCCAGCTAAAAATTATTTTATTAATTGAATACTTTGATATATGTATATTCGATTAATCGAATAAGTTGAATTCAAGTTCCACTTCAGCTGATTAAACAAATAAAAAGTTTTCATTATTTAATAATACGAAGAGTTAGAAAGTCTTTAAATTTGTTCGAATAATCGAATATTTTGTTTTAATATACATTTGATTCGAATAATCGAATTAGAATTTATTATTTTTTACAATAATATGAATACGAATATTTAAAAGAAAACTAAATTTTTTCAATTTATACAAGAAATTTAATGCTAACTAATCGAATAATTTCTTCAATAGTTTTATATTTTTTATTCAGTCATATAATTGTTTAAATCCTTGAATAAGTAAAAATAAAAAGTTTGTATTCGATTAATCGTTTTTTTTTTTTTAATTTTAATCAGATAATTTTAATTCTGATAATTTGCAAAATTACTAAAAATAATAAAACCTTTCTGCCAGATTTTAATCATATTGAAATTCTTTTCAGCAAATTTAATTAAAATCCGGGCCAAATTTTAAAATACGGGAGAACCGTATGAGCGCAGGTTTTGCAAAAGAATTTTAAATTTTATTTAAAGATAATTTCAAAGTAAAATATCGCATAGAGCTGTATGTAAAATATGTAAAAATATGATTGGATTAGACTAAAGTTCATATCGGTCTGCAAGCTAAGTTATATGTGACAATTTTTAAGCAACAAATTGCACTAAAGGCAATGGTAAATTATTACGACAAACACTAGCAGAACGAAACAACATGGTGTTTTCGAAAGCGGCCACACTTTCATCATCAGTATTCTTGTGTTTGGTCCACTGTATGTAAACTTCAGCTTTATGGATATATATTTCTTTTTTCAATGCAAATAGAATACGTGAATTATTTTGATTCATCGTATAATAATTTGTTGAAAGCTTTTTATGTAGCGAAAGCTCAAACTTGCCATTGTGTTATTTTTTCTTTACTAATCATGCACATGTCTATTTATTTGCTTATTTTTGCTCTACTTAAAAAAACGTTTATGCTAATGGCATATTTGCTTGTACATGGGAAATTTTAATTTGCTAATTTAGATGCCTAACAATACAAAATGTAGTGTGCAGGTTAAGTAAATATATTGTAATACAAACCGCAACAAAAATAATAACAATGAATGACATTGAAAGATGCAGATATTTAACATAAGCAAAAAATGCATTTAAAAAAATTAAAACATATTAATTAAAAATAAAATATTTGTGTTACAAAAACAAAAGCTTTTCATTAAAAAAAAAGACACTTGAAATAAAAGTGGAAGAGAGAAAAAAAAACAATACAAAATGTCTGTCCAATTGTCAATAATACAAAACATTTCAAAACTTCCAAAAAAAAAATTGATTTAGAATCCAAATGTGGTGGTCATTTAAAATTTACATACTCGTAGTATATTTTTTTTAAGCTAAAATTCGTTAAATTAGAAAAATATTTTGTGTCTGCTGACTGCGGGCAGGCATCATGATTGACACAACAATTGCAACTAAATGTCAGCGAAAACGTGCCAAATTGACCTGTAAGGCCAAAAAGTTTTAATTTTGTTGTATTTAATGATGCTTGAGAGTCTTTTTTTCAAATGAATTTAAATTTATTTTACATGTCATTCTCGGAATATTCAGATTATTGTTTATGCTAAACATACATGTAGAAATATATTTACAAATGTGTATGTATGTATGTAGATATGTTTGCAGTTATATCTAAATTAAAATTGTTTGGCTGCTTGAACAACATGGTATTTAATAATTAGTTTAGTTTTTATATGTATTTAAATAAAGTTTTTTCTAACTATGAATAAATTGAAATAGAGCAAAATAAACAAATTATATATGAAGCATTAAAAATAAATGTTTTGTTAATCTAATTAGAAAATAATTGACAAATGGTGTGGAAATGATTTTATTTTTGGAATATTTATATCATAATATAAATAAATAGTTTTAAGCAAAACAAACAAATACTCGTATATATAATTAACATATTCCATTTATACTAAATATTATTATCTAAATTTGAAGTGGACCAAACACAAAGAACGCTGATGATGAAGGTGTAGTGGCCTTCGAAAACAGCTAGTTGTTCCGTTCTACTACGTGTTTGTCAGAATATTTACAATTAACTTTGGTGTTATTTGTTCATCAATAATTATCACATGTAATTTGGCTAACAAAGCGATACGAACTTTAGCCTGATCAAATCATAAATATAGAACCAATACTTTTTGTTGAAAACTTTAAAGAAATTCGGCTGATAACACATAAAAATATATTTTATTTAACTAAATCTAAAATAAGTTTTAACTTCCGGGGCTTATTTTTTTAGTCGGTTAATTTTTTTTTAATTTTTAGTGATAATTTTATATTACGCCCAATTTTGCAAATATGTATGTTTTAGTGTTCGCCCACTTTTCTTAATTCAACATCGCGTCACTTCCAGAGTTTAAGGTGTGTGCCAAGTTTTTTTTAGAAGTCGTATAACATTAAGCTTTGATAGGCCCTGCCCACTTCTTTTAGCACAACATTATGCCATTCTAAGAGCCGACTCTTCAAAGTTTCGTGGGAGTCCAATAAGTGAAAGTATATATAGGTCAATATGTACTAACCTCTCATGGCCGTTTCCCGCCCACTTTTTTGAATGCCAGATTGTGTCTATTTAAGAGATCTAAGTGAGTGCCAGGTTTTGTAAAAGTCAATAAAATAAAATATTATATTTTAATGGGCGCAGCTCCGCCCACTTTTTTAATGCAAGATTGTGTATTTTTAAGAGCTCTAGGTGTGTGCCAGGTTTCGTAAAAATCGGTAAAAAGAAGCAGCTGATACATAATTTTAAATTTTAATGGGCGTAACCCCGCCCAATTTTTGAAATGCAAGATTGTGTCTCTTTAAGATCTCTAGGTGTGTGCCAGATTTCGTAAAAATCGGTAAAAAGAAGCAGGTGAAATATAATTTTAAATTTTAATGGGCGTAACTCCGCCCAATTTTTGAACGCAAGTTTGTGTCCTTTTAAAAGCTATAGATGTGTACCAAGTTTCGTAAAAAGCGATATAAATAGAAGCAGGTAAAATGTAGTATTAATTTTTAATGGGCGTAACCCTGCCCACTTTTTTGAATGCAAGATTGTGCGTTTTTTTAATCTAAAGGTGTTTGCCAAGTTTCATGAAAATCGGTCAAATATAAGCATGTAAAATAGAAAACTAAGTTTGATTGGGCGTGGCTCTGCCCATTTGTTGAGTTTCAAGACTGTGTCGTTACGAGAAGCCAATGTGTTGGCTAAGTTTCATAGCAATCTAATAAGTAGAATATCATAAAATAAAATTTGAAGAAGAAAAAATTGTTGGCGTGTTGCCGCCCACTTTTTTTAAATGGGACCATATGGAAGCTATATCCTCTCAGACAAAAACATAATTTTTACAATCAATTCAGCATGTACCGAGTTTAGAAGTCACAGTGAAAAACAACAACACAGACGAATTGATAACGTGCTCCTAAGCAAAAAATTATGCATTAATTGTTGGATATTTGTAGGCAAAAAGTTATAAATTTTTGCAATCCAATTAATGCACTTTTTAAAAAAAAATAGATTTGTGAAGGGTTTCACATAGTTTTTCAACTTATCAAACAAAAATAATTGGCCATTAAGGAAAATTGTAAGCATTTGTATTCTAGTTAGCAAACTAAGCGACATTTCATTAAACTGCAAAAACAAAACTTATCCATAAAGCAAAAGTTCGAAAAGAAATTTCTGCAATAATAAAGTAAACATTTCTTCAAAAATCGTGTGTAAAAGAATTAGAATAGATAAATTTGAAACTTTTGTAAGCTATTGTCTGTATGCATTTTGTTCACAATTATGGAACTCGTGAGTAGACTTCAACCCCAAAAATTTTTGAATTTAGCAAACTATAAACATACGAAGTTTGTTAGCTAAATTCAAAAATTTTTTCAGTTTGAAGTCTACTGACGAGTTCCATAAGCGGGAGCGAAATGCATATAGAGAATGCTTAACCATAAAACAAGCAAAATTTTCAAATTATATAAAGACTTTATGTCAAATAAATATACTTCGGTATTTTATGTATAATAACTTTCATTTTAAAAAAAAATAATAAATTCAGTAAAATGCGACTTTAACTCGCACAGGAAGGGTTCCGTACGGCACTTATTTTTTCTTTTTTTTGATTTTTAATTTTTTCGATTCTTAAGCGATTTTTCTAGTATTGACGCTTATTTTAGTTTTGGCGGATTTTTTGGGGATTTTTTTTTTTTTGTTTTTTAACTATACAAATTATTCGTTTTAGCGATTTTTTAGCTTAGGCGATTTTTTCGGTTTTTGGGGATTTTTTTACAATACAAATTATTCGTTTTAGCGATTTTTTAGTTTAGGCGACTTTATGCTTTGGCGATTTCTTAGTTTTTGTGATTTTTTTTTCTGCATTTGAGCGACTTATGTTTCTTTTTTGTGATATTTTCAATTTTAGGCGCTTTGTTAATTTTGGCGATTTTTCGGTTTTGGGGATTTTTTTTATACAAATTATTCGTTTTAGCGATTTTTTAGTTTAGGCGACTTTTTTGCTTTGGCCATTTCTTAATTTTTGTGATTTTTTTTTTCTGCATTTGAGCGACTTACTTACAAATTATTCGTTTTAGCGATTTTTTAGTTTAGGCGACTTTTTTGCTTTGGCGATTTCTTAATTTTTGTGATTTTTTTTTCTGCATTTGAGCGACTTATGTTTCTTTTTTTGTGATATTTTAAATTTTAGGCGCTTTTTCAATTTTGGCGATTTTTCGGTTTTTGGGAATTTTTTTTTTTTTTTGTTTTTTTATAATACAAATTATTCGTTTTAGCGATTTTTTAGTTTAGGCGATTTTTTTGTTTTGGCGATTGCTTAGTTTTTGTAATTTTTTTTCCGTATTTGAGCGACTTATGTTTCTTTTTTTTGTGATATTTTAAATTTTAGGCGCTTTTTCAATTTGGGCGATTTTTCGTTTCGGAATTTTTTTTATTTTCGGACTTTCTTTTCTATTTTATTACCAACTATTTCCGTTTTTTAATTTGGCAGAAGCTATACACCCTTATCCCAGTTGACGACATCGACGTCACTTTAACACAATACTAAAAAATTGGGGCTTGTGTACCCGTTGTCGAAAATAACTGCCTCCTGTTGGCAGGTTCGTGATTTTTTTTACCTTAGGGTACAGAAATTGTCAGCAGCACAAAGTTGTTCTCGAGAGCGAGTAAACAAGCCTCAATTTTTTGTATATTGTGTTAAAGTGACGTCGATGTCGGCAACTGGAATAGGGGTGATTATTTTCTTAAACTTGCATATTTTGTTGCCCTGTCTAATATTTGCTATTCCTTGTGGTCTCTTGCTGGGCATCGTATAATTGTAAATTGTATTTTTCCAATTAAGATAAATTTGATTCCATAAATCTCGTTAACAGTTGCCAGTGATTAATTAATACGTATGTACAATATAATTTTTTTTTTTTTTTTATATGCTATTGCAATTAATAAGTTTTTTTTTAATTATTTCAACAGCTGCCTCTTTTATTAATTCAATTTTTCGTTTTATTTTTTTTTTTTTTTTTTTTATTTAAGATTTATGTTAATTTTTTTCCTTTACCTTTTTCCCCAGTAACATTAATTTTGTGAATTAATTATTCAATTTGACCTTCTTGGTGAATACTTTGCTACTTTTATTGCCATGAATGAATGAAATAAAAGCAGATGTAATGGATACGGCAATCAATCAACAACAATCAATTCTAACTGCTATTAACTTTTTTCTGTTGGAATTTATTTTACTGAGAATCATTTCATGAAAGCTCTATATTCATGGGATTTTTTTTTTCTTTTTGCTGTTTAAATGATCCGAACTTTTTCAATCTTTTTTAAGCCCATAAACTAAAAACAAACAAAAAATCTACACTATTTAACTTGTTGATTGTAAAACGTTAATAGAGTTCACATGTGTAACATTTCACTCTCTAAATTATTAAAATTCCTTAGAAAAATATTTTTAAAACGAGCTAACAATCAGGCAATTCATATGCCTACAAACATACATGCATACAAAAGTGTGTGTGTTATTTTTAGTGTTTAAAAAGCTTAAGTCGAAGTAGCAAAAGTCGTAAAGTTTTTACTTTTCGCTGTTTTGGCTTTTTCCAACTGTTTGAAATCAACCAATGCTTTTGCTTGTGCTTGTAAAAATGAATAACAGTCCCAGTCGATTTATGAACAATTGCGCAGTACTTTCTGCAGTAGGCAATTTTAAAACTTGGAATTTGATTTGCTGTTGCTTTCCGTTAGTTTCGGTAGTAAGAGCATGAGCAGTCTGTATGATTTTTAAAGAAGGTACCAAACAGTCAGCGCAAACTCTTGCTTTTAGAAGCTTTCTGCAGGTTCAGTCAACTACTTTGTGGTATTTGTCATGTTTTTGTTGTTGTTTTTGCACATCATACAAGAGACAAAAACAAAAACCACTTTACTGCGATTGCTTAAAACTTCTAAAAGCAAAAGTGTTTGCTTCTCGACTATGACTGTTTGCGACTTCCAAAAGCATATAGACTGCTTCTGCTTTTTTACTTGGGATACTAACCAAAAGCAAAAGCAAATCAAATTCAAACTGCGCGATTGTTCATAAATCGTTTTGTGATTTTGCTTTGGCTGAAACTGTTGTATTTCACAAAAGCAAAAGCAGAAGCAAAACGAAATGAAATGAAAATCATAACAGTTTTTTAAACACTGGTTATTTTCTTTAGGAAAGGGATAATGAAGATAGGTCAGATGGTGTAGTATTAATGTTTAAGTTTAAATCGTATGTAGGCTACTTATTTGATTAATTTTTATAAACAACAAAATGTGGGAGGTAACTATTTGTACTTTTACGATCTGCGATGGAATAAAAACTGAATTTTGCTACTTTTTTTGTGAAAAAAAATTCAACGTGTTCAGAAAAGGAATTTTCAGTGAAAATTTTAATTTATATTTCTGGGGCAGTTGTATTTATGTTTTCTCTGCCCTACTTTTCAAACCTTGACGTCCTCCTAAATAACAACTATGCAAGCTAATCACAAAAGAAAAGTAATTATCTAGAAAGTATTTTAAGTTTTGTTTCATTCACTTCTATACAAAGTCTTGCAGCAATTAGTTAAATTAAAACGAAATCCATATAAAAAGAAATTTCCAAATTAACTATCATCATATTTTCGTTTTTATTACAGATTTGACAGCTGGCGAAATTCAAGCTCATTCACTATTGTAAACATTGAAATGACAGCAATCTTTTGTAGCTGTGTGCCCACATAAGCATACTTTTAAATGTATGTGTATGTTTGTGTTTGATATTGAAGAAGGAAAACAAAAACGTTTCGCTGCACAGCTTGGCACACAGCTTTAGAATGAAATGGATTTACAACAAAGACTTGGTCTTAGACCAACAACAGAAAAATCATCAGATGCAGCGACAGAAGCAAGAATCCCGCATGAACAAGAAACAGATATTGCGATTGCTGCTGCTGCTGCCACAGAGCACACAACAACATTTCAAACGTTTCAAAGTCTGTCAACGACATCCAATACTCGTACAATTGGAACAATTGAAACAACTGCAAGAAATTTCCTCAATAGCCCAGCAGCAGCCAACGAAGCAACCAATGCACAAGATATATTCTATGATACACTCTGTTGGCAGGAATCTAAAGCCGACATTGATGTCATCTCGTTTAATGACACAGCGGAAAGTAAAATATTTGCTGGAGAACTTAAACAGAAGGAAGCTGTTTTCAAAATATGGTGCGAACAGGCTGCAGGCATATCACCTCTGGAAAATGATGAAACTAAAATACCGGCTGTTATACGCCATTGCACACACCAGCACTGGCATGATGGTGTTGTTGATGCGGATGAGGGGGCAAGCAGTTTGGTACAAACATTCCATTGCATACTTGAAACATTCGAAACAACAGCAAAGACTCATATGCAATACAATTGCTTTAATACTGATATGCCCGTTTACTTATATTATCCCTCCAATTCCACTTTACAATCAACCTCCCAAGTCAACTTGTCCTCGGCCCTCAGCACTCAAGAACTACAACAGCAATTACTATCTGTTAATACAACAACTGAACGGTTGTCAGCAAATGTTAACAGCAATAATATTAGCAGTATTAATGTCAACATCAGCAATAACACAAGCCTGCCATCGTTTAACCAGCAACTGCAACAGCAACAACAACAACAAGACTCGACCAATCACACCTTTTTACAAAAGTGCACAGCTCATGTCAAACTAAAAGTGGAATATGTATTGGAGCCCATCGAAGAATTTCAAATGTCGTTCAAACTAAACTATCAAAAACAACGACAACAGGGCCAGCAACAGCAGCAGCAGCAGCAGCAGCAACAGCAACAGCAACTATTTAACCCGCTCACGGAGGCATCCGATTATTTTTATCGTAACAGTAGTAAAATAAGCAAACATAATCTTAGTGATAGTAATTTAAGTTTGGAATCTCTTACACCTGCAGCTACAAATAGACAAACTTCTGTAACTGAACTCTTTGAACCTCTAGTACAAAATTTTGCCATCTACTGTGACAAAACATCTGCTCTATTTTCCTCAGCACCCGCTTCAACACCCACCTCTCTTCTACCTTACCGAGTTAAGTGCTTCATTAGAAATACCCTTACGGAGGTAATTAACAATAGCGCCACTAATTCCATTCAACTTTCCGACTATTTACCCATATTGGGTCTGGCCTCAACAGCGACCACCGAAGATTATACAAATCAATCGCTGTATTCTAGCAACAATTGGCTAGAAGATAATTCCTGGCCATGGCAGCTGGCTAATTCATCATCATCACTTTCGCTTTCATCTGCTTTAACTACTTTCAATTCTAATTTCACAAACTCAACCATTTTGGAAGAAAATCCTTCGACTGAAATAAAAGCATTCGATTGGAGTTTTTTATTTGTAATATTTTTTATATTTGCCGGTGGTCTGGGCAATATTCTGGTGTGCCTGGCCGTGGCCTTGGATCGTCGTTTGCAAAATGTCACCAACTATTTTTTATTCTCACTGGCCATAGCTGATCTGTTGGTGAGTTTGTTCGTGATGCCCTTGGGAGCAATACCGGCTTTTTTTGGTGAGTACATAAACAGTAGCACTGGTGCCCTTAAATATGCTTTCATTAATTTAAAATAATTACAATTGTTTCAATAAAATTTTACCGGAAATTGAAATCCAATAACGAGCCTTTGCTGCAGTAAAGTCATAACTCAAAAACAAATATTATTTGGCTGAAAACGGGCTTGAAGTTTTGATTTCACTCAAAACTAAATGGAAAAAGCTAATTTTAGGAAAGAGATTTTTATGAAATTTTTTAACAAATATGAAAAACGAAATGACGACTAGTTCTGTAAATCGATTCGGTTTGAAACTGTACGATTTTAGAATTCTAACTCCTCTAATAAAAATTTTTTTAAATACTTTCTGTGCAAATTTTTAAGAATCATATTTTTCACCACACCATGATTAGAATTTATGAAATAAACTTATTACTACTTCCAAAATCATATACTGCTGCTGTCTAGAAAATTTCACTGCAATCGCAGCAGAGACTACACAACCTCCCATATATCCTTTATTTTAAAAATTTTCAATTTAGATTAAATTTGATAAGAATGCCAGGAAAATCGTTAGCTATTGCTGGAATTTGACAGCTTATCTTTCCAATAAAATTTATTTTAATTTAAACAACACCATTTTAATCTCCCATATATCCTTAATTTTAAAAAATAAATTTTTGAACACACTATTATTAAAATTGAGGAAACAAACTTATAACTATTTACAAAATCATATATTACTGCACTGTAGAAAATTTCACTTGAATCGGAGCAAGGGCTACACAACCTCCCATATATCCTTTATTTTAAAAAAATCCAATTTACCTTAAATTTGATCAATAGTTCAATAAAAACATTTAAGTATTGATAGTAAGCCAAAACTTATCTTTCTCAAGGGTAACATTTTTATCTTACATATATCCTTAATTTTTTAAATTACATTTTTGGCAACACCGTGACTAGAATTTAAAAAACAAACTTATTACTATTTCTAAAATCACATACTTCTGCAGTCTAAGAAATTTCACTACTATCGGATCAAGAGCTACATGACCTCTCATATATCCTTTATTTTAAAAAAATTTCAATTTAGTTCAGATTTGATCAGAATGCAATAAAAAAGTTTAACTATTGGAAGAATTCGACAGATTGACTCTCTAATAAATTATTTTTGGAATCTTAACAGCAAAAGTTTTACCTCCCATGTATTCTTAATTTTAAAAATTCAATTTTTTACCACGCCATGACTAGAATTTAAAAAACAAACTTATTACTATTTCTAGAATCATATACTTCTCCAGTCTAAAAAATTTCACTACAATAGGAGCAAATACTACACGGCCTCCCATATATCCTTTTTTTTAAATAATCTCAATTTGGCTTCAATTTGATAAGAATGCCAAAAAAAAATTTAACTTTTGCTGGAATTTGACAGCTTCTCTATCTAATGACATTTATTTGACTCCTAACAGCAAAATTTTTACCTTCCATTTATTCTTAATTTTTAATTTTTAAATTAAATTTTACTAAAATTAAAAAGCAAACTTTACAAAATCATATATTTCTGCTTTTTAGAAAATTTCACAGTAATGGGAGCAAGGACAACATGACCTCCCATATATCCTTTATTTTAGAAATTTTCTATTTGATCGGAGTGCAATGAAAAGGTCTAACTATTGCTGGAACTGGACAGTTTAACTTCTAATAAAATTTATTTGTAAATTTTTCCTGTAACAAATCCTTTTTTGCGTTTTATGGTTTTTGTCTTTTAGAGACTTTTATTTTTAGAGGCATTTTTTAATGCTGTAACTTTTCCCCTTTGCATTTCGTTTGTATTAACTGCTTCTTAAGTGTTGGAGATTCATCGTTTAATAATTTTTTGTTGGAGATTTTTGCTTTTTTTACAATGTTTTGAGCCTTTTGTGACTTTACGACTTCTCCGTTGTAAGGATTCCATCGCTTGACAATTTTTTTCGTGTCGGCAACTTTTTCTTTTAAAGTATTTTATTTAAAACAGTTTTATTTCTTTCAAGGGCTCTTTTTCCGTATTGGCGAGTTTTTTAAACTCCTCATATATTACACAAGTTTAAAAGAATTTTCGGTACAGTTTATTTTGCTACTTTACATTATGGCACGTGTAATACACCCCCTCAGCTTTTAGAAATATGGAAAAATAGTATTTTTGTATTACTTATTTTTTCTCCCCGAAGCATATGGTGCTTATTGCCAAATATCTTTGGCTAAAGCTGTTTCAAGAACTATATATATTTTTTATAATAAGATGCTTTTCTTGGCCATGTTCACTTATTGCATGTGTTGGCGTATTTAAAAAAAAAATAAACCTAAATGGAACTCGCCCAAAAGCAAATCAATTTAATTTAATTTAACTTTGTTTCAATACAAAAGTACGCTGTTAGACTTAAAAAAAACAACAACATTATATTAGCATATATTTGTGTTGTTTGCAAAAGTTTTCTTTTCCAAAGAGACTTCACTTGCGTTAAAAAGGCAAAAGGAAAAAGAAAAGTAAAATGGCATTAAGTTTAAAGTATGCATGTATTTGGCTTGTCAAATAAATTTAACGCCTTGTGTTTTCCAAACAGGAAAACAAGTGAATTTTAAACCAACAAAAAAAATACTGAGCCCTTGACATGAAACGTTTTTTTTTCACTACAAATTTGGCCAATAAAAATTCACCATATTTTACGCTTCAAGAAAATTTTAATATTTAGTTTTATTTAACAGCTGAATAAATTTTTGCTGAACTTAAGATTTAAGTCTTAATACAATAATACTGTAAACAAAAATATAATATTTTTTTTAAGATGAAATGCCAACGAGACCGTTTTTATAACGCCTAAATAAAAACAAATGGGAAAACTTTACACAAACTTTGTTGTTCTGGAACAGGAATTGAAAATCTACGTGCTGGATTATCTCTTTACCATTCCAAGTCAGAGATTTCAGAAAGAAACTTTACGCACATGTGTAAATCAAGCAAATCTGACCCTTTTTGATTTGGATTTTTTTTTTTTTTTTTTTTCTTTGACAACTACACTCTGAATGTGGTGGGTTTTCGAGTGTAAACACCCACTTTTTGCTCCGCATAACTTTTTTCATTTAAAACAACATTTTATGTGTTTTTTTAACGATTCACATCTCTGGCATTGCGTTTAGTTTTAAATGGTTTACAATAATTGTCCAAATAGTTTAACCATCAGACAAAATTTAAATAACAAGGAAAATTTTTACAGCTTCATTATTTTATTTATCTTTTCACAGCTGAATGAAGATTTGAGGGAAACATATTTGTTTTTTAGACTTTTTCAAACGGAAGTATTACTTGGAAAGGGCAATATGCAAAAAGATTTCAAATAAAATAATGCAAAAGGAAATTTAAAACAAGTTATTCTGTATTCTGGTAATAGTCTTAGCCTACTTTATTTAAAACACAAACATCAGCTACAAGCTCTTCACATTAAATACTTAGAATTAAAGGACAAAACTCAGTGGAATTTTAATTGCGAGTACACAGAATATATATTACTATTTTAAAAACCACACAGTCAAGCTTTTTGGTAAATTTTATTTTAATTACATTAACATTATGCTTGCCTGCCATATATCCTTAATTTTAAGTAATTTCAATTTAGCCCAAAATATGATCAGAATGCAAAGAAAATTTAAAATTTATTGCTAGAACTGTCCAGCCTATATTTTTAATGACATTTATTGTAATCGTAACAGCAAAATTTTTTCCTTCCATATCCTTAATTTTAAAAATTACATTTTTGACCCCACCATGTCTAGAACTTAAAAAACCAACCTATTACTATTTGCAGAATTATATACTTTTGCTGTTTTATGAGTTTCACTACAATCGGAGCAAGGATGGCATGACCTTCCATATATCCTTTATTTTAGAATTTTTCTATGTGTCTTAAATCTGATGAGAAAGCAATGTAAATTGTTAAGTATTGCCGGAATTGGGCAGTTTATTTTTCTTATCACAATTAATTTAATCTAAACGGTAAAATATTTACCTCCCATATATCCTTAATTTTTTAAATTAAACTTTTGACCAAATCATGATTGAAATGCAAGAAACAAACTTAGTACTATTTCTTAAATCCTATACTTCTGCTGTCTAGAAAATGTCACTTCAATCAGAGCAAGGACTATCCGACCTCCCATATATCCTTTATTTTAAAAATTTTCAATTTTATCAAAATGCAATGAAAATTGTTAACTATGGCTGGAATTAAACTGTTGATCTTTCAAATGACATTTACTTGAATGCTTAAAGCCACATTTATGTGTCTTATACATACATAAATCTTATATCTTAAAAATTAAATTTCTGACTACACTGTGATTAGAATGTAAGAAACAAAATTATTAGTGTTTCTAAAATCATATACTTTTGCCCTCTATGAAATTTCACAACAATCGGAGCAAAGACTTCAATACCTCCCATATATCCTTTATTTTAAAAAATTTCAATTTGGGTTTAATTTTGTGTGAATACAATGAAAATTTTTAACTATTGCTGGAATTTGGCAGCTTATCTTTCTAATAAAATTTATTTTAACCTTAGCACCATTTTAACCTCTCATATATTCTTAATTGTATAAATTAAATTTATGGCCACACCGTATTAAGAATGCATGAAACAAACTTATTACTATTTACAAAATAATATACTCCTGCCGTCTAAAAAATTTCACTACAATCGGAGCAAGGACGACATGACCTCCCATATATCCTTTATTTTAAAAAATTTAAATTCGGGTTGGATTTGATCAGAATGCAACGAAAATTGTTAACAACTTTTGCATCAATTTTTAAAAATTTAATTTTTGGCCAAACCATGATTAGAATGCGAGAAACAAACCTATAACTATTTTCAAAATCATATATTTTCGAAATGTAGAAAATTTCATTACAATCGGATTAAGGACCAAATGTTCTTCCATATATCCTTTATTCTAAACAATTTCAATTTGGTTCAAATTACGATCAGAATGCAATTGAAATTTTAAACTATTGCTAGCAACATGGTTCTTAGTGCTAATTCCGTATCAAATTCACAATTTTTCAACTTGAAATAACTTTGATTCAACATGATTCTACAGTTTGCTTTAAAAAGTATTGGAATATTAAATGATTCTGAAATAAAGTTATTTTTTTAAAGGAAAAATTTTCTTTGCTGGTTACTGGAAATCATGTTGCCTAAAAATGTTAATTTAACCTTGTTTTCGTACATTTTAATATGAATTTTTTTGTGTTTTTTTTTTAAATAAAATCTAATTTGAGCTCATGCACAAAACCAAGACAAAACTGAATGGCGCACTCGATTCCATGGCGTTTTTTAAGCTCACTGCGAAAGAATAAAATAAAACAAAAGCAAACTCTTCCTTCTTAAAAGAAATTGTTGGAAAATATTCAATTAAACGCTAACCATACACATGTAAAAATTTTTTTTATGACAGAAAAAAAATAAATGGCTTTTATAAAACAAGCTCTCTTGAGTATTTATAATATTAAAATACTATTATTTAAGCCATAAATCCAAGCCGCAAGATTTTATCGTGGAAATAAATAACAATTATATCACTCTTATGGGCCGGACTATTAATCTTTTTTAGAAATTTCATTAGATGTAAATTGTTTGGCACATTTTTGCCGAAAACAATTTTATTCTCTTAAGTATTCCTTTCCTTTTTAAATAACAAAAGTTGTTTAAGACATTTTTTCTATTGAAAATTAAATTTAGTATGTTTGCCATTTTGCGTTTGTACATACAAACGCACATAAATGTAAATTTTATTGCTTTAAATAAGAATCCTTATACATGCTCAAACGCCTCCATAAATATTAAGGCGAAAAAAAAACTTTACTTCCATAAATATTTGCTTTTTATTAAAAAAATAACTTAAAGTTTAACAAGATTTATTGCCATAATAATTTGTTTTTAATTTAAACAGAAAGCGAGCAGCGCGTGTCAAGTTTAAGCTTCTAGGCAAACAATTTTGAAACAATACATGAAATAATTTATATTTTATTCTCAACTCTTGATTAAATAATTTTAAGAATTTTAATAAATCTGCTAAGTATAATATGCAAATAGAAATATTTAGACAATTTTATAATAAAAACTCAAAATTTTTATATTTTTCCTTCGAAGTTTTATCAGTCTCCAATTAAATAATCTTCATAAATCTTGCTTGCTCTGAAAATGAATATCTATACACATTTCTTTGCTATTCAATCTATAATGTTTAGTTAACCTTCCCTAGTGTATTACATTTCTATTATCTAATGTACAAACTCTTTGCAGTCCCAGGAAAACATTACATGCTTGACTGTAACGCTTTATATGGGAGATTTGTAAGAGCTTTGCAGTCTTAACATTAATATATTTTATGGCAACAAACAGGACCACCAACCAAGTGTATTACAAAGAATTTTAGCAAAAATCAAGCAGGGAGTGGGGAAAATTAGTTTGCAAGAAAAAAATATATGAGCCGTTTGCATAGTCAAACATATAATGGGAAATTTTTTTGGAAAGCCGTATGATATGAAAAGCACTGAACATAATATCCTGCTTAAACATACTTATTACAAAAGCTGGGAATTGCAAAACAATTGTATAGTTTTAGTTAAGTTAAGGTTAATGTTTTTATACGATTTACCAAAAAATGTTAAAGGTATATACACAGAAAACTTTCGTACTAAAATCTACAAAAACAAGGTTAATTTAACACTGTTCCGTATTGATTTTGCTTTATAGATGTGTTTCATGTTAATTCAACATGATTTACGATAATCTTCAAAGAATTTTTTTTTAAATAACTTAATTTCATGTTGATTTAAGATTCCAGTACTGTGAAATCAAAATGAAGAATCATGTTGACTCAAAGTTATTTCAAGTCGACACAATATGAATTTAATTATTTTTTTTTAAGCTTTAAATTTATTTATTGTATCTTCAATTATAAATTGAACTAATAATAAGTTTACAAATCTTAAAACTAAATTGTAATAGTTAGTTAGTTAGGTTCAACAAATTCTTCTTCAGATGTATTACGTAACACGAGTTACGTAATTTAATTTAATGTAGTTAATTTTGTTTCATTAATTACTTTGGCATAGGCATCAGAAAAATTTATGTGTGTTGTATAGTAGGCTTCCCCGGCTAATATTTGAACCCAAAACCATAGCGTGGTAGTTAATGTGCCTACCGCTCCATCAACAATAAATGCCAACAGGAATTAATTTAATTAGTCTACCGATTTTGGTGTCCAATGTTTTTTATGGGCCTCCAAAGAATTCGAAAACCAGTGGCCAATAGCTGATTCAGAGATAAGCTAAAGGCTGTCCGTGGGCACTTCGTTATGCTCTTATTTACACATACACGTACGTACACGTACACATACAGAAGAAAAGAACTCAATCTCTCATAAGCATTCGACACAGCATACATTTTACTCTCTTTCATGTTATCACTAATACATAAATAATATACAGATGTATGTGTGTGCCTGACTTTGCTCTAAACTATAAGAGCTGGGATTCACTATCCTACACAATCGTGCGACTTTTGAGAAAATACAACCCTGGTATGATGGAGTTTATGAAAATTTTCGAAAGACAATAACAATTCATCTGATCAGGGTTGTATTTTTTTCGCAAGTTATGAGATTGTGCATGATAGTGAAAACGATATGTGGCAGTAATATATGCAGCTAAAAGAGCTAGGATTCACTGCCCTACACACTCGTGCGACCTTTGAGAAAATACAACCCTGGTATGAGGGAGTTTATGAAAATTGTCGAAAGACAATAACAATTCATCAGATCAGGGTTGTATTTTTTCGTAAGTTATGAGATTGTGCAGGATAGTGAGTACAAGCCCTAAGAGTCTACCGAATAAATTTAATTTTTTATGCCAAAAATAACAGAAATTTGGCTCAGCGGTACTTTTGACTAAGAAGACCTCGGTCTAGAATTGATATATCAAGATTTATCCTAAATAGATTGGCATTGAAAATTGGCAGATTCCTGGGCTGGAAAATTTAAATTACAAGAAGCCAGTCTGTTGTCAAATATATTTAAATTTAATTGAACTAGAATGAATTTTAATCAGGAATAATTTCTTAATCCGGTTTAAGTTCTGCCACCACTCACTTCATCAGCACCCAGATATACGAGTACATGTCTACTCGGGCAGAGATTGTTGTTAATATCAGCTATTTATCCTGAATTTTTAATGAAATAGATAATGAGAAATGATTATATTGTGACCATATCCCTGACCATAAATATCAGCTGACTTGTCTCCTCTCCGCCTACTACGCTTACAAAAATAGAAATTAAATCTGCTTTTCGCCTCAAAACGTTCAGTAATTTATACTCTGCAACTTGCAACATACAAATACAGATGCTTAGAATGCAAGAAAGCATAGAACGTGTGGTATGTACTTTCAGCTTAATATGATGTTTATGTTTATGTTGTGGTATGCGAACAAATCAGCTGATTTCGATGCCCAGCGATGCTGCCAAATTTTGTTTATTTTCAATGCTAACGATGCTGCGTGATAAGTGTGGTATATATGTATGTACATAACTCAAATTTGTAGAATGCGTGGCATGCATGAAATGCGTTGTGAGCAATTTCAGCTTTATGATAAAGCCACTTTACCGTACTCAAATAAGACACACTGTTAATATAAACCTCATGTTATTGTGAGTGTATGAATAGAACCATGTGAACTAAAAGATTTTATTTTTCTTATTTTCTTTTTGAATACATGTGGTTGATAATAAATATTTGTTAATATTGTTAATATTTAAGTTCTATACACTCATTCATACATACGACATGCATAGATAAAAAAAGCATATGTATGGACTACATATACATTTGCACACTACCCATCATGTTAAAGGCTTTGTGATATTTATAGCTTTTCCGATGTATTTTTAAAACATCTGCCTAATCATGCCATTGAAAATAACAACTATACAAGTCATACATGGGCCAATATGCAGATTGGCAAGATTAAAGGAAAGTTCTAATAATGAAAAATCTTTTGTACATCCGATAATATGTTGTATGATGAAATCTAATGCATTGGAATACGCTGAACTTTTATTATTTTGTTCTGTATTATTATTGTGTAGTATATCTACTAGAGAGGATGAATTGAACTTTTGAATTTAAGTTTCTTGTAAATTTCAGGACATCCGTCTTTTATTATATAAAAAAGAAAATTTTGCCGTATGAACTTTCAAATTATTAAATTTTTTTCTAAAATTGCGATGTAAAAATAACATCAAAACAATGATATTTTTTACTAAATCAAAAGCACACTAAATTGCGTAATAATACTAAAACTTTTTGCAAATTTTAATTCTCATGTGGCCTGACAATCGAAATCACTGGGGGATATAAAAACGCTAAAATGAATAAAGAACACAAAAAAAGAGAAGCAGCAGTAGCAGCAACAGATAAAAATCAATGAAATTCATTTTAGACCAACAAGTGGAAAATGTTTTGTTGAAACTCAATGACTCTTTTTTAATTGTAATTGACTTTGGGAAAGTGCTTCAATTTTGGCAATTGTTCTCAAATATTTTTTATTATGGCTGGCTGAAAGTGCTCAAATGGACTTAAAAGCTTTCAGTGGAAACTCATTAAATTATTTAATTATGCACTTTTTGTGTGCTAAATTAAAATTTCGGAATTCGCAGCATACAGTTAGCCGTAGCAGAGTGGGTAATTTTGCCTTTTTAATTAGCAAACAGCTGTGTGCTCGTATATGGTTACGGCGAATAATCAAAAAAAAAAAAATTATCACCTACAATCGAATGCAGTGTTGCCCATAAGGTTGATTCGAACAGCCAGCTGTTTTGCATGATTATGGCATCTCTAACTGAACATTTACATAATCAATATTATTAATTATCCCTTCTCTTAATCCTGCATGATTTATTTAAAAGAAATATACATACATTTACAATCTCGCAGATGTTTTTCAATAAATTGTATGTAATTAATTGTTCTTTTTTTAAATCTTAAAAGACTGTATTTATAATTAAGCGATTTTCATTTATATTGTATTATTATGTATTTAGGGATTAAATCACGGCCCATGACTTTTAAAAAATATATGCAATTAATTTGCGGATTTCTATACACAAAAAAAAACAGTTTAAAAGCCCTCATATTTTCTCTCTATAAAAGCAGCCAATACAAAATTCATCAATTTGAAGCGCACATGTACAAAAATAAAATTTCCATCGAAGCTTTGTATTAATTTTATTGTTTTTTTTTATTACAACAAATTCAAATAAAAATATGAAACTTGAAATATTAGAACTGAACTGTATGAGGAGGAATGATTTAAAAAAATAAATAACTGACTTAACAATGAAAATGAATTGAAATGTTTGCAGTTCTCATGCGACTTTACACACATACGTACACATAAGTACATACATACACACATAATATATACATATATATGTATTTATATGTGTATGTATTTACCTCCAAAAAACCATAGCAACCAACAAATATTTTTAAGCACTCTTCAGCATTAAATTTTTTTTTTTTTGGCTAAAAGCCAATACAAGTGCATTTAGCCTTTTTTATGAATAAAAAAAAATTTATTTGTTGATACCACAAAATTTTTTTTTTTGTACCAAGAAC
Source organism: Nowickia ferox (assembly GCA_936439885.1). Lineage (NCBI taxonomy): Eukaryota > Metazoa > Arthropoda > Insecta > Diptera > Tachinidae > Nowickia > Nowickia ferox. Next base: position 14,467,129 of record OW387023.1, on the reverse strand, counting down.
CTTTTATATGTTATGTACATATGTATTTGTTTTGCCAGCACATACACATGAGAAATTTAAACAACATTAAATTGACCTAAATCCGACATCTGCCAGGAGACTAAGCTCACAGATTTGTTCTTAATTACTTTTCCATATTTAGATTTTGTGTAAAAATATTATATGCAGATTGTTTTTAGTTAAAATCGTAGATATTTTGCAAACCAAAGCTGTTAAAGTTTTTAAATTAAAAATTTAAAGTGTTTCCAGGATGTTACGGATTCATATGGAATATAGAAATTAAAGAGTTATTGAATAAATTTTAACAAATATTAGACTTAATTGTAACAATTCCCAAAAAAAAAATAACACCAATTATTAACTTGACTGCACCCGGATAAAAATGTTTGTGTGGCAACACTCTATTCTTGCAAAAGCAATGAATAAGTGTTGTTGTTTTTTACAGTTATTTTCTTAAACATACTTCTCACATGTACAATTCGAGCTGAAAAAAAGTCAGCCAATTTAGCAAAGAAAATAAAAAACATGATGATTATTATTGAGTTCTTGTGTCAACTTTGATATTTGTTGAGCTTTTCATTTATTTATTTCATTTATTTAAATTTTAATATCATGTTGCTTTTAGCTTAAATCCTAATTTAAGAAACCCTAAAAATTCGTATGCCACCAGCAGCACTTAATTGCTTTTGTTGTTGTTTGAATTTAGTTCAACCCTTCGACACTAATTTAAGACATAAATATTTATTTTTTCTACTCAAAAAAAAAAAACAAACAGAATCCCTACATGTTTCTCTAAGCAGTTTTTTTTTTTTTTTTTTTTGAAGTAAAAGTAAAACTAAAACTTAAATCTGTTAAAGAAGGCAAAGTGTTAACAAAACTATTTCACTCAGACACAAGCAAATAAAAATGTATGTGTGCACGTACGTACAAACCAAAAAAAAGAACGAATCAAGCTGCCATGAATGAGCTTTAAAGTAATCATGGCAGCACACAGAAAAACCACTTTATCATTTTCCTGAGTCAGTCTTAAAATACAAAAATGTAAATACCCATAGACTTGTAATTTATGTATCTATGTTTGTATGTGTATGCTTGTTTTGCCTCAAAAGAAAGGGATTTGATATGTTTTCCAGCTTATCCGCAAAATGCCTGTCAACTAAAACAAATGATTGTTTAAAATCCCATTTCACACAAAATTACTTCGTGTCAATAACGAAATGTTAAATATATGAAAACTTAAGCACTGGTAAGTTTTATCCTTTGTTTTATTTTCTGTGATATACAGAGATGGAGTCAGGATGTTTGCAAAATTTATGTCCTAATTATTTTAAAAATTGTTTTGTTTAAATTAAAATGTGTGATTTGAAATAAATACTTTAATATATTAAAGTTTTTCGTTAAATAAGAATTAATTTCGAATTTTCGATATATGCAAGGTCTTTGTTACATTGCAAAAAAATATAAAATAATAAAATCTTCTATTTAATATTACAAATTATAGAAAGTTTAGAGTTGTCGAAACCATTTCCAATTTTCGAATATAATTTCGAATATTGAAATTTTCTTGTATATAAATGATTTTAATGAAATTACGTTGATATTAGTTTTACAAATAAGTTAAAAGTTAAATTAAAATTTGTATTGATTTTTTTGTAATTTCGAATTTTTGGAATGTTCGAAGAAAGTTACTAGTTCGATTGCAGCCGGTTAAATTTTGCACAAACCGAATTAAAGTTTAACTATTTCAAATAAAATGTGTGATTTGAAATCAGCACTTTTATATATTAAAGTATTTTGTTAAATATTATTTAATTTCGAATTTTCGAAATATGCAAAAGGCTTAGATAAATTGCAAAAAAAAAAATAATATAATAAAATCTTCTATTTAATATTACAAATTTTGACATCTTAAGGCAAGTTTCGAGATTTCAAAACAATTTCGAATTTTCGAATATTGAAATTTTCTTGTATATAAATAATTTTCGATATTAGTTTTACAAGCAATTTAAAAAGGGAATATTAAATTTTATATTCTATATATAATTTCGACAAACTCTTAAACTCGAAAATTATTCCACCTCTTTGCCCAGCTAGAGTCCTTATAAACACATTCATTCCCATGTGTGTTTGTTTATAAAACACTTACATGTCACTTGGCTAAAGCTTTAAATTAGTCCTGTTGCTGCTCAAATATGTATTTATATGAAGGCACACACTTTGACGCTTGTAAGGACTGAAATGCTTAAATAAATGTTAACATTGCCTTAAATTACATACACATACATTTTCATGGTGGACTTTTAATTTTGATGAAGGTTACTTTCCTTTCATAACTTGTCATTATTATCTGCATTATTAGTATTTTACATAAAGGCAAGGAAAAATGCTCTTAACAATTTTTGTAAATTACTTAAAATTATTACAATAAAAAGATTACTTTGAGTATAATTTAGTTTTGAGTGTTAAGCACGTTTAAGACATTATTTATATTAAAAAAATAAAATACAAGCTCATTAGATGATCTTCTTTTCACGTTTGTTTTCGCTTTCATAAACTAGGAAGTGAGAACATCCGCATGGGAAATGTTTCAAGGAAGTTTCAACAATCAAATGAAATTTACAAAGATTTAGGGCCTGTCAAACGATGTCGACAACGTTCGACTTGTCGCACAATTACATTCAAAACAAAAACAAATTTTAAGATTTTGTTGTTGTTTCGTAAGTGTGCGACAAGTCGAACGTTGTCGAAATCGTTTCTATCCTAAGTACTCGTAAAAAAAATTGTGTATTAAAATTATTTAAATTTAATACACTTAGGACCAATTTCACCAACTCTATTTAAATATCGATTCATAATTAAATGTAGATTTTCATTAATTTTTGTATGGAAAATTTACTTTTAAATATGAATTGATATTTTAATAAGTTATTGAAATTGGCTCTTAAAATTGCACAAATTTAAGCAAGTTTTGAGTATTTATTTATATTCAAGCATTGGTAAAATAAAAATTTACATTTACTGAATTATATTATTCTCAATATATATCAAAGCATATGGGTTCTGCGACACAAGAAGTGCTACTTTTTTGAGGCCAAGAACAATTTTGGCCAATTTCTTATACTCTTCTGTTCTGCAGTGAAGTGTATTCCAGTACGAGCGTCCTGCATCGGTCAAAAGGAAAGATAATCGTACGGGTCAAGGTCTGGACTGTACGGCGCACGCTGGTTCAGAATCAATTTTCATTGACAAAAATCTAAATTTGTTCCTGAAACAAATTCTTGAAATTTTTAACCCATCCGAAAGGAAACATATCAAAACTAAGGTAGCCAAAAAATTAGCTCAAAATATTCGCAATAGTGGGCGTAGCATGCTGCTAAAAACAAAAAATTTATGTTAATTCAAACCAGAAAAAAAATTTGTCATATTTGATCTGAAATAAATCTTGATTCCTCGAAAACTATTATCGATAATGGGCTACGGTCTTTTTTGTTATGTTTCGCAAACTGTTGTTTTTAATTAAGGCTATGTGCAGATCCTGTAAAATTTCTGTAGTAAATTTTGAACTCCACCAACACTCTGTTATCGTCAAAGTTTAATTTTAGTAGTGTACAACTTTTGAAAATAAAAAGGAATCAAAGAGCAAAATCAACCAGAGAAATCAACCAGAGAAAGATGAAAGTGTTTCCTTTAAGCTCATATATACTTTTGCACCCTCCACGACCCGCCTTTAGAACACTCTTTTATTTTAATGAAAATACTCAAAACTTATCCGAAAAAAATTTGTACCAAAATAGTAATAATAGTAATATTTTTAATAAAAGAAAATATTTTATTTAATAAGTAAAATAATAATTTGGGATTATTAGTGCGTTAACAAATTTTGAACTTAAATTTTAACAATACCCATAAAAAACACATTATTAACTTGACTGCACCCGGTCAAAAAATTAATTGTGTGGCAACACTCTATTCTTGAATAGCTGCTGTTGTTATTTACATTTATTTTCTTTACATACTCTTACAACTACAATTTGAAGCTGAAAAAAAGTCAGCCAATGTGGCAATGGTAAAGTAAGAAAATAAAAAACAAGTTGATTATTGAGTTCTTATTTCAACTTTGTTATTTGTTGAGCTTCTCATTTGCTTAAATGAAAGTTTAACATATTAACTCTAGTTGTTCTAAGAAATTTTTGGGTAAAGGTACCCTGATAATCTGCATTAGCAACAGTGAAATGCGCATAGCACCAAGCTAAACCCCTCAATAATCAATTTCAATGTATTTTTAATAAAAAAAAATATTTTACTTAATAAGTAAAATAATAATTAGCCGATTTTCAAAATTATTTTTTTTTAGCTGAAAGTGATTTTAATTTATTTTTTTTTTTTGTTTTTGAAAATCGTGAACCGCTTTGCAGAATTATTTTTTTGTTTGAAACGACTTCTCTCAGAGTAGGAAAAAATTTTAACTTAAAAATAAATTCCATTATTTTGCAGAGTTTCATTTCTTTTTTGTTATTTAAAAATTTTAAAATACATAAGCAGAATTTTAAAGCATATTTAAAGGGGCACTATAAATATTTCTCTTTTACCAAATTTACTCTGCTTTTAATTTCTTTTATTGCTTTTTTTGTTCCACAAAGAAACTGATGTACGAGTATGTATATTTTATATTTTTCATTGTTAATTTTGCAATTTTTTTCTTTTGTTCTTCTCATTTACATGTTGCTGCTCTCAGGCTATTGGCCATTAGGTTTTACGTGGTGCAATATTTATGTGACCTGCGATGTAATGGCATGTTCATCGAGCATCCTGCATATGTGTTTCATCAGTTTGGGTCGTTATTTGGGCATACGAAACCCGTTGGGCTCACGGCATCATTCTACGAAACGTTTGGCTGGCATGAAAATTGCCATTGTTTGGGTAATGGCCATGATTGTATCCAGCTCCATAACAGTATTGGGTAAATATTTGCACAATATTTAATAAAGTTTATTTCTTGAGTTTATTCCAAAGAAATGTTTTAACATTAAGTTTTGCACTAATAGCAGCCATGAAATTACAGTCATTGTAATTCATGATTGGAGTTTAATTTTTTTTTTTTTATAATATTGTAAATGAATTAGTATTTTCATATACATATACTTTCATCAAATATTTGCTTCACCTTTAATTTATGGTTGTGCTTTGTTTGTTTCAATTTCCCAAAATATTCTGTAATACTTTTTTTTCTTATTCTCTTTTTCTATTTCAAGGTCTTGTAAATGAAAAGAATATCATGCCTCAGCCAAATGTGTGTGTCATTAACAATCGTGCATTTTTTGTTTTCGGTTCTTTGGTAGCTTTTTATATACCCATGGTAATGATGGTAATCACGTACGCTCTGACAATACCATTGTTAAGAAAAAAGGCACGATTTGCAGCTGAACATCCGGAAAGCGAATTATTTCGTCGGTGAGTATTTATTTGCTTTTTGTCTCTTCTTATTTTTATCAAGCAGATATTTGGGATGAGGTCGATTTCAGTGAGTTTTTTGGGGGGTTTGAAGGAAAAATAAAAGTGTTGCATACTTTCAGGCTGTACAAATGCACTTGTTAACAAGCAGTCGTTCAAAATGACAACAATAAAAAAAAGCAATAGTAAGATAAATGAAATAACTCCCAAAACAAAAATAGACAACTCCCAAAAAAAATGCAATAACTCCCAAGCAAAAATTTAATAAATCCCAATAGAGAACTGAAATAACTCCAGGCAGATAAAATTGAAATATGTCTCAACAGGTTTTTCGTTTTACGCAACTCCCAATAAGAAAGAAATTAAATAATTCCCAATGCATTGGGATTGCTATTTCATTATGAAATAAGTAACAATTTTGTATGGAATTTAATTTATTTGTAGGAATTTATCTGATTTGGGACTTATTTCATCGTACCGTTATTTGATGGGAAATATTTCATTTGGGATTAATTCAAGTTAACGATATATTTCCTTCAAAGATAAATTAATTAGTTTTTCCAGATTTATGCACCATTAAGTATTCATCAAAAAAATTCATGTGAACATTCAGCGAGTCACTGATTGAATTTCATTAAGCCTAAAAGCAGACTACACTGAAAAATAAAACGAATTCGAAAGCGTAACGAAGAAAATTTATCCCTGGCTTATTTTCTATATCCTACTTCATCAATGTCTTTCCACTTACTTATCAAAGTATGTATAATAATGTTGTCTTCACGCTGCTTAATTTTCTTGATTTACATGCATACGAATGAGCATGATATTTATTATCACCTGTTCGCTTTTGTATATTTAATTTATTTTTGTTGTTCTCTCACATTGCTGTCGTCCCTTCTAACATATTAACGTAAAGACTTTTGCATATGTTTGTAGTATATGCAAATATAATTTGTTGTATTAGCAGTTGCTTTCTGACATGTTTTGAAATGTTAGGCCACAACATATGATTTGGCAAATTTAATAATACGCTTTATGTAAAATAGCTTTGTAAAAGGGATTTATCCTGTTTTAATTAGTTTATTTGGTTGATTTAAATTAAGGTTTGTTTTATACAATGAAAAATAGAGACAGGGTATTAAAATTTAATTTATGACATGTGTGAGCCTTAAGTTAGGCAACAGTTTTCACACGCACACGCACAAAATATGCTTTAGCATTTTTTGCTACAAGCATGGAAAATATTAATTAATGTGTGATGTGTTTTAAATTGTGGTAAAGTCTTTATAAATTAATTTTAAGAATTTTATAAGCAACAATCTAATCTGAGCATCAAAAATAAAGCATTACCTTTTGTAATTAAAATTATAAAAATAATTGGTATGAAAAATTATTTCGTTTGCACATAAAGCTGGAAGCCGAAAATTATCTTTGTGTAAAAGCTGATGCACTCGTTGTTTCCATATGACTACGTTCTCTCTCCCTTATGAACTAAAAAGTTGCAGAACAAAAATTTCAGCAGCGACCTTTGAAAACAACTAGTTGTTCCGTTCTGCTAGTGTTTGTCAGAATATTTACAATTAGCTTTTTGTTATTTATTCCTTAAAAATTATCACCCGTAGTTGAACTTACAGAGCGATACGAATTTTAGCCTAATAAAATCATAAATATAAATATGTCTGTGTTTCAACCAGATTTCGGCAAGCAAGAATACTAATAAAAATACTCGTTTTTTTTTTGTTTTTAATGGAACCTATTATTAGAAGACCCTATATTTTTAGGGTATTGTACACCAAAGCTGAAAAGGAAACACTATTGCTTATCAAAATTAAAGGGTATTCTATAAGGTAATGTAATTGTGACAATCTGATGTATCTTGCTAAAAATTAAAAAAAGCGCTTAAATGAAAAATATCAAAAAAAAACTGAAAAATATCACCAAATCGTTCAAGCAAATAAATCGCTAAAATGCAGATATGTCACCAAAGGTAAAGCAGTCGCTAAAAAAAACTTGAAACAATCAAACAAACAAACAAACAAATAAAAATTGCCAAAAAAAAACGCCAAACTCAAAAAATTGTTAAAACTAAGATAAATCACCAAAAACCGAAATAGTCGTCAAAAACGAAAAAAAAACCCAAAAACCAAAAGTCCCAAAAAACAAAAATAAAAGCTCCAAAACTAAAAAAAAATCGCCAAAAACCGAAAAAAAGTTTTCCGGGTACTTATATTTTTTTTTAAATTTCTACATCAGGTAAGTTCCTGTCCAGACTTGCAATTTTTGTTGCAGCAGTTCTTGAGTTTAATGGTGAGAAAGGTGAGAAGATTGGGAAGAAGTACACAGTTTCATGTGCTCTGCACTTCTCTTTTGTTTTGAAATTCGTACTTTTTAATTTAAAGTTGTGAGTTGTATTTGACTTTTTTTTATTCTATTTCTTCAGTTGTATGAAAAACACAAAATATAAGAAACAGTAAATAGAATTGTTAATTTTTCATGGAAATTTGTGGTGTAATAGAATTTTTCTAATACGTAATTGCAAAATTAGAATTATATAATGTGAACCCTAATGCAACTACAAAGAAGAATTTTAAGCAATTGCAGCAACAAAAATTGCAAGTATGGATGAGGACTAAGGTATTCGATTACATATACGTATAGCCTAATAAAGTTCGTATACTACTGCATGTGTAGTGTCCGTACGGAACCTTTTGTGTGCGAGTTAAAATCGCAGTTTTGCCATTTTCGTAAAAATAGTCTCAGAATGAGGTACCAAATTATTTATTGGGACTTTTTGCCTACAGATTTTAACAAGTTAAAAGAAAAGAATTACGCCCTGTGAAGTGAATGAAAAATTAATATATAATTATAACACATGATTACATTTTCGTTCCCTAGTACTGAAAGTTGATTCTTCTAACGTTTTGGATGCTGTTTTCGCGACATAGTGATATGTCAAAAATTAAGGCACTTTCACGACAATTATTAGTATAACTTTAGAAGCGTTGCCCTTATTCATTCATGTGAACAAAATGTTCACCTTTTATTCCCGATACTTCATAATTCAAAATTAAATAACTGTAAGCTATCATTCACTCCACATTTTCTGGCAACACTATATTTGCTCACTTTCACCACCAACGACAAAATCAGCACGGACAACAACCTATTGCCATTTTGGCTTGCTGTCGTCAAAATAATCATTCTCATATAAACATGTGTATTTTATTTTTGACATATTGAAATCGGCAGCTTGCTGTGATGACCGACAGCTAATGTTGAGAATTTATGGAATATGCTGAAGTTTTCTGTATATTTCTGACATTTTTATTTTTCTTTTTTTTAGTATAAAAAGGGTGACGCATGCGCTCAACAAGAGTCAGTCAGATTTCAGTTGAGTTGAGTCAAATCCGTTGAGTATAGTGTGAACAACAGCAAAGTTAACACCGCAGTATTCTATTAGTGAATAACGTAACATTGTGTGTTTGAAAAACTGTTGAAATCAGTGTTTGGGTAAATAAAGTGTTCTGATTTCATTACAAAAGATTACATTTGTGACTTTTTATTGAATTAAAAATATTATACATTACCAGCGGCTAATATAGGATATTTTTTATCCGGTTGAAAACCGGTTTTTTAATTTTTGGTACGAATTTTTTCCGAAAAACAAATTTTTGGGCTGGTTAGGGTAATTTTGATTTCGGGTTTGATAGTTGGCAGTTTTAAAACCGGTTGTTATGTATATTTTTTAAGCAGATAAACGCGAGCGGAGCCTCGGCTAAAAGCTAGTAAATAAAACAAATTAATTTTCTTGGCATGAAAAAATCATTCACAGCTTTTATCAAACTAATGATAAAAATATGGAGCTTAAGAAACAAGAATTTTTAATCCCCCAATATTTGGTTTAAAAAAGATGTTCGTTCAAAATTGTTAAAGATAAATTTCTTATGTATGACAAACTAGTCTAAAAGAAACTTTCATTGCAAAAATACTAATATTTGCTTAAACAAAGCAAAATAGGAAAACAAATCAAGCGCTTAGGCTCTCAAATGAAGGAGAAACTTCGAATCTCAGGACAATAACATTTTGGCAACAAAATGAATTATTTTCTTTGGCGTCTCTCAATACATCTTGTTATCTTACAATGCATAAATCTTATTGTGAAATCTAAAATTACTTTACGCTTTTGTTTTCATTATAGTTGCGTTTTTATATTATAAAAGTAATTTGTTTTTGAAGTTGATTTATTTACCTGCATTGTGTTCTTTTTTTTATTTTGACTGTTCCAGCTTGGGTGGTCGTTTCACTATACGTCCTCAACATTCCCAACAACAGCTGCAAATGAATAGTAGTTTTAGCAGCAATAGCAGCTATACCAAATATTGCTTAGGTGGCAGTGCAGCCAGCGACTCCAATCGTAGTTTTACCAATGATTTCAGCGAAAAACAACACCACCAACAACAACTGCAGGAGCAGCAGCAACAACAAGAGCAAACATTAAAGCTTTCACCATCAACTTTCTCTAATGGCACCAGCAGCAATACCACTCGATTTGTAAGCAGTGGTCGTAGTGGACGTCATGCCAGCGACAATGGCAATGGCAGCAGTAATGGCGGTGGCTGCAACATTGGCTTGGGAGGCGAAAAGGACGAAGTATCGCTTTCTACAGCCACCATCAACACCTGCCGCAATACTGCGAGTTTTCGTAGCGGCATTTTACGCCATTCATCTTCATCATCGTTACGCAACAAACCCAATAGTTTTAAGGTTATAGTCGCATCGCCAACAAACGAGCGTAGTGCCAGTAAAAATGATAAACGACACAACTCGCCTGAAAACCCCCACCAGCTGCCACAGCAAACAACAACTACCTTCACCAGCTCATCGTCAACTTTATTAACAGCCCACCATCAGCAAACAAATAACTATTGGCGTTCCTCGCATGCCGGTAATGCGAATCTAATGGATAGGTAAGTTACAGCCAAAGTATCTGGATGGGTTTTACAGCTTTCTTTCAGCAGGATTCTTATCACACTGTTTTACAATAGATACTTTTATGTGTGCCTGTACACGTACTCTGAAACTAAAAGACAATGAAGAAGAAAAAAAATTTTGCGATTGTATTAAATATTTGAACATGATCAAGAATAATGATATTTCAAAAGCTGAGAACACAAAAGTGACGAACGACTGTAAGGTTTTTTATCAAATATTACTTCCACTTATTATTTACTTAATGATTTGATTTAATGATTAAATTATATAAAAGCTTTGACAAACACAGCTGATGCGAAGATTCAATAGAATTTTTTGTATAAACAAAAAGGGAAGAGAGACGGAGATAGAGAGCAGTGGTTCCTTAAGGCCTGTAATAGCGTAGGGCTAATTAAAAAATGACCTTTAATATTATTTAAATGCAGAGGACAGTGCAAGAAGGTTTTATTTTATTAAGGTGGCAGGCAGTCTGCACAAAATTGCAATAAATTTGTTGCTATAAAGAAAAAGTGCTTAACTTCTTTTTTACTGCATATTTCCAGGCGACGCTTTAGTTCGCCTGAAAACATGCAGTACATGGCTGAGTAGATTTATTTTACTTATTTTTTGTCATGCATTTTATATTTAAAGCGTGCAAAACCTTAGAAAATAACAACAAAACTGCTGTAAATAATGTGTGCATATGTGTAATTAAAATGGCTTAACATAAAAGAACTCAGTTCACCGAATAGACCTGGATAATATGCATACACCCGTATTTCGGATTACCAGTATATTTAAAAAAAAACAATAAATGGATAAAAGCAATTTCGGTTCATCAGTTTTATTATCCTATACCTATACTTTTTTTATTACATTTTATGCAAACATGTTGCCATGACAATTTATGAAAATTTAATCCACTCATGTATGCATCAGTGCATAAATACTTTATTTAAAAAAACAACAACAAATCACAAAAGACTAAAAGCAAAACTATAAAAATATGATGCAAAGGATTTGCAATACATTTTAGTGCTCTTATCGAGCAATTTAAAATATGTATGCAAAAATACAATAATCTACAAACAAATATGTATTTATATTCCCTTAAACGTTCTAAATTTAATTTGAATTCAGATTTTTATTTAATACTTTTGGAAGAGTGCAACAACACGCTTCCGCTGGTTATTAGACTATCCTCAGCGAAGTCCAGGGATTGTTGCTTATCATATCCGGTTTTGCGTTATAATTGCGTTACGCTTGTAAAGAAATTTGCATAATTCTTCAAGTCCTATAGATCCCAATTCCAAATTTTTACAGTGTAATGGAAATATCCCATAACCTTACTGTATAATACTAGTGGTAAAGGTTCCCTGATGATCTGCATTAGTGAAATTCGCAGAGGAACTATATGAGTATATATCCCTCAATAACCAATAGAAATGTACTTTTAAGAAACAACTAATATTTGACCTGAATAAGTAAAACACATACATTTTGAAAATAGTGCAATAAAATTATTATTTGCTCAGATCTGCATAATATTACTCATACGTCAGCAAAAATCTCGCAAAAGTATGCTACGAATTTTTGTATAATTAATTTGCTATGTATCGTATGATAATTGATTGTATTGCCATATTATTACTCATACGCACTGCATTACACTCTCTCACTGAGAATTAGGGATGCCAAACGACCAGCGTTACCACCATTGTTGCCAGATTTGAAGATTTCTTTGCATTTTGCTGACTTTTTATTGCAAAAATTATAAAGTGAATTTGCATATTTTGTGCCGATTTATTTTTAATTATTTTTCAGATTTTTTAACCAATTTTAGCAGATTTTTAGTAAAATTTTCTGGCAACAGTGTTTACATGTAAAAATTTATTTTATTATTTTAATTTTTTTTTCTTCATAAAACGTATAAAAGGAAGTAACACGCTGCAGCACTATTTATTTCCTTCGATTACTTTCAACAGCTTTTTGTCCGGTTTAAAAGGTAACTTTTATCATTCATCAGACCTTTTGTCATACAAGGGCATCCATGTTCAATTTTTTCTAGATTTCAGCACCACGCGCTGGAGTGACAAGAGGCAAAAAGAAAATAACAAAAGCAAAGCAAACAAAAATAACAAGCAAAACCAAACATGCAAAAAGCTAAGTGGAAACCATATTTTTTTTGCCGATCAAGCTCAAATAAATCATAATGCAAATTACGGCGGCATTAGATACTGATCGAAATTTGCAAACAAACACAACTAAAATTTAATGAAAATAAATTAGTTCGATTTCGAATGACATAATTTGTCTTCTATTTTTGTAACAGCTTCTGAATGTCCTCGATCATATGCACTTAGTATGTATGTACGTAGAAATATAAGTATACACTTAATTTTTCTAATTACATATCGTTATCTAAAATGCAAAAAGGCGTAACTAACAAAATATAAACTGAAAAAATTTTAATCAAGTCCCTGTTTTATGTTAATAAAAGAGTAATTTTTCATGTAGTTTAATGGCATTCATAATAATCAATCATTGATAATAAATAAATAAAATAAATTTTAACTGAATGTAAATGCATTAATTTCGAGTCTTAGGGCAAACTTCACCAACTATATTTAAATATCAATTCATATTTAAATGACGATTTATGGAAAAATTACTTTTAAATATGAATTGATATTTAAATAAGTTGGTGAAATTGGCTCTTATTATTATGTTTGAGCAAGATTGTTAAAAAAAAAAAAGATTTTTAATGACAAAAAAAGCTTTTTTGGTCGACTTGAAGATTTTTTTAAATAAAATATGGCAACACTGCAAACAGCACTAGTTTTCTGAATTGCAGAATTCTTGGAGTTGTAATATTGTTGTTGCTTAATACCGTAATAACAATATATTTTTGGATTTTGCAGATTTCGAGACTGTTTGTGAAAACAAACACTATCACTATGAAATGTTTTGTATTTTTTTACATAAAACTGAACAGATTTGGGTTGAGAGAATATAAGAAATCAAAAAAAAAAGAATAACGCCCACACAAATGTACATACATATATGTACATAATTTTCAGTAATCACTGAAAGTTTCCAAAAATGAGACAATTTTAAATTTTTAGTTGAACTATAGTGACTTTTAATCAAAAATAATTTCTTAGTCAGGCTTAAGTTCAGTAATTTCAATTCTTGTTGAATGAAATATTTTTATTAATTAATGTGAGTTTCTAAAGAAGAGAAGAAAAATTAAATTAGACTTTATTAGCTGAGGGAAATACCGATATTTTACTGTGCAGCCACGCACTTCCATCAGCACCCAAGTCTATCTACTGGGGTAGAGATTGTTATTAACATCAGCTATTTAACGCAAATTTTCAATGAAATGGAATATGAGAAATATTGTGTATACAATTATTGATTTACCTTTGGTAAACATATTTGTAAGTATCACTATTCATTTTCTGTTTATCCGTTTTTTCATTTTCTACTCAGGTTAGCACGAAGTTATATCACTCTACCTAAGTATGTTTAACTATTCTTGCTTATCTTTTACGATCATCACAATAATTATTTTTACTTATTCGATATACCGTCGGTACATACATGTAAGTATTAATGTAGTTCCATTTCATTGAAAATTTGCGTTAAATAGCTGATGTTAATAACAATCTCTACCCCAGTAGATAGACTTGGGTGCTGATGGAAGTGCGTGGCTGCACAGTAAAATATCGGTATTTCCCCCAGCTAATAAAGTCTAATTTAATTTTTCTTCTCTTCTTTAGAAACTCCCATTAATTAATAAAAATATTTCATTCAACAAGAATTGAAATTACTGAACTTAAGCCTAACTAAGAAATTATTTCTGATTAAGTTTCCAAAAATCTTATCTTATCAGTAACTCCCGATTTGAATTATGTAGTCGAGCTTTTAAAACTTAACTAGTTAATTAGTTGGCTTACAATAATCATAGACCCTTATAAAAGTATATATTTTTTTTTCACTTACAAACAGCATCGCTATTATCATTAACTGAGCACTGCTCTACTTTTTTAGTACACAAGAGTATTTACAATTTTGTATCTTGTTTAAACTCAAGATAAGTACATATTTTTACACGTGTATGTACGTACATACATATGTACGAATGTATGTGTTATACATTTTTTTTAACAAAATACATATAAACCATCTTGTCCTTTTGCATTGGGATTTTAAAATAAATTTTTACACTTCTGGCCACAAAAAAAAGGAATTGCAACGTATTAAAGTTTATTTTATTCATTCAAATAAACACTCGTATGCTTTCTGACATACACGCGCTCCACTTTACAAACATGCATGTAAAACTTGCTACAATTGGAAAAACCGCAAAAATTTTCACAGTTTTGCAACAGAAAAATGTGTTACTCTAGCTAACAACTTTCAGAACCACCAACACACATCATACATTTATATATTATACGAGCATGTCACATAAACAAGTATAAAAAGCCATAAAAATAACAACGTTTTCAAATAAACTCATTCAAGTTCACATAATGAAAAAATTTATTTATCTATAGATACGTGTTTAAGCATGAGAATACAAACTTTGATGTACATACTCGTATGTAGTACATGTATAACATGATATATTTATACTAATGCTTTAATAAAATAAAATTGTTTATCGAGACCTTTGACAATCTAAGGAATTGTTTAAATAAAAATTCGCTAAAGCAGGATGTTTCTGCGAATGATTTAACACGGTCAACTTATCTATAATTGATTATTTTACTTAACTTTAGAGTTATTGCTTTAAGAAATGAAATTAGCGAAAGTAACGAGTATTTAAAATAAATTGTGTAAGTACCATTAATATAACTGCTTTGCATTGCATACTGTTCTTTTATATTAAAGTAGAGTAGAATTGTATCTCATACACATACGAGTACATAAAACTTGAGTCGGCATGATCTACTATTATATTTATCACACTCAGCGCATTAAGTTTGGATGGGAAACCCTCAAGAAAACCTTTTTTATATCACCAAATTGTGTTAAAGTGGAATTCGTAGATAACATATTCGAATAATTTTGCATATATATTTTTCATATTTTTTTATTTTTGCATATTTTTAATTTTATACAAAAAAATAATTTTATTCGAATAATTTTACCCGAATAAATTCATTAGGATAGTTTTATACTACTATTTTTCTTTTGCATATTTTTAAATTTATAAAAATATATTTTTATTCGAATAATTTTATTCGAATAAATTCGTTGGAATATTTTAATTCGAATATTAACATTCGTGCCATGAATATTATTTATATGCAATCAATTGAATACTTTTTTTAAAAGGCTTTACTCGAATAATTTCATTCGAATAATTTTAAGAAAACAATATTTTTGGTATATCGCAAACGATTATTTTTATTCAAATACAATAAATTAGTTTTTTTGAATATATGTATTTTATTCGAATAATTTCATACTAATAGCTTCATCAATATAATTTTTTGAGAATGATATCATTATAGTAATTGTGTTTTAATCGAACAATTTTATTTCAAGATGTTAAATCGAATAATTTTTTTAATTTTTTCTTTATTTTTTATTTGAAAAAATTTCATAGGAAGAAGTTTTCAAATCGGCAAGCGAATAATTTAATTCAAATAAAAATATTTATAAAATATTTTTTTTTAAGAAATTTTATTCGAATAAATTTAATAGACTAATTTTTTCCAAATAGCAATATCAAAATAAGTTTTTAGAATTATTTCATTTAATGATTGTATTTGAATCGAAAAAATTTCTTATAATACATTCATTCCATCGAATAATTTTTCGAATAAGTTTTCGTTTATACATATTTTTAATACATTTCATATAAATAAATTTGACCATTGTTCGAAATTTTGTGTATTAAATTTTTTTCTAAAAAAAAATCTGCCACTAGAAAGGAATAATCATTGTTCAAAATATTTTTATATAAACTATATAAAAATATTTTAAAATATCATTCCATAGCGAATGTTATAATTCATTCGAATCAAATTTATCAAATAAAAACTATTGTGGCAAGAATTTTTTTAGTGTAAAGCAAACAAATAATATTTAAATATATTTAATAAAAATTCTTTTTCCAAAAAATTTTAATCGAATAAATTTATTAGTTATTTTTGTTATGCAAATAGCTAAACAAAAATAACTTAAGCGAATAGGCTAACAAATATAACTTTGTTAAAATGATTTCATTATGTTATTGTATTTGAATCGAACAGTCTTATTATTATTTATATAAACATATTTTAATGGATTTCATACGAATAAATTTTGAATTTTGTTCGAAAATTTGTGAACTTTTTCCTGAAAGAAAATCTAGGTGAATATATGGTATTAAAATAGAAATTATTCCAAACAATTTTATTCAAATATATTTAATCAAATATTTTTTTCGGAGAAATTTTTTTTCCAAAATTTTTATTCGAATAAATTTATTCGATTAATATTTTATGAATAAAATTTTGTTCGAATCATTTAGCTATTGATGTTGTATTTGAATCGAACAATTAGATGTCATAATATAATGAATTCACTCGTTTCGTCGGTTCATTTTCGAATATTAAGTTTTCGATAAAAAATTTCAAATAAACTTTAAACTACTTAACCGATCTAATGCAAAATCCAATCAGCTTTTAAAATTAAAAAAAAACATTGTCGTTTGTTGCAAATTTGATTAAATTTGATTCTTTCCAAAATTGCTTGTCAAATCTATTTTCAGGCAGCGATTTGTTAGAACAATTATTGAATTCGACAAAAAACCAGACTTAAGCACTATCAAATACACATAACAATAATGGAAATGTTGTTTTTGTATAAAAGCAATGCTATTAAAGCATTTTCGAAATTTCGAACATAATTTCGAAATTTCGAACTTAAGTAAAATATAAGCTAAGAACACGAAATTTCAGTATATATTAGTATATGCAATATATAAAATACATTGTGTTCGAAATTATTAAATCTAAGCTTTCACTCACCTCTTCTTCATATGTATGTACGTCCAATAAGATTTTTAAGAAAATTTTAACCTTTAATCTTAGTCCCAATTTTCACGAGGCAATTTTACTTGCGCAAGTCTTGAATTTGACGAACAAAGAAGTGAGGAAGAAGTGAGGAGTGTAAAAACCAACAGAATTGCCGTACAGACTTGCCTGTACATGACAATTCTGTTTTTGCTATCATTCGCTCTATATCAAATTTGACATTTCTTTTCATTTGTGTTTGTTTTCTGTTCTGGTTTTTCGTCTGTAAAATTCATTGTGGCGCGAAGTGTTTGTTTTGTGAGAATATTAATAACAATTGTTAATTTGCTTCAAATAAAAAGAAATAAAATGGTCAAGTAAACTTGCTCTATCTAAACGCTACAGCAAGTTTAATAGAAAAAATTATGACTTGCGCAAGTAAAATTGCCTCGTGAAAATTGGGACTTATATTTTACTCAAGTTCGAAGTTTCGAAAACTCGAAAGTGTCATCATCTTTTAGATTATACATATACGCTTAATATGTGAAAAATATAAACATCATTTTAAGCAAGACACTCGAATAAATTTAACAAAAATTTAAAAAAAAAATATCTTCTAACTTTCATACACACATATCCTCAGCTGAAATGCAAAACCACATAACTTGCAAACTATTCAAAATCGTATAATTTAAAGAAAATTAAAAATAAAAATAAAAAAATTTACTTCAGTCACTTGGGTGTCTCCTATGAAATTCAACTAACGATATGTATGTACATTCCAAATTTTATCCATTCCATATAATTAACATTCTTCAATATGCTATCTGCATACACTTACAAATATAAAAATAAATACATATGCATCTACATTCCACTCTATTCGAGCACAATAAACTTTTTCTAAAACTTATAATGCAAATAAAAAATTGTCTAAGTTTATTTTTCGTATAAACATGGAGAATAAACATTTCAAAAGATAAAGCAAATTAACAGTGTCAAATAGCATATTGACCAACCGCAAATGGCCATCAGTAGAGATTTTTGTTATATGTTTTCTTTTTTTTTTTAGTTTTCTTGCAAACGAAACCCAAAAAAACGGCAAATACAGAAACAAGTTTGTATTTAAAGGAAAAAGCTGTTTTTTAATTAAGTTTTATATAGAATTTTTTGTTACTTAAGAGATTAGAACAAAAGGAAAAATTGGTTTTATTTCAATTAAGATTTTTTTAGTTTTTTTTTTCTTTTTTGTCTGTTGAATTTAAATAATCTTTAGCCATTGTCCATTAATGAAATAATAAAGCACCTAAAGGCAAACGTCATCTTGGTAGTCATACGTACATATGTATGTACATATATTAGAAAATGCCGCAATTGTAGAATATGTAATTCAGGAATGGACACACTGTTACTTCTTGCCATCTATATTTTTTTTCATACAAATTTTTTCATAAGAATTTTAAGTTATTTTTCATATCAAAAATTATCCAACTTTTTTTAACATTTAAAAATTACACTCAAAAATTGTTTAGCATTTAAAAATTAAAAAGTAGTGCCATCACTCAAAAATATTTTTTTTTTGAAAGAGAAGTTACGCTCAGGCAATGAATGCCTACTACTATTATTCTTTAGGAAAGGCATAGTGATAGAGAAGAAAGGAAGATATAGAGGAAAGCTTCATTCTTTTACAAGTCTGCTTTTTGCATGTTTTTAATAATGCGCTGTTGCAGCGCCTCTGGTGTTGAATGAGGCGTATTAAATTTTTGAAGCTGTGATTAGTAGCCATTTTATTAATTATTTTACTTCGCCGATGATTCTGCTACACAACGAAGGAGGGCGCTCTGATGTTACATTAGGATTAGTATCTGCTGAAGTCGGTATCATACAGTGACCATTGACTATGCCTTCTGCACATGAACTTTCCTACAACAACTGATATAAAGGGACACTAATGTACATCAGAAAACTGCGTGATGTTATTATTTGATGACTGTCTGATACCGGGCTCGAACCCAGGACCTTCGTTTTCGTAGTCAACGTGCTGACTACTTCAGAAAACGCCATCCTCATTCATTCTGTAACTTTTTGCGAACGCAAAATCGTAATATTTATCGATATATTTATTCGTTTGCGGTAACGATAATGTGATTCCGTAATTTATTTTTTGCGATAGTCTCCCTCTGTATTTTAATCACCATTTAATTCAATATCATGTGGTATTTCTGTAAAGAAAATGTCAAAATAAGGGAAAAGCACATAGAAAAATTGAGAAAAACTAAATGAATTTGATCTTGTGATTTAATTTGTTTTGCTTCAACCGACAGCGAATATCGTTAAAATATGTTACTGAATAGCAAAAACGAAAAATTTTCGTTATATTTATTATAGCGCTACCATTGTCGTAATAAAAGTTACTGAATCCAAATCCCGGCTTCGCTTACAACAAAAATACAAAAATAGTAGGCTTCGGAATGCTTAATTTGGTACATGCTTTCGACGATTTTCGGTGTAGCCGGCCTTCGAGCTTCGACTTCGATAAAATGGATCACGTGGCTGCAGGGTAATGTTTTCATCCTTATACACGCAAAGTAAAAACAAATAGAAGTTGCCTTTGAGTTCCCGGCAATTTCCAAAACAAATTCACAAAATCCCAAATATGGGATTTTCCTGTATTTTTGCTGTATTTTTCTTATTTTTCGCCGGGCGCTGACAATATTTTTTTAAATATTTAAAAACATATCTTGTCTTAAGGTGGCATAATAAATTTTTTGGTTTCAGCTTTGGAATTTGAGAAAAAGGCCTTCAATTTGATATTTATAACATAAATAGGTCTATTTCGAAACGAAAATTTTGAACAAAAAATTTCTTTCTAATATATCTTATAGTATTAGCTTTTGAATAAGTAAAAATATGGGGTTGGTATTTCGGGAAAAAAAAAATTTATAATGTCGAAATAATTAACCCACTTTTTTTCTGCAAAATAAAGGGCGAAAAATCGACTTTATGCAACATTTTAATTTAAATTGCTTATAACTGTTGAATTAACTATGCTTTTTTTATTTTATTTTTCTAAATCGCACTAGATTTGACTTCTCCACTGGCAGAACAGTGGTCCAAGCAAGGTTGGCAAAAAAGCCAAAATTTAACTTTTTTTTTGAATATTTCCTAAACTGTAAGCGAAAATCCATAAATGTGGCGACTTGTTTTAGCTCTTGGATAGAAAAAAAATCGACTTGCAAAAAAATCTTTTTTATCAGATCAAAAACATCAGCTTGGCATCGGTTTTAATTTTTCATTAACCCTGGGTTGTCCGCTTTGGGGCTTTGTGGCTCCTTCCCCTTTAAGGATATATAGTACAAATTCCAAAGTTAAGCTCTGTGACACCTCTCCGAACGCTGTATGAAATTTTTATATTAATCGAACGGCCCGTTTAGAATGTGCAAGATTATTTCCACTTTTTTTTTAACAAAATCCCCACTGAATATCGGTTACTTTAGGCCCAACTAGGCAACGTCGGATCGAGCTAAAAAATTAAGACCGCATTTATGATAGCAAACCTCATATTTTAGATAATGCAAATATATCAATTAAAGAAAAAACATTTTGCGACCAGTCTAGTGTTCATGCATATATAAAATTTTCCAATTTTCCAATTTTCCATGCATGTTATTTTAACAATTCGAGTACGATTTTAAAGAACAAAAGCACAAAAGCCAACAATTAGCTATTCTTTAAAAAGACAATCAGCGAACAGCAATATAAAAAAAGTATACGTGAAAATAATGAAAAGCTCAACAAAAAAAAATAAATGAAATATATTTCAGCTCAATAATAGTTCTCATTGTTAAAAGGAAATGGCAACAGACGAGGGTAACCACTATTTTTGTTAAGAACCTTACAAGAAGAACAAAAGTTGACGCTATGAAATAAGTCCCAAAGAAATAACCCCCAAATAAGAAATGATATAATTCCCAATAAAATAAAACCAAAAAAAAATTAAATAAAGCCGAAGAGAAAATTTATGAATAAATGAGAAAAATCCCCATTAAAAAAGCCCAATGCAACCAAACTCAAGATGAAATAAAGCCCAAAAATATGAAATAAGGTCCAACCAAGCTCAAGATAAAAAAAAATCCCAAAATAAGTCCTGGTTCACACACATAAAGTTCACCTGATCAGGTTTTGTTCAATTTTCTTTTGAACCTGCATTTTTTTTTTTTGTTTTTCAAGTTTCATCAATTTACGTTGCCGTAGAGTATTACGAATGACTAAACAAAACAAAAAAAGAAACTTTACTGCTACGGTCAAGTCTGTATCCTTCTCCATTCTCTTTTCCTCTCTCTCTCCTAAAAACTCAAGACTTGACGAGTCAGAGCTGACGTGTGTGAATCAGGACTAAATAAAATAAAGCCCAATTCAAAAAATTCCAATGAAACCAAACTCAACATGAAATAAAGTTCCAAAATATGAAATAAAGCCCAACCAATCCCAAGATGAAATAAAGCCCAAAACAAATGAAATAAAGCTTAATTAAAAATTATTTAATTTAATTGGGCCTTATTTAATTGTCCAGGTGTTAGCGGGTCTATCTCTACTTCTGCTGTCTTAAGCTTATTTTATCTCTGAGGGTTCCACTCAGCTGCCATCTTCGGTATATCATCATTATTGTTAGTTGAAAACAGCTCAAATTAAGAACAAATTCCAGCCATTAACAGAAACCCTCGTACTTCTTTGTCCTATGCCAATTCAAAAACGGTCTCAGTTTATTTGCAAACTAGAAAAAAATAACAAAATTAATTGCACTTGTCTGTGGCTTTTATGTGATTATTTATGTATTTAAAAAAAAAAAAATATTGTACAAAACAAAATGCAGTCCGATTGTTTAAAGAACTTTATTTTAAAAATGTTTTCTCTGTTTGGTTTTATTTTAGTTTTTGCCCAAAATTATTTTGTTGAATGTTGATAATGGAGCAAAGTTTATGGAAATGAAAACTTTAGCCTTTTAGTGCTGAAGGTCTTTTTTTATACTCGTACATATTCATTCGTTGCCAAGTGGATGGTTAAGTTAAGAGGGTTTCTGCCACATGTCGTCGGCTAAATGTGTAAACCTGCTAACTCACTTCCACCAAATGTTACAGGAGAGATAAAATAAGCTTAAGAAATTAGCCTAAAACATTAAGTTTTTCAAATTAAAATAAATATTTTAGCCAGTCGATGCGGCGTAGCTTTCTCTTTCGAACGGCATTAAAATGTAAAATTTTATAGAAATTGGATTTAGCAGGTTTACACTCTAAGCCGAATATGTGCTTTTTTGTATATAGTATGACCATTAAGTTATAAATTTTCTGAAGATTACAAACTAAGCTACTATGGAGTAGGAAAAAAATCTTCTTAAAAGTTGAAAAATTTTTAAACTTTGCCTAAACTTTAAGTGTTTTTGAGATTTGCTTGAGAGTGAGACAAACAAACAAAGTATGAAGGAAAGAAATTTATGGGAGAGTGTTATATTAAATTAGTTTTAAGGAATATATAGCTCATGCACTAACCAACAAAGTTCACTGATATAATCAAGAGGCTCTATAAGCCCTGCCCCGTTTTTGTAAGGAATGTGAAAAATTTTCTAGTAGAAAAAATTTCTATCATTCTGTGAAAAATGAAGAAACTGAATGAAAACAAAATTAGTACAATTTTATTATAAAGCCAATAGATGCGGTGAAGCATTTATGTAAATTCCATTATCGAAAAAATGCCGCATATGCCGTCTTTTAAATTACATATTCAATTATAAAAAAAAATCATATTATCTTTAAGTGGTGCAGAGCACTAGTGAACAAGTCTTTAGATTGTACAACTAGATAATATTTCTCAATTTTCGTTTGCCATTTTACCACAAGTGGCCGGGAGTCATTCATTGTTGGCTGTGTTTTCTTTTATTTTCTTCTCCTCCAGCTTTTTCTCTGTATTCATTACAAAAACTATTTCCTCAACTACAAACCAGTTAATTTTTTGTACTATATAACAAAAAATATTTAAATAACTAAGTGAAAAGAGGAACGAAAAAAGAAACACAATTACAAAAAGAATTGCAATTTATAAAAGCAACAAAAGAAAATGCAGTTCTTTTTTTCTCTATTTCACAGCCATCCCAATAGAAGTTCCTCAGTGCGTAGTAGCAGAAGCCACAATCTACCGCAACTAACTTTTACCAGCAGTAGCAGCAGCAGCAACAACAAAACCATTAACAACAACAAACGTATTAACACATCTTTGTCCATGCATCCCCTGCGTTTTTCGTTACGTCGAAATACTGCCGATGATAGAAGTCGACGTGTGGGCACTCTCACGGGCAATTGTTCACCAACGGATAGTCATCATTCGGATTATCAGCAACGCCAGCATCAACACCACCACCATCATCATCATCATCATTTGCACTATACTGCGACCTGTGAACAAAGCACTCAGACACCAAATTCAATCAGTCGTGAAACTCGTAGAAACCGCAAATTAAAAGTATTTAGATTTAATTTTAATAAAGTGGCAACGCCTACATTAAACCTACGGTAAGTTTTAAACAAACATTTGCCTTTGTGCAGTTTGAAAAGTTAAGGTGTAATAAAGTGAAAGACATTTTAATGAAATCAATTATTAAGTACATACGAAAATAGCTTTCAGCTGCTCGATTTGGTTGATGATACATGACTATATGTAAGTGCAAAATATCCGAATATTATATACCCTTCACCATAGTAATAGGTTTACCAAAGAAAATAAAGAAAAAGTGTATGAGTGACAAATTTCCCATAGAAATATGTCAAATAAGCGCTTAATAAACCTGAAATATTTTTTATGAATAAGACAGTCAATATTTAGAGCGGGTTTAAGACGAAGAAAAATATCATGAACGACGGCACGGCATCGGCGTCGGCGTCGAAACAGACATGATCAGACATCATGGCATTCACAATATCGCACTTGTACGTATTATTTGAATTTATGACGTGTATTAATACTAAGTATTATAATCTGAACAGCCCTTTATTGAGTTGTTCTCTTTGTTATTAAATTTTATCATCAAAATCATGTAACAGCATTTATTTATCTGCCAGGCAAGAGCATTATTTATTGCAGTGTCGAAGTAAATTTCACTATTGCATAACGATTGACAATGGTGTCAAATGAAATGAGATATTATTTATAATATGACAATAAGTGTATGCGTGAAAGAAAATAAATAATGCATATTCTTTGAGCGTGTCAGTTCTCATGCGATACTGTTCTAAGTTTTATAATTTATTAAATTAATACTTAAAAATAAAAAATCAAAATGATATCTTTCATCATGGAAGAAGTTTTATTATCACTTAATATTTTATGAAATTTGGAGTTTGTGAAATGAAATATCGTGCACTATTGTCTATTCAACTGCTTTGTGCGTTTTTTTTTGTCATTGTTCCCTACATTGGCTTTACATTCAATTTCAATTACTAGGGTGTTTTTTATTGAGGTATAGAACTTTAAGTTGGCATCACTTTTTTAACTGGCGGCCATTTTGTCAGCTGTCAAGTGATTAATATTTAGTTTGGTTTGCCATTTCATCATGAACAGGTTGACAAAAGAACAAGGCTTGCAAATCGTGCAAATTTATTTCGAAAATAATGGTTCAGTTCGCGAAGTTTACCGCAAGCTCCGTCCATTTTATGGTCGACATAATCGTCCATCAGAGCAATTAATTCGGTTAACCATGGATCGTTTTCGCACTACGTTTGTGATTTGACACCATTGGATTATTTTCTTTGGGGATATGTGAAGTCGCTCGTCTACGCCAACAAACCAGAAACGTTAGGGGACTTGGAAGCCAACATTCGTGGCGTTATTGCCAACATACGCCCCATATGCTCGAAAAAGTGGTTGAAAATTGGACCTGTAGAATTGGCTTTATTCGAGCCAGCCGCGGCGGCCACATGCCCGAAATCATATTTAAACGTTAATGGCATAAAATTATCCTTCCAATAAAGCCAAATTGATGGACATTAAAACGATTTTCTTGTGTTTTATTTCAATTCGAAGTTCTATACCTCTAAAAAAAACACCCTATACAAACAATATTCGCTCTTGAAAAAAATACAATACTGTGCACCTGTTAATGTTTTGCGCTCACCTCTAATACATAGTACTTTGGAAAATACGGCAACTTCCCTTATACAGTTTCAAATCATGTAATATTATTAATTAAATTTGTTGAAAATTATAGCATACTTTATGGCACCTCAAACACAAATAAATTGTATTTGGAAAAAGCATCTAAGGCACATGGCGCATTTCATGTGCGTAACGACTAATTACTAATGAAAAACTGTTGAATTCAGATACATATTTATTAACTTAAACAGTTTCATACATAAGTAATAGACATTTTTATAGAATCCAACATGATTGGAAACTGTTTAAATCAATAAGTACATTAGTGTTGAGCGATACTGTGATTTTTTAATAATGTTTGCTCCTTGTGAACGTGATTTCTAAATCGCTGTTCTTTTAAACTGTGACTGTGATCGCAGTTTAGCAATATTTTGTTTGCAGCAGTTCTGCAATTTTGACAAAATCTAATAAGAAAAGCAGCAGTGAAATTAAACAGAGACTGTGGTAGCTTTATTTACTGTAAAGTAAGCATACAAGAACATTCACAGTTTGTATGAAAGAACTATATTTCCAAAACCTGTTACTTGATAAATTCAGTCACAGTTGTGATTAGTGATTTTTCAATCGCTGTGAAAAAGTAACAGGTTTCGAAAAATCGCTCATCTCTAAAGTACATGTATGAATCAAACAGTTTTTCATTGGTAATTAGTGGTTACGTTTTCTTTGGCACATGGCACACAGATGTAAACCCGGGCTAAGTTTAGTTTTTATTTTCTCCTTGGTAAGTTTATTGAGTTAACAAGAAAAACTGTTTGTCATTGATTTCATTCGATATGCTGGTAAATTGATTATTACACCTTAAATATTAATGGTGATTTTTTATTATCTTGTTATACTCCATGTATTTTTTTTACTTTATATTGCTTATGCGAAATGTTATTTGTTTTTTTTTTCCTATTTAATTCCGTTTTTTTAATGTCTTCAACAGTTTTCTGAATAATCGTAATAAACGTAATAACCTTTCCGCCAACGCTGTTGCCACTGAACAAAAGGCAACGAAAGTATTGGGTTTGGTGTTCTTTACATTCGTTTTGTGCTGGTCACCGTTTTTTATACTCAACATTATATTTGCTGCCTGTCCCGAGTGTGAAGTACCCGAGCATGTCGTTAATACTTGCCTGTGGTTGGGTTACGTTTCCTCCACCATAAATCCGATAATTTATACAATATTTAATCGGACATTTCGCGCTGCATTTATACGTTTGCTCAAGTGTAATTGCGAAAGGTAGGTGATAAAGCATTAAGCAGTAGAGTAAGTGAGGGGTTTTTGGGGCAGTTGAATAATGCTAGTAGTTAAAACAGCAAGAAACAAGAAAGCTAAAAGATTAATGGTACAATGTTATAAGTATGTGCAGGAAATTAAGAGGTAAATGTAATGTTGTGGCCATAATTAAGGTTAAGGTTTGTGATTTAATTTTTTGCACATTTTTACACAGCTTTTCTGTGTGGGAAAAGAAAACAGTTGCAAAGGCGATATTTTCAAGTAAAAGAAAAACTGTTGCAAAATGTAGCTATAGGAAAATTTTAGAATAGACTTGATAAATATTACTAAATTAATAAATCTAACCAAGTCGGTATTGTAAAAACTTTATGCAACCATCTTTTTTTAGATCTGGTCGGCCTACACGCTTTCGTTCCGTTACAGAAGGTCGCAGTGCTCTGAGTCTTTGTGCCCCTTCAGCCCTACCATTGGCCATCTCATTTCAGGGGGCCCCATTAATGGCGGCATCAGCGAATTCATCAACGAATACCAACATGAATACAACATTTAGTGACTTTCGTGGCAGTTATACAATAACGGACGATGAATGTTGATACAACAAAGTATGTTTTATGTACGAAATAAGCGACCGTCGAAGGGAACAACAAAATACACACTCCAACACTTCCTTAATAAATATTTCCCTGTACATACATACATACATATGTAATTCTTAATATAATTGTTTTTTATTTTATTTAATATTTTTACAATGGGCATTTCCACAATAACGTTACGTAATTGTCATGTTACGTAATTGTCATGTTACGTAATTGTCACTTTAAGTCGTTTACCTATCTTTTACTAAATGTAGAGCTAATTACACTCAACACCAACATCCAAAAAAGTATAAGTCTTTGAAAAAGAAGCTACGTCACCAAAAAAATGTAACGTAACAAAAGGTGGAGTATTTTTTTTGTGGAAATGTTCATATTTCAAAATAATTTTTGCATATACATACATATGTTAGAATCATAGCGTAGCCTTTAATTCCTTAGTTATATATCGTCAGCTGAAATGAAAAGCTACATACATACGTAACTAACAAATAATTCTAAATGGCATTTTTTAATAATGAATTACAAAATCACACATTTTCAAGCCTTCCGAATTTAAAATTAAAATAATGAAACTTTACTTCAACCATTTAAATAATTTTGTTTAGTTTTTTTTTCTGCTATAAAATTTAAAAAAGTGTCGTTACATGATTTTGCGTTTCAGCTAACGATATAGAGAGGAACAATTTTAATATTGGAAAAAAATTGGTAAAGTTTTTATTAGAAGACGCAACAGATTATATTTATTTTGTTTTTGAAATGAATTAAATCAAGGCGAATTCATATCAGGTGGTCTCAACAGCCCAGGTGACTATTTTCGCCGCTTGTAATTTGAAAATCTCTCAGTTATCAATACACATTTTTCAGGATTTTTTTTTTTAAATAAGTATGATATTTTCAAAGCAATTTGTGGTGAGTCTACCTTATATGAATATGTTTTGAGTCATGGCGAATCCATACTAGTCGGTCACAACCGATCAGTTGAATATTTTCGCCACTTGTAATTTGAACATACATTGGATGTCAACATATAAATTTCTCAAAGCGAATTGAGCCGAGTATACCTTATATGACATTGCCTTAAACTAAATTTTCCACTTTATAAAATAAAATATAAATTACTGTATTTAACAAATTCGTATTCGTGCATATAGGGTTCTCTACCAGTGTCCAATTTTCCCAAGTTGAATTTTTATTCCAAATCGCTTAATAATATGTACATAAAGCATGTCTGTCCTTTTAGATATAAATAAGCTCGAATATATAAATAAGCTCGAATAATTTTATTCGAACAATTTTTCTTTTTTAAATAATTTTCTTCGCATAATTTTTTCGAATAACATTATTGAAGTAATTTGTTTGGAATTATGTTAATTTATTTAATTCGATAAATTTTATTCAAATAATTTTATTCGAATAATTTTATTTGAGATTCGTAAATTCGAATAATTAGGCTTTGAGTAAATTTTTTCAACTATTTCTATATGAAGAAATTTTATTCGAATAATATTTATTAAAATAATGTTTTTTAATGACTTTATCTGAATTTATGAATAAGCTCGAACAATTTTGTTGAAACGAATTTTTTTGAATTTTTTTTTTAATAAAAATATTTAAAAGATTTTGCTAGAATTATTTGGTTTTATTTTATTCGATGAATTTTACTTAAATTATTTTATTCGAATAATTTTATTTTAATAAATTCGTCTTGAGTAATTTTATTCAAGTAATTCCATTCGGAAAATTTTGGTTTGAGTAATTTTTTTTTCCAAATACTTCTGTATGAAATTTTATTCGAATAATTTTTATTAAAATAATTTTTGTCAATAACGTTATCTGAACTTATAAACAAACACGAATAATTTTTTCTTTCAAATAATTTTTTTTTTTTTTTCAAATAATATTTAATTAATTTTGTTTGAACCATGTTGCATGACTTTATTTGATTAATATTATTAATATTAGTTTGTTAAAATAAAAAATACGGTTCGAATATATATTTTTTTTTTTTCAAATAATTCCATTCTAAAAATTTTGTTTGAGTATTTTTTTTAATGTTTCTATATATAAATAGAGTTTTTTTAAATAATGTTATCTAAACTTATAAAAAGCTCGAATAATTCTTTTTTTTTCCAAAAAAAAAATGTAATAATTTTCGAATAACATTATTGGAATAATTTTGTTCGAATTGTTTTGTATGATTTTATTCGATTAACTTTACTGAAATAATTTTATTCGAAAGATTTAGTTTTGAGTAATTTTTTCCAAATATTTCTAAATGAATATGTAATTCGAATAATTTTTATTAGAATAATTTTTTTCAATAAAGTTATCTGAACTTATGAAAAAGCTCAAATAATTTAGTTCTAATTATTTTATATTATTTTATTCGATAAATTTTATTCAAATCATTTCATTCAAATAATTCTATTCGAATAAATTCGTTGGGAATAATTCTATTCAAATAATTCTATTCAAAAATGTGTTTTGCGTGCAATTTATTCAAACAATTTTGCATGAAAAATGTTATTAGAAAAAAATTAATGTGAGTTTCTAAAGACGAGAAGAAAAATTAAATTAGACTATAAGCTTATAGTCTAATTTAATTTTAAGCTTATAGTCTAATTTAATTTTTCTTCTCTTCTTTAGAAACTCACATTAATTAATAAAAAATATTTCATTCAATAAGAATTGAAATTACTGAACTTAAGCCCGACTAAGAAATTATTTCTGATTAAAACTCACTATAGTTCAACTAAACATTTAAAATTGTTTCAATTAGAAAAAATTTTAGTTTTAAATAATTTTGTCTGAACTAATAAATAATTTTATTCGAAAAGTTTTGCCTCAAATAATTTTCTGAATAATTTTCTTTTTTTCTTCGAGTAACATTATTGAAATAATTTTATTGGAATTATTTTATTCGATTTTGTTCTATTAATTTTATTCGACGATTAATTTTACTCGAATCATTTTATTCGAATAACGAAAAATATAAATAAATTTTGTTCGAATAATTTTATTCAAGTAATATTATTTAAAAAATGTTTTTTGGAGTAATTTCTTTCAAATACTTTTACCTGAACAATTTTTATTCTAATATTTGAATTTATAAGTTCGAATAGTTTTATTGGAATAATTTCGATTTTTTTTTTGTAATAATAATTTTATTTGAGTAATTATTGCTCGAGCTAGGAAATTCAATGTAATTTTAAAACATTCGGCCATGTCACAGAGTTCAATTCCGTTCGAAAACGGAATTGAATCCACCTCAAAATTTATAGCCCTAGCCGGACCATACCCCAAAATACCAGCGCCCCCAACAGTTTCGACTCACCTGACAAATTTCCGTATTTTAGTTTTCATTTTTAGACACCATTTCCTGCAAAAATGGGATGGATTGAATTCCAATTCCGAACGGAATTGAGCTCTGTGGCATGGCCGATAATCTAAAGGCTAAATGCTGATAGATTACACAGCTTTATGGTTTGTATAACAAATTGCACTATTATAATTGACAGCTTTAGCACGCACTGCTCGCACATTATAATTTGTGCATATCGCTATTGGATACTCGGTGCTCTTAACGTATCTTTAGCCAAATCTTCACTTTTTCAAGGAAGAAAGATTTAATAAATCTGCTTAACAATCTTAATCAGCTTACAGCGAATTCAAATTCCTGAATTTATATACGCCTTTTTATTGAATGATCACCTGCATAGAAACTTTACTTCCTTATTCTTATGTAGAAATAAAATGAAACCTCCTAAAATTTATTTTTTTTGTGTTATATCTATGTATATTCTTAAATATTTTGGGAACCATTTTCCTTCCATAAGTAATAAAGTCAAATCGTGTAATCAAAACGAATATTGTATAAAAAAAATGTGTCTGTATATTTATCTTTTAGTGTGTATATTTAAGAAATATAATATCTCTATAAGTAAAATTGTTTTTATCTGTAATTCTAACTCTTTTTAACAAACTAATCTAAGCAACAGTTTTCGTTTATTATTGTTTAAGTTTTTATAATTGTATTGGCTTTTTTTTAATTAAAATAAACAAGTGAATATTGAAGAATTGTTTAAAAACAAAAAAAGATTTACGACATTCACACAATAACTTTTAAGTGGCTACTTGCTTTTGTATATCAATTTGAATGTTCAAAAGAATTTTTTTGCCAAATAAAAAGTATTAGATTGTAATTAAAATAATATTTAGTAAATACAGGATTTATAATTTAAACTTTGATTTCAATGTCATGTCAACTTAATTTTAAGTTTTAAGTTAAAAAAAAAAAATTTAAGTAAAAAAATTAATTTAGAAGAAAATAAATGTTAACTTCAAATCAAAATATGATTATTTGTATTCGTAAATATTTTGATGAGTCAATGAATTGAATAGGAGAACGAATGTGACCCAAGTATTTAAATCGAGGTTTGTACTTTTAAAAGTATGTTTGATAATTGCTTTTTAATGTGTTCTTTGTTATGCACACACCACTGATAATCAGTTTCTTTTTGCAATTCAATATATTTAACTAAGCAAAGAAATTAAAGAGTCGCTATTGCCATAAAGGACATTAATTATAATTCAGCAAGCAGCATCTCTTTTGTTGCAATACAATACAATACAAAGTCAACTTTAGAAATGCCTTGTGACGCCAAAAATGACTAATATTCCTTTTTAAATTGCATACTTTAAGGGGTTGACAAATAAAAATTTTTTTATAGCGTATGGTCCTGAACTAAAAAATTTCATACTTAACCACGTACGTTTATTACTTTTCTTAAAAGCTCTATAAAAAAAAATAGTGAAGGCAAAGTGAAAACAATACTTAACATTTTAGAAGACAAATATTTTAAATACTATTAACTTTATTTATATGCATATGTATATTCTTTTAATGTCAATTCTCACTCACACGTCAATTATAACAAACATGTGGCTTCAGTAAGCAATTTTGTCATTTATGAATGCAATATTACTTTTGTGTACTTTTTAATAGAAAAATTATATTATTTCGACTCTATGTGACATCATTAAAAATACCTAAAATTGTAGCAATCAGTTGGGAAGACTATCAGAGAATAACAATGAGTACTCAAAAAAAATATACTTAAGTAAATAGTCTTACTTTTAGTAACCGCGTACAATAATAATTGTAGCACAAACAATTCGCACGCTCACACATTTTCTCTCCAGCAACAATGGTTATAGCAGATTCCAACATACAAAATCAAATTTACTTCGTTTATACGAAAAACTGAAACACGCTACAAATATAAATAAAAAGGCACATGCTTACATTCGGAGTATGCTTATACTCAGAGTATGGATATTTAGTAGGACAAAAAAATAATACGCATGATACTCGGGATATTTATTTATCATTTGCCACCACATAAATACATTCGTATATATAAAATGGAATGGAAAATGAGTTTTCCCCCTTTGAAAACATGCTTTATGTGTCTTTAAAAAAATAGCCCTGTGAATACGCATATGTAGCCGATTAATCCCAGCAAAAATTTACACATTACCATCAGAACTACTTGCTATATAATGACTTACTTTTCAGATTACCAAATTTTATTACTCGCTTACAAATCACATTACATAAGATTTAAAAAATTATGTACAAGTTGATAAATGAGGAGAATGATTCTTTTCGATTTAATAGATTACGTGAACATGTTACCAAATAAAAAAAGTAAGTACTTCACAGGAATCGATTATTTTAGTCCCACGCCTTGGTAAAATCATTACTTTTGTAATCCACCAAAAATGCTTAATGCCAAACCTGATTACCTTTTTTGAAATTTTTTGCTGGGATACTCAGAGTATTTTTTATACTTAAGAGTATATTTTGGTATTTCATACAGTCTATAAGTTTTAGTTGCAGTCGTTAGTGCTGCATAATTTAATAAATGTGTATGAACATAGTTGTTGGTTGTTTATAGTTATACATATACAGTTTAAAATTAATGGGTGTGTTTGCATATGGGCGTGTTTTTTTTTTTTAGCTGCACGGATTCATACTAAAAGAGTACTTAAGATGATACTTTTGCATTCTCTATTAGATAAATATGCTTTTGCTTACAGTTTACTCAGTGTTGTGAAATTAATTTATTCACCTCTTTTTCAACACTGAAACAAAAACTCGAATCGCTTCGTATAGAGTGATGTCAAGAGAAAATTTCTTACTATCGAAAATGAATAGTAATACACTTACAAATGTATTTACCAAAGGTAAATCAATAATTGTATACACAATATAATCATTTCTCATATTCCATTTCAGTCACAATTTGAATTAAATAGCTGATGTTAATAATAATCTCTACCCCAGTAGATAGACATGGGTGCTGATGAAGTGCGTGGCTGCTCAGAAAAATATCGATATTTCTAGTTTAATTTTTTTACTCTTTTTTAGAAAATCATATTAATTCATAAAAATATTTCATTCGATAAGGAAAGGGACCTAAGGGTAAAACCCGGTTTTGTTCAGGAGAGCCATTTTAAAGATTTAAATACGTGTATCTTTGGTGTACTTCGATTTCATAAAACGCGCATATCTCTGGGAGGGAACACTTTTGGGGCATGGGATCGGTCTCATTCGATGCTCAGATGTTGTCCACATCAAAAAAAAAAAAAAAAAAGTGAAAGTTGATTTTTGTTTTACCCTTAGGTCCCTTTCTCTATGCGCTGTCACATATACGGAACTTAAGCCCGATTAAGCAATTATTGCTGATTAGAAATTAATTTTGGTTCGAAGGCAATTTCGATCACGAGTGCGGGAATTAGCTCGCAGTTTTGTTAAACTTAAGAATAACAATCCGGAATTTTATTGCCATGTTATAATAATAGCCCAAACACTTTTTCCGTTGCGAACTACAATATACAAATTCTTAAATCCTTTCCCGCTAGATTAAACTAAGAAAACAAACACATCACACACATTTGACAAAGTTGTTGACAAACTATGCATTACAAATAAATAATGTGCAAGCGACGGCATGAATGTATAAATAAATGTATTTTTATTCGTAAGTATTTCGTAGTTAAACTAGCAAAATGGATTAAATTGCAAAATAAAACTTTTCATTGCCATATTAAGCATTGTTATTAAGAATGTGTGTGCTTGCTGTATGACATTATTTACGAGTGTATGTGTGTATGTGTGTATGCATATGTATGTATGTATATCCAAAAGGCATAAAATGCACTTCCCTGCAACAATTGTGTGTTTTTGTGCTGGTGCCCCCGTGTTTCTTGCACACACGTTACGTGCCAAGCGAATAAAAATAGTGTAAATGCCACCAGGGGTGATTATGAGCTGACATACACATACATACATACATATGTATATATTTACTTACAAGAGTATGTTTGTATATACATACATACATACATATATGAATGTGCATGAATATTGAGGACTTTTAACCGGCAGTAAAATACAAAGTGAAAAAAATATATGAAAATTTACGCTTACATAAATTATAACTTATTATAAGAAAATCCATTTATTAGTTTCCCAACAAAATGTAAACAAGATTTTTCACTTGCATAAGTTTTCTGGCACATACATACATACATATGCTCAGTTCTGTAATTTACAAAATGTAAAACTTTTTTTTTAATTCTTCAGTTTCGTATTTAGTTAGTTCTCTTAATTTTGTTGCATCGTAAATAAATAATGTGCTGTCAGAAATTTTGCAATTTTGTTTTTCTTAAAATGTTCATAAAATTTGTTGGAAGGCATATGCATTTACTAGAGTATGCAATTATTCGACTTTTGGTTTTGTCCGTGTAAGGAATTAATCGAATTGGGGATTTTAATATTGCTCGATTAATCGAGTAAAGTTTTTCTACTTTTTGTGGTATTTTCTTTGTCTCATCTAAATACGTGAAATGATCTATTATACTTTTAAAATTTTTATGTATAGGGTCCGCCATCTAGCGTGTTTTTTTTCAACTAGTGCTTATTGGTAACACTTAGCTCATGCCTGATTTGACAGATAATTAGTTTTATCCTTCCGCTGAACGAATATGGTTGTGTATACGCTTGAACAACGCTGGGAAATATTGCCTGCGATCGACTTACAGAAGACGCCGATTTTGCCAAAAAAAAAATCATCTTTTCAGATGAAGCTCATTTTAATCTTGGCGGGTATGTAAACAAGCAAAATTGTCGCATTTGGGGCACAGAAAACCCGCACGCATGCATTGAAAAGCCGACGCACCCAAAACGAGTCACTGTTTGGTGCGGATTTTGGTCCAGAGGCATAATTGGGCCAATGAGCAAGGAGTGGCCATTACAGTCAATGGCGATCGTTATCGGGCCATGTTGAACGAATTTTTGTTCACAAAAATTGAAGAGGAGGATATTGGCAACATTTGGTTTCAACAGGACGGCGCTACGTGCCACACAGCCGAAGCTACACTCGATGTTTTGCGCCCTGTTTTCAAAAAAAAAAAAAAAAAAGTTATCTGGCGGACCCTATATTAGCTTTTAATAAATTTACGGAAAGTTAGTCGTAAAGGGGACCCATGCTCAGAAAATAAGTTTTGCAAAAAAACGACCTTGAAGTTAACAAGTTGATTTTGATGCGCCTTTATGGCTTTTATGGCTTAAAACTTGTTACGAATCTGGAATTAGATTTTAAAAATTCAAAATGGCGGATGCAGTATGACGGACAATTTTTGTAATATTATTGGATTTGCTTGAAACTCGTCATTCAGGGATTTTCGGGGTCGCTGATTACGAATCTGGTATTATGAATCTAAATTCAGGCTTTTAAAATTCTAAATGTTGGAATTTTTATTAAAAATTTACCGGATTTGCTTAAAGCTAATTACTCTGTTGTTTTTAGGTTACCAATTAGCAGTTTAATGTTTTTAGTTCTATTTATCAGTTCTATTGTGATTTCGAAGTGTTAAAAAAAGAAATTCGTAAAAATTTACAAAAGGAAGTTTTTGCTTTTTTTTTATCAAAAGTGTATGTTGAAGCTTATTTATGACAAAACTAATGCAGTAAGATAGCTTATTTCAGCTTATTTATAATTTTGTAACAAGAGCAACAGAAACAATAGAAATAAATGTCACGTGCGACTGTGATTAAAATTGAATTTAAAAAATATATATTAATCATTTTTGTGTATAATCAAAACTATCACATGCATAACATTCTAAAATTAGTCCCATTAAAATATTCCTTCAGGTTTCGCTGAAATAAGCGTTTTAATTGTTGGCCGAAATGAAACAACTTTTTTTGTCACATGCAAATTCCTTGGTTTTTTATTTTTTCGTACATCAAAGGTGAAAAATAACTCAATTCTCTTCGCTACGATGTCGTTCTGTCTGTCACAGGCTGTTTTCTCGAGAACCATAAGAGCTACGAACCTGAAATTTTCACAGAATATGTGAAAACTTTGGCCCATATAACAACATATGACAGTTAAAAATTAAAGGGGTTTCTAAAGCGAGCAAGGAAAAATGTTGATCTTGGAAACCGTAAGAGGCAAACTCTTGAAATTTTCCAAAAGCTAAAACTAAACAATCCCAAAGTCCGAAAAAAATCGCCAAAACGGAAAAAACTTAAAAAGCGCTTTAACAAAAAAAATCGCCAAATTAAAAACAAATCGCCAAAAAGCCAAACAATCGTCAAAACGAAAAGAACGGTAAGATTAAAAAAACACTAAAATTAAAAAACGCTTAAAACAACAAAAAAATACCAAAAACGAAAAAGCGCCATAACTAAGAAAAAGTACAGAAACTAAAAAAATCGGTAATCGTTTGCAGGGTAATTAAAACTTTTAAAAAATTTATACACCAGGTAAGATATTCGATTCTGTAGGCAAAAGTTCGTATAGTATTTAATTTTTTCACTTTAAATGTGTACGTCGGTCACGTTTGACATCATGGAAATGCCCATATGTATGTAAAAACTAATAAAAATGTGTGACACTTCTTTAAGTCGATTTCTGGGTCATATTTACAAACCAAGTTACAACTCTATTCGGGTCACTATCTCGTCGATGGGCCTTTCGTTTTCTGGTTCGCTAGTAGGGTGTTTCAACGCCTTTGAAGAGGGGTTAATTATTTAGAAATCTAAAGAAAATATTTTTATATAAAAAAGTAGAACATAAATAAATAAATATCAAATTAATCTCTTACTTTAATCGATTAATCAATTAATTGAGATAAATTGTTCGGGTTATTCGACTAACGAAAAACGCTTTTATCAGTATTCAATCAAATAGTAGCAACAAATTTCTCGATTAAGCGAATAACTATTAATCGAGTGGATATTCTTACTTTTTCTTGGATTTCTTGCCCCTAACCTAAAAACAATGCAAGTGGCAGGTGTTTTCAACAACATACGAGTATATATATGTACATTTCAATGAATAAACTATTATCAAGTGATGCCTTCTAAACAAGACAATCTTGACTAAAACTAAAAAATAAACTTTTCCCACATATCCTCAAGTAATGCATGCAGAAAGCAAAACACTTAACTGAGTTACGGGTTTATGTAAGTAATTAAAGTTTTAGGGAAAATATTAAAAGTTTAAGAACTGCAGCCACAAGCAGCGAAGGTAAATATATTTTTAAAGCAAATGTTTGCAAGAAAATTTATGTTCTTTCAAAAAATATACATATAAAAAATATGTGGAATATAAAGAGTTTAATTGCACCAAATTTAAATCTGTTTTCAGTTTTTTTCTATCACGTACGTGATGCATGACTCATTTTATTTCTAATTCATGATGTTTCACCATCCTGAAATAAATCCCGAGGGATCAGCTTTTTACATTACATGCAGTACTCACACGGAAAAATGTCGTATTAAAATCTGCGAAAAAAAATTTAAAATGTTTCGGTAGTGATATTAATTCATATGTGTTTCATGTTAATTCAACATGATTCATAGTAAGCTTAAAAAATTCTTATTGAAATAAGTTAATTTCATGTTTTTACTTTTAAATTTGGAACGATTTTCCGTCATCCCGCGTCAAATTTGGTTTATAAACTTAAAGGGGTCGGCTATGTGTCAACTTCAGTGATCACTAAAATACTCTCATAGTGATTTAACATCTCAGTACTATTAAATCAAAATGAAGAATCATTTTAAATTAAAATTATTTCCAGATATTACCAATGAGCTGGCAATTGTAGGGTCGGTGTTAGATGAAGGAATGTGTGACAGATCGGTTGAATTACTGATAGGTCATTACTGCAGAGAACTCAGTAATTGGGTGGAGAGCAAGACCAAACGTTCATGGCTAAGAAGTGGTGATTGTAGAGTCCTGAGTAAAGTTTTAGTCACATAACTTTACTCAGGAAGTTCCAAACTGCTACTGGATATGAATAGTAAAGCGATGCGAGTCGTGATAGGCACGCTGACTAGTCGCTGCTCGGTCAGAGCAAGGACCAGTATTTGGGAAACTGGCACTTTAGATTTCTGTAGGACGTGCGGGTATGAAGAGGAACCAGAAACTATTGAGCATATTATCTCCCATAAGCTTAGATGACTGAGCAGACGTTTCCATGAGAGCGTTAGTGATTTCGGTAACTGTAAACTAGAGGATATCAGGGTCTTCATCATGGGATATCAGGGACTTCATCATTCAGTGGCTTAGTGACAGATAATTGCAGCACTTATGGATACAAATAAGACTTAAAAATTATTATTAACGCATGTAAACAGAAGGGAATCACAATGGACCCAACTGGCTTTCCGAGTGGAGGTGTGTTATAGCACCACCCTTCCTAACCTAACCTATTTCCAGATACAGAAGATTGCAATATGATGGATTAAACTCTATATAACGGATGGGCCATCTATCGGTTTAAGTTTGAACCACCAGTTATTTCGAATCTGGCAACACTTATGTCATTCTATTCTGCCACAAAATTCAATATTTTATCTCCACTAAACGAAATTAATCGATTTACCCTTGAGACACTTTGGAATTTATTGGAAATTTATTTCCAAAACAAAGACAATTGGTCGGAAATTGCAGAAAAATTATTTTTCCAAAAAAAAACATCTTTTCGCATGAAGCTCATTTT
Organism: Nowickia ferox; assembly: GCA_936439885.1. Taxonomy (NCBI): domain Eukaryota; kingdom Metazoa; phylum Arthropoda; class Insecta; order Diptera; family Tachinidae; genus Nowickia; species Nowickia ferox. The sequence goes on along the minus strand of OW387023.1, from coordinate 14,427,587 downwards.
CATTTTGGTGGGGATTTTAATTTCGTATCATCAATTCCAATTAAATTAAAAACTGACATATTTCCACCTTTTCAAACAGATAAATCTTAGTAAATACTTTTATTCATAAATTTTCAAAATATTTCGCAATGAAAATAAGTTTTTTGATACCAATTGTTCACACGATCCATTTCCATGTGAAATTTTATTTATGATAAGCCTGAATAATTGTCTCTTGCTTTAAAATACGTTCTTTTTTTGTCTCTCCTGAAAAATTATTATTTGCCACTTGCAACATTATTTGCGGCTAACCTTCAAATGAGCATTTGAATTTCCACATTCGTGATACCACTGCCGCGAAACGACCCCATACACTCGAAAAAGTGCTAGAAAATTGGTCCGATCAAATGGGGTACTGTGAGGCCAGCCGCAGCAGCCATATGAATGAAATAATATTCCATCTCTAACCGGAACAATTGTACTTCACAACAAAAAAAATAAACTTGTCAAAATTTCAAACCGTTTCTGTTTTATTGCATTTCTAAATCTAAATTTTACAAACATTTAAAGGATAGTTTTTGTGCTCACCAGTGTATTTAGTCGTGATGTGTTTACCATCCACATTTAAAAATACCGGGCTTGGGGAATGGTGAAATTATGAAAGTCCCGAGTATTTCCGTTCAGCTTTCCTAGTCACAGTCTATTCCTATTCTACACATATAGACTAGTCATAGTCTAGTCTCACCATCTATGTAGTCATATAGTCCAGACAAATATCACCCATAATTTAGTCATGGGCTAAATAGTAATTATTGAAATTATTAAGTTGCCAAATTTTACTGTTTAAGAATACAAAAGCAAAGGTTTTTTCTGATTTTATTCAATTGCACAAATGTTACTTATTCTCTATATGAATTTATATTTCCATATATTATATACGATTATTTACACATTTGCTGGAAATGATGGCAATTCTCACAAAATAAATTTCCACTTAATAAACTGACATAAACACAAACACACCATTAAGGTAATTTACGGGCTTAGAAAGGCCCAACGTATTTCCGGTAACCATAAATTATTCAATTTAAACATAAATAAACAACACAGTAATTTTCAACACTGTTCTTGTTTTGTATGAATTCATAACAGAGAGAGAGAGAGAGAGAGAGACAGACAAATAAACTGAAAAATACTAAACATTTTTGTATAGAAAAATCACCAAAAAAATGTTTGTCTTAATAAGGATGAAAGGTTAAAAGTTTATTGAAAACTCATTCAATTCGTTTTCTTTTTCTTTTTTTTACAGTAAAGTCCAAACAGCAGTAGTAATAAGCAAAAAAAAAAGTTAATTTATCTTTTTAACACAGGATACAGTTGAAAATAGGAAAAGGGTATTATTTGCAAACAGGATGAAACAATACAAGCAAGCAGTCATTGAGCCAATGAAGAGTATTAAACAAAAAACTACCAGAATTTCTTGTAAAGTTCAAAATTAAACACTTTGTATTTTGTTCAGAACGAATCTTAAGCAACAATCTTATGAGTTGCTTTCTTTGTAAAAAAAAGCAGTTTAAAGAGGAATAATGATGGTAGTCCGGAAAACAGCAGCAAAAAAAAATAAGTTAAACAACATTAATAACTTGCAGCTGCCAGCACAAGCAAATAACCTTAAACACATTTTAGATGCTGGCAAAATAAACAAGCAACAACAAAAGGAAGAATCTTTTATATTCGCAGTTTGCTTCTTCATCAGGTTATTTTTATAAATGGCCTTTCCTTAAGCGCTTCCTTTCCTGTCTTTTTAAATATCATCGAAACTTTTGATTCTGTTGAAAGGTCTTTTGATGTCATTATGTATGAAATAGAACATCGTGCAAGCATCCGCCGCGACTTTGCTGGCTGGCGCTTATCCGAAATGTCCAATTTTTCATGACTAGCACACAAATCTGACTTAATTCAACTGAGAGCATGGGTTGTGTTGGCTGTTAATGTTTGTGGCTTATTTAGATAGACCTGCGTCTTAAGAAAACCTCCACACAAAATAAGTAAGACGGAATCAAAGTGCAAGCTCTCGGTGAACCGTTAATATCACCTCCAGATGAGATGGTCAGGCCTTGAAATCACTCCAATAGAATTTCCAAAATGGCATTAGCTGTGTGGCACTTATCTCTATTCTATTGAAACCACAAACCATTCAATTCTGGTCAAAAGAAGCCAGAAGCTGGAGCTGAGGGTGGCGTTGACTGAACGTTGACAACAAAAGCGAAGGTCCCGCTTTCGAGCCCGGTCTCCGACAGTCATTTAAAAAATAATAATAAAACCACGCATTATTCTGATGTGCATTACTTTGTAGGAAAGTTAAAGTGGTAAAGGCATAGACACCAGCCACTGAACCACACCGGCTTTAGCTGATACTAGTTCTAATGTAACATCAGAGCGCCCTCCTTCGTTGATATTGTGTACCAGAAACATCGGCGAAGTAAAATAGCTAACTAGCGGTCTGCACTAGCCATTAACTTGGTATGGGCTTCATGTCGAACCTCGCAAATGGCTAATGGCCATGTTTCGTCCTTGCTCTGTCATTGATTCCCGAACATATGGCTGAGCAACAATGTTCGCCATGAGATTCGCCGTCCGCAATCATTTGTAATAGACAGCAAAGAGACTGAACGAAATAGGTAAATATACCATCTCTAATGCGCTACCGCAAAATACTTTGATATGCCTGAACATGGACATCGCACGTATTCACCACAACAAAGAAGTTGATGAGTTTTTCACAGTTACTCTGCCGGCGTCATCTTCATGTCATGTCCACGTCGATGGCTCGTGAAGACGAAGGGTAATAAAATATCTGCTAAGGACAGCTTCGAAAATTTAATACGCCTCATTGACACCAGAGGCGCTGCAACACTGCATTAAAAAAGTAAAAAAAGCAGAGTTGCAAAGGAATGAAGCTTTCCTCTACCTCTATGCCTTTCCTAAAAAAGGTAACCCCTAGTAGTAGGCATTCATTGCCTCAATGTTACTTCTATTTAAAAGAAAATCATCGACTTATAGCGCTTGCCATTGACGTTGATCGAAGATATATGTAAGCAGTGAACCATTCTGGATCTCATGTGGATTGGTGTCGTGCGAAGTTCGACAATTCATTCACTCATAAATAAGCCTCATTGCTGTAAATCATTTTTCCATGAAAATTAGGGTCAGCTTCCTTCAAGGCCCATTCAGCGAACCCACATCGTGGTTTATGATTTTTACTTTCAGCTTCTGGGACAGTTGAATTTTGCACGGCTGCAGGTTTGAGTCACGTTGCAAAATTTTCCAAGTTATTGACTTCCTCGAACTTTCCTGCGCTCTCTCACGGATAGCGGCGATGTTTCGACAGCTAGACAGGTGTTTCATCGATGTACTGGTTTTATTTGATTGCTTAGTTAGCCACTGGACTCAGTTATCCATCCTCTCCTTACGAAGATTATGGCTACAATAAAATTACCGAATTGCATTGAACGTTGCCCGTACAGAAGATTAATTTTCATAAAACAATTTTATCATTTGTAAGTGTTGTTGGATGCTATATCCATATGGGATGATTTGTAAAGACAGTCTGAATAAATGACAGCCAATTTGACAGAGCCCTTTATAAAACAAAAACAATCTTATTAATAAAAGTTTGCGTGGTGGGGAAAAAAATTTCAAACAGGTGTTGGAAGAACCATTAACTGGAAGTATCTAAATGCCATCGAGCAAAATTTTTGATGCATACCAATGAAAAGCTTAAATTGAAAAAGTAAAAGTACAGTGAGGCAAAAATTTTTTGCAACAAAAAAGTCATTAAGAGTCATTTATTTTCACATAAAAATGCTTACACAAAAACTTCACATGCTTTATGGAGGCACTTTTAGGATTTTTTTTTTTTTTTTTAAAAGCTTTCTCCATCTCAAAGGCTATAAAAATTTAGCTTTAAAATTTCTGATTAAATTTTGCTTCCTTGTTGCTCATATCAAAACACAAACAAACTTAGGGAAGTTGATGATGATGATGCTGCAACAAATCACATTGGTTACAAGACACTCGAAAAAAAAATAGTGGATAGACGATAACACGTGGAAATTTATAACAGAGAAGATAAATGAAAAACCAGTTAAACGATGCCAGAACTCGCATGGAAATAGCCCGGCTTCAGGATAGCTACAACTCTTTCTATAGAAATGTTAAGCGAAGTTCTCGCAGAGACATGCGGAAATGGACAGAAATCCTTGCAATAGAAGTACAAACGATAGCAGAAACAAAGTAGAACCAGAGAGCTGTATAGATCAACAAAACCACGTATTAATAATGAAGTTGACTCCGGATATTTCTCTTCACTTCGGACAATAGTCAGCTTGATATTTGGGCACAACAATACTCCAACATATTTTTTTTTATATATAAAGAGAAGTAGTAGTCTGCTTTTTTGCACGTTTTTAACGACATTTCTGAAAGGTTATAATATTTCTAAGCGGCGACGCGCGGAATTAAAATAAATTCTATTTATGAGTGACGCCTCTCGAAAATGCCGCTTCTCCGCCACGCACCACTTTTCCGCTCACTGCATGAACCCGACTTAAAACAGCAAGAAATTAAATTATAATTATCATTTGTTACCAGCATTTTGTAGTACTTTTTGCGAATCATTTCCTGTATACCTTCTGCCTGTATGCTTTACTTTGTAATTGTAATGAATAAATTATTTAGCGAAATGCTGTAACATTTGTTAATTGTCATGCCTCTTTTATTTGTTTGTTTGTTTGCTTCTTAAATTTAGTGTTTTGGTTTTAATTGCTCTTTTTTGCCCAGATGTCGGATAATGATAGTAAAGAAGAAAACAGCAATAAACATTAACAATAACTTTTTTGTTTAAAACAAAAAGAGGAGAAAACAAACATGCGCAATTAATGTATGCTTTAAAATTTAAATTTAAATTATTTAAACATTCATAATGATGAAAAAGTTTATGATGAACGAGAAGTCATTATCAAAATGGGTTGACAGTTAATGGTCTGGTCGCTAAGAAACAGTTGTATATGGAGTTTTACTGCCAGTTTATAGAAGCCATTTAAAAATTCTCGTCTGCCTATTTATATTGAAAACAAACAAAAAAAAACACTCACAATTTGTTTTTGTTTTCAATATAAATAGACAGACGAGAATTTTTACATGGCTTCTACAAACTGGCAGTTAAAAAAAACCGTTTGCCAGAAAACGCGTTTGAAGTTTTCATTTTACACACAACTTAATGGAGAAATAAAATTTTATTTTTGAGTAGAGAAGATATTTGTATGAAATTTTTAAACAATATAAAGAACGATATGAAGATTAATGTGTAGTTTTCATAACCCCCTCCCCGACCCTCTAGACTGACAATAAATTCATTAACATACATACATATATTGCAGCAAATGTCAATATATTAATATTGCCAATGGAGACAGGTCATTGCCAGTGCTTGCAATAATTGCGGCAATAATTGTCAACAGTTTTTCGTTGACCATTATTGCGAACACGAAACGTCAAACTCGGTGTTAATTTATGTTCGACTTTCCTGTATTGCGTTTGACATTTAGGTAATATTAGTGAAATTGGAAAATATACATATACACCCAGAGAGAAAACAGCTTAAAATCAATAAACACCATATTGAATTAATAAGAAATATTAACGAAAGTCTAGTCATGTTGAAATTTCTTATTTCAATATGGAAAAATATTAATTTACAGTATTTATTTATTAATTTTATTAATATTTAAGTATTTTAATACTAGTTTTTATTGTATTGAAAATTATTGAATTAATGTAACGCGTCCTTAATTTTAAGTTGCAGCTTTTCCCTGAGACATGTACATATGTATATTAAAAAAGGAAAATAGTCGCTTAAAAACGTGTGCAGTGAATTAATTTGTGTTGATATAAGTTTATAAAAATAAAAATTCGTTGGATTAACCAGATATTTACAAGTGAATTGTGTTTTTATTCTGCACCTTCCTTGTTGACTTTTTCCATATTATGGCTGCGATTTACCATAGCCTTAACATAAGTAAAGCTATCAGCAATACGCAATATACGCTATTCTATTCTATTCGCTATTGCCATATTGCAAACATATTAATTGCCAGTCTAGACGGGTCTAGGGAAATTATATGAAAAACAATCAAATTTTTGCGTGATTCCTATACGAATTTTCTACACAAGTGGTTTGCTTGTATTGTGGAAACTACACATAAATCTGCATCACTAACCCGAAAATTCTATTTTTTTAGTTATAACGTTTTTTTGAGTAAATGAGCGATATACGAGTATATGTAAATACAGTACAAGCCTATTGACGAAATCATCGGTTACATAGTGTCCACGCCTGACGATTTTATATCATAACTCGTAATATAACGCCGGCAGAGCAACTGTCATTTTTTCATTAATATCAACACAAAGCGGTAGACGTTAATGATTTTATATCATTATGAATCAAACAAATATTTGCAAAATACTTGCCAAAAATATATAATTTGGGCGTTGCTTAATTTTCTTTGTTATTGTTTATTTTTCAAACAACTGATTGATTTTCTACGTGCCCAAACTAGCACGAAGAAAAAGTACGGGCTGTTTCGTGCAAGAAGAAGAACATTACTCTCGCAAAACCTCTCTCATTTACCCAATTTTCGAGCAGTGTTGTCAGATTAGGGGATTTATTCCCAAATTGGGGATTTATTTTTCGAAATGGGGATAAGAATTTTGGTTTGGGGATTGAGGAATTAATTGGGGATAACTTTTATGTTTTGGGGATTTTATGAGATATTTTGGGGATTTGTATATTACTTAATATTTTTTTCATTTATTTCTCGGAATATTTTAATATCAATACATATTCCAATTGCTCTTTTTTAATCCATAAATAATATAAAATGATAAATGGCAACAATGAACTCTTCTTTAACATTTCTTGTTAGCAAGATTTAAATAAGGTTTAGTAGAAAGCAAACAGGTACTCGCATTGGGGAGATTGCTCATCAGCTAATTTTATTGTTTACACGTGTGTGCTCCATAACTTACAAATTATTTGACAATTAGTTCTATACCTTATCTGATGCTTACAGTTTTATATACAAATAACAGACAACTTAAACATGTTTTGGGCAGAAGCTTGTTTATATCCAGATGCCGCTGGATCATGGCCGTTTAAAGCACTGGTAGAGTATTGTATATATTAAATTTACTTTGTGTATCAACGAGCAACGCTTGCATTGAACGAGTTTTTTCGGCAATGGAGTCAATAAAAAATTAAATTAGAAACAAAATTCAGTGCTTAAATCTCTGTTACGAATTAATATACATTTTAAAAATAATTGAATTTGTTGTGACACTTCTGATCCATCTCCAGAAGTGGTAAAATTAGTACAAATTGCCTTTTGGGGAATTTTGGGGGTAAACATTTTGAAATTGGGGATGTCAGTCGAAAGAAATCTGGGAACCCTGTTTTCGAGTACGGGATGAATTTTCATCATGATATCAATTTGACATTCATCATGATATAAATTCATCAGGTGTCGACGCTATGTAAACATTAAGACATATCGCCATATATGCAAAAAAAAGTGCAGCGCACAGTGGCTCAAAAACATGTTTTTTTTTTTTTTTGCCAAAACTGTAACCTTTTAACTATGTAGTTGAGATATTTAAGTAATTTTTTAGCGGCTCAGAGGCTCTTGAGCAATTCTAGCCCAAAGTTTAATTTTTATTTTTTTTACATTTTGCACACACTCACATTTGGGTGTTTTTATTTTTTAAAACTTCTTTATTTATGAAATAAAGGTTTTATGGCTATCTTTGGCTTAACAATGAGTTTTAAGGCAGTAAAGAAAGTCCCGGTCCAGACTTGCAATTTTTGTTGCAGCAATTCTTCAATATGTGGGAGAGTGTTGAAATAGAAATACATACATTTCATATTCCTTTCTCGCTCTTTTGCACTAAAAAATAAAAAGTTGCTGCAACAAAAATTGAAAGTCTGGACCGGCACAAACATTCCAAACTGCTCTTTGCTTTCCATTCATTTTAAAACTCCAAAGAATCCTCATGTTGATTTCAAATTAAATTAAATAATGAACTTTTCATACAAATTGGTAAAATTTTTTTAGAGAAGGGAACAACTTTTGGCAAGCCATGCCTCCCATGAATTGTTTTTAATTTTCTTTTTCTTGTCTGACGTTACTTGTAATCGTATTATACTGCCCATTCAACAAGACTGCAAAACTTTTAAATATTTATTATAATTAAAAATGCTGATTTGTCATAAAGTTTACGAAAAGCAAAAAAATAAGTGGATAATAAAACAAGAAGAGAAATATGCAACAAGCTATAAAATTTAAATTAATGTCTGAGAACTCAGGGACAACAGAGGGAAAAAACCATAAGAAAGTTGTATATTAAGAAGAAAAAAAGTTTACGAAGAACTTCTAGTCATTTTTATTATTATGATATTTTTTATTGCATTTAAATGGTTGTACTTTTTTGATATTTACAAAAAAAAAATCAAAACTTTTTTGTTATTAAGAGTTGGCTTATACAAAAAAAAATAGGAAATTAGTAACAGAGATGCGCTTTTTCTTAGTGTGCAAGGGGAAGAAAATTCAGTTAGTTCTAGTTTAAATCATTTCCTTTTTTGCTTTCTTAATTTGAACACGTCTGAACAAAATAGTAATATTTTTTAATACCAAATTTGTGCAATATGTTGCTAATGCCAGTTTTCGTTTATAGAACTTCCATATGCTAATATATTTATTCAAACTTACTATTGCTAATAGCAAAAATAATATAATATTTCAGCAAAATTTGATAGTGCTTATTTTTAAATATCTTTTGATAATGGTAATTTATTTTTGAAAAATATTGCTAGTGCTGCTAGTTTTTTAAACTATTTGCTATTTAAAATTTTTTAAATGCTGTAACTTGCTAATGCTATTTTATATTTTGCTGACTTAAACTTTTTAAAATACTTTGATAATGCCAGCTTTTTAAATATTTCGTAAATAAGTTTGCTAATGCTAATTTGTTGCATGTCAGCTTTTCTTTAGCAAAACTTACTAATGTTAATAGCAAAACTATATTTTTAGCAAAATTTGCTAATGCTATTGCTAATTTTAATTTATTTTCTTAAAAATGTCGCTGGCGTGTGCTAAGTTTTCACGGCAATCAGATAAGTAAAAGATCATAAAATCAAAGAAAAAAATTTTTAATTTTATGACAATGTGACCAATGGAAGCTATACATACCCTCCCATGCAAAAAATTTAAAATCGGTGTAAAATTTAGGGAGCTATGAAGTAACAAACATATAAAAAATACAGACATATTAAGCTAACGATATGTAATATGTATGCGTGTGTTTATATAAGAAATATTTTTTAATCTGATTTGCAATGTCATTTAGCTTTAAACTTAAGCCACAGAAAATAATTTTATTATTATTAAATGAAGGAAAACAGAATAAAAAAATAAATGCGGAAGTAAAATTTCTGACAATAAGAGATTTTTTAAGAAAATTTACAGCAAAAGGAAGTAAGTAGAGAACAATAATAAATTAGTTACACCAATCCCATGATTTTCACCAAGTTTAGGGAATTTCTTATTATGTATACATAATATTCGTACGTACAAGGTGGCGCAAAGGTGATCATCTTATGGGAAGGTTGCTATAGTTTTTGCAAATGACGGGTTTCGAATTAGAGAGTAGACACCAGAACAGGCATTTGCCGCCGTTTGCAAAAAATATAGCAGTCACAGCGAATGAAATAAAAAAATAAAGAAAAATAAATAAGAAAGTAAAACATTTTACAAAATTTTACTAGTTTGTGGTAATAAGGCTCAATGGCTAAACATGCCTTTTCTTGATTTCCTCGCGGCGTTTTATAATAAACAACCGCACAGCATAAAAATAATCGTCCCTGTTCTGCACATCGACTAAATTTGAAATTGTACGATTTACAAAATTAATACCTAGTGCTCCTGCATACGTTTTTAAAATCATATACGATACCTTTCTTTCGGTATATAATAGAAAAATTAAAAAATTTCTGAAAATATGTTTCCATTAGCGGTGTTAGTTTTCTAAAATCGTCCGATTTCCAATAAACTTGCTTTAATGAACAGAACAGATGCAAATTTTCGTGCGTTAGGGCAAATGCAAAATATCGTAGCTTTTCTTTGGATTGTGTGTGTATTTTGTTGTGTCCAAAAGCCGAAAAGCCATCATAAAACTGTTGCTAAAACAAGAATTTTAAAAAAGTTGACAATAACACCCCAAAATTTTTTTTGTAACACCCGCTTCCCACACCAACCCACTCTCTTTCAACAAAAATTTTGCAAAAACAAATAAGGGCGTAATTTTGTATAACGCAACGCCAAGCGTTTAAAAATTTTATATGGAAAAAATTTAAATTACAAAAAAAATTTATGCAGAATTCGTCAACGCTAGGCGTTGCGTTTTACACAATTAGGCCCTAAATTTTTATTCTCATGACACTTTTCACAAATAGGATCTCTACAGAAGATGGAGAGGTCACTTCATACTAACATTTTCTTGGGACTCCACTGCAAGTAAATTTTAGGTAAGCAATTATTTGCTTAGCTGCAAGCGTCTCAAAAAAAAATAATCTTTTATGACATGAAGCCTGAGCTTCAGCCATAAGTTCTATAGCACCGAAGACAAAAACTTTTTCACTTCACAAAAAACATACTAATAAAAACACGAAATTTTACACATATTACCAATATTTAGTAAAACAGTTTCATCTTTTTTTCTTAATTACACACAATACTAGAGGTATTGTAATCTATTTTGGTAAAATTTTAAATATAACTATTTTTTTTAATCACTTTTTGCTTATTACATTTTTTTACAACTCAACAGTTCGCTGCAAGGCGAATTGATATGAGTTCGCCTTGCACAGCTGCTTACATTTAAACAGAGTTGCCAATTAGCAGACATTTCTGGCATGTATTTCGTCGGTGTTAGGAATTTAATCGTGGTTTTTCCAAAAAGCGAAAATTGAAAATTTAAAATTAGACACATAGTTCCCTATTGTTTTGGAAACTGTTAAATAAAAGAAACAAATATCAGATATTTTCTGCATACTTTTAGGAAAAATCCGACATATACAGACCAAATATGATTAACAATCCCAGGGAATTTTTTCCGTTTCCAATTCATCCTATTATGAAGTACAATGTCCAGAGGAACAGACAGTATTTTAAATTCAAAAACATAAATTACTTTCTGCCTTTAGGAAAAATACTAAAGCGCACTCAATTTTGCACGCCTGAAGTCGCAAAACTGATAGTGTCTAGAAATTTGGTGGTTTCAAACCGCAAGTGTATACTGATTGGAGCTGATGTATTTCTTGTAGACTAAATTTTCAATCAAATGAAAAGTTTTTTTAAGATTTTAATTAATCCGAAACATTGCTTCGATTTTGGCAATTGGTTGTCTCAGCTGTCTGCATATAAATTGGCGATTTATACAAACAGCTTTATTTAATTGTAGCTTTTTTATATAAAATTTCTTTGTTAATTTAAAGCACAATCACACTTGGAAAACATTCGCCCAAATAATCGTAACCACTAAAAGATAGTGAAAAACCTTTTGATTCAGACACGTCCTTATTAATAAGTTAAACAGTGTTATACATAACTAATGGACAATGTCAGAAATCTAATACATATATATTATTGGATATATTCAATACAGATTTCTTTCCAATTTTCACCATTGTGTAGCGATAGCTGTGAGTGAGCAGATATGGAGCAGCAACATCGGGATACAAAATTTAATTTACATTTGCGAACAACGTGTACGTAGTAACACAAGCATTTACATGAATTTCATTAAAAACGATTTTTGAACTTTGACTTAACAATATATATTTTTTTCTTTATTATTTAAATTAAATAGGTATTTACAGTACGATTTCATATAATTAAATTCTTTTTCAAACGTATATGTGTGTAAAACAAAATGTGATCTTACTTATTGGTATATACAAAAAAAAAAAGAAAAAAAAATTAAAATGAAGCGAGAGGAAAAAAATTAACTTAACGACAGAAGACTTAAATTAGTTACTCGTATATAAAACTGAGAAGCTTATTTCAACTAGAAATATTTTGGTATTATACTATCTTTTATGTATATATGTATTTTATAAAAGAAAACATAAATATATATTTTTTTATATAAGAATGTCAACTACTTCAGGAGAATGCAGTTTTAAATATCAAATTATTCAATGATTTCATTGGTTTAAGATGTTTTGAAGCAATAAAGAAATTGTGACCATACATTCGTTTAATTTTTCAACAAATAATCCATTTCGTTTTCAGTCTTTGTTGTGGCCATATATTGATCCAACTCTTTATCCAAATCATCCTTATTTACAACCGGTTTTGATGCTGCACTTGTTTTATTTCCTAAAGATAGAAATAGTTTTTGTTTGCATTAAAATCAAGCTGAAATAAAAAGAATTTTTATGTAAATATGTTTGTCTGAACCATAAATCCGTTTCTAAAGAGTACGTCGTATTTGATGTCTCCTGTGTACAACTTATGGTTCGTTTTTACCTTGATTACGAGAACCAGCGACATTGCTACCACGTCGTCCTCGTCGTTGTTGTACTTGAGCTTTACCATTGTTGTTTGGTCTTCTTTGTCCCTTGGTGTTGGCATTACCACCTCTCTGTAGACTGCGTCCGCGTGGAGCCCAACCGTTACGTTGCATTTTTGGCCCTTGTTTCTTTTGCTGACCTACCTGACCCCTGCGTGTTCGGGAACGTGATGCTGAGCGGACATTGCCATTTCTAACATTGCGTGTAGCAGATCTTGAATAAATATTTAAGAAAATTGTTTTAATCTTTGATCTTACTAGATCAACAGTTTTAGTCTTGAGCAAAAAGTTCTAAATTTTTCAAAATCAGAAGGGGATTAGTGTCCAACCCACAACTATTATAGTGAATAGTACAATTATGCCTTTTAATTCGTTTGCACGCCACTTATTAAAAATGGTTGTTTTTCACAAATATTCAAGTTATTCACTTTTCACAATATTTTCGCGATATTAGTAAAAAGAATAAAGTGTATGGTTCGATTAAGAAAAGCAACCTGCATGTGTTAGCGAAGGCAACTGGCAAATAATCATTTTCAACAACTCTTTCGAGAAACCAATAAATTCAGACCGTCGATAATCATTTATCTCATTTTTATTGGTACCTAGTGCATCCCGACAAACGAGAATTTTAAGTTGCCGAAAGGCAACCCAACTATCCCTCCAACAAGTCAAATTTTACATTAGTACATTTTAGTAGTTTCCACTTAAACGCTCCCCGCGTAACTGATTTACCCGGTTAATTGCTCTAAAACATTGAATGAAAATGTTCCATATAATACACATGGAAAAAATCTTCGTATAAATTGAGTTCCGTTTAATTGTGATATTGACTCTTAAAATAAAATCCCTTTTCAGAAAACCGGATAATTGTTTCTTTGAAAACTTTCACAAATTGTAATTGGTAAAACTAAATAAAATGATGTGGCAACTCTTAACTTATACGTATTTATTTATTTATTTAATAAATATTTTACAAAGTAAATTTGCAAAGTATTGTTGCACAAATATGGGCGGAGTAACTAGACCATATGCCCAAGATGTTATTAACAGTATTTTAAAAAGGTTTTGTGACTGACTGTACACGACCTACGCCTTCACATAGGAAGTAGCAACGTGGTTGTTAAAGAAATTCCACAGAAGAACCGCAAAAATATATGGTTATCCGTGGCAGATCAGTCAACCAGTACGAGCGAGACGTAAAACTATCGAAGGCCAATAAACAACAGTGTCCTGGTTGCACTTAAGAAATAATTGCCAACGACGCTTGATTTTGACTCTCCCAGAGCTGCTTTACGACTGTTAAAGTCATATGTATTTATTTAGTTTTTCATTGCATACGAACGAGTGCACATACATTACATACATACATACGTAATTATATCAGCCTGTTGTAGCATATTTCGCATTATTGTCTCAATGCTGAATTAATTGCGTTAACGCTTGCGTTAATGGAACAATTAACAGATTATCAGATAATTGTTCCCTTAAATTGCAACGAAAACCGCGCATGTATTCATATTTCATTTGTTAAAATATATTTCTTCAATTCGATTTTTGCTTTTGACCTTATTTTATTATGTTCCTATGTATTATAGGTGTGTTTAGACTAATCAAGGTCTAGGTCAATTTTTTATATACAATCTTTTGGTGTGGCTTCTTCCGGAAATATCTTTATAACTTCTAAAAATGACAATTGTTACATTTTTATATTTTAAAAAAATAAAGAATTCCCTGATGATACAAAGATTGTACTACATATAAAAATGAAGTGCCTTGGAGAGATCGAATACTGAAGGTATGTATGTATGTATGTATGTACTATATATCGTTAGCTGAAATGCAACATCATGTAACTACGCTTTTAAATTGTATGGTAGAGAAAAAAATAAATAAATTTATTCAAGTGACTGAAGTAAGACTTCTTCGTTTTCAGTTTTAATTCGGCTGATTTTTATGATAAGGGTTTGAAAGTTTTGTAGCGACATGTGGTTCGATGTAATACCCAATAATTAATTAAAAATGCGATTTTGAATTTTTGTTGGTTACGTGGTTTTGCAGTTCAACTGACGACATGAATTGTCGGTTGGACATTAGGTTGTGAGTTTAGCAAGTATATATGTATTTTTTATTCAATAACTACAGATTATAATTTGGAACATTTCAACAAGCAGAAACACTAAAGATATTAAAATTTGTAACAATAGATTCATTTTTTTTTTCTTTTACACTTACCTTGATCGAGTACGTCTACGGCCTCTGTTATCGCTTACAGGCGTATTTGCGTTTGCAGAATTGCGTCTCTTTTGCACACGTCCCACTTGCACACCACGTCTGGTTAAACTAGCACTTCGTTTTCGATTATTTGTGCCGCTATTGGCAATTTCACCAGGTCGTACACCCAAACGCGCTTTAATAGGCAAATTAGACTTATTTGCAAGACCAACACGGCCACGACTGCGACTACGACTGCTTGAGCGTCCACGACGAATATTATTATTGGACGATGCATTGGGAATATCGTTGCGGAAACGATTTCTGGATCCGCTTCGATTGTTAAGTTGATTATTAGAGATGCTACGAGTGCGAGAACGATTACGTAAATTGCCTGACTGAGTACGGTTACGAGAACGGCTGCGAGAGCGACCACGATTGTTTATGTTAACAGAACCGCCGCGTCTGCTAACGTTACTACCAGTACTATTGCGACGACGTTGACGATCAAGATTTCGTTTTGCCACCCTTTGAGGGGCGCCGCCAACGGTAGGACGCCTCGGTCCCAGGCGGTTAGCTAAATTTCCCGCTGATCCGGAACGACGCAAGGGCCTGCCGCGGTTGTTTATGGCTTCCTTATCAGCTTTCATACTAAGCGAGTTTGTAATTTTGAAGTAATATTTCGTTATTTTAAGGTAATATATAAATGGTGCATTTGTAAGTGGAGGTTAGGAAGGAAACAGTTTACTTTGTTTAATTTTTTCTTTCTTAATTTTTCAAGCATTTCCTCCATTTGAGATTTTTAGTACAAGTAGTATTTAAAACTATAAAAAAAGTATTCTTACGTTGCAATACGGGCCAAGCTATTAGTACGTATAGGCTTTCCATTTGCTCCAACGCGAAATGCTTTTACAGTACCACGACGAATCCTTGGATTAGTTCCATTGTTATATGATCCTCCACCGACAGTACGCATACTTCTCTGTAAGATTCACACGCAAATTAAGGTGTGTAGAAATAGTTTTGTTTTGTTATTATTAGGTGTTGGTATTGTGTTTCTTTGCTTTATTTATTTTTTTATTTTCTTCTTCCTCTATAACTCTCTTTCCCAAATTCTGTTATTTGCTTTAGCCTTAACATAACCCAATTCTATTATTGCATTAAGTTAATTAGTTTTAATCTAATTTGATATTTTCATTTCAGTTCATGGGCAGTTGTTAAACGCGTATTTGAATACGTGTGTTTTTTTCCTCAAAATTCTTGTGTCAATATGTGAGTTATCATTAAAAAATGTATATCAGTAGTTATTCCTTTGTTCGAATCGTTTTGTTGTATTTCGAGAAATTACTTCTTATAAACATTTTCGGCTGCTGAAGTTCTGCTTTGATGTTCAACCTTTAGAAAATTCTAGTCACTTCGCAAATATTCCAATCTTTAAATTTATTTTTGTACAAGAAAAAAAAACTTAGGAACTTCTGTTTTAGTCTGCTGACCACTATAACAACTCTGCAAGTATAACTATTTCCAGTCAAAATTTGTTACCAATAATATATTTTGAGATTTGCGTTAATCCTTGTTGAAACATGAAACACATATGTACAAATGTATTTCACAAATTATCCGGAAAAGCATAGACGCCATATAAACTAAGAGAGGCTGAATGGTGCGGCAATTAGTTTGACTTGGTGTCCATAGATTTATTTATTTATTGTCCAAAATTATAGCCTGGTATAACTCCAAGAATGCTTCTGATTCACCTTGACGCCTTCTTTAAAATGTATGTCAGTAATTTTCCGCCTATTCTCTCAGCTCCAAGCAAGTATCTCAATTTCGTATAGGTGCATGTCTTCTATCGGTTCTAGTAGGCAGAAGGTTTTGTAGAAATTGTTTTTCATTAATAAAATAAGTGGTATGTTTAAAAGCTTCAGTAGAAATTCCGATTCTGCTTGCATTAGGAATATGTAAGTCTTGATTTCAAAGGTTCCTCCATATATTTTTGTAGTATTATACTTTAATGCCTTTCAATGCTTCGTGCGTTTCCAAAAACTGAACGGGCATTATGATACTTGAGTACTCCACAAAAAAAAATACACAAAAGCTGTAAATTAAATATTTTTCTTTTCCCAACAAGAATCTACACGCTCCAAACGATGGACATCATTTGCAAAGATGTACTGATATTAATAACATTGTTGGAAAATGCACGTTGTGCTGCGGAAGCTGAACTTTCAAAATTACCTCGGATTTAAATGCTCATCAAAGTTTCTTCTTTTTTCTATAGAGCTCTATCTCAAAGTAAATATTTCCTTTGGCTGGTTACTTAAAAATTTCAGTAAGCATTTCAAACATCTATGCTACAATAATCATTTATTTCTATATTCCCAAAAAGACTTGTTTATGGCCAAAAAAGCAAGGAAGCAATAGAATTGGGTTTATAAGAAAGAGGTTAGTTAGGCAATGGCTTTTTATACAGAATTTCTCAAAACAATCTGAACGAGCGTGTTCTCTAGGCCACGCAACTCGATAATTTAAGTCATCATTATGGGCTCACTTTGCATATGCACATGTACTCATGCGGAATATTGTCTTTCAGATGTTTTAAGAATATTGTCTCAATATTTCAAAACTCGTTTGCCTTGTATAAACTTATTTATCTCTCTTTATATATATGCAGAAAGTTTTCTAAGATTTTTGTACACATACTCGTTTTAACTTTAAAGCCGTATTCAGTTTGTGTTTCCTCTGGAATTGAGCTAATAAAGCTTTGTTAGCCTTAGATCGAAAGCGTTCGGATGATGTTGTCACAGGTACGGCCCGTTGAATACTTCGACTTCGGCTGCGTCGACCAGAACCAACACTAGCAACTACTCTGGGTTGATTCGATATGGCCGTAAAACGATCATTTAATGATAGACTCGTTGAGTTCGTTACATGAATTTTACTCAAAGTTGAAGTTGAAGTCATTTTGTATATAAGTTTAGATAACTTTTTTTATTTTATTTTTTTAAGAAGTAAACTGCTCTGCTTTAATCAAAGTTTTAAAAGACAATCTAAAACAAACAAAAATATGACATTATTATATTTGATTTTGCATGTATGATACGAGTATAAAGATAAAGATAAAAGATGAATATGTGTACAATTTAAAACGAAAGCAATTCAAAGTAGTAATCTAAAAAAATACAAAATTTATTCACCCCTATTCCAGTTGTCGACATCGACGTCACTTTAACACAACACAAAAAAATTGGGGCTTGTGTACCTGTCGTCGAAAACAACTGACTCCTGTTGGCAGGTTTATGCTATTTTGTAGACATTAGGAAACGAAAATATACTGTCAGTAACATAAAATTGTTCTCGAGAGCGAGTAAACAAATCCCTATTTTTTGGTATTGTGTTAAAGTGACGTCGATATCGATTTGTTCATTGTAATAGAAAGCTTTTATACAGTTTTCATTACGTTTTTAATTACTCCTGTAAAATTACTAATTATTTGAATTAGGACCTTTCTATTTGAGACCAACGATATGATATATCTACATAATTACTTCAGTGCATATGCTATATGCATAAATATATATGTACGTATGCATGTTATTACATTTACATATTTTACACAGGTGTGTACATAGATTAAAATCTGCTTTTTTGTGTACATATTGTATACAGAAATTGTATTTTTTTCAATACAAATGTATATTTTATTATTAGAAAGTTATATTTAGCTGTGACTCATTAATTATTGCAATACACATTTCTTTTAACAAACGAAATACCTATTCAATGCAAAATTAAAGGATTAATGAAAATTGAGGTTATGCTAAATACTACATACATATACATACATACATACATATTCAAATACGATACCATTGCAATCAAATAATTTTTTTTTCGTCTTTATTCTGTTAGTCCAACTGATTTTCCAATCGGAGAATTATTTGGCCAGTTCGAAGACTATATCTCCACCACCAATCAAATTATTTTACACACTTTTTTTCATTTACTTGGGAAGCATTTCTTACCTTTTTCGATTTACTTTCACAACACAAATATCTTGCAAAATTAATATTTCTCCAAATCTGTTTATATTTCAGTTTTTATAATTTGCAAATTGCTAAACAACAGAGTATCTTAATTCTTTATTAATTTAAATTACACTTTTTCCACAGAATACACTTTTTCTTACAGCGAACACAATTTCTGTATCTACTCAGTTTTTCTTCACAATTGTGAAATAAAAATGGCTGACTTTGATATACACAGAGTTGGTGAGAAAAAAAGATATTGCCAGACCACTAAAAAAAATATAACTATATGGAAATATTTATGTCGGAGTGTTACACGAGCCATCGACTTGATCATGACATGAACATGACGCCGACAGAGCAACGGTATTATGTCCATGTTTTTGTATGTGACGAATATGTGTGGATATTCATGTTCTTACTAACCATAATTTTCAGTTGTCAGTGTTTGATTGATTGGTTAAATTTTTGAAGTGGTTCTTGTACTTGTGGTTTTCGAGGTTTCCACTAATATATTATTATGAGAAAGAAACTGTCGAACAGAAAATGACATTTGATAGCCAACCTCATGGCGAAAATTATTGCTCAGCCATAAGTCCGGGCATCGATGTCAGAGCATGGACGAAATGTCTACATAACTTGCATGGTCACACGTTCACTTTATGGCATTAAGTTTAGACTACACTTACACCTTTTTTTACTAACAAGCTCATACTGTTTAAATTAACAACCACATTACAACTAGATTGCTTTAAATTTTACCTATTAATTTATAAAAATTTTTATTAAACATAAACAATAAAATATTTTATTTTTCTTTCGATATCTCGTTAAGTTTTGTTTAATGCCTTCAGTGATATTTTTTAAATGAATCATACATAAAATAATTATGCGTACATATCTTAAACCTAAATATCCCTGAAGAAGTTAAACAAAGTTCAACGAAAAATTGTAAGAATTGTAAAAGAATTTGTCAATTGTTCATTTTTATAATAATAATATTTGAAGCACTATATAAAAGAAACTCGTGAGATTTCAAACCGACTTGATTACAGAGCAGGGTAGAAAATTTCCAAATATGTACATACATATATGTATTTAATTTATAAATAAAGGTAGAGTGGAAAATAATTCAATCATTAAAATAAAATATTTATTTCTACAATTTTGTTTGAATGTAAGAAAAATACTTAAGGTATTTATAGAATTAAAATAAAGTTTATGAAATTTTGAGATCTTCCGATTAACGTTTTTGTAATCACGATGAGAATTTATATGTATATGTATGTATGTAAGCAAAGCAACATTTAATTCAATTCACCTTGAATTAAACACCGAACGCAAAAATATTCGAAATTTTTATAAGCTACTTATTTTCCATCAACCATATGATAAGGAGTTATTCGTATTTCACTCAGTTCCAAACGCAAGGCGTCCACGTGTTCAAATAAACGTTGTTGGGCTTTCCGATATCGCTCGACGGTGTCTTCTAAGGCTTGTATGCACAATTCTTGCTTTTGTATAAGTTCTAAAAGTTGGATTCTATTTAAATTGTTGTATTTGTCATTTTCCGCAGACGCATCAACTAATTCTTCACCCGATACATCAAAATCGGTTGAAGCTTGTGTTTTTAAAGAATTACCATTGCAAGATTGCTGAAGGCAAGATGGCGAAGAAACTTCCTCACCAGAACTTATATTACATTTTAAAACGTTTGTTGCATTTTCTAATAATGTGGTCCCTTTGGCATTTTCATCCAAGCCGTTGCCTGAAGACCAATCGGATTCAATTATTTCCTCTGACATTAGTACCTCAACATCTGAATCAGTTCCTGAATATGTAGGTTTACGTTTTCCTTGATATTCAGAATTAATTAACATCAGTACTTCAGTGGATTCTTCACAATTACAATGATGATTGGATTTTGTAGGTTTCTGAAGAACAGTAAAGTCTTCATGTTTATCCAAAACATCGCGTAAGAAAACATCATCACCATCTTCACTATCAACAAATTCATCGATTTTTTCATTTTCCATTTCATCTTCATGGTCTGGCAAGAATTGTATATCTTCATTTGTATAGTGAGAATCTAAGACACAAATGTCCGTATTGTTAGTACTTGCCGAACTTATGGTACTTTCCTGCAAAGGGCCACCATAAGTATTAGATGGCGTCTCAACCACTTCTATGCTTTCCGATTCATTCCCATTTGGAGAATTATCTTCACTGCCGACAGGTGTTTTGTATTGTTCATCTTTTGCCGTATCATTGTGTTGAAAATGATCAAAACAGAATTCTGCAAAATTCAATTGCAAATCGGAATCGTCCATGCTTTTTTGTGCTTTTAATAGTGTTTTATATTGGCTAGTGTATATTGTGAAAGTTTTAATTAATCTATATTTAGTTTTCCATATTTTTATGGTGTTTTGCCAACGAAAACAGTAAATTTATTTACATTTGTTTTATTAGTGTAAGGATACTGAATACTAGATTACCGAGTACTTTATCAAAAAGTTATACATACGTTACGAAGCACTAAAAATACCTACCCTACAAGAACATTACCAATCAAATGACCGGCCCTTTTTCGGTTGTGCTGATGGATATTTCGGTTAAAGTTTCTATTAGTTTATTTAGAGTAAAGCATAGTACTCTTTTCAAATTTGTGAAACAAGTTGAGCAACATTGATAATTTCATACGAAAAATTTGACATATATACAATATTAACTAGCCCTGAAACTATGCTACTTATCTTATGTTTTTAAAAACGCCATGTGTTTGTTGTAAATTCCATGCGAAATAAATGCCACCTACCTCATTTCGCATGAAAACTCAAAATGTTGAAGATACATTTCATACGTTTTTCTCAAGATAAGCATAGTACTATTTCTGCAAAAAATTTTTCATAAACAATTCGTTCCAATTTTTTATATGTATTTTGACAGCATTTTGCGTGAAATATTGAACATGTAAATCGGACAGATATTTTATATTCTACAAAATGTAGGGAGTTTTTCGTCATGTCGCATTATATATGAAGTAAATGCAAACATAACGTTTTTTAGTATTATATTTTTTTAAACGGTTCAAAAATTTTCTCTTCGTTAAACAGTTGGAGACACTAATATGTATATATGTATATGCCAAGGCGAATACAAATACCAGGTGGTGTCAAGCCTGCAACAATAAAATCTGCCTAGTACTTTATTGCAATTAAAATTGACAAATCATACTTCCTACAAATTTTATTGCAATGAATTTTAACAAGCCAAACTTCCTAAAAAGCAGCTGTTAACTTGGCACCACCTGGTACATGAACTCACCTTGGTATATGCATACATGCATATTAATTTCAAAATAATCTGTTTTTTGTAACTGAATTGAATTTATCCTTTAAAATTTAGTTTGAAAAGAACTATTCATATTAATTTAAAAAAAACTTTATGTTGTTTTAACTGAATTTAATTAAAAGCACATATTTATGTTTTTTTTTTGTTTTTTACTTATTTTTTTACCAAAGATTTAATAAATATGTATATTTATTTATTTATTTCATAAATACTTTACAAAGTAAATTTGCAAAGTATTGTTGCACGAATATGGGCGGGGTAACTAGACCATATGCCCATATGTATATGTATATAATTTCTTATAACTAATGGTTTTCTTCTTTTTAATGGCAAAATGCGTAGGGGTTTTCTCAACGTGTAGGAAAAAATCGGAACAATTCTAACTAATAGCAAGTAATAGGGAAAACAAAAAATTCTAATTGGAAAAGGGAGACATTTCACGCGGAATTTTATTCATGATTGCCCTGATAGTATTCGAAGTCGAAACACGCAAACCACGATAAGGACCTAGAATTCGATAGTTATTTCGTTTTTTTAATTACTCTTTTTTTCAAAAAATTCTCTTTGAACAGAATTTTTCTGAATGCTCTTAATAAAAATTTAAGGAAGTCATAAGGAATTAAACGTTTTTCAGATCAACTCACTGTAAAAATTCGATGTATTTATTTTATTTACCTTTAAAGTCAATTTATATAACTAAATTTTAGGAGTAGTCTTTATTAATTATTTATATAAGTTCATAAGTACATATGTATGTATGTATGTATTTGCTTATTTAGTTTTTATACTAGAGAAATTCTCATATATACGTATGTACATATGTTTGCATGTATGTATATACATAGGTGTACCAAAAGACACATACACATCGCTCCTTTATTGCAAACAAAAGACAATATAAAGATATAAAAATATGTTCTTTTCTCAAGTGCGCGAACAAGCCTTTGATACGCAATTTTTGGACAGGATTAAATGTGATATACAATTATTATATACAATACAAATATGTTGCAATAAAGGCGTGATATTTGAAATGAAATTAAAATACAGAAATATTTCAACTCTAATTCCATAACTATTTTCCAACGTCATTTCAATACTAGTTGTCAATGATTATTGTCTAGTATTAACATACTCTTTTCATTTTCTAAGTTCTAGAAATTAGCAAGAGAATTTCAATGGTAGTCAAATGTTATCAACAAAGAGTTGACCATTTTCCAATTTTTTGCATTGCATTGACGTGACGGCGACAAATTGTGACGGAATAAGGGGGCTACTTTTAGCGAACAATTGACAATAAAAAGATAAGATACCGTTAACTTTAAACTAACTTTAAGCTAACTATTTCGCAACTAGTACTGACTGACACTTTGATTACTTTTCAATGTAATCAACTGACTACTTTAACATTGCGACGTCTAAGGCGGTAGCAATTGTCTCACTTTACATTACTTTTCACTTAAAGTTAATTTTTTTAAATCACCTGGTAGTCGGTAAATTTAAAAAAAAATCTGGGTTTCGAACATGTATCATCACACGTTATGTACTCAACGCGCTACTACCCAACTAAGGTACCATCTGAAATAACAGCAGCAAAATGTTCATATAAAACTGAAATGAGTTTTAAAGTATCTGAGAATAAATTTGTTGGCTCTCGTATTAAAAATAGTGCCAAAAGCACTATTTTACATTTCCAAATTTTCACTCTATTAAAAAAAAAAAACTTAATGTAATTCGACGAATGGTGTGTTTGTCCTCTACATCAGCTTTTACAATGCGCTTTCTAGTTATATAAATACATACGAGTACGTACATACATATTTCATGTATATGTATATGTAAGTATGTGTGTCTTTGATTAAGGTCACCATACTTAAAATCTTGCTTAGCAGAAGCTTATTATATGTATGTAACACGCAAAAAAAATTAATTTATATTAAATATTAGAATTAAGGTTTCTACAACTACTACACTGCCATTTTCGGTTTGTGAGCTTCAACACGTCTGCGCATAGCCTTTAAGCGCTGATTACAATAGACCCGCATAAATACAGCAAAAAATACTACCAATACACCAAATATACCCAAAAAAGAAATGCTGTGATGGTAAATTAGACATGAAATTAATATAGCAGCGGCCTGTAATAAAAAAAAATTATTCTCAGCAACTATTTAACAAGTAAGTGGCAATTTACATATTACGTAACGCTATTTTCAGAGTTTTTACACTCCTCTAAGTAACGCTTTTTATAAAATTTTCAGTATAAATTGTCTAAGCCGTAACAAATCCTTAACCCCTCTCCCCCAACCCCTGGAACGTTACGTTATATGTGAATAGCCCCTAATTTTTATAACGATTACTTACCTGCCGCAATGTCATAATAATAGTAAATGCAACTGGTCCAAATACAGATATGGTATAAAATATAAATAGCTGCCCGATGGCTGAACTTATAGACAAAATAATAATATCAAAGACAAACTTTGGGTGCTGGGAAAGAAAAGAGGGACAATGATTTCAAATAAAACATTTATTATTTTTGTTTTTACCGCTGTAGCAAATTGTAAGGAGTCCATAAATCCTCCCTGTATACTCAAAGAAGCTGCCGTAAATATAGTTGAGAATAAATTTACACCACACATCATCTGTAAAGATGTCATGCCATAAATTTTAAATAATTCTCCTTGCCAGTTGGCTGTGAAACTGTCGAATACCATGTACATTGCTAGTAGAAATATACCAGTGATTGTTGTAACACTGTTAGTCTTTGAACTATGCGCCGATCCCATCATAAAAAATATCATACCCGTTGATATCAATACGGCGGTAAAGTACTCATAGCATTGATATTTATTCTTCGAGAGTATTTTACCCATCAACATGACAGGTATAATTTTACATGATTTCGCCAATACTTGTGTGGGAAAATTAACAAACTTTAGTGCTTCATATTGAAACCACGCACTCATTATATTTGAAAACGATGCAAAAGAATATTTATATAAGGGTGCTTTATGACGCGAAGGTGATCTTTTGTACTGTAATACAATGACAGAGACTACAAAGGCTAAAATACGATTTGAAAATACTAAAAATTGGGAGTCCTTAAAATGTGACGTTACTCCATCAAAATCATAATATTCCTGTGTCATTATTTTCTCTTGCAGAACACCCCATGTAAGATAGGATACCATTAAACCACAAAAACACCACATAAGCAGGATGGCTTCGTGTGAACTTGAGCGTTTTGGAGCTTTGACCGCTGGAGCCTGTGGTACAGTTGATGGGCTTAATGTAGCCACTGATGATGAATCATTTGGTAGCAAGGATTTTTCAGATGGCTCATCCCGATCAGTCTCGCTACCACTGCTACCATTAATGCACATGCTAACAGCCATGTGTATATAGGATTTATCTGTAAAAAAAAATGTTTTTTTTTCTAACATATTGTACTTTAAAGTTCTACTCGTGAAGTTTTAATGCAAATAAAACTTATGAAGTTCAAGTTTTTCTCAAATTTAATAGTTTTTCCTACTTTCTTTAAATAGTATAAATAACATACTTTCTATTAATTTATTTTTTGTACAGTTTCTCCCGAAAATTCAATGAGATTCTGAAAGCATCATGTCTAATTTATTCTAAATATGTAGATAAAAAGATAAAAAGTTATACATTTTAACTCTTACGTTAATTTTTGTAAGAATAATTAAGCCATCTGCAGATAACATCAAATTGATATTAGAATCCTTGACTTGGGATTTATCAAAATATTATTTATTTTATTTATTAATTTATACATATTATACAAAGTAAATTTGCATAATATGGTTGCACAAATATGGGCGGAGTAACTAGACCATATGCCCAAGATGTTATTAACAGTATTTTAAAAAGGTTTTGTGACTCACTGTACACGACCTATGCCTTCACATAGGAAGTAGCAACGTGGTTGTTAAAGAAATTCCACAGAAGAACCGCTAGAATATACGGTTATCCGTGGCAGATCAGTCAACCAGTGCGTGCGAGACGCAAAACTCTCGAAGGCCAATAAACAACAGTGGCCTGGTTGCACTTAAGATATAACTGCCAACGACGCTTGATGTTGACTCGCCCAGAGCTGCTTACGACTGATCAAAATATTATATATTCTATTTATAAAAAATTTGGGTTTGTATAATTAATAATGAGTAGATAGTTGTCGTAGTATTTTCGGCTTAATTATCTACACTTAAATACACTAAAAAATATTCACAGCCGTATTTCAAAAAAAATTAAGGCCTTATTTATAAAAATTATAAGGTTTTATAAATGCTTAATAAGAAAGATTTTGTATGAAAATCTGTTTTATAAACAACTTTAATTCTTAATAATTTTTGTAATTAAAGCTGTTAATATGTATTTCAAGTGTGCTTTATTCAAAACTTGTATGGAAATTTTGTTTTAACATATACCTACTTCAATTTTAAAATGGTTTTGTTGAGAATACGGCCGTCGTGTGTGAATATGTCTGATTAAAAGTAATATAGGTTTCGTAGGCGTTCAGGATCGTAAACATTTTAAAATTTGTCGGTCATTAATACCTATGTATGAGTCATTAAAGTTCTCTAGTGTTTATACAAATAAATAGTCAAAAATAAGTTGAAATAAAATAAGTTTATTTCTTCTAACTTACCATTATTTTCCAAGTAGTTTGTGCGCTGAACATATTTGTAAATTAAAAAACCAGGTACAAAAACACAACTATAACCAAAGCAATTGACCAATAGTTTTAATATCCAAGAATAATCTTTAGATTGAGATTCTATCAGTTGGGAAAGTGTTTTATGAGAATCATAGCCATCCAAGGTGGATCTTAATATATCCGAAAAGAAATGTATAACGAGTAGGATGATAAGAAAAAATCCACTAAAAGAAAACATATGTATATGTATGTAGTACATACATATGTATATTGTTACATAAAAGTACAAGTGTTTTTAATAAAATTAACTTACCAAATAACAACATCAGCCTTTTTAGTTGCCATTGTTTCTAAAATCATTCTTTTAAGTATATGTGAGTAATAATGTATTTAGTTATTTAGGAAGACAAAGTTGTTTTCTCAACAACTGGGCTCAAAATCTTGCATTCGCCACTATTAATTATTATTTGCAATGTAGAAACATTAATACCGAGTTGGTTAATCTCATTCAGCGGCAAAGCAATTTTTCGGCAACAGCAACTGCGGCAGAAATAACATCAACAGGATCAATACGATAATCAGCACCTTCTGTATTATTCATATTGTGCATAAATTTTTGTCTACAAAATATGTACATATGTATGCATGTGTGCATTAAATTAAAATTTTCATGTCTAGTTGCCTATTAACTTTATATTTTTGTAAATATTATAGACTAGGAATATTCAATATTCTGTGTTCGATATAAAGTTCATTAACCGTTTAACTAGTCCTAGTGTTAACAAAAAATTTGGTTTTCGAATGAAGCAATGCAAATAATCTTCACAACTTTAATTCCATATTAAACACATATGTACATATATGTATGCACGTACGTTCATCCACATGCACAAGGTTTATCTATTTTGAGGTTTATATGTAAATATTTCTAATATTTTTATTATTCATGTTTTTCACTAGTCCTCCAAAAATAGTTTTTTTTTTTGTAAAAAAATCATCTGTGGCTACAATTAACAGATGTTTTCTAGTTCCTGCACAAAGTAGCACTGTTGCCAATATAGCTATTTTCTAGATGGTAGTATCAAGGCATATCAAACAGCTCAACAAGTCTTAAGGTACGGTCACACTTGTCAAACATTTGCCCAAAAAAGCGTAACCAACAAACACTAATAAAAAAAGTTTTGATCCAGACACTTGTTTATCATATTAAACAGTTTCGAACACAACTAATACACCATGTCATAGAATCCCAACAATGTTGGCTACTCTTTAACTTGAAAAACTTTTGTCTGAATTTAAAGATTTTTCATTAGCATTTAGTGGTTACGCTTTTATGGGCAAATGTTTGATAAGTGTGACCGCAGCTTTATTATGGTATGACTTTTTTGTGGTACAATTTTTCTAAACATGCTAATTAAGATATTAAGACCTAATAGCACACCGTTTGAATCCACCAATAGTGTATCATGTGTTTGTATAGAAAAATACAAATAATATACCAAATGCAGTTTTTCTGCGACTCTGCCTTGCTTGATGCTTACAATATGTGCCTTGCTTACAATTTTATAGCAATTAAAAGCGCAGAGTTGCATTTAATACGATTACCTATATATAGTGTGCATTTAGTAATTTTTTCATCTAGCTATAATATCTGCAGTTTTTTATTGTGATGTAGAAGTCGAATACTTTGAAAATTGTAGATATTTAGCATATTTCGCCGTAAAAAGCATTAAATTTTTTCAACAACTGTTAAAAGAACCTATGTAAAATTAAAATCTAGCTTTTTTGTTCTTTAAGCAGAAATTTTGGAACGGTTTAACCCTCATTATCATTTTCTGGCAACACTGACTTTGAACTTAATTATCATTATGGTTGATTATGGTAGTAATCACAAAGTACTTTGTGGTAGTAATTTTGTTTTGTTGTGCTGTGTTTTTAACTTTGATCTATGTGTAAATGTTCTAGTTTAAATTTATACATGCATTAAAATTTCGATGTAATATACAATTATATGCTTAGTGTTTTTTATTAAAAAAGGAAGAAACTTGCTTTGTCCGATTTATGTAAGTATGTATGTATGTTTGACATGCATGTAAACATACATATATGTACATATATTTAAATGTGTAAGTAGAATATTTTCTGAAAAAGCGTTACTTGATAAGCGTAGTGCTTCGTCAATAATAGTTCCATTGCTTATGACTTCAGAGGATTATGGATTCTATCAAAGATAGAAACTGGATATGCAAAAGTACTCACTCGCACTTTAGTTACATAAGTACATACATTAGTAAATCTGTTCATACAAAAAAAATTATATGTATGTATGTACATATTTTAAGTCACTTCGAACGAACAAAAAGGAGCCCTAGCCAAAAATGGGATAAAGAAGCAACAGATATCTACATACATATATATGTACATACATATGTAACTATACAAATGCAAAAGTACACTAGTAAACTAAATGTTCACCTAAAAAGAAGTGAGTTTTAATTTATGTTTCTTATCTATTTCTTAGAATATATGTACCTATGTGCGTTACAAAAATTTATCTCAAACTAAAAAGAGGCTACAAAAACGATTAAATTTAACAAATCAGCAAAATATGTAAACAAAGACTGGCAGTCAACAATTCACCCTCACGAGATTTTTAATATGTATGCATGAAGATTAAGATTTGAATAAAGGTTGAAATTAGTACATTATTTAACGTTATACGATAAAGATAAAGTATAACAGCAGCCGAATAAAGACAAATAAAATGAATTTAACACAAAAATTTGAACTAGTTTGGCCACAACTGAAAAGCCTAAGTACGAGTTCCGAGCAGAATGGCAATGGAGAAATGGAAAAAGTATTGGCTATGGTTGTATTAGGATTGGGAAGTTTTATAGCTGGTATTTTGCCTGCCTTTATATCTGAACATAATCGTCGAAGATTTCCGTTAGCAACATCTTTAATGTTATGTTTCGGAGCAGGTGTATTGTTGTCCACAGCTATAGTTCACATATTGCCGGAGGTAAGAAAATTAAGAGAAATAAAAAATTATTGGGCATAATTAACAGTGTTAACCCACATAGTAAATAGAAACGTACATGTACATATGTATGTGTACATACATACATATCTCAAAATTCCGATCAAGAATTTTATTATTTTTTGCAGGTTCGTAAACAAATGAGTTCGAACTGGGCTGAAATATCTATATGTGCTGGTTTTTTTGTCATATACTTTATTGATGAGTTTATACATTATTTCTTTGGAGAAGCTATACAACATTCTCACCCACATGATAGCGGACATAGTCATAATGCAACGATATCGAATAATCGCCCTCATCATCATAATTATGGCTCATTACAAAACTCTGAGTCACGACGACCTTTATTGGGTACACAAAGCATACAGGCAAAGTAAGTTTCAACTTAACAAGTGTTTTATTGTAGGTTAAGAAACTATCTTTCTTATCAACATGACAGTGAGAGTGATCATAATCAAGACGAAAATTATGCAAGTGCCTTTTGTAATGACGAAGTAGTTGCAAATGCAAATGCCCGCATTTGTCATACGAGCCATACGGAACCCTGCTCTCAATCAATGACTGGTACATTGGGTTTATTTGTGGCATTATGTTTGCACTCAGCCATTGAGGGTTTGGCCATAGGCGTTCAAAATTCATCAACCAAAGTAAGTGTTCAATTAATCACCCTTATCGGGGATAAAAGTTCACGTTGCGTTGTTGTTGTGTCAGTAAGATATTTTCTAATTTTGTTTATGGGAAATATTTCACGTGAACCAAATGTTGGCCTTTTATTCCCGATAGGGGTGAATAAAACGTGTTTCTCTTCATGATCTTAAATGGGCTATGTTTTAATGATTGACATTAATATGTACATTCGAATGGGTCAACAAATTAAATCGTAGAGGAAAGGAAAGTGTTATTCGGCTCAGTTGGGTCCAGTTAATTAGGTTACTTTGTGTTAAAAATTTATAAGAAAACTATCACGAAACCTTGTATGTATACTTTTGTTATTAATCTCTAAAAGAATGGCGGTAGCCAAGTATGCATATATGTACATTTACGGATGTGTAAATAAAATACGAAAAGAACTTAGTCTCAACTAAGAAATGAAATTAATCATATCTTATCATTTGAATATGTACATAAGTAAAATGACACATTTCAAGCAAAATTAGCACTATAAAATTTAATCTTCAGCCAATTAGAAAGCTTCTTTCATTGATAAAACTTATATACCTAACAATTTCTTCAGCATGCACACACAATTTTTGAAGAAATCTTGACCTACTTCCTTATGTACATACATATGTACTTATTGCAATATAGACATATCTCAAAAAATACTTTTTTGAGTTCATATTGCAGAAAATCGTTATATATTTAATTTTTTGTAAAAATTTCACATATGTACGTAAATGGCTTGTACACATATCGCTTGAGAAACGAAAATATTTTTATATATTCATTTAGTTGTTCGTAAATTGGAAACTTAAAACTTATTTATTGTGTATTTATGATACAAACATTTATTTAAACTTATTTGTATCAGCCCCATTAGAATAACAATTACCCGGAAATTGTTTTCCTTATCCCATTTCCCCTATTATGAATAATTTTTCCCCCCACAATCCGCCTTTTATGAATTACAATTTCCATGGGAAAAAAAGTAAATAAGTACATATTCTAAATATGAGGGAGATGGAGACTTTTTTGCGAGTTTTCTTCCCAAACATTTTGGAGAAAACTAATGCAAAAATTTAAAATCAAATTAAAAAATGTAAAACAATGATATGTATAACCATTTATGTACAACGAAAAGCTTAAATAAGCACCGGAATGTTATATTTCCCTCCTTGTTTTGGGAATTTTTATCCAAACATGCACTTCAAAGGACAGAAGTGGTTCGTTCCAATTTCAGAAAAAATACTGAAACACACTCATATGTATATTGAGAATCTTTTTTATGTATATTTGATATGATACTCTTTTAATTTTTAGGTATTATTTCTTTTGGGAGCTGTAGCCTGCCACAAATTTGTTATGGGATTTTGTTTGGGATTAGTATTCCGTTCAGATCCACAAACTCCTCTAAAATCGCAAATAGTTGGCATAACAATATTTTCTTTGGGTACTATATGCGGTATTGGTTTGGGCATGATTGTAGTGGATGTACCTAGTTCATGGTCAATAACAGCGTTGCCCGTCATACAAGGTCTAGCTGGAGGAACTCTGCTCTATGTAACTGTGTGCGAGGTAATACCTCGTGAAAAGGTGAAATGGCATTTGAATTCTGAAAGGCAGTTAGCTGGATTCGCTCAATTCCTAATGGTGGCACTAGGATTCACCATCATGTGTATATTAAACTTTTATTTCGACGGTTAGTTTGAAAATTTAAATTTATTTTGCATTACCTTCACCATAGATAGAAAATACATATCGTCGGGTGGTTACTGGATTGCCGCATCAATAATGTATTGTTAATATATGTGCGGCAAACCATTTACCACCCGACGATATGTATACATTTATTAAGCCTGTGTACATCGTGCCATGTACAATGGCTTTTTTTATTGTTTTCAACTCGAAATTAAAATGTTATATTTTAAAAAATGAATTTAGCTTGAGGCTGACGATCTGTACCATGATGTAGAAAAAAGACGTTCGATCGACAACATTTATTGAAAAAAACAATAAAATAAGACAATTTGATTTTGTTTGCAATCACCCTTATTCCACGTCACTTTAACATAATACCGAAAAATTGGCAGGTTTATGCTATTTTCTAGACCTTAGGGAACGGAAATAGATTGTCAGTAGCACAAAATTCTTCTCCTAGAGCGAGTAAACAAACCCTAATTTTTTGGTATTGTGTTAAAGTGACGTCGATGTCAACAACTGGAATAAGTGTGAATATTAGTAATCGATCGAACGTTTTCTGTGGACATGGAGGGACAGGCCGTAAATGTCAACTTCGGTGCTTGTTATGTTATATTTTAAAGTTAAAAAAAGCCACATAAATCTAAAATTTACATTTAGCTTTTACTAACGATTTTTTATAAATGGTACAATCCAATAAAAGTTAATTTTTCTACTATGGTAAAAGGAAATATAATAAGACATATCGCTGTATAGTATAGCACTGACTGTTTTCTTTTTATTTCTTTTTAATCTATCTAGATGTCGCTTAAAATGATTCCATATGCAGCTGCAAAGTAGGTTAAAAAGAAAATCATGTTTTAGGAAAAGTTATTTTTAAGAAGAAAAGTAGTAACCAATAAATTCTCACTTTTTATAAAAATTAAAACAATTAAATTTTGTTTTTAATATTATCTTTCATTATGTTTACTTAATAATTACAAATTTAATTTTTTTTCCTTCAAATTTATATCGTTCTTCAAACTATAAATAAGTGTAGATGTATGCAAGAATCTAGATTAATAGTATTTATAATTTCTACGCTATTGTTATATGGTCTCTTTTGAATATGTTAATTAATGGTTTATTTCTCATCGTTAATAAAAGTCCAAGATAAAAAAATTTGGAGATACCTTTGACGAAGATTAAGATCTTTGTTACATTTCAAAACTTATTTCAATTGGGTTAAAATTTATTTCATTTGGAAAATGTAATTCCTTTCTTATAATTTGATTATTATTATTATTACATATACACGTACGTAAATGTGCGTACATATTAGTGTATATATAACTAAAATGTTCAAATATTAGTTTATTCTGGAAAAAATAAATGTATATATATTTTAGTAAACTTAAAAAAATTATCATTATCGTTGTTGGCGTATTTCTAATTCGACTGCAACATTTGGGTCGAAGATGAAAGAAAAAGTTTTGCGGTCGAAATACGCCAACCATGATATGCGGTAATAAAATTGAATTTATTTTAAATAAAACTAGAGTTCAATAAAACAGTATTCAAAAGAGAAATCGACAAAAATATCATTGATGTTTCTTCACTTTGTTTAGATTAGAAATAAAATATCTATGTATGAGTGTACATGAAATTTTACTTACAAAGTAAATAAATCTGATATTCATAGATTTGGTGCTAAATCTGTATCATTGTCGTCATCTTCATCATCATCACCCCATTCACTTATAAGACTTTTCACCCGCTCTTCAGATGACAAAGTCATGTCCTCTTTTGCGCTAATAGATGTTTTATCCACATCTGTTGTTTCTGTTGAAGGAGGTTCATCAACAGTGTCAGCAGTAGTCGTGACAACATTATCTCCAGAAGTTTTATTCTTTTCAGGAGTTGCATCCAAAAATTCTTCATTCTCGGTTGGTTCTATTTCTGTATCAGTAGTTTTTAATTCATTTGTTGTATTTGCATCGTCTTCTTTTTTATTTTCCTCTTCAAGAGGGGATTCCAATTCTGGATTCACATTTTCTATTTTAGCTTTTTCTAGCTCAATTGTTTCTGCTTCCGGAGCAGACTCCTCTATAATTGCAGCTTGTTCACTTAAAAGAGTATCTATCAGATCCTTCTTATCTTCCTCATTAATTTCGGCAGTTGAGGACGATGGTTCCGGTTCCTCGAATGTTGCTAGTTCTTTTACAAGTTTTTCTTCCGGTTTTTCTTCGTCGACTTGACTATCTGTTCCTTCAGCAGAAGTAGATTTTTCTTCCTTCTCATTATTTCCCAATTGTTGCTCTATAGACTCAATTGGTTTATTGCAATCTTTTTCCTCACTGTCATTCGAAAGATTTTCTTTATCGTGTGGTTTTGCTGTATTAATTTTATCATCTTCTTCATCTTTATGTAGACTTTCCAAAGCCTTATCAATATCATCTTCAATATTTTCGGAATCTGTTGCAGAGACTTCAAACTTCTCACGAATATCTGTTTCATCTTTATCGGTGCTTTGCAATGAAGCCAATAGATCCTCATGATCCTTAAATTCCGTATTTTCTTCATGCTCTTTAGGCAGCGTTTCCGTTTTGATTTCTTTTTCTTCCTCTTCTGGTGTTTGAAAAGGCGCTTCCACTGAGGGATTATCATTTTCTTTAACAGCTTCTTTTATTTGCAATTGTGATTTTTCTGTAATAGGATTATCAGGCATATCTTCATCATCATCATCATCTTCGGACCAATCTCCTGTTAACTCCTTAAGTTTCTTACTTATTTCATCCTGTGATTTATCATCATCTCTTAGTTGCTAAAACAAAGTATCAATATTTTATTTACTAAATTTAACGAAATACGCCCATATGAAGAACTTACCACTTCTTTTTCGTCCGGTTTATTTTCATTTGCCGACGTTTGAGATGATACTTCATCGGCCAAATCATGCTCGGATATTAAATTTTCAGCCCACTCTAAATTATCTATTGATTCTTTGCTTTCTTCCAGATGTTCGACCCTTTCCTCATGCTCCGTTCTGCACGCGGCATTATCCACTTCATGTTCATGCTCATCCTCATGCATTGAGTTTTCTTCATTTGTACCTTCTGCTGCGGCGTCTATTTGACTGGTTGAATCATCTAAATTCGAAGTAAGTGACTTCATCTCATTATATATTTGATTATCATCGTGTTGGTCATTCTCCTCTGCAATTTGTTCTTCCTCGTCTTCCTCCTCGCGTTCTGTTGTGGCTTGCGAAGTTTCATCGTGACTTATTAGATCTTGATCCAAATGTGTTTCAACACTACTATATTGTTGTTGCTGCTCCCTATTATCATTTAGAACCATTACAATACCAGAACCGCCTTCATGCTCTTGATTTAGCTGCGATAAAATTTCCTTGCGCTGTTCAGCGGTTAAAATAACTTCACTACCGTCAGCCGATACAAATTTAGTTTCATTGGTATCGTGATCATTTTCCTGATCTTGTAAATATTCTTCGGAAGCGGCTGATGTGATTGATTCCTGTTGCTGTACAAACGAGTCGGTCTTAACGATCGAGCTTGCAATAGGTAAACTGATGTCAGAAAGTATTTTAACCTTCTTGGCTTGCTGTGAATCTTTCTGTTCCCGCTCCATTTCTTCATCATAACTAACAGGCGGAAGAGGTGGCAGAGTCAGTGGAGTTTGATTTTCGTCATCTGAATAATCAATGATGCCATCTTCCAATGCTTGTTTTTTGTGGTACGTCTTCATGTGGCCGTACAGCAACAACTCCTCTGGAAAGATTTTATTACAATAAATACACTGTTGTTTATTTTCATCAGGATGACTATCGATCAAGTGCTGATTAAGACCATCACTATCGATGCACATTTGTTGACATAGTTGACATTCTGGGAATATATACAGATTAGTTTTAATTTTATGCTCCAATTGCATGTGGAAATGTAATTCCCTTTTACTCTTCGAACGCCAACCGCAATGTTCGCACAGATCAGGGTCTATGAACTCCTTGTGTGTATTAATTAAATGACGACGGAACCCGCGATACGAGGGTATACTAATAGGGTGGCCATTGCGGCCACAACGCAAGCACAGCCAAGGACCAGTGGTATTCTCAGCACCCAAAGCTATGAGAGCATGCATAGTTTTACTATCGATACGACGTTTTTGTGGTGGTCCTGCTGTTGAGGGAGTGCTTGCAGTTGAAGAGCCACTTGTTGCAGTTGGCTTATTTATGGCAGCTTGTGTTAAACCGCTATTTGATTTATTGCTTTGTGACACTTGGGATTCTTGTTGCATCGTTTTCGGCCGGTTAGCAACAGCATTTGAAGCTGTTATTTTCATCGACTGCTGCTGCTGACTCTCTGAAGCCTTTGGAGCTGTTTGGAATTTGCTGGCCGGCGGCTGCATTTGTTTTTCTGTTTCCCCGGTTTCTTTTCTCACTATAATCTTTTGAGCTTGCCCTCCCGCATTGGGCAAAATTTTTAGTTTTATATTTTTATTGCTTTTAACTAAATGTGGATACTGCCTCAGGACTTCCGAAATAATCTTTGCATGGTTGATTTTCGAGTTAGAATTATCCTTCACTACTATAGTGTGTGGTTTATCGGGACCTT
Source organism: Nowickia ferox (assembly GCA_936439885.1). Lineage (NCBI taxonomy): Eukaryota > Metazoa > Arthropoda > Insecta > Diptera > Tachinidae > Nowickia > Nowickia ferox. The sequence continues at coordinate 14,390,636 of OW387023.1, read as the reverse complement.
CATTTTTCACTATAATTGTAGTGGTGCCAGGAGGATCTTCAGACGGCTGGTGCTGGTTTGACAAAGAAGGCATCGTTTGTACACCAGCTGAGGTTGAGGTGGCTGACGATTGTGCTGTTTGAGTCTGCCCACTAGATGTCATTTCATCATCATCATCATCGTTAAGTATAGTATCGTCGTCCATTATGTTATTGGCATCGTAATCATCATCACCATATTCGGCAGCAATTTGCTTACGCATACGTTGTTGTTCGGCAAATTCTTTAACATCTTCCAGATTTGGTTTTTTAGCTGGCGGTGATACAAATGTTGACACAGCTGGACGTTTGTTGTTGTTGTAGCCTTTTCTAAGCTGTTCAAAAGGGGATGTAGGCTGTTGCGCCTGCTGTTTAATTAATGAGTACCCACCACTGGCACATATTGGCGAATTGGTTTCTTGTTCATTTTCGACCTTTATTCTAGTAAACGTAGTTGAGCCAATTTGTCTGATAGGTATTGATCCAGATGTGGGAGGACGAATCGACGCATTGCTGGTTGATATATTGCGGTTTTGTGGTGCATTAATATTTGAACTAACGAAGCGTTTATTACCTTGATTTATTTGAATCAATGAACGTGACCCAACATTACTGGGTGAATTTCCTGCGGGTGCTGGCGCAGGTATTCTACGTCTAGGTTTAGGACTGGTTTGCTAAAATTTTAACATAAATGATTTTATATAAAAAAATATATGTCACGGTAACATCTTCACCAATTTTGCTTAAATACTTTTCTTTAAATAGTATATATATACTACACTTACCCCTGAAGCTTTTTGCGGGTGCATTTCCATTGTACGTCTATGAGCTTCCAATAGTTTTAATAGTACAGTCATGTTCATATCTTTCGCTGTACGCAAGAGACGATTGTACATTTTCAGCTCAAATTCCAAAGTGCCAGTATACATAAAATTAACTATAGGCACAACTACATCTGCCTGCAGGCCATTTGGCATGATGATAGCATCATCAATCACCTCACAGGTTTGTTCCAAAACATTAAAATAGTCTGTGCAAGCACTTAAAACCAGACGATGTACTTTTAACTGAGAATTATCGCGAAATTGCAATGTCAAATCGCAATAATCAGTTTTGTTGAAAAAATTCTGTAATTTCTGAAGGAAGAACACACCCCAGTTGTCAACCTTTACAGACTTTATTTCACCCATGTTGAAGCAAGTGTCCTCGAAAGGTGGCGGCAAAATCTTTCTACCAACTTACGTGGAACTCAGACTTTTTTTGTTAAACTGTACATGTAAAAGAACAAAAGGTTTTGTGAAATTGCACCAATTTAAATCAATATAATTATATGTATGCACATACATATTTAGAAAACTATTTTCTGATAACTATAAAAGGTACTGCATTTTCTGCTTTCCTATCAAAGTTTTGCCATTATTATTAATAAAAATAAATAAAAAAATAACCAAAAAAAAATAGGTAAAATTGTTCCACCCCCCTGACACGACACATACAAATTAACATTTATTCTTTTCACTGACGCATCCTACTACAATTATTTTGCAACATATTTTTAATCCACGCTTTAAATATATTAACACTAATTCACATTATGTTTATTTTTTGTATACATTATTAACAAGCATTAAAAAGAAATTTTCAATTGTATTCGACGACTTTTTCTATTTGCCTCCTGCTTGTGACGACTACATGGCTTTTTAGATGAGGCCAATGCACCAAATACTTTTTGTGTTTTAACACACATTTATCATACCTTATAAAAAATCTTTAATTGCCTTCAGATATAGACTGTTTACAAATTAATTGGACAATTTTCAAAATTTAACAGCTTCTATTCCTTGCACGATATTTTTTCTGAAACTTTTTCGCTAGTTTGTTGGAAAAATTATCAGCGTTGTTTTTCCTTTAATGGTGCCACACTTCTCTACTAAAAGCAAAATGGCGACTTGACGAAACTTGGCATTGGTGTGTGTATTGAAAAAACTGTGTACAGTGTTGCAATGATTTAAAAATATATATATTTTCATTGAAGGCGTTGTAATCGAGATTTCTTAGGGATGGTTCTGGTCTTAGATTAATATTTCATGTTCTCTTAAATTGTTTTATTCTTGAGTATGGTACATATGCATATGTATGTATACTTGTGTGTAGTCGCATTCGTCGAGTGATGTTCAAAAATAATATTCGCTTTCACTTTCAACGCCAATTTTGAAATTGTATATCAATCAAAAGTCAACAAAATTTTAATATAAATATGAATAAGAATCTATTATATTTAAGAAATACTTTACAAAGTAAATTTGCAAAGTATTGTTGCACAAATATATAAGTTAATATTTATTTATTTATTTACATATTTATTTTTCTATACACATAGTTTGGATGACTTAGTTTTTTTGGGGTAATTACATATTTTATGCACTATTTATGTTACATATTGTAATTGAAACACAATTTTTAATTTTAACACTAATTACCGTTCAAAAAGAACAAAATAAGTTTTTGTAATGTTGACGATAGAATATGTCAATCAAACAGCTTCAATGTTTTCACGAAAATTAAAAGCATTTTGATATTATTCAATATTACACTATTCTTTGTTAACATGCGCTCTGAAAAATATTGAATCGCTCAGAAATTGTCCACAGGAGTTTCTTTTGGGTTCACAATTTTTCAATTACATACATTTTCTATACTGTTATAAAAGGCAAAAAAATTAGTGAGTTTGCACATTCATAAGCAAAAACACATCTATGTATATAGTACATATTTATTTAGTTTTTTGCTTGAAGTGAGATTAACACTATTCACTTTCTCAAAAAAAGTATTAACAATTTATTCTCATATATTAAAAGTATGTGTTGTCAATATTGGACTGGAAATCTAATTGTATCGTAAATATAGTGTCATTTTTTTATTAATAATATGTAAATGCTAATGATCGAAGGATTGATTAATATAAGCATTTATTATAAAATACATATCAACTAACAGCCTTATTTATAAAAATTATTAAGGCTTTATAAAGGGTTTTTAAAACAAATTTGCATACAAAATAAATAAGGCTGTAAGATTATAATTGACACGTACATAACTTAGCTTATGCTAATTTCATGGTAGTTTTTTGTTATACATAAGACTGTTAATATCCATAACTGACATATTTTTATCATGACAAAAGTCAAACTTTGTATTGAAAAATAGTTTTTTATGTTAGCTGTTTTTCCTATATGGATTTTGGCATTTGCCATGATAAAAATAGTGGTACATATAATGCACACATTGCCATTTAAGATGTTAAACACCTGTTTAAATATTTTAATACACATTAGGACAAGTAAATATTATATATTTTGTGGCAATTTATTTTTATAAAATTGGATGGAATACACAAAATATATACCTGGAAATAGTTGTAGGCAATTTATTTGATAACATAACATATCTGTCGTGAAATAATTTCAGGGCGTTTTCTGTTTTCGGTAACGATATGTAAGTGCGTATACATTTTTTGGCTTGATAAAATTTGTGGTGGTAAAAATGTGGTACACGACGTCTAATTTTCGCTAGATATGGCACATCCATTTCATTTATCTTTTAACGAAAGATAACACCAAGTCTGGCATCATGTCTTACAGCTGAACTTAATACACCATCCATAAATATAAAAAACGGAATTAGAACAAAATGTCTTTATCAGAAAAGCTTAATAAATTAAAACGTAATAAATCCTTTAAATATGGAATACCATTTTTAGCTCTAATGGTTGGTGGTTCTTTTGGTCTTCAAGAATTTACCCGTCTCAGGTTTGCGCAACTATTTACGAAGTGTGTACCTAAATACATATATATGTATATATAACATATCATTGGTTCACAGGTATAAGTTTTCAAAACATACGATAACACCAGAAAAAATGGAAGAAAGAGGAATATCTATGAAAAAACCTGAAGAAGTTACCATAGAAAAAGTATATGAAAAAGTCAAAACATTAAATTTGGATGATTGGGAAAACAAAAGAGGCCCCAGACCATGGGAAGAAAACTTACCTCAAACCAACCAACCTTGAACCACTAAATTATGCCCATAAGCTATGGAAAATATCTCTCGTCATTGTAAATAGTTCTACTTTTAAACATACCTATGTAGGTAAATAAAGCAATGAATTTGAAATCAAGTTTAGTTTGTTCAGATTTTTTCCGAAAATTTACATTTACCTTTGACAGTAAAATATTACAAGTTATTTTTTGAGAAAACATTGAAACTGACAAATTTTATATGGAAAAATTTAAATTACAAAAACAAAATTTGTCAACGCTAAGCGTTGCGTTTTACAAAATTAGGCCCAAAATAAATAAAAAAATCGAAACAAAATTTCAGCGATTTTTTCCCTAGACTTTTTTCCATATTAATCTGGCAGCATCGAAATTTTTCGTTAAATAATTCATCGAAGCTACACAGCTGAGTTTAACGAAAACAACAAATAGTATAAAAATATAACGCAACTCCAAAGCATAATTTTGTGTTTATTTTTAAAGTAAAGAATTATACAAAACAAAATTGAATTTTACCTTTGCCAGCGGTAATAAAAACGTCAAAATAACCTCAATACCGAATATGCAACCCAAATATAAGTTTGCCGAAGGTAAGAAAGTGCGCCATTATTTGTGGCTTTTAGTCATAAAATTTGGGCCCCATCTAATACACTTAAATGATGTTTCAGGCGAAAAAGTGCTATGTTTCCATGGACCTTTAATCTATGAAGCTAAAGCATTAAAAAGTACAATATCAAAGGATAAACAACTAAAATATTTTGTACACTATGCCGGCTGGAATAAAAAGTGAGTATTTTCTCCTGGTATTGTTGATTTAAGTAATGTACGTACGATTTTAAACTTTCAGTTGGGATGAATGGGTACCCGAGCATAGAGTTTTGAAGTACAATGAAGCAAATTTACAAAGACAGAAAGAACTGCAAAAGGAGCATGATGCCAAAAAAGAAAAAAATAAGAAAGGTATGTGTTAAAAAAATTTGTAAAGATAATTATCTTCAGACTGGACAAACATAAGCGCAGGTACATACCTACGAAAAATTATGTACTTTAATGGTTTTGAACGAAAATTTTCCATCTTAGAGTATAAATAGCAATATAAAATTTACAGGTACACCTAAGGGGAAAAAGGGAGAAGCGATGGCTGTTACTGCTAAAGAAAGTGGAGCAGTTAGCAGTGGTGGCAGTGAGTCAAGAGCATCAACGCCTTCTAAAGAACTAAATATTTCATCAAGTGCGACACCAGTTACAGGAGGCTCCACAGTCACTGGTGGCAGAGGAAATCGGTCTAAACAGAATGCCACACCAGTTGGTGGGGAATTGAAGAAGGAAGCTGGTTCAAAAGAGGAAGGAACAAAAGATGAGAAAGATGAACCTGTCACTAAAAAGAAAAGGGGAACCTCTACATCCACCAATCCCGACAAAACGCCAACTACGTCAGATGCAAAATCTTCTACCACGAATACCACTATAGCAACGACTACGACCACAAATAATACAACAACAACGCCAGCTGTATTTACTACAAGTACAACTGCTGTTGCAAATCCGACTTCAACAACTGCGCCACTTGCTTGTAATCGTCTAGATTCTTGCGTTGAAAGTGAGGAAACGTTTTTGGCCAAAATAGAGGTGAAAATTAAAATACCTGATGAACTGAAGCAGTGTTTAGCCGATGATTGGGATGCTATAACACGCCAACACAAGCTTTTGGATGTACCCGCTAAGATCACAGTGCAAGATGTAGTTGATCAATATATAAATCTAAAAAAGTCGGCGAAATCTTCTAACGCTTGCAAAGAATTAGCAATAGCAGATGTATTAAATGGTGTTATAGAATATTTTAATGTCATGTTAGGCTCACAGCTACTTTATAAATTCGAGCGTCCACAATATGCCGAAATTTTGCAACAGTATCCGGATACTCCATTGTCAAAACTTTACGGATCTTTTCATTTATTACGTTTGTTTGTTAAACTGGGCTCAATGTTAGGCTACTCAGCCTTAGATGAAAAATCGATGCAAATGCTGTTAGCTCATTTACATGATTTTCTAAAATTCATGGTGAAAAATAGTGCTACATTCTTTAGCATGTCCAGTTTTGTGAATGTATCACCGGAATATCATCGTCATACTCAATGATTTTAAAGATTTTGTCTTTTTTCGTTCTTTCTTAATATTTCAAGGCCTTGATTATATTTATCATTTACATTTTGTTTTCATACTCTAGAATTTTATTTCTCTTTTAAAAAGAATGTAAGTTTATTTGCTTTGAATTATTATAAATTTCTCTTAATAAAATTTAGCTATCAATTATTGTATTTAGAATATACATACATACATATTTTATTGCTTAAATGAAATTTGTGTTTATTTCAATACTTAGGCCGAGTTTATATGTGTGGGCCATGTGCCTAAGAAAGGGTAACCACTAATTACTAATGAAAAACTGTTTGAATCAGACATTATTTATTGATTTAAACTGTTTTCAATCATGTTGGATTCTATAAAATTGTCTGTTAGTTATGTATGAAACTTTTTAACCTTAATAAATACGCGTCGGAATCAAACAGTTTTCCGTTAGTAATTAGTGGTTCCGCTTTTTTTTGGAACATGACACAAATGAAATGCCAGATGTAAACTCAGTCTTAGTACATTTTTACTAAGTAACTTAAAAACAAACAAAATAATATGTACAAGTTGTTTATTTAGGCAACATTTTGAATTTTGTAAATGGTAATAAAAATTTTAATATTAAAAAGTGAAGTTATAGTTTTAAATAGTCGGCGACTTACTTTTGAATCAAGAATCTACAAATGTGTTTATACATATTCGCAACAGACTGTAGTCAAACTTTCAAATTAAAATATGTCGCCTTGTTTTGACTGCAAAAGTTCGATAAGAAAAAGATTATGTTTTTCTCAACAGGTTTTCCGGAACAAATCGAGTTTAGACTATTATCATTTTATGGTTCTCTAAATTGTCAGCAAAAATTTTGATATTCAAGTTTTTGAGACCCTGGTTTTTTCCAAAAGGACACTGCTTGTTAAATACTCTACACAGGTCTGCAAATATTGTCATATTAGATTCAGAAATCCCATGGAATATCACAGTTTTCTTTATTTATTATTATTATTTATTTTCTTTATTTTTTCTTATATTTTAATTTTCTATGGCACATAACATAAAATTTTTGAATTTAGTTGACAAACTTTTTGGGTTGAAGTCTACTGACGAGTTCCAAAAGCAGGAACGAAATGCATATAGACAATTGCTAAACCATAAAAACAAGCAAATTTTCAAATTAAATAAATAAAGACTTTATGTCAAATAAATATACTTCGGTATTTCAAACATATAACATAATGTTTTTTATAATTTATTCATTCTTTATTTGTTTTCCTTTTCTTCATCTTCACTACTGCTGCTGCTAGTTGGATAAAATTCGCTGTAATCTTTAGGTTTATTTCTTGCGCTTTGTTCTTCTTCCAAATATTCATTTTGTACTTTTAATATTTCTTCACTAGATTTACAGGCTGCATATTTTTCCAATAATGTATCGTTAAGCTCCAAAAATGAGTGACCCCAGGAAAACTTTCCCATATACCATTTGGCTTCCTCACGAAAGCCACAAATAAACAATGTGGCTGCTATCGCTTCCACACAACTGAGTTTACAAGGTTTTCCATAATTAATTGGGTTTGCAGCCACCAGAAAAGGTAAAAGTCGCGGATGAGGACTTCGCATTCTCGCAAATGGAGTTTCATCCAATTTTGCCCAAGAACAATCCACTACAGCTACACCTGAGTTGGCTACAATTTCCTTATCCACAGGGCTGACACAGTTTACACCGACCGGCGTCAATACGAGACCGGCAAACTTTTGACCCAAACGCAAGTTTTCTATGAGCCCAAGTCTCGATAATTTACGACCCGAGCACTTTTTGGGATCACAGTGATTTAGGTCCCACATGGCAACGGGAAAATCTGGCGATTTTCCATGACTTTCAATTTCGTCAGATGAGTTCTCTGAGACAGAAACGTCTTCTGAATCCGACGCCAATTCATCTTCTCTTTGTGCATATGATTTTTCGCAATTACGGTTAGATTTGACATTTCGGTAAGGTCCTTGGCCACCACCATGCTTAGCTTTTCCACGATTACGGTAACTCATTTAAGTGGATGAAAATATCCTCTGTGATGAAAATTGTTTTCGTTGTTTGTTTAGGAAGGAAATGTCACTCGTGCTTATTTGCCATACGTTGCCAGATTCATTTTCAAATTGTATTAGGTTTGCAAAATGGTTAGACCAAGAAATGACTTGTTCTATATTGTTCCTAAAAATTTATTTATTAATTTTAATTTCTTCAATAGTTGGTTCTTCGATTTTAAGTCTTGTGTATAATGAAAAATCAACATGCAGAAAAGTACTTCTGTGACACTTTTTCATGAAATACCTATTTTCTTTCTTTGGGAGGGACACTCTTAGGAAATTCTGGATGGTAATGCTGGCATTGCATTAATATTTTTGATAATGGTAACACCCAGACGTAAAATTTACTTCTACTTCATAGATGTCAAAAGTTATATAGAAAAAAGTTAAGGGTAATATATAAGATTGACGTTCGGATTTCTAATATTTTTTGCATTACTTAGAGCTTATCTATTTTTTGTGTACCTCAGATAATTGCTAACAGACAAAAATACTTGCTGGGTATAAATTAGTTATCGATCAAAGTTCAAGAAAAACGAAAACGTAAATAGTGAAAAAATGTTGAGAATCGGGCAAAATATTATTAAAACTCCGAGATCGCACAATTTAATGCGATTTTATGCTTCTGCTTTGCCAAAGCAACAAATCAAACATGAAGCAAAACCAGAGGAGCCAAAAACAAATTCATCGTTCATGGCCAACATTTTCCGAGGAAATCTAGTATCGACGCAAGTATTTCCTTACCCCGATGTATTGACACAAGATGATAAAGAACTTGTAAGTAGTTTGGTTGATCCAATTGAAACGTTCTTTGCCGAAGTTAACGACCCTGCCAAAAACGATGCAAATTCACAAATCGATGATGATACACTTAATCACTTGTGGGAATTGGGAGTATTTTCAATGCAAGTTCCCAACGAATTTGGAGGCTTGGGGTTGAACAACACACAGTACGGCAGGCTTTGCCAAATTCTTGGTGCAAACGATTTGGGTGTGGGCATTACACTTGGAGCTCATCAAAGCATTGGATTCAAGGGCATCTTGTTGTATGGCACACCAGAACAGAAAACCAAATATTTGCCTCAAGTATCTACCGGAAAGGTATATGCTGCATTTGCTTTAACTGAACCTAGCGCTGGATCGGATGCTGGTTCCATTAAATGCAGAGCTGTCAAAACTGCTGATGGTAAACACTATGTACTGAATGGTTCGAAAATTTGGATTTCCAATGGTGGTATTGCAAATATTTTTACTGTATTTGCCCAAACAGAAATAACAGATGAAGTCACTGGCGAAAAGAAAGACAAAGTGACTGCGTTCATTGTAGAGAGATCGTTCGGTGGTGTCACTAATGGACCTCCTGAAAAGAAAATGGGTATTAAATGCTCCAATACTGCAGAGGTGTATTTCGAAGATGTTAAAATCCCTATTGAAAATGTCTTGGGAAAGGAAGGCGAAGGCTTTAAAGTGGCCATGAATATTCTGAACAATGGTAGGTTCGGCATGGGCGCTACTCTAGCTGGCACTATGAAACATTGCATTGAAAAGGCTGTCGATCATATCAACAGCCGCACACAGTTTGGTAAAAAACTTAAAGAATATTCTGGTGTACAGGAAAAAATTGCAAAAATGAATATGATACAATATGCCACAGAATCAATGGCTTTCCAGATATCACAAAACATGGACTCTGGTAGTCAAGATTATCACTTGGAAGCAGCCATATCGAAAGTTTTTGCCTCTGAGGCTGCGTGGTATGTATGCGATGAATCTATACAAATATTGGGAGGCATGGGCTACATGAAAGATACTGGCTTAGAACGCGTTATGCGTGATTTGCGCATATTCAGAATATTTGAAGGCACTAATGACATTTTAAGGTTATTTGTTGCACTAAATGGTATACAGTATGCTGGGTCTCATTTGAAGGAATTGCAAAAGGCGTTCAAAAATCCTGCAGCTAATTTGGGTTTAATATTTAAAGAAGCTTCACGTCGCGCTGCTAGCACTGTTGGTATCGGCGGCACGGATTTATCACCGTATGTAGTGACAGATTTACAATCTCATGGTAAAGCCGCGGCAGAATGTATAGACCTATTTGGACAAACTGTCGAATCACTTCTAATAAAATACGGCAAGAATATTGTGCATCAACAAAATGTTCTTAACCGATTGGCTGATGCAGCAATCGATATATATTCGATGATAGTAGTCTTGTCGCGTTCCAGTCGTGCTGTTAAGAAACAAATACCAACCGCTCAACATGAACTAAATATGGCAAAGGCTTGGTGTTTTCAGGTCAACGAAAATTGTAGATCTAATTTGCGAAAGGCTACCTCAAGTCAACAGATTAATCAGTTCAAGGACATGTCTACCATTGCTGAAACCATTATTCAGAATGGTGGTGTAAATACTACACATGTTATAGAATAACTAGAGTTATCTAAGTTCAAAATCACCTTCTAATAGTTAAATATTTTTTATAATCCTATTACAAACGAACTAAATAGAAATACATATGTACATAAAAGTGATATTAGTGAATTATAAAAAATTGTTTTTTTTAATTTTCTACTGCATAGATTGTAAATAAAAACGCAGCCAACAGTACAATTACATACATATATAAATACATACATATGTATGTATGTACGTCACTGAATAGCACAATGATAAATATATTCGCGTACATATGTATGTACATATATACTTGCATACAATGTGGGAATGGATGTACATACATTCATATGTATGTATATATAGTATAAGGTGAAAAATGTGTATGCATCTGAACACATTTTATTTTGATCAAAACTGCATACCTAGTTTAAAGTCCAATACTCAAACAATGAGTGAAATTAATAAGAAATGTGAAAGATAGCTATTTGTTGATTAGTTATGTACATATGTATGTACATACATGCATATATTATCTGAAGGGTAGACCGTCTACCTATCAATGGAAAATTGTAAAGAAATAAACACGCATTCCCACATATATACATACATGTATGTATATAAATATGTACATACATAGATATTTCAGCATATTTGTAAATAAATTGTTGTCTAAAGTCGTTTAAAAAAATTAAAACGTTTTATCCAGAAAAGTTAATTACTCATAAGTAGGTAAGAAGCAGAATTTTGTACATACATGCATACATATCTATGTATGCAAATATATTTGTATATGTACATAGATACATACATATGAACATATGGATGTATCTACATACATGCATATGCATCTATTTTGGGAATATTTATCTTTTTTTCGCATACATATGTAAAACGTAAATGGTAAGGTATCCCAGCGAATAATAAGACTGTGTTTAAAGTTTCTGTTTATTTGAAGTTATCTGTATACATGTTCAGTGTTATATATCGTCGGTTGGTTATTGGTTTGCGGCACAGCATATTCAAAATACATTATGACTGTAGCAAACCAATAACCAACCGAGAATATGTGTGTATGTACATACTAGAAGTGTGTGCAAGCTATGAAAAAGTGCACAGTATTGTATTTTTTTCAAGAGCGAATATTGTTTGTAGTGGTAAAAGTATGTAATCGAGTGTGAAGCAAAAATAGAGAACAAGGAAACAAAAAATACACAAAACCATTGTACAACAGTTGAATGGACAGTTGTGTCAAGTGTGCAATATTTTTATTAAACACTTCATAGTGTTTAATACTTCATTTCACAAACTCAAAATTTCATAAAATATTAAGTGATAATAAAACTTTTTACTTTTATATCCATCGTCAAAGACATTATTTTTATACATATTTTATTTTTTAGAACCTTAAATTAATAAATTATAAAACTTAGAACAGTATATCATGCGAACTAACACGCTCAAACAATCTACGTTGTTTGTTTTTTCTTTTACACATACACATATTTTTACACTTGTGTGCTCATTTTACAATAGTCATTCGGTGTGCACTAGTGAAATATGCTTCGACACTACAATAACAAACACACTTTGTACATATTTACACTATGCAAGTCTTATTGCTAAGCTGATTAGTTTGTTAGGAAAGAGAGACGAGGGGAAAAGAAACGTTACTGTTCCCCTCGTCTCTCTCTCCATCAAATTAATCAGCTTAGCAATAAGACTTGCATAGTGTAAATATGGACTTTGTGATAATAAATGCCCTCGCTTGGCATATAAACAAATGCTGTTGCATACTTTTGATAAAAATGAGCACCAGTTTCAGTGTTCTCATAAAATCAAGAGCACTAAAAAGAGAGAACTATTCAATAATGTATATACAACATGAAGATTAAGCAAGCAATCATCTTTTGTTCACCACTTGTACATACACAAATACAATTATTTATTTATTTATTTATACATATTATACAAAGTAAATTTGCATAATATGGTTGCACAAATATTGGCGGAGTAACTAGACCATATGCCCAAGATGTTATTAACAGTATTTTAAAAAGGTTTTTGTGACTGACTGTACACGACCTATGCCTTCACATAGGAAGTAGCAACGTGGTTGTTAAAGAAATTCCACAAAAGAACCGCAAGAATATACGGTTATCCTCGGCAGATCAGTCAACCAGTGCGCGATAGACGCAAAACTCTCGAAGGCCAATAAACAACAGACGCTTGATGTTGACTCGCCCAAAGCTGCTTTACGACTGATGTAATGGCGCATAACCATAGTCAAAACAAAGTGTACTTTTAACTATTTAAAACTAGTATTACCATACAAAATACTGCTTTTAAATTCTTAAAGTATACTTTGTTTTGACTATGGTTATGCGCCTTTGTTTTGACTATGGTTATGCGCCAATATACATATATATGTATTTCACATATTTCATATCAAAGCAGCTGGCTTACTTTTCTACACTTTTTCCTCTCTTTTGATTCAGTTTTTTTTGCACAATACTTTTTTTCGATCTTGTATGTAACTGAAAGCGAGAACGTAATCGAAACGCAGACTAGGGTGTTAAATATAAACTTTGTACAATAACACTTATTACATACTAAAAATCTAGTTTTCAATTCAATTTATGTATTTAAATTTTTCATATCTAAAAATTTACTTTCCATAAAAAAACTTCATAGAACTAACAACCATAAAATTATTTCAAGAGGTTATGGGCCCAGAAACTTTTCACTAATTAATTAATTAAAACTGAAGAACGAAAGAATCAATAATCAAAATGGATATCAAGACAATGTTCCCAAAATTAAACAATAGCAATTATCATACATGTAAAATGCAATTGTTGGAGCGTGAATTATGGGGTTATTACGTCTGATATTCCAGCGCAACCGGATTCTAAATGGCTGGTACGAGATGGAAAAGTTCGAGCTTTGATTGGGTTGTCAGTAGAAGAAAATCAAAAGGTCCAAATTAAAAAGTTGAAGTATGCAAGTGAATATTGGGAAGTCCTTAAGAAGAACCATGAAAAAGCAAATTTAACAAACAGAGTAAGTATGTTAAGAAAGAACAATGCAAGATCATGTAGCTTAGTTTTTGGACATTGCTGATCGTTTGCAAGATATGGGAGAAGAATTTCCAGAGCATAAGGTTGTGGCATTTTTATTGGGAAGCCTTTCTGAAAGTTATAACAATATTGTTTCTGCACTAGAAGTACGCCCAGAAGCAGATCTTACATTGGACATGGTAAAAGAAAAATTATTCCAAGAAAGTAAAAGGACAAGATGTGATGCAATGGAAGAATTAGTTTTGAAAACGGATTACAAGAAGAAAATTATTTTAAAAAGCTTTATATTCTTCCACAATTTTTGCTTTATTATCGTTCTCGCTGTCCATATCTGCTAAACGTTTCGCACCTTTTCGAACAATCAATTTATCTTCATACAATTCCAAAAGTTTGCTACTTTCGTATAGAACAAATGGTAATGTAGCTTTTTTGTAATAGTCTGGTAAAAGTTCTAAATTATTTATGACTGTATCTAGCATGTGAGATTTTTCACACCAACTACCAGGAGCATCATTACGTACAGGATTAATATGCACATGAAGGTGATAGAACGAGGGCTGATAATGCAAGTACATACGTAATTGGGTTGATGGAATGCCATAACGTGTTTCTATAGCTTCAGCAGCACGAGTGCGTATGTTGCGCAATAGAGGAAGATGTGAACTATTAAGATCACGTATAGATTTAATATCACTTTGGTGAGTTATCGCCAAGACGTAGAGATTTTCAACATTGTGACCATACCATTTTAGATCAGGCAGAAGTATGAAACCGTTTTCAGTATCAGGATTTTCAAAAATAATACGTTCCGATTCCTGTTTATGTTCCAAGATATTGTATATATAGAAATTATTTTATATCTATTTCTTATTTATTTGGATGTGATGTAATTTCTTATGGATTAATTTTATTGAGTTTGTGAATTATTTCTTTAATATTAATAGCAAGTTTAGAAAATTATGGAAATTTGAAAAAATAATAATCGAAAATTAACGCAATTGATTATTTATTCAATTGTTTAAACCAATCTCACGTTTGAAACAAGTTTTGAATAAATATTAAACTGAAAATTGTGAAAGTGCTAAAGTTATCAACCACAAACGAAAGCTGAGTTTCATAAATGATTCCTTATTAAAAATAAATAAAAAAAGTAACGGAAAATAAAGGTTATGTTAACGGTAAATTACAGGCTTAGCAATAGAATGTTGCTTTAATGTAATTTTCTCTTTAAATTTTCATATGCTTATTTAAGTCGACAAAAATTATCGTCACAAAAATATTGCGCAGCCGCCGCCGATCATTTTGCTACTACTTTTTTCTCTGGTACGGCGTCGAATGTCGTTTTTCGTTTCAGACAAACACCCTTTTAAGACACGAAAAGTTTACTTTGCAAAGTCCTAAAGCAATAGAAAAAGAGGTAGACCTAAAACCACCTGAAAAAACTGTTTCCAGTGGGATATCGTGGAACGAAATTAAAGCGAAGTCATCTGACAGAACAAATTGGAGAAACTTTGTAGAGGCCCTATGCTCCGATAGCAGTTAAGCGGATAGATTAAGAGGAATCCTCGCTTCAGGAAAATAATGAAGTTTTCTTTTTTTAAGTGCAATATGTTTATTTATTGTTTAAATTAAATCTTTTTAGAGGTATCATTTAAGAAATTATTTTTTCTTTTTAGAATGTTGCCTCTCACTTTTTTAGAAATTCACTTCAGTTTGTATTTTGCAATAAAAAATAACTAAAGTTAATTTAAAAAAAAAATGAGACAATGAAAAGCTGTTAAAATTTGCGTGTCTAAAACGGGTCTTACCGTATCGTAATTGCATCCAGTTGTTATATGTATGTATATTAGTGATGTGCCGAATGCCAATTTTACATATTCACGAATACGAATATATGAAACGATATTCACGAATACGAATATTATATGTGAAATTTATTGACATCAAATTGGGATTCTATTTACGCCTGCAATATTAAATATGAAAAAAAAATATTATGAAAAAGAAAATTTTAATGATCGTCATTAAATAGCATTTAGAAATGATACAAAGCACAAATTTCTATAAAAAATTTAATGGATTCGTACAAAGTAATATTTTTAGCCATTTATTTAAATTTCGTTTAGGATTTGTTTAATTTTTTTGGAAAAATATTCGTATTCGAATTGGCCTGAATTTGGCGAATACGAATATGTAAAAATGGACGAATATTCGGCAAGTCGAATACGAATATTGCGCATCACTAATGTATATGCATGTTCATTCCTCGTTCGATTTAGAAAAATTAAATTCACTAATAGCGAATTTTTTCAGACTTTTTTGTAGTTTTCTATTTTTTAGAGCTGAAAATATATCTGAAATTAATTTAGTATGTATGATTTAAAACACATCAATGGGGCGGGGCCATTATTTATTTTTGGAAAACGAGAAATTTACTCGGATTCGGTTGGCAGAACATGGCCGATTGTTTGTTTAAGCAAAACTTACCTCCAATGAAAATTGGCTTGAATTAATGTATGGTAATTTCTTTGTACAGCTCTGGTGTTTCGTTTATTAAAAATTTTTGACATATGGAATACTTTTCAATGTGTTTATCAGTAGCTGGGTATACTGCAGTAGTATTTACACCTAGAACATAAATACATACATATTTATAAGCAAATTTTTTTTTGCTAATGTGAATAAAATTGCTTACCACTTAACTTAGTGGTGGTGTACATTGATAACTGCCATAAATATTGTTAATAAATTCAGTTTACACTTTCAAGTCATTGCAAAAATAAAAAGGTTTTGTTAAGCTTTCTTGATCTTCTGTTGTTTTATCAAGCTGGTTAAGATGTTCATTACTGTCATCCGCTTTTCCATTTTTCTCATTACTTGAGATAGTATTAGTAGCAACATCGCTTTCTTGGAACGCGTTTCTCAAAAATAACTATGCCCATGTCACTATCGGATACATCAGGAAATTTTCCTAATAATGCTATACTTTTACTTTTAGTATTATTATTAAGAATACGCTGCAAAGAAAATTTGTTCAAAGCGTAATTAACTTTAGTCGGCGAAGGTGTCGACAAAGGCATATTAACTACGTTTGATATGCCTTGATGTCGACTTTGGGGATTCCTCGTTGTTGCTTTCAGTCTTATCTAGCGCCTCAACACTCAGCGATTTATCTCCATCACATCTATTTGCTTTCTCTGTTAATATAACTTTCACTGTTTAATAATGTTCCAGGCATTTGATTCAAGCAAATATTACTAAATGTAAACAAAAATTAAAAGTCCATGCCAAGTTCAATTTGTATGTGAAAAAAATCAGGGTTACAAGGCGCTAATAACACTAATAAATAAGTATGTGGTTTATTCGAGATGCCAGACTATTTTCGCTGTCGTGTTAGTTAAGTTGCGAACCTTAACTGTTATAGATATATTTGGTTCAATTTTCCTATATTTTGTCAGCCATACTTTTGAAGTATCACTATACTCGTATATGTATAAACTCCTAATTAAAATTTATTAATTGAATTTTAAATTACACTAAATTTTAACTTTTTATTGCTCCTCTTTATACCGCATATAGTTTTCTAACGAATTGAAAAACCTATGAAGGTTTTTTCCCAAAATTAATATATTCTCCTTATTGGCGTTGACGTGTTTCGACCTTGTTTACGACCTTTTTGTAATAGATTAAAGAACACCGTAACATTTATTCTGTACTCTAGGACCAAAATGACGTAGCACAAGCCGAAATAAGCCAGATAGGCAGTTTTTCCTTCAAGTATTAATACTCATATGCATATCGTTACCGGAAACGCAACGCGCCTTAAAAATTTCATAATTTTACATGATGAAAACACATGTTAAAATTAAAAATATTGAGGAATTCAGAGAATTTTTCCAATGTATTAAAATAAACAAAATCGCTATTTTTAGCGATTATTTTGATGAAATACATAGCACGGAATTTATAAAAAAAAGTAATTTTAAATTTTTCGTTAGTGGCGTTTTGCGTTTCAGGTGCCGATAGTATTACCAATAGAGACAGTTAAAATCCGCGTTTCTTTGAAATAAAACCACCATTGCAAATTTTGTTGCTTTTTTCTTCATTATATGAATTTCTTCGTTTTATTTCAGAAATAATTTTTAAATTTTTATTATTATTATTAATCACTTGTTATACTTATGTATGCTTGTATGCATATGCTTGTGTTATATGAATGTTATATAATTATGATGTCTGCTACATATTATTACAATGGTTTAACTCATTGCATTACCTTATTGAATATTAATTTTGCTTTTATTTTATCACTTGATAAATTTTTGTTACGTTTGCTATATTGATGAAGCTATTGAAATCAGAAATAGTCTCCTTCCACTTTTAAAGTGACGTACGTAATGGGTTTATTTTTAATATTATCAAGTAGTAAAACATTACATTGCTGCAAGTATGTGGATCTTGGTTATCATCCTTCATTTTTATTATGTAGTATGTATATGAATTACATTAAATACATTAAATAAGCTTTAGAGAAAGAGGGATTGGTTTGACAACTAAAAGTTTACGTTTTTATTTTCGAGTGAATTAAGTTTTATATAATTGCTATATCTTGGTGTTGTGTGTGAAGAGTTCTTTTTATGCTGTTCTTTTAATTTTGGACAATAATTCCTTATTTTTTTTCTTATATTCTTTTGTTATTATAATAATGTGGTATTTTTGTTGTCTTGTTTACATACATACATACATATGTACATATATACATATACGTATGTGTATATACATACATACATATAGAGATTTATTTACTGATCCACAATCAATAATAATAATAATATAACTTTTAGTAATAATAAAGCGCACATTTTTTGTTTTTCGTTTAAATGGATTTTTGTGTATGCTTAAAAAATTTATAATATGAGTAGTCACAGTCATTAAATAAAATCTTATTTTTCAAAACATTTTTTTGTTTATATTATTATACTTAAAATAGTTTACACAGCGTAAATAATAAAACGGAAAATATGACAATACATACTATTTATTAATGGATTTCTTCTGTTGTTGTGTTTGCCAAACAACAAAGTAGCTTACTGGATAGTTATTTAATATGTCTTTATATAATTCTCTCTTAATTTGTTTGTTTGTTTCACTTCTAACCAATTGCGTATTTCATTTATTTAAACTTTGCTTGGAAGCCGTGATTCAATGATTTTATTTATTTTACTTTTTTAGTTATTAAAATATTCTTTAATTACCTTAAAAATGTATCCTTTTAATATTCTTATTTAATTTTAATAAAAAAAAGACTGACATTAAATATCAAAAATGGTTTGTTTGCATTTGCATGAGTTTAGAACGCTTTATACAATATTGCATGTTTGTTTTTTTTAATCTGAGTCTCTCTTATCAGTTAATAAAGGATTGATTTATTCCTCTCTTAATCTCCTGCCAGTTATAAATTTAAAAGATAAAAAAACTTATAATTAAAATATACGACTGAACTCAATTTTTGTTCTTATACTGAGAACAACAAAGTTTATTTTCATTTTAAAGAAGGGTTTTAAAGAAACTTAAGAGAATATTTTTGGTTGAAAAACTAAGAAAAGAAATAAATAGTCAATCGCAGTTTTAGGCTACCATTCGATTTTTAGCTAAAACATAAATGGAAAAATGTTGGAATTGTTAAGAAAACTATTTTATACATATGTATGTATGTATATGTATAGTATTGGTAACCCAAGTAGCAAGAGCTCAACAATGTTTTCTGATAATTAGGTAACCAACACTTACAGCAATACTCATCAAAAATTAAAACAGCTAACGTTCATTAAATTTTGAATTTAACTTTTACAATCGTTTATGGATATCGCGGTATTACTGTATGCACTTAAAAATAAAGTAGAAATAGAAATTTTCTTGAGAATTTTTTCTTACCTTTTACTCGTACTTAATAATAGTTTTTTTAGTATTGTTGCTGCTGTTGAAATTGTGAGGATTTGAAATACATATTTATGATTACAAACATTTCTTTGCATGTTTGTGCATGGCTTAAACTTAGGAATCATTTCAATGATTCATAACATATGGCAATGCTGTTGGCAATATCATCGACAGGTTGCCTTTTATCAAATGTTTCCGGGACGTAATTCAAAAGCGTTTTTTTTTGTTTGTATTGTTTTTTCTATAGAACAAGAGAACCATAACGGACTAGAGTTTTATTTTGCAGTTATCATCAATGTCTTGATTAAATCCTTTAGATCTTTAGATTGGTTCAACAGTTTATGTAGCGACTTTTATCGCTTTTTTTCTGATTTCAACTTGATTATTTTACTATAAATAATAGATTAAAAAAAATGAAAATTTTTTTGTTTTACTTTAATGTTTAAAATATTATTAATTGATAGTTGTAGTTGAGGAGGTGGAAGAAGTGCTGTTGGTAGATATTGCGGTAGGTGAAGGAGCTGAAACATTGGTAAGGTGAGGAGAGGTATTGGAAGATTGTTGTTGTTGTTGCTGCTGCTGCTGTATTTGCTCATGTGGCACATACATGACATGACCAGCTAAAGGGTCCACCATAGGTACTGTTACAGTACCTCCAATACCTAAAGATGTTGTGGTTGACGCAGTGGGCGGCATGGGAGATGATACAGCCGATGATGACATTTGTGGCTGTTTCTGATTTTGTGCTTTCAGCATAAGTGATGCTGTAGCAGCGGCTGCATCCATTTGATTTAATGATGTCATATTATGGTTAGCTGGCAATGTCTTTGTTATCATCTTGGTATTGTTGTTATTGTTGTTGCTACTGGTGTTATTATTGACTGTGGCCTTATTCGTAGGGCTGGAGTCATTTACTGGAGCACTGAATGTACGC
The DNA here is from genome assembly GCA_936439885.1 of Nowickia ferox. Lineage (NCBI taxonomy): Eukaryota > Metazoa > Arthropoda > Insecta > Diptera > Tachinidae > Nowickia > Nowickia ferox. The sequence goes on along the minus strand of OW387023.1, from coordinate 14,370,001 downwards.
TCTTGAACACCGGTCTCACCAAATGCAGTTCCGCCTTCAGAAAATGTACTTCGCAGTGTTTCCTCGAGTAGCGCTTCCAACTTTTCCCTATCTTCTGTATGAACAAATCCCAGTCGCACCAGCTCCAACGTTAAATCTAGTGCGGTATCATTTTCATAAACTTCACATGACAATTGACGATTCATTTTATCATCCATGCGTAGAAGTATATTCATGAGAACACCTCTACTACTTTCCTTCTGTTTCTTTACGCTACACATCATATTGACAATGCGACGGTTTTCAATATCTTCTGGTTCCGGACTGCCGCAATTACCAGAATTACCGTATTCTGGCGAAGTAATCCTCGAACGAAATTGTGGTGGTTTCTTGCCTCCAAAGGCAGTCAATGGATACACACCAAATTTAACATCCTCCACAAACTTTTCTAATTTATCGGCTGATGGTACATCTGATAAGCGAAATTCTCTTACTACTACTTTCTGGACTTTTCGTTTTTGTTGTTGCTGGTCTGCTTGTTCTTCGGGCGTGGAAGTCTCAGCCTCTGTACATTGTGGATTCTCCTCCGCTACTTCCTCTTCAACAGTACATTTCCAATAAACATAAGCCATTACAACGTCAGGACGATTATATAATTGCATAACAGCATCTATAACAGTGTCCGAATACGTTGAACGATTCATAGGCGAAAAAAGTAAGTTGTGGGCAGCTTGTAGTTTTAATGAATGCACCTTTTTCGATCGAAAGGGAGAAATAAAGGATATATAGATAACAATAACAAGAAGTTTTATTACAGACATATGCTCAGTTACTTTGTGAAAACATGTGTATGTATATGTACACATGTAATTAATTCAAAAATTAAATTAAATAACAAAAAATCATGTATAACATAATTATCGAATAATTGATTTTGGGACAGACTTGGGCAGTAATGATTATTTTTTGTAATTGAATATACAGCAATTACAAAATATCATTTTACTAAAATCGGGTGATTTTTTAGGGAGATATCGCTGACGAAAAATCGTTTTTGCTTAACAATTTTGAAATTCTTTGTCAAATCGATTTTAGCAATTCATTAATTTTTATAGACTTAAAAAGTGTATCGGATGCCGCAAAATGTGACCAAAATCGATTCCCATATTTTTCTATTACATTCAGAACGATATCGATTTGCGCAACCACCGATTATTGCAACACGCCGATTAGCGCAAACGGTAATTTTTTACATTACAGTCTTTAAAAGTGCAACTTAAAAAAAAACAGTCTCGATAAGCGCAACTTTTTCTCTTTTTAGTAAATTTAAAACCCTTTTCTTTCTGAATTTACTGAATATAAAACGTAGTTTTAATAAGTACTTTCAGTTTCACAAAATAACCCATCCTAAAAAGTTGCACTCCATGAGCATGAATATGAAAATTTATTTGAGTAAAAAAAAACAAAATTCGTATAATTACTACGAATTAACAATGAATCGATCAGAGAAGGCTATTCAGTTGAAAGCGAAGGTATAAATTTTTCAGACGAAGGAACTTCAGAGAAAATACAAATTAAAAACACACAAAAGGTTAAAGTAGATGGTCCCATTAATGCATTTAATATTTGTATGGAGTGGGCAACAGAATAATCAAAAAAATTAAACCACAATTTCAACATTCTTTTCCTCAAACTAGATTGTGATTATAAAAAAAATTAACATGAGTAGAATCCAAATATACGAAAGCACAAAATATGAATATGTTATGTTAAAATATTATTTTATAACCTTTTTAATTACATATTTTTAAATTCATATTTTTTTTTGTTTAGCTATTAAAAAGAAATTATTTTGTGTTAAATTATAGTTTGGTATATATGAAGTTTTTAGTGGTGGATTATTGCACTTTTCGGTAAAAGCAACAACCTCGAATTTCTTTCGGTTGCGCAAATCGAGCCCGCACTGTATTAAAAAAAACTTTGTTAGTAGAAGTCTGTAGAGGGTACTACTACATGAATTAATAAATAAATAAAATAAATTGTATTGTATATATGGTTGGTTGGTTTACGTGGCTGCCCACTACACGCAAGCATTCAAGTAGAATCTAGAAGATTCCTTTTTGAAAGGACCACTACACTCATCGGTGTCAACGTATGTAGAACCGTACCTGAGTATTCTGATACGGTGATCGTTACTAGATCCAACCCGTCGCGTTGAGATATCTGATAAGGTCATTCAACCCAATCTCAGATAGATCTGATAGATCATCTAGTACATGACTGCCTAAAAATTTGTGTCTCGAGAGATGCAAAGCTGGGCATTCGCAAAGAAAGTGCAAGACTGTTTCTTCTTTGCTTACTTCTTGACAACTTCGGCAGAACTCATTGTAGGATAGACCTATCCTACTACCATGTCTGCCGACCGTCCAGTGCCCCGTCATGTCTGCAACGAGTCTCGAGATGTATCTACGGTTTCTGTTTGTTAATTGTATTGACCGCCTATCATTGTAGCAAGGCCACATTTTGTTAGCAACCTTGCACGTGACTATATTACGCCATCTACTTTCAGCCTTATAGAGATAGTGCTTGAAAATATAGATTTTAATAGCACCAAACGACATGGCTACCGATTCGGCATTGGAAACATTCATAGCGTAGCCAGCTCTAGCCAGCTCGTCCGCCCGTTCGTTATCTAAGAAATTGCTATGTGCTGGAACCCAGATGAGGATGAGGTCAGTCTGACCACCCAGTCTAGATAGCAAACTCTTGCATACATAATTTGAAAATTACTTTTCGAGCTGTGGACTAATTAATGCCAAGAACTAGAATGAATTTTACGGCCCTTTTCACAATATACACTTAAAAGCTAAAAGGGACTTTAACCACAACTTTTGTATGAAGAACTTGCAGTTAAAGTTCACGTTAACTCTTAATCATACATTGTGAAAAGGGACTTTAATCAGGAATAATTAAAAAAAATATAATAAAGATAAAAAAAATCTACTTTTTATTTTTCTAAGTTTAAGTGGTTAAATTAAGTTTATTTAATGAACAAATTCTAGAATTCTATTCTGCACTTCACGTGAAATTCAAATATTCCGAAATATAAAATGATTGATAATAAATATTTATTTGTAACAACCCAAGCAAAAAAAAAAGACTAAAGTTAAATATTTCACAGAGATTTTCCTTCCTCGTTTTCTTCTCATAATTCAATTACTAATGAAGGTTAAATCACTTTGTTGGATACGCAAAGAATGATTCCATATTAGAGGTCATTTTATTAAATGAGAAATTCATTGACGAAACTATTTGTTGCAAAGACTATAACTAACCAATACTGTTGTGAGTTGTATCTAAAACTAGAAGACAAAGTTGCAAACATACATACATACATACATGTACATATGAAGGGCTTATTGTAAATATTTACATCATAAGCCACCCGAATTGAAAAACTGAGTTTATATGTTTTGCCCTATTGATTATAAGCATTCCAACATCCCGAAAATTTACTTTTTTTTAAATTTGGTTTCTTATGATGTTATTGCTCAAAAAAATCTTATAATTTAATTCATATGGATTGTGATGTTTTGGCTGTATAAAATGTTTTAAAATTTTTTGAACAGACATAACGAAGCAAAAATTCCAGCAAATAATCAATAAGATATAGTTTATTATACTGGGAGATAATTACGGCATTCGATATCGATCGAATATGTTAGCACATTGACTACTAAACCGAGGGTACTGGGTTCCAGCCCGGGCTCCGACATTCATTAAAATAACAACACCACATATTTTTCCGTTGTGCATTATTGTTCCTTTGTATCAGTTGTCGTAGGAAAGTTCAGGTGGTCACTGAACTGCACCGCCTTCAGCGGATACTAATCCTAATGTAACATCAGAGCGCCCTCCTTCGTCAGTACAGTGTAGCAGAATCATCGGCGAAGTAAAATAACCAATAATATGTGATAGTGCTCGTTTTAAAGGAGCTCTTAAAAGGCTGTTCAGTAGAATTTCATGAAAGAGCAAATTTTTATATTTTTTTATAACTTTAAAATCGGTTATCTCAAAATAATTTTTTTTTCATATGATATTATTACAATAAGCCTCATTTATGAATATGTAGTACGTATGTATGTATGTAAGCAAATTTATAGAATAAAATAAAAAGTGTGGAAGAAATTATCACACATATATACTTGTAGACAAAGAATTTTCAATCTGTTAATGAAACAGTTCTTTATTGGGGACAGGATGGGAAATTTTGTAAACGTGTGTTCCGACTTAAACAGAACAGAATAACAACATTTAGGGGTTTTTTTAACCGCCCTAAATGGTTTAAATTTTCGTTGACGATATCTTTTTATGTACAATAATATGAGTTGGTTTGTAAGGATGCAAAAAGCATATGAAAATTGGCGATAAGTATTATTATTGGCAGAATTTAAATTAACTTTGCCCAAAAGCATAGGCATATGCCTATTATGTACAAAAATTATAATTCAATTCGTTTAATTGTGCTTTAAACTTCATTGCATTATTACAAATAAGCTCCTAAAGATGTGCAAAAAAATTATCATATTTAATAACAACTCCATATCACTGACTTTGATTAGTCAGCTACAATGTCCTACATACATAAATTTCGTGTTTATTGCTGATACTAGCTCGTGAGGCTGGTGTTGTTGCGAATTGTTGTAGTTGGATATTCTTCTTTGTATCTCTCTATCAATATACATACATACATGTACATTTGTATCTATGTATCTACATGCATATGCATGTTTCTATGTACCTATGTACATGTCTAAAGAAACTAAAAATGGTTTGCAAACAGCAACAACAACAACTGCAGCAATAGTGCTACACACAATAAGCCATTGTAAACATTTTAAAGTAATTACTCACCTCAAATAAAAGCGGATGAAAAAGTAATTCACTCGCATTTGGCCTCTCGGTTGAATTTCTTCGCAAGCACTTATATATTAAATCCCTTTGTAAATCATTTTCTAGGTTATTAATTGTCCTTAATATTGTCGCATCATCGATGTTGAATGCATCAGTAGTAGTTTGTATCTCGAGGGCGGCCATCTCAAGGGCACACATACCGAATGCATAAACATCGTCGGCAGCACTAAGCCGTCCAGCACGCACACATTCGGGAACATGTTCGACTTCGTTCTGCTGCCGATGATAATAACTGTAGAACCCGTCGGGAACAACGGTGCCAATTTTGACGAGACCATTGTGTTGGATGAAAATGCTATCACAGATTATGTTGCCGTGGATGAGAGGCGGTGTACAGGAATGCAAATAGCTCAGCGCAGATAAAATTTGTGTGCACCAACGACGCCAAGCTTCTAGGGGTAGACGTTTGGCATTACGTTTGGTGCGTTTAAGGAACTGCTTCAATGAACCAGACGACATATATTCTGTAATGAAAATAAGACGCGGCCGATCCGAAAATCGAGTATCTGTCCAATAGCGATGGAATTTGACTATATTTTGGTGGTCCAGTTGTAAGAGATTCTCAAAAAGATGACGAATTTTCTCCTCATGCGACTTCAGCTCTTGTATACTTCCATAGGGCACCTCGTTCCAGACGACTTCTACACCCTCTTCGGTATCCATAGCCAGATGGACACAACTTATACCAGGGATATCGTGTTGGTCGACTTCCTCGCGGCGCTTTAACCATCTCCCACAAGGAGATTCTTCAAGAATTTCACTTTCATCTTCTGAGTCGTCACCCGACTCGCGCGGTGAAGAATCAGCTGCCATATTATTAATAGGATTCGCTGCTGAACTTGAACCAGACATAACTATAGTAGCGGTTGATGTCATTATCTGTTGCTGCTGCATTATATGTTTTGATGAAGCTCCATTACTACCAGCACCACCGCTTCCGCCACTTCCCGCACTGCCGCTGCCACTACCAGCGTTGATGCCGGCTTGTGCTTGATTGCCAGACATTTACAGCTTAGTGGCTGCGTCAAACGCCTCCACTAGCGATGTATGTGTTTTGCAAAGTAAGCCGGTGTCTGCTCACTCTTTTCAATATGTATGTGTTTTCTTTGCCAATCGTGATGTTCTGTGCTTTATGTTCGTTTAAATTTCAATTAACGTCGGCTAATCTTTGTTTATTTTACTCTCCTCTACCCTGCTGGTCTTGATTCCAAATTTTTTATTTGTCTATTTATTGTTTTTTTTTATATATATTTTTTATACCTGCCTGCCACAGACTTGTCTATGCCTCCAGAATTGCTCTGCCAGCTTCACTTGATTATTTTTCTTTTCGTTCGATCGTTTATATTTTTCGCATTATACTCTTCCTTAATGTTGTAGTTGTTGCTTTTGCTACTGCTGTTTTAAGGCGTATGATGAGTGTTTTTTTCACTGCTCCTTTTGAAGTATTTTTTTCGGACTTTTCACTTCTTTTGCAGTCGTTTATATTCTTATATTTCCATAATGAAATAAGTCTTCTATTTAATTTCTTGGTATTCTATCACTGTTTGGATTATAGTATCAGAATAATTAACAGATACATTAATTAATTAACAAATTTTCATCAGAAATTTTCCTCCAAGAACTTTTACAGAAATGAAAATCAATTCATTATTGACTCAAGTGTCACCAAGTTTGCAAAAATTATTCACAAAAATATTGACAACTAAATGTCATTTTGATAGCTTTAAGATTTATTTAAAGAGGGCGCTATACACACGGAAGGTGATGTCAAGTTTAATCGTCCTACAAAAGAAAAATACACCAGAGCCTGTCTTGTGCGGCTGGAAGTTATACGGTTTTTAAATTTACTTTTTCTATTTTAGAACTCTATAAATTCCTGATTAGATATAATTTATAATCATTTTCCAGCTATCCTATTTTTTATCTCTAGAGCATTCCTTGTTTCTTCTTAGCATTTCCCTTAACTGGACGTTATACATATTTATTTTATGAGAAATTTAAATTCATTGACAACAAAGTCTACGTCACGTCATTATAAGTACATGGATTTCTTAACAAACCTTGGTGTTCCTTAATTTTAAGCAGCTTTTATTAAATTTTGTATCAATATTATTTCATGTCACGCTTATTTTTACACAACGGAAACTTAGATACCGTTTTATATGGAAGTAGTTTTTATATAGCTTCATTAGACAAATCGTGTCGTCTTAGTTTTGAAGGTGTCGTAAAGTTTAAATTGGTTTGTTAAGGCCTCATTAGTCTTTACTTTCTGTTGATGTTATGTGCCGTGCCGTTCTGCTTCTAAATTTGAGTACTTACTTTTTCTCTAGAAACTTATCAGCTTTTTCTGACCAGAAGGTTCATAGTTTTTCACTAAAGTGATGAGTTTGGCATCGCCCATTGTTATGTTTCAATATAATTTCATGTGTTGCTTTTAAAAATTAGATGTTTTAAATTCTAAACACATAATCACAATTTATTTCAAATGTTTTTATTTAATTTATGCTGAAAAAGAGTCAGCTGATTCGTAACAGAACAGAAAGTGAAAACTAATTCTGCCATTAGGTGGTAAAAAAAATCGTTGCCAATACATTTTCAATAAGCATCAACATGTTTATTAAATTTACGATTTTTGTCAGTTGATACGCACAGCACGATAAGATTTCACTAATTCTATCATTACGATTTTTTTAACGCGGCATTCACTTGAACATACCTATCGTGTAAAAACAGGATTAAGTGTAAGTGAAAAGAAATACATAGTTTTAGCTGCCGGCTTTGCTTAAGCATTTTTTTCAATTTATTAAGTATTATAAAAGATTTTCGCTGTTATTAGCTTGAAAAGTTTTGAAATTGTGCATTCAAATGGATCCCATATTAGGACGATCTCAATTCCTAAGTGAAACTGTAAATCTGTTTACTGATGAAAAGACGGCGAGTGCCAGAGCTCGTGTACGTGCCGTAATATTGAGACTTGGAATATGTTGATTTTTATATTATTAAATTTTAGGTGGTAGAATGGATAAATGACATTAGCACCTCCGAACCGCAAGTAAAATGTGAGCTGTTGGTGAAAATCCAAGAGACTATTATGAGTTCTTGTGTTGAGTTGCTGGAAGAGTTTTTGGAACACATTTTATCGCTGGCTCATGACACCAATATGGAAGTTCGAAAACAGGTTGTGGGATTTATGGAACAGATATGGTATGTATTATTTTTTCAGCATGTTGTTTTTATATCTGAATCTAGAAAAGTAATTTTTTTATTTAGTAAAGTGAAAGTGGAGTACTTAGGTCAAGTGGTCAATGTTATATCCATGCTGATAAGAGACCGTTCTCCTCAAGTTATCAAACGTGTCATACAAGCATCTGGAAGCATTTACAAAAATGGCTTACAGTGGATATGCAGTCAAAGAGAATTGACAGACAGTTGTGAACAGGCCTGGAATGTCCTAAGCTTGATAAAAGCACAGATTTTGGATCTCATTGATAATGAAAATGATGGCATACGAACAAATGCTATAAAGTTTTTGGAAGGTGTAGTTGTTCTACAAAGTTATCCAGATGAAGACAGCCAAAAGAAAGATAAAGACTTTTCTTTGGAAAATATACCAGAAAATCTTAAAATTGTTAAACGTCAAAAGTTGGAAGAGGAAGCTTTAAATATTTTTGATATTCTTTTAAAATTTCATGCCGCAACTCATGTATCTGCAGTGAATTTGATTGCATGTACGGGAAGTCTCTGTACAATAGCTAAATTAAGGCCTAGTCTTATGGGGCCTGTCATTGATGCGTTTAAGAATTTAAATTCAAATTTGCCACCAACTCTGACAGATTCGCAAGTTAGTTCGGTGAAGAAAAGTTTAAAAATGCAATTAATAGCATTACTTAAGAACAAGGGCTCTTATGAATATCAGTCGGTTATAAAGCATATACTTATTGATTTAGGGGCGTCTCAAGGCGAAGTGCAGAGAGCTATACCCAAGATGGACAAACAAGAGCAAATGAGAAGACAGAAGCGTATTTTGGAAAATGCAACTACAAATTTAAGTAAAAAAATGCGTTTAAGTAGAGGTAATGATGGTGATGAAAATGCAGAAATAGACAAGACGCAAGAAATGGTAGTTGATGAAGAAGAACTAGAAAAGCAGAAACAGAAATCCACAAAAGTCAATGAAAAATTTTTAGCTGAACATCTTAGATCTACTAGCACTGTCGTTAAATTAGTTGTAGAGTTTTTGCCAAAATTGCCAGAAACTTGTCCAGAGAGTTTTTTAAAGGATTATGCACCTATCAAGGATTTATCTATTCCTCAACAGGTATCAAAAATATCTAACTTATTGGGGCAACAATTGACAGAACTGAAAAAGGGACCCGGATCGGCTGCCTTTTCTAAAGATCCGCCAATGAAAGTTCTTAGAAAAGATAAAGGCAAAACACTGGAAACAATGGATGTGGATGAGTCCACAGCTCCTCTGGATGAAGAACAATTACGAAAAGAGGAAGCCACAAAAAAATTAAGAGAAAACATGGAACGAGTGAAGGGGGAACAGGAATTAATTGAACGAATGAAACAAAAAGCGAAAGCACTAAAATTGCAGGAAATTACGAAACCATTCGCCAGGCCGTTAAAAGAAAAATTCCTAATGGATGCAGTCAAACGTATATTATATGCAGAACGTCAATGTATAGTGGGAGGAGTTTCTGCGAAAAGAAGAAAAATTTTAACTGTCATGGCGGCCACATTTCCCGATAACGTACGTTACTTTATATTCGAATTTATAATGATGGATATAAAGCAACGCATTGATTTGGTATTTTCTTGGCTTTATGAGGAATACTGTTTGCTGCAAGGTTTCACACGGCATTCTTATGTCAAGTCCGAAAATCGTCCCGATCATGCTTACAATGAGCTATTGGGACAAATCATTTCAGGGATTATAAACAAATGTGATTTAAGAGACAAAATTTTGTTGCTTAGAAGAGTATATTTAGAATCTCCGCTCTTACCCGACGATTCCTTAAAACCTTTATTGAAACTTATTTTAATGGAAGAATACACTGTTTATGGCTTAGATTTATTGAAAGATTTGGCCATTCTAAGACCTCCACGCAAAGCAAAGTTTTTACGTTATCTTCTGAACTTTTGTGTACACGAACACCCGGATATAAAAAATAAAGCTTTAGAGAATACTATTTATCTATACAATAGCCACAAGCTGTTGCCTGGTAGAATAGATGAGTTTGCATTAGAATGGGCCTCGTACTTGGAAAAGGAAAAACCACCTGCCAGAATATACGGTGAAGAATTTGGTAGAGCAAATTATGATCCAGCCTGGAGAGAAGAAATAGTAAAGACCTGTCTGATTATGCTGCTATCCTTGACCCCTTATAAACCAGAGTTGTATTTGGAAAAGTTGACACAAATATATATCAATACAACGCCAGATTTAAAACGTACCATTTTACGATCCATAGATCCAGCCGTTAAAAAATTAGGTGCTGAAAACAAATTACTGTTGAAATTAGTTGAGGACCCTCCCAAAGGATGCGAAACGTTAATTATACGTATGATTTATATACTAACTGAAAGACAAGCAACACCTCCCACTGAACTAGTCACGAGAGTAAAAGAGTTATATGCTAATAAAATCAAGGATGTAAGAGTATTGATTCCTGTTTTAAGCGGCTTATCTCGCCAAGAGATTATTAATGCTTTACCAAAACTAATAAAACTTAATCAGGTTGTGGTTAAGGAAGTATTTAATCGATTACTTAGCATTGGAACTGAGTTTACCAATCAAACAATGGCTGTTACGCCGTCCGATGTTTTAGTGGCATTGCACAACATTGACATAAACGAATGCGATTTGAAATGTATAGTCAAAGCAACTTCAATCTGCCTAACTGAAAAAGAAGTCTTTACACAAGATGTTCTTATTGGTGTTCTACAGCAATTAGTGGAAATTGTGCCCATTCCTACTCTGCTCATGCGTACCATAATACAAAGTTTGACGTTATATCCACGTTTGTCAAATTTTGTTTTGAATTTACTACAACGTTTAATTTTGAAGCAGGTGTGGCGGCAAAAAGTTATTTGGGAAGGATTTTTGAAATGTTTACAACGTTTAAAGCCTTCCTCGTTGCCAGTTATATTGCATTTGCCACCACAGCAAATAATGAATACCCTGGACCAGTGTCCCGACTTGAGAGAACCGTTAATTGAATATGCTCAGAGTATAGAAGATGAACCAATGTCGGGTATTACGCCCCAAATTATGGATATTATAACGGGCAAAGCGGTAGACGTTTTTATAACAGTAAGTGTTAATTTTGAGATCCTAATGTATACATAGTATCCATGTATGTGTATTTTAATTTTTTTTTCGCAAGGACGACACGGGTGGTTTTATATCAGTGGAAAACATTAAAAAGGAAATCGAAGAGCCCATGGAAATTTCAACTATATCTACCGTTACTACTGTGCCAGTTCCATTGCGTGTACGTTCCCCACCACCAGGCGCCCAGGCTGCGGCGGTCGTCCATGACGTAAACCAACCTTTGCCTCCAGGAGAGGATTAGATTTTTATGATTAATTTCTGTTTTTGCTAGTAATGTTTATCTCAAAAACTTGAAATTTCTTCAGTCTGCGATATACGCTAACACACCGTAAAATAATTAACTAAAATAAAAAAGCAAAAAGTTCTAAGCGAATTGCTACAATCTTTGTTTATATATACGTAAAGTTGTATTTGTTTATTTTTAAAGTTCTACTTCGGCCAACATTTCCTCCCCTTTTAGACCAGCTAATATATTTACAGCAGTTATACGTGACATTTCTGTGCGGGTATTAATATCAGCGCTACCAATATGTGGTAGAACAACGATATTGTCTAATGTCAAAAGAGGATCATCCAATGGCAATGGTTCCGGTGTTGTGACATCCAAACCAGCAGCCCTTATACGTTTCTCCTTGAGAGCTTGGTATAAAGCCTTTTGATCAACCAGTGCCCCACGAGATATATTGATAAAAATGCAATTATTTTTCATTTTATTAAATGCTGATGAATTAAATATCTCCTTTGTTTCAGGCGTAAGGGCACAACAGGCAATAATGAAATCAGATTCTTTTAACATTTCCTCAAATGTAACAAAAACGGCTTGAACCTTTTTTGCTTCTTCGGGTCGTTGAGTGCGCGAAGTGTAGGTAATAAGTGAGGGCTTAAATGGCACTATTCGGCTGGCAATCTCTTGGCCAATACGCCCGAAACCGAATAAACCAACACGTGAGCCCTTTAAGCCTTGACCACACATCCAATTAGGAGCCCACGATTTCCATCGTCCATTGTGGACTTCTCTATTAGCTTCAAATAAGCGTCTATTAACGGATAAGAGCAAGGCTAATGTCAATTCCGCTGTGGCATCTGTCAGTACGTCTGGAGTGTAGCCCACTCGTATGCCTTTCTTTTTACAAGCTGCTAAATCAATGTGCTCATAGCCCACACTTATGGTTGAAATGCACTTGAACTGTGGGCCGGCTGCCTCAATAACTTCAGCATCTATTTTGTCAGTTAAAGCACAAAATAAGCCATGTTTTCCTTTGATTTGTTTCAATAGTTCTTCGCGTGGCACTGGGTTTGCATCACCCCAATTAGACACATTGCACCTTTTAGAATATTGTTTTTATTTTTATTTAACAAAATAAATTATTTAAAAAACCTTACTCTTTTTTTAATAAATCCAAACCTACAGCAGGCATATCCGGTCTAGTAACATAAACATAGTTTTCACTTGCCATTTTGGAATAAAAGTTTTTACTTAAAAGTTCAATTTTATCTTTGTGCCGGTTTAACAACAAGTAACTACTTTGTCGTTTGATTGCGTACAGTCTGGCTATAAAATTTGTCATCGCAACTGGAATTATTCAGTTCATGTGCAGCCACGACGACTGATAAGAAATTGATAGATAAACAAACGGATGTTTAACACTCAAAGCAGACAAAAAGTAGTTTTTTGCCATAATCTTATGAAAGTCTTTTTTCAGTATTATTCCCTAAAGCATTCAAATAACTAGTGTTCCAGTTAAAACTTGGAATTTTTCCATGTTTCCCGTCATGATGTTTTCATTATCAAACTATTAAATATTTAATTGATCAAAACATTAATAAACATGATTTGTAGCGTTCAACCGATTATTTGGAATCGTCTTCTGCATAAAAACTGTATTCGATATTAGGTTTGTCTTCGGCATAGGTCTTAAAAAGTTAAATACCAACATAATGTATTTTGAATATACTGTGCCGCAGACCTATAGCCGACCGACGAAATGTCAGTTTTTATATTTTATCAACATTTCGACGATTTTTTGATAATTTTATCTGGCAGCCCCCATTATATAAAAAATCGATTTACTTGGCATCACTAGGTTCAACTAACAGCTGTTTTGTATTTGCTATTTTAAACGTTTGTTTATTATAGTGTTTAACATGCTGTTTCTGCGAGTTTTTGTGAAATAAGTTGAAATGGATTTGAATCTGGAGCAACCGGTAATTATCAATGAAGAGGAGAGTATAGAAATAAATACACTTAAGCGAAAAATCAATGAAGAAATTGATAATGGATGTAATAAAATGATAAAAACATGTGAAACAATAAAACCTCATAAAAATGTGATAAATGATATATCAGAAGAAAAACAAAAGTCTCTGGAAAATGTTGAACAAAACGGAGCAGCCAAAGATTCTGAGATAGCAAATAAAGTTGCGTCTAGTCCTAAGAAACGTTTGGAGCTTCCGACATCATCAAATTTACAAAAATCGACTAAAACGAAATTTATTTATGGTAACTATAGTCAATATTACGGGTATCGCAACAGAGGCAAAGATTGTCATGATATTCGTTTGGATGTCTTCGGCGAACATAAGCAGATTTTCAAAGATAAACATGTATTGGATATAGGTTGTAATAGTGGTTTCATTACCATGGAAGTGGCAAAACAATTTGATGTAAAATCTATTTTTGGTCTGGATATAGACAGATCCTTGATAAACCAAGCCACTAAGCATTTAACAAAAATGAAAAAATCCTTGCTTATGGAGAACGAATCCAAAAGACTACATAAATTTCCATACAACATTAGCTTTGTACATGGTAATTATGTTTTAAAGGACGACGTACTATTGGAAATAGAAAAACCTGAATTTGATGTGATATTATGTTTATCCATAACGAAGTGGATACATTTAAATTTCGGTGATAAAGGTCTTCAACAAGCTTTCAAACGTATGTTTTTGCAATTGAAGTCTCAAGGCAAGTTGATACTCGAAGCCCAACCTTTTGATAACTATGGAAGACGGAAGAAAATTACTGTAATTAAGAGATATATTCCTATACATTTATCTATTTTATTAATTTTTTTTCTTTTTGTAGGATACTATATACAATAATTTTAAAGATATTAAATTCTTTCCCAAAGACTTCACGGAATATTTGTTATCATCAGAGGTAGGATTTTCTAAAGTGGAATTGATGGGCGTACCTGAGCACTGTACAAAGGGTTTCAAGAGACCTATTCAAATTTTCTTTAAAACTTAATGTAATATAAACCATAAATTGAATATAAAGTTTTCTAGTTTTATAATAACATTAACATACTTCAGTATTATTTATTGGTTTTCAATTTCTTGTTCGGCGATAAGTTAGGTGATGAAATTGTTTCCATGACATCCTGTAAATGTTGGTCTAACAATTCATCAGCTGTCAACTTAAAATCACTCTCGGCCCATATAAGTTTTAATTGATTCATTACAATGCCCATTTTCTTTTCTTTTGGACAACCTCGTTCTTTCAGCAAATAACCATTAACGGGGAATTTGGGTAAAGTCCATTCTTTTAAAGATGTGTATAGATCTTTCTTATTTGAGTATTTCAACAATTCTTCAACAAATTCTCTCTTGGCAAATGGTTGCAAGCACAATACTTGATAATCATTTAAAGTTTTGTAATCAACATCAACCTATAAGAAAAATACTATAGGTACATATATTAAAACTAATACAACCCTCGGCTTCATACCTTATCCCTTTGGGAAGTTATGAATAGGGCCAAATCCCTTTCATAAGCCGATAATTTTAGTCTTTCATGCAACTTCTTGGCATCTTCTACGGTATTTAGAAGTGAAACCATTATCAATATAGGATGAGGTTCTTCAAAGCTTTCTAACGATAGACACAATCTTTTAAACTCTTCCAGATTGACTTGGGGTGGTAAGCCACAATATCGTGCTAAGCCACATTCAATCATTTCCAAAACTAATTCATCTGCGAAATTGCCCACTACAATTTTTTGCATTTCTGACCATATTCTTTCACCACTAATGCGAGCTAATCCGTCTACATTATTTCGTATTGCATCCAAAGTTGTTTTATCATGCTGTTTACCCTCACGAGCAATGCGACCATAGAAACGAAAATATCTTAATATTCGCAAGTAATCCTCTTGAATGCGTACAGCAGCATCACCCACAAACACTACTCTCCGTTTTTGTAAGTCATCGTAGCCATAAAAATAGTCATACAAAGTGCCATCAAATCCCAAAAACATGGAGTTTATAGTCAAGTCTCTGCGATTTGCATCCAATTGCCAGTCGGTGGTGAACTGCACTTCTGCATGGCGGCCATCTGTACGCACATCTATTCTCAATGTGGTCACTTCAAAATTTTCTTTATTGTTTATGCGCGGTGTTATTGTCCCATGTTTTTCACCTTTGGCGTTAATCATCCGTACATTTTCCGCAGTGAACATTTCTTTCATTTGGTCAGGTGTGGCGGTAGTAGCCAAATCTATATCTTTCGGCTTTATGTCCATTAAAATGTCTCGTACCGCTCCTCCAGCTATCCTCAACTCATATTTGTGTTTGATGAATATGTCCACCAAAGTATTTAACTCCTCAGTAAAGATGCTTTGAAATTCTGGTGAATTAATTTTCTTCACTGCTGGATTGTTACGCATTTTGGTTGGAACTCCCATGACGACGGGTTTCAATTCCTTTGTTTGTTGTTTACAATTTGCAGACATAAAGCGCAAGGAAATCTTCACAAATTGATTGGAGTTTTTCACAAGTTTCCAATTTGACAAAACAAACATAACTTTTTCAGATACCGTGTTTTGTTTTCAATTTTAAAGTGACACATTTTAAATAAATTTTATGTAGGCACAAAAGAGTTAAATCATATGTGACCATAATTGCCAGATGGTTGTCAAAATTCATTAAAATTGAAAGATGTGACGACGTAGGCTGCATGCAATTTCAAAGCAAATTTATTTTCAATATGCCGTTGAGAAAACAACTTAAAACAACACAACTTCATGGCTTCTGTATAGGTCTTTAAGCCGCAACACATCATTGTACTTTTTATTTATGTTCCAAAAAATATTTACATATTTAAATATACATACATCGTCGGTTGGTTACTGGTTTGATGTATGGAACATTCTAAAAAAAATTTAGTTATTGATTGATTATATATGAATAATGTGTCCTCTTTCCAAATTCATTATCAGTTTTCCGATATCTTGAATATATCAGGAGATATAGAGCTGCAATATTGCGCCATTTCCACAATTATTATATATTTTAGAAATTGTTTTACAGCAATCAGCAATTTTTTGCATATGTGGCAACTTTCCAACGTAAAAGTATTAATATTGTTATTAGCAATTGTTATGATGTATATCAATGCATATTCTACTCAACGAACGTGATTCAAAGCAAAATACTAATATTTTATTGTTGTGTTATGTTTTAATCAAATGAAATTAATATTTATTTTTTATTAATAAAATTTCTTTTATTAAATATATTCAAACTTCCTTTTATATCTTCCGTTGGTTTTTCTTTAAATGTCATGCTGCATGAATAAAATTGATATTTTCTACTTAAATATAGGTATACAGTAATTTAACCTACTTGAACAAGTAGTGAAAAATATTGTTGTTGTGATTGTGGCATGCGTTGACAAAGATTTTTGTAATTTTTTCTTTAAATCCTTATAACTTTTCATGTTGGATGTAAAAAGTTCATCAACTTTAAGTTTGAATAAAAAACATATGTATCTATTAATTTTATTATTAAACAAAAAATTCTATCGTGTATTTTTATAAAACTAATGAACTAAACATTCTTCAGCGATTTTCTCGAAAACACATTTTTGTTCAATACATCAAACCAGTAACCAACCGACGACATAATTAAAATTTTTCTGTGGAATATAACATTATTTGTAATAAAGGAACACAAAAGTACTATGTCGGCAGAATATTTGAAAACAAAAACGAAAAGTGTACTCATTGAAATTTCTGTCAGTTGTTTTTTGCCTATAAGTTTGAACACACAATTGGAAAGAAAATTTGATATCTAAGTTGCATCAAATTTTAAAAGTATGAATGTATTAGTGAAAAAGTGTGAATGTATTGAAATTTGAAAGGCAAAACTTGATCGTGCAACCCTCAGAATTAGTTTGTTTGTTTTGTTTCTGTTGAATTAAAAATCTCTCTCACCTATTTCATCTGGCAACTATGCCTGTTGCGGTTTTTATGAGAATATTATTTCTCTTTCATATAAAATGTGTAATTTAAAGAGAAAATTTACGGGATACAGAGTTGCCGCTTTTGGTTATTTTTAACAGAAATTGGTAATATTTGTTCAACGTGGAGATACGAATATTTTTTTTAAACATTGTTACTTTTTGAATATTTTCGCTTTTTAAGATGTTAAGCTTTAAAATGACTTCTTTTTAAAATTTTTATCATTGTTATTTACGTGTTTATATTGCGTTTTTCGCACAACACTGTTGGCACATATTTTATTACGGCTGCATCCGAAACAACTTAATTTAAGAAAAAGCAAATTTCGTAAAAGTCTTGAATTTAAAAACTAAATTTTGTTCATTTTAAAAAATTATGTAAAACTATTAGATAACTTTTACGTGGAACAGGCCACGATGCCGACAAAAAATGTTTGATTGCAACTTCTATTGAAAACAGCTATAAAATAAGATTTTTTTTGTTTTCAAGACAATTAATCGATTGAACTTTTTTGTCGACGTATTGAGACAAATTTGTTAATTTTTTTATGTTATAGCTGTGAAGCACAAATTATATTTATTTTAAATAAACAAGACCTTTAAGTTTGCGTAAATTCAATTTTCTAGTACTGTTTGTTTTTTTTCTATTGAATTGTGGAAATAATATGTTTCACAATTTTTTCTCATTTGGTAACTTAAATAAAAAATTTTGTTGTGGCAGCATTGGATACAAAAATTCAATTTTGCTATCGGGGATGTCACACAGGGTTCCCAGGTTTATTCTATACCTTATGTCCAATTTTCAATTATTTATCCCCAAAAATCCGCAAAATTGAATTAGAACTAATTCTGTAGAGTTGTACAGAAATTCAATTAACGTGGGTTGTGTTTGCTTAAAAAAAAAACATAAATTTGTATGTATGTGTAAATATTTTTTCGATGTTACCACCAGCAATAGAAAATTTTGACTACATGAATTTGCAACAAACATATAAAAAAACTTAATAACAAGATTTTTAATTCTATATTATCTCCAAAAATTCTTGCGAAAAAAGTGCGTTTTCCCCAAAAATTCTACTGGGGATTTTCACGAATCACAAAAAAATCCTCTATTTGGGGATAAACAACCAAAATTGAAAGAACTGATGTCACATAGAATTTTAAAATTGTATCGACAAGTTCTCTAAAATTTAACTTTTTTTATTCATTAGTCTTCTTGGGAACATGTGGATTCAACAAATCATATCCATTTTACAGGGTTTGCTGCTGTTATTTTTGCTAGAGATGTGCGCGTGAGTAAAATTAAGCTCACGATAACGCACGATCACGAAACATAAATTTTTTCATGCACTGCACGGAAATAATTTTGCAAAATCACGCACGTTCAAGGTAAAATATAAATATATCAATAGAGGATAAAAAATTGTATTTTGTAATTGTATTAAATTTCTTCATAAAAAAGCTTAACCGACATAATTTTCGAACTTAATTTTTTGACCAAAATCGTTTATTTGCGAGCGTAAATAATCGATTTTCGTCCAAAAAATTGTCGTTTAAGCATTTTCGGCTCGATCTTTATACTACCAATGAATGATTTAGATAGTTAAATTTTCAATTGAACATTATGGCATTTTGTGACATCGCAATAGTTTATACTAGTGGCAACGTTTATCATTTCCGGTCTTTTTGGTTGTGTGGCATTGCGTTACAAACAAAATATAAAATGTGATCATGTTTGCACACATTTTGAAAATCGATCCCCAAAATGACAACATAAGAAATACAAAATGTGTACTCATATATCATGATACATACATACATACATGCATATCAAAACCAAAAATATTGGACATAGGTTTTTGCATGATTAAGTGCAAATTTGCACCATCGTCATGCTAGTGTTATGCAAATGACCTGTTGTTTCTGCAATTGAATAAAAAAACAACCCTTCGAAATGCAAATGTGTAAAATTTTTATTTCAAAAATGTTTTCAATGTAACCAAATACCTTTGCGCACGCGCTCCCTTGTCAAAATATGTAAATTTTTTAAGTTGTTTTTTTTTTTCAATCAATAATGCAAAGGTATCAATGAATTGATAGAGATTAACCAATAGTAGTATTGATTAAGTTTGTCATAGTAAATTTTTACTAAGTTGTGGAGTTTTCAGGCAAGGAAATCAAAATAAACTGAAAATAATTAAATGAAAAAAAGTGGAAAAAAAATGAGGAAATCAAAACCAGCTGCAAAAAGTGCGGGTACTTATGTATGTATATATGTATTTATGTATGTATATATATTTTTATGTACTCGTATGTATGTATGTTTTTGATCAATTTCGTCACAAATATTTGCATAATTAAAGGTGCATAAGAGGTAAGAGATGTTTTTTTCAACATTTGAAAATAAACGTTTAAACGATTTGTATGTGCAAATCATAAACAAAATTGTAGAGCTGATAAGTATTACTGACCTTTTATAATATATTGTATTGCAGAAGCAACCCTTTAAAAATTTTGGTCAGTTTATTACTCCAAAAATGATTTGCAAAAATTAACAAGAGGACTTGCGCAATATAAAAAAAAATAATTATCTATTACGTGTCATTCAGAAAACTCAAGCAATGATTTCCAAAGAAATTTTGAAAACATAAAAAATGTTGTTTTCTAACTAGATTTCTTTTTCAATATTTAAACTTATCACAAGGAATTTAGATCTTATAAGCAGTTATATATGTAGATATCGTCAGCTAAAATCCAAAAGGCCGTAACAACCAAAAAAATCAAAAAGTCTGTTTTAAATATATATACCTATACATATATATTATGTCCATATTTCGCTGGTGCTTAACCATATTTTTAACCGACTTAAAGAAGGAGATTCTCTCTTCAGAACTTCGTTATTTGTTTGGAAAAAAATTTTTCTCTAAGAGGTTATTGCTTTCGTTTGGTCCCATTGCAAAGAAATGGGCGGTATGACGTATTACATAGATATATTTAATGTAGTTCTACTCAACAAATTCCTAAGAAGTTCTTTACCATTTTGGGATTATATCAACGCTACGCCTATTAATATTTAACATAATATCAAATGTTTTGATATCTAACGGATTCTAACGAAACTTTGGACAGATATTATTTGCAGATGTTTTAATAAGTTCAGTGAAAATAAAAATATTAGAAAAACAGCCGACTTAAAAAAAGAGGTATTTTTTTAATTTTCTAAACATATTCAGTACACTTCTTCTTTGGAGTTTTTTTCATTTGTATAATTTTAGTAGCGCTAGTGTTTAAATGAACTCTTGCTAAATCATTAGAAAATCTCTATTCACCTTTTTAAGAAAATCAAAAATATTCTTAAAACATACATTAAATTCTAAAGAGCGCGAAAGAACTTAATGCCATACATTTTTATAATAAAACTCAAAGAATGCAAAAGCTCAAAAGAATTTAAGGCTGCACATAAAAATCTAATATCTAAAAATTGCTGCTGTTGTAACAAACGAGAGCAACTCACAGCGTTGATGACAAAAATCCCTTTTTATTATTTTTTGTGTGTATGGAAACATACGACCTGGCTCACGATGTCCACAAGAAAGTTTCTTTCGCTTACTTACATTGAAAACAAAAACAAATTCTCTTATTTTGTTTTTGTTTTCAATGTAAGTAAGCGAAAGAAACTTTCTTGTCGGCATCGTGGGCCAGGCCGATAATTTAGATGACCCTAAATTATAAAAATCACCACAATATTTTCAACCCTTGAAACTAGCCACGCATGTATTAATGCCAGCAAACATAAAGGACCTAAACGGACGAAGGATATAAACACACACATACACAAAAAAGTCTGATGACTGAATGCATTTTAAAATATTTGTCGTTTCTTAATTCCTCTAACTACACATGGTTGCCAGATAATTTTATTCTAAAAACGTAAAATTTTGCGGAATCTAAAAAAGTGTTAGAAGATTTTAAACAGTTAGTTGTTCACAAACAATAATAAAAATACGAAAAATTCTTTCTAACCTTACTTTGCAAAGTATGTTTTGAATAAATAAATAATAATATTTTGAAGTCGGTAAAAAATTAGAAAATAGCATAAAAATACTTTTGAAAATTTAATAAAGTTTGAACTAAAAGCATAAGTACCTTGCAAAGATATCGGAATACGACATTAGAAAAATCAATACATTCGTATAAGAACCAGGTTGCTTTAATACCCGCCCAATCAGCGCAACGGAGGCAATCAGGACCCAAGTGAGTCGGTCTCTGATGACTGGCAGCCTGTAAAACCTAACCTCACCTAACCTGCGTATTTATCTATTTCTTTTAGCACGTACAACGTTTTACTTGTAAATAATAAAACGAGGCAGTTCTTCTTCTTACCACAAAAAATCAAAGTGTGTTAATAACATTTAATCCCCATATGCAAAAAAAATAACGTGTGCTTGAAGTGTTCGTGAAAACGAAATTTCCATACAAAAACCGGTTTTAACGTACACTTGAAGCACACGTTATTTTTTTTGCATATGGGGGTAAGACTTTTGCACAGAAAATGTTGCCACTGTTTTGTTTGTCAGTATGGTAATACTACATACCAAAAGAAGTCTAAACTATCACTTAAAAATATCAAAATCAATTAATGTGAGATTATGTTAATTTTCGGATTAGTTATTTACATTAAGCATTCTTTTCAAGAAATTTCATGAATTTTGTTGCACGAAACTTTTTCTATTTGCTAATTGCAGAGAGAATTGTATATGAAAAAGGACGTATGATATAAGGTTTTCCTAATTTCATGAAAAAAAATGCTTAATGTAAATTAGGTATAAGTTTAATCTCGAATCCAAAAATTAGCCCTTAGACTACATTAAATGTGCCAAAATTATTCTTTTAGTAAAGCATTAAAATTCATTTCCTGTGCTCTGTTTCCTTGTTAAGATTTTTACCTCGAAAAATCGCTAAATATGGCAGCCTTAAAGTTGTGGCGAATGAGTGTAAAATGATAACACACTAGATCTACTGGGTGAAACAAATGTTTGGATGGGTGAATAGTTGTTTATGTGTTTTTCGATGATAGAAGAAGCAAGGGAATATGAAATGAAATACTTTGACCAAATAACACTTTGAATCAGAATTCATTTAATCTGGACCAACATTTACAAAGAATATTTTTTGTATGCAAAATAGTTTAGAAATTTTATATAAAATATCTTGAATACAAACTGGTTTTAAATTTCCACCTTTTTCCTACTGTTTGTAACTTTGTGTTGTTGTTGTAAATGCATTTATTTTTTTTTACCAACATTTCAAATTACATTTTGAACATTGTTTCATGGATGGTCGAAAGGATGCAGAGAAGGACAGACGGAAGCTGATTATTTTATATCCACATGCATACATTCATACACACATTGATACAAACATACATGCGCAAGAATTTCTCAACAAAGTTTTGTTTATCGCCGCTCCTAATTATAAATTTACGTGTCAAAACTGGTTTTTTTATTTTTCTATTTTTGTTATTTTCGTTTTTGTCTGAAAATGATGTACATACTTCATTCTCTTAAAAATCTGGCCTTGGTCCATCTTTATTCCTTTGTGTTAAATATTTATTCAACCCTTTTCTTTTTGTACCTTATGAATTTTGGGTTGTTTTTCATGATTTAATGTGCATTTTTAGGTTTGCGTAAATTTTATATTCGTGTATTTTTTTTTGCTGCTTAAGGATGTTTATCTATTCAATTTACCTATAAGAAATTATTTATTCAAAGACGTGCAAAGAGAATCCTTTTTTGGGATAAGTTTTTTTCTTCTAAAAGCAAAATTATTTGGAAGACTTTAATCATATAAAATTTTCTTAAAAAAATTATTATATACATACATGCAGCATTTTCCTATAATAATATTATTTAATTGATTGTTGTTTGATAAAACAAAAGGATTTTCTTACTTTAAAATGTAAGTACAGAAAACGGTTTCGGTACGCCAAAAATGATTGAAAATTTCCACTCTAAAGTTTAAGAAAAGAAAATTATTACATTATTATTAAATAACGAAAAAGAAAGTCGTTGTACTTGAGCATCGTGGTGCAGTGAAACCTACCATAAGCGGACACTCACCGTCGCGGTATTTTTGTTTGGTTATTATAACTGTCCGTTTATGAGAGAGATACACATTTTCTGGTAGTTTGTTGCGGTTGAAAAATGAGTAGACTGCTTCAACTTAGATTGATACAATAAATATCAGCCGTTGGGTTTCAAAATGACTTCAATGTTTTTTTTTTAGTTAGAATGCAACAAAGTCGTTTCTAGCAAACGGGAAATTTTAGTAAAAAATGTAGCACAACTTCTTCAAATAAACAGCAATTTCTGTTGCGTTCTCAACGCATGAGAATGTACATTTGCGTTAACTGGGTATCACCAATATCATTGACATTAATACAAACATGAATCAGAGTTGAATAAAAATTAATAAATAAATACTGCTATTTAAATTAAACTCTTGTGCGTAATTCCACGCTTCTGACCGCTTATGAAAAATATTTGGAACAATATTTTTTAAAAATTTAGTCCGGTTATGGGAATGCGTTTTAATGAGCATGTAGGTAGTTGTCCGTTATGGAAGGTTTCACTGTACATGCTTGGAAAGTACAAAAATTTATTGCAGGATTACGAATGGCAAATGAACTTAGTTGCTTTGCCAGTTGTCAAAATGATATTTTGTAAGGCTGTTAATTTTATTTAACTAATTGCAAAAATATTTACAATCACAAATTTTTAGTAACTGCAGTATTTAAAGCAAAAATGTGGTGGAATTGAAGAAAAAATTAAAATGAAACAAACTACTATTTTTTTAAGAAGGCGAAAATATGCTTTAAAGCAAAAAAAAATTTAAAAAATTATGTTAAGCAATAACCTTTACTCACAGTGGACGCGGTAACTCTAAAAAAATCGAAAAATAAATCCACTGAATTAATGATCTTCATAATAAGTATTTTTTTACGGTATTTTGCTATACTTAATACTAATTTTAATATCAGTTGCATTGTCAGTCAATGGCAACTGAAGGTCGGTTGCCATCCATAATCGAGCCATTAATTTAATATTTAACAAAAATATATTTAAATTTCTAACTTAAGCCAACAAATTAGCAACCCCTAACTGACCACTGAAATGTCAATGAATTTAGAATAAGCGTTACACTATCGGACACTTTAAACAAACACACACTTTGCGCGCCGTTTAATTTTCTCTATTGTTTCAAACAAAAACCCTCTGCCAATGTGCTGTGATGGTCAGTCTCTATTGTGCACATTGATAATAAATTTTGAAAACAGGATTTTGAAATACATATGTATGTACATATATACATTTTCATTTTATGTATGTATTTAACACGTTTGTATTTGGTCAGTTTGAATTTTTGGCGTGTGTGAGCAAGTAATTTATTGTTGTCATAAGAAAGTCAACAAGCGGCAAATGGTCTTTCCTGTTTGTTGTATTTGTATGGCACGTGTCAAAAAAAAAAGGATAAAAATGGATATTTTTTTAACAAGTTTATTAACACTTACAATTTGTAGAAATTTTTTATTTTTCATTTAATTCCATTTTCAGTTTGTTTTTGAAGCATAATTGTTTGTGTAAATTATTTATTTTGGTCAGTTATTTTGGGAAAAGAAAACTCAGAAAAAGGGGTTAAATTAAGTGAAAGTCAAGCCGAAAATTTGTTTTGACTATTTTGGTGGTCAGTTAAATGGGTGTTATATATTTAAATAAAAAAAAACTCGTTATGGCATTAAAAAATATACTTATATACATACATACATACATGTACATATGTATGTGTATTTTATGATTTGTAATTTTTCAGGGAAAATTAGGCAACAGGTTTTTCCAAAACAGAAAATTATAAATGTAAAGTACTAAAACACAATGTAAAGGTAGCGGCAAGGCGAATTCAATACATCAAAGGAACTTTTTTGTACGAGCAAATATCAGACAAATTATAGTAAACAAAGATTTTCGTTATGGAAAACTTCCGCTGGTTATAACAACTTAGACGGTCCCAACAGTTTTGCCTTCATATTTCCAAAAAAAAAAAAACTCAAAAGGAGTTGACATAGTCTAATAATAACATTTTTGTTGCCTTATAATACTTTTCGAAAGTTTCTAAGTTGAAATTTTAAAAATTTGTAATACATATCGCTACTTGATTGTAACATAGACATATCTAAAAAATGCGTTTTTAGGGTTAATATTGATTGCACACGTACCTCTTGGCAGAAGAAAATATTTTTATATCTTCATTTAGTTGTATGTAAATTGAAAACTTCAAATGTATTTTCTACAAAACAAGCGATTTTGAGTTATATACGATACATATTATTTTCATATAAAAAGCAGCGATTATTTTGTAAGCCGCAAAAGTAAGCGTTGAAAAATTTTATATTAAAAAAAGTTTAAATTACAAAAATACAATACATTGAAAATTTGTCAATGCTTAACATTGCATTTTACATAATAAGGCCCTTAATTTCAGTCAATATGATAAAAAAATTTTAAAATAATAATCCATCAATGATAAATTTTATTTAAATTCTTTACACAATATTAAATTATAATTAAAGTATGTATAGACATTCAAAGTTTATTTGTCTTAAAAATTTATCAGCTGTCATATTAGCAAGCAAAATACAGCTGGTTGTATTCTCTAAAATAGCAAAAGTAAAACATTTCTTTTTTACTTTTTAATAGCTAATAACTTCTGTATTATTTACCCTTTTTTCACAATCTCAAATCGAACAAGAATATAAAAATTTGTATAAAAACATTAGGGAAAATATCAAGTTTCTCCCCGCCATTGAATTTAAGCGAAAGCAAAAATAAGTATGCAGCAAAAAAGAATTGTGAAAAATACTTAAGAAAAATAGACAAAAAAGAAATAAAATAAAAAACTATTGATCATCAATATATGTATTTCGAGAAGCTATTGTATTTGGCATTAAGCAAAAGACAAGGCGGAACCCTTTCGCACTATTGCTAAGGAAACTTAAGCCTTCTATCGATCAGGACACACAACTAATACACAACAATGCTTCCGCAAACATTGAGCAATTGTAACAAAAACCTAAAAATTAAGCATCACTTTTTTTTACAAATGTAGTAAAATTCCCACAGCCTGGCAATAACTTTTTATAAAACGATATTGATCTTTGAAAGGAAAAATATAAGAGTGTTGTTGTTGCTTTATTTAGTGAGCACAATGCACACACACACACACACATCTAGCAAACAAAGAATATACGAGTAAGAACGATCAAATGTCCTTATTTTTTGCAAACACATACACACATTCACACATCACACAGGTATTAAAGGGTGCAAAAAAAAAAAGAAAAGAAGTTTGAATTCCTGCAGACCCAAAAATAAATCGCATTGCATTTGATCCTTTGGCAAATGCAAAAATAATATTAAAGAAAAAGGATCATACAGTTCAATGTGTCACGTCTTATGATGTCATTTCTCTTACTTAAGGATATATTTTCAACCCCCAATCGATGCTGCTCCTCTCTTTGTGGCAAGATGATAAGTAAATGATCGTCATCGCGTTCACACTAAATTACATCTAAAGGTGAAATGCAAACATTGTGTGTTTGCAGAAAGGATCAAGACATATTTCTGTGTTTTTTTTACCATAAAAAGGATTGAATTTTTTCCCCTAAAAAACCAATTAAACGTTTCTTATAAGCCTTTCATAAAATATCATTTATTTTTGTTGCAAAATTGTGAGAGTTTTTTTACTTTAAAATAAAATCTTTTAGTTATGACCCATTACAATGTTTTTTGTTGCAATGTTTAGGTATTTTCTTTTTGTGGAAAACTATTTAAAATTGTTCCATTCACCCGTAAAGACATTTTGCCACACAATTTTCGTAATTGTTCTTCTTAAATAAAACCATAACGACCCTGTAATGAATTCGGTTTGAACTAGTACAACTCATTAAAGCAATAAGCTGCTTGGATTATTTCTTTTTTTCCACATAACTGGGGTTAAATGGTCAAATGGGGTTTATGGCTCGATTATGAATGACAACCGAACTTTAGTTGCATTGCCAGTTGCCAAAATGTTATTACTTATGACAGCTAACAGCTGTTAATTTTAGTTGCAACCACTAAATTTTAGTTGCTGTATAATTTTTATAGTTAAAAATTTTAAATTTCAATTAAAATAAACTTATGACAATATCGAGCATTTTTTTCGATTTTATCGTAAGCGACATGTTTTCGAAAATATACTTTTTTATTGAAATTAAAATTTTATGGGCCTAAATATAGTTTAGAATTATCAAAATTTCAAAGTTGTTGATAACTTTTAAGATACGGGCTGTAAAATTTTATCGAAAGCGGCAATTTACGTACAAAAACATATTTTAATATTGAAAAAAAAACGTTCTCCTGAAAAATTTATTTTTTGTCGCTTACTATTAAATTGAAAATAAGACTCGAAATGTCAAATAATAAATTTCTTAAATGTTAAAAAAGTTTAAGTTAAAATTAAAAAAAAATTTTAAATTAAAATTAAATTAAATAAACAACTACTTCTTTGTTTACATTACTTTCATTTGTCAACCTGCCATAACCGTATTTTCAATAACGGTTTTATGATACATGTAAAAGTGTGTATTACCATGGCAAAGTATTATGACAGTGTAGAATCAAAATATTATGAAATTAGAAAAAGAGAACAAGAGTCTGTTGCAGGTATTTTTCATGCTTACACTGATACTATAAAGGTAGAGGTCCATAGCTCGCTTTTTGCGCGTTACGCTTTCTATGCATCTGTCAAAAAAGTAGAATCAATGTAATAGTATGTGACAAGTTACATTGCAAAAAGGGCAGAACGCGTAGGCGCGTTCAAAGCACAAAGTAGGTCTACTTTCTACTTTTGTACGCGTTACAAGCACCATGAAAGAAAGTCAGCTGTTCTTGAATGCTAAAAATGTTAAATAATAATTTATTTCTTACGTTATCGATAAATATTATTTTGCCGTGGATAATTTTTTTCTTTTTTTTCAATAAAAAAAATTTCTTAGTCCAAAAAATACTTATAAAATATGTGAATATTTTCATTAAAGTGATGTATTTTAATTAACTTCTCACCACACTTTTCTCAGTAACAAATTTTGCATATTAGTGTCTTCTCCGCTAAATCTGTATTAAATAGCTGCTTAGAAAAGTTATTGCTTAAGCCAATAATGTGCATACATTTATATGTAATTTTCAATTTACTTACATTAAAGTCAACAACAGCCGAAAATCTGCTGGAATAGCTCTTTCCGAGTTCTTCTCAAGACTATCTTTTAAAATGCTGAATAAATAGTCAAAGACATCTGCAGACATTCTTGTCGCGGTTCGAAATTGCTCAGGGTCAGAAGTTTTAATTTTTTAAATGTGGTTTCAAAAAACCCACTTAAATTCCGTTCTAAATACAACGGCCGTACCCAAAACATTTTCTTTTTTGAAATTGTTCATAGGCATTTTTTGCACATAAAATTAAATATACAAACTCGACTAACTCCACAAATTCTTTTAAAAACTCGATTTCACTCTCCATTTTTTCTTTATAAGTATTTATAAACAAACGCACACAGCTGATCAAAACAAAAATAAAATGTCGCATGAAAAGCAGTGCATGTAACTCAACGCGAACAAAGTATAGAATGAAACAAGAGGATGAAGCGCGTGTAAAGCATAACGCGCAAAAAGCGAGCTATGGACCTCTACCTTAAGTAAAATGCAAGGAAATATATTAAACTGTTGAGTTAATAACAAAAATTGGAAAATTGCAAAAAAAAAAAATATGTGTACTAAGAAAACTAAATATTGGAGAAAACATTTTATAATTTCAATGTAATTTTAATACAAAATATATTTTTTTAAATTTATTTATTGTTTGTTGGTTTTGCTGTACCAGTTAAGTAGCTGATGCAGTCGTAAAATATTTACAAAAACAACATGAACGTTTTCTGAGTTGATTATAGCTGTTTTTGTAAAGGTGTCAACACCTGCAATAAATAAAATTAGTGCTGTCAATGTTTACTTTAAAAATCACCTCTGGTGTGATGAGAATACTTAAGTTTCTAAAATGGTTTAAAAAATAAACATGTACCGGCCGCTTGTAAAATTTTCTATCCGCATTCTCTCCTACTCGATACATTTTGCTTTTACATGATAAAATTTTGTATATCCTAAAGCATATTTTGACATGTCGTAATACATTGTATTACCATGTAAAGACAGCTTAAGAAAATAATATTAAAAACCTTGTCATAGATATTTTTTTATGTTGCAATTGGACGTTTCATTTGCACTAGCGCGCAATTTTAACGATTGTCATGACTCAACCGGTAACTACTTGTCAGACAAGTAAAAACTATTCCATTAATACAAATGGAACGATATACGCTTCAACAATACAATGAAATGATTAAAATTCACTAAAAAAAAGGTGAAAAGTTCCAGACAAGTAAAAGTTTCCTGACTGTGTGATTTCTAGAAGATGCGATCACAATTGTCATTTATCTCCTGTGGACTTTTTTCTTTGCAGCTACGTTAAAGACAAGGTCTATGCCCATGGCCAACAATCGATTCAAGACCTCAAAAATGCAACTCGTGATGTTATCGATAAGTAGAAAATGAGTATGGGGCCATTCACATATTAGGAGTTTTTATAGTTTTTTTGCTGGGAAGTTATATGTTTCACAAGTGTACATATGTTGTCAGTATTAGCAAACAAAACCATATAATCGACTGCCCAAAAACCACAAATAAAGATTAATGTGAATTTAATCTAAAAAATTTGGCCTAAAGAGGATCAACTAAAAATTTATAAATTCTCAGTAGAGGCAAACATTTTTTGCCTTTTTAAATATACGTACTCAACTGTATTTTTTTTTATCGAAATAGTAGATATGATATCGATTTCTTACAAAAACTTAAAATTTCAACATTTTAAGTTGACACTTTAGAGAAAATAGTGCGATATGTATTTCTCCATATTGATTTGTTAAGTTAATACTTTTCTTATAATTTCTGTGTAATACTCGTAAATTAGTTAATCAAATAATTTATTTTACAAGGATTAGCCTGAAGTAATAAAAAATATACTTCAAATTAATTACATAAGTATTTTCCTGAAATAAATGAAAACAATTTGTCAGCATTATATTATTGTGTGGATTATTATCTCTAATTCACCACAATTCGTGGCGAGTAAAATTTGTGATTTTTGAGTGTGGGGTAAAGCTCTGAGTGGTGGAAAAATTAGATTACCCCGCGAAGAGTAAGTACATTTTTGTTTTATATGCAGTAATTGTAAATAAATACTTACAATGATAATCTTTATTTGTTGAAAATAAAGTTTATGTGAAAAGTAATCGCTTAATGTAGAGAAATTGATGATTGTATGCATTATTCATTACTGTAAAATATCCAACAAATTTGAGTGCTTTGTTTTTGTTTTCAATCGGCCATGTCACAGAGTTCAATTCCGTTCGCAAACGGAATTCAGTGCAGCCCATTTTTGTAGGAGATGGTATCTAAAAAAAGAAAACTAAAATACGGAAATTTGCCAGGTATGCTGTGGTATGCTCCGGATTGAATTGAATATAAATAGCCAGACGAGAATTTTCACTTAGATATCCTCTATAAGCTGGCAGTTAATATTGGTTGAACTGAGACCTTTCAAATGAAATTATTGGGTTGCATCACCATATTTACAAATTCACTGAGATCGTTTATTTTTAAAACACATGTTTAATAAGGTTGCCACTTTTTTGAAACTGCTGCCAAAAACTATACTACAGATCGGCTAGTTTTAGGACCGCCCTCGTACATTTATAATAATTATATAGAAATTAAAAAATATTTATAATTTTATATTTTCCATTTACTTTAAAAGTATTGAAGAGAATTAATCTTTAACTAAAGAGAGCAAATGGCAAAAAAGAGTAAATAAATGAATAAAAATTCATGGTCATCATTGTGTAACGAATTTTTCTTCAAAACTCCACGCCGCGCAGCTTCCCCGAGTTAATATCATTTTGTTAAGGACAATGAAAACAGTAACAAATAAATTAAAAATGTTTTGTTATTGTCATGTTTTATACACACACAGTGACACAAACAATATAAATGAATGATTGGGAAAAAAGGGTTGAGACTTTTTTGATAGCAAAAAAAAAAAAAAAATTGCGCGTCCACTTACAAAAACAAAACAAAAACGAAAAAAGGATATGCATGTATGCGGACAGACGGCCTTAATCGGTAATAAATATAATAAGCGAGATAATGCGTGTTAGAGTTTTCAATTAAAAAATTACAAAATATAAAGCATTCCATAGTGAACAAGAGGGAGAGATACTTGACTGTAATCGAAGAGAGAAAGAGATATAGACAATATACACATTTCGAAAGTACAGATGTAATAAAAGATAGCGGCTACAATCTTTTTATACTAATATTTTTTTTTTATTTCAAAATTTTGTAAAAATTTTGACAAATGCTCAATCAGGCTGAAAGGATGCTTAAAAAAATTAAAAAAAAGCATGAAAAGGAGATATAATAAAAAAAACTAGAAAACAAAATTAAAAATGTCTCAACAGAGTGTTATAGATTTCTTTTTTTTTCTTCTGCGGCAGTTAAGATTCTTTCCAAAAGCATTTTCGATTTTTAATTGTGATCATCATGATCCTGTCATCTTTTCTTTTACTATTTTTTGGTGTGTTGGCGTTCTGCGCATGATTAAACAATATACGAGTACAACAAATATGGTTATTTTTTTAGAAAAAATCTATTGATTTAATGAATAGAAACAAATTCCACCCTCAGATTTATTACGTTTCAGTCAAGAAAAACACACGTTTTTTTTGCTAAAATCTTTTCATAAAAACCTGGAATTGTTGAATTATTTTTTTTACAAAATATTTGTGTGCGCTTTTTGTAAAACTAACAAGATATTTATGAGAATCCCCTTTACAAGAATTTGATCATAGAAAAAAATAATCCTTTGTTTTCAAAGGAGTCTTCCTACGTAATGCTGTTGGTGAGCTCTGCTGCTGCTCCGGCTTACATAATCCTTTTTGTAAGGGCACGTTAGTTTTTTTTCTTAAATAGTATTTTCTTCTATTTTTAATAAACATTTGCTTTGGTTTTATTATTCCTAGAGCTTTTGTTGTTGTTGTTGTATTGGCAATGTGAAAGGATTGTCGTTATTTCTTAGAGCTGATCATGGGGTTCTTTTGTTGCTTGTAAGAAGAAGAAGAAGAAGAAAATATGTACATAATAATATTGTTGGAATTTAGGACAACTGTCAGCATATCTCCGGCCGGTGCGCAGTAGTAGTTCCACGTTTTCTTCTTTTTACTTTATTTACTTTCAATAGTAAATGTAATTTCAGTTAGAAATTTTTTTTTTAAGCAGCTGATGATATGATTTTGCTTTTGTTTAAAAAAAAAACTTAAATGACAACGTCAAGTATTCGCAATTATATAAATATTTTAAGATAATTGAACAGCAACAATAGAAAACCTCAAGAAAATTTGCAGCTAACAATATTTTGATTTATCGATAAAAAAAACCCCAAAAAAATTTAATAAAAAATTTTTATTTTAGGTACACATTTCTGGAATTTATCAATAACAAAAATTTTAAATATCCATTGAAAACCTGTCAGTAACAACTTACCTAAAAATATTTATTGAGAAAATCTTAAAGGAAATTTATGGAATTATCTTTGTTGCAACTTTTCCACAAAAACTTTTTATTTCAAAAGCTCTTTATTGAAAAAACTATTTTTTTCGAAAAGTATCTTTTTTGAAAAGTGCCAAAGGTACCAAATTAGTATTCACAGTAAGCTTTTAATGACAATGTTCAAGAATACACTATTTCAGTTAATAATGTAAAGTCAATCTCCACGACAATTGAGATCCGTGCACCCAGGGCTAGTGTAATCAAGTCTACCTAGACCAATCTCACTCAGGATTCTCGTGAGGGAAAATAGCCTTGGCCTCACTAACCACGACTCCGAAAGCCTAAGCAAACTCTTTGCTGCCGTTCCCATTAAATAGTTCTGCATGAACAGAAAATGGCGAATAACATA
The DNA here is from genome assembly GCA_936439885.1 of Nowickia ferox. Lineage (NCBI taxonomy): Eukaryota > Metazoa > Arthropoda > Insecta > Diptera > Tachinidae > Nowickia > Nowickia ferox. Next base: position 14,336,307 of record OW387023.1, on the reverse strand, counting down.
CAAGTCCTTGTGAGGACTGCTTCATGCGGCACCATTGATGTTCATGGAAACCTAACTCTGGACATTAGCAAGAGATTTCCTTCCTCAACGTACCCGTATGAGGGAACTGGTCTCACAACCGTATGTAAATCCAATTTTGTACTTTTGGCTGCAGACCCCAGTTCTTTCCTATAGGGTTCCTAACGTCTAGTAGAGATTAAGTCCTTTCTTAAGCCCTTCCTGAGTGTCTCTTTTTCATGATAACTTACTATTTTGGTAATCAAAGCTGGGACTGTTTCTAGAAAATGGAAACAAAATTTTATGCGAAAAATTACACATGTGTACACATTTTCCAATATTAATTCTCACACGAAATTTCGTTTTCATTTCTTTCTCATCGCCGCTTTAGGTGGTCTTTAAGTTTCATAAATACTTGTTAATTTATTCAAATACTTAATTGCTTTTAAAAGGTCAGTTTTATTGCTCAAATATGCTTACATACACATAATTGACCTCTTACTTCCCTTTAATAAAAAAGAAAAGAAGAAAGAAAAGAAAATCTGTCAACAAATTTGCAGCTAAAAATATTAAAAGGACTCTTAAAGATTCACTTTTATGCATAAATTGACGATTTAATTGCTTTATCTTTTTATTTTTCCCTTAAATTGCCATTAAAAATCAACAAAAACTGTAATAATAAAAAGATCGATAGATAACAAAATTTAAAAATAAAAAGAAGCAAAATAAACAAAAGAAACTGGAATGTAAATGTGAGAACTTTTTTGCAATTTTCACTTAAATATAAAGAAAAGAAAACAGTTTTTTTTAACAAAGAAGGAAGGAATATGATCAATGATCTTTTCTTGGGGTAAAAACTTCAATTGTCTAGGAAATCTTAGTTCACCCCCTTTAGGAGTTTAATGCTAAAAAAATTTAAAACTTAAAAATTAATTTTATGTAGAATCACAAACTCCCAACTGATCTTTTCTAACACCAGGTAATAAAAATAAGAAAGTAATGGAATAAATCGTTTTTGTTTTTTACACAAGATCATCATCAGCGTCACCATTTAACCTAATGGACCCTGACCCATAAACATTTTGTTGTTGCCTGGCATTCTCCGTGCTGGCAATAATCGAAAAAAAGCGGCTGCCAGCTATTGTGCAATCTGTGGCAAAAATCGTCTTCACGGGTGAATTCTTCTTCAATTAAATACTGAAGATCATTTAATTTTAAAATGTTTACTTTGCAGTTTTTCCTTTTGGTCTTATTTAAAAGAAGAAAAAAAACTAATCTCAGTTATTAAGGGTGGTTAAGTCGGTTGCGAATCTTTCTTTTGTATCTTCTTTATTCAACAATGTTGATTTAGTGTCCAAATAAATATTAATCATAAAGAGTTTTTGATTTCATTTTGCAGTTTAAGAAAAAAAGGGAGGATTTTTTTCTTTAAGATATTTGTTTAGGTTTAAGCATAAACTTTCAATCAAATCGTTCCCAAGATTGCAATTTTCCCATAATTAATTTTGTTGCAAGTACAAATTTTAGTTTTTTTTGCAATAAATTTTCATTAAGTGAAACTTTCAATACCATATTTTTGTTATTATGTAATAAAACTCCTTTGCCATTAAACGTGTTATCGGTGGAAAATTTTGGATTACTTACAAGCTTTTACAATAAATTTTCAAGGTGCAGCCCATGATTTCTTTCAGTTAAAAATTAAATCATAGATTTTTAATAAAAAAAATATTTGTAGTCGATTAATGTTATTTTTGATAAATGGTATACAGGCAATTTGTATTATCTTCAAATTTTCTACAAAAAAAAAAAGATATTGTGCCATTAACAAATTATCCAAAGATATTTTGTGTTATCGAAAAATTTTCTGCAGAAGATTTGTGTTATCAATAGCTTTTCTTCATAGCTTTTCGCATAGAAAAATTTTTATAAAAAATATCTACAATAATCTTCGCTATCGATTAATTACCTACACAAATAAATTGGTGTTAATGAAAAATTTTCCATAGAAATTTTTTGTTATCGATAGCTTTCCGCATAGAAACTTTTTTATGAAAATACTACGGAAAATGTTTGCTATCAATTAAGTACCTACAAATAAGATAATTGCAATCGATACATTTAACATAAAAAAATTTGTATTATCGATAATTTTTCAAGAGAAAATTTGTGCCATCAATAAATAGTTCATTGAAAGCTAATGTCATCGAACATAGAAAATTTATGCTCTTGATAGAATTTCTACGGAAAGCTTTTAATCCATAAAATTTGTGCAGAAAATTTTTCTTACCGATTAATTTTTCATAAAAAATTTGTATTATCGATAAATTTTGCAAAGCAAGCGTTGATTTTCTACAAATAATTTTTTGCTATCGATAAATTTTTCACAAAAAATTTGTAATCGATACATTTGCGTTATCGACAAATTTTCCATGCAAAATTTCTGTTATTATAAGATATCTGTTATGTTCAGATATCGATAAAAATTTTCCACTGCAATTTTTCATCGATATATGTACATATGTACAAACAGAACAACTTTTTTATCGATAAATTTTCCAGAAAGAAATTCATTAAACTTTCCATACAAAACTTGTGTTATTGATAAATTTTGTATTGAAAATGGGTAAGAAATATACAGAAAATTTTTGTTATCGAAGAAATGTTCACAGAAAATTTGTGTTATCGATCAGCTTTCCAAAAAAATTTGTAGTATCGTAGATTTTGTGCAGAAAATCGATACCAAATGTACAGACAAAATTTCCCAACATGATTTACTTTATCTATAAATTGTAAACAGAAGATTTGTCTTATCGATGAATTTTGTGCCGAAAGTCTAAACAAAATCTACAAAAAATGTTTATTTATTATTGATAAAATTTGCACAGAAAATTTTCTATACATATGAATATTATTGTTGTCGATCAAATGTCCACAGAAAATTTATATCGATGAGTTTTTCACACAAAATTGTCAATCGATTTATTTGTGTTATCGATATATTACTCATAAAATTTATGTTATCGTTCCTTCAGATATCGATAAAAATTGTCCGCTGAAAACTTTTAATCGATATATAGCAAAGCGAAATTTAAGTCATCGATAAATTTTCCACAAAAAAATTTGTATTATATCTAAATTTTTTTATAGAAAATAGATAAACAATCTACAGAAAATTTGAGTTATCGATCAAATTGCGAAAGAAAATTTGTTTTATCGATAAATTTTTTACAGACTATTTCGAAGCGATATATTTTTGTTATCAGTATTTATTGATTTATTATCGCTAAATTTTGTATAGGAAAATTTATTTATCGATAAATTTATCAAACATCGATATCTTTTTGTTATTAATAAATTTGTGTTATTGAGACTTCCTCCACACATCGACAAAAAATTTCCACTGCAAACTTTTAATCTATAAATTATACACACATACACAAATTTGTATCCACAAATTTTCCTTAAATAAATTCAATTATCAATTGATAAATTTTCCTCAAAATATTTTTATAATCGATAAATTTGTATAGAATACTGATGAAATCAATAAATTATGTGCAGAGAACTTTATGTTATCAAAAAATTTTTCACAGTAAGTTTTACTTAAGTTATCGATATACGTTCCACAGAAATTGTTTAATCGATATATTTTTACTATAGAAACATTTTTTTTGGATAAAAACCGAGATTCTTCTCCAGATAATTTACGTTATCAATAAATTTTGTGCTATCGATAAAGAAAAACTTTTTTATAAAAAAAATTTTATTAACCTTTTTTGTTGTTTTACATTTTCAATAAAAGACTTTTGTTATTACTAAATCTTGGGATATTTTATGTAAATTTTGTGTATTTTCTTTTTCGATAGATTTCCTATGGAAAACCTGTAGCACTTTAATGCTCGCACCTCTTTCGAATCTTCTTCAAAAAAAAAACATAAAATCGTCACCAATGTTCATTTCATGCCCTGTAGACAAAATTAATTTCTTTTTTTTTGTAAATCAGCATATTAACATTATTAATCGCTATTGTCGATGACTCTCTTGTGGCATCATTTAAAAATGTATTTATTTATCATTAATATTTGCATTTACATACTCGTACATTCTCAACAAAGTTATTTATTCATTGGGTATATTTTTCATTCAAGATATCAATAAGGAAAATAGGAAGACGTGTGAAAAAATTTGCATAATCATTTTCAAGGACAATATAACACAGAGGGAGGTAATATTTGCTTTATCTCTGCTCTTCAATTTCCTTAATGGCTCATTAGCATACATACATACGAGTAAATGTGTGCGTGTGTGTGTGTTTAAGGATTTACTCTCTCTAATAATAAGATCACTGTTGTTTTCTATTATTTTGTCTTGGTTTTTTTCTAGTGTTCCTTAATTTAAGGAATAATTTCTTTGAATTTAAATCATTTGTGTTGACACTTTTGAGGTTAAAGGTGATTTTCCTATCGGTCAATACACAAAATAATAGATTAGGGATGAATATTTGCGCTTTGGAAAAGTAAACGAATAATGTGATTAATTTTGATAAACAATTGCCATAGATAATATGAGGATTTACATATTGAATAAATGTTGACATTTTTTTATTTAAGAAAGACTAGATAATAGAAAAAAATACTCTGTTTTAATGTACAATAAGTTTTTATTGTCAAAAGAAGAAATAATTAGCAAAAAACAAAGACTTAGGGCCACTTTTGGAGTTAAAGATTAGAGATTAAATAAAAAAATAAAAAAAAACTTAAATAAATATTTATATTTTATATTATTTATCTTTTTCTTTTAATACGCAGAATATTCTACTTGCAAATGTTAAAATAAGGCAATTTCTTCTTCTTCATACAAAAATTCAAAGTGTGTTAATAACATTTATGGTTTTTGCACAGAAAATGTTGCCACTAGTTTGTTCCTCAGTATGGTAATACTACATACAATAATGCCCGTAATTTCTACAAGTAGATATCTATTGGTGTCTAGATATCTCTGTGGCAATAAAAGAAAGTGCTTAATGGCTTCGTTAGTCAAATTGTATCGTCTTACTTTTGAAATTGTCGTATCGTTTAAGTCTGTATGTTAGTCAGTAAAAACGTGAGGCTGCCAGCGAAAGTGTCAGCTGTTACTTTGCTTTATACGTGTGTGTGTATGTATGTAAGCCAGAAGTTGACGTTTGTTACGTAAAAATCTATTTTATGTAGATTTTTACGTAGCAAACGTTGCCAACACATTTTCAATAAGCATCAACATGCTTATTAAAGGCCATGATTCACTATCCTACACAATCGCGCGATCTACGTAAAAATACAACCCTGATCTAATGAATTGTTTTTATCTTTTGAAAATGTTCATAGACTCCATCATACCAGGGCTGTATTTTCTCAAAAATCGCACGATCGTGTAGGCTAGTGTATCACGGCCTTAAATGTTACGGATTTTGTCAGCTGACACGCAACAGCACGATACGATTTCAGTAATTCTACCATAAGTCATATTTTACTGTTTTGCAGTAGAGCACTTTTAAGCTTTCAACTCGATTTCCAGAAGTTTGTTTCTTTTACAGTTATTCGGTATTCATAAATTTTTTTAGAAAAACATCATTCTACACATTATAAATAATGCATTAAATTTGAAATATACTCGGACCAAAGTGTAAGCTTAATTAAGCTATTATTCCTTATGAGATTATAAGTTGAAAAAAGATAAGCTGCAAGTCATTCCGCTATAACTTCCTGAAAAATCACCCAAAATAATTGAGATTTTGCCCAGGGGTACTTTCAAATATGGAGATTAAGGAATTGACATTAACATAAAATCAGCATATCTCGACTTCAGCATATTTTCCTTTTTGCCACAGATCTATCATGTAAGTTGCATTTTATAAGTAAAACTCGTAGGTATAAACGTATCCTTGAAATTAAATTCTAGTTCTTAAAGTTTTTTCTAATTTTGTCCGCATAAATAACCAAAGATACTTTTCAAATTTAATCAATTTTAATCGAAATTCAGTTTTCTGTAACAACAAATTTTAACCCCTTTTTGGTTTTTTCACTTCTCTCAATATTTAACAATTGAAAAGAAATCAATATTGAAATTCAACTCAATTATTTATGGTTTGAAGTGTGTAGTGAATTGAAGATATAATAAATTTCTATATGCAAATGATTTGAAGAACAAAGATTCGCAGTAAAAGGATCAATAAAAAGACAAGGATTTCAAAATTTGCATAACATTGGCACATGTCAGATACACGCATGCACGCACACTCATGCATCGAGCTCGGAAAAGAGCACAGTAAATAGGTTTTTGTTAAAATATGCACAATTTAAATTTATGCAAATTGAACAAAATGATTTTTTGCAAAAATTTACAAACACAATTAAAGAAAATATACCAAACAAATTTCAAAATTCAATCAATAATTTTGTATGTACAAAAATCTATTGACAATGAAAAGAAACCCCTTCCTGAAGTTTCATAAATTGATTAATAAAAATATGTACATACATGTATTGGCAAAAAAAATTTAACGGCTGTTTTTAAATAATTTTTAACGTATTTTCTTTGTTTAAATATTAAAAGAGTTTTTAAAAATTTTTGTAAGAGTTCAAAGTTGCTTATCATTAGTTAAATTTGAAGTTTTTCTATCAATTGAAGAAGTTTATCGTTTTTTTTAGTAAATTCTTCATTGATTTTTTCTTTCTTAAATTTTATTTGATGCGTCTGTTTTGTTGACAGCTGTAATAAATGATTAATGTTTATTTTGGGGAGTTTTGGGTTGACAGCGTTAGTTGTCATTGTGTTCTCAAATACCAGCAGTGTTGTTTTGTAGGACAGTGAGAGTAAAACAAACAATTAAAATTTCTCTTACACTCAAGCATAATTGATGATGATGGCATATTTTCACACTTGAAGTTACAATTTCTTTTCCATTAAACTTAAAGAAACAAATCTTAGATTTTGAGAAGCGATTTGTTTTTTTTTATATTTTATACATACATATATACATATGTGGTACAAAAAAAACATAATCAAAATTAATACAAAGTATCAACCAATTTTACTACTTGCAATTATTGAACATTTTTCTTTGTGCATATTTTCAATGACCCTTTTTTTTTTCTTAAACAATCGGGTATGTTCTGTATTTCACGTGAAATTAAAACGTGCGAAATTGTCACAGAATTATTGCTGAGAATATGTATTTATAAGTGGGATACAGAACATACTCGATTGTTTTTTAAAGTGAATACAGTAAAGTAAATAATAGATTATTATAGTAAAATTTAATGTAGTCGTATAACTTTTTTTTAATATATGTATGGCAGTTGCAAATGTATATTTTATTTTATTTTATTTTTCTTTATATTGCTCAGTAACTGGATTTTAGCGGAAAAGTACTCAAACACAGCTATTATGTATCAATCTATCATAGGAATATAATTTAATTTTTGCAAAATCTATGCAATGTAAGTTGGAACATATTGACATATGTATATACAAATTTGAGTTACTTTCATTTAAATAAAATAAATTTATTTCCATACTTCTATAGTACTGAATCGTATTGTTCTTTTTACCGGCAAGCATTCACAGTAAATAATAAACACACATTTTCAAGCTTGCCAGATGCAAATAAAAGACGTCTTCAATATTGCCTCTACTTGCAACACTGTACAATAAAGTAAAACAACAACAACGTTTTTAACTTCTTTTTAACCTCTAGATTTTAGTGGAGACCAAAGTAATATTATGTGTGTAGGCGTTTTTAAGCCGTTATATAGCTTTTTAAGAGTATTTATTTACGAAAGTGACAGAACAGTCCCATGCAGAGAAAATGTAAAGGATTAAAATGTTCCACAAAACAATTCTTCTTGTCTAAAATAGAAGTTTGTATTGGTACGAAATTAATCCTTAAATGGATTTCAAGTTTTAACTAATTTCTGGCGGCGAATTCAATGACTTTTGTTACGATAATCGTATTGTTTTAATAATTACAAAGCAAACTTATCGACTTTGGTATCCAGTAATGTCTTAAAAATATTATTACAAAGTTCAACTGTTATTATTTTTTAAAAATTTTTTTTCTGCTTTTCGCATATTTTGATATTTTTTATGTAGGGATTCCACATGATATAGAATTAAATTGTTATTTAAATGACAGAATCAGTTGTTAGAACTTTGTTATTTTGGTAAAATGTTTTACTGTCTTATCCATTGTAATTATTTCATAATAATTAATTAAAATATATGATAAAAAGTATGTATAAAAATAATCACCCCTATCGTGAACAGTTTTCCCCTGGAAATATTTTCCCTTTTTCACAATACACATGCAATACATTTTATGACTGCGGTATACTAAAGAATTTTTTCCACGTCATTTTAAAACATTTAATTTGAAACCCAACATTTGTGTAAGAATTATCAAACTTAAATTTGCAACTAATTTTTAAGTTTACAAGTCTTCTTAACGTTTTTTTACATTCACTAAGCATTGATAGCGGGAACGAACGTTCCCATGAAATTCGCGATTGCAAAATTTTACTCATGGGTAATGGAAATTTCATGGGAACAAACATTTCACATTTCATTCACGATAGGAGCTATTATTTTATACCTTGAAAATTCCCAGCATATTAACACGTTATCCGCAAAAATATCATCAGTGAATTAGCACGAAACTCTTATCCCTAATCCCCAATCCCCATAAATCCCTTGTTTGTGGATAAATTACCAAAAGCGAGAGCGCATATTACTTCAAACTAAAGTTTTTTCATAATTTTAATACCAAACACCATCTTAAAAAATTTTATTCATTTACAACTTTCATAATTTTGCCAATTTATTGCATGTAAAACATGTAGTCAACTTGTGCATGGTTTTGTGAATGTCATGAATAAAAAAATTTTGGAAGTTGTTGAACTAATAAGTCAATTTAAAATTATTTATTGGAAAACTGGAAAAACAATGCATTTTTTAACTGCATGTATACTATTTTTATTTCATATTCAATCGAATAAAAAGGAAAAGAAATTTAATATTCTTAATATGAACGATCGAATTTCAATTTAATTTTCAATTGAAATAATATTGATTGATTATTGTGATATTTTTGAAAAGAAAGTTTTCTTCCAGAAGAAGGGTTTGCCTTAATTGTAACTATCAAATTACGGAAGAGAAATGTGCACGATTTTGTGCGAAAGATTACAATTTTCCCAAAAAAAAAACCATATGTATATACACACATATATAATAATAAATAAATGATTAATTAAATTTCGAATCATTACATATATATATAAAGTAAAAGGATACTTTTTTCCTTAAAAGCAACACCAGAAAACTGATGAGAAAATTTTATTTGCCATAATTTGCCGAAAGTAATTCAATACATTTATAGACATGTTATGAAGATTTGAGTCCTTTTTTTGCAATATTTACAAACAAAGCAAACAAAAATTGATGTAACAGATTTTGTTTTTCCTGAAATATGAAATGAAAGGATCTGTGAAAGAAAGGGTTGATATTTCAAAAGAAAGTACGAGTATACTTAAGTATTTTTTCTTTCGTTTTAAGTACCTGGCTAGCAAAAAATAAATTTGCCAAAGAAAGGATTCAAAATGCAAAGTTGCATTTTTGGTTTATGCAACATATGCATGCAAAAACAAAAACCCTTTTTGCATTTTTCTTAATTTCGGATTTATTATGAAATTTATGCAACCTTTTCCTTTTTTCTGTATGAATGCATAACTGTTCAGACAAACATTTATTTGCGTAAAATCATTAGCAGGGAAATTAATCCTTTTTCTTGACAGTATTGTAACATTTGTTTGCCCAAGAACCGTTATCAAGGAAATTCGATATGTGCAAATTATGCCACCGCCAAAATGAACGTGAGAAAAATTCTTAAAAGAAAATTTTAAATGATAGCCACCAACCCTTTTAACGTCATGCCAAAAAAAAATCGCATAAATTTACAAAGTGTAAAAGAAAATTCATACTTGAGTTTAATGGGAAAAGCAACATGTTGTGAAAATTAGTGGATTCAAGAAAGCAAGAAGTAAATTATTTTTTTTTTGCACGATGGATGCCCTTAAAAGAAAATTTACATATTTAAGATTGTTTTCGAATGATTGTATATCACAACAATAATGAATATTTAATTAAGGTTTTAATTAAATTTACAAAACCTTGACTTGAGAATGCCCAAAATTTTGTCACACTGAATTACAAGGAAATTTGCATAATTTCTTTACAAAACGTGTTCATTTCAAGCGGCTTTTCTTTTTCTGTCAATTTAATTTGGCAATTCAATGGGAACTAATTTATATTGCAGAACATTTTTGCAAATGCAAATTATTCAGTTTTGACAGAAATACAATAAATAAATTGCGACATTACTGAACCACATTTATTAAATTCATTTCTATTAGAGGAGAATCGAGTCATAGTTTGCTGAAATTAAAAATTTTTACAACATTGGGCTCTAGTATTAAATTATAAAATATTCGTCATATGCAAAAAATCCGGTTCAATTTTTTTAATTTTTTTTTCTTTTATTTTTCTAAAGGAATTAAATATTTATTTCAATATTTTATTTTTATTTAACGCGTCTAGATTTACGACTAGATGATGGTAGACCCACAACAAATATTTTTTTTTAAATCGAAAGTTAATAGTTTTAATTTCTGAATATTATTTATACATATGTGCATATTTATTTAGTAAAAGTTTTTTTTTTTTATATAAAAACAAAACAATAATGGCTTCATACATTGCAAAAACTACAAGGAGTGGTCCTAGATCATCGAAAGTTGGTACCTAGCCATTATATTGACTAAATTTAAAAAAATTGGAATTTCGTTATCGCCACGCCCACTGCCAATGTAGTCCAAATATATATTTTTAGCATTAAATTTTTCCTATCCAAGCAGAAGTCTTCAAATTTTAATACTTTCTTTGTCAGTCAGCTGTTTATGGTTTTTCTATTTGTTTGGAACACTTTACAACAAATTTTGTGATGTGTGGTCATTATTTTCAACAATTTTATATCGAAATACTCGTACATTCGGTCCATTTTCGTCACCATACAAATTAATTATTTTCTCTAGAATATTTGTAATTCGGCTGATAGATTCAGTGTTGCCACCATTTGTATTTACGAACGTGGTGCGCATATTTTTCTTAATGGCACTCAACATGAATTGATAACAAAAATATGTAGATATAAAAACAGAGATGGTTATTGACTGATTATTAAAAAATAGCGCAAAATCTAAAAAGAGAAATTAGATTTGTATGAAAAACAAAATCGTTTCAAAATCGTATCATCGACAAAAAAACCAGGGGGCAAATTACGGCACTCGTTATCGAACGAAACTGCGAAATATTTCAATAGAGTTTATATGGAAATATTTTGAAATTCCGAATCGATGGGAATTTCTATACAAACACAATCAAAAAAAAATTATATCAAAATTTGTTCCTTGGCCCAGGGAGCAGTGTTGCCATATACATTTGAGAAGGAAAACAGCCCATATCGAAGAAAAATATTAGCAGATAAATCGGGATCTGGAAGCTTTCAATAAATCCAACTCTGAAGGGAAAAGCTTATATACTGCCAAGCATGTGCAGAAAATAAGAAGATATGGATAAAGAAGCCTTGAAAGGCGCAGATAAGTCGATTTATAAGTTAGACATCAATTAAAGTGGATCTTATGAAGACGAAAAATCAATCCTACATGTTATTGCCGGCATGTCTCCAGAAAGAAAACGATCAGTAGAGAGATTTAAGTTAACATCTCTCAAGAACTAAATGAATTCAATTAAGATATATGAAAAATTTTTATTTTCTGGCTGAAATCTAGGATACTAGTGCGCAACATCTTTAAATAGTTATATAAATAATATTGCACAGTTTTGACAGGCACCACTCCATTTATCCGAATCACTCTATAAAAGTCTGGATCTAATAACAAATCCAATGTGTGGATTCTTCTACGATTCCAATATGCAGTTATATTTAAATAAAGTGTTGTGTATTGGATCCAAATTGGACAAATATTACATTTGGGCATTATAAACACATTCATAAAATGTTAAACTTAACACAAATAAATTAAGGTTATGTTTACAATTAGGAAAAAAAAATTTGTAACTTTTTAAAAACGATGAGCAAACTGTCGTCCATTACAAAAAAATTAAAACAAACAAAAAAAGTACTCTAAATAAAAAAAGGGTTGAAGTTGTAAATTTTGTTCTTCGCAAAATTTTTTTTGCCCTTCGCAAAAATCTATATTTTCACACCCCTATTTTAAAAAAAACAAAATCTATTAACAATTTTTATTTTAAAATTAATGATTCATTCCTTAAAACTTCTATCAAAAATCATTAAATTAAAGGACACTGTACATAAATAAATTTTATTACCTGTGTTAGATAAACAAACGAAAGGATTAAAAATTCTAAAGCTGTAAAACAAACGCAAGGAAGCGTAACAAACTAACAATGATCATGCGTTTTTTATATTTCCTTAAAAATAATAATAAAAAAAATCATCGATATTTACAAAAAGCTGACAGGAACTTTTCAATGATAATCTATAGAAAAAAGGAAACATCCTTTAAGAAAATTGCGCAAAAAATGAAAGAAAATTATATTTTTTATAACAAAGAAACTACAACAAAAAGGGTTGTAAATAGACAGAAGATTCACTCGTACATTAAAAACTTGTTTATAATATCTTAGGAAATATCATTAATTTTAATAATGTCATCAGTAAGAAAATAAAACTTATGATTTTTTATATTTTTACCTTTTTTACCTAAAATTTCAACAATTTCTTTTCTTTCTTTGCAGAAAACATGGTTTAAAAACATCTAAACAATATTTTTAATAATCTTTGTTTTTTCTTTTTATTGTGTAGAAACCTAAGATGTGTTCGTGGAACCCGAAAGAGAAATTTTTTGCCTTTAAATGCAAATATAATCATTAATCACTTTAATCATTAGCGAAGAAGGAAGGGATTCTTTTTTGAACATAATTTTTGATTTCAAGTACTTTTGCTTAATTAAACAAAAATAGGATTTTTTCAAGGATTTTTCTTTTGCGAAATAGATGTGCAAAATAGGTTAAGCAAAAGTACGCGAGATGATATCATTACAAGAGCGCGAGGTGTGTATAAAGCTTCGCTGAAATCTATTAAGCTGAAGGTCCATACCATACGTTCTATGCGTATGCGTTGAATGCATTTCTGAACGTCCTATGCGATTCAAAATTCAAGTTGCATGCAATACGTTTTATGCGCCAGGTATTTTTGTTTTGATCAGATGTAGTGTAAATATTTTTATCAAATAAACACAATTTTGGGAAAAAATGGAAAGTGAAATTATGACTAAAAGAATTTGTGGAATATTTTTTAATAAAAATAATACATAATATTTTCCACAGCTTATATTAGTTTCTCCAACATTGCACTTTCTTAAAAAATAATAAACACAACAGATATGACACTCAGTACATAAAAGCAATCGATAACTAAAATGCAATTTTCGTTCGTGAAATAACTATGTTAAAAGCTGATTTTAATGTATGTTATTCTTAAAAATAGTAATAAGGTTTATTACAAAAGCTTTTTCTTGTATTAAAAACTTTTTTATGCCAACAAATTTAAAATTCAAATCCACCACACGAACATTTTTATCGATATCATTGAAAACATAATATAATTTGCCATCTTTGGCTATCAAAAAAAGCTGACATTTTTTCGTGATGCATGCGACGGATACAAAAGTAGAAAGTAAACCTACTTTATCCGTCGTATGCGCCTATGCGTTATATGCGTTTCGCTCTGTAACTTGTCACATACAATTACACTGATTCTACTTTTTTGACACATGCATAAAACTCAACAACGCATGGAACGGATGGTATGGACCTTCAGCTTTACGTGGAAATACATTAAGGTAAATAAGTTCTAAGCATGGTAAAATTATACAAGGTACATGCACAAGCCCAGCCTGTTAATGTATACAAAGCAGAAAGTTGTCAAACTTTTTTTGCAAGCTGCAAAAATGTTAGTATATGTGTGTGAATGAAATGATTACAGTGTTGCCAATGAATTTGCACATGGCTCTGTCTCCAATTACACACTGAAGAAAATTGCACTACACATATTTTGTGTGAGTTAAAATTAAAATAATTAAAAATAGAATCCAAAGTATAATTACACACAGATTATACATAAATCTTATTACATGGCCCACACATGAGAGTATAAATTACACACTGCGTATTACACACATATTGGCAATACTGAATGGCTATAATCATGCATGAATGCCGCGTCTGCAATTATGCTTTAGTTACCTTGCGATTGCTGTTTTTAAAAACAAAAGACATCTGTTTTTGACTAAATTCTGTTTGTTTCTACCAACAAAATGCATGTGTTTCTTGGTGTCGATATTGTTATGTGAAAAGTAATGGAAATGGTTATATACATAGATGTAATGTAACGTAACCTACTTTTCATATAAAAATATCGATCAGCTGTTTCCTACATTACAGTTACATTGCATTAGAGTCGGCTAACTGAGCCTTTACAATGTTGACGATAAAAAGTAAAGGCTATACCTATTTCCCATAACAATGACCGTTTTCTTTTTATTTCAAAATAAAAAATAAGCCCACTTTAAGTAATTATAGTTTCCCAAATAGTTTATTTAGTTTGTAAACTTATTTCTTTCTCACAGAATAAATACAAGTATCATTGTTCTGACACATGTACATACACACTCTCATACATATTGACGTTTCAATACTATGACAACCCAATTAAAAGGCAATAAATTTTCAAACTTAATCATAATAGTTTCCACAAAGCATTTAAAGTTTAACAAGGACATTCCATCAACATCAAAATATAACTTAGGAAACATCATGTTAAACAAAAAATTCTCATTTTCATGCAAATTTCTTTTTTATTTTCATACAAAATCACATTTAACAACTTAACAAGCGAATAGGATATCTTTCTTTCTTTCTTTTTTTTTTTGAGAGCAGCAACAACAACGATGTGAATAAAATACGTTAAACTTTTGAATTTTGTAATACATTACAAGAAGCTAAATAAAAAAATTAAAATGACAATGTAATCGTAAGTTTTAGTTTTAATTGTAAATTCACTTTATGTGACAAGCCCAAAAACGTTAAAGGATATCATATAAACAACCTATGAATGACTTACAAGTTACGATACAAACACTTACTTACAAACCCAACTGCTGACTAAGTGACAGAATGGCTGACTGACTGACTTGGCTGTTACATGGAAAAAATATCAATTCGAAATTCTCTGCTCTAATAAACAATCAAATCAATCGAACAATAGCAAAAGTATAAAGTACAAAACGTAACATTTAAAATCATTGGCAAAATATGCAAATTCAAATATTCAGCATTTCTGTAGTTTTTGTTATTCTAATTATAATTCTAATTCAAATAATGAATTAAGATTTTTAATACTAAATTTTTATAACTTCATTTTAGTGTAACAATGAAAGACATTCTCACTCAGTCTTTCGTTCGTTCGTTCATTCATGTCATGAATGAAAACGTCAAAAGGACTATTATGTACGTATGTATGTATGTGAGTGCGTCTACATTTGACTTGTACTATTTTTATGCAGATTTTTCCGTTTTAATGTGTTTGCCTTTATTGCCATTTTTTGTAAGTTTGTTGCGACAAACCTCTTTTTGTGAAATCAATATTCAAAAATAACAAAACACCAAAAACGGGGATTATCCTTGTAAGAAATCCTACAATCAAGAGTAAAAGCGCAAGACAGAGAGAAAGATGTGTATCATAAGAGTGAGAGAGAAAGAGGGCTAGCGAGACGCGCAATGCTGGTATAATGTTATAGTTTTTTCTTTAACAAACCATTTAACCAACATGTAAATTCCAAATCAATTGAAATCGAAATCGAACAATTTTTACAAATCAATGTCGTTGTTGTTACAGCATCATTTGCATAAATTAGCATCCTTATTGATTTGTGCATTCAATATTTTAGTGCACTATGTACCTTTCAGTAGACGAAAGTAAAAATTTAACAAAAATTTTTAGGAGATCACCAAAAATTAGAGTAACAAAAACAAAACTGGAACGGGGAGGCTGGTGGAAACTTTTGACACCGAATGTACAGCAAAACAAGTAATTAAAATGCATATGTACAGTCGAACCTCCCTACAATGAAAGTGCATGGGATCAGAAAGTCACTTGATTATATAGAAACTTCAGTATGCAGAAATTATGTTTTATCCAATTTGTTTCCAATAATCATTTAGTATTTTTTGTGAACCGAAAATCGTAATATTTATCGAC
This sequence comes from Nowickia ferox, assembly GCA_936439885.1. Taxonomy (NCBI): domain Eukaryota; kingdom Metazoa; phylum Arthropoda; class Insecta; order Diptera; family Tachinidae; genus Nowickia; species Nowickia ferox. Next base: position 14,319,917 of record OW387023.1, on the reverse strand, counting down.
AAATTTGCTCGCTTACAGTAACGATAGTGTCATTCTGTAATTCCTTTTTTACGATAGTGCACAGCTGTGTTTTTCTTACCATTTAATTCTATGTCACGTGGCATCTCTGCAAACAAAATGTCAAGATAAGCGACAAGCACAAATAAGACTTAAAAAAAACTTAATGAATTTTACTTTCTAATTTTAATTTTTTTACTTCAACCGGCATCAATTTCCTTAAAACTGGTTAGCAAAAACGATAAATTTTTTTATATGAGTATTTATTATGGCGAAACGATAATCGTAATAAAAATTACTGAATCCAGATACTGGGGCCTGTTTCTCAAAACTTACAAGTGTTATAATACAAGTAAAACAGTTATGAAATATATTTTCATATTCTCGAAACTAATTTACTTGTATTACAACATTTGTAAGTTTTGAGAAACAGGCTCCAACAAGTATTTCAGTTTGTTCTATAAAAAAAATAATTCACCCCAATCGTAAATGAAATAAGAAATTTTTATTCCCATGTAATTTTCAATCCCCAAGATAGGAAAATTGCTACCGCGAATTTCATGGGAACGTTTGCTCACGCTATCAATGCGCAGTGAATGCAAAAAACGGCAAGAAGACTTGAAAAGCTTAAAAGGTAATTAGAAATAAAACAAATTTAAGTTTAATAGTTAGAAATACACAAATTTGGGTTTCAAATGAAATGTTTTCAAGTAAAATGTTGTTTTTAAATATTCTAGGTGTAGTGCAATAAAATTTACCAAAGAGGGTCATACTCCATTCAACCCGGTGTTGCAGCGAATTTTGTTAACAATCGTGAAGATTATTTACTGATATTGCCCTAAAAATAAGTATTTATTACTTATAATACTTAATTGGAAAACAGTTTTGAAATTACGCAATGTAATAATTCGGTTTGCTTTTGAGCAACCGCAAAGTTGTTTCCACCATATGTGAAAACTCACCTCAGATCAGCCAGGAAGGAGACTTTGTTTTTAATCCGCTTTTTTTTAATGCAATGGTCATTATGGCACGCGACTTTGATATTTCCAGTGGTCAACACAAAAACCGGTTATAGAATAACCAAACATTTTAACAAAAGGGTAAAACTGACCATTTGCCTTAAGAAGTCTGCTTAATTACTTGTAAAACCTTAATGTTTAACAATGAGGCACAAGCGGAAAGTATGCCCAATTATTGAATTTATTGTAAAGTTACACTTGTATTAGAAAAAATTTCAATGCAAATCATATTTTTTTCTCGAAGGGATACAAAAATTGCAGAAACGTATATAGAGCTCAAAGGAGGCTGCGTTGAAAAATTAAATGATTTTGTATCCATTAACTTGTGTTTCGTTAAAAAAGTCACGAGTTTATTGTCCCGTCCGTTTTATGTAAAAAATAACAACAGCTATACATTGCTTTCTCAAGAATAGAGTGTTGCCAAATAAGTATTTTTGAATGGGTGCTGCCAAGTTCTTTTTTTGTGGGGAATTGTTAGGTTAAAGTTTAATTTCAATATTTTATTTTTATTTAAAGCGTGACAAAATCAGCACGAATCTAAAGAACTTATTTGTTGTTGATTTAGCACGTTAAGATGCATTGGGGTTTTGTAATCATTTTTTCATTGTGTTTGAAGTCTGCCGATGTGTTGCTTAGCAGCAACGAACTGCATCTAGACGTGCTAATCCAACAATAAATAAATTTGTTAAAGTTTCATATTTTCATCGCACTTTTTCCCAAATTTTTTTTGAAAAAATTCAATGAAATTGATTATTCAGGTGCATAGCTTACTCCAGCAGATTATTGGGGAATCTTTACCCAGAAATTTCTTAGAACAACTAGAGATATTATGTTAAACTGTCATTTAAACAAATGAGAAGTTCAACAAACATCAAAGTTGAAACAAGAAATCAATTATCAACATCAATTCAATTATCAACAATTTAAAATTTTGCTTTCCGCAATCGCGTAACGGAACGCTGCTATTAGTAATATTAGTAATACTTAATTTATATTCACCCGTATCATGGAAATTTTTTCCCTCGAAGTATTGCCCCTTTTCGCTAAATTGTAATCGTTAATAATTTTTCCCTAGAAATGTTTTCCTTATCGTGAATAATATTTTTAAATGAGAGTGATACATAAAAAATGACGTACCATGAATCACTGAACAATTTATGGCAATTTTTTTTGATCTGATTTGCTTCTCCACTACCTGTGATTCTATAATTTATTTTTTACGATAGTGTACATCAGTGTTTTACTCCCCATTTAATTGTATATCATGTGGCATCCCTGCATACGAAATGGCAAAATTACCGAAAAGCGAAAAGAAGAATTAAAGAAAAACTAAATGATTGTCAGCTTGTTATTTAACTTTTGTTTTATTTCAAGCGACAACGAATATCGTTAAAATATGTTACTGAATTGCAAAGCCGATAAATTTTCGTTATATTTATTATATCGATATGATTATCGGACAGGCCTCCTATTGACAAATGAAAACATTTTCATGTAATTAAATTTCACAGAAATTTAAACATTTTACTAAAAGGGTAAAAGCAACCGTTAATTTGAAAACATGAAAGATGATATAAGTTCATGACTTTTTGTCTTTGATAAAAAAAAAAATGGCCGCTGACCTTTCGCTGGTACATCAAATTATATGTATAACAATCGGGCAGGCACATAAGGGATACTATTATATACTACACACATACATATACTCGTACATATGAGTAAAATATTTACTATACATAAGTGCCAACCAGTATACATATATGTAGTACATACAATTAATTCTTACGTGTGTATGTATGACCAACATCAACATCCTTATGAACCCTCCTTTAATTTCCCCTTCAGGCTAACTGGCACATCAGCATATGAAAACAAAAAATAAATAAAGAAAAAACTTGTCCAATAATAAATTTTCTAATTTTTACGCGCGCTTGAAAAAAAGCAGGAAAAAATGCAAATCATAGTTTTGTTATCAATGACCAGAATAGGATCTTATTTCTTATGGCGATGGACCGTTTTACGAGTACTACTCATTGTTGCAGTTGTTGTTGTTGTTTGCTGAACATCCTTCCTTTCATGTTCCAGCCATATGTTGGGTTTTATGGAAGCACGCATGTTTTAGCAAATTAAAGGACACACATAGAAAAGGGGTTTTAAAGGGATTTTGTTTATTTTTTGTTGAGCTTTTCCAAAATTAATGTGCGTTGTCCAAACCGGTTTCTTCTTGGTCTTTTCATTGTGTTATTCTCTTGACAGATCGCGGTTGCAGAAGATAAAAAAAAGGATTTTTCACAAACATTTAGCTACCAGTACCAGCAACAAGAGCGAGTAAGTGTGTTTGAATAAAAGGGTTATTGCACAGTCCGGTTAAGAAGTTGCATCCCTTTTTTGTTTGATATGCGTCAACAAAAGCAACTCTTCTTACTGGCAACTTGGTCCATCTCAAAAATATTTCAAGTAATTTTAAAGAAAATTAAAACAAAAAAAAAATAACTTCATATGGGTATTTTATGCTACGAGTAGATGATGCTATGGGAAAATTAGTTTTTGTTTCTTTGTTAAAAAAAAGCAAAAGCCGTTAGAATATTCCCAAAATTTTAAATCAGCAAATGAAACAATAAAAACTTGTTTCGATTCTTTTTCTAACCATTTAAGAAATTAAAAAAATATATATTATAATAATTTTCCTTGCAAGTATTTAGTTAAGCAATATCTCTATTATTTTACTTCTTTTATACATTTCATTTGTTTTTTTTTTGTTGCAAGCGTGCTATTGTTTAACCCCTTTAAAAGAAGTCACTGACCATTTACTGACCACACGCCAATAAAAAAAATTATCTTCCCTAAAGATGCTTTTAATACCCTTTTGCATAATATTTATATATACGAGTATGTATCTTTGGAAGAACTCGTTTTCATTTATTTTTAACTTGACCAGTGGTCAGTCAGTCAGTTTTGGCTTGTGCCAAGTGATCTGTCTTCATTAAGTAAAGCAGTCATTTTAAAAATTATATAATAATGATTGGCATGTGTGTACGTACAGAAAAGATTCAGTAACGTTTAGAAATTAACATAAAAGAGTTTTTGGAAAGAAGCTTCACGATTTGATTTTACTTCCACAACTTTCATAAAATTTTTATATAAAAAATTTCAAGTTACAAAGTGGCCTTAAATGAGGTAATAAGGACCTCTAGACACGTTCATATTTTATTGATATGCTTACAAAAATTGTTCACCTTTAGCATACCTACAACTTTGCCAAATACGAGTATTGTCAGCAAAAAATTAGGAGTGAAAAATTAAAGAAAAATTTTTTTCCTTCACTTTCGCAAAAAAGTGCACGAATAAACTATTTTTTTTTGGCGTAAAATGTTAATCACCCCTATCGTGAACAGTTTTTCTCTCGAAATATTTTACATTTTTCTCAAATTGCAATCGTGAATAATTTTTTCCTAGAAATGTGTTCCCTTTCTTGATTCCCCTTATCGTAAATAGTATTTTTCATGGGGATTTTTTTTTCACTTTTCCCTTATTTTTGTTCACTTTATTTTTTCATGCGAACTGAATTAATACATATAATACGATCAAGAACAATAATTCCCTGCAATACATTTTTTCATTGAACATGAATCTCTTTGGTTCACATGCAGTAAAATTTATGACGATGGTATACTAAAGAATTTTTGCCACAGCACATAAAATATTTAATTAAATACACAACTTTACACTTAAAAATATTTAATTTGAAACCTAAAATTTGTGTATTTCTTACTATTAAACTTAAATTTATCATATTTTCTTCTTCTTCCCGTTTTATATATTCTCTGGGAATGAAAGAAACAAAAATTTCACATTTTATTCACGATAGGGGGAATAAGATTTGTTTGATGAACTCTTAGCTACATTATTGCCATATATAGTTTAGAGCTATCGCCAAGTCTGAATTAGCTGTGGGCCAAAAACTGATGACGCCAATTTCTTTAAGGGTGCATCTGTGGAGGCCCATAAAAATTGGTTCACAAAATCGCTAAACTGAGTATAGAGTTTTAGTACCCTTTAGTAGTATTATAGAACCTATACTGTCCAATCCGTGTTTTTTTTTTCAAAAATCTTTATTTGCTGCATAGTGTTGTTTGTAAACTGCCCAGGAGACGATCAAATAAAACCTTCAATCACATAGTTGTGAGCATGCAGTCGTATTTTTTCGGCTACACGTACGCGTTGTCGTCAGTGATTGATGAGAATCCTAGGATTTTGATATTGTTATTTGAAGGCTGATTATTTGATCGTATCTAACTCTGATTTACGAAAAAATTTAATTTGCTTTGTGACGCAAATTTGAATTGTATGGAAAATTACCATTGTTCTTTGTAAAAAACCAAACGATCAAAAGTCTACATCAATGTCGCACAGAAGAAGAAAAATTAGAGTATGAGATAGAAAAATTATTATTTAACTCTGTATTATATTTTTTCAATGTACTCGTACTGATGAGTTCCATTAGCGGAAAAAACAAGCAAAAATTTCAAGTACCAAAATTTCAAAATCATCATCCGACCGCGCAAAACTAACACAAAATTAAAATGCTGATTTAGGATTTTATTTGAACGTCTCCGAATAATACACATTCACTGATTGAGGATTTCGCAGCCCATAAGCTGATAGTTAAAATTTTGTCAATTCCTTTGAGTTTATTTAATTTATTTAAAAAAAAGTTCCATGCCTCTAAAAAAAACTAAAAAGTAAAAAAGATAAAAATAAAAAACTGTAAAAACTGATAATTTTAAAGAAAAACTGATTTTTGAACAAAAAACTGCACGGCTACTCAACAGTTCAAAAACTGCGAGAAACAGATAAATCTGCTAATCTGGCAATGCTGGCCTCACGCCTTGTTATAATCATTACGTTTGTAATCCAATAGGAAAGAGCTGCCACCAAAAATGTTTTTTCCCCGTTTTTTATGTGAGGAAAACGACCGCAAAAACCGGTTTTGCTCCAAAACTGATCAAACCGATTTTTGCAACACTGTGTCTGTGCGATGGTTATCTTAAATGCAACATCGGGTCAACCATCAAAAGTGATTGCCAAATTTAAATAAGTAGTAATTAAAAAAATCAAAAATCCCGACTGTGACCAAATTTGAAGCGTTAAATGTTTTAAATGGTCATTCGAAGTGAAAAAAAACATAAAAGAAACCTAAAGATGATTTTAAAATATCTGTCGAATGATACCCATTTGTACGCCATATTTATTTTCACTACTGTCATATCTTTAGTGAAACTCCCAGAATTAAGACAAATCAATTGATGAAAGAATCATCAAAATCCGTCCACGCATTTGGTTTATATAGTGCCGCAAAGGAACACACATACATGCATACATACACAAATTCATAGGCGTTTAAAATCATGCACGATAATTTCGAGATTTGATATTTGAGAATCTATATAATGAAAAAATTGAAAAAAATCTGAGAAAATATTTCTATTGTCGGAGTTAGTTTTCTAAAATCGTGCGATTTCAAATGTATCGGTTTACAGAACAGGGCCGATTAATAATAAATAAATTATTTACGTCCCTTTTCACAATGTATGATTAAGAGTTAACATGAATAAACTTTAACTGAAAGTTCTTCATAGAAAACTTGCCGTTAAAGTCCCTGTTAGCTTTTAATTGTACATTGTGAAAAGGGCTGTTAGAATTAAATAAAATTATGTAAACTAACAATGAATGAAATGAAATTTTAATATAAGCATCAAATTAATTTCGTAAATTCGTACGCTCAAAACACTTTGCAATATACTGAAAAAAAACTTCGAAATGTTTTGTTCAAAACAAACTGGTTTTTCTCATAATGGAAATGTACTATGGAAAGAATATCTTTATCAATAATTTAGTTCTTTAAAATTGCATTTTTGAAAAGGAGATTTATCAGGAAGAGTTAACTCGAAGCCCATAATGAGTTCCTGCTAGTTCTTCGAACACACAGTAATCAGTCTTGTTTGTCTACACGTTGTCGAAAACAACTGACTGCTTGACAGGCTCAATAGCACAAAATTGTTCTTGAGAGCGAGTAGACAAGTTCCAATTTTTTTTATTATATTGACGTGACGTCGATGTTGAAAACTATAAGAAAGGTGAATATGTGCGAAATTCTCATCATTTTATAAAAATATCTATGCAATTAATAAAATATTGCCATCTTTATGAATTAGCATCATTCACACATTATTTATGTCTTATTTCCATCTATTGCTTAACACCTCAATTACCCGTATGTTGACATCTTCATTAATCCTCGTTAGCAGCTAACGGTCACTTTCCCTTAACTAAAAGGTAGAGCCATAAAATGCAATATGCAAAGGACAATTAAATAGAGAATCTTTTTTAATACTATTTAAGTAGAGATGATTATTTGACTTTTTAAGACTGCTAGATTATTTATTAAGGGTCAAGCTGTTTGTTGCCTTTTAGCAAACAGGCACTTTGTTTTCAATTTGGATTTTTAAATATTCTTCCTTAAAGAAAACGACAAACATAAATCTGTTCATTTGCCTAAAAGTGCCAACAAAATAATTACTCCTATTGATCTTGTGAATGGTATTGCTTGTGCGTTTTAAGGGTGGTTGGTTTTTCCTTAAAGATCATTGATTTTTACTTCTTTTTTAAGGATTACTTTCTCTCTCTTTGTTTTCAAAGCAATAAATCCTGTGGCTAATGCCCCAGACCAATACAATGCAATGAAAACGAAAATATTTTCTGAGCATGCAGCAGCATTAATTTATGTGCAAATAGGGTAAATAATGTCACTAATAATGGGAAAAATAATAACAATAATGAAACTCCTCAATTCAGTGGATGAAAAAAAATCTGAAAAACCACTAAATTATGAATTTTTATTTTTGTATAAATTTAAATATTTTGTTTGTTTTTGATTTTTTTTACTATTATAATTCTTTTAAGAAATGAAGTATTAATTAACATGTTAGTTAATCATAATTAAAGATAATGAAGTGGAAATGTTTTATGTAAATACGAGTACTATAAACTGTCAAGATTTTTATTTTAATAAATTTATATTCAGATTCTACTATGTGAAAAAAACATAAATGGTTCTTATAACGGATGGCAGCTTTTAAATTCGGTTGCCATCCATAATAGAAGCATGGCGTTGCCAGTTGCCAAAATGTTATTACGTATGGCAACTGACAACCAACAACTGTTAATTTCACTTGCCAGACTGCAATAATATTGACAATCACAAACGTTTACTTGCGGCATAGTTTTCAAGGCAGTGGGAAAGCGTAAATATGTTGAAAAGCTCAAGAAAGAACTTGTTAGTTAAAAATTATATTAAGCAATAACATTTACTCATAGTAGAGGCGCTAATTCTAAAGGATTTGAATTGTCTCTTAAGTGCCGCCTAATAAATGCCACATTTTGCACTTTCTTCTTTTTATCAAAACATAATTCCACGCAACTTATCATCTTTATGATAAGTATTTTTTAAGCACTTTTACTACTTCTTCATTAGATTTTGTCGAAATCTAGTAGAATTTAGTACTGATTATATTGCAATTGTTTGGTTGTAGGCTAAGAAAATTTTCAGAATTGTTTTGCCCCACCAACCATTCTTAAAAAAAATTAGTTAGGTATGGAGAATATATATTTTGAATACATTCTTTCCGAATCAAAAACGCGTTTCACGAAATGTATTATGGTTTCTGAGATATTAAGCATTCATTTTGCTGCATATCAGCTATTTGAAAGTTTAATGAGAAAGAATTGTTTTGCTGTACACGCCACTGCTTAGCGATTGCGTCAAATTATTCATACAAAAACGTGCTAAGTAAAGTTAACTCTTGTTTTGCTTCATTTCTATAAGAAATTAATAATAATAAAAAAAAGAAAGGCGGTAAGAAAAATTCAACGGCGACGGTTAAGCAAAAACATCATCACCGGTTATATGTTTTAATATACATATTCAAACTTATTAAACACTAAAATAAAATAATACTGCATTTACATTGTCTAGAAATCTAGTATATTTGATTAGAAATCTTTAACGAAATCTATATCGTTTTTTTGTACCCGAGACAAAATCCTTTGTCTGAAATTTAGTCTTAAAATGCCGACTTAGCTCATTCACACACCTTCAATAGAAAGTTGTGTAGAGTGTATCTAATTCACCCACCTTCTATATAAATTATGATTTTGTTTTGTATGGGGAATCTAGTAAAAAGCAAATAGATTTAGCTCGGAATCTCGAAAGTACTAGATTTTGAGACAATGTAAATGCCCTATAAATAAAAAGAAAAATATGTAGACGGTTGTCAGATCTTACAATATTGTTAGTAAAATGTGTTAAAAATTTCTTACAACTGTCTGAACTGACAATTTTTGTCTGGCATCGTTCCAGAAAAAGCATTGTCAGTCCATTACAAGACAAGCAGCTGACAATCGTTTTAAACACATTGTAAAATTATTTCCAGATATTTGTCAAACATTTTAATATTGTCAGTTGTGCGAAGTTTATGCATCTGACAATGGCGTCATTGTAAGAGAATTATTTTTATGGACAACACTGCACACGCTTGATTTTAAAGAAAAAATATATAATAAAATATGTATGTATATGCAGACAAAATCATTACAATTGCTTTTTTATGGTCTATAATAATTTATTTATTCGCTTTTTACATTTAACACAACTTCAAACGATTAATATTTAACAATTTTTAAAAAATGCTTTGAGTCTGGCAACGCATAACAACAGATCGGGAGGGCAAATTATGGCATTCGATACTACTCGTAATTTAAAAATATTTCCATATAAATTACGAGTCGTATCGAATGGCGTAATTTGCCCCCTGACAATTTTTGCATATGACAACCGTGTGAACTGACAATTTTTCGACTGACGATTTTATCAGATGAATTTATTGTGATACAACCGTCTGGCAATAAATTGTAAGATTTTCAGACAAATTTGATACAACCGTGTGAACTGACAATCTACCTTGTGCTGGCAATTTTTGATTGCCAGTACATTGTCAGCACATTGCCAGATCTGACAAAATTGTAAGATCTGACAATTGTCTGTACATAGCTTAACGGTCTGGCCCACGATGTCGACAAGAAAGTTTCTTTCGCTTACTTACATTGAAAACAAAAACAAATTCTCTTATTTTGTTTTCAATATAAGTAAGCGAAATAAACATTCTTGTCGACATCGTGGGCCTGGCTGTAAGTCTGCGTTTAGACACGAAAACATTTGGAAGGGAAACATTTCCTTTGATAGCAATTTACGGGTGAGGAAGAGAGAATCATTTCCGTGTTTGGTACTCGGCGTCACGCTTTTTTTCATGTTCTCAATTAATGTGAGATTAAGTTAATTTTCGGATTAGCTTATTAGATAAAGAAACTAAGTTTAATTTCGAATCCAAAATTTGGCCCTAAAAGTTGCTAAAAATTTTCTTCCATCGACAAGTTTGCTTGACATCTGCCGAATGAAAATCAGTTTTTTTTTTAACAAAAAGAAATTCACATTTTTTTTAAACCACAATTTCCCAGAGTTTTCCATAACAGCTGCAAAAATTATTGCAAACTTTTTTCCTCTTAACTCTGAAAACATACATAATTTTTCATTTTAATGCAAAATTTTTTTATGTGAAACTAAATTTGCATAAAATAAGAAAATGGCAAAAATCTGCATTACAATTATTATCAACAAAAAATTTCTTGTATGCATGTAAAATGTAATGAATTAAAAAAAAAAATTTGTATTTTGCGAATTATATAAATTTTCCAACTGTGGAACCGCATTTAAATCCAACGCATATACAAAAAAAAAAATTTGCATATTTTGCAATTATTAAAAAAGGATTTAAATGTGAAATACTAGAAAAGGAAACGGCACATAACTTTCCTGCCCAAAAAATAAACAATAGAAATTAAAAAAAAACTGCAGAGAACCTGAATTAAATCAATGTAAATTTCACCTCATTTGCATAATTTTAGCACATTGCAATACGCTTACACATGCACGCACACTTACAAAAATATTTAGTCTCCCCTAAATTGAAAAAAAAACAAGAAAAAAACGGATGCAAGAGTTACGGAAAAAAAGGTGGTGGTGAGGACAAAAACACCAGCCATTCATTGATGACGACAAACGATAACATTTGATTTCCTTTTCGTGTGTTATGCAAATGACCTGTCGGGCTTGCGCACACGACAAAAATCTTTACCCAAAAGGATTTTCAACGCTACACGAAGGCGCATTACATGTAAATTTATGCTAATTTTAAATCAATCGATTTTTTTGATCCCATAAAAAATTTTGTATTTCAGTTTTTCAGTAATGCAATTTTATTGGTTTAAATAGAAGAAAGAGATAAGCGTAGATATCAAAATGGATTTGGAAAATGTTATTTCCAATATTGAGTATAAGTATGTTCTTTTATATAAAATTTTTCAAAACAGGCAGCTTTGAACTGTTGAAGCTTTAACGACCGATTCAAACGATGTTCAAAGAAGGTCAACAAAAATATACACCCAGAGAAAAAATTAAATCACACGTGCTCAAACTGATCACATTCGTTGTCAACCGTGTATCAACAACGTTTGTGCTAAATCTGCTCACACCGTTGTGAATTTGACCACAAAGTATTGACAACGAAGTATTGACAAGTTGCCAACCAACAGTGGACAAGTTGACAATTATGGTTGTTAAAAATGACAGCATAGAGTATTATATTGACCACAGGCATTGTTGATTTTGCAATGTGTTTTTCCCTCAGTTTACGATTATCGGTACAGGCAAACATCGGTATAACGAATCTCGCTTTAACGAATGTCCAAATTTTTTATATCAACAACTTTATATAGCGAATACTATCCTAATTTTATACTGGATATAATGAATAATAAAGAAAAAATTGAAAAATAAAAACAACTCAGACTAGGAGTATACATATTTCGAATATTTGGTTCTACTTTATATAGCAAATGTTTCGATAAATGTTAGATCTGTATAATGAACGGCAAAAAATATTAAATAAAATCTACAGCAGCAATGTAAATGCAAAAAAAAATGTGACACCGTTTGTTTGTATTTGGTAGCTTATTTGAAAAAAAAATTTCCTCCTTCTTTGTGTTGTATTTTATCTTGTCTATAATCATAATAGTTAAAATATCACTTGAAAAAAACTTTGCGTTATAACGAATTTTTCGGTATAACGAATGGGCTTGACATTTTATCGTTTGTTATACCGGGATTTGCCTGTATTTCGAAAGTTTTGCGGCTGAATCTTATTTCAAGAGCTGTTCAAGAGTAACTAATTTGACGGATATTTTTACCCTCTAGCTCTTTTCCGTACGTGTTTCTATATCCTTTTCACTAAAAAAAAAAGTCAAACTAATATGCTTAAAACAGCATTATAACGGGTTAAAATCTACTAAAATTCTACAGGAGAAATAATACAAAACTGTAAAACATTTTAACCCTCTAACTCTTCTTTCTTTAGATCTTTTTTTTGGTCCCTTTTATCGAAAGGTGTCAAATAAGGACACTCGAAAAACGATATAACGCATTAAACTTTCTACAAAAACATTTGCACTAAACTCATTTATAAGTATCTAAATATATCTTAATTCGCACAGCAAAAATAACTTAAAACTTGAGTGAGTTTAAAGGTTAATTTCTTACTTATTCATAATTCCCTTTTACGTATAGGATATGTTCGGTAGTTTTACGTAAAACTCTAAGGGCCAAGTTTTGGGTTGAGATTAAACTTACTTTCTTTCCCTAATTAGCTGATTCGAAAATTAACTTAATCTAACATTAATTTACACAGTTTGATATTTTTGAGCGATAGTTTAAACTTCTCAGAAGTATGCTAGGAACACAACTGGGACGAACGACGAATTTTTCGGTGCAAACTTTCGTCATAAAAATAAAACACATTTGTGCATATGAAAGTGAACACAACACCGCCTTACTCGTAGAACGAAATTCGTCGTGAGTGTCGAAATCTGAGATAGATTTATTTATATTTTGTACGCCGACGAACGACAAAAAAACAATTTTCTCTCTCTCTCTCTACCTTTGCACACACAATAACCAACTTTATCAAATATAAGAGAGGAATTCGCTGAGTAAATTCGTCGTTGTTATGCTTCACACGACGAATTTACGCAGCGACCTCTTATCGATGAATTCGTCGATATGGACGAAACTCGTCGTTTGTCCCAGTTGTATTCCTAGCAGTATTCCCATATTGAAGAACAAAATAGTGGCAAAATTTTTTTCTTTTGCTAATGTCATAATGCTATCAGTAAAGCTTGATTTTTTTTTATAGAGAAGAAGAAACTACTTTAATTCAGTACTTAAAAGTAAAGCATTTGGTCGTTTTAAAGAAAATATATGTATAAATATTTTCAGAAAAATTTTATTAATTAATCACTCGTATCGTGAATAAAATGTGAAATTTTTATTGCCATGAAATTTTCATTCCCTATGATGGGAAATTTGCAGTCGCTAATTTTATGGGAACGTTTGTTTCCGTTATCAATGCGTAGTGAATGTAAAAACGGCAAGATGACTTGTAAAGCTTGAATTGAAACTCAAACAAAATTAAGTTTAATAAAAAGAAATACATACGCATATTTTGGGTTCCAAATGAAATGTTTTTAATGCACGAAATGATTGTTAACAATTGTGAATTTTATTTCCTGATCTTGTCCCATAATAATGAAATTACTCGATATATTAATTCAGTTCGCTTGCAAAAATAAAGTGAACAAAACCATGAGAAAAGTGCAAAAATCCAAGTGAAAAATATGCACCCCTATTGTGAAAATTTTTTTCCTCGAAATATTTCCCCTTTTTACCAAATTGCAATCGTGAACAATTTTTCCCCAGAAATATTTTCCCATTTTTTATTCCCCTTATCCTGAATAATGGTGGTTATTCTTGAAAACGCGTCGAAGTAGTGAAAATTTCCATTGAAACAAAAACAAAGATTCAAAAATTGTTTTTGTTAACCAGTTTTTAAATCAAATAAACGCGAGAAAAGGAGGAAAAATTGCGATGTTTAGGTGCTTTTAACCAAGTTTTCAATCTTAGTTATTTTTTAAACGAGAGCTAACCCAACAAAAAAATGGATTCAGCGTACTTGAATTAGGTTTGTTACAAAACAAAAATTCGAATTCGAGCACAGCACCGTGTAATTGAGTAGCTGACTACAGGGCGACAATTGCGGCTAGCGTGTAGCCTGCTGTGGTAAATGTCTTTAATGCATAGTAAATGCCAACGGGCAAGGATTTTATGGTTTCGCAAACGATTCACAGGAACTTGCAAAAAAAATTGAAACATCCACTCTCCTTAAAATAAGTCCCTAACGTAAACGTTCACATCGCCGGTAAATTTATATTTTTATTTTGGTCTGCTCTCCCAGAATCATTCGTTAGCACCTGGTTATTTTTTTGTGTTGTACAGTGTAGTTTTTAGAATTATTAAAATATTGCCTTAAAACTTACTCAATCATTTGCTTTTAAGTTCATTAATTGAATTTTTATTTCTCACACAATTCGCTAAAATTTTGCGGATTTCTTTTTTCCTTTTTATTAGGAACGAAATTCCTTTACATGCAACGTACATATGTATATATATACATAAGTACATATGTATTTCTAACAAAACTTCTCCCTTAAAAAAAGTGAAATACAAAAAAAAAAGGAGAAATACCTTAACTTTCGTTGGCTGCAAATCAATGTGTTTTTTTAGCTAAAAATATGTTTTTTACAAAAAATATTAAAATTTCCTTAAACATCATTGGCTCAACATTTGGCTGTGCTTCATGTAAACAAATAAACGGAAACAATTAATTTTCAAAATAATATTTTCCTGCACAAAATAATGTAACTTTTTTTCTAATAAAAGAAATAAGGGTTGCTTTAACAGCAAAAAACAACGAGTATATATAACAATTATTTGCAAAACAAAATTTATTACACAATAGTTTGAACCTTAAAAAATTTTAGAAATATTTTAGCATTACAACCACCCTTTTTCGCAAAACAATAAAAAACTATTTCCCAAAGAGAGTAAAAGAAAATCAAACGGTAAAAAGATCCTGCTCTTTTATGCATGTTTTATTCTGTTTTTTAAGAGAAATTGATCAATGTAGAAAAAGAGCGTCGTGCACACATACTCGTATTCACTTTTTTATAATGCTCAACAAAAGGAGAGGGTTTGTTTAGCCGCCGTTTTTTAGATCTCGCAAAATTTTTGCTTTATATAGTGTTCTTTGGTGAAGAGTTAAGCCAGTTTGAGCCCGACCGCCAAGCTTCAAATAAACTTTTAGCGAATTTTAGTTTTCTAAAGCTGCATGTGAAATAGAAAATTAGTTTTAAGAATTAAATTGAAAATTTTACGTGAAGTTTGAGAAACAAACAAAAAAAATGCACAACAGCTAAGACTTACGAATTTTTCTTGAAAACAAAAAAAATTATAGCAAATATTAAAAAAATAAATTAATTAAAAAATATAGTGTTAGATTAAATTATAAAAAAAAACATATTTATTAAAGGCCTCGAAATGTCTTCTCAACTGGAATTCATTATGCAATTATATATGATGAATTTGTTGCAGCAGCAGCAGCAACAACAACAGCAGCAGCAGCAACAACAACAACAGTCTCAACATATCTTAACAAGTCCCGTCAAAGCCAAGGATTTCCCTACCCAAACTATGAATTTAAGCAACCCAAATCGTCAAAGTTCACAAAACATCATGTGTAGTAGTAGCCGTAGTAGTAGTCCCAATAGTAATTTGAGTCCCTTGCCAAATACAACTACTAACTGTTCCGCTACCAGCTTTTCCCAAACACCCCAAGCTCTCAATCCCTTGGCACAGCTGACGGCGGCACACACTCAACCCATGACACAAGTGTTACTAAATAATCTGCCACCCTTGACACAGTTTTTGTTGATGCAGCAGCAACAACAACAGCAACAGCAGCAACAACAACAAATAACATCCACCAATTTCTTACTAACCCCCACTACCCCAAGTACTGCCAGTAGTTCCATATTTAACACTCCCATTGCTGACAGTTGCAGCTCAATACAAACTGCCCCAAATGTGGCCGCTTATAGTTCGTCTTGTGCCGCCGCAGCTACTCCACTCTCTTCTGCTTCTGCTTCTTCTCTTTTCTTTCCTTCTGCTTTTACAGCTCAGTATCCTTTTATAGCCGCCTCATCACAATCACATTTTCTTCAATCATCTACAGTAACCTCAACACCCTGCAGTGACTCCAATTTGGCCTTAGCAAATGACAAATCCATCACCTCCCAGCTGGTGTCCGACAACGTTTCGTCTGTGGCTCCTGCTGACAGTGATGTTGATGCTGAAGTCGATCGTAGCCCAGCAAATGATAATGTTGAATTGCTTAAGTCGCAAACTGCAGAGTGTATAAATTTAGATGAGGATGCTCAAATTTTTTCTAGTCTACATTCTTCTTCGGGTAATTCCAGTTCCACCACGGGAAATTCGAAACTGTTGGGTTCGAGTGTTATGGCTTTGGAAACCACCTCAGATTCTATGGAGGATTCCACACAAATGGTGAGTGCACTGTTTTTAGTTTTATTTTAGGTAAATTTATTCAATTTATTTTAAAGTTGAAATCTGTTAAGTCACAGTTCACACTATGCAAGTCTTATTGCTAAGCCGATTAGTTTGTAGGAGAGAGACGAGGGGAAAAGAAACGAGTACACATGCATACAAACAACTATGTATGCATAAAAAAATATGAGCTCAAAAATAAGACTTGCATTGTGTGATGAAAAAGTGATAAGCTTAGCAATAAGACTTGTATAGTGTGAACTACGACTAACGCACCAGTGAACTGCAATGCGTGATTGAAAAAATAATCATACGTAATCAATTTTTAGGATATGCCTTTTTGTTGAAAAAATAAAACTTGTCCAAACACACATACGAGTATTCGTGCATTAAACGCACTAATAATCCCACATTATTATTTTAATTATTCAGTAAAATATTTTTTTTATTAAAAATACATTGAACTTGATTATTGTTTGGTTAGCTGGATCCTAAGCGCATTTCAGTAGTAGCTAATGCAGATCATCAGGGAACCTTTAAGCAAACATTTCTTAGAAAAACTAGAGTTATTATGTTAAACTTTCATTTAAACAAATCAAAGTTGAAACATGAACTCAATAATCAACATGTTTTTTATTTTCTTATTTTACCAGTGCTACATTTGCTGACTGAAAATAAATGTAAGAAACAACAACAGCTATACATTACTCTTGCAAGAATAGAGTGTTGCCACACAAATATTTTTAACCGGGTGCAGTCAAGTTAGTAATTGGTGTTTTTTTTTTTTTAAATTGTTACAATCAAGTTTAACATTTCTAAACGTCCTAATAATTCCAAATTATTTTTTTAATTATTTAGTAAAATATTTTTTATTAAAAATTCATTGAAAATTTTTAAAGTTAAAATTTTAAAACTAAAACGCAACAAGATGGCGTTATTCCTTAATAAATTAAGGAAACAAAAATATTGGAAATACTAAATCGTTTGAAGCCGTTGCCATATAATATAATAATATATGAAAAAAATATAAGAAATAATAATTTTCTAATGACAGATTTTAGCACAGGAGACCAAACAAGAATTTGAGTGTATAAGTGCCACCGTTTTAAAAAGCGTTGATGTGTTCCCTCCTTTATCAATCCGCATTGCTATGACCAAAAAAATATACAGTTGTGTTAAAAAAAAAAAATAGGAGTATTGTTCAATTAGAAACAAATAAAATAGCTTATTCATATTTTTTTGCACCATTTTAATGAAAAGAACAAAATCATTTAAAAATTTATTGTTCAAAGTAATATTTCAAAATAAAACTAAATAAATGCATACGAAGAGTTCCGTGCGGACCTTTATAATCGGTTTTTTATTTTTGCCGATTTTTTAACTTTTAGCGATTTTTTTTAGTTTTGGCGCTTTTGTTTGGCTTTGGCAATTTTTTCAATTTTCGGCGATTTTTTCGTTTGTTTTTAGTTTTAGCGATTTTTTTAGTTTTGGCGCTTATTTTTACTTTTGGTGACCCTTTTGCATTTTAGCGATTTATTTTATTTTTAGCGATATTTTTATTTAAGCGCTTTTTTGATTTTGGCGATTTCTTCAAATTTGGTTATTATTCGTTTTGGCATTTTTTAATTTTAGGACTTTTTTTAATTTTAGTGTTTCTGAAAACTTCAAGAGTTAAATTGTAAAAATTAAATTAAATGATGGAATACCCTTTAATTTTAATATTTTTTTTTAATTTCTGTGTTAATTGGCGAAGTCTGCATAAAAATACACTAACAATTCAAGTGTCTATATAGAATTGTCTGTCCTAATGCAGATTCCAACATGTTACGTTGCTCGCTTTAGAACACCTTTTAGTTTTTAAAAGACTGACGGATATCGTAGCGAAAACAATAGGGTTCCTTTTCAACTTTGGTGTACGGAACCCTAAAAAGCGCTTACACGAATTCGTGAAAAACATATGTTCTTTTAATATTTTGTCGAACGCCACAATTTGTAATGAGTGCCGAATATGTGCGAGGCATCGAGTCAGTAAGGTCTTGATATCGTTTTGATGCGATTTATCGTCACTCATCTTGAATCGAGCTTCATACATCGTCTACATTTAACGTCGTTTGTGCTGCCACACATTTTTAATGTCTCCCATATTGCTCAGTTCACGACATGAACTCAAACCTATTGTCCTTAAACCAGTACTTTGCCAATTTACGAGTACTGATGTGTTTCGGCTCGTTATCTTGTGTGGCATATTCCACTTTGAATATAGCAGCATCAGTATTCTGTAGTGTGCAGACGCCGCACGGTGGTTGTTCAGAATCAAATTTCAATGGTCAAAACCTACATGTTTTCTAGAAATAGATTCTTATAAAATTTTTAATTTTCAACTCACACTTCTTTTTTAAAAAATTTTTGTTCCAAATTATTTCGAAAAGCAAATTTATTACATCTTTTTTTTATTATTTATGTAAAAGAAGCATATTTTTTAACAAAAATTTTTTTGTTTCTTTTTGTATTTGTGATTAATAATTATTTGCAGCAGAAAATTCGTTAAAAGAAATCTAAAGTTTTTTGTTTATTTTTTTTTAAAGATTCGTAGGAAAATAATTAATTCAATTGAAATTAATGCTTAAAAACATTGAGCAACATTGTAGTAAATAAATTTTGAACACTTGTGACTTCAAAAAAAAAATAATAAACCATAAAAACTTGTACTCCAACAAAATACACCATAAAAAAATCTTAAAAAAAACAACCACTTTAACACGAATTTTGTCTCAAAACATGTGGGGGCAAAATTGAAACTTGAGTACACTTTAATCAAATAAGAAGAAGCAAGGGAGCACAATAAAAAATCATTTACATTTAAGATAATTTTCATTAGTTATTTTAATATTTTATTTTCTTCTATTCTTGCAGCCCTACACCCCGGAAAAGTCTAACAGCCAAATAAATCCCTCTACCTCTCAAGTTTTAGCATACAAAGACACTCTTGTCACAGATGATGACAAGGCAAATGTTACACCTGTGTCATTGAAGAATGCCCTACTCACTCCTCCTTCCAGTGAGCAGCTTTCTTCGGGCCACGGTCAAACATTTGAATCATCATCATCTTGTGTACAAAACACCAACACAACGACGACGTCTTCTTCGTCGGCTGTTGATTCCTTTCTAACCGAAGAAAATTTGAAATATTTACGCAAAAACTCTTCGTATTTGGAGTGCGAGAACTCTTTGTGCAGACAGGAGAACTTGCGTGAGCATTTTCATTGCTATGAGGAACCTTGTAAGGGCAAAATTTTAAGCAAAAAAGATGACATAATACGTCATTTGAAATGGCACAAGAAACGCAAAGAGAGTTTGCTTTTGGGTTTTGCCCGTTTCTCTTCTTCGGACGATTGCGCTCCCGAGTATGGTGCCGGCTGTGCCTACAACTGGAAGCAGACCCATTATCATTGTGTTTATGAGGATTGTCCCAAGGTCTATGTGAGCACGAGTGATGTTCAAATGCATGCAAATTTTCATCGCAAAAATTCGGAAATAGTACAGGAAGGTTTTCGCCGTTTTCGGGCCCATGAAAATTGCAAAATAGAGGATTGTCCCTTTTATGGCAAGAAGACATCGCATTATCATTGCTGCCGGGAGGGCTGCAATCATACATTCAAGAACAAAGCTGATATGGGTAAGTATAATTATAATTATGCTCTAGGAATTGTGGCCTGTTTCCTGATGACGAACAAAAGCACTCGTTTGCTAGCAGCGAAAATATTTTCTATTCCCGGCGAAAAATTTAATGGAAATTTTATTTATGATTGGTGGAATTTTTTCTCGAGAAAATTATTTTTCGTGAAAAATAAAGTCCGAGAAAATATTCATGACTGATAATGATTTTCATTAGTTTGTATAAAAATGTTTTGGATGTTAATTGTTATCACTTCAATGTGTGCGAATATATTAGATTTTAGGAAAGCATTAAAAGGTATGCCCTATTAACGTTCTCAACTCAGTTTAGTCGTCTAAGAATCAGTAATTTTTGCATTCAGTATGAACCTCCATTGTTCGCATACAGTCAAAGAATTTTTTCCACTACACCTAGAATAATCAAAAACACAACTTTACACATAAAAATCCAAAATATGCGTATTTATTATTATTAAACTTACTTTTGTTTTATTTTCAATTAATTGTTAAGCTTTACAAGCCTTTTTCACGTTTTTTACATTCAGTACGCATTGACGACTGCAAATTTCCCCTCACGGGGAATAAAAATTTCAAGGGAACAAAAATTCTACATTTTATTCACGATAACCCCTATTGTGAATCATAACAAGTATCTACTTTTTTTTTAAAGCACAGCAATACCACAAACTCAGTCGTTATTTAAGTTGTGAATAGCAACATTGCATTAATTTAATTCTGTAATATAATGATTAACAAGCTGTAAAAATTAGAAGCTCTTTGCAATAACTAAAATTCAAATGCATTGCAAATTTTTGATATACAAAAATTGTCATAAATTATCACATTTACTTTTTTATATTGTCGCTCGCAATCGGGAACAGGCAAACTGTTTACATTTCTTTTAATTAAAATATGTTTTTCTATTCCTTCAGATAAACACAAAACATATCACATGAAAGATCACCAATTGATACAGGATGGCTTTAAGAAGATCTTAAAAACAGAACAATGTCCCTTTGACGATTGCAAGTTTTCGACCGTGTCTAATCATATACATTGTGTACGTGAGGGTTGCAATTTCATTTTGCACTCCAGCACACAAATGATAAGTCACAAGCGCAAACATGATCGTGCAGAGGGAGAGCAAAGTTATCCACAACCCAAAACACAAAGAGATTCGAGTGAAGATGAGTCCCCTAAGCCGAACGTAAAAGTAAAAATGGAAACCAGAGCTTCAACCAGCGCTACTTCAACACCCTTGTCCTCTTTGTCAGCGGAACATTTTCTGGCACGTAAGCGTGGCCGTCCGCCCAAAAAGATTGTAAGTTTTCGTGATAAGAAATTCATATAGCTTATTAAAACTAAATTTCCTTAAAAATCGTTTCTCTAATCCAAGCAATTGCCTGCGGAGGCTCAAGACTCCAAACGTTTGAAACTGGAGAACAGTGCTGAACTCAATATTGCTGCAAGTGCAGCTTGTAATCCAGCCACTCTTTCCATGATCAATCCGTTTATGGGCGCCAATGCTGCCATGGATCCTAATGCTCCAAATTTACAATTGACCCATTTGATGGCTCTATTTCAATTGCAAAATCCTCTGTTTTATCAAAATCTCTATCCCGGTGGTATTACTGCAGCGAATATGGCAAATTTATTGGGTGCAGCAGCTGTGAATGGCTCAATGCCTAATCCTCCCGCCAACAATTCTAATGTTAAGCAGGAATTAAATGATAAAAGCGAATTTAAGGAATGAAACTAAAGTAAGGAAAATAGGTCATAATGGGGTTTTGAGCTTTAAAAACAAAGAAATGTTGCTGAGAAACATTTTCTTTCTCCCAGATCTGGCGGGCGGACGGAAATGAAATCCCATCGCCAAACATCATGAAAGATTTTACTAACTTGTGAGAATAAGTTTTAGTAAAAAGGATTTTTTTTTAAAGATGAGGGTTAAACTGTAAAACTTATGAAGGACATTAATTTCAGTCTAAATAAGTTCAAATAAAACCAGGGTGTTCCACAATTCACGCAATACATTCAAACACACGATGTGTATCATTATTTGTTCTCGCCTGCTACAAGTAGGCAGCGCGTTCCAGCAAAAAAAAAAAAAGACCTTCCACAGAAGTCAATAAGAATCCGAAGTTGTGAAATGTGGATAATTTCCAATGATTTTAATATAGTGTTGTTTTTTAATACCAATTAATTTAATTGGAACTCACAGATACTTTTCTTAATCAGAATAAAGAAATTAATTTTGAAATTTTGTTTGAGCAAGGTCACAATAAATGATTTTATTGATTTAAGTGCATTTGCTCATAAACAATTATGTTTTCTAATTGCAAGTATTTAAACCAAATGAGAATTATGTCATACTATATTCTTATTTACTCATGATTATTTAACATGCTTCTTATTTTGACATTTGGATTTGATCAAGTTTGACTTCTTAAAAAACAGAAAGCAAAAAGTTATTGAGACTTTGGAAGTCATTAAAATGTCATTCCCTAAGCATTACTTCGAATATTATGCTAGGATTTTGTATGATTGAATTTGCTGAAGTCTGAAGCCAGCAGCAATCAGAATTTCAATTCGATTGCTTTCGTTCAAGAACTCAACGTTGCACTAAGATGCACCTTGTAGAAGATTTCTCAAAATTACAAAATTCACATTCTAATGAACTGCATCGGTTTTGTTTTCAGGGAGCGAGTTTATGTTATGAAGTTTCAGAAATTTTTATTTTCTAATAGAAGGGATAGAAAAGAGCGCGGCATAGAGAAAATGGAATAGTATGAATATTTAAAAGATTTTTTTAAACTTTTGTGAATACAATTTCCTTATCAACGTCTGCTATAGGCAAATGAGAATAATTTCATGCAACTAATTAATTCATGAAGAACTTCATAATCGAATTTAAATTATGCAATTTTCACTGAAATAAGTTGCATGAAACTTTTTTCATTTGCCAGTAAGAAGAGTGAAGAAGCAAACTAGATCAAAAAAGTTTACAAGCAATACTTTAGAGATTCACACTAAATCGTTTTTTCTATGCCAATCACCAATCTTCTCCAGCGCAAATATTAGCAAATAAAAAATCATCCTTATCGTGACTATTTTTTTCACCGAAATATTTTCCCTTTTCCAAAAATTGCAATTGTGAATAATTTTTCCCTAGAAATATTTCCCCTTTTTTTGATGACCCTTATCATGAGTAATAATATTTCACGGGGATTTCTTTTTATTTCCCTTCGTTTTTTTTTTTTGTATACTAAAGAATTTTTTCCACTGCAGCTAAAATATTTGAAAACACAACTTTACACCTTAAAACATTTAATTTGAAACCGAAAATTTGTGCTTTTCTTATTATTAAACTGCTAAATTTTTTTGATTTTCAAATAATTTTTAAGATTTACACATCTTCTGCCCGTTTTTACATGCAGTAGGGACTGATAGCGGGAACAAATTTCACGGTAGATTTAACGATATAATATTTCTATTCGTGGGGAATAAACATTTAGTGGTAACAAATAACAATTCACGATAAGGGTGAATACAATTATTTACGATAGCAGTGAATAACAATTAAAATTATTCATTCCCAGCTCAATTGTTTAACCGTACCAATGGTACGAATTTCAAATCTTGCGTCAATTATGGTACACCATTTTCTTTTGCAATGAAAAGTTTCTTCTACAGATTTAAAAAAAAAATAAAATCTGTACAACAAATTTTTCTAAACAAATTTTGTAGAAATATTTTCTTTCAGCAATTTTAAACTGTTAACTAAATTTATTAATTGAATTTAAATTATAAGGGAAAAGTATTTAAATAAACAAGTATTTAAAGAAAAAAAAAAAATTAACTAATGCCCATGAAACAGCTGTGATTTCTTTAAATATAATATTTTTAGTTTAAGAAAAAACAGATTATACTATAGAAACTTTACATGTGGTTCACACACGGAAATTTTAGTTGAGCAAATTTTGAGCTTATGGAAGAGAGAGGAAACGATAATGAAGAAGGGAGCTATAAAAAACAAATTGATTAGCTAAAATTTGCGGTGTGTGAACCGGGACTTAGCAGCAGTTTTGGGGAATTTTAAAACACACTTAAATTTCTTAGCTTTTAAGGATATTTTGTATTTAGGCTAAATTTGTGTAATTTTAATAAGTAGGCAAATTTGTTTTCTTGTATGTAAAAAATAATGTATAAATGAAATTGTTGTGATAAATTAAATCATGTTGAAGAAAATTTCTTGTTGGTTTTGAAAAATGCCTTTCGAATTTGTTTCATGTTTGAATTTGTAAAAATGAAAAGTTTTAAACGATCCACTTACCCGTCTACGAAAATGTATCGTATGTATGTAGAATACGCAGAAATTATTAAATAAAGAGTTATGTTGATGGGCTTTTGATTGTAGAAATATGTATGCATGGATTTTGCAAATTATTATGTGTTTGTATGTAAGTAAGTATAGATGTTGTGATTTGATCAAAATCCTCGAAGGTTTTGAATGAAATATAATTTGAATCTTAAAAGAATACGGTAAAAATTATGAAAATTGTCATGAAATTGCTTTTATTTTTAAAACTTACCATTTTTATTTAATAAAAAAAAATATTTGTATAATCAAATAAATAATGGTTTGTTTTGGATGTGTGGAATTGCTGTTAATGCAGGTAAAATGATTGGAAGAGACTTTAAATACTCCTTTGAATATGAAAACTATCGTTAAAATTGTTTACCTAAAAAAATAAAAATTAAAGAAATTAAAAGTAAAACCTTTTAAATTAATAGAGTGCTGGGCAAGTGACCTGCCACTTAAGTAAATATTATTATTGAAAGCAAGGGAAGTGAAAATTTAAAATAGACAGAATATTTATTTTATGCTATATGTACTTTAGTTGGAAGTTATACTTCTAAATTCATGAGAAAATAAAACTGAAAAATGTCAGCTTGACGTTTCTCTCCCCTATCCTATGTTTCCATTTTATTTTTCCTTAATGATTGTTAAAACTTTAAAATGTTTTACAAATTATTATTCTATATAAAATTAAACGAAGAGGAATTTCGTTTTAAAATTTTTTTTTACGTTTGCTTACAAAATTCCCCAAATTTAGTAAAGTTTTTCTATGATATTTTCAGTACTCACCATTTTGTTTGCATTAATGATTTGAAAATGTTGTGTATGACTGCAATATGAGTGCCTACAAAATGTTTTAAGTTCGTTTTTAATTTGTAATTATGATAGCCAATTTTGAGGTATTAGCATCCTTGTTATTTAGATTCTTGATTCTTACTTTTAGGATTCTTGATATTAGGATTCTTGCTTATTTGTATAAATAAAATCTACAAGTTAAAATAAATAAAGAAAATTATTAGTTATAACTACATTTCCATATTTTTGTATTATTTTTTTATTTTAATAAAATGACTAAAAATTTTACACTTTATTTAATATAATATTTCTTTTGTTTTTGTTGGTTGTTTGCTATTCATAGTTTTGGATTGTTCTTTTTGTTTGCATATTCCAATTAAAATAAACTGTAGTGTATATGAAGAATATATTTAATAATTATAGTAAAAATAACATAAAAACATTAATTAATATAACATATACATATAAATAAATTTCATTTTTCTTTCGCACTATGGGTTGTTATTTTCGTGTTATTACATACTCTTACAATCAATAATGTTACAGAATACAGACTTAAAGTTTACAAGTAAAAATAAGTTTAGTTTAATATATATTTATACATTTTATAAAAAAAAGGTACTTAATGAATTTAATTTAACACAATTTTGTGAAGCCAATTAATGAGTGTATGGTTTTTTTTTATTTCTTATAGAAAATTGGCTGTGGAAACATTTAAATTATTTGGTATTATTATATAATAAATGTAAAGGATTTTAAGATTGGAGATTTTCTTCAAAGAAAAAAAAAACATAAAATAATGCAGAACGTACTAAAAGTGGATTCACACACCGCAAGTTTACTATTGCAATTCTTCAAGTCGCATATTATAAAAAATACCAAACAAAACCAGTTGCATATGCAAGCAAATCTGTATCCCACTCTATTGTCAGTCTCTCTCTTATTAACTTGCGCCAGCAATATAGCGGGGTGTAAGTCCACTCAGAAAAAAAAAAATATAGAAAAAAAGTAAAATTCAATTCTCAATGGAAAAACACCTGATAATAAAACGAAATCAATTTTTTTAATAAAATTCTCACGCCTAAACTAATGAATCTGTGACAGTAGTTTGTTATTCTTAACGCCAGAGATTAAATTAACTTTAATAATTGCTTTTTTTTAAACAACGCACCATAATGATTTAATCATACATTACAACTGTCAACAACCATACTTGAACAGGTGCCACATACATATGTTTACCAGCTGATATGTTTATTTATTTATTATTATCCCTTATTCACAAAATATTTCACTTGTAATATAAATTAGGTCTTCTTCTTTCTCTCTGGAAACCCACATCAAGCTGTTTTGATAACATTGTGGCGAGTGCAAAGAAAGTGTTGCCATATTTTATTGTGAAGTGTTAGCAAAATTAAATTCAATTAATGTTGGAATAAATTAATTTTTAGGTTATTTAGCAAGCAAATGAAACTAAATTAACATTCGTAATTAAAAAATGGCTCTTAATTATTTCCATGGCATTAAAAATAAACAAACTCATTGTTAATTGATTTACTTTCGTTATATACATACATACATATCGCTCATTTACACAAACAACGTCATAACTCAAAAAAAAACTATTTTGCCAGAAAACGAGTTTGAAGTTTTCAATTTAAACACAACTTAACGCAAAAATAAAATCAGAAATAATTTCTTAATCGGGCTCAGTGTTTTCCATGTGTCACGGAAAAATAAAATTTAGCTTTTCTCTCAATATTTGTATGAAATTTTTACAAAGTATGAATAATGATATGAAGATTAATTCTGAGTTTTGTTTTGAGTTAAGAAGTTGTTTGAGTATATTAGCGATATGTACATAAAATTTTAATCAACTTTCAACAAAAATCAAGCTTGAACTCCATATAGTTTTCTAAGGCAATAAATTTTTAAAAAAGAAAAATTGCAAGACTTAAACTTGAACAAAAATAAAGAACATGTTTCAAACTTTATTCTAAGAGATATAATTTCAAGCAAACATCATTGGCGATATTTATACAGCCTAACCCACGATGTCGATCGACAACTCGAGCCACTAACGACAAGTCACTCACTATAGTTCGTTTGAGCGACCCAGTAACTATCGTCTTGTCGGTCGTCAGGCCTTACGTTGTCAAATTAACATATTGCCATATCAAAAATTTCACAAATAAAACGCTACTTTACAAATAAAAAGCGCTGAAATGAGAAAAGTGCACCATAAAAATGCAACTCTATGCTCCTCAATGTTGCTACAAATGTAAACAAAAAAACATACATACATACATATGTACGAGTATGTATGTTGCAATATTGTGCCACAATAAAAATTTTTAAACTTTTGTATAAATAAATAAATTTGTGTATAATATCTGTGGTTTTTGTGCTGGTGTATTCAAAATGAACTTAAACAATAGCTGTTTATTTTTTGGATGAAACTGTGGAGCAGAAGTAGTTGTCGCGAAGACAATTGCGAGATTATTCAAATGTTTTGGATATGCCAACGAACGAGTAAGTAAGTATGTATAAATAATAAACATTTATTTATGTACATAAATAATATATTATTTTAGATTTGTATTATATTTATATATTGTTATTATCGTTATTCAAATTTATTTTATTATTATTGTTATTAAATTAATAAAATTGAAACAATTTATTGCTTTATTTTTATTTGTCGACATCCACAACACAAGTGACTGATTTTGACATTTGTTGTCGCTTGACTTTTCATAGTGGGTACCAAATTTGTATGAAAATGGTTACGTTATCGTTCGCATTCATTGTCGATCGACTTGTCGTGCTGAGAAAGTTTAGTGGGTCCCAAATTAGCTGTTTGTCATTAAAAATTATTGCGAACGACAACGTTCGATATCGTGGGGTTGGCTGATAATTTCTACAACTACGAGTAATTAAGGAAGTAATACAGATTTTACTTATAAATAAAGAAAACACAAGTTGTTTTACAACCAGTGCCCTCCAATCAGTGACTTTATTTGGAACAAGAGTTCCTAGGAAATGTTACGTTTTTATTAAACTGAAAATAAAACTTTGACATTTTTAATGTTTTCAAAAATTAATTTTTGATATTAGCCCACTTCATGAATGCTAGATGTAATTGCTGCAAAACATGTTCCTATTACAATGGCCGTAGTTCTAAAACCATTTTCTTAAAAAAAATCGTAAGAAAAATCACAAAATATCTTTTACACTATATTTTGTTTTTTTAATGGATTAAAAATTGCTTAGTTTAATTTTGTATTTTTTAAGTCCAAGTCAGATCATTAAGTTATATATACATATGTATAAACATACAATGACTCCCGCTGTCAAACACTATTCATACATGTACATAAACAACACTTTTTGACAGCGACACTCACAGCGAGTCTCCAAAAATTTGGCAATGCATATTACACAACTTATCAATCTGTCTTGGTTTAGTTCAATAAATTTTGCTTCGTTAATGTAAAATAGTTTGCTTAGTTACTACTTTTTTTAATGTAAGACAATTTGTCAGTTTTTAAATAAATCACAATATACACATGTATTTTCTTCTCTTTCAAGGGAGCAGAAGATCTAGTTGATTTAATAAGAGACCTAGAAATTATTTGAAAAATATTATTCAGTTTCAATTTCTTTTTTTAAACGTTTGAAAAACTATATAAAATTTCAAATTAATTTAAAATTTTCACTCAATTTACATTATTGAAAAGAAATAAAAGAACATAAATCTGGCAACTCTATTACCATGTATTTTCAGTTTGAGTTGCCATTTTATCATAAATGTAAGAACAACGCCACATACGGTCTACACCTAAGTCCATATTTACACTATGCAAGTCTTATTGCTTAAGCTGTAGCACGTTTCTGTAATTCTCGCATCGAAAAATTTCTCACAGAAAACGATGGCAATGAAGAAGAAACTATGTGAATTGAAACAAAAAATCGTTTCTCACATGCAAGTGTTTCTGTAATTACTTTTTGTGAGAACTGTTTGTCATTTTACCGTTTTTGACGTATGTTATTGGAAATTTGTGAGAAAAAGTGTTTCTGTAACAATATTTTGTGAAAAGTTTCTCGCAAGAACTGTCAAAACAACTCGCATTTTAAAGTGGTGCGAGAACAACCAAAATTTTACAAAAACATATGAACTTTATAATTTGTGTATAAAAATATGAAATATAAACTAGTTAAGAAGATATGCAACGAATTGTTGGACCAAAATATTATTAAAAAGTCGATATGTTCACATTTATTTAGATTTTTTTTGGGAAATTATCTTTGATTTTTTTGAGTTGATAGAAAAACTTCTGTCAAGCATTTTGCATTCATTTTATATTCTTGTTCATTATTTTATTTTCTTTTTCTTTTAAATTATTTCTTTTTTTGTTATTGAAATAATATTTTTGTAACATTTTCTTTTCATTTGACACTTGATTGTTGGAAATATTCCAATAAAAACGAAATTAGTGTTGCTTCTTTTCACTTTAAATTACA
This sequence comes from Nowickia ferox, assembly GCA_936439885.1. Taxonomy (NCBI): domain Eukaryota; kingdom Metazoa; phylum Arthropoda; class Insecta; order Diptera; family Tachinidae; genus Nowickia; species Nowickia ferox. The sequence goes on along the minus strand of OW387023.1, from coordinate 14,289,919 downwards.
GAAACACTTTTTTCTCACAAATCGAGAAACGATGGAATTTTTTGTTTCACACTTCAGTGAGAAATTTTTCGATGCGAGAATTACAGAAACGAGCTACTGATTAGTTTGAGGGAGAGAGAGATGAGGGGCACAGTAACGTTTCTTTTCCCCTCGTCTCTCTTTCCTAAGAAACTAATCAGCTTAGCAATAAGACTTGAATAGTGTAAATATGGACTAACATATATTATGTAAGATAAGAGCGTCAAATTCAATCGGACAGAGAATTATGTTACGTGTAGACTTCAAATTAGTGTTATCTCAATCTTATAAGATTTGTTATAAGAGCGTTGTTATAAGAAATCCTATAACAACAATCTTATGAGATGAACTGTCAAAAAACACACGTACATGAAAATAAATTAGTATGCATGTGTGAGTATTTATTAAAATAAATGAAAAACAATGTTTTGTAAAAAATTTCTGGGATTCTATATGTTTAAATGTGCTTAATTTGATTTATAAATAAAAGTTTGTATGAAAAAGTGAAAACAAAATAAGTAGTTATACAAAAATAATACATGTTAACTTCATGAGAATTTGCATAAAATGAAATGTTATAAGAAAGTAAAATTACGTGTTCCTGTTGTATGAGATGAAGAGAAATATCGGCATTTTATTATTGTTATTCTGCCGACGTTCTCTCACATATTATGCCAGAGTTAATGGCAGTTGTAGACGCTATGTTAGGAAATCGGGCAAACTTACTTCGAAAATTGTATGTTAGTTTGGGAATGAAACGGAAGGATAAGTTTTTGCTCGATGTGCAGTAAGAAAAATCCACAATATATTATCATATTTTGCGAACGCGTTATTTCTCGAAAACGTCTAGTCAATTGGTCACCTAGATTTCGTTAAGTCATTCCCTAATGAGATATTTTTGACAAACTCGAGGTCAAATATTTGAACAAGTGATAACATGTATGGGCGAAATCATATTTATAGCATATAATTACATATCGATGGCTTAATATAAGAAATGCGTAACTCGAATTTTCAATATTTTATAGGAGAAGGAAAAAACCTAATAACAGCTAAAGCATTTACATGACAAAATTATTTTTTAAGTGGCCATAAATCATTGTTTTTTTAACTGTAACGTATTTAAGTCTTTAAGGAGGATGTACGTATACGTTGGCTAACAGAAAACGTTAAAAACGCGATTTCGAAAAAATTGAGTTATGCCTTTTTTATATTAAGCCATCGATATGTATATATGTATTTATAATAAAATTTAATATTTTGTTTGAAATTGTATACATTATGTACTTCAGTTTAAGGCTGTATATCTTTAAAAACAACACCTCACGCAAAAAAACTCTTAAAGCTGAAGTGGGTTGTTACTGTTAAAATTAACTTATCTGGCAACCTTGTTTTAAATAATACAGGTTTCAAAGATTGGTAGTGCAAACTGTGTAATCAATGTGTGTGTATCGTTTCCATCAACATAACAAAAAATTTTTTTTAGAAGAACTGGGGGCAAATTACGGCACTCGTTATCGAACGAAATTACAAAAAATTCCAATAGAGCTTATATGGAAATTTTTGATAATTTCGATACGTATCGAATGCCGTAATTTGCTCCCTGTATTTGCAATTTACTTTACGTTACTTCGTTTGCAGTAAAATAATAGCTTATTGCAAAAATTGCAGTACATATTTGGCCAGATACAAGTAAAAGTAAACAAGTACTTTATATATATCAACCGCCATAGTTTTATTTGTAATATCGGAAAAGTATTTATCTAAATTGTCATCATTATAAAAAATATTATATAAAAAAATAAAACAACAATTTAAGAACCACAAACATAAATAAAGAGCTTTTGATAGCTGAGCGCAGTGCTGCCATATTTTTTTGTGGGTCGACAAAAACTACATACTTTTCACAAAAGTTCAATTTATTTTTAAAGTACGCTCACGAACTACCTGAATATGCACAGCAAATTTACAAAATTCAAGTTTGGTCAATAGCCATCGTGAAAACCCTTGAAAACTGTGTTTTTATTATTCAAAATTTAACAACTAGACAATAATTTTGATCACTTACTTGTTGCGGCAAACTGCCGAAATCCCCTTTTCTATTGCATTTTTTTTTTAATCCAGATCATAAATTAAAATTATAACATTTTGAAATCTCTTGCTTCTCTTTCCAATTTCAGCACTTTACCAAAATGTAGTCGAATTCGTGTTAATATTATTATTATTGTTGTTGTTGGGTGGCAAAGCGGCAACTGCTATACCTCCCTGTGTAGGAGTTTGAAAAAAATCTGAATCTGTTTCATTTGTGGGATTGCCCTCTGTAGCCAGCACGGGCCGTTGACGAGATGCAGAAGTATTTTGAACTGCAGTTGCACCAGCTGCTGCCGTAGCTTGACCAGCTATAGGTTCATATATACATTGTAATGGCGCATCATCTTCTTCGTCATCTTTAAAAGAACCACTTAAATTCGGATTTAAAATATTATTTGAAGAATGTGAAGCTCTCATTGGAGAGTTGGCTGAGAGAGGACAGCGTTCTGCAGCATCTATTATTGCTGATGGGAGCTCGGCAAGTACATCGTTTAGAGTATCTTCCAAATAGGGAGGGGCAGCTACACTAATCGTTACGGGTTGTCTAAACCATCTAAAATTTTGTAAAAGATGTAATGAGTTTCCCATTTCGAATACATTTGACTTAAATTACCTTATAACCGGCCAAGACCATATGGATCTTGTACGAGTTTCACTATTCAATTGAGCCGCCAAGTGAGGTGGCAAATTCGGCGAACGATCAAAGGGATTTACACGTCGGGCAGGTGAAAGCACTGAAATTAAAATTGGAAAAATGGATTTTTATCCAAATCTAAAGCAGAAAATATTATAATTTATTAAAATTATTGGTTGGATTAAGCCGCGATTGGTGTGCTTAGAATTTCTGCACATACGTCAAACAAATTCACTTTAAACTTAAACGTCAACAAGTACACATGAGTTATATAAAAAAATATGCACTTCAAAGTAAAATATGATGACATGAGTGAAATAAAACATGGAAACAGTGCTGATCGCAGTCAGTGCCAAGAAGGTTGGTAAGTAAATAATGTACATACGATCCCATTTTTTGTTGTTCAGTATGCCAATACAAAAAAAAATTAAGCAACAAATCGAAAGCACTGAACCAGGGGGTCTACTCTGTATTTCGAAACGAAAGAAAATGCTTTCCCAGTTAACGATAGTTTAATATAACGTACAGATCAGCTAATTAGGGAATGTAAAAACTGACCTTAATCTATGGAAAAAATTTAAAATAATCTTTTACTGTTCGACCATCACAAAACATACATATTTGTTTTACGCACTATTAAGCTAAAAATAATTTTAGAATAAAGTGCGCCATCACAAACTCACTATTCTCATCATCTGACGTAAGGTCTCCACCAACACCAGCTTCGATATTGTTACCACTGTTACGACGAAATGTACCATGGCTTGTAGTTGATGCTGCTGTTGAATTCAAAGTAGAGACTGTTGAATTTATCGAACTATTCGTTGGTTGTTGTTGTTGCAACAATGGTGTCGTATCATCATCCGTATCGGTTATGCTATCTAATGAAGACTGTCGATTCCGTTGTGATCGGGTTTCGCTCTTCGAAAAAACCCTGCGCTTACAAATTGGACATTCACGTTTATTTTCTGTCAGCCAAACGTCAATACAATCACTGTGATAAGCTAAAAAAATTATTTAAAAAAATTAAGATATATCGATCCTTTATTGCAACATAGGCATAACTCAAAAAAGCTAGTTTTGCAGAAAATAATTTTTAAGTTTTCATTTTACATACTCAAATCAATGAAGACATAGAAATATTTTCTTTTCTCAATGCTTTTATATGAAATTTTTACAAAGATGAAATATCGAGCCATAACCGTCAAAAAAGCTTAAACGACATATTGTTTGAACTTCTTTTTTTTTACGAAATTTGATTATTTACGATCGCAAATAATAGATTTTTGTCAAAAAGTAAAGTTTGAAAACTATGTCGCTTATTTTATGTTTATTTCTGCATTATTACCTCCAAAACCGCATTTTTTGAGATATGACTATGTTGCAATAAAGGTGCGATATGCATAGATCAAGAACGATTTCAAAAATTGTATCTCCGTGTTCTCTCCTGGGGCCAGATTCGGCAGCGATGAGTTCAATTTAGAAGTGTTCACCAATTTCAGTGCAAAATTTTGACATCATTAATCACTATAAATGTCAAAATAATTCATTCTCACAAGTGAACACTGGAATTGGTGAACATTTAAAAGTACATCGTTGCGGATTCTGGCTCCTTCTCTATTCTTTCAGATATACTTACGATGTTTACACGGCAGCACTCGCAATTTATCACCTTCGGCAAATTCATCCAGACATATTACACATGTGTCATAAGCGAGATCACTATTTTTCGTAAACTTTATGATGGGCAGTTTCTTTAACATTCCCTTGGGTAGACGATAACGTCTCAACCGTCTCTCTTCTCTTAAGCATTTATAAATCATATAAAATATCTAAATAAAATACAAATAAACCATTCATAGATCATATGGAAATATCATTCATAAGCAATCACAAAGTACCATAATTAAAAAACATAAGCCTATTAAGATGGAAAATGGTAGAATTAATTGTGTATTTATATTAAAGGGCAGCTCATCATTTATGACTAAAACAATTTCGGTTGTAAAGAAATTTTTTAAATTTATGCCTGTTGTACGACCCACAAAAACAGAAGGTATTAAAATGCCGCTGGAATTTTGCGCCGACATGTGTTCTATTAAAAAATAAATAAAACAAAAGAGAATTCCACAAAATTACAATAAAGAAAGTTTGAAGCATAACACTAAAAATTAATATTAATAAATAAATAATTTACTTACCCAAATCATCACTTTCATTGTTGTAAATGACAGCAGCATCGTAAAGGGCTGCCTGTGCATTACGCACCTTGAATTCAAATGTGCAGTTAACACCGCCTCTGTAAGACAACGTAAGAGAATATTGAATTAATTTTAATTTAATTGGAGTTTAAATTGCATTTAATACAGAATATGTACATACATACACATGTATATTTTCTCTAATTTCTAAAATAATAAAACAGTCTTCAATTGTTAATGTGAAACTTAGTTGAAAATTATGCTGATTTTGCGCATGAATGTAACTGCAGCAGTAGGAAACAGCTGATCGATATTGTTATGTGAAAAGTAATGTACAAATTCTTACATTCCGGTTACATCTCTATAACCATTTTATTACCTTTCCCATAAAATATCGATCAGGTGTTTAATACCGTTGCAGTTACATTCCATTACAGTCGGCTATCTGAGCCTAACGTTTCTATTAGAGAGCGCCTGACAAATCACATGTAAAAAACATCGTGGAAACAGCTTTAACTTTCACAGAAACTAACAATGTCTGTTTTAATCTATATCGGACTTAAGTTGGTTGCACACGACATTTTTGCACATCTGACATAAAATTTTTCACTGCAAAACACATACATATACACATGTATGTGCATGTCATATGAAAGCCTTAGGGCTTTGCTACTGCATATACATATGAGAATTGCTTTCATACTAAATGTAAATTTTACATATATTTTATACACATTGAAAGACTACGAACATATTTTTTTTATTTTTTAACGGGGCTTTCGAAATCATCCACTTTGAATGAACATCACGTGATGACACTGTTAAAATGCAGAGTTGCAAGAACAAAATCAGTTTTGTAAACAATAAGGGTTTTCAAGATGATGATATTACTTTCTAATTTATTTTTTATTTGCTTAATAATATGCATAATTCAACAATATTACAAATCAATTATTAATTAAAGATGTCCAAAAGCAGTACAAATTTAAATTTTGTTTTTTTTTTCAAATAAAAGTATGGTGGTCACTATGTCAAAAGCTTTTGCAACTGACATCGTGGGATAGATCGTCAATGTCTTCAAGAAACTATTCACTTCACGTCTCGAATTTGCAACTTGTGTTTATGTATGTATGTATATATCACAAAAGTTTTCTTTTGACCTTGTCGCCATTAACTTGATACTAAACAAATTAACTTGACATTGACTTGATAGTAAAAAAAATTGAACCGTGATGAAATAAATGCAAGTTTTGTATTTTCCAAGTGTTATCAGTTGATTTTCTGAACTAGTGCCGATTCTTTAATGCGAATTAATTTGTTATAAAAAAATGCAGCCCGATAATTTCTATTGCAATACCAAAACTGCAATTAAATTTACTTAAAAAAAAATAATAACAATAATAATAATTAATATTAAGAATATATAAATATATTTGTACACATAAATTGAATTAAGAAAAATACCTTTGAGTACTACAAAGAATCAGCATATTTGTTTAGTGTTTTATTTTTGTTTAGATTTAGTACAAAAGGAAAGGAGAGTAAAACTCGTAAAAAACAAACATTCCAGTTTAATTTCATATATAATATATAAATACCTCTTTATGATGGCAGCAAATTTAGCATTATTGGGGTATAGTGTTCTAGGTGGCGGACTAATTTTTTCACAAGCTTCTTCGCGGGGCTCTACTGGTACAGCATATACCTTAATTCCATTTGTCGATAGGCTGGGACCAAACTGGGCTGGCATATCATTGTATTCCTCAATTAACTATCACCAAACATGCAAATAAATATGAACATTAGTTAAACGATATTCAAGTGCTTATATGAGGGCATATAAATTTACAATAACCTGATTGGTTAGACGTCGATAAACCAAGATGTGGCCATTCGCTACAAGAAATGTTTGACAAATGCACACGCAAAAAACAAGAGATGTTATTAAAGGCAATTGTGCTGATAGCGCCATTATATTTTTTTTTAATTGCAAAACTGAAGGAATCGCTTTGTGTGCTGAAAGATTTTTCTGCAATTACATTTATATATAAAATATTAATTTTTTTTTTTATGAAGAGAATTCGAAATACTCAAGACAATTCCTTAAAGTGAAATATAATAGACCACATTATGAATACTTTTCATATACATATGTAAATATCGCTACTTCCTTTTATTTTTGAACTTAATGCAGAAAAAAAATCTTTATGTCCTATTTCATAAAATTGTACTTAACATAGCTACGGAGTCGGTGATTAGGAATCGAAAAAGAATACTTCTTGCAATGAAAACCCTATGTACAAATCTTTAGAAACTATCCAAATTTGCACTAGTTCCGGAACGCAAACTCTACATTTTCATCAATTTTTTGGAGTGTTCTTTTTACTGGGATGATAATGATACTTCCTCTCTTCATATCTTCTCTTTTCTCTTCCAAAAACCCCAAAAGTTTCTCAACTAAAACTGGCGTATGTGAAGCCAACGATAGTAATTGATATTTATCAGAACATCCAATGTACATACATACACACTTGAACTGCATGTTCTTTCATATGGTCAAAATTATTCACGGCCTTGTGTAAAGCCAACGATAGTAATTGATATTTATCAGAACATCTAATGTACATACATACACACTTGAACTGCATGTTCTTTCATATGGTCAAAATTATTCACGGCCTTGTGTATAATCTAAAACTGGCATGAAGTTAGCATAAGTGGCAAAATTTAACATGATCTTAACGTGTTTTGCCATACAATTTTACATTAAAAATCATGCTAGGATGTAATCGTCTGTTAAAACTTAATTATGCAGCGATTTTTAATTTCAAATTGTATAGAGGAACTCGTCAACACGTAGTTCAATTTTGTCACTTATGCTAACTCCATGCCATATTTTTGTTATTCCCGTGAAATTTTAATTCCCCTCGAAGGGAAAAATGCTTCGTGAATCTATATCAAGGCACATTAAATACAGGTACACGCATTAGGTGCAACTCTGCGCTCCTCACATAGTTTCACAAAGTAATTGTCAAAACATTGTATGCACCGAACAAGGCACAAAAGTAATTGTCAAATGAATTCTTCGTTATAAACATGGTAAAATTATACTATTATTATAATTTTACCATGCTGATGAGCAATGTGCCTGGTATGTGTATGTACCTGTTTAATGTGCCTTGATCTCTATTGAATTTTTTATTTGCTATCAATTCCAGTGATTGATGAAAAGGGAATAAAATTTGTAAAGCTTAAAAATTAATTGAAACTCAAAAAAATTTAAGTTTAATTATAAGAAATACACAAATTTTAGGTTCCAAATAACTTAAAAGTTGTGTTTTTAAATATTCTAGGTGCAGTGGAAAAAAATGCTTTAGTATAAAACCGCTGTGTATACCCATAAAATTTACTGTGTGTGAACCAAAGAGATTCATACTGCTTAAAAAAAGGTGTTACAGGCAATTATTGTTACCAATCGTGAACTTAATTTACTAATCTTGTCGTAAAAATAAATATTAATAACTTTTAATATTTAAATCGAAGGAATATATCGAAATTATGCGATGTAATAATTCAGTTCGCCTACAAAAATAAAATGCACAAAACCAAGGGAAAAGTAAAAAATTACCGTGCAAAATATTATTCATGATAAGGGGAATCCAAAAAATGGAAAAAATTTATGGGGAATGATATTTTCTTTTTCCATTAAGTTGTGTGTAAATTGAAAACTTCAAACTCGTTTTCGGGAAAATTGGTTTTTATGAGATATGGCGTTATTTAAGTAAATGAACGATATATTATATTATTTACCTATTTCCTTTAACACGCACAATATTTTACTTGTAAATAATAAAATTAGGCTGTTTCTTCTTCTTCCCACAAAAAAATGAAAGTGTGCTAATAACATTTGTGACTTTTGCACTAAGAAACATTCAAATATCTTGAGTATACTTTTGGGATGAAAATGGGTTGATTGATAAGCCGAAAACGATATGTTTATCATCCAAATTTGACCTGGGATGACGGGATATTGTTCTAAATTAAAGCAAACCCTCGGAACTATCGGTAGAAATATGCATCACAATCAAATCTTTAATTCTTTAATTATGCATGTTGCATTACTGTTTAGAGTGCCGCCATAAAATATGCAAATATTTTAGCAGCTATTTCCAATATACATATATGTCACTATTTCATTGAGCAACATCAGATTGCATGGAGCAGATACATATTCTGAGCGCCAATTAGCCAAATATAATTAATATTTAGTGTTTAATTAAGAAAAGTACTTTCAAATGGTATCTATTGAATATTTCAAATGCAATAAATAAAAACAAAACACTATAAAAAAAGTTGTATCTTACATGTCTTCAAATTTATATGCAGATATGTATATACGTAGGATTTCAGAAGTCCCACACGACTTCGTGTTCTTTTGTAGACTTATTCTTCTCTTCTACACATTTAGTTTTCTGCTGCGGATGTTATTGTTGCGATATATTGTAAAAAAAACATTTGCGCTGTCGCTGATTCTGTTCGTTGAAACTGAGTTTTGCAACGTTGCTTTTTAAGTGACGAGTAGCTGGATTGGGCTGGCAGATGGTGGATCAAATATCTGTTTTTGTTCTTTATATTGTAACTCTTTTGTTGCTGTTTGTTATTGATGATTGAGCTGCTGCTGATGAAGATGTTTGACGAAAAGAGAATTATTTGCAAGTGGCATGCTCATGAAGATTGTCTTTTGTCGCCGTAAAATCAACAATATGCAAGTGTAAACTGTAATTAGTAAAGAAAATAAATGTATACAAAGAAATAAAATATTTAAATAAAATATTTATGTATTGAGATTTTCAGTTAAGATTAATAACCTATAGCTACGTATTTTATTTGTTTCTGAGTGGCTTTGGAAAAAATTCATTATCTTTGCTAAACATCAATGCTGTCACAACCTCTACACACAAACAGCAAGAATTATTCACTCGAATAATAATCAGAAATTTGAAGTCATTAAATTATTAACTAATGGCCAGTTTAAGGATAATGAATGTACGTAAACATTCATTTGACAATTTATGTACATACATACATATGTACATTGAAAATATAAAACTAATGTTCTTATTTTATTGTTTTCAGCCAACAGTCTTTTAGTGGAGAAATCGATTGAGAATTTTTTTTCGGTTCTGCGAGGGTATAGCTTCCATTCGGTTACACTGCTAAAAAGTGGGCGGGAACATTCCCACTAATTATTTTTCTTTTATTTTATGATCTGTTACTTATCCGATTTCTGCGAAACTTAGCTTTCGTAAGGACACAATCTCGAAGTTGAACAAATGGGCGGATTAAATTCAATATTATATTTCATGTGTTTCTACTGAACCAATTTTTACGAAACCTGGCACACACCCTGAACTTGGAGACTCAATATTGCATTTAAAAAAGTGGGTGGGGCCAGGTCCATTAAAATTTAATATTAATTTAACATTAGTAACCCCGATTTTTCCGATCTTAGCACACACCCTGAGCTCTGAAAGAGACTTAATCTTGCATTTAAAAAAGTGGGTGGGCCAGGCCCATGAAAATTTAATATTATATTTCATGCGCTTCTACTTAATCCCAAATTTTTAGGAAACTTGGCACTCTGAAATAGACTCAATCTTAGGTGGGCAGGGCCACGCCCATCAAAGTTTAGTATTAAGTTATATGGACTTCTACTTATCCGATGGAAACGAAACTTTTCAAGCACTTTCGGCTCTTAGAATGACATAATCTTGTGTTTAAATGTAGAGCACGCACAAATCCCACGTGTGTGGGCAGCTTTATTGAATATAATTTTTTAATATTTTTAAAATTAAAAATGTAAGAATTTGCATACTTATAAAAAAATCAATTCAATTCAAGTAAAATAATTTATTTATGCATACATAATTAAAAATCGATTAATTGAAATGCTCTGCTGGGAATTAACTGTATGCGTACGTACACAACCAGCAATACATTCATAATAATCAAGTGTGAACCTTTTTTCAATATGCAGTCGTTTAATTTTTTTAAGTTCATTAACATTTCCGATTTCTTGTTGTTTCCAAATTTATAAAATAACAAAAGCAAAAAAAAAACAAGAAAACGAATTACATACGAGTACATACGTTAAAACATCATTATTTTTTTTTTCAAGTCAAACCTACTTATATTGCCCATAAATTTATTTAAAAAAAGGGCTGAAAATTGTACAGATTGCCTTTTAATTGCTGCGAAAGACCCCATTAATAACTCAGAACATCGGCGCCACTTTCAATGATAATGCGGTGATTATTACGATGGGCGATTTTAGCATGACTTCTGGAACTATAAGACCTTTGGAGCAGAAATTTTCAATACAGGTTCGGTTCAACACCGGTTAGGTTTTCGTTTTATTTTGACACAACAATTGACCATTGTATGAAGTAATTTGTAGTTAAAAATAATAATTGACGGTAAGACAACGTTTGCCGGGCTCATCTAGTAAATATATATACATATATATTGCCTTATTCATAAAAAATAATTCAGGTTTATTAAGCGCTTATTTGACATATTTTTATGGGAAATTTGTCAAATAAACCTGTAATAAACCTAAAATATTTTTTATGAATTAGACCGATAGTATATATTGCCCATAACTTTAGTTTTATGTTTCATATTTAGTTATATGTAAATTCATGGCAAATTTTGAATGTAATCAATATTATATTAAAAAATTTACATCAAACAGAAAGGAGAAGAGTTTTTTAAATTGAACTTTGTGAAGCTGAATAAAATTTTGATTTTTGTGATGACAAGAGATTTAATTTTATTTTAAATAATAAACTAATTTATTCAGATTTCAGGCACTTTGTGGAATAGCTCCCACATTTAATATGTACATTAGCGTGGCCGTTACAACGTTACGTTATTTTACAAGAATATGATATATGGCAACATTTTAGCTCTTCTAGTCGACAACATTAGTCTCAGAGAAAGTTATTGCTAAAATTAATATTTTATAAAATAATGAAGAAAATAATCAACAAAATACCAAAAATTATATTTACAAAAATTATATACACATATGTGACCTGCTCCACGAAAAGGGACCTCTGCGCCGAAAAGAAGTTATTGAGAAAAACGCGTTTAAAAAAAGCGCTTCGAACGAATTGTTTTTGCAAGAAATAACTTTACAGGTGATTTGTAAAAAAACTAAAAGACATAGAAACTTGCGGTTTGCGACATTTGAAAGAGCGTTATTTTTCCTATAAAAATACCTCAAAAAGTAAAAAAAAATTTTTTCGGCGCAGAGGTCCCTTTTTGTGGAGCAGGTCACATATATGGAAATTATTTATATTAAGCATGTACAATAATCTAATAAATCTATTAAATTATTTCAAACATATAGTCAATAGACTATCAGGGCAATCATGAATAAAATTCTGCGTGAAATTTCTCCCTTTTCCAATTATAGTTTGAAAAAAAAAAACAAAAAAAAACAGAAAGAAATTACATTGAATAAATGGTCTTGAGGGCCAACTTTGAGGGGCGGACGCACCCCCTAAAATTTTTTTGTATTTTTTTACATGAAACTGAACCGATTTGAACCGAACTAACGGCCACTCTAATGTACATACATATGTACAAAAATAAATTTATTGCATTTTCTTTCAAGAAACACAGCCCTCAATACAAAGTGTTTATCACAGGCAGGTTTTATGCATTTTATAAATGACTTACATGACTTGCATGTATGCATCTTTAAAATTTAAGGTAAAAATAAATATTTTATTTTTAGTTTTTAAATGTAATTACCAAAATTTTTTTGGAAATTAAACATTTTTGTATAGGGACCATCCTAATAATTGCAGATGGAGGCTAGGTCTGTTCGGAACATTTGGTTGGGGCAACATTTGGTCTTAAGTTTTAGCCCTCTACGATCAACTTAGGGATAGCTGTGAAGCTTTTTGTGGATTTTGCCTCGTTTTTGACTCCGATGAAGACCCATTTACCTCAGTCCCACCCGCATAGCTTTTGGGCTCATGCATTTTGTTTTTTTAAACATTAAGTTTGGTTATTTTAAGAGAAAAATCACAACAGTTGGATAATCATTCATGCATTAAATTTTTTGTTTGTGTGCTTGAGAAAATAATTTATTGCTATATTCTGCCATGTGTAGGTGCATATGTACATGCATACATATATACGTACATATGTATGTACATGTGTACATAAGTACTTGATTATAAAGACCCCTTTTATACACGCAAAGTTTAATTTGCAAAGTCTTAATTCATTAATTCGGCTTTGTAAAGACGAGAGCTGGGAATATGTTCTCTTTCTGTCTTTCTCCCAGCTGAATTAAAGCTTTGCAAAGTAAACCTTGCGTGCCTAAGGGTTCAAATAGCCGAATGTAATGGAATGTAACTGCAACGGTAGGAAACACCTGATTGATATTGTTGTGTGCACTGTAATGAAAATGGTTATAGAGATGTAACCGGAATGTAAGAACCTGTACATTACTTTTCACATAACAAAATCGATCAGCTGTTTCCTACCGTTGCAGTTACATTCCATTACAGTCGGCTAACTGAGCCTTTAAAAGGGGTCATACATAAAGTGTGCAGCATAGTTCAGATACTATAGCTGAAATAAGCAAGTTCCTCAATTTTACGAAAAATATATTAACGCAGTTTTCACAATGTCCAATATTTTGTTTTTAAAGCAAAATTTTATAACTGACGGTTTGGTTAACAAACACATTTTAACCCACTGGTAATTTTTTACGTTTCATCTTTTTGGAAAAAAATCTTTTGGTTACGTAACAGATGAGTTTGGTAGAAAGTATGGCAATGCCATCAGTTTGTTTAAAAAAGTTTAGAGCAGTCCATCAAAGAAAATGTTTAAGACACACAAAGTCCTCTTTTAAAAACGCAGAGTTTACGTTCCAAAATAATGATTCCGCTGGGAGACAGACAGAGAAAGATAGTATTCCTGCCTCTGTCTTTCATCCAGCCGAATGAAGACTTTGCAAAGTAAACTTTGCGTGTGGAAAAGGGGTATAAGAAAACAAACACGCTTTGTATATATTTAAATATTAAAATTCAGATTACATACTTACATGAATGTATATACATATGCATACATACATACATATGGATATACATACATACATACATACATACATATGTACACATACATAAATATGTATGCATGAAAATGAATGTGAAACTTTGAACTACTTTACATTGCAGAGCATACATTTCATTGAGTAATAAATAAATAAAGATTTATTTATTAGTTTGTATTTTTCGTCTTGTTCTTTGTTTATTTATTTATTAATTTCATAAATACTTTACAAAATAAATTTGTAAGGTATTGTTGCACAAAAATGGGCGGAGCAACTAGACCATATGATCATGATGTTAACAGTATCCCCAGAAATGTTTTTGTGACTGAATATACACGACCTATGCCTTCACATAGGAAGTAGCATCGTGGTTGTCAACGAAATTGCACAAAAGAACCGCAAGACTATACGGTTATCTGTGGCAAATCAGTCATTCCATAAAGTCTATCTTGAGGAAAATCTCACTATTAAGTTATCGATTAAAAACTTAACCACGAACGTTATATTTTTTTAATATTTTGTGCTCTCTTTGGCTATACCATTAGCCTCTATCATGCAACATAACTTAGCCTAAATTTAAATTTCTAGCGCCATCAGAGACCTAGAATATTTGCTATGTTTGTTTGTTTTTTGTTTTCTGGAAGAAATATCTTAGTAAATATATGATGGTATAAACTACCATCATATATACATATATTTACTATGTCAATTTTTTATTACTTACTTATTCCATAAACGTACTACGTATGTACATATGTACATATATATAAATATATATAATGTTTATTTAAAGGTATTTTTTAATTTATCTTAGAACGTGACCACATCGCGTATTTCGTAAATTATTCCACAATTGTTTCCGGAGCTGCTCCTTCACTGCATGAACTTATAAATGTTAAACAAAATATGATATATGTAATGCTGTTTACCAAACATGCTTTTGAATCCTTAACATTTGGCCACTACAACACCGTATAATGCAAACTTTAGATAAACAATTTCTTAACAATAGAGTTAATTAAAATTTTTCTAAACATTTGAATAATCCTAAAATGCAATATTGCATTAAAAGGAAACATTCAGAAATATAATACAGCTTCATATGTGGGTATGACACATGTTTACATTTTTCCGTTTTACTTTACACTATAGAAATCCAGATTTAAAACTAACCTTCAAAATTACAACAACCACAACAAAAAGTTACAAGGCTAAATGCCACCAGACAGCCACAGTGAACCCATCATTTGAAAACATAGTTTCAAATTCGAGAAACTCAAATAACAAAAATAGTCAAGCTTCAGCACAAATTCTATTAAAATTTAACTAAAATGCATACATACATATGTATTTATTTTCAGTCGAGTTATTCCAAAGCGAGTTAGTTTAATTTTCATTTATGTAAAAAATACCAGAGAATCGAAGGTAAAGAAAACAAAAACAAACGGTGGGTGGTGAAATTTTATTGATGTTTTGATTTTAATAGGCTAGTTTTTCAGTTCTGTATGGCGATATGCGAAACAAAAAGTATGCAATTTTATATCAACTTACTTGCAGTAATTTTCAATTGTATTTTTTTATAATTCTTGATGAGCTTAACAACAATTAAGTCTATATTCTTTTATAAAAATTTCTTTGAAAAAAACACTGATTTTCCCAAATCGTTTGCAATTTTTTCTATTTGTTTTTCGTGCTTTCTTGTTGTTCTTGTGTTTTTTACGGGGCTCTTTTGTCTTTCAATTATTGCGTTTGATTGTTATTTGCGAATTATAATTGTTGTATACACTTTTTGTAATCAATTATTTATTTAATTTAACTTTTACGGCTAAGCAAAATTAATTGCCGTTTATATAAAAACATTTTTATATATTTCTGTATGATATTTTTCAAATTATAAAATTTTTTCACACCAATAAAACACTATACGAAAAATGGAAAAAAGAAGACTAATGATTCTAATCGAATTTATTAACAGCGTTGCAAAAGTTAGTATTTTGCGCCGTCGACTTGTTCATTACGAGCGCAGGACGTTTTTTGAATGATTTCTAGGTATGGAATGTTTCATGCTTCGAAAATGTCAGAAGTGAGAGAAACTTTACAGATCATTTTAAATCAACAGGAAATTCAACAGGTCTACTTGCTACTAGCTAATACGCCATTTACACAAGAAACATTGCTGATGTTACATTTGTTGATGAATCTTACATAGTGTCCACACCTGATGATTTTATATCATAACTCGTAATATAACGCCGGCAGAGCAACTGTCATTTTTTCATTAATATCAGCACAAAGGGGTAGACGTTGATAATTTTATATCATGATCAATCAAACAAATATTTGAAAAATACTTGCCAAAAATATCTAATTTGCGTGTTGTTTAAATTTTTAGTCACAAATAATTGTTGTGCCCTATTTTTTAAAGGAAAATTGTGTAGTATATAAACGTTATATGCACAGTGACACATAAAATGACATTTGATATCAAGTTGAATTTATCAGGCCATGAGCTCTGATGATTATATCATAACGCTGCCATAATATTAATAAATTTAGTCTATACGTGATGCATTTTCATCATGATATCAATTTGACATTCATCATGATATAAATTCATCAGGTGTGGACACTATGTTAGACTCAATGCAGGTACTTAACTATCAATTCCTAGTGAATGCATGTTCTTAGCACGAACAAGCATTTGTTTTTGTTATAGAAAAAGTTCAATTTTTTTTATAATTATAGTAAGAAATGAGTTCCCAAATAGTGCGTACACCTGTTTCACAAATTATACACAGTAAAGATGAAGTTGAGGAAGAAGAACCAAAGAAAAAGTCACGTGAAGATTGGCGAAAAGCCAAAGAGCTAGAGGAGGCCCGTAAAGCTGGTACTGCGCCAGCTGCTGTAGATGAAGAAGGTCGTGATATTAATCCCCACATACCGCAATATATTTCAAATGCTCCTTGGTACTACGGCGCTCAAGGACCTACATTGAAACATCAAAGACCACAACGTGATGAGGACAAAGGTCAATTGGAGCACATGGCTCCCAAAGGGGTTGACACCACACGCTTGGTAACGAAGTTCCGCAAAGGGGCTTGTGAAAACTGCGGGGCTATGACACACAAAAGGAAAGACTGCCTAGAACGACCGCGCAAGGTTATAGCAAAGTTTGCCGAGAGTATTGTAGTGCACGACGAACATATTGTGCAGGATAATTCAGTGAACTATGATGAGAAAAGAGATCGTTGGAGTTCCTACGACCCTGCAAATCATAGGGAGATTATTGAAGAGTTTGAAAAAGTTGAAGAAGCCAAACGACAACTAAAGGCGGAGAAATTGAAAAGCAGTGAGTATTTAACTACATACGAGTATGTACATGTTTCGAATATAAACTATTACAAAAATTATTATTTCAGATCCTGATGCGGAAATATCTGACGATGATAACAATGAAGATAAATATGTGGACGAAGTAGATATGCCTGGTACCAAAGTTGATTCTAAGCAGCGTATTACTGTACGTAACTTGCGTATAAGAGAAGACACTGCAAAATATCTTCGAAATCTTGATCCAAATTCAGCATATTATGATCCCAAGACTAGATCTATGCGTGACAATCCCAATCCTCATATTCCGGCAGAAGAGTAAGTAATGCCATATTTTTCATAAATAATTAAATTTTAATGGTAATTTAAAACTTTTCAGAGCTGAATTTGCCGGAGAAAACTTTGTGCGTGCAAGTGGCGATACCACGAAACATTCGCATGCTCAATTATTTGCCTGGGAGGCTCATGGTAAAGGTGTTGATGTTCATTTATTGGCCGAACCCACAAAATTGGAATTGTTGCAAAAGGAATATGATAAAAAGAAGGATCAATTTAAATCAAGCGTAAGTTTTACACAAATTTGTGTGAATTAAAATTATCGTATTTTCTGTTTGTGAATTTTAGACTAAAGAGCATATTGTGGAAAAATATGGTGGAGTCGAACACTTAGAAGCTCCTCCAAAGTCCTTGTTATTGGCTCAAACCGAGGAATACATAGAATACTCTCGCAGTGGGAAGGTAGTGAAAGGCATGGAGAAGCCCAAGGCTCGTAGTATTTATGAAGAAGATGTATATATAAACAACCATACCACTGTATGGGGCAGTTATTGGAATGGTGGCCGCTGGGGTTATAAATGTTGCAAATCATTTATAAAAAATTCTTACTGTGTGGGCATGAAAGATCCTGAAGCGGTCAATGAATTTAAAATGCCAAATCCAGTACCAACTGTAGCAATAACAACGCCAAGTGAGGAAGGAACATCTGTGGCTTCCACCAGCTCAAGGTTGCTCCATGAGGAAGATAAAAGCATGACCATAAAAGAAGAAAATAAATCTTCCAGTTCTTCGTCCTCCTCATCGTCTTCAGAAGATGAAGTTGAGCTGCAAAAGGCAGCAGTTGAGAGCAAGAGGCTAAAAAAGAAAATGAAAAAACGGGAAAAGAAGAAGGCCAAGAAATTGTTGAAAAAAGAAAAGAAATCAGACAAAGCGAAGAAACGGCTAGAGACGAAATATAAAATCAAATCAGATAGGGATAAGAAAGATATATCCCAGCTGTTGGATGATAGGAAACGACCCTACAATAGCATGTATGATGTTAAAGCACCGACAGAAGATGAGATAGAAGAATGGAAGCGAAAGCGCACTAGGGAGGAAGATCCCATGTTACAATTTATGGATAATTAAATGTTGTACTTAATAGAATTAAAATAAAATATTAAAAATTCAATTCTAGCGTCATTATTGAGATCAAAACTTAACTGTTGAATACTGCAAATAACTTAATTTCCAAATGTATTTAGCAGCGATCTCTCTCACTTCTATTTTTACACAATGGCATATTGTTCGTACAAGAGTTCACGTATTTTGTAGTACTCATCAGACAGATATCCTTCCATAGTAACTTTTCCTGTGTCTATACGCCTTAGAGCTAAAGCACCGTTGCAACACCATAAAACGCCACCGGAAAATTCAGAATTAATATTGTTCTTCATAAGAATCTGTTTAAAGTCTGAAAGTTTTAGCTCGTTAATCAAAACTGAATTGTGGACAGGTATTTCATCATTTTCTAAAGATTCCAAAGTAAGAGTCTTCTCCTCACTGGCTGCTTCAGTGACTTCATTATCACCGCTGTTGCTCTCTATTCTATTAGTCGAATCAATAGCTTGAGTTCGTACGCCTATGCGAGCGTCAATCCAGGATACTTCGGCGTCTTTTCCCTTTTGGAATTGCAACTGTGCTACTAAGCCTTCGGTGAGACGTACTTGATAAATATGTGTTTCAGTTGTAGCATCAATAGTCTAAAAATGAAATTAAATAAGATTAAGAAGAATTCTAAAATTATCTTCAACTCACTTCTCCCTTGCGAGGTGTAAATACTCTGGCCCCTATGTTCTGTTCGCAATGCTTGGCAACCACCTGCGTACCTTCCTCAGTGCCATGAACTACTATAACACGCCGTGGTCTTAACTGAGACAAAATTTTGAGCATGGACTCCCCATCGGAACGACCTTCAAAATCTATGCGCTGGATTTGTGCATTTATTTCTATAGTTTTGCGTTGACTTATACATTTAGTTGGCTTTTCCAATAGTTGCACATCTGAAAAAGATTGTTGCATTATTGTATTGAAATCTTTTCAAAACTGTTCCCATTTTCAACCCACCATCATCTGCTTTTGTCTTTTCGTTTTTTATATCTTCCTTTTTCAAGTTTTCTTTATTTTCATCCATTGGATAATCATATGCAATATCTGCTATACGATACTCTTCTAAATTTATTATTTCTCCATATTCGTCACATTTGATCTTTTCTTCATGAAACGGAAACATTACGTGATGCCTTTTATTTGATTTAAAGAAGCCTGTATGTTGTTTTCCCTCTGGTCTTATTACTATGTCATGTTTCCCCGTTATGATGCTCATTTCAATGTCATCATCGGAATCGGAACTGCTTTCTTCTTCGGCATCTTGTTTGACTATAAGTCGATTGACTTTTTCGCCTTGTATACGCAAATATTCCTCAAGTTCTGCTCCTTCCAATTCTATGCGACGCCGAATATCAATTTCGAATTTTCTCCCTACGACATGATTTTCAACTAAGTCCATGGCTAATGTGCCCTGCGAAGATCTAAATGTGGGCAGAGATACATAGTGAGGAATTGATATTTTGAGTTATTCGTTTGTCAAGCTTACCTGGAAGTAAATATTATACTATTATTAGGATTACCAGCCCACTGCACAAACAAATCTCTGGTGAATCCACTTTCCATGTCTGGTTCACTGGCTAAGACTACTTTTGGTCCCGGCAATTGAGCCAGCTCTGCAAGACTGTGACATAACTGCATGTGTTTAAATTGAAATGGATTATTACGAGCACCTTCGAAACTTTTCATGAGTTTGTCGCTCATCCATTCTATTTGAGATTTAGCAAATTCTATGACATTGTATGAGAAATTATTTAGCAATGCTAGAGAGTAAGCCATCAAACCAGAGTCCTTGTTTTTCCAAAGCTGGTCTAACATATGGGCCAATTCCAGGACACGTCCGGCGGTGTCTACTGCTATCAGTACGTTACCATTTCCTCTTAAAGTTTGCAATATGTTGGTCATTAGCTTCTCATCACGAGCTCTACGCCTGGCCTGTTGATACAAGGCATTGAAGGCATCTGTTATAAGTAATGAAGGTCTTTGCAGCCTCTCCAATTCGCAGCCGTTCAAATGACGCTCCTTCTTGTGATTAAAATCGGTGGCATAGACAATATCTTCCTCACCTACTTTTAAGATTTTCCATATTGTACCACCAATCATGTGGCCGGCAGGTAAGGGTGTTATTGCAATACCATAACCTTTTCCCTTCAAGGAAACCGTCTGATTGTATTTAAGCTGTATAATTTTATCAAAAGCTGCATCCACATCATCTAAAGAGAACAAATCAAAGTCATACATATTAAAATGCGACATATACAGATCGTACATAAACATTTGACCCATTTTATGCACTGGTATTGTGGAATAAATCGGGCAGTTCAAACCCAGCTTGCCCACCAGGTATGGCAAGGCACCCAAATGATAAACATCTGGGTGGGATAACAAAACAGCATCAATTGCATGCACATGTCTAATAAAAAAGCGATACATGTTATTCCAATTATGCAAAAAACAGGACAATTCACAAACCTTTTTACTTCTTTGATGAAGTTTGCATCGAATTTTTCATCCCAGCCGCAGTCCAACATTATTTTAACTTCATCAATCTGAAGTATGTAACAGGGTGGAGTTTCATCCATTGCTCCCGAAACAGTATGTAATTTTATAATTGAAGTCATGTTTGTGTTATTATTTTCTTAAATTAATTCGAAAAACAAACCAAACAAAAATAAAATCTGCCCCAAGATCATAGACTAACAGTTTATATTCTGTGCCCAAGATTTAATGCCTTGTGTTTTTTACTATCTTCTTTATTGATTGGCATTCACTACTAATGGCTATCTTACGACTTATAAAATGAGGGTTCGGAAATTCTGATTAAAGGCAGCAAGAACATTCGCGCAAAGACATAATGTGCTGGTACATATTATAGTTGGTATTTTTTTTCAATGTAATTAATTGTGTGGAATAACAACTTTCGAGTTATGATTGAAAATATTTATTGAAAGTTTTTTGAAAAAATACATTTATTTTACGACGGTGTCTTAATAGTTTCTTGTTAGTTGGTTTTTAATATATATTTTTTTAGAGAAAGACAGACATTACTTCAAATAGAACGCCACATCCAGGTGCGAAGTCCAATCCTTTGCCACTTATAAACAATTTCCTTGGCCACGTTTTGCGATTTTGAGAGCGATCTTATTTTCCTCTTTACTTGAACCGGTGGTGTATAGTTAGTATTGATTAGATTTTGTCAATTTTATTTTATAAATGCTTGCGACGAAGAAACAATTCAAAATGGTAGTTTCACTCAATGTACTGCTGTGATTAGATGTTAAAGCTTATAATAATAATGCCAATTAAATGAAACGGTGATATTACAAGCAATAAAGCTGTCTATTTAAGAATTTCCGAGTCTATTGCAACTTAAAAGGAATTGAATGCTATACTCGATCGTGTGTCTCCGAGTTAATTATAGCCAGATGTAAGAATTTTCTTGTGTAGAAAAGGGTAGTCAATCAGATCAAATGGCAGGAAGAAGAAGAATTTAAAAAATATCAAGCAAAAGCGCCAACACCATAATTGAATCAACCATTTCATAGTATTGTGAAACATTAAAGTCTTTATTATATATGCAATTAATAAACAAACAATAATGTGGAATAACTTTGAGCAGTCTCCCATGGAAGATGAAACCATATCAAATGCCTTTTCTTCGAGGGGTATATTTCGTATAACCAGCGATGATGAGGTACGTACATACATACGTCATACATTACAGCAAATCCTTTGTCCACATCCAACTTATTTGACATGTTAAATATTTATTTTCTTAGGTTGCACATTATCCTAATGTTCAGGCTTCTATACAAAATAACAAAATGGTTATATCCATCGATAGAACACTATTTTTATTGGAAGATGAATTGATCGCCAAATGCAGCTTGTTGTCCTTTAATACGAACATTGATGTTCTGGCAATTTCTCAAATGGGAAACCTGATTGTTTGCGGTCTGAGTGATGGTGAAATTCATGGTATTTTTATTAAGGGAATACCTCTGTTCTGCCAAAGTATTGAGCAAACTGATGTAAATATTGTTGGAAGAAAAACTTTTGCAGGAATCCAACAAGTTGGGAATAATTTATGTTTGACGTGTTCAAATGGCAGTGTATATAGGTAAGGTCTTAGAAGGAATATAAAAATGCAGAATTTGGGATTTAGTAAATAAAAAATATGTTATTTTGTTTTCTTAAATTATGTACATATTTGTTCGCTTCCCTTTAGTCTCTCTGAAATTGATGAATCCTTTTTGGAATCCTGTTTGAATGTCTCATTAACCGATAACGAAAATCTGTCGTTTGGTGAAAAGCATTACAATGATATATCTTTGAAACGCATGTTCGGGATAAGAGGACTAAATGGAGTTACAGCAGCTCTGTTGGTAAATCAAAATTTTGATTTCCTCAATAATCAAAATTTAAACAAGGATCCCTTGTTAATAGCTGGAACACGGCGTAATATTTATATTAGATCATGTAAAGAAGACATTGTTCATATCAGCATTCCAGACAGATTTGAAGGTGTTAAAAATATTTTTAATCTGGAGAATTTCTTGTAAGCGCGATTATGATATATGTATGTAACTGTTTCTAATAAAAATTATAATATTTTATAGTGTTATCCTTACTTATTCGGGACATTTGCTGGAATTCTGTCCTTTTACCAAACTCTTGCTGTACCCTGGTTCAGCTGAAGCGGTTTTAATAGACGATTTAATTATAATGGAATGCAACGATGAAAATATCGAATTTCTGGCACTAACCAAACGTTCGCAAGATGGTGAAAGAACAATAAAAGTTTTAAGCTATCCCGGTAAGTGCATATCTACAAATACAGGCTAAAGTCTTGTTTTTATTTTGTTGAAATATCTTGACTTTTTTCCAATTTTATTTTTATGTTAAAGATTTAAAATGCAACAACGAATTGGATGTAACGGAGCATTCTTGGCTGGTACAACAACCAAAATGTTCTGTAAATTTATATTATTTTAGTTGTTTGCAATGCAATGCAAACAATTTTCCATCCGTTTTGGAAATGGTATCAGTTTCAGAAACTCTTCCCAGTGAACGTTTCAAAAAATTAATTGCAAAAGGACATTTGGAGGAGGCAGAGGTAAATGATTTACATTTACATTTTAGTTAAAGGCAAAAATCCTTTAATAAATTGAGTAATTCTCTTAGGTTTTTGGAACTCAATTTGAGCTTTGTTTGCAACCCATATATGAAGCGAAGGCCAAAAAGATTTTAATAGAAATGGATACTTTAGCGGAGGTGAGTGTCAATAATAATAATAATTTATTAATAAACAGATTGGAACCCATGCTAAATGTTACCTGGCAAGACTGCTTGTGCATGATATACCAAAAGTCCATATTTACACTATGCAAGTCTAATTGCTAAGCTGATTAGTTTGTTAGGAGTGAGAGACGAGGGGAACAGCAACGTTTCTTTTCCCCTCGTCCCTCTTTCCTAACAAACTAATCAGCTTAGCAATAAGACTTGCATAGTGTAAATTAGGACAAAATACGAGAGAAAGAAAGAAATATATAACGTGCGACTTTAACTACTTCTCAGGAATGGCAAAGTTGGTACAATTGTACTTTTTTTGGTACTATTCAAACTCGGAAAGTACAATAGTACACCAATGTCTAATGTAGTACACTCCGCATTTCTTTTCAAACGATTGCATGTCAATTTTCACTTTTGAACCAAGAAACTCATACTGTTCTCACTTGAAAACAGTATTCTTAAAGCAAAACGCAGCGAGAGAATGAACAAACTTGAAATCGTCCATCTCAAAATCATTTTTCTTCTAAATTCGGATGCACATGCTATTAATTTGTATATTTTAAATTTCAACTTAAACAGGTGTAACCATATAACGAATCGTTTTCCAAATTTGTGAAAACGATTCGGTAGCCAGAACAAAGTCAATTATTTTAATAAAAACAAATAAAAATATGTAATTTAGGCCAAAAAAAGTAAAATTTTTTAAAGTTATTGGTACAATTTTAAAATTCGCAATGCCGTCCCTGCTACTTCGCATTCTTCTCTTCACTTGCCGCCTTCAAATACGAGTTGCAGGCGACGTGCCGCAGCTATGTCACCCTTCATCTAAACAGGCTCTAAATAATGTTTATCAGAGATGGAAAAGTTGGTACAATAGTAAGCCCATAAACCAATTTGGCACTATTTAAAAATGTTTTGCAACAAGTGTCGCAAAAAAATATTGCGCTGGTTGATGTAGAAAAAATTATTAAATTAATTACATAATTAATAATAAATACTTCTGCAAAAAAAAACTACTTCAATGCATAGATCTGATAGAAAATAAGAAGTACGTGAAATATAAAATTAAATTTTAATGGGTGTGCCTCCGCCCATTTCTTAAATGCAAGATTGTGTGTTTTCCAGAGCTCAGGGTGTGTGTTAAGTTCTGTAAAAATAGGTAAAAATCTAAAAACTTAAATTTAAGTGGGTGTGACTCCGCCCACTTTTTTAAATGGAATATTGTGTCTATTTTAGACAGAACCACGTGACATATAATAATAAATTTTAATGGGCGAGCCCAACTTTGAAATTGTGTAATTACAAGAACCAAAGATGTTTGCCAGGGGGCAAATTACGGCACTCGTTATCGAACGAAATTACGAAATATTTCAAAAGAGTTTATATGGAAATGTTTTTAAATTTCGAATCGTATCGAATGCCCAGGTTTCGCAGCAATTAAATAAATAGAATATCAAAAAATAAAATAAAATTTGGGCGTGTCTCCGCCCACATTTTTTTGACAATGGTACCAGTTGGAAGCTATACCTTCTCAGGCAAAAAAAAAAAAGAATTTTAACAATTGGTCTAAAATGTACCGAGTTATGAAGTCCAAATGTAAAAAAAGAGAAAAAAAATACAGACGAATTGATAATCTCAGCTTTGTTTTGAAGTCGGTAAAATAACATAAAATTAAAGAAAAAAAGTAAAATTTTTCTTGAAAGTTCGTAGTCTTTTCAAATCTGGGGGTCTACTCTGTAATTCGAAACGAAAGAAAATGCTTTCGAATTTACCGGCCTGCCCCACGATGTAACTAGAAATAGTTCGATCGAATACTTATGTATATTGAAAACAAAAGCAAATTTTCTAATGTTATTGTTGTTTGCAATACAAGTTGTCGGTCGAACGATTTCTAGCGACATCGTGGCCGTACATGTTATAAACATACAAATTCGAAAGCATTTTCTTTCGTTTCGAATTACACAGTAGACCCCCTAATTTCACATCCCTGATCAGGATTGTCAGATATCGAGAAATAACCGCTAAAATAGCTTAAGCGACACATTTTTTGGACTTTTTTTTATGAAAATCGACTACTTACGATCGCTAAATGAAAATCGGACATTATGTCGCTTAAGCTTTTTTGCGGTTATGGTACGATATGGGGATTTCTCGCAAAACGTGGTGATATTTGCGACATGGCAATTTTTCTGACGATAAATAAATTTGTTGGCGATTTTTATGGCTATATTTTTTTTTAAATTAAATTGAACTTCAAAATTTTTGTAATTCAGAAAAATTAGTCTGTTGAAAGAGTTGGTTCAGCAACAAAAGAAGTACCGAAACTTATCTGGAAATTAAAAAAAAATATTTTGATGACTATTCTTATATTACTTATAGAAATGCATAGTTAATGCATTTTCAATTTGGATGAGAAAACTTTAGAAAAACATATTTTTGGCAATTTTATTTCTGCTTTTGGCGATTTTCTGCCGAATTTTTATACGATTATTTAAAAAAATTTATATTAAAAAAGTGTTATATAAAAACAAATTTATTATCAGAAAATAGGTCAGAAAAAATCTGACAAGCCTGTCCCGAATGTTTATTGTTAAAGTTACAAGAGAGAGATATGAGTATTTGTATGTATCTCTTTCTTCTTCTGCACCAACTCTTGTAAATAAATATTATAGATGGTGTAAACCTGAGCTGCCTAAACTAGCACCAGAGTGCCGAACACCAATCGGCTTCTTTTACAAATGAATACACATACGAGAACACCGAGAGAAATGTATTCGCGTATTGATGTTCGGAACTCTGGTGCCAGTTTGGACAGCCGTTAAATAAAAATGTATGTATTTTGTGTTTTAAATGTTCCCACGCAAGGTTTTCTTTGCAAAGTCTTGAGTTTATGGAAGAGTAGGGAAAAGTGCTCTCATTCTCTTTTGTCTTCTCTCCTACAAACACAAGACTTTGCTACAAGATGTAAAATGTCTGGTCTACAATAGCCCACCACTATTGAATTCCGCTAATTAAATTTTTTATTTGTTATTATTGCAAGAAGTTTGACTTTGCTGTACATTGAAATTAGCAATAAGGCAATTTAAAACCTTTTACGAGTCCACAATCTATGTTCATTTATTCTTTATTTTCACAGAACAATCCCGACATGATAAGTAATCATTTCGCCAATCTCATGAATCTTTTAGAATGTATACAAAATAAGGAATTCTTCAGGCACCACCGTATGTTCAGTTTGCCCTTACGCAAAATTTTAGAAAAGTTCTTAAAAGAGGTTTTAGCTCATCTGGATGAAGAGGTAGGAAATATTAGAAAAATCAAAGTACATAATATTAAAAAAAAACTTATTCATTATTTATAAAAAGGAGGATGAAGAGCACACATTTGAAATTATGGAACAATTGGACCGTCTGAAAACACTGTCCATCATAGACCCCTATGAAATAAATAGCGAATGGCAAAAATTTGTTTATCATCCAAATTTAATTAAGTATATAACTTCATTGTTTAAATCAGACATGCCAATGGCCTGCTTAATTTGGAAAAGGCACTCCAGTGCTTTATTGCCCCAACTCACGGAAAATAAATTACGAGAACTATTGAATTTAATACCCAATGATACTAAACCTTTCAATCTACTGCAATGGCTCAGGCAATTTGTGCCTATTGTTAGTAATACCCATCCGAATATTATGCCTTTGATAACCGAGTGGAGTATACAAAAGATAAGATCTCTACAATACGCCGAACATTGGCCCGAAATTGGCTTGGAATTTGCCACAAAAGTGACTCAAATATTCGAAGACTTGCATTTTATGCACTCAGACGTTAGACGCCAACATGAACGCAATATAGGCAAACTGAGAGATGTGGTCAATGCTTTGGAGGATTTGTTTGTGTTAAAGAAAAGTTATAACTTGATATTTACTTTGGATAATTATTTGCAAGTGAGTTTTATTTTTAATAATTTTGTAACATCATGTACTCGAATTGAATTTAATAATAAAAAAAAAACAATTTTGAATTAAAGGACAGCATAGATGAGACGGCCAAGTGCATTTTGCTACGTGTGCATTTAGATAATCTAAAGAGTTTGGTCAATGATTTTCTTTACCCGATTTACCAAGAAAAGGGTTCTTCACCAGTAGCGGCAATAAGACGTTATATAGCCTTATTGGTGGCCAGTAGGAATTCTTTTTCTACCTGGCTGGAGAGATCCGTTGCTTGTATAGAGCTTTTGCACAATGAAGATGATCGCTTAGAATCGGCTTTATTGGTGCTGCAGGTAAACTTTTTATTTATTTTGATTTTAAATACAGTAAATACACTTGCGATGTATTTTTTAGAACTCTGCCGTTCCGTGGCCTGAAACCGTAGCTCCCTTGATAAAGTTACGTTATTCTACCCATCCTTTGGCTTTGAAGATCAATGCGGAGTATGAAATTCAGGTTATCAAGATGATGAAAGCTAAATATGATTGGCCCACGAGCGCTGCTTCTGATATTAATTTAAATCTATTTATGTTTCGCATTGTTAAAATGGACTTGCCCGATATGCTGGAAGATATTAAAATTCTTACCAAAGCGGCACCGGAAATAGCCAGTGGTGCAGCTTCCAATTGTTGTTATCAAATGGTTAAAAATGGTAAACTCGAGGCTGCCTATGAGTTTTATAAAACTCTAAAATCTGATAAAAGCTCCAACTATGACCAAGAAGTTTTTAATTTTTTTACCGTAAGTAGTACAACAACAAGGGGTCTGTCTACTCCATAACTCGTAGTAAAAGAAAAATCTTTGGAACTTACAACAAAATTCGAAAGCATTTTTTTTTCGTTTCAAATTACCGTGTAGACAGACACCCATCAGGATGCTGAAATTAAACTTAATCCCGGTTCAGACGTGCAATTTTTGTTGCAATAATTCTTGAAAATGTACGAGAGTATTGAAATAGAAATATTTCTATGGGTCGAATGGTGTTTCTTATAGTAGACAGCACGGTCCTTCTAAAAACCGCAGCTTTTTAGCTGCATTAGTATTGTCATAAATTAGATTGAAAAAATCCATTTTTGATTAAAAAAAAGTTAAAAAACAATACTTTTCTTCACTCAGTGGTTTTCGGGGTCGCTAATTACGAGTCTGGTATTCGATTTTAAAATCCCAAAATAGCGAATCCAATAGAGCGCATGAGTTTTATAAAAATTGTTCAGATTTGTTTTAAAATCGTTACTCAAAGGCTTTTGCGATCGCTGATTTTGAATTTAAAGTCTGATTTTTTTTAATTTAAAAAGACGGATCCAATTTGGCGGACTAGCTTTTAAAAATTTTTCGGGATATCTTTTGAAAATTTAATATGGATAATTATAATAGATACATATGTATGTATATATGCGATGCTTTTAATTGAACGAACAGCAGATTTTTAACTTAACTATTTGTTTTAAAAGTCAAAAAATACAATAACTTCAATAACGAAATCAGCTAAATTTTTAATAAAAATTCCGACATTTTGAATTTTGAAAGCGACCCCGAAAATCGCTGAGTGACTAGTTTCCAGCAAATCTAATAATATTACAGCAAATAGTCCGCCATTTTGAATTTTCAAAATCCAATACCAGATGCATAATCAGTGACCCCGAAAACCCCTGCGTAACGAGTTTACAGCAAATCCAAAAATATTGCATAGTGGTCCGCCATATTTGATCCGCCATCTTGAATTTTCAAAATCCAACACCAGATTCGTAATCAGTGACCCCAAAAATCCCTGAGTGACGAGTTTCAAGCAAATCAAATAATATTCTAAGAAATAGTGCGCCATATTGGATCCGAAATTTTGAATTTTCCAAATCCAATGCCATTTTCGTAATCAGTGACCCTGAAAACCCCTCGGAGTAACGAGTTTCAAGCCATAAAAGTGTTCAAGCGCATAAAAATCAACTTGTTAACTTTAAAGCTGATTTTTCTCCAAAACTTAATTTCTGAGGTCCCTTTTAACTTTCCGTGTCACATATACATACATTTTGTACTCCTCTCGCTCTTTTTCACTAAAAAATAAAAAGTTACATGTCTGGACCGGGACTTATTTTAAAAACATTCTTCTTACATAAAAATTGCTTTCTATAAATTTTTTAGGAACTTTTGGAAAACTTCAACAGTATTTCAACTGTTGAAGAATTTTTTATAGAATTTTTTAAACTCATCACACCGCAGCACTGCTCAAGTTCCCAAAAACGTTTGAAAATGATACAAAACTGTTTTAAGTTAAGACACAAATATGATTTACAAATCAGTCACGTATCGGAAATGGTATTGAAGCAGAATCGTCTTAACCTTTTAGAAGCTGGCATAGAAAATATCATTAAACGCAGCCAAGGGGGTGAAAATATTTGCAAATATTTTACCAGCGAAGTAAGTGAACTTTCGTCGGCCTTAAATTTTGCTAAAATGTTTGGCGTGAAGTACTTGTGCCAACGCATGAAATGTTTAATATTATCTTGTGCTCTTGCCTACAACATAATGGAAGTTTCCGATTGCACTAGAGAGACAAGAGGTGATTACATCGAAATGGCTTTAGAGCTGTTGGTGCAACAAATACAATTCGCCAAAGGTTGCCAGTCTAGCACTCTGGCAGCCTTGCTAAACGATAATGATCCTCTGGCATTCCCTTTGGCCTATGAACTCTTGGTAAGAGCTGCGGTATGCGATGATACACAAAACTTTGATTTGGTGGAGTTGATAAAATATGTACGCATTGCCAGCTTCAAATATTCGCTCAATGAAATAGAAAAATTCTATGGGGGAAGGCAAAAACAAATATCTAAATTGATATGTGAGGCCATCGATGCTTCGGAAATAACAGTGGGAGAGGCTACTTTGAATTTCTCGTCGGCCACGAATATTTCATTTGATATTAAGCAAGAAACAAAAACAAAAAAGCGTTATTCGGTCTCGTTGTTCGATGAAGTTTTGCCAATGCCCAAGCAGCAGATTCAACATAAGGTAAGTTTAATGTTTTTTTTGTGCATTTTGAAACAAACATGTTAATAATACGAACAAATCGCACAAAAATCTAAATGTTTTTTTTTATTATTTGTGTATTTAAAACTTCAAACAATTATAAATGGCGATAAATTCGTCGTTCGTCCCAATCGTAGTAATTTTTTCTTTATGAAAAAAAATCTACATAATTAAAAAAATGTATATGGTCTAATAAATTTGCAAGTCATAATGTACATCAAAACGAATCCATATCCCGTGGTTCAGCCAAGGCAAATTCATATAAGGTATACTCGGCTAAATTCGCTTTGGAAAATTTATACTTTTGATCTACATAAAATCGACAAAAAAATAGTTTATACTTTGTGTTTGGTTGCCTAAAAATAAAAATAAAAATCGTATATTTTATTTATATTTTTCACATTAAAATACTTCCTCGAAAGCAAGTTAAGTTAATTTAAGTTTATTATACATACATAAAAAAGAATTAAAGGTCGAATTACAAGAAAACTTAAAACTATAATGTTTTGTATTAATAAATATTACTGTTTTACAATAACAAACTTGTCTGTTTTTGTGAAATATTTCAAACATTAAAGATTATGATGCTTGCTCCCGGCACAACATTTTTGAACAGTACAAAAGTATGTACTTAAAAACTAAACTTAAAGCTAAAAATAATAAAAAAAAGAAAGAAAGAAAAGAGAAAAAAAACAAGCAAAAAAAAAAATTAGCTTCCGGGGGAAAGGTAGTGGGATCGCTGCCCGGGCAGCGTTATTGCCATTATTATTTTTTATTAAATAGTAAACTGACAATATAGTCTCTTCCAACTGTCTTTGGTTGGTGGCGGGGGCGGTGGAGGGGAAGATCACTCACGTTTATCATATGTGGTTCAAATAATGTGTTTGCAATATTTATTTCTTTTTTTAATATCGATTTATATGTATTTATGTGTGCTGTATTTGTGCTGTTGGTGTTTTTAGTGTGATGTTTTGTGTCTTTTATGTAGATATACATATATAGGTGGCTGTGTTGTAGTATTTGGTACATATTTACGCCTAATATCGATTTAGTGATAAGCACATGTGTGTATGTATGTATTTATGTGTGCTGTATTTGTGCTGTTGGTGTTTTTAGTGTGATGTTTTGTGTCTTTTATGTAGATATACATATATAGGTGGCTGTGTTGTAGTATTTGGTACATATTTACGCCTAATATCGATTTAGTGATAAGCACATGTGTGTATGTATGTATTTATGTGTGTTGTATTGTGCTGAAGTTGCCACACTTAAAAATGTTAATAATGCTAGGAACACAACTGGGACGGACGACGAATTTCATCTTATCGAATTCGACGATAATAATTCGCTAAGTAAATTCGTCGTGTGAAGCACAACAACGACGAAAAAATAACAGCTCTTTCAGAATTGATAAAGTTCATTACTGTTGTTTGAGCAAAAAGAGAGAGCGAGAAAATTTTTTGTTCCTAGTTCGTCGGCGTAAGAAATAGAAATAAGTCACACACAACGAATTTGATTAGACGGCGGTGTTACGTCGAAACTCTTCGTTCATCCCAGTTGTGCTCCTATCATCCAGCTAATATTTTTTGTTGCGGCTGCCAATTTTGCCCTATTTGCAGGTCACTTGCAGTGAACAATTACATATTGTAAAATTTGTTTCGCACACTTTAATGCTTCTGGTCATAACAGCGGTCTCCAATGAACTATTTATCAAACTAAAGGAAATGATGTTGAAAACAGGAGATTCTTTGATCGAATTGGACTTAGAGAGCGCTAAAAATGATTTCTTTTTATCACTGCGACATTTATTCAATAATAAAATTCACGATGTCTGGTATATAGTCGCCCAATATTTGTTGGACTATCAGACAAGCAACAAATGCAAATTGATAAACAGCGACTTTGTATCCATGCAAATGCCCAGAGTTTTCCGTAATATGATGACACACAAGGAAGTCAATTTTTTGGGTAACTATTTACATATTTATAAAATAAAGATAAATAAAATAAGCAACTAAGTTTCATTTATCTTTTTTTAATATGCAAAGAATTATTCGTTATGCTGACGGCCGATTCCTATTCCAAGGTTTTGCTGGAAAAATTGGAAAACGATTTGAGAACGGATCAGCAGAAAATCAATTTCTTAACTTTATCTGAAATGTATAATGTGCACTTTGAAGAAACGGCCAATGTGGAGGCAATAAGGAATAAGTATGATATCTCCCTCATCCATACAAAAAGTTTGCATATTAAAAAGTTTTAAATTTATGTTGTTGCAGACGCATTAAACATTATTATTATTTGGAGTTCTGCAAACAAGATCCTTCTATAAAGGGCAGATTTAATGCCGAAATTGACAGCATAGAACAACTGCTGAAGGAATTCCATAATAAGCAGTTGGATGTTCATTTACTGGAACGCATGAGCCGAGATTTCCAATTGGATTATCAGAAAATGTTGGTGACGCAGGTAAGCTCTCTGAATGAGCTTTTGTTTATTTTTTTTCTTTAAGAGGATCCTTAGAGGTGGCTTGATGACAAACTGGCAGCCCAGAATATGCACAGCACGGAACACATCCTCCATTTTCGTGTGTTTGCGTTTCTTGACTTCGGCTACGACGTTTCTGTAATAGATTAAAGAACATTCTTTCCTTAATTTAAAACCAAAATGTCGTATTCGAAATCGAAATGCGCCAACCACGATAAGGCCCGTTAAGAGTCATTGCACGAGGTTACAATGCTTCAAACTCAATTTGCTGAGTAGTTCTTTTCATGGTATAAGATAAAAGATATCACGGAATGACAACTCAAGCATATCAGCGGGTTCATTATGGGTGTCAAGTGGCTCAAATACATCTAATGGGTACATTAGTTCTCATCGAGTCTGGAACGGAAGCTATGAAGGGATTCATAAATGGAGCTATAAGTCTCTGAGTAGAAGTGTTTAGCACTATCCTTCCTAACCCAACTCATCTAATATTTTCTTTCATATGTGTACATATTTTTTATATTTTTATTTAGGTGTTGAGCATTTTGCAGGCCCAAGAGATAAAATATGATATAAAAATCGATAGTTTTGGTGACGAAGAACTGGTAATGATTACCACCGTACAGGATATTAAGAACTTATGTCAGCCATATATAAACGAAATCAAAAATGTTGATTTATTAACTTCAAAACTTAAACATTTTATAAATGAGGTAAATGCAATCTCATTTAATTTAATTTAATTAACTTTTAACTGACTTCAAGAAAGTCAAAATTATTACAACTGAAATACGCGAGGTGATTATTAGGTCTGTTTCTTTACTCCAAATTGCACGCCCTGCGCGGCATCCCACTCTTACCCGTCTTCGAAAATTGGGTAAACGAGAGAGTTTGGTAGAGAATTGAGATTTTCTTCTTCTTGCACTAAACAATCCGTATTTTTCTTCGCACTAGTTTGGGCCGAAAAAACTGAAAAGCAATTTAAATAATAAACAATAACAAAGCAAAATAAATTTTTCCTAAAAACTAAAAAAAATTAAAGTTGTATCAAAAAAAAAAAAAAATCGTGGGACAGGCAGTAAAAGTGCTTTCCCACAAAACAGTAAAATATGACTTAAGCACTTTTTGTTCGTTGCCACAGAAATATAAAAGCTTGTGGGAACAAAGTTGTTTAATTTTTTATATAAAATATGCTGCAGCTAGTAAGTAAATACATATAAAAATCGCCGAAATGAAATAAACTCTTAAATGAAAAATATCACCAAAAATAAAATAAATCGCTAAAATTAAAAAAAAAATCACTAAACGTAAAAAGGTCATTAAAAAAACTAAAAATTAGCAAAATAAAAACCGAAAATCGCAAAAAATCGAAACCGCCAAAACGAAAAAAGCCCCAAACCTAAACATCGATAAAAATAAAAATATTATTAAAAAAAAAACGAAAAATCGCCAAAAAATAAAATTCGTTTAAACCAAAAAGCGCGAAAACTAAAAAATCGCTAAAGCTAAAAATATGTATTTTAAAAAACAAAAATAAATGGTCAAAAATCTCCAAAACGAAAAAAAACACCAAAACTAAAAAAAGGCGTGAATAAAAAAAAATCTGAAATCAAAAAAATCGCCAAAAAGAAATAAACGTGCGAGTCAAAGTCGCACTTTATTGATTCTTTTAATTTTGGGATTTTTTAGTTTTAGTATTTTTGAAAATTTCAATAGTTTGCCTCTTGCGTTTGGTTTCCAAAAAAACTAAAATAATCTAAAAAACCCGAAAATCGCCAAAAATCGAAATCGTTAAAACGAAAAAAGCGCCAAAACTAAAAATCGCTAAAGCTAAAAATATGTATTGTAAAAAACAAGCGAAAAATCGTCAAAAACCGATAAAAATCGTCAAAACAAAAAAGCGCCAAAATTAAAAAAATCGCTAAAAATAAAATCATGTATTGTAAAAAACAAGCGAAAAATCGTCAAAAACCGAAAAAATCACCAAAACGAAAAACTAACGCCAAAATTAAAAAAGGCGTGAATACAAAAAAAAAAAAAAATCTGAAACCGAAAAAAAATTTAAAAAAGAAATAAACGTGCTAGTCAAAGTCGCAATTTACTGAATTTTCTAATTTTGGGATTTTTTAGTTTTAGCGTTTTTGAAAATTTAAAGAGCTTGCGCCTCTTACAGTTTCCCACATACAGAAAGTTGTCAAAATTACGTAGTCAAAATTACATTGACTAATAGACGACTGCCTTTTTAAATTTACGAGTATGTAATTGTTAATTGGTGTGGTCTGCATAAAAATACACTAACTTTGAAAATTTCAAGTGTCTATATATGTATAATTATCTGTATATTACGATAGGATTTCAAAATGTTTCGTTGCTCGCTTTAGAACACCCTTTAATTTTTAACTGACCAAAGTTTTAAATATTCTGTGAAGATTTCAGTTCCGTTGCTCTTACGGTTCTCGAGAAAACGGCCTGTGACGGACGGACAGCTAGACAGACGGACATCGTAGGGAAAACAATAAGTTCTTTTTCACCTTTGGTGTACGGAAGCCTAAAAATTGTTTAATTTTGCATTTTCCATTGCTATGTTTCAATATAATTTTGTTTTTCATTTCATATAAGCTTGTCAAAATTAAATTTTTCGCTCGCCCTCTCATTGAGAGGAATTATAGTTACGAGTAGTTTGTTCCCATTTCCCCGAACTTTACACAAAAAGCAAAGAAACAGACCTATTATTTTCAGTAATTAATTTTTAGTTTTTTTTTTAATTTAAATTTAATTAGCAGGAATTCAAGTTTCAATTATTTATTCGAATTTAACAATTTCCCTAATTATTTTTTTAGATACACATCTATTTCTATGAATTATATTTGTGTGTTATTGAAATCCTTTTACATTTCGATGCCATACCCAAAGAAATGGGAATATGGACAAGTATTTTACATTTTCTAAAACACAAAATGACCACAAGACGACGCAA
The DNA here is from genome assembly GCA_936439885.1 of Nowickia ferox. Classification (NCBI taxonomy): domain Eukaryota; kingdom Metazoa; phylum Arthropoda; class Insecta; order Diptera; family Tachinidae; genus Nowickia; species Nowickia ferox. Next base: position 14,253,318 of record OW387023.1, on the reverse strand, counting down.
TCGTCCGGGTCAATTAGAAACTGACATGTGGTTTGAGTCGCAGAATGAGATCGGCGTCTTACCAAAAATATCACGTTATCGTCTGCCCTTCAAGCCCATAGTGGAACAGCCCTTGAAAGATATTTTGGATACCGAACTAAATGTGGACAACTGCGAAAGTTGGTTTCCACTCATACAAATGCACATGACGTTGAAGGGATCCACCGACATAGCGCACAATTGTGACTATTTTTGCATGTCGGCTGTGAAGAATTCTATAGGAGAGTATAAAAATCGAGATGATGCCGAGACTTGGCATTTGCAGCCTACCAATAATGCTTTTCTAAAATCGGTAAGTTAATTTGCTTGAAATTATTAAAAAAAAGAGAAAGAGAAATTAATATTAAAAAAGAGTTTTTTCTTGCAAAATTTCATTTAAAGATCTTGCGTTTGGTCAAGCATGTGCATAATCCCTCAAAGGCTTTTATGATATTATATTTTGTTTCCAACTATGCTCCTGATGGGGCCGATCAAGTGGAAGCTTCCTACGAGTGCTATAAATTTGCCTTGAGCAACGAGGATGTCATTACGGATACCAAGTGTCAAGAGCAATTGTTGAAAATTAAACGCAAATATCCCACACTCAAAACTCAGCATTTACTTTATGTTTATGGTCTGACCGACGAAAAGTTAATGCGTTTAATAGAGAATCCTACGGAACTTATTTACAATTTGTATCATCATGATGTTATTCTGAAGGGTGGTAAATTGGACATAAATGCGATGGTTAAAGAGATTGCAGAATTGCATGATCTTAATGTGGAACCCATACAGCTCAAGTTACTACAAAAATGGCTGTCATTTACGGTGGACACGCCAGATGGCACCATACTAGATGAGACTTTATTTGAAGATCAAAATGTAATGGAAAATCATGCTGAAGAATTTAATAACGCAGCAGAGAATGTTATAAGGTAAGAAACGTTGAACATTTTTTCTATGAAAGTTCTATTTAAAAAATCCTTTTTTTATAAAAGGTATTTTTTTGGAAAATGAACTTTTTATAAAAGGTACTTTTTGTAAAATTAACTTTTTATAAAAGGTATTTTTTGTAAAAGGTACTTTTTATAAAAGGGTACTTTTTATAAAAGGGTACTTTTTATAAAAAGTACTCTTTATTAAAGGTACTTTTTATAAAAGGTACTTTTTGCAAAAAGTACTTTTACAAAAGGTTCTTTTTAGAAAAGGTACTTTTTTAAAAAGGTACTTTTAAAAAAAGTACTTTTTAGAAAAGGTACTTTTTTAAAAAGGTACTTTTTAGAAAAGGTGATTTTTTAAAAGGTACTTTTAAAAAAAATGCATTTTTTATAAAAGGTGCTTTTTATAAAAGGTACTATTTATAAAAGGTACTATTTATAAAATGTACTTTTTATAAAAGGTACTTTTTTTAAAAGATACTTTTTACAAAAGGTACTTTTAATAAAAGGTACATTTAATAAAAGGTACTTTTTATAAAGGTACTTTACTCTTACAAAAGGTACTTTTATAGGATTTACTTTTAATATTTTAATAAGATTTTATTTAGAGAAAAGTAGTGTCTTTTTAAAATGTTTTTTATTTTAAAAATATACATACTTTTTATAATAAAGCCCCCATCATGAAAAAAACAAAAAAAAACTGTCAAAGAAGCCGTTATAGTCCAACTCTTATATTTAATAAATTTAAATGAAATATCTGCTAAATATTTTGCTTGTTCCTTACAGAGCTAACTACATTATAAATAGCTGGCCCATTGATGTAGCGGTGCAATTTCTAGTGGCCAATATATTTCCCCCGGACGGGTAAATTATAAATTATATTTGTTTTTTACATTTACATTTCTATAGATTTTAACCTAAAACTCATTTCTTAGTACCGTCAATACCTCACAGCAGTTACAAATGTATGAATGTTATTTCAAGCTTTATGATGGCAGCAGCACTTCCTTTGACCACATGTTTAGCCAAAAGCAATATATTACCATAAAATGTGTGCATGAGCTTAAAAAATTGGGCTTTAATTCAAGTTTGGATAAATTTGCTGAGAGCAATAAAATCGACATTCTTAAGACGTTGTGGTCGCGAAAATCTCACAATCCCAATACTTTGCAAATATTGGCCAATATTTGTTTAGGTTTTGACATTTATATATCTAAAATATGGAATGGCATATTGAAGCGCATGGTAATGTTGAATATGGTAAAGGATTTGAATGCCTTAGTAGATCTTTTGTCATGTAAACCGGAATTATTGCACACTGAAGGTGTGATATTGGCTTGGGATTGTGTGTTGTTGGAACCATTTAAAAATGCCAGCCAAACAAGATCTTTTGAACAGGAGGAGCAGCTGCACAAGGCTCTGTTTAGGTTACAGGTAAAATAATAAATATATGCCAAGGTTACTCTCGGAAGTTACAATTCAATTTTTGTGTATATTAAAATTTTTCCAGAGTTGTCCGGTAGTGCATTATTTGAATCTTTTAAGATTTGCCGAAACCTGCCTGCGTTTAGAGCGTCCCCATATGGCTGCGGTGTTTTTGGTTTTTTGCAGAAATGAGAAACAAAAATCGGAAATTAAAAAGGTTTGTTTGTTTGTTGTTGTTTTTAAACATGAAAAGCCAATCATCGTTTTTATTATATTAAATATTATTCCAGCTAATTAGTTTATGCAACGATAATGCTCGACAAAACATTTTGGATTTAGAAGATGTGGGCATCTTGCCTTTTGTTTTAAATTTTGCTCTTAAGGAATTGAATCTATAATTTTTTTTTAAATTTATTTTTAAATATTTTAAACATTGATTTTTAATCATTTTAGAATAAATTCAAATAATATTTTACTTATTATGGAGATGGTAACATAAGAAATTATTATTTTAAAACAAGAAAATTTATAAGAAATTTCAAAGGAAAACTAATATTGGCGTTAACCCAGCACAAAAAAAAAGATGACAAAAATGAGGTTGAATCATGGGTTCCCATAACGGCAATCGACGTATGTAGAAACGCAATCGGCCCTACCTGGGTAATAAGTCCTAAGGGAGTTGGTTCGATTAGAGATGGTTAGAGATGGTTATAAAACCTATACTATTTTATGGAATTCCAGTCTGGTGGAGAGCATTCGACTCAGCGATTAATCAGTCCCGTATAGAGGCACTCATGATAACAGACTTAACGGCTAGAAAGCTAGCTCTACGTACCGCCGTCAGACTAAACGCTATAGGCGCATGGAACCGCCGGCTTTGGGGTCATGCAAGCATTCTGCACTCCGAAACCCTATTTCAATAGGAATTTTAAAATTTCATTGACAGGTCTTCACGAACGGTTAAAAAAAGGGGGGTGGGGAGAGTTGTTGGGGGGCGTTTATATTCCGGAATACGGAATTGAAATGTCCTTCAGACTACCGCACGAATGTAGTGTATTACAGGCAGAGTTATCTGCCATTAAAAGAGCGATTCACTTGCTAAGATTCTTTCGGATTTCAAATCCATATTATAACTGACAGCAAATCTGCTATTAGGTCTCTCATAGGGGTGTACACCACATCGCAAAGCCCTCGATGAACTTGCAAAGCACTCAAATATTTTATTAAACTGGGAGCGTGGATACGGGAATATTTCAGGAAACATTGTTGCGGATGACCTGGAAAAGAAGGGAACCCTACTAAGAGAGGTCGATATCGACAATCTCTGTGGTCTCCCACTGTCATCCTGCTGGAGACGTTTCGATGTTACTTTTCTTGAATTAGCCCAAGATAGATGGCGCGATGAACTATTATATCTTTCTACTTCTATCCTTCTCATCCTCCTCCTTCTATCTCTCTCTCTATCTCCTTTTCAACTTACAGGAGCACAAAGGGATCATTGTAATGGACCCAAGTGAGCTGGACTCTAATTTTCGACTTTTCCTTGCCAGCAGCCTGCTAACCTGGTTCAAGTCATGACGAACTGGTTCGATTTTTGAGGAAACATGCATGATTTTTACATTAGCATGTAATTGAAGATCGTGCGTTTGTGCGGGAATTTAAATAAATTGATCTTCATTAAAATGAATGAATGGAAGCAATAAATATATTCTCTGATTCGAAGGCGAAGACTTTAATTAATAAAATATTTTGTTCTCTAATAACAATTGAAAAATGTGTACCAGACTTCAGCGCGATTAAAAATTCTTTTGTTTTTCTTTTAAATATTACAATTTTGGCTGACTTCCAAAACGTAGCAATACAAAGTTTGTATACTTTTCGAAACATATGTAGTAAAAAAGAGCTTAAACTTTGAAACCGATGTGTCGATCGCGACGGCGACGTTTTGCAAAGGTTTGCATTGTCAATTTTTTGTACTGCGGCGTTATAAAACACTACACTTTGTTCGAAGACAAAGCAATTGACGTTTTGAAAGTCAGTCTTTCTCTTAACAGTTGTTGGGTAATTAAAATTTTAATTCACAAAAATAGATTTTTCGATTTCTGCTCATTCCGCCCTCACGAGTATTTTGATTTTGAGATCAAAATTCGTTTTTTTACTAAAATTAGGTCTAATGAATTTTTATGAGATTTGTTCCGATTTAACGAATGATTTATAGCCTAATGTGAACCTAGCCTAATTTTATTTGCAATAAATTCTAATACACTCGCATATGCAAAAAAATACATACTGCAATCTTAACTGATAATTGTTCAACATGCATTTAATAAATTGTAATAATTACGACACTAGGTTTTATATTGGAACACTCTTCCCAAAGTGTGTGCACTAAAAACACCGCAGATATGTACATGCATATTTAATTGTTTGTTATGCATTGTATTATATTTAATTAATTCTTCATCACTGTGATGAGATCTCAAAGAGTTGTAGTACTAAACCGAGCTTAGGGAAAAGTTAAAAAAATACTGAATCCATACTTATATTGGACCTTATTGCGAGTGTCGTATTATGACTTCGACTATGACGGTTTTGTACTAGACTAAAGAACCCTGCAATAGTTTTTCTTTAATCTACTACAAAATCGTAGTAGTCGTAGTCGAAATACGACACTCGTAATTAGGCCCATTATTTAATAAATATAAGAGATAAATCTGTTTCTAAGAATATAAACATTGTAAGGAAACCATGGAAAAAAATTCTCATAATCGGGCCTGTTCTGAAAATATGTTTTACTTTCTTAAGTAGTGAAAATAAAAGTTGTATCTAATGTTTTATAAATTTTTATCAAAAAAGATATTCCTTTAAATAAATTCTTTATTTAAATGATTCGCAGTGTTCTATGGAACATAAAAAAGTCAGGGGTCCACAAGGAAAAAGATTTCGAATTGAAATGCGAATATTTTGCTTTTCACTTCGAATCATAGAACGCGGTGGTTGTTCATTTTACTAACTTTTTAAACGAATTAAAATATCGCAAATAATTTTGCCAAATAACAAAAATTAAACTATCGTTATATTCTTTTTTGTAATAAGTAACAAAAATGCATCATTAAAATAATAAAAGAAAATTTTGCAAATAAATAAAAAGTTAAAAACATATCGCTGATTTACTCGAAAGAACGTCATAACTAAAAAAAACAAGTTTGCCAGAAAACACGTTTGAAGTTTTCAATTTACACACAACTTAATGGAAAAATAAAATTTAATTTCGCTGTCAAGAGTTGAGTATACCAGATATTTGTATGAAATTTTTGCACAATATGAAGAACGATATGAGGAGTAATTCTGCATCATTAAATCAAAAATTAAATTTTTTGAGTTATCACGTTCTTTGAGTAAATGAACGATATATCGAGCTTTTGCTGCAATAGAGTCATAAATCAAAAAACATGATTTTCGAGTTATCGTTCTTCATATTGTTCAAAAATTTCATACAAATATCTTGTATAATAATAAAATTTTCTTTTTCCGTTAAGTTGTTAGTAAATTTATTGATAAACAAGTATTTTTGAGTTATAACTCTACATCATATGATTAGCATATTAAAATTAAAAATCGCTCATTTACGCAATTTTATGCAGAATTAAAACTCATACCATTATTCATATTGAGAGCAATCATGAATAAAATTCCGCAAGAAATTTTTCCCGGGGAACAATCTCAAACAATATATACATATATATACATATATATGTATATATATATATAAGAAGTTTTGCAAATTATATAAAATTTCACGAAGAACAGAGGGCGTCAATTTCAAACAATAAATAGTAAGTAATAGGGAGAAATTTCTCGCGGAATTTTATTCACGATTGCCCTGATTGTGTAAAAATTTCACACCAATATCTTGTGTACTCAACTCTTGAGAGAAAAATACAATTTTGTTTTTCCTCTAAGTTGAGTGTAAATTTAAAACTTTATGCTCTTTTCCTGACAAACTAGTTTTTTTTTCGAGATATGTCGTTGTTAGATTAAATGAGCGAAATGTTTAAATGCTCACACACATAAGTTTTTCACAAAGTTTGCATTTCGTTACGTCTATTTAATTCCAATTCGTCCAATTCCTGTAGTGGTGGTGTTATATTTCGCCTTTTATACACTAATTTCTGATAAACAGATTTTGTTCTCTTTAGCGGTTTTAAAATTTTGAGGCCATATAGAACAGCTGTGGCTAAAGCGGCTGCTAATAGAACCATTAATATGCCAAAGGCTAAATGTTCCTTGCTAGCGGGTGAGCGCATATAAACAATTAGTTTATTTTCCTTTTTCGAAGCAACTTCATCAGACGAAAGGCAATAATGGTCTTGTACTTGCACAGAACTATTTTGAAGATGTTCATATTCTAACCAATTTATATTTAATTGAAAACTTTCTATACAAATACATTTGAGCGCTTCGTTGTCATCATTGGATATCTGAGAGCACAGTGAATATTTTGGGCAACTCAACAGATTTTCGTGAGAGCAAGTCTTCAAGTCTGTAATTGTAACAAACAAACAACGATTTTCTGTTATAAAAATGTCGCAAGTTTTTGTTGTTGTTGTAATTTTGCTCTTACATGCCACTTGAGCTTCCGTAATCAGCCCGAATGTAAAGCATGTTACTGATATTGCTATAAATTTTGTATTTTTCATTTTATAATCTTTCTGTTACAAATATTTTGTTTAAATTTTTTCTTTACTTTAATTAAAGCTTTTAGCACACACTTCCATATTAAGGTGCTATCTTTTTAATACTAACAGCCAAACAAATATTTATTACTAATTAAAATTGTTTGCCAAAACTAACTGCTGCGAGGCTACTACTATACATTATTAGTATAGATAATAGTATGCATGTTATATGTACATATATACACACTTATTTTATATTGTTGTATACAATAAATAGTATTATTTATTTAATTTCTTATCGCCTGATTGTATTTAATTTTTCTATCTTATCTGAGAAGAAATTTTGTAATATATAATATAAATTGCTTAAATACACTAAATGTGATTACCGCTCACATGGTTTGCACAAATCATACATGATCGTGAGTTAGTCTTGGATTTACTCACGTCAGCGTGAGTGTAAAATTTATTTTTTGAGATACATACATACATATGTACATATGTATGTATGTGTTAGAAATAGTAATATTCTACGATATAATTTAAAATTTTCTGATATACAGATACAGACATTTCACAAATTCCTTTCGATTGCGAAGGAAACTGCGGATTCATGGTGGATAATTTCAAAATCTCAAAAAATTTAGTTTTAAATGGCTAAACTTGATTTGTAAATTGCGAAAAACATATTACAATTTAAAATTTCCTCAACTTTAGGGGCTGTTCACATATTGCGTAACGCTCCAAGGGGTGCTAAGGATTTGTTACGATGTAGAAAATATACACTGAAAATTTTGTAAAAATCGTTACATTTGCTGTGGTGGGGGAGGGAAGGGAAGGGGGTATAAAAACTCCAAATATAGCGTTACGTGAATATGTGAATGGCCCCTTAAACAAACAAACAATTTCGTCATAACTCAAAAAACCAGGGGGCAAATTTCGGCATTCGATACGATTCGAAATTTAAAAATATTTCCATAAAAACTCTATTGAAATATTTCGTAATTTCGTTCGATAACGAGTGCCGTAATTTGTCCCCAGTTTGCCAGAAAACGAGTTTGAAGTTTTCAATTTACATACAACTTAACGGAATATGAAAATTTTATTTTTCTCTCAAGAGTTGAGTAAACAAGATATTTGTATGCAATTTTTAAACAATATGAAGAACGTTATGAGCAGGGAAACCAGAAATATGCTCCAAAAAAAGTGTTTTATGCGCATTCAATATGCACTCAAAACTTGAAAATATGCCCTAAAAATTCAAAAAACAACATAAATTGGATTATTTGGGAATGAAAATCTAGTTTTAATTCAACAATTCAATAAAATTTGCATATAAAACAAGACAAAAGTAAAATAAACGGAAAAAGGAAACAATAAAAAAATGAATTAAGAACAAACATTTATTTTGAGCTTCAAAAGGGATCACGATATCAGAATTTAAGCTTTGGAACTGTATTTTGGGGAATAAGACAAGTTTTTTCTTTATAAACAAAAAAATATTCACTTAGATTTTTTAATAAAAATCAATGCCTGTCACATCTAAACAAACTTTTATACATTGAAAATGTTCTTTCAACCTGAACTGATGTAATGGCAGCTGCGTTCGTCACAATGGCCAAACCAAGATTTTATTTTAATTAACGTCCAATTAGGATGTTAAAACACATTTTACACCTGTTTAAGTTTAAATTTGGAATATACAAATCAATAGTATTTATTCAGCATTAAACTTTAGTAGAAAAGAAAAATTGGAAATAGACGATATACATATACGTTTTTGAAAATTAAAAAATCAAAAAATTTTTAATCGTTCATTTCCCATTTTGTTCTTCTAAATTTGGATGTTAGTTAGAACACATACTAATGGATAAATGTCTTATTTCCGGATTGATACGTCAGACAGAAAAAACATGCAATTGCATATTTGCGGTTTCCCTGGTTATGAGGATTAATTCTGTATCACTAACTCGAAATTTAAATTTTTTGAGTTATGACGTCCTTTGAGTAAATGAACGATATGAAAGGCTTATGGTAATTTTAAGAAAATCTACTTTTAAATTAAAAAAAAGATATTACAACCAGTACCCATTGTTGGACAACAAAACAACATCGGAACAAGATTGATTTTGCCATTGTATTTAGTTGCTTAAAGATACATGTGTGACAGCGCATTGTTGTATATGTACATATGTATGTAAATTGAGATTACTATCACTCTATTTAATATACTCTTTAATATTGTATATACATATGTAAGTAGCAGTAAGCATTAATGTAAATTCATTATTGTATAATAAAGCAGTTGGTTATAAATACTTCATGGTGTCAGGTGTGTGTGCCTAATAAACTCAAAATAAATTTTAAGGACAAGTGCAATTATAAAACTTCAAAACCAGTCAATAAATTTAAAGTTTGCCTAAAATAAAAAGAAAAGCAAGTGTATAACTGCAAAAAGATGGCAAATGATTCCGGAATAAATACATCAAATGTAGCTAGTGGTCTAAATCAACAATACATGTCAATAGCCACAACTATAGCACCATTAAATTTAAAGTCATCCAATCTTTCAGTAGAGTGGTCAAAATGGAAAACCCAGTTTACAATTTTTTTGCGAGCTTCGAATTTGGAAGAGTTAACTAATAAACGTCTTGTAGCTCTGCTTTTGCATCACCTTGGTAATGAAGTGATGGACATTTATAATTCGTTTAATGTCGATCTTGACACGGTTGATTATAAGATTCTAGTTGAAAAATTCGATAAATACTTTATACCAAAAGCTAATAAGGCAATAGAACGTCATAAGTTCTTCACAAGAAAACAAGAAACTGAAGAGTCACTTGATGAGTATATGACATCGCTAAAGAATCTTAGCAACACTTGCGAATTTGGCACTTTAAAAGAAGAACTCACTCGGGACATTTTTGTATGTGGCTTGTCCTCCAAATACACGCATATTAAGGAGAGATTATTGAGTGAAGGCGATATTCCTCTAGTTAAAGTTATGGAAATTGCAAAAACAATATCAATCGCAAAACAAAACTTAAACCAACTCAGCAATGATAGTAATAATAATTTCATTGGAGCTTTAAACTATCAGCCAAAAAACTTTTCAAAGATCAGAACATCCAAACCAAGTTATAATTATTCGTCAGTGGGCTCAACATTAAATTCAACACGTGGTACGCAGCAAAACTCTGCATCAAAAACAATTTCTTCAGGTAGCTGCAATCGTTGCGGTCAGCAGCACAGAAACCGTTGTCCAGCGCATGGTGTGATTTGTTATATATGTCAAAAGCCTAATCATTTCGCTAAAATGTGCAGCAATATAAAACAACAACCACAACAATCATCAAGTAAGTACATAAGACAAATCAATGCAGAAAACGGAGAAGAAGGCGAAGAAGACGTGGATTATGATCTTTTCATAGGAGTTTTACATTGTAATGAGATCAAAGAAAAAAGTAAAGAAATTAATAAAGAAAAAATAGAAACTGTTAATTCCGAAATATGTGAGTGGAACATTGAAGCTAAGATTAATGAAAAAAAAATTCTCTTTCAAATCGACACTGGAGCCCAGGCTAATATATTATCGATACATACTGTGAATTATTTAAATATTAATGTTTTTGATAATGTTCATATTAATGACACAAATATATTAACTTTCAGTGGTGAAAAGTTACCAATTATTGGCAGTGTTAATTTGAAAGTGAATTTTAAAAACAAGGAATATAATTTAAAATTTTTTATTTTAAACATGAAATGTAAAAATATATTGGGCTTAAATACAGCTATAAAGATGAATATTGTTCAGTACATAAATGTCTTATTTGTTGATAAAATTTTTAATAATTATAGGGAAATTTTTTCAGGTCTAGGAGAGTTAAAAAACAAGTGTGAACTAAGTGTTAGGCCCGAAATCACTCCCGTCATTGATCCTCCACGAAAAGTTCCATTTAGTTTACATAATGATTTAAAGAAAGAACTGGACAGGATGGAAAATTTAAATGTCATTGTTAAAGTTAATGAGCCTACTGAGTGGGTTAGTTCAATAGTTATTGTGAAGAAACCAAACGGAAATTTACGTGTATGCTTGGACCCTAGAAATTTAAACAAAGCGATAATGAGACCGCATTATCCGTTTCCAAACGTAAACAACTGCAAAGCTCAATTGAGTGATTCCAAATATTTCAGCTCATTAGACGCTAACTGTGGGTTTTGGATGATACCGTTAACGGAAAAATCATCCAAGTTGTGCACGTTTAATACGCCATTCGGGCGATATAGATTTTTAAGATTACCATTTGGAGTTAGTGCTGCTCCTGAAATTTTTCATAGTGAAATGATGAAACTTTTTGGCGATATAAATGGTCTTATTATATATATCGATGACTTCTTAATTCATTCTTCTACAATTGAAGGTCATAATAAAATTTTGAAAGAAGTTTTAGATAGAGCAAAGCAAGTTGGTCTTAAGTTTAACAAAGAGAAATCGAAGTTTTGCAGAACCGAGATCAAGTTCATAGGACATATATTTAGTGAAAATGGAGTTACCGCGGACCCTGAAAAAATTAAATCTATTATTGATATGCCAAAACCTAAATGCGTTTCTGAATTACAACGCTTTCTTGGTATGGTAAATTATTTAGGCGCCTATATAAGTAATTTTTCGGCGAAGAATAAACATTTGCGTGATTTGTTAAAGCTTAATAGTGATTGGCAATGGAATGAAATTCATAGTAAAGAATTCGAGAACTTGAAAGATGAGCTAACAAAAGCTCCAGTTTTAACATTTTTTAACCCAAACAAGCCTATCACACTTTCAGTTGATGCATCAAAATTTGCAGTGGGTGCCACTATTCTGCATGAAAACAATCCTATTGCGTACGCATCTGCCTCTCTTACAGACACTCAAAGAAACTATGCTCAGATTGAAAAAGAGCTTTTTGCCATTTTGTTCGGATGCACAAAATTTCATGAATACCTTTTTGGTTTAAAAGTTAAAGTTGAAACTGATCATAAACCACTTGTGACACTATTTACAAAGCCATTGTACAATATTCCTGCCAGATTACAAAGATTTATGCTACGTCTTCAGTGCTATGATCTAGATGTCCAATATAAGCCAGGAAAATATCTTTACATTGCAGATACTCTATCTAGGTCTCCACTTAAGGAAAATGCTTTACAGGAAGTCGATAAGGACTTATCACTACACTGTGATTTATTAATGAAGGGAATAAGTCTATCTGACAGTCTCATTAGTGAAATTAAAGAAGGAATAGTAAATGATCAATCACTTCAGAAAGTAGTTTCATATATAAAAAGTGGCTGGCCTTCTAACAAAAAATCAGTCGATAAATTAGCAATGCCTTACTTCCACATTAAAGAAGAATTATCTATTGTCAATCAAATTCTATTAAAAAATAATCGTATTATTGTACCGCACCAATTACGTCGCAAGATACTGAATACTCTGCATGAAGGACACATGGGTATACAGCGTTGTCAGAATTTAGCAAAAAATACAGTTTATTGGCCAAATATTAATCATGATATTTTTAATCTAGTATCCAATTGCGAAATTTGTGTCAAATACAGAAATTCCAATGGCAAGCAAGAACTGCATCCTCATGAATTCATAGATTTACCGTGGTTTAAAGTGGCATCTGATATTTTTGAATTTAATAAGAAACAATACCTTTTAGTTGTTGACTTCTACTCAAAGTATATTGAAATTGATATTTTAAATGCAGGCTATTGCAGTACACAGGTTGTTACAAAATTAAAATCTATTTTTGCAAGACATGGCATTCCAAAAATTTTTGTTTCAGATAATGGCCCTCCGTATAATTCAAAAGAGTTCAATAAATTTTGCAATGACTGGGATATTGAACACATTACATCTAGTCCACATTTCCCGCGATCGAACGGCATGGCAGAACGTTCAGTTCAAACTATTAAAAAATTATTGGTAAAGTGTAGGGAGACAAATTCAGATTATTACACAGCATTACTACACTATAGGACAACTCCAAAAGGTAATTTACCTAGTCCTTCAGAATTACTGATGTCGCGTCAGCTAAGAACGAAAATACCGACTGTGGATGAAAACTTCCGACCAAAAGTTGTTAACCTCAACAAATACAAAGTTCAAATTGACCAAAATACAAAGAAAATGTCTGAAAACTTTAATAAAAAATCTATAAAATTACAACCAATCTCACCAGGTGAGAAAATCATGTTCAAACGTACACCATTTTCAGTTTGGTTTCCTGCAACAGTAGTAGAAAAATGTAAAGAACCAAGGTCATTTTTGGTGAAGGATAGTGATGGAGTAATGTATCGGCGAAACAGAGAACACTTAATGAAATTACGTAGTTTTTCAAATAAAACAGATGAAGGAAATGACATTGAGACCGCAAATAATAGTCCTATTGTAAATCAAGATCAACCTGTAAGCCCAAATTGTTGTTTTTCAAATAAAACAGATGAAGAAAATGATATTGAGACCGCAAATAAAAGTCCTATTGTAAACCAAGATCAACCTGTAAGCCCAAATAGTAGTCCTACTGTAAATGAAAATTCAGATAACGCAGGAAATAAGAATGAAGTTAAGTATGTTACTCAAAGGGGAAGAACAGTAAGAGTTCCTAATAGACTTAACCTATGAAGATTAAGACTTATATACATAATATGTATGTATGCCTATGTTAATGATAAGTATCATGAATTATTGAAATTTCTTAACATTTACATTTATCATTAGATAAAAAAAAAAAAAAAAAAAAAAAAAAAAAAAAAAAAAAAAAAAAAAAAAAAAAAAAAAGGAAGATGTTGTATATGTACATATGTATGTAAATTGAGATTACTATCACTCTATTTAATATACTCTTTAATATTGTATATACATATGTAAGTAGCAGTAAGCATTAATGTAAATTCATTATTGTATAATAAAGCAGTTGGTTATAAATACTTCACGCATAGAGAAAGGGACCTAAGGGAAAACAAATCAATTTTCACTTTTTTTTTTTAATGTGGTCAACATATGAGCATCGAATGAGATGCCCCAAAAGTGTTCCCTCCCAGAGATATGGGCGTTTTATGATGTGATGGTACACCAAAGATACACGTATTTAAATCTTTAAAATGGCTCTCTTGGACAAAACCTGTTCTTACCCTTAGGTCCCTTTCTATTTTGCGCGTCACATATATTATTATTTTAATTTTTTTTACTCTTTTTGAAATAAAAAATAAATTGCTAAGAATTTTCTCTTAAATTCGACTTACGCGACTTACGTTATATTTATCCAGAAGCACAAAATGCAACTCTACTCTAATCGGCATTAAGCAAACAGCTGCTTGAATAGCTGCATTATGACGTTCCACCCCTTCAATTTGTTTTGATTTTTTTTTTTATTAATTTTTTGCACTTCTTTTTAAAGGCCACATTAGCACGAACAAAAACTTTTTGTACAAAAAGCATACTATAAACTATTTTAGAGACAGAAAAATGCATAATTAAGCACATGTAAATTAATTAAAACAAATGAAAAAATCCATATTGCAACAGAACAAACTAACACAACGCTACACACACTTTTTAAAAAATAGTATAGGATGCAATTCAAGATATTCCAAAGAAATTATCATCCAGCTGAATTAATTGTGAAAATAACCTGCACTGTATTACTAATTTATGCTGTGTTACCACATCGATTTGCCTCGCATTATGAGTACCTGGATGAGGAGGATATATTGGATGCACTGGTGTCACAGGTAACAACAAATATATCGCAGCAACACATTGAAGAGTGTCAATATGAAGAGATACTGCGAGAGAACACTTACATGTTTACGCCACACTATCGGGATGAGCTGCTGAATGCCGAAGAAATATTGGCTGGAGGTGAATATTTTCCCGAAAATTGTAGATCCAAATATAGCACAGCCATAATAGTGCCTTATAGGCAGCGTGAGGAACAGTTGCATAAGTTTTTAATTTACATGCACAACTATTTGAGGCACCAACATGTGCACTATAGAATATTTCTCATAGAGCAGTATGACCAGAAGCCTTTCAATAGAGCTAAACTCTTCAATATTGGCTCAATTATAGCGGCGGAACATGAGTTTCCATGCTTAATATTGCACGATGTTGATTTGTTGCCTTTAAACTTGGGCAGTTTGTATGCCTGCACCGATTTGCCTCGCCACATGTGCGCTGCCTTGGATATGTGGCGTTTTCATTTGCCTTATCGGGGTCTGTTTGGTGGCGTTGTCTCGATAAGGACCCAACAATATCGCACAATAAATGGCATGTCGAATATGTACGAGGGTTGGGGTGGGGAAGATGATGATCTCTTTGAACGTTTAAAATCACGCCATATAAGTATTTGCCGTTTTGCACCGCATTTAAATGAGTATACTATGCTACACCATAAACCTGAGAAGAAAAATGAGAATCGTGTGGAACTTTTGCGCTTGGGAGCCTTACGCTTCCACACGGATGGTTTAAATTCCTTAGTTTATACCGAAAAAGGTAGACGTATACACAGTTTATTTACGCATATTTTAGTACATACATAAGTTAGGGAGCGGAAGATGATTTAAAGTATTTTATTTGATATTATGTATTTTCCTGCAAATTATTATTGTTGATTAGGTTTAAGAGGTTGAGAGGTTTTTAAAGAATAGAACGAAATTTCATTAATGTTAGAAACATTTGTTTAAAAATTATTAATTATATACATATAATGTGGGTGGATGAATTTGATTAGGATAGTTTAGGGCCGTAACCAAAAAAATTTAGAAAATGTACATAACATTTAAAAAGTTTTTATGAACTTCTTTAATTTATCGCATGCGATAAACTTCTATGAAATTAAAATAGATTTCTATAGAAAATTTTAACTTTCAAAAAATGAATAAAAAACTATTTTTAGCCATTTATTTATATCAAAAGTTAGTATTGAAACTTATTGCTAATAATTTTTAAGGTATTTTTAATACATATCGACCCATAACCGCCAAGAAAGCTTAACCGACACATTTTTTGGACTTTCACGATCGTTAATAACCGATTTTGGTGAAAAAAATTAAGTTCGAAAATTATGTCGCTTAAGCTTTTTTGGCACGATATAATGTGGGTGTATGAATTTGATTAGGGCAGTTTAGGGCAGTAACCAAAAAAATGTTTAGAAAATATACGTAAAATTCAAAAAGATTTTATGGACTTTTTTAGATTATCGCATGCGATAAACTTCAATAAAATTAAGATAGATTTCTATACAGATCTTTAACCTAAAAAAAACTAATAAAAAAATGTTAAGCCATTTATTTAGATCATAAATTAGTATTGAAACTTATTGCGAATAATTTTTTAAGATATTTTTTTTATTTATGGCATGCGATAGAAATCTTTCTAAACGTGCGATAAATTTTCTATTAATATTTATTTACAACACACTCATATCAAAAATATCACATGTAAGCAAACCTCCATTAAAAATTATTTATGGTAATTTGCTGTATAGTAAACATTTAGAGAATTTTATCGCAAGCAAGATTAATTACTTTACTAAATATACCTCTTATTAGTATTTTACATTATTACATCAATCTTCTGTAAGCTTGGAATAATAGCACACAAACACTAAAGTCTGTTAAAAGAAAACAAAAACGTTAAACGTTAAAATCATTTTCATATTAGTTTTTCTTTTAAGTCTAACAAAAAATAACAGAGTGGTAGCTGAAGATGAAACTAAGGTTGAAAAATTGTGCACTTTGTGAGCAAAACAGGCCATGGTGCGTTTTCATATAAATGCCTTTCTTGTTTTGTTTATTGCTGCTCAGTGTTTCTTCGTGTTGTAGTGCTACCGCTCTCTTAATTTAAGAACTAAGTGGTCATCTGAAGGATTGTTTAAATCTTCCAAAATCCCTAGTGTAACTGATGAATGCCGTCTAAAATAATTAATTTTAATAAATTTAATTTTACGTTTGTAGCTATTATAAAATTACTTAAGCTTAATAATAAAAGTATTAAATTAGATAAATTTTAAAGACACCATAAATGACAAGGAAGTAAAACACAAAAACATGTAGAACATATTTATGCATTTTTAAATTGTTTTAAATTTAAAAAGCAGCATTACAAAAAGTGTGAGTCTAACTTACAACTTAGTTTTATAGTAATAATTTTTTATTAGTAACGATTTCGTTTAACACTGAAAATAACAAGGGCTTGAAGGCAATAACTAGTTAAGTCGCTATATAGAAATAACTTTAAATTTTCAGTTAAAATTATTTATTGTAAATTTATGAAAAATTTGTTTACTTCTTAAATAAGAACAGTAAGTTATTTTCCAGGCACAGTGTGTCATTAAAAATGTGACTCCAGCAGGTTTGCGTTTTCGAACAAATTGAGCGATAATGTAAAAGAGCGGAATGAATTTGTGCGGCTTAACTAATTATTGCCTTGAACCCTTCAATTAGAAAATAAAAACTTATGAAAATACTTAATGCAAACGAAGGCAATAACACGCAAAATTAAATGAAAAAAGAAAACTATATAAATTTTTGAGTTTTTATTATAAACGTTGCGGCTACATAAAATTAAAAGGTAAAATAAAATAAGTTTCTGAATTGAGTATTTCAAATTCTTTTAAACTATAAAAAAGGCAAAACAAAAAACTATATAGGGAAAATTTTTACGAAAAACAAGTAGAAATTGGTCTCTTAGCCGAACATTATTAAAATTATTGAACAGCGGTGTGCTTAACACATCCCAGCAAAAAATGAGCATACAAAACATTAGTTACAGCCAAGGCGAATTCATTATAAGGTGACCTTATTACTACAACAATACAACTACACAAAAAACAACATGTAGCTTGCTATGCTACAAAACCAATCTGTCAGAAGAATTCTAAGCAAATTTTGACATTTTGGTTCGAATTGCTCAATTTGGCATCAACAGCTGATAATAAGCCGGGCGGAATAGGTCACCTGATATTGAATTCGCCTTGGTTACAGCATTGTTGAACTCAGTTCCAAGTAGTTATATTTGTGGTGAAACATCGATGAATTTAACACATGGTTGTCATAGGACGGAAGTGATCCAAATAACTGAATGGTTGTCTAGAATAATTTTTGATGTAAACAACAGCCTTAGAATATTAAATTCAGTATATGTCATGATTGGTAAGCAATGAAAGTGGTAAACCGTTGGAACTAGTTCCGACTTTTTTTGCTGGGATATGTATACTAATATTTTATTTAGCTGACACTTTCTTTTTTAAATTTCTTAAGCTTAAGTCTGATATTTTTTTAGAAGAAAAAAAAATTATACGTATTTTTTTTCATTAAACTTCTTGTAGTGGCTGAAAGCAAAATCTGGCAACACTGCAATGATATTTCCAATGTCACATACTGTGCACTTTTTTTATCCTAAGATGTGTGCGAAGTTGGGTAGGATCCGTTTGGATAAAAGTACGTGAAATGTAATGTTAAATTTTAATAGGCGTGTCCTCGCCCACTTTTCTAAACACAGAACTGTATGATTAAAAAATCCCCAAGGTGTGTGCAAAATTTCGTAGGAATCGTTTAGGTAAAAGTACATGTATAAAATATATTCCATTTTAGGGTTCCGTACACCAAAGGTGAAAAGAAATCCAATTGTTTGCGGCGATGTCTGTCTGTCCCTCCGTATGTATGTCTGTCTGTCTGTTTTTTTCTCGAGAACCATAAGAGCTACGTACCTGACATTTTCACAGAACATGTAAAATTTTGACCGCTACAACAACAAATGCATGAAAGTTAAAAATTAAAGGGTGTTCTAAAAAGAACAATGAAACATATTGAAAGCCTAATGTAATATACAGACAATTATATATAGAGGGCAATCATGAATAAAATTCTGCGTGAAATTTGCAACATTGCCCTGATAGAGGGCAATTATGACGCGATAATGTTTTCAAACGCACGATCCTCGTCGACGAACTAACGCGTGCTATGTATTTCTACCTTCGAAATCGCCAAAAAGAAAAAAATTCGCCAAAAACGAAAAAAGCGCCAAAAGTAAAAAAAAACGCTAGAACTAAAAAAATCATTAAAAATTGAAAAAAGGGCAAACACAGTTGCTTTACGACTGGCACATAGAATACAACTGTTCTTAAATTTTCATGGATGTGATTCCTCCCACTTTTTTGAAAATTACCTAAGTTGCAGATAAAAAACACAAGCGAACTGAGAAAAATCTCTTTCTTATGAACATTACAACAACTGTTATATAGTTTAAACTTATTCTAAAAGGACCACAATACACGCTGAAATTTAGTAGAACATCAATGCCAAGATATAAATTCATTTTCAAAACCAAATTTTATTTGAAAATTTGAATTGTCTGCTTACAGTAAACGATGAAGAAAATAATCATACAAAACATGTGTTGGTATACAAAATAAATAGTCGAACGAAAATTCTTGTTCGTCTTCTATAAACAGACAGTCTGCCGAAAGTAGAATTTTATGATCGAAATACATACATATCGTTATCTTCATTATTTTTTGAAAGCGAGATTTTTTTTTTATATTGAACAATAAAAAAATCGCGATTACAAAAAAAATTAGTCCGGGCTTTTCTATATTAAGGTTACGACGTATTAAAATATTTTCAATATAAATAATCATGACAGTTTTTTGTATGTTCAAACAGTATCTTTGTTAAATTTAAAAATTTTGGAATTAATTTGGACTGGATTATTTGGGGGATTCAAAAAGTAGTAGTAGTCATAAAGGTCATACATATTGTCATATTGTTTTAAATTATTTCATAAAATTATTATGAGTAGAATATGAATCATATTTGGCCTTAAAGGCTTGATTCTGAATTAATAATAAAAAATAAAAAAATTTCAATGAATTTACAGGACGAATATAATTAATTTGTATTCCGTCTATACTATTCGTAATAAAAGCAAAGAAATCAATTCACTTACCCGTACAATTGCCAGGAAAAAGTATTGTTGATTGATCAAAATGCAAAATGAACTGTTTGTTGATTGATGATAAAATTTGGACTGTTGATTGGTGAATAAATCAAAAGTTGAAATGCAGATAAAGTTGATGGACGTGTTTGTAATTGAGTTAATAAGTTGAATGTAAAGTCTTAAATATTTATTATTTCTTTGATTAAAATATATAATTTATAAATTATTTTAGCTACACTACAAAGAAAAATTGAATAAAATATTTCGTTCGTTTTTATCATAATATATATAATGATATATAGTAGATTCATATAATAATTTATGATATAATTCCGAAGATCATTAGTTTTTTTTTACTTAGTTTTTCGTTTGCTCTTGTGTGGGACAATCGTAAGACTACGTTTACACACGGAAATTTTAATTGAGAAACTTTTGAGTTGGTAGAAGAGAGAAAAGAAGACATTATATTTGCCTCTCTCGCTCTTGAACCAAAAATGTTGCTAAAACTAAAATTGCCGTGTGTGAAACCAATCTAAAAGTACTTCAATAAGTCCTAGTTTACACTATCCAAGTCTTATTGCTAAGCTGATTAGTTTGATGTTGAGAGAGACGGGGGAACATAAAAGTTTCTTTTCCCCTCATCTCTCTCTCCTAACAAATTAATCAGCTTAGCAATAAGACTTGTATAGTGTAAACTAGAACTAAGCAATAAAACTTTTAAATCATTTTAGCTGAATTTACCCATTTGTTAAAAAATTTTTTTACGTGTAGTATCTCTCTCTCTCATGTAAAAAATTTATACGCACAACAATTTTGCTCCAAACAAATGGGTGAATTTAGCTTTAGTTTCATTATTTTTTTCCCCAAACATATAAAACACACATACAAACATACATACATATGTACATATGTTTACTATTTTTATAATTATAGTAATAAATAAAATTTTTAGTAAATATAAGATTTGTCTAAAGTTATTCTTAATCAAAATTTGAATAAATTTGATTTAAGAATATCAACTCTTACGGCGCAGCATCCATTAAAAATTTAAAACAAAAGCATCACACAATAAATATGATAAATATGTATAGTAAGTAGATAAGATATTTTTAAGGGAATGTTATTTTCTTTGACACAATTTTTTACTATTTTTTTTTTGTATAAAATAATAATCACAAGAAGTTTTTTGTTTAACCAACCATTATTGTTTTATACAAACTTTTTTTTTGTAAATTTCTTTAGGCTTAATTTAAAAAACTCAAGATATCTTGTTGACTTAAGGTATTTAAGTTATTGGTATCATGAGATTGTTGAGCGTTCGTTGATGACGTTTGTGGCATTAAAGGTGTCATACTTGAATTTGATGAGTTCATTAGGGAATTCATGTTCATAGTTATAGAATTGTTGCCCATTAATGGGGTATTAACAGTCGTTTTCATTTGTTGATAACCAGCAGGATAAATATAATCAACTGTAGGTTTTTGCAATGTATACGTATTGGCTTGAGTGTTTGAGTTTTTCTGTTGCTGCTTTTGTTTCGAGTTACCGAAAGGATCTAAGTCATCTAGTGAAGAAAAATTGTTGTTGGTTGTGTTCGTGGCATTATTGTTAGCAGTCGTTGTCGTTGTTGTGGGAGCTGGTAATTGATGGTTCATTACCAACGGATTAGCACTATGCCAGGAATTTGTTGTCTGTTGCCAGTTGTTTTTGCTAGAATTGTTGTCATTGGTGTTGTAGGGACTATGTGGATTGTTAACTTGTTTGGATAAATTGCTGCCGTTTGACATGCTGGAGACATTTGAAGTCATAAGAGAAGATAAAATGTCTGGCTTGGCTGTGGAACTGTGAGAGATTCTATAAATTACATAGACAACATTTTAATGTCACACATTTTGTACTTTTTGGTTTATTTTAATGATAAAAATATTTAATCAAGAACGTTGTTAAAATTTCGTGTTAAAACATTCCAATAAATATTTTAGTGTAGAAAATTTTTTAAAATATATGTATATATATATATTTCCAAGTTTTTAAAGGTTTTTAAAAAAAAACGTTTAGCAAAATTTAAAATAAATTATAATTTTTTCTTTCGAAATTCAAAGTGAAATTTGTATTTAAAAAATTTTAATACAAAAATTTGTTTTATAAACTTTTTATAGATATCCTTAGCATATTTGGGAAAAATGTTTCTACTAAAATTTATATGACAAAAATTATTTAGTACAAGCCTTATTCAAAATTCTTATGAAAAATTTAAGCAGCATTTTTTTAAGTTTTAATGAAAATAGTAATAAAATTTTTTTTATATTTGAAAGAGCAGAATTTTGTAGACAAAAGTTTTTGTTCGTAAAATTTTTGCGAAAAGTTCGTTCCCAAAAACTTCCCACTCTTTTATGTTTATTTAAAAAAACAATGCAAAACATTGGTATTAACGTTTTTAATAAAAAAATATTATAATATATAAAATTGTACTTACTTTAGTTGATCTTTAGATTTATTCAACTGTAAGTTATCACTATGTTGAGATCTATTATTCGATGATTGACTAATAGAGAAACCAGAAAACATGTCATCGTTATTACCGCCCTTAAGAGTTGATTTCTCCAATTCATTCGCCAAAATTTCGGAAGCATCTCTGGGTCTGAAAAAATTGTTTTGAAATCATTACTTGCTACTAAATTTTGTATGTGTAAAACAAACTTATTATCCCTATTTATGGTAGACAACTGTTCCAATTTCTCACGCTGTTCCTTTTCCACACGGGCGAACATTTCCTTTATTAAAGCCACAATAGTGTTAAATTGTGCAATAGTTAAGCCGTTCTCCACACTTAAAGGTATCAAGAATGGAATACACTTATGAGCCATGACATCTTTAGTGATACCCAATTTGGTATTTGTCATGGCAATTTTGTATATACCTATTTTTAAATTAAAATACGATTTTTTAACTTATTAAATAAACTGATTTGAAAAGGGTGTCTTACCTATAATGGCCATAACTATGGCTGGTTCGCGACTTTGTATTTGCTGTAAAAATGGCAATATCTCATCTAGCACCAGCCATTTATCTAGATTTTCCAATAGTTTACCAATTGAAATCAAACAATTAACCTTCACAGATACATTTGAAGTCGTCAAACACAATTTCTTAATTCTTGGTATCACTGCGTTCTTCATCGCATTATAATCAATTAAAGTGGAAAATGTTGGCAAAACATTTAGACACAATTCTTGTATTTGTGGCATATCACATTCTAACGAACGATAGAGTAAAGGTAGCACATGCATTTTTACTTCATCGGCCGGTGTTAATTTCAATAGTAAATCCATTTTTTGCATAAAAATTAGTAGAATTTGTATGGGTTCGGTGAGTTTGAAGATTGGTTTAAGGTGGGGCAGGATATGCTCACAATATTCCTTTTGGCTACTCATTTCGGCAATCAATAAAACGTTAGGCAATACAAAGGGTATCATGGGTGAATTGACAAATTCTTTTACCAAATGCGGTAGAATAGAGTGGAGATTGACACGATGTGGCAGAGTGGGTATAATTTGTGGTAGACCTTTGTAAAATTTTGATTTTTGTAAATTATCCCATTGATAGAGTGAGTCCAAGTAACTGAGAGTCTTTACGCCAACATCGTGGAAATAAGTGACCTTGGAACAAAAGTGAAATTGAAATTTTTACTTAATAATGCTCCAGGTGAATCATTTAAAACATATTTTACTAAATTATAAAAGTATTTTTTTTTGTTAAGAATTGTTAAATATCAAAAAGTTGAATATAGAAAATATTGGAGCAAGCATTTTCAGCATTTTCAATTCAATTACCTCTTTTAATTCATGCAGTTTTGTTCTTAAATGTGGACTAGGATGTAATAAGGCCTTTAAGCTTTCGATCAGCTCACTAGGCACCGCATTCATGGGTGGATATCTACGCTGATTCAAGTCGTTGGCATAGCGCCTAAAGGCACTGTAGTCGTTGCCAAATACTTTCATAGGTTTACCCGCATATATTGTAAATATTAGCACACCCAAAGCGAAGAGATCACTGTCAGTTGAATTGATATTATTTAAAGCAATTTCTGGTGCACAATATTCCAAGGCAGGTTGTGCCAACATGTGCATAGCAGTTGAATACTCTTTGCAAGGCCAGTATGGCTTACCATCCGGTTGCGGTTGATTAGCTACACAAAAATCAAAACCAAACAATTTCCAAGAACGATTTTTGTTAATAACAATTGTCTCTGCACAAATATTGCGATGCACTATTTTTGCATCGTTGTGTAGAAACAACAAGCCGTCGAAAAGTTGCAACAAGCCATGGCGTATTTCAATATCGTAAAGTTTTTTCTCCGCCCTAACTTGATCGCCCACCACATTGGCCAGAGAGGCAAAAACAGGTTCTGTGGCAAAAGCCAATGAGTCACGGCTTTCTTCCAAAGGATGTTGTACAGTTAAAACATGAGGATGCCGTATTTTCGTCAGTTGCTGTACACCTCTGCGCATCGATTCCAGAATTGCCTCTCTGTCCTCTTTGGACCACCGATCCAAAGACTTCTTTTCAAATACAAATACAGATACTTCTTGCTTCGTGGATTTCTTACAACCATTGTAAACTTTCCATAGTAACCCCACACCAGCAGTACATGTTTGTTCCAAAACTTCATATTCACGGGTTACATTGTTGCCTGGCAGAACTCCGGACAGCTGGGAGACAGTTGTGTGTACCGTGGAATAGAATTTGTTTATTACATCCATTTTGAGTTTTTTGGGAATAGCTATAGGTAGTGGGAAATTTAGACTTGTTGCACTTTGTTTTTAAGACTTATATAAAATTTTGTTTAATGTCTGAAGAACAAATTTATAAAATTTTCACTTTTCCCTAAAATTTTCCTCTTTTTAGCTTTTGTTTTTCTGACTATCTATCTCACAAATCAATATTTGGTTGGGAGGAGTACGTTCAGTGCAAGTGTGGCATTGAAGCGTTTTTATTGGCAGTTTTAGTCAGAGACTTTGTTAAACTTAACTGTAACAATTCCCAAAAAGCACCAAACTTCATTAAGTTGCGAATTAATTTCTCATTAAAAATTTATTACATACATTATGATTTTCTTAATTCATTGCATTTTTTAATTGAATTTGCTTACAACTTCGCATATCTTAATTAATTTTATATGTGTTTATTGCCTGATATCCAACGGTATTAGTTGAAGTGAAGCGTTAAGCAAATAAACGAAAATTCGGTATGTGGCAAGACTTGAGTAGAGAAAGAACAAACTGTTTTTAGAACGGCAATGCAGTGGGAGATGTTTACAATTGTTTAACTAAGACACAAACCTTTGAAAACACTATTGCAATTGATAGGCTGATATGATAGCCACATTCTCTGTAAACCTTTATTTTTTAAGCAAACATCGTTCTACACACTGTAAATAATACATTTAAGTTGAAATATACCAAAGTATAACCTAAATTAAGCTATTATTCCAAAGGAGATTAGAAGTCCAAAAAAAATTAAACCGCAAGTCATAGTGCTATATATAACTTCCTGAAAAATCTCACAAATTAATTGACATTTTGACCAGGGGTACTATCGAATATGTAGATTACGGAGGTACCATTAACTCAAAATCAGCTTATCTCGACTTAAGCACTTTTTGCTTTTGGCCACAGACTTAATGCTAATATCTAATCTAATCTAATAAAATAATTTTTTAAAAATAGGAAAATAGAATCAATTTCAAATATACAATGTAAGAACTTCAAGTTAATTGCTTAGTGCAAGTATGTATGTATGTCTAGTTTATTTTCATAATTGTGACATACAATAGCAAATTCTCAAATATAAATCATTACGTTAATAACAGCTGGTTTTTTTGCGTAGAACTTTCGTTATAGAAGAATGCGCATGAGGCGGATGCTTACATATTTTTTTCTAGAATATTTGTCCAGCAAACACGTGTTGCCTTTCAAATTTATGATATGCGAAAAATATTTTATTATAAATAACGCATTTGGTAACATACAATGCCTTTTATGTTATCAAAGATTTAAGGAAAAAAAAGGAATATGCTATTAAAATACATTATGATGCTTTTCACAGCGATATTCATAAGTTTAATGGTAGGGAAGGAAAATTTAAATAAAAAAAATTTTAAATAAAAATACAAATATTTATTTTGAAAATATAAAAAATAAATAGTTAATAGTCAGTGGACCATACCAAAATAAAGTTTGAAAAAGTCTTTTACAATTGACTGTTTGCTTAGAAAATGTTTTATTTTCAATTAATATTTTAACTGTGTGGATTTGTGTTTGGTGGGTGGCTCGCAAACTCAATACATTGACAGTTCACCAATACATTCACAGTGCCCACCAATAGTCTAGACTCTAGACTATGTTATGTTGCAAAATTATTTAAAACAATGTTGTACATATGTATTTTGTTCCACAGAATATAGTACTCAGGTGAAGGATATAGTATTTATGATTTGTCTCTATGATTTATTTTTAATTATGACGATAATGTTTTCTAAATAAATTGATATTTTTTTATTAGGCCGCGTTTACATCTGTGTGCGTTGTGCCAAGTAACTTTGTTTTTTTGCAATTAAGATACATCTTTGATTTAAAAAATTCTGTTTGGAAAAGAAGTCATTAATATTTGTCTCTGAAACCAAAAGAGGCCAACAAACGTATAAAAGAGCACTTAAAAACTTGATAAACAAACAAATTAAGTCAAATAATAAAAAATTTTTGTTCGAGAACAAACACTTTTAATAGATCGTAAACAAAGTAATACTTTCTTGCCATAACAAAGACAAAAAAAAACATCCTTAATATTTGAGTTTTCAAGTCACGGCTGGCATAAGAAATGTGAAATGCAAAATTAAGCTTTGATTTATATATGTCCGTACGAGTGTTATTTTTATAACTTTAAGTTTAAAATATTGCATTTGCAACTAAATATTTTTCTATAATAAGTCTTAGTTTACACTATGCAAGTCTTATTGCTAAGCTGATTAGTTTGTTAGGAGAGAGAGAGATTAAGGGAACAGAAACGTTTCTTTTCCCTCGTCTCTCTCTCCAACAAACTAATCAGCTTAGCAATAAGACTTGCATAGTGTAAACTGGGACTAACGAACCCTTGGTGTGATATTATCACATGTTACATTGTAATGTTATAATTTGAGCTGGCTGCCATTTTGTTATGGTATATACAGACTTAGCAACGTGTTTTTGCAACCAGGCAGGTCGCATTGTCGGTTGCGTAGTGTGTAGTCTTGTTGATGGTTGCTTTCGAAGTTGCAAAAGTAGCTCATTTTTCATAAAAAGTTTATTTGAAAGACATTAATTGGAAAAAATTATATCGCTCAAGTGGCCACCTCCCGAGTTGATGCAAAATTGCTTTCGTTTTAAGGCATTTCGAATTGTTGCTTTTAAAACATCTGACTATCTACCATAGCTGTTCTAACTTATTTAACAGTTTCATTATATGCGAGCAGACAGCGTTCAGCGTTGGGCAGGTGTCCTCGGTGGACTTGTTTCTCCTATATAACTTGTCTCTGCAGCTATTCATTGTCTTATTAAGACAATGTTCTCATTTGTTTTATTTATTTTAATTTGATAGAAACAAACCCTTTTCTTATTATTTATTTTTATATTTTTCTATGCGAAATTTTTTGCTTTCCATACAAGCTTTATCTCTACATGATCGTCTTTATAAGTTTATAAGCAAAGTTTAATGACTCCTTTTATTTAGAAGCTGAGATAAATCAAATTCCTATTTGTTGTTATTCCCCGTAAATCTAAGATAATGTTTTTTTTTTGCATGATTATTGCGACGAACCGATTTAGTCATTTATTTATTTTTTATTTGCATGTTGCAAGTAAAGTACATGCGAATTATGTACCTGTTGATGTTGGTGTTTAAACTCTTTCCAGACACTTGTGGAATATTAATTTTGTTATAAATTATTTAACAACGCTCAAATGACAAATAGTGAAAAATTTACCTTAACGAACAGTCAAACAAAACTAAAATGAATCACGCAAAATAATTGCTAGAATCGATTTTGGGGGCTACTCATAAATTACGTAACGCTATTTTCGGGGTATGTATGTATATATGAAGTTATATTCTTTATTAATGGCGTAGTTCTTACTTATCATCATTCAAGTAGTAACAGTTAACAGCCAAATCTAAATTAGAGCGTCAAGCGTTACGTAAGAGCTATGAGAACTGTTAAAATGACGCGCTATTCAAAATAAAATGTTTTATTGTAATACCCATATTCATTCTTTTTGTTTTGTTTTTATTTCACTCACTTCAAAGAACGAAACAAAACAAAGTCAAGCAATTTGTTTCGTTTATTTTCGTACTCTGTACCCGGATTCAGTAACTTTTTGCGAACCGAAAATCGTAATATTTATCGATTTATTTATTCGTTTGCCATAACGATAATGTGATTCTGTAGTTTCGATTTAACAATAGTGTACATCTGTATTTTACTCATTATTTAATTGTATATCATGTAGCACCCCATATACAAAATGGCAAAATAAGCGAAAAGCACCAAAAATTATTCAAGAAAAACCAAATGAATTTAAGATTATTAAATTACTTTTTTACTTCAACCGACAGCGAATATCGTTAAAATATGTTACTGAATAGCAAAGTCGATAAATTTTCGTGATATAAGATTATAGCGATACGATTATGGTAATAAAAGTTACTGAATCCGGGTACTGGTCTTAAGTGCAAAGAAATCAAAACAAAAATAAATTTATAACTGTAATAGTGTCGATTATTTTTGTTACGAAAATCACGTCCTAGCTCCTGTGTCGTGACATAAATAGCATAGCTATAAAAAAATCATACAAGCTGTGTTTTATTTTCAGTCGAAAGCCAAAATTACTTTTGTTCAAAACAATTAAATTATTTTCTAGCTGCATACTTACATATCAGAGCTATAAATGTATCATTCTTTTATGATTTAAATTCGTTACGAATTATATAAATTTTGAATTAATTCTTTTCATAAAAAAAAAATAATTGAATGAAATTTGAATCAATTCAAACGAATTAGGCAAAAATTAATTTCAATTCGTTTCCAATTCAAATGAATTTGTAGAATGAGCTGCAATTCAAATGAATTTGTTAAAGTGAAGTGCAATTCGTTTGAATTGAATTAATTTTGCATTCATTCAAATGAATTAGAACCATCAATCAATTCAATTCAAATGAGCTGGTAATGAATTGCTAATTATTTTTTATAATTCATTTGAATTAATTCAAAATCAATTCAATTCAAATTAATTGGAAATGAATTGCAACTCACTTTGTTAAATTCATTTGGATTTGAAGCGAATTGCAATTCATTGGATAAATTCATTTGAATTGACTCAAATTTCATTCAATTAATTTTTTTTGTAAGAAAAGAAGTTATTAAAAATTTTGCTAATTCAGGGGGTCTACTGTGTAATTCGAAACGAAAGAAAATGTTTTCGAATTTTTATGCTTATAACATGTAAACTCGTAAGCATTTCCTTTAGTTTCGATTTACAGAGTCAAAAATGAATGCTTCATTTACAGCTCTGCTACATATTTACGTTTAAAATAAAGTACATTTAAGGCTCAGTTAGCAGACTGTAACGCAATGTAACTGTAATCTAGGAAACAGCTGATCGATATTTTTATATGAAAAGTAGGTTACGTTACATTACATCTCTATAACCATTTTCATTATTTTTCACATAACAAAATCGATCAGCTGTTTCCTACCGTTGCAGTTACATTACATTACAGTCGGCTAACTGAGCCGTAATGGAATGTAACTGCAACAGTAGGAAACAGCTGATAGATATTGTTATGTGAAAAGTAATGGAAATGGTTATAGAGATGTAATGTAACGTAACCTACTTTTCATATAAAAATATCCTACATTACAATTACATTACCGTCGGCTAACTGAGCCTTTACTATTCATGTGCAAAGGCAAAACAAAATGGTGAAATAGTTCCCATTGTTTTTATTTTGCTTTTGTTTCACTTCCAGCAAAGAACAAAACAAGACTGTTATTTACAGTCAGCTGATGAGAGTTGCCATTTTTAGTTAATTTTTAAGTAATACAATTAATAAAAGGTTTTTAATTTAAAATGGGTTTTAAAAGATTTTAAGTGTGCAGCTATAGTTGAGAATATTACAATTAAAAAAAGTTTGCAATTCATAAAATTTGTAGCGAGTAATATTGCGGCAATGGAGTGTGTTGCGATGCTTATGTAAAAAATATTTTATACGCTTAAATGCCTGAATTTAAGTTATTCCCAGTATACTTTAAAGTATATTGTGTGATTTAAAAAACTTCTTTTTAGGCAATTTGAGAGGCTGAGAAATACATTTTGACAAAAATATTTATTATTCTATTATATTTCATGGGTTGAACATGTACTCGTACGTGCATACTTATGTACGTATATAATGTATTCAAATAAAAATTAGCTCCGCAATTAAAAAACTTCATTTATAATAGATATTTTAAAATCGAGCTTAAACGCTGTCTTTTCATTGTTCATTAAAAATAGAAAAAATGTCCTTGAAGTTAAACTATAAATCGCACAGTTCACTTCAGTGACTGTGTTATAAATATATTTAGATACTGATATGTATAAATTTAAATGTTTAAATGCATAAAAATAATTGTGTAATATAATTGTTTTATATCAAAGCAAATTCCGTTATATATGCACACATACATAAATACATATTATGTAAATATTGTACATACAATTTACGATATCTAAAGCTGTTACTTTTACGTTACACTTTTATGTGCATCAATATTTTTTGTTTGTTTTAGAGCTGACAATATTAATATTTTGCTATTAAAATTTTTTTTCACTCCATTTTTATTTACAATACGTAAAGCATTAAAAATTCATTTGAAGCCCAATATGAATATTTAAAGGTGTTTTTCTGTTTTTTTTTTTAATAAAGATTAGTTTATTCATTTGAAAAAATATCCATTTCAAAAGTTCGTTTGTTATAAATTCTTAAAAAAAAAAACACTTGCAACACATACTCGTACACGCTCCAACTAAAGCTTTGTAAACTATGCAACTCGTGTTTAAATTTTATTTTAAACAAATGAAGTAGTAAATCAAAAGAAGCGTTGTAAATGATAAAGAATGTCTTGCGAATTCAATTCTTTAGTCTCAATGCCACGAAAAAATCCCAAGCTGGTTTAGAGACAGATCCATTTTTAATCATCATTTCTTTCAAAAAAAAAAAAAAAAAAAAAAAACAACACAAATCTACACAAATTTGTTTAAAATGAGTTCAACTCAGACAGACTTAATGAACAAAGCAGACACGCCATTATATGCACTCTACATACGTGATGGATTGATACGAAAAGATAAAATAACAAAGCAATAACAAAATCACATAAATGTTCATTTGTAAATCAAATAAAAATGAAAAATAAAAGCCAAATAAAAATAAAATCAAATAAATTGCACCAATACTACATAAAAAATAAAAGAAAACCAGCCATACTTTTTATACTCAAAAACAATTTATGACTTGACAAAAAAGAATGACAGTAACGATTAAAATGAATTTACGTCGAAAGCATTTTAAATAAATGATTAGAACGATACAAACATAACGTTACAAGTGTTTACAAATCTTACGAAAAAATAACGTATTAAAAATTATATTAAAATTCAGTTATGGAAAGTTTCAAAGTCTTATTTGTTTCAAAAGCATTTTGCTTAAAAAGAATTTCTACTTGAATCGTAAGCCTTTCTACACTGCAAAAAAATTCATGCCAGATTTTTCTTGCTACTTCTTTCGTAAAATAAAAAAACTTTTCTAAATACACATTACGAAATAAATTTGAACATATATATATATATATAGTGAAGTTATTATATACTTATCTATAGAAAAATAAAGGTATCGACAAATTTTCTATAGAAAAGTAAAGCTATATATTGTTTTTTTAATTAAAAACAACTATATCGAAAATATTCTGTGGAAACACTATCGGTAACATTGTCCATAGCTTCCCTATAGAAAAGCAAAGTTATCGATAAGCTTCCTATAGAAAAATTAATTTATCGATAATACTCTGCAGAAAAGTACTTCACTGTCGATGATTTTTCAATAGAAAAATAGAAGTATCGAAAATTTTTCTATAGCAAAGTAAATTTATCGATAATCTTCTACAGAAGAGCGAAGTTATCCAAGACTTTTCTTTACAAAAATAAAGTTATAGACAACTGGTATACAAAAAAATAAGGTTATCGATTGCTTCTGTAAAGAAAAGTAACGATATTGATAACATTTCTACAGAAAAGCAAAGTTAAAAAGTGTTTAATTTCCTATGGAAAAGTAAAGTTATCGATAACCTTCTATTGAAGAGTAAAGCTGTCGATCGATAAATTTTCTATAAAAAAGTAAAGTTATCCCAGACTTTTCTTTAGAAAAATTAAGTTATTGAAAATTTTTTTTTATAGAAAAAAATTTATCAATTGCTTTTGTAAAGAAAAGTAACGCTATGGATAACTTTTCTACAGAAAAGTAATATTATCAAAATTTTTTCTATGGAAATGTAAAGTTATCGATAGTAGTATCAATAGCGTTCCTATAGAAAAACAAAGTTATCGATAACTTTCCTATTAAAATGTAGGCTTATTAATAATTTTTCTATAGAAAAGAAAAGTTATTGATATATTTTCTTTAGAAAAGTAACGTGATCGATAAGTTTTGTTTTTAAGAAAGCTATGCTATCAATTATGAAAAAACAATAATAGTAAATCAATAAAATTAAATTCAACTTAAATTTTTCCGTATGAAAGTCATCGAAAGCTTTACTGTAAAAAAGTTGTATTATTCTTAATTTTTTCAGAGGCCAACTAAAGTTTTCGATAAATTCGTATAGAAAAATAAAGTTATCAACAACTTTTCTACACAAACATAAAGTTGTGAATAAGCTTTGTAAATAAAAATAAATATTTAAATATATTTTGTATGTGTATTAAAGCTAAGTTTTAGATAAGTTTTCCATACAAACAATTTAGATATAAATATTTCACAAGAAAATTAAGTTATCGACCACATTTACGAAGAACTCAGAGCTTTCATGAACATCACTCTCACATAGAAAAGTTATCCAAAAATTTGAAGCTGTTGGTAGATTTGCTATTGAAAAGTGTTTTTTGTATAATTTCATAAATAATTTATTTCTTTTTTTATTTTAAGTACATTTGTATTCAATAATTCGTCAATATATTTTATATAATTTTATTTTCTAATGCCAAACTCTAAAAAGGATTTTTTGGTATAAACAAAAACTGATTATTTTCCACTTTTTCATCGAATGGCATTTTTAAAAGCTTTTCAAGTTTTGTTGACAATATGATAAAACGCATTAGGGTTTTTTTCTGCCAGATTTTATTTATCGTTTCACTAAAGAGCGTTAATTGATTTACACTACACAAGCTTAAAAACAAATAAATATAAAATTTATCAAGCTTATTTTTTTTTTGAAATTTATTTTTTTTTTAGCGACAAAATACTTACACTCGGACATTATTGCTTTTTTTATGCGCAAAATATTTACATATTTAAATAAATTAAAGGCTTGAATATCTAGAATATTATCGCGAAACAACCTTGTTGATAAGCTGGTATTTAACCACAAGGAAGTCGTCACGTGACTTTTTCTTTTTGAAGGCACAACTGCTTGTTGCAACTTTGTCTTAAATAGTTTTTGTTTAAGCCAAGTCAAACCAGTTTAATTTTAAGTTCAGTTTAAGAAAGGACAACTTTTGTTCTGTACTCCACGTGGAATGTCAAAGTTGGGAGTCACAGTGACACTGGCGTACTAACACATATAAATTTATTTTATTTTATAATTGTGCTAGGGTTAGTTTTAAATACAAATAAGCTAAAGCTTAACCTATTTTTTCTACAAACTTTAAGAATTTTGGAAAGCATATTTTATTGGCCTTAAAAACTAATGTTGTTTTTTATTTAACTTGGGAATTTTTTTAAAATAAAATTTTAATATATAGAGATAATAGATACATATGTCGTATTAGCATACAAATATATGTACTAGTACATATGCATATATTTTAGATTGAAGATATCAATATGAATGTAATCTGTTGATTGTTATATTTCATTCGTTCTCAATAGTTCTTTTGCGCGACTTACAACTGCCTTTATATAATGCCTAAAAAAACTTTCATAATAAATTATTAATCATTTACATATTTCTGTTATAAATCAGCTATAAACATAAATAGGTATGTATGCATGTATGTTTGTATGTGTGTGTGTATGTATGCGTTGAATAACAGCTCTGTTGTCACAGTAGTTGTTTTTTAAATTAGGTAACAATGGTGTATGATGTTACATTCCTTTTCGACACGCAAAGCTTACTTTACAAATTTTTGATTCAGCTTGGAGATTAGAATTTTTTCTTTTCCCTATTACTTGCTGTTATTTGAAACTGTTCGCCGGGAAAAATTTCTCGCGGAATTTTATTCATGATTGCCCGCACTATCATTTGTTCCCGGGGAATAATCCTCCTATTTTAAGTAGCTGTGGAATAAGAAAATGCGGGAGAGAGTAAAACCTGCATGAGCAGAGTTCAGAGAGCTGCAAGAGTTCAGCAATAGAAATTTAATAAAAATTTTATGTTTTCATTGCCAATAAAATTGTGTATCTGTGTATAAATATCTGTTTTTGTTTGAATAAAAAATAAAATGCGTATCTATTCGCAAGAACGCGAAATAACTTTATGCTGAGAAAGTGGAGCGTAAACAGAGCCAGGCTCAGATGAAAATTGATTAAATTCCCAATGACTATAGATCTAAAGGAAATTGTAAATTTTATAAAGTTTTTCTTATCAATCTTGTTATTTTCCATTTACCTATTGTGTGAACTTAAAGGAGGTGTGCAAATTTTATTGCTTTAGTATTTTTTCTGCAAGCAGAAGTTGATGTGCGCCTAAAACAAAAGGGAAATATGTATAACATTCCAGTGCTTATTTAGACTTTTTGTTCTAAATAAATGCTTATACCATATTGTTCAAGGCGAATTCATTGTCAGGTGGTCTTTTCCGCCCTGCTGATAATTAGCTGTTGATGCCAAATTGAGCAATTTGAAGCAAAATGGTAAAATTTGCTTGGACATCTCCTGACATATCGGTTTTGTAGCAAGCAAACTACATGTTGTTTTTTGTGTAGTTGTATTGTTGTAGGGAAAAAACTCCCCGGGTAATTGTTATTCATAATTGGGCTGTTATTTATTTGAAATCTTATACTTTGAACTATACTTGTAAGTTTGAATGAATTCCTAGAACTAATTACAATTTATCATTAAATTTCCACTGAATTCAATAGCCTGTGAATTGTAACTGCTAAAAATTGTAAATTTCAATAGATATTTTTATAAATGGACAGACGAAAATAAATATTTTTGATATGTATTTTTTTTTGTAATGTAAATACATTTGTAAGAGAACATTATATTTATATTAGCTTAACTTTTGTACAATATTTCAACATGTTATCCCACTTGCTCACTAAAGCGAAGAAATTTCGTTACAAAATTGTTCGATATTTGTTCGCAAATATAAAAGAATTAGAAAAAAAAAATGATCTTCTCTCGACAGTTTCTCGAGTATGTGAGGGTAGCCTAGTGGATGTGTGCTAGTCTGTTAGTCTAGAGGTACCGTCTTCAAATCTTGCAGCGTAAATTAAAGAATTAAAAAATAAATAAATTAAAAAAATAAAATTTCGTTTGTTAATTTTTCTGCTGCTTTTTGCCATATCGAAATTAGTTTGATATTGACTCACTTGTGATATTGCTAGCAAACCTTCGAAATCTAATGTTTTTAGGAACTTTTTTCGATTGTCATTCTCGTTAGTTTTACACAAAAAATGTTCGAGATATATTCGAAATCGATGTCATTAACGAAAGTCTTGGTCAAGTGGGAAATGTATGTGTGTAGGTGTATATAAATACATACTACAAAGATTAATATATTAAGATTTATTTAAGAAGAAATTAATTGTTTAAATAAATATTGACAATATAAAAATTTTGTTTAAACATGGTCATGTATTTTGTCAATGTTCACAAATTAACTAAAATGTAAAAAAAAATATAATATTTAATTGAAGCCATTTAATATGAAACACATTTCGCTCATTTACCAAAACAACGTCATAACTCAAGAAACAACATAAGGTAGTAAATACATAAGTATGTATGTAAGTATGCATTTGTTGTTTGGTTAATTTTTGCTATTGACGTCTTTAGGACTTTTTGTTTTCTTTTACAGCTTCGACTATTATTATTTTTTTAATATTTTAAAGTATCTGGGAGATATTTAGATGCTAAAATGAAATAAGATTAAGCATATTTGTGTATCTTTGCGTTACACAAACAATTCGGTGTCAAACAACTGCTTCTAGTCAAGTTAGATTTTGTGTTTATTTAAATTTGTGTTTCAGCCTTTAGTTTTAAGTTAGTTAAGTTAGCAATAATTATATACATACATACATATGTACATATTATGTAAATGTATTACTATTTTTCCTTATTTGTTCTCACTATTTGGAAATAACCAGTCATGTGTTGTTTGGCTACACGTGTCTGAGGCAACTAGATCCAAATATGTACATTACTTGCAAAAAATGAACAAGAATGCTGTAGTTATACGGCTATACCGAATTTTGTATACCCTACATTAGAAGAGCGGAGAAGATTTGTCAAGCTCATCAAATGTGAAATTGTTATTTCATTGTCGGAGTCATATTTCTCTCCGCCGAACCATTTCTTCAGATTTGCAAACAAGAAACAGTAACTCCAGGCTAAATCCGGAAAATAGGGCGGGTGAGGGAGCAATTCGTAACCCAATTTATGGATTTTGTCTTGGAAACTGCACATTTGTGTCCCCTGCATTATCCCTGTGAAAAAAATGTTTTATACATATTTTACTTCAGTGAAGAAATAAAAAAACGTAATTTATTTTTTTACTTTGATATAAAATTTTCAGAAATTAGAACCTTTAGTTCTAATTACACACCGATCTGTACTTTAAAAATAAAAAGTTCTAATTTCTGTACAGTTCTTGGAGAGATTTCTAATATTTGAGTTGCTACTGTAAAAAAATCTCTTAAATGTGAAACAAACCGGCAGCCCTGCCAACAATTACATGTTCATATGTTTGTATGTTTGTAAGGTGTTATTGTTTACATTTAAAATCTTAAGCCATGTTGTTTTTGCATGCCTGCAAGTACAGCGTTTGAGTGTGTGCGCGTGTGTGTGAGTGTTAGCATATTTATTTGCTCATTCTCATGCATAAATGTAATGTTAGTGCAAGCTATTGTAATAACTGACAGTTTTTTTGGCATTTTATTTATTTTAATTTTTTTTTTTATTTTGTTGGTTGCTATTTTTTTTTAACGTAGCCGAAAGTGTTAGATACCTAAGTATTTCTTAAAAAAATAGCAACACTTACCATGTGATAATGAATAATACACATAAAGCAGAAGACAACGTCAGTCAGTAACAGCCACCTGCTGGAGGGGAAACAGAGGGGAAGGAAAATGTCAACAGCCGCAATTGAATACAATTCTATTCATAAATTTGATTTGTTGTTTTTTTTCTTGTTAAAGCTTTTTATTTTCCTACCAAGTTTCTGCTGTTGCCGTTAACTAAAAACGAAAGACATTATCATTATAATGGTAATAATGACGATCGTGCTGATGATGATGACAATGATAAATATAATTGTACATTTTCGTTGTTATGTGTGATAATGATCATTAATTGCCAACAATTGAGCCAGAGATATTCAATAAAATAAAATTACATTCAATATGAGTAGGTATTTCGAGTAAGTGTTGGAATACTTACTGGCAAGCATTATGTGTTGTTGTATTTTATAGGCTGCTTGAGTCAGCCAGCCAGGCAGTAAGGCAAAGCTTGTGTGTTTATTTAAATTGTAAGTCAGTGAATTTTGAATTTTTTACAATTTTAGCTTTTTCATTAAAAAAAACGCGCTTTTCAAGTGCCTTTCGTTGCTTTTTGCACAATCCGTAAGAGTTGAGTCTGTTTGTGACAGCCCAGCAGCAAGGTTCTGAACGTGTTCTGTTGTTTCTTTCCTTATAATATTTTATTTTAGTGATTAAATAACTGAATCTTATGCAAGTGTTTTCTTAATATATTAACGAACTTCTAATTACTAAAGATGTTAATTGAAAACTCATATATAGTATATTGAAAAATATCAAAACTAAACGGAATTTGAAATAAATAAAATATAAACAAAAATTGTGTTTAACTTTTATACATGTGTTTTTTGTTTATTTTTTTTTAAATAAATAAAAATATGTATATAGAAAATATATTGCAAAAAAAATATTTATTAAATAAATACTAAATCTGAAGTGTGTTAGAGCAAATAAAGAAAAAAAGTAAAAATCCTATTTAAGTTTTTTTTTTCAATAATTAACAAAATAAATAAAGTTTCAAATAAATACGTAATTGCGTAATTACCAACAATTTATTTAAAAGTTTAAAAAAATTTACAATAAAACAATAACTACATATTAATTTTTTATATTTCAAAATACAGCTAGATTATTTTTTTTTGCAAATATAAACAAAAATACTAAACCTGCAAAAAAAAAAAAGAAATTAGTTTATTAAAGGATATACAGGATTTATATAAAAGGTAAGTTCGCATTTCTAGAACTTTAAAAATTTTCATGTAACTAAAATAGTTAAAAAAAACAAAAATTAAAATGATGAAATAATTAAAAGTAAAACCAAATTTAATAAGAAAGCATTACAAAATTATTTATACTCCCTAATTCTTCAATTCTGGGCCGAATACTATATAAAAAATTGAGCCAACAATTAATCGATTTCTCTAAGAACATAGTAGTAGTCAATTATTCCTGAAAACAGTCAGTTTTTTTGATAAAGAATTGAAATGACGTTAATAAAAAGTTACAGCATAAGAAGAATTATTTCCATAAGATAATCTTGTGAAATAAATAAAAAAAAAATGAAAAAAATTACAAAATATAATTTCTTATTAGTTATTATTAAAATTAACGAGTCAATAGTAAAATTTGACTAACAAATCTTTTTTCGCAGAAAACAAAAATGCCACATGATGAAATATTTTTGGAAATAATATTTCATTCGGCTAGAATTTATTTACGGACGTGCTAATAAGAGAAAAATAATTAACAACTTATGATTTAGTTATGTATGTGTTAACATACAGAACCAATTTTCGAATACGAGCTTAAAGTTAGTTTCATTCTCTAATTAGCTAACGTGCAAATAAATTTCATTTAATATTCATTGAATTTGGTGTTTTTGATTGATTAATTATTAACTGCTTCAGCTTCTTAGTATTGCCATATTGAAAATCAAAATATGGCAACATTCTCTCTGCAAATGCCATAATGTTATTAAAACAGTTTGATTTTTGTTTTTAAAGAAGAAGAGTTTGCTACTGTTAAATGTAAATGAAATCTTTAGTGAGTGTTAAAGGAACACCAAAAATTTTTATTTCTATGGACATTTTTTAGGCTTAAATCTAGTTAGGTTCCACTTATAAATAAAAAGTATCATGTCATAGAAAATAAAAAATGAGAAAACATTGCAATGAAGTAATTCCGAGTTATGGGCATCTAAGGCATCAGTACGGTGATTATACGGAAATCTTAAGTAGGTATAGTCGTTGCTGCAAATACATTGGTGAAGAAAACCTTTTAGCTGTAAAGAAAATCTTCAGAGACACTTATATTTTTTTATAAGGGTCTCTATTTTCTTATTTTTCAATTTTCTATAACGTGAAAACGTTTGTGTAGTTATAGAACATTTATGCAATGTAGTATATTATGCAAGTTACACACTTTGCGACCTTCAAGATTTTGTTGGAACATGCAGTTTGTTCTAAAGCTACCCATATAAAATTTAGTGGCTTTCACTATTGTAGTTGTGGAGATATGAACTGATCCACGAGAAAAGGGCCTTTGAGCCCACTGTGCGTAAGCAGGAGAACAAGAAGTACAAGAATGCAATAAATATAAACATTTTTGTTTGCATTAAACAAAATTTATTTGTTGATTGTTTAGCATGTCTAGATGATTTTCATTGCAGCTAAGCAACACTTCAGTACACTTCAAACACAATTCAGAAATATTGAAATAAACATTTTTGTTTGTGTTGTGTTAGGTAAGGTTAGCTTGCGCAAGTTTCCAGCTTAAACGTCAGAAATATGCACTCGAGCTCTGGATCAGGCTAGCTCATTCGCAACGATATTTTTGGACATATTGTTATGCTTTGGAACCCAAAGTAGCTCCAGGTTTGAATGTCTAGCTATTTCATTTAGAGAAATTCGGTATTTATGCACTAAATCGGATGTTGTACAGACACTCGGTAGAGACTTGATCGCAGCTTTACTGCCTGTAAAAATTTGGATATATTCATGGCATATCTTATAGTATCATACGCAAGTGTAGAAAAAAACGATCCGCACAGCACTTTTTTAAGTCATGACAGTTAACTTAGTTTGTTTTTTTGTTACCAGAGAAACCAGAAATATGCTCTAATAAAAGTGTTTTATGCGCATATCACAAATTTGAAAATATGCACCAAAAACTCAAAATTCAATATTTTTTGCACATAATATAAGGCAAAAATTAAATATATTAAAAAAGGAAACAATAAAAATTCAATAAAGATAAAAATTTAACTTCAACTTAAAAAGAGATCACGATATCAGAATTAAAATTTTGGAACTGTTATTTTGGATAAATGACATCGGCTCTCTATTTATAATTGTCATTGCAATAAACAACAAGA
Organism: Nowickia ferox; assembly: GCA_936439885.1. NCBI lineage: Eukaryota > Metazoa > Arthropoda > Insecta > Diptera > Tachinidae > Nowickia > Nowickia ferox. Next base: position 14,212,345 of record OW387023.1, on the reverse strand, counting down.
TATTGGCTTAGATTTTCAAATAAAAATCATTGCCTGCTACGACTAAACGTGAAATATTGTATAAAAATTCGAAAAAATGCTAAAAATATACGTGCAGGACTGAAATATGCAAAAATATGCTTTAAATAGTTCTGAAACGGATAAATATCTTATCTCCGCAAAGAAAAACATGCTGTTGCATATTTGCGGTTTCCCTGGTTATTACAAACGTATTCAAAAAAATTTATTTGAACTTCAAGTGTTCTTTTGTCAAAATGCGTATGGAAATTTTACTGAACAAGTTTAATATGTATTAATTTTTGGGAAGAAGTGCGATAAAACGATTAAAACTGTGAAAATCTGTAGCAATCTCAGAGCTGCCACCTGATTAAATACTCGTACACCTTGTGGAGGACAATGAACATGCACATGCAAACCGCTGTTAGCAACAGTGATGGGAACTGTGAAATAAAGAATCAAGAATTTACTGTGAATGATCAAACGGAATGTTACACTAGGCAGCAATTGCTGCTATAAAATAAATACAATTGTATGTAATATCACAATATGCATATTATATATAAATGTGATAATAAAAATATACATATTTAATAAAATAAAATTAATATAACATTAATATATCTATTTGTATTAATGAGATGATGATTTTAGATTTTTTATAGTCACTTTGCGCTTGGTTAAAAATTAAATTATATTCTTTTTGCAGGTTTCTGAAAGCTTTTGGAAGTTAAATGCTTATGCATCAGAACGCTAGTCATTTTGCATTTCATTACGGAATTTATGGTTTTATATAAATTGCTTTTAATTAATAGGCAAATTTAAAAAAAAAATCGTTTCTAAACGTTTCGAATTTGTATTAAAAGTAACGAAAATTCGTTTCAAAAAATATATTTTCCATATAAAGTTCAAAACGAAAAAATCGTTTGTATTTATAATTCTACCCTTAAGAAAATTCTCGAATCAACCAATGAGTTAATTAATTTGCTATGCTATATGAGTTTTATTATTGTTTTCAAAGTGTAAATTTTTGTACAGATATTATTTTGTTTTTAAGAACCAGGTAGTAAATATAATTATCATAGTCATCAGAGATGATCTAGAACTCAAAAATTGGCCCTCAGACCTTTTTATAAATTCTTTAGACAAACATTTATAAATTCTTTAATAATTTGACTTCAAAATGCCACCCATGGAAAAAAATATTGTAACTGACTTTTTCTAATTCAATATATATATTTCTCCACTCGCTGCCCCCTGGTAATAAGTACAATATTATTTATTAAACGCCATAAAAATTGGAATTGATTTCAAATAAAAAACCTAAATACTCTTATTCAATTTATTATGTCGTCTAAGTATTTATTAAATCTGAAGTTTTGAGGATTGGTTGGTCAACGCATGGTATACATATGTACATACATACATATGTATGTATGTATGTATATACATGTGTAAGAAGAAATAGAAAAATAGTTAAATAAATTATTTAAGTAGAAGGCATATTTCGAAATAGATTTATTTCTTTTGCCACTCCTTTGATTTTCTTAAGGAATTATTAATATTGTTTTCGAGTATTTCTTGTTGTTTTATAACAAAATATCCTAAATATCTCGTCATATTAATCGTTTCCAATATATTTTTATATTTTTTTATATGCATGTTTGTATACAGTTTTTATATAAATGTAGGTTATTTTGTTTTAAAGGGTGGGGGGGGGGGGGGGGTTATTTCTCCATGATTTTTTTTCTAATGATTATTATGACTATTATTGAATTTAAATTTTTTTGCGCTTCATTTAGCCTTAAGCTGAAAACATACTACTTATGTGTATGCGAAACCATGCATAAACATGCATAAATATGCATTAAAACCCGGTGGTGTTGAAAGTGAAGGTTTATATAGAACAGTTTGCCAGCAACTAACCCTCTCTTATATGACAGCAGTTTTAATGGTTTTATTACCCTGAAATAATTTAACACACACTGGGCCTTAACTACAAGAACTGCTGGGTACATGGTTATGCCTTTTGTAGGGATCATAAAAATATTAATACAAATTAATACACAGCAATTCAATGTTTCCATAATATTAAAAACCAATAACATTTTTACGAACAAAGAAAGTCAAAGTGTAGATAAGCTTGTTGCAAACGGATGTAACCCTGTATATTTTTCACTACAAATGGAAAGGATATGTACATATGTATGTATGTAAGTATATACTACAAATTTATGTTCATATCTACAAGCTTACCATTATATTTGTAAGTGGTCTGCATTATTTTAAGCTAAATGTGGGCTTAAAAGACATTTTCCTAGGACACCAGGCATTTTAGAAATCCACTGAATCCCACTTAAATGTGCGAATCTTTTGTAGGCAAAACTGTTTTATAGATCTCTTATAAATCACAAATATTTTTTATGAATAGTACCTTTAATATATAAATTGAAAATAAGTAACGTTATGAAAGAAATCCTAAATAAGCAGCGATTAAAAAAATATAACACACTGAGAACCGATTATATAAAAAAAATATTTGAAAAAAGAATTGAAAAATTAAAAAAAAAATATAATATGCAACACAATTAAAAAAAATCAAGCATTAAAAAAATTAATCTAAAATTAAAAGTATAAAATATATTAAAAATTACTTAAGTTGCCACAAAACAATTTAGAAGTCAATTTTAAGCGAAAACAATTAAATTGAAATCATTAGAAAATGTTTATTCTAATAATGGAAATTAATGGTAAGATTTTGCTAGCAAACAATAAAAAAGTCCTTTGTGGCAACGCTGGTTGTACAGTTTTTTGCCTACATGACTCAGCAAATGTGTGTGTGTGTTTGCGTGTGTGTTTTGTAATCAATTCCTATATTATCTTTTGTTTACGGTTGTCACTCTCCCTCTCCCACCCACTAATGAATATATGAGAGTTTCTTTGTTTTTGTGTTTGTGTATAAATATGAATTACTCATACGCCTTGGTGATTTCAATTATACATATACGAGTATTTTGCAAGTAGATTTTATTGCTCATATACAGTACATGGATGCCTATTTTTTATGTGTATGTACATATGTATGTATGTGCGCTTATATGTATATATTTTTTATTTTTGCATATGTATGCGTGTGTAAGCATGTGTAAGTGGCTTAAGTACAATGTTTACAGAAAATATTTATGTATTGTGTTGGTTTGTCGGTTCTTTGTTGTTCTTATTATTCTGGCTGTTGATACATTTGTTCTTGTGTTCTTTCTTACTTATTGGTGCTGTTATCATTTTTCTACTCAAGCGTGAAGAAAAATATTAAAAACAATAAAGAGCTTTAATAGTAAATTGTATGAAATTATGTATATTGTATTTATGTGTGTGGGAGCAACACATTCAAGCATACATATACACATACACACACACTTATGTTATGCTCAATCTAGACATATTGTTTGTCATTTTTCCCTTTCAATTTCGATTACATAGAAACTTTAAAGGATTGTAAATTTTAAACTTAAATATTATTAAAAGTATAGTAGCTATAGGTAACAAAAGTTTTCGATGAAAATGTAATTCAAAAGAAAAATTTTCCTAAAAGACAACAAACGAAATCTAAAGTTTTGTTGTCTTACCACTTGATTTTTAATGCCATGTAGTGTATGTGTGTATGTCTGCCTACAAGCTCTATGAGATTTCTTTTAAAACAATCTATAGAAATTGAAGCTATTCCAAGAAGTCATTTCTTTATTCTGCTTATTTTGCATGAAAGGTTTTGAACTATTTATGCATACATTAATTCTATTGTATTTTGCATGTTAAAGTTTGTATTTATATCCTGCGCTATAGATAAAAGGGATTCATATAAGTTTGTCATTGTGTTTGCCATTCGTATGCTAATTTGCAAAAAAACAAGTATAAAATAAAAAGAAGCAAAATAAATAAAATAATAAAAAAATAAAAAATAAATATGTACATGAAATAAAATAAAAAATAAATACATGAAATAAAATGATATAAATATAATTAAAAATCAATAAAATAATATAAAATAAAATAAAATAAAATAAAATAAAATAAAATAAAATAAAATACAATAAAATAAAATAAAATACAATAAAATAAAACAAAATAAAATATAATAAAATAAAATAAAATAAAATAAAATAAAATAAATGAAAATAAAATAAAATAAATGAAAATAAAATAAAATAAATGAAAATAAAATAAAATAAATGGAAATAAAATAAAATCAAATAAAATAAAATAAAATAAAATAAAATAAATAAAATAAAATAAATAAAATAAAATAAAATAAAATAAAATAAAATAAAATAAAATAAAACAACAAAATAAAAATATATATAAATTTTTTTTCTTTCCACTGAGTAATTTTTTCAAGACTTAATTCCCTTATCATACTTAAAAGATGAAGCGTGTCTGACATTCTTTACAGCCGTATATGGTCCTTCTATTTGTGTGTGTGAGTGTATGTGTGTGTTTTTTTGTTATTACTTTTATGTATATATTTTTTTTGGATAAACTAGATATTATTGCAATTTATATATTGATAAGTGAAAGATTTAATATTTAAATTTAAGTCATTGTTGTTGTCGCTGTCGCTGTTGTTGTTGTTGTTATATTGTTTTTATGCAAAACAGTAGATTGTAGTGCTAGATTAATAAATTCATACACAAAGATTAAATAATGTTTAAAACAAACAAATTTAATGGTTGAATGAATTTTCAAAATGAAAGGAACAACAAAAAAGAAATATGTTAAATTTTAAGCATAAATTAAGGGTATACAAAGCAATTTTATTGAAAGTACTTTATTTAACAATGAATATTAGAAATTGCAAACAGTTTATAAAAATTAAGGTCAGCTTATTAATTAACTTAACAAATTTTTTTATTTTCATAAGGGATTAAGGGATAAAAGAGACACATACGATTACAATGTGGCATTTTATATATATTTTAAGCAAATGAAATTAGATGTTAGAGTTGATTAAAAAAACTTTCTGTCATTCAATAATAAGAATTGAAGATAATGAAGTTATTCCTGCTTAATAAGAACATTTGTTTATGAAAATCTGTTTTTAGAATAATTTGTATAAATAAGGCCCATAAAGTTAAACTTAAAAAGTGCAAGTTGAAAAAGATTCCACAAATATTTTCAAGATCTAATGAAATTAAAGTGTCTTTTTGTGTATAAGTGCATGAGAAAACTTATTGTGTTGTGTGTTTTTAATTATTTATTATTGATGGATATCTTTAATAATGCCCCTTCTTCCCCCTTCTTCAAATTTAAGAAAGCTGTTTAAACAAACAAAGCTGTTTTAACTGTGTTTAAATTTGCCCTCCATTTTTGTTGTTGCTTTTCAATGCGTTCGTTGGGCATGTTGTTGTTGCTGTGGCTTTAATCAAGGTGTTAGTGGATGCATGTGTGTTTGTATATGTGTTTGTGAGTGCTGCCACTCTTCTTGGTTCTTAAATAAAAACTCGTATTTGCACTCGTACTAAACCTCTGTAACCGAATATCAAAACCACTCGCTTGACCTTAACACGATCATTTGTTTTTGGTTTTGAGCTGTTTGCTGCAACAGCAGCATGCAACATTAAAAGCGGTGGCGAATTAGTTACGCGTGAATGAGAGGTGAGAACAGAGCTGCCTCTTATTAAAGGGGCAATAAAAGCACACAAATAAAATAAAATATCAAATGTGAGTTTTTGAAAAATGCCAGTTGATAAGGAGGCAACTGGCGCATACACCACTGTGCCGCTTTTGGAATGCAGTTAACAGAGTTCTAGCTTTGATTTTTTTTCATCCTCCTTTTTATTTGTGTTTTACAGAAATCTTTACTAAGATTTAATACAACAATTGGCTTGAAGTCACTTAAAACATGTTTTTCTTTTAAATACGAGTATGCTCAAATAAATTCAAAGCAATTGAAAATTGTTTTTTAAATGAAATTGAAAAAAAAAATTAATGAATATCTGCTAGCTAACATGGTTTGTCCCCCCTCAATAGTATTAAGCGAAAGGGGCAAATTGTTTAATTTTAAAATAATTACAAGGAAAACCACCGCAGAAAAACACACACTCACACACACACACACATAAGCAACCGAACACACACACAAAGACAAGGTCAATGTATATGATTGATTTTATATGAAATATTTTTTCTCTATAGCTGATTTGCTTTAGGATTTTAATGTTAAAGTCTTTAAGAATTTTTTTCGGTTTAAGTTTTTTTCTTGCAGATTTGTTTATTTTTTTGTTTGTTTCTTTAGTATTTATGTACGAGTATGTATTTCTAATTGGCCATAACATAAAACGTGTTTTAATAAAATTTGTTTTTGTTTTTAGCAGCAGGTTTATTTAAACAGTTTTAGTTTGTAACTAAGTTTCAATTTTGTAATCAAACACTTGGCATTCGAAATTTTTGTTATTTTGTAAGTGTATAAATACGATGGCAAGAAAACCTTGATAACAAATTGACTAATTGTCATTAGGTTTACTTTGAATTGGTGTAAATTTGCAAAAATTAAAACAAAAAACAAACAAAAAATAACGTAGTGTTATTTGTTATAACTTTGTAGGAGGCTAATTATCGTTTTTGCTTAGATATGACAAATTTTGCAATAATAATTACAAAAAATAAATTTATAAATTAAAACTATGTGTAACACATCAAAGCCAACAAAAACACCAGCTAGTATTCATGGCAAATCCATAAAATTTTTCGAACATAAGGCCATCAGCTATAATTATTAAAGACTTATCAAAACTGCCAACTTAAAGTCACAAAAAGATTTTAACAAATTCTAATAAAATTGCAAAAATATTTCGCAATTAGAAAAAAATGTATTTTTAAATATTTTTAGGAATAAAAATTATTTTATTAAAAATCTTATGGCCACAATTTTTGTAAAGCAAAAATTTTTTACTCGAATTTTTTTCTTCTAATTTTTGCAGTGCGAGTGATCTTTCGAACAACGTAAAAGTTTTTTTTTTATCAAAAATTTATATGCAAACAAACTCCTGCTAATCTATGCCTGTAAATTCAATGAAAAATATTATCTTCGAAATATCGATTAGAGCTTCGAATATATTCGTAATAGATATGATTTTTAGCTCAAAAATGGTGAAAAACAATTTTGTAAAGCATGTTCAAAATTTCGAATTTATTTTCGAAATTTCGAACTTTGTTTCAAAATTTTTGTACTGAAAAGATGAATCTCCTTAGAAGCACAATAGATATGGAAAAATTAAAACTTCTTAAATATTAAATTTATTAAATACAAGCAATTGTCGCAATTTTTGTAAAAAACAAAGAAAATTTTTATATTGAAAAGTGTTTTGTTTCTAGAATCTGTATGATCTTTGGACAATGTCAAAAAGTTTTTTTTTGATAAAATATTATATGTTTGATCTTTACTTGTTAGTTTCAATTAAAAAATAGTATTTTCGAAATTTCGAATATATCTTCGGATTTTCGAAATAGAGTAGGAGATCCATTACACAGCTATACTACATGAAAATATGAATTTTAGCTGGAAAAAGGTGAAAAACAAGCTTCTAAATCATGTTCGAAACTTCGAATTTATTTTCGAAATTTCGAACTTAGTTTTAAAATTTTGGTAGTAAGAAGATTAGCCTGTTTTAAAGCATAATGGATATGCAAAATTAGAAGATTTAAAAAATACTACATATCTTCGAAATTTCGATGGCAGCTTCGAATTTTTGTAGTGGTTCAGGCGATCCATTGCAATGCTCTACTACATAAAAATATGATTTTAAGCTGGAAAAATGTGAAAAGCAAGTTTCTGAAGCATGTTCGAAACTTTCAAATTTGTTTTCGAAATTAGTTTCAAAATTTAAGTAATACTAAGAATATTAAACCATTTTAAAGCATAATAGATGTGTTAAAGCTAATGAAACAATTATTTCGAGCAAAACTGTCGTAGAATATTCGAAGTTTCGAACTTAGTTGCGAAGTTTTCTTAACCACAAATAAATCTATTTTAAAAATTTAATTGTCAAGGTAAACTTAATTATAAAAGTTAATAAGCCAAATACAGTCTTGGGGGTATTTTCGAATTTTCACTCTTGGAATATAAAAATGACTTAATTTTAATTACAGAATTTTGGTAAAGTTTAATTAATATTGTGCAATATATTTATTATATTGATGTGCAATTTTTTTCGAACATTGAGCTTTTTGAGAGTTGATCGAAATCTTTCATTCATAATTCAAGTGTTAGGCATGATCTTGTAAAAATATCTAAAAGTCTAATGCACATGCGTACAGAGAGAACACAAATTAAATTTTTCCAAAAATTCTTAGTTAAATTTCGAATTTTCGAATTATTCTATTTTAAATATGAAATTGAGTTTCTACTTTCAATTTAAATAACTAAATTTATGCTGCTATACAAAGATTTTGACTCGTAGAACGTATTAGAAATTTCGAAATTGTGTTTATATGTATGTATATACGAATTTTCGAAATTGTGTAGAGTATATAGCGGCCCAAATTCTTCCGGCCTGGCTTACGATGTCAACAAGAAATTTTCTTTCGCTTATTTATATTGAAAGCAAAAACAAATTTTCATATTTTGTTTTTGTGTTCAATATAAATAAGCAAAAGAAAATTTCTTGTGAAAAGCAAGTTTCTATAAATAAAGAATGACAAAGTGATTTGTCCAAGTTTTGGAGATGGTTCTACTAAGACTTAGGCCTACATAAATATATTCATAATTCATTATTTTTTTTATGCACATAATCAATATTCTAAGAAATATAGAAAAATCAATAAAAAATTTATTGTATATAAAGTTCTTGATCACTTACACTCAACATAAATTTTTATTGCTTTATTTCTATGACATTTAAATTATATATAAGAATTATATATAAGAACTAATGTCGTTTTAAGCTAATTAAATTTTTTTTTTCATTCAAAATTACCGCAAGGAATCTTAATATTGACAATACCCTTAACTACTTCATTAATCTGTTTTAAATTCAAAATTATACAATATCACCTTTGGGCTTGTTAAGAAATGTGTATGCAATTTGCATTTTATGTAGAATTTACAGCCCAAAAAGTTCCAAAATTAATTCAATTTCCATATTAACAACAATTAACATGCAAACATGCAAGCATTCACAAATATGTACATACATATTTACATACGAGTACATACACACAAACGAATTTTAAACTTTCAAAGGTATAGACAAGAAATTAAATTCAAAATAGGTAATGGTTTACAAATTAAATGGAATTAAAGCACCATTAAAAGTAGACGAACAACTGGTAAAAAAAATTAAACACATTCTTACATGACTCAAATGACAGTTGTTGATGTACTCGTACAATTGCTTAATTATATTAGAATAATTTTCCTTAAGGCAGACATTTGATTTTGTACATACAAATCAATTTTGTTTTATGAATTGTGCCAAAACCTTGTAATTTTACACATATTCAATCAGAAATTCTCAGATTTAATCAATTTAAGGGCTTAAAATTATTATTAAATTAAGTTCGAAAATTCGAAAATTCGAAAATCATACATTTTTTTTCTTACTCTTCAAAAATCATAGATCTTGTAATTTTGTTGTAGAAAACAAGGTAAAACTAAAAACAAGGTAAACTTCGAAAATTCGAAATTAATTTGAAAAAATTTTTTCACACTCCTGTTGAATTTCATTGAATGTATAGTTAACTGCAATTCAATTTAACTAAAATTTTTAAATTTGCTATATTTTTAAGTTCGAAAATGAAAAAAAACTTAATATCGAAAATTTTAACGTTTTTGCTAAGAAATTACTTTTTAGGATTAGTTTGTGTTAGAAAAAGGTTTTAGCGCAAATTTCATATTATGAAATTGAAAATTTCATTATTCACATTTTATTAAAAAAAACAGTGCTTAGTTTTCATTTGTTTCTAAGATAAATAATTTAATTTTGTGTTCGAAAAAATTTCGAAAATTTATTATTTTTCAAAATTGTAATATAGTTTCACAAATAGAGCCTTTTTTGGTATTTAATTTCATGCTTCACAATTTCGTTGCAAAAACCTCATGCTTCTACCAAAATTTGATTTTGCTCTAAATTTCGAAAATTCGAAATTGAATGTAGTTTAATTTTATGCACTATTATTAAATTTCTTATCATTCTTAACAAATGTAAGACTAATTTATGCTTTTGCAAATATGCTTTAAGATGAAAAACTGAATTCGAAATTTCGAACATCATTTCGAGTTGGCTGAAAAAAAATTATTTTAAGGTTTTTGGTTTGGTAGCTAAACGACAGTAAAACCAGCAAGCTGGGGGCTAAAAAAGCTCACGCTTATTCCAAAATTCGATTATGTTCCAAATTTCGAAAATTCGAATTTGAGTGTTGTTTATATTTATACACTATTATTACATTTCTTTTCGCTATTAACAAATGTAAAGTTAATTTATGCATTTGACAATATCTTTTAAGACAAGAAACTAATTTCGAAATTTCGAATTTAATTTAAAGTTAGCTGAAAATGCAAAATATTTAATAATTCTTGCTGCTTATAGAACCAGCAAACTGGGGGCAAAAGAAAAATATACATAATTGTTTCAAAATTCGATTTTGTTCTGAATTTCGAAAATTCGAATTTGAATAATGTTTATTTTTATGCACTATTTTTTAAGTTCTTTTCACTCTTAAAAAATATAAAATAAATTTATGCATTTGACAATATGTTTCAAGATGAAAAAATTATTTCGAAATTTCGAACATTACTTCGAGTTAGCTGAAATTGAAAAATGTTTTATAATACTTGCTATAGTAGCTAATTTTAGTCCTGCATGTGCGACCAGCAAACTAGAACGTTATGGCACTCGATTTCGAACAAATTTTTAATTAAAATAACATTAACATTCGAAAATGAATTTTATAATATAGATACTCGTATGTACATATGTACTCGTATAATTAAAGCAATATTATACATGCAACACTTTCCTGCTTTGCCCTTTTATGTATTTCTTTTTGTAAAGATTTTCATCTTTTTAATATTTTATTGACAAAGAAATTTATCACGTCTTCATAAGACCGGAAATTATTATCACATCAGGCTTTAAAGCCAGGCTGTGTGTACTGAAAAAAATTTAAGAAAAAATATGACATTATAAATATTTATTAAATTTTAATGTAATCCACATCTTATTTAAACATGTTGTTTATATTATTCATTCCTTTTAAATTAATACACTTCCTACCAAAGGAATATTAAATAGTTTTTCCAAAATAAAAAAAACAGATCTGTTGTGAAAACTAATGAAAAATAGAAATTAAATAATTGTAAATTACAACTAAATTAAAATAAATAATTTTATGCAAACGGCAAAAAACCACAACAACAAAAACAACTGTAGCAGCAGCATCAGCAGCAGCAGCAAAAAAGAGACTCCGACAACGAATAAATAATATCAATTGGAATATTTTATAAGTTTAGTAATAATTTTTATTTAATTTCCAATATTCATTCACATACGAGTACATACTATATGATGTTAAACACACATTATTTGTCCCGCACAGTGGGACAATGTAATAAATAAGTTCTCATTTTTAGGGTTCCGTACACCAAACGTGAGAAGCAACTCATTGTTTTCGCTACGATGTCCGTCTGTCTGTATGCATGTGACAGGCTGTTTTCTCGAGAACCCCAAGAGCTACGAAATTCTAATGTAATGTACATAAAATTATATGTATATAGACACTTAAAATTGTCAAAGTTAGTGCATTTTCTCTGAAATGCAAAAAATCACCGAAAGTAAAAAGGTCGCAAAAAAAACTAAGAAAATCACCAAAAACCGAAAAAAAATCGCCAAAAAGGAAAAAACTGCCAAAACTAAAAAAAATTAAACTAAAAATATGTATTGTAAAAATATAAGAAACTTGCCATAAGCTGCAAAAATCGTCAAGACTAAAATAATATCGCCAAGCCAGAAAAATCACCAAAACGAAAACAAAGCCGCAAAACTAAAAAAACTTAAGAAACGAAAAAAATCTAAAAACCGAAAAAAGCACCAAAAACTAAGAAAAAACGCCAAAACTTAAAAATCGCCACAACCCAAACTCTTGAAATTTACAAAAACGCTGAATCTAGAAAACCGCCAAAACGAAAAAAAAACTTAAGTGAAAGATATTATCAAAACTAAAATAATCCTCTGAAATGCAAAAAATCGCTAAAAGTAAAAAGGTCGCAAAAAAACTAAGAAAATCAGTAAAGATCGAAAAAAATCGCCAAAAAGGAATAAAGCGCCAAAACTATAAAAATCGCTGAAAATACAAAAAGAAAATCCCCAAAGCACGAAAAAATCGCCAAAACGAAAACAAATTCGTCTAAAACCGAAAAAATAGCCAAGACTAAAATAAATCGCCAAAGCCCGAAAAACATATCAAAACGAAAATAAAGGCCCAAAACTAAAAACAAAAAAAAATTCAGAATGCTGAAAAAATTTTAATAACGAAAAAAGCACCAAAACTAAGGAAGAGCCCCAAAATTAAAAAAAAAATCACCACAAAACGAAAAAAGTTTACCGGGTGCGTAAAACGCAAAAAAGTATAAAAAAAGAAGAAAGCGCCAACATTAAAAAAAATTGCTAAAACTTAAATAAATCACCAAAAACCGAGAAAATCGCCACAAAAAAGAAACACTAAAACTAAAAAACGCCAAAAACTAAAAAAAACGCCAAAAACGAAAAAAATTCCAAAAAGGCAGAAAACTAGGAAAAGCGCCAAAAATAAAAAAATCGTCAAAAAACGAAAGATATTCGATAATATTGGCCAAGGCTCACTTACTCAAACAAGGCGTCATAACTCACAAAAACTAGTTTGCCAGAAAACGAGTTTGAAAAATATTCAATTAATTTACTTTCAACTTAAGCCTAGTACTCTGTTCGAAGTTGTGAAAACTTTTCAGCAACATTGATTATTTCGCGTGAAAAATTTGAGATGTAACAAGTGATGCCCACATTACTTTTCCCAAAAAATAATCGTTTTTATTGGTTAGAAGATGCAACATTGATCGACTTTTGTACAGATAAACACCAGCTGTCAATATTTCACGCGAAATAAATGCCAGTCACATTATTTCGCAGATTGCAAGAAAATGTTGCCAGATACATTTCATACATTTTTCACGAGTTGATCAGAGTACAAGTTTTCCAACATTTTTTCATGAATATTTCATGTGAAATTTTTTTATATGGATTATGTCAACATTTCGCGTGAAATTTCGAACAGAGTACCAGGCTTTAAGGGAAAAAGAAAATTTGATTTTGCTCTCAGAAATTAAGCAAGCAAGATATTTGTATGAAATTTTTACACAATATAAACAACGATATAAGGATTAATTGTTATATCAAAAATTTACGCAAAAATTCCATTTTTTGAGTTATGACGTTTCTGTGAGTAAATGAGCGAGCGATATGTCAGTAACTGACGATTTGCTAAAGCAACAATGAAATGCATATAAACATCGCTTAATCACCAGAAAATAAATTTCACTTATAATATAATTATGACAATATGTCGAATAATAAATTTCTTGAGTATTAGTAACGGAACCCGTAGTGAATTTATTTGAAACATTTTTATTAAACAAATTTTAAAAAAGAAAAAATAACCCAAAATTGCAAACAAATAAAAAACAGCTGTTTTCCAAAACTTAGCTTCGTAAGTTAAGCTCTTCCCGCTCCCTCTGTAAAAACGCAAGCATTGTTTTTATCACTCCATTTAATTTGTTTATAAAAATTTCGAATTGTGTGTATGTATGTATGTATGTATGTATGTACATATAATTATAACTAATATTTTATGCACTTTAAATCAAATGCAAAGAGCTGCACATAAAGTTCAATGCAAATATGCTTTGCAAACATACATACACGTGCTACATACTTACATACATACATATAAACATTGACACAGTACACGAGAACAACAAATACAAAATGATATCAAAATGAGTGTAAGTAAGTGGTGTTTGTTTGTAAATCTAGCTCTCGCATCGTGGTGTGTATGTGTGTAACTACTCGTATCTAATGTATTCAATTAATAACGCAATTAATTTGTATGCATTTGTCATAGATTTTCTTTCTTATTTTCCATATAAATGGGCTTTGTATGTTCACTTGCATATAATTATATGTACACACATACATATGTACATACATATATATATACATATCTATCTACTGGATGTGCTCGTACGTACATATGTACATATATACATATGTATGTATATACTTATGCATGTGAGAATGTACATACATACATACATAGTATGTACTTTTATACATAAATATTTGTTTTGCGAAATATAAATAGTATTGATTACAGTTTTGTCAGTAAATACTCAATTTAAAATACAATAAAATTATTTTTAAATCTTTTAAAAAGCCAACATTTTCAACGAGCTTTAAAGTGAAATGAATGAACAAACAAATTTGTTAAATTCATTTAATCTTTCGCAATTTGCATAAACATTTTAATCTGTAGTTTAATGCTTTTTTTTTTTGGGAAATTTTGTACTTTTAATTTTAAGTATGTATAATTCATAATGTTTTTTTTGGGTATAAAAGTTCAAAAGGAATTTTGTGGGAAAATTTACCATAAGCGAAAAAGCTTTTTTTGGTTTCTACAGAATATGAATAAGTAAAAATAAAAATTGTAAGCCGGCCACCACACTCTGAATTGAGTTTGATGTCATATCGTGCCGTAAACGCCAAAAAAGCTTAAGCGACATGATTTTTGAACTTAATTTTTTGACCAAAATCGATTATTTGCAATTTTAAATAATCGATTTTCGTCAAAAAAACAATGTACAAAAAATGTGTCGCTTAAGCTTTCTTTAGCGGCTATAAAGGTGTGCCAGAGTACACAATAAAGTAATTTATAATTAAGAGAGTTTTATCGACCTTTTTTTATAAAACGTACCTCAATTAATTTATAAGTAAAATTTATGTTTCATTAACAAATAATTTTTTTTTCTAGTTTCGTCTTCTAAAAAGCTTAAATGTTAATTCTATTAATATAAAAATAGTCCGTAATCAAATGATGTTATTTTAAAAATTTTTATGTTTGCATTGATTGAATTTAAAAAAAAAAATTAAGACAATTTGTTTGTTATTAATTCCGAAAAACTTGGGGTCTTGTAAGCTTTTATGAATTGTGCTTGCAGTCTACTGATGAGTTGCTTAAGCAGCAACCAAATGCATCTAGCTAGTCCTTCATCAATAACAAATTTTTTTTTAAATTCGTATTCATTTTAATACGCCTTAAATAAAAATAATATATTACAACTAAATAAAAATTTATTTTTTTTACTAACAAATAACTTTTTCCTATTTTTTTAAGTGTGAAAGTTTAATTAAAAAATTTATTATATGAGAATATAACGTATGTTTACCAAAAAAAAACCTTCAGTAATTTTTTTTCTAAAACATTTGTTTATAAAAATTTTAATAAAACTTAAAAAGAATTTTTTACTTTTTTAATAGAAATAAAGCTGTTTAAAAAAAGCTTTCCAAGAAAAGCTTTTTAAGAAAAGCTTTCCAAGTAAAGCATTCCGAGAAAATCTTTCTAAGAAAAGCTTTCCATGAAAATCTTTCTAAGAAAAGCTTTTAAAGAAAAGCTTTCTAAGAAAAGCCTTTTAAGAAATGCTTTCTAAGAAAAGCTTTCTTAGAAAAGTTTTTTAGGAAAAGGTTTCTAAGAAAAGCTTTTTAAGAAAAGCTTTCTAAAAAAAGCTTTTAGTTGTTATTTCTGTGATATGAAAGCTTCAATAGAAAATAAACTTTTTTAAAAACAGATTTCACAACAAAGCTTTTTTAATTAAATAAAGCTTTTATAAATAAAATGGGTCCATTATAAATAAATATTTTTTTTATTTTTATAAAAGTTGATTTTTGCAAAAAAAAATTATTGGTTAGTTCTCAAAAAATTCCATTCTAAAACTCACTTTGAGCTTTCATTAAAAACTATGTTTTTTTTTATCTAAAATAAAAATAATATAAAAAAATAAGTTTTATTAAAAAAATATTAACTGTCGGTGTTTCGAAAATATGAGCCTTTTTTCACTTTCATTTATTTAAAAATATACGTTTAAAAATTTGATTTTTATAAGATATTCTAAAGCTTTCGTCTATTCCATTCTGATGTAAAGAGAGCTTTTGTCATATAAACAAAACTTTGTCAATACATGAAAGCTCTTTTTTTGTCACTGACTTGAAACTGGTTTCTTTGAAAATATACGAAAATATTGGCTTGATTCTGCTGTTTAAATATTTCGTAAACTTTTGCAAGCACTTGAGCTATTTTTTTAAATTAGTTACCAACTTGTGAAAATGAGCTTTAGCTTAAACTTATTATATATAAAAACTGAAAATTTCTGTAATAAAATTTTTTCTTTAAAAATAATTTAAATTTCGTTGGCAAAAACAAGTTTACGAGCAAACAAAACTTTGAGGTAAAAAAGCTTTTTATAAGATTCAAAGTTCATGCAGGGTTCGTAGAGTATAAATAATATTTCATTGTTTTTTTTAGAGTATTGTATATTTTTTTATTATTTTTTTTTTCATTTTTAAAAATGCAAAATGCATAAGTTTTAACGGTAAAAACAAATGAAGGCTGCTGTTAAAACAATTTCACACCTGCTTGATTTTGTGCTCTTGTAAAGCCGATTAACCATTTAAATGAAATATTTATTTAAGCTTTATATTAATTTTACAAGGTTGATTAAATAACAAAATTTTACAACTTTTGACATAAACATTTAATTTGTGTTCTGGTGATTTGAACTAAGGTTTTGGGCAAATTCGAAATATGTGTACATACTTTGGCCAAAGTTAATTTCTTAACTAATTTCCTGAAATAAAAGTTGACATTGAATTTTTGCTTAAATACCAAATCAATTAATGAAATAATTAAGCATTGTTTTGTTTTGTTTTTTTTTTCATTGAAGAAATAAACCTTAAAAGTGATTCAATAAAAAGTTTCCAGTAAAATAATTAAATATTGACAGATTTGTATTAATAAAAAGTTGCAAATTAATTAAGAGATTATCAACAGCAGCAGTTGATTGTTTTTTTATGATTATCGTATGCAAATTAAAGCATTAAATTAAATTAAAAGTTTAACAATGTTTTAGATAATTTGCGATATGAGAAGATATTATTGAATTTAATGATTTATTTATTAAATGTTTTTTTTTTATATTACAAGTTCTATTAAGTATTGATTAAAAAAAAGAAAGAATATTAATTGTTGGGTTGCAAAGTGGGTTTGACGAGTGGATGCACAACAAAAAGCGTACTTTGAAACTCCACGGCATTGTATTTGAAACAAAGTTTTAAAAGAAAAGAAAACGACATTTTATTTTAGGGGGAAAGGGGGTAAAAGTTTGCCAAACTCAAGAACTCCCATTTTTATTCGTACAAATCCCCTTGTGTACTGGTTTATCCATTTAGTGGTCTGGCAAGGCTGTCAACTGTTAAACATCTGCCGTCTTGAAGTCTCATTTTTTAACTGAAAGGTTTGCATTTTACGAAAATGGATCGTTTAACAATCGAAGAGACGAAACTTTCATTGAAATTATTGCTTTATGTGTGTTTTTATTAAAACACTTATAGGTTTTGAGAAACATGTTCAAGGACTATAAAATAATATTTTATTTCTACAAATTTTGTTTAAATGAAGTATTAATTATATTTTTGTATAAAATCCCTGTTGTTTTGCAAGGGAAGTACTTCTTCATACGAGTAGTACCTGCTTCTTCCCCGGGGATTTTTTTCTTCCCATATTTGGTAAAAAAGGGAAAAATCAAATTCCGAATTAGGAGAAAAGGCAAACGTTACAAAACTCTAACGGAACTTTTGCATATGGTTGTATTTCTTTCTCTTTTAAAGAGGACAAATGTTGCCATAGTTGCCAATGTTGCCAATAAAAAATAACTATACAAATCCCGTATACTTAACTTTTCAAGTTAATATTCGCATACGTAGAAATGCTTGAGAAATTTTTAGAGAATTGAATTGCTATACAATTTCTTTTTTTTTTTAATTTACTCTATACACATATGCATTAATTAAATAAAGACTAACAGCTGACAATAAATGAAATGAAAAATTACAATTTAGAAAATAAAATAATTAAAATGCGACTAAAAAGTAAAACACTGAATAAAAAATTGTCAAAATATCTAGACGTAAGAAAAATCGTAATAGGTTTATTTGCTATACAATAAATTGTGGATTTTGCAATCACACAATTCATGGGAAATTTTTACAATTGCATAAACTTGCGAATTGGGCTATAGTTCTTATGGGAACGTGATAAATATCACACGAGCTCCCAGAGAAATAGTAAATCCTGTTTTTAATTGAGTTTAGGCGCAACCAGTTCTTACCACTTGTTTTTATAACAAGGCTCTATAAGACACACTTTCGTGTGCTTTTATTTTTGTGTGAAATTGCGTTTGTAGTTCTTACACGCCCTTTCTTAATGTAACCTGAAATTCAGGCATGAGCCAACATCATCACTTACATAAACTTTCGTCGTAAGGCAGATCGCTTAAAATGAAAAAAAACACCAGATCGGTCATTAGAAATTAAAAATCGTTTATAACTGTCAAGTTTATTAATAAATCAATGCCAAATATAAATAAAAAGGCAAATAATAAACATAAGCGTGTATGCATGTAAACAAGGAACTTTTAAATAGATTCTCAAAATAAATTTTATTGCTTTCCTCTTTTTTTTAAATTTATTTACAACCCCTCAAATTTGAATTTTAAATGTTTTTTAAGGAACATCTAGTAAAATTTATTTGATTAATTCTTTTAATATTATAATTGAATTTAATGCTTTAAATAAAGTTATGAGAACAAGTTTTCTTAAAATTATGCATACATAAATAAATATAAATGGGTTTTTCAATTATATTTTTTAGCGGGTAAGGCCAAATTTTTGTCATCGAGATTAAAATTAGTATTATAATTATTTGTGGTTAAAAGAAAATTTGCAAATAAATATAATTAGTTTTTTTATTTCATAACCTAATGCGTAATATAAATTAATATAAGATTAATTGTGTTTTAGGCTTTTGTATGTAAGTTTAAACATCTCTGTATTACCATACTGCAGAAGAAAAGGGGTGGCAACATTTTCTTTGTTTGCTCTGAACATACTGCACAGTTATGTTTTGAATTATTTTTCAGTTTCAGTGCTGCCACTGCTTGCATTTACAAACATGCTGGGCATAATATTCTTAACATTAATGTGTAAAGGCCGAGTCATATAGAATCCTGCATTCGTTAGGGGCCATCCATATATTACGTAACGCCCTTGGGGAGGGGGGGTAGGGGGGGGTCTGTAAAATTGTTACGTAACATAAATTTTCCATTTCCATTCTCAATTACTTGCACTTTTCCATAAATAAAATAAATAAATGCATAAATACTAAACGAAACTTAAGAAAATGCCATAAAAATATTTGTATATTAGTTTGTAATAACTAAATAAAGAAATTTACTTCAATTCAAACAAAAAGTTATTTAAAAATACATACATATGTATGTGTATGAATTAAATTAAATTTTTTTTTAATAAAAACTTAAAACAATTTAAATTTTTTTAAAGTTCTTGTTACGTTATTGTGAGGGGGGGTCTACGAATTGTTACGATCTGTTACTGGAGGGAGGGGTGGGGGGTCAAAAATCGGGATATGTGAAATAAAACCTTTTCTTGAAACACCCTATACATGGCAGCTGGTTGCCAATCTATTCAAAATTAAGCTGTACAAAGTGTATATGTACAAGCTATTAATATTTTATATATTTTTTTATTATAAATTTACATTTAGTAAGTCACAGTCTGGCTATTACATATTTAATTATATGAACACAAAATTTTTTATTTTTTATTTTATGGCAATTTTAACAGCTCCGCCTCTGAATAAACACCTCATACAATTTTGTTAACACTAAAATTTGTATCTTAAATAATTTGTTTATTAATATATTATCATAAAACTACCGCCATGACAAAGCAGCAAATGTGCTGCTCGTAATCACTGGCGTAGCTAGAAATGTTTTTCTAAGCGGATGTCTGTCCGTGAGTTAAGAAGCAATGAAATTAACTAAGAAAAAACGCTAAAAAAATCTCAAAAACCCGAAAAAATCCCCCCAAAAAAAAACTCTTAGCTAAAAAACGTTAAAAACCGAAAAAATCCAAATGACCGAAAAAAGCGTGAAAACTGAGAAAAACGCCAAAGAAAAAAAATCGCTAAAACCCGAAAAATCCAAAAAAAGAGTGAAAACTAAGAAAAAGCACCAAAGCTAGAAAAATCGCCAAAATAAAAAAAAAAAACGCCATAGCTAAAAAACGTCAAAAACCGAAAAAATCCCAATGACCGAAAAAATCCTGAAAGCTGAGACAAAATGCCAAAGCAAAAAGAAATCGCTAAAACCCGAAAAATAAAAAAACAAGCGGAAAACTAAGAAAAAACCGTCAAAGTTAAAAAAATCGCCGAAAACTGAAAAAAGCTTACCGTGAGTGGCAAATGCCCTTTCTACGTCTCTGCTTAAATTTCACACTCAATAAAAACGATGCCGTAGTGAAGACAGAAATAAATTAAACAAAAAAAAAAAAACAACGTGCTTGAAACTAAAATGTATGTATGCGCGTTAAAATGTTTTTACGTGCAGATTTTTATGAGAAGATGATAATGATGATGATGATGGTATTGATAACGATCGTAAAAAAACCAGAAAATATATAAATAAAAAACGTTAGACGCACACATTTTTGACACACGTGATAAATTCTCGCCTTAAAAAGATAATGTTGAATGAGAATGATGTGGGAACTCAAAAAATTATTATGTATATTATTATACTTATTTATTTTTTGGGCTTAAGCAAGTCGTAGAAATCATCGATTTAATTGTTTAAAATAAAAAGAAAAATTACCGAATTATTTGTTAATTTTACGAGACCAACATGTTGTGTTTGTTTTCAATTATTTATGGGGACTTATTTTGTCATGTCTTACATTTAATTGTAATATATCTTTTTTATGACTTGTTCAGGCAAAAATATGGTTAATTTAAATTAAGTTGTAATTTTAACTTTATGTGAGAGAAAACGTTATTTTTAATTTATTTAAAGGTCAGTATCACTCAAACTGATATCTTGAAGATTAGTAATAAGACTTGTATATATGTATGTATGTACATATGTATGTATATGAGGGACTGACTATTAAATTGCAGATCTTCTTATGATGTATTTTTATAATATTTGAATAATTTTGAGGTGCATTTATAAATTTTAGAATTAAAATGTTTGCAAAAAATTACATATAAGGTCTCTTGGTATTATTTAAATAAATAAATATCGCTCATTTACTAAAACAACGTCATAACTCCAGAAAAACCTAGTTTACGAGAAAACTAGTTTAAAGTTTTCAATTTACAACCAACTCTTAATGGAAAAAGAAAATTTTATTTTCCTGTCAAGAGTTGAGCAAGCGAGATGTTTATATATGAAGAAAGATGTGAGGATTAATTCTGCATCATTAACTCAAAAATTAAGTTTTTTGAGTTGTGACATTCTTTGAGTAAATAAGCGATATGTACATTACGGCTGACAGATTTTGCTACATATGTATATAAATAAGCTCAAGTAACTTTTTTTTATTATAATTTACATATAGGCATTTTCACAGGAATGTCAACTTTTTGTCACGTGCGACATCAAACCAAAAAAAAAACGAAAGTTATTTTTTACTTTGTTATATATTTTTGTAGGCCGTCAGCAGCTCTACAGTAGGTAAAATTTTCAGAAAAATTAGGTCACATTGTTCTCAAAAACAAGCTTAATTGCTTGCTGTCGCACGTGACAAAAAATGTCCAGATATAAATTGTGGAATATTTTTATTTGTCTGCGTCTATATGCATTTCATTTCTGTTTAAAACACTCGCCAATAGATTTTAACCGACAAATTCTTGAGAAAAGCTAAAAATAGCTCCCTATGTTTATAGAAAAAAAGTTTCAAAATCTTAATGAGAATTACATACACAAAAGTAATATAAGTTATAAAAATCACAACAATAGCTAAATTTAAATTTTTCTATTCCAAAAAAAAGAAAATAATAAATAAGAAATACTCGTACATCAAAATATTTTCGGCAAAGCAAACAGACACAACCTGCCAATATGTCTACCACAATAATTTTGTTTAAGTCTAAAAAGCATGTGAAACTTTTTACTAATTTCAAACTTTATTATGCACAACTCGCCTTAAATTTAAATTCAATAGAGCGTGTGTCTAACATACAAACGCCATAAATCTAATTTCAATTATGTCTGTTTCATAGAAGCTAAAAACACAGAAAAATTAGGTGAATTTCTGCTCTACTGAAATATTGTTGGTGTTTGAACAAACTTATGGACTACTTGACATACATACGAGTGTGCAAAAATTATGTTTGGTTATTCTTAGAGAATAATTCATGAGGTAAATCACCTTTTAAAACTGATGTGAATGAATGCACAACAAAATAAAACTTCTACGGAAACTCGTCTTGAGGAGTAAATTTAAAAAAGAAAATTATGTATTTAAACCAGCAAACAAAATATCGAATTTATTTTTCATGAATGATTTTTTCATAATTTTTAAAATAGCAATGAGGGCATATTTTCCCCTTTCTAGGAAGTTATTGAAAAGATTTTCGATAATTAAAATTTTAATTTTGAAAAAATACTTTTGAAAACAGAACCTCAGTTTCTTAAAATAAAATACTTTTTAAAAAAGTACATTTTGAAAAAGGTAACTTTTGAAAAAAGTACCTGTTGAAAAGTCTTTTAAAAAATGTACATTTGGAAAAAGTACCTTTTGACTAAAGTACTTTTTAAGAAAAGTACGTTATTAAAAAAAGTACCTTACCAAAAAAAGTACATTTTGAAGAAGATACTTTTGAAATAAGTACCTTTTGAAAAGAGTACTTTATTAAAAAAGTACCTTTTGAAAAAATTACTTTTTGAAAAAAGTAGTTTTTGGAAAAAGAACCTTTTAAAAAAAGTACCTTTTGAAAAAAGAACCTTTTGAAAAAAGAAACTTTTGAAAAACTACTTTTTGAAAAAAGTTTCTTTTGAAAAAAGTACCTTTGAAAAAAGTACCTGTTGAAAAAATTTTTTTTTTAAAAAGTACTTTTTGTAGAAGTACTTTTTGAAAAAAGTACCATTTGAAAAAAGAATCTTTTAAAAAAAGTACCTTTTGAAAAAACTACTTTTTGGAAGAAGCACTTTTTGAAAAAAGTACCTTTTGAAAAAAGAATCTTTTAAAAAAAGTACCTTTTGAAAAAAGTACCATTTGAAAAAAGTACCTTTTAAAAAAAGTACCAGTTGAAAAACGTAGTTTTTGAAAGAAGTACCTTTTGAAAAAAGAGCCTTTTAAAAAAAGTCCCTTTTGAAAAAAAACCTTTTGAAAAAAGAAACTTTTGAAAAACTACTTTTTGAAAAAAGTACCTTTTGAAAAAAGTACCTTTTGGAAAAAGTACCTTTTGAAGAAGTACCTTTTGAAAAAAGTACCTGTTGAAAAAATTATCTTTTAAAAAAAAGTACCTTTTAAAAAAGTACCTTTTGAAAAAAGAAACTTTTGAAAAACTACTTTTTGAAAAAAGTACCTTTTGAAAAAAGTACCTTTTGAAAAAAGTACCTTTCGAAGAAGTACCTTTTGAAAAAAGTACCTGTTGAAAAAATTATCTTTTAAAAAAAAGTACCTTTTAAAAAAAGTACCTTTTAAAAAAAGTACCTTTTGAAAAAATTACCTTTTAGAATGTCTTTTGTAGAAGTACTCGTTAAAAAAAGTACTTTTTGGAAAAAGTACCTTTTAAAAAAAGTTACAGTCTGAAAAAGTATCTTTTCAAAAAAGTACCTTATGAAAATAGTACCTTTTGAAAAAGTACATTTGTAGAAAAGTACCTTTTGAAAATGTACCAAAATTTCTCGAACCTAAATTACTCGAATATCTTTATTCATTTAGCGATAATTCTATTAAAATAATTTTAGCGAACTTACTCATACAAAATCGTTCATATAAGAGTCATTACTATAAATATTATGATTTTTTAATAACTTAGCCAAAATTTTATTCGAATAAAATAGTTTGAATAAAAATTATTCGAATAAAAATTATTGAAATAAAATATTTTCAAATCACAAATATATCCAATATAGAATGTTCGAATAAAATTGCTTCCATAATATTATTCGAACAAAAGTTGTACGAAAGATCAATTATTATTACTCAAATAACATTATACGAATAAAAAAATAAACAACTATTACGCAAACAAATTCTATTTACATACATATGTTACCAATGTTCCAACCAAAATTTTCCACTAGAAACAATTCAACATCTCTTTTAATTGAACTTCATTATTTTAATGATGACGTTTTGTTCTTAGAATTGTAGTTAATTAAATATAAATATTTTATAAAGGCTCCTGCATACAATTTGTGAAAGTGTTTTGTTTTTATAACAAGACTACAAAATAACCGGTCTCTTATAAGACTCTACCGTCTTAAAAAAACTGATTTGTTGCACAAAAAATATTTCCACAGACAGACAAGTCATTCTACATACTACGGCGGACTGTAAAGTTGCATTACAAAAGCAAATCGAAATTAAAACAAAAACCTTTCAAAACACTAAAGGTCAGCAAGTAAAACGATCCGGTCGTTCTGTTCTCTATATTATTGCTGAGTATGATTACAGAACTTTAGCATCAGATGGCTGAACAAAAATTTAAATCAAGCTCATTATCAGCACATGTAAGTACGTACACACACACTCACACATAAAAATATGTAGAAACTCTCAAAAACAAGTTAGCAAGAATCAAGAAACACTCACACAAGCCGACTGAACTCTCTCACAAATTAAGTGCAACAAAAGTAAAAACCAAGATTTCAAATCACAGTTGGCATCGTGAATAGTTCTTTATTACCTACAAAAATATTACTCACTTTATGGCACGTGAGTATTTAATTCAAATTTAATCACAATAATTTTTACCACCAAACTTCATCAAAGATTAGCCTCCACTTTTATTTTTAACATCAGAATTTTGCATTTGCTTTCCAGTTAATTTAAATAATATTTAAAAAAATTTCAATATTCATATTAAAAAAACTGTTTCACGTTCACGCATGTTGAACACCCATCATCGCATGACTATTGGCCATCTCTGGTTGCAATACATTTTAGTAAACAGAATCATTTTGATGTTGATTGTAACGATAACCAGCTTTAACGAAAATTTTTCCATTCCTCATACAAAAGGAAAAATTCCGAAATGCCAATTAAAATCATTATAAAACGGATAAACACTATTTAAGAGCAATAAATCAAAGTAACAATTATTAAGTGAATCGATATGGAACTTTTTTTAAACTAAGTTTAATGGAATGTTTTTTAATATACTCACTCGTGTTAAAGAGAAATTGCTAGAAGTCACTAAATGTTCATGCACTTGATATTTATTTTAATTATTTTTCTTTTAATGGAAATTGCAAAGATGTTAAAAGGTTTATTGAAATTTTGCAAATCCGTTTGCATTAGTCATCTTATTAAGGAATCACATTTTATGATCTTTCATAAGGCGATACATAATATTTTAAAATGACACCACAAGAAATGACAGACGGTGATTTTTAACGATTTTAAAAAAGTTTTATTTAGTAAATTTTTATTTCAACTTGATTAATTTTTAATAACATTTATTTGAACATTTTTATTCGAATAATTTTTATTAGTTAAATGGATAACTTTTATTTGAATAATTTGTATTTGAAAAAATTTTATTGAACATATTTTTATTCGAATAATATTTATTCGAGTAATTTTTTTTACAATAAATTGAAGTAACTTTCATTGAAATATTTTTTTTGTAAATTTTTATTTCAACTAGAATAATTTTTAATTATAAATTTTATTCGAAAAATTTTTATTCGATTGATTTTTTTCTTAATTGATTAACTTTTATTTGAATAATTTTTATTTGAAAATATTTTATTGAAGTACATATGTATGCATATATTTTTATTCGAATATTATGTATTCGCGTAAATTTGTTTTTCCAACAAGTTGAAATAATTTTCATTCAAGTATATTCAGTATATTTTTATTTCAACTTATTTAATTTTTAACAATAATTTTTATTCGAAAAATTTTTAGTCGAATAATTTTTATTTGTTTCTTGAATAACTTTTATTTGAATAATTTTTACTTGAAAATATTTAATTCGAGTAAATTTATTTTTCAATAAGTTAAAACAATTTTTATTGAAATAAGTTTTTATGCAGTAAATTTTTATTTCAACTTATTAAAGTTTTAATAAAAACTTCTAATGGTATAATTTCTAATTAGTGTTTTTTGTGGGAATTGTTATAATTTCAGTTTAAAATTTTTTTAACGCACTAATTTTTTTTGAAAAACAAATGTATTGAAGTTCACACATACACATAAGCATATTTTTATTCGAATAATATTTATTCGAGTAGAATTTGTTCCAACAAGTTCAAATAATTTTCATTTAAATAAGTTTTATTTAGACTATTTTTATTTTAACTTGATTAATTTTTAATTATAGATTTTATTCGAATAATTTCTATTTGTTTATTGAATAACTTTTATTTGAATAATTTTTATTGGAAAAAATTTAATTGTAGTACATATGTATGTCCATATATTTATTCGATTAATATTTATTCGAATAATATTTATTCGAGTAAATTCTTTTTCCAATAAGTTGCAAAAATTTTCATTGAAATAATTTTTTTAGTAAATTTTTATATCAGCTTAATTAATTGTTAATAATAATCTTTATTCGAAAAATGTTTATTCGAATCATTTTTATTTGACTAACAATAATTGTAATAATTTACATTCAAAAAAATATTGCAATAAAATATTTTTTATTAAAGTAAATTTTTAAAAATTATACGAAAATCAATATCACATAGTATCATTTCCAATTTGATACGAGTGAGTCACATAAATTAAAATTATTTATTTGTTCCCACCCTTAAATACAAAACAAAAATTTTATAATTTAAAACAATGCATTTTCTAATTTCCATAATTGCAAATGTTATAAAAAAAAACTGTTGCATAATTACTGCAATTTATAAAAAAAGCTGTCACTTTAAGTGACATTTTGAAACTATAAAATGAGACAAAAAAAATAAATTAAAACCAAATAATAAAAGTGACATATATTATGCGCTTGTCATATTTATAACTTTATTTAAAGCAATAATTATCAAACGGCAGGCCAGGCCAGTCTAGTGCATTTTTCACATGCTAAAAGTTGGCTTAAAAGAAAGAGAGAAAGAGGAAAAAAACAAACATAAATGAAAAATACTGTTTGTTGGTTGGCCTTTGGCTGCCAAATGTTTGACAAAAATGGTTAAACTTTTATTGCAAATGAGAATTTATGTTATAAATTTTAATTCTTTTTTTTATTATCATTAAATACTTTTATTTGTTGTAAAACATTTACGAAAATATAAAAAAAAAATTAAATGGAAATTACGCACATTGAATTGGTGTAATTAACCTAATTTTCACAGCTTGTTAAATTTTACCCACTGTGTTGCAAGCGGGTTGTCTCTTTGAGTGGCTGAGTAAGTGTTGTTGTTATTATTGTGAGTTTGAGTGTGTGTGTGTGTTTGTGTTTGTTTTTGTTTCTGTATCATCTTTTCGTCTGTGTATAACTGTTTGTTTGTTGTTGTTGTTCTTGTTGCAGTCGAAATTCTGTGGTGTGTAGTTAATTTAATTTATTTTTAATTCACAGTTTATGGGCGGTTTTAATCGAACGCCAACAACAAGTCTATAAATAAAATTATACCAACTGCCACTACAAATAAAATTAAATAAAATTTAAAATGAAATAAATTATTTAACTGAACGTTTTTGTCCTGCGACTTAATTTGTGTACAAATGAAATGAAATTGAAAAATAAAATGTCGCAACTAAATGAAAAGGCCAAAAAATAAAAATAGCTAATAAAAAAATAATAGTTTATAGTTTATATTTAATTAAACTTGTTGCTAAACGAAACCATTTATAATTAGCAATCAAGTAGTTAAACCCGCAGCTAATTAAAGAGAGGATGGACACATGTCAAATATTTGACAAACTAAGTTTAAATAGATTTTTTTTTGTAAAATTTTTATGTTGAAAATAATAGCAGCTATAATTCTACAAAATAAAATGAAATAATTTAAAATTATGTTTCTTTAGGATTTTTGTAATCGACTTGGAATAAATTCTGTAAAGTGCGACTTTGACTGCAGACGAAGGGTTCCATACGGACACTACATATGAGCCCTTAATGATGAAAGTGGTGTAAGTCATATACGAGTATTTGTTAGATTATATTTGAACAAATTAAAAAATATTTTTATATGTCATGCGAAATTTTAATTTAGAGTTGTACTAGTCTCGATTAATATAAATTTATTTAATAATTATTAAATATTAATTGACATTTTTTTAAGATTTATTTATTATTTCGAGGCAAAAATGGACATGACTTCAACAACTTTCACAATTAAGGGCAGATATGTAGTGTCCGTATGGAACCCTTCGTCTGCGAATCAAAGCCGCACTTTACAGAATTTATTCGAAGTCGATTACAAAAATCTAAAAGAAACTTATTATATAATACTATACGAACTTTAGTTTATATAATCGAGTATCTGAACTGATGTAGACTTCTTTTTCGGCTTTTGGCCTTTTTTCGTTTCCGATATTTTTTCCGGTTTTTGAAGTTTTTTTAACTGTGGCGTTTTTTCGCTTTAACGATTTTAAAATTTTAGGCTCTTTTTTTTAAATTTGAACAATTTTTTTTTTTATTTCTTTTTGTCGGTTTTTTTGTTTTTGCAGTTGTTTCGGTTTTTAGTGAGTTTTTTAGTTTTGGTGATTTTTTTAGTTTCGGTGATTTTTTTAGTTTTGTCGATTTTTTAACTTTTGGCGCTCTTTTCGTTTTTAGGATATTTTTAGATTTTTGCGTTTTTTTTAGTTGTGGCGTTTTTTCATTTGACAATTTTTTCGGTTTTTTGGCGATATGTTTGAGCTTTAAAAAATTTTTTACTTGTAGCACTTTTTTCATTTTGACATTATTTTTTAAGTTTTGGCGATTTTTTAGTTTTGGTGCTTTGTTTGTTTTCGCAATTGTTTCGGGCTTTGGCGTTTTTTAGTTATGGCGTTTATTTATCGTTTGGCAGTTTTTTAAATTTTTGGCGATTTATTTTAGTTTAAGCGATTTTTTTAGTCTGGTTTTTTTTGTCGTTTTGACGTTTTTTCGGCTTTCGGCTATTTATTAGTTTTGGCGCTTTTTCGTTTTTGGGATTTTTTCAGTTTCTTTCGTTTTTAAGCTGTGGCGGTTATTCTCTTAGCGATTTTTTCGGTTTTTGGCGATTTATTTTAGCTTTAGCAAAATAATATAATAGTATTAGCACTTTTTTTGTTTTGTTTTTTTTTCGGTTTAGGCGATCTTTGGAGTTTTTTAGCTTTGGTGTTTTTTTGTTTGGTGATTTTATCGGATTTTTTTTTAATTTGTCGGTGACTTTATTTTATTTTTGGTGATTTTTTTGACATTTCAGCGATTCATTTTACTTTTTGTGATATTTTTCATTTAAGCGCTTTTTTTCATTTTGGCGATTTTTCTTTTCGACTTTATTTTAATTTTTGGGTTTTTTAGTTTTAGTACTTTTTTTCGTTTTTGCGATTCTGTGTTTTTGAAAATTTTGTTTGCTCTTACGCTTTCCAAGATACCGCAAGTTGTCAAAACTACATTAACTGATGGAATTTTTTTTTTGATTATTTAAATTTCAGTGTTAAGTCCAGTACGGAGTTCTTACGGAATTTCACTTTTCTAAATTTACATTTATTTCTACACGGAAAAACTATCGTGTAGCCTTTTGTGTAGAATTATGTTTGCATACACACAAATTCATTAATTTTTGAATTTAAAACACATAAAAACATTAAAATTAAATTATCTACATTTGAAGAAAATTAGAAATGTGAAAAGTTCCGTGACCAAACAATTGCATGAACATTAATTTTTGTTTCAGTTCACGGAAAAAAGTTTCCACTTACATTTATAACATCCCTAAGATAAGCAATAAATTTCAAAAATTCCGCGTACTTTTCTTTTGAAAGTCCGTTATAGCAAATGGAAATTTAAATTTTCTTTATGAAATTTATCAACCTGAATTTCCGTATTTTTTTACATAGAGTGAGATCCTGAAATTCCGTATGAATTCCATACCAGGCTTTAATTGGTGGGTGTAGCCTGTATAAAAATAACCTAACTTTGAAAATTTCAAGCATCTACAGACAATATAAATGTCTGTATACTTCAAAATTTTACGTTACTCGCTTTAGAACGCGCTATAATTTTTAACTGTCATATATTTGTTGTTGTAGCATACAAAGTTTTACATACTCTGTGATTTGAGGTCCATAGCTCTTACGGTTCTCGAGAAAACAGGTTGTGACAGACAGACGGACATTGTAACGAAAGCAATAGGTTTCCTTTTTCTCCTTTGGTGTATGAAACCCTAAAAAGGGAAATACTAAACATTATATTAAAAATTATAGCTCAACTGCTCATCATTGTATGTTTTTGATTTGTATTATTTATTTTATAGCTTGCGTTTCTGGCTCTCGAGAGTTATTTTTAATTAATTGAAGAATTGCTTTGCAAGTAAAACAAAAGAGCAAAAACAAACAAACAAACAAACAAATGCCCCAAACTATTTATTTATGTTGTCCTACAGATTTACTTCCGGGGCATCATCTTTGTATGATGAACGGAATAAATAAATAATAATAAAAAAGAAACACCTCTAAATAATTGTACACGCACACACACACACACACACACACACACACATGCAGTTAACAATTTCTATGCTTGTTTTCTTGTATAAACATTTTATTTAGATTGTTTTCAAATTCATGTTTGCCAACGCACACAAGCCAACACCTACATACACACACACACATACAGGCATGCTATAAATGTGTGTGTGTGCGTGCGTGTGTGCTTGCAAGCACTTAAACAATTTTTCTTTTACTTATTTATGCTACATGTACTTGGCCATTCATCTTTAATAGACCATAAGTGTCAGTTCTTGTTCTTGGTTAGTGCAAGTAGTTGTTGTTGTTGTTGTTGTTGTTTGTAGCTGTTATTATTCTTCTTATTTTTCCTAGAGCATCAGTATGGCAGACTATGCGTGTGTATGTGTGTGTGTGTGTTTGTAAACAATTGGCTTTAGTGGGCGAGTTTGAAGGGAAATCATAAGAACAAGTTTATGTGTATGGACGTGTGTATTATAAGTTGTAGTTGTTTTTCTTTTCATACATTTATATTGTTTATTTTTGTTCGTAAGTTGTTGTTGTTGCTGCTGCTGCCTTTAAATGAGACTTGTTGGGCGTTGTTGTATGTTGTAGTATATAATTTTTTGATTGAAGATGGAGGTGTGTATATGACTTTTTTGTTACCGTTGTTATTACAGTTATTATTATTTGCCTTTATAGTTGTGTGCTTTTATTTATATTTATTCGTCATGAGAAAAGTTTGCCTTTGTCGTTCTATAAGTATTTTGTTTTAATGTACGAGTAACAAGAACTTAAAAAAACATCATCTGTATTTTGTATGAGTTTCATGGGCGGTGGGTGGTTGTGGCGAATTTGAATGCAACTAGTATACTGCTTAATGCCAACTTTCAATGATCTAGCATCAATCCTTGTAATTTTTTCACTGTGCCCTCTAGTACACTGAACCAAAGAAGCATTCTTAAAACAAGAATTTTGGGTTTTCGTTTTAAAAATGCTACATTTTTAAAATACTAATGTTTTTTATAATACTAATATATAACACTGTTATTTTTGTAACCAAGCAGTTTTAAAACATTTTAAAGATTTTGAAAATAATTTTTTTTAAATATTTTAAAAATAATAAAGTTTTCTTATCAAAATAGAAATTATGTTTATATTATTTTTAACCATTTAGAAAAGAAAAATATTTTATTAGTATATCAAAAATTTGAATTTTTTAAAATATAAAAAATTAAAATTTTTTCCCGAGTAACATTTGACATTTGTGTCGTGCAGGATTGTCAGATTTTTTCCAACCTATTTCGCCAAATTGATTTTAAAAATCGCCTAAATCAGTTTCATGTAGTTTTTCTTAATAAATGTTTGATAATATTTTTTTTTATATACATCAGTTGTTTTAATATACATTTTTAAAAAATAATCGTTTAAAAATTTAGAAAAAAGCGCCAAAAGCAGAAATAAAATCGCCAAAAATTATGTAAACGCCTGAATTATAATAATTAATATACGTAAAAAAAAATCTTCAAAATCCAATTGTTTCATTTCTTGCAGACGACTTTTAGAAGGCTTTATTTTTTTAAACTTCTCCTTCAACAAAGTAATATCCTGAATTACAGAAATTTTGAAGTTCCATGTTTTTGAAAAAATAGGCATAAAAATCGCCAACAAATTTGTTTATTGCCAGAAAATCCGCCATACCGCCAAACCGAAAAATCGGCAACCAAACAAAGTTGAAAAATCACCACGTTTGGTGAGAAATCACCATGTCTGACAGCCCTGGTGTCGTGTTGAAAATACAGGATTAATTTACTAATGTGAACAAGTGTATTTTAATTTCCATTACCCTGTATGATTTTTGAGCACAAAATCTTAATATTATTGCCTTTTCATTCCATAGTATAAAGCAGTATGAAAGTAAAATTTTTAACATTTATAATTTTAAAACGAACCATCGGTAGATTTGAAAATTCTCCATGATTAATTTAAGACATTTGCGATTTTGTGTTTTATGCATGAACGTAAGATAATATTATAAAGATTAATAAACAGATACTGGTCTCGTATATGAAAGTTGTGAACATATTAAAACTATAGAACGATTTCTCTGAAAATTTGTGTAAATCACAGTGTTAAATAGTTGTATAACAGCTGTATAGCAGATGTATAACAGTTGTATAACAGATATATAACAGTTGTATAGAAGTTGTATAACAGTTGTATAACAACTGCATAACAGTTGTGTAACAGTTGTATAGCAGTTGTATAACAGTTGTATAGCAGTTATATAACAGTTGTATAGCAGTTGTATAACAGTTGGCGTAACACTTACAAAATTGTATGCTCAAATGCTTTTGCGTATGCCAAGATTTTTCATCAAGATCTGATCAATTTATAAATCTGTTATATAGAATCAACGGAATATCATAATTGTTTGTAAGTAATAAGCAGCCATGTAAACCAATAACAGTGCACCTATGTACATAAAAAATTATATACATACATATGTATGTATGTAGTACGTACATTTGAATATATTTTGTAAAACAGTATTTTGTTGGGAGATTTTTCTGCATAACTATTTAAGTGTTATAAACAATTAATATTTTTCCCACAGACATTTGTGAAAAGTATTACAGAATAGTACATCATTTAACATAGAAAATTGGCTACTGCAACAGTTCTGCTATAATACATGTTATTTACTGTACGTGTTATTGTATAACAGTTCTTTCATACAGAGTCTAACATAAATTTAGCGCTACTATGTTACTTAAAATATTGTATTTATGTATGTATGTATGTGTGTGTGTGTGTATATTTATTAAGGTTACACCCAGTCGACTTTCGCATCCTTAAAGAAATTTATTTGGCATTTGGATGGTTTTTTTACGAGTATGTATTTGTGGGATATATTTACGAGTATTTATGTGTTAATAAGAGTATGTACTCGTATGCATGTATGTGAGTGTTTCGTTTCACATTATGCACACATACAAGGTCTTTATGGAAAACCTATTTATTTTGATTTTTATTATTGTTTGAAGTACTTTTTGATATAAATTTCTGTACTTCGTTGCTTTTCGCATATTTTGTGTTTTCGTTTTTTGTTTGTTTTCGCTTTTGCTACTTGTTATAATACAAAGTACACACATACTCGTACTTACATACGTACAATTTGTAAGCCTGGATACGTAAGTATGAACTTTTATGGTTGTTGTATTAAAATATTTTCCGTTCTGATTTGTAAAGTGAAAATGCAATAAAATGTAACGACACATATAAATCAAGATATTTACTGTATTTTTGGTTATTCTAAGAGGTTAATTTTTATAACCTCCCACTTGCCCACGTACGTCAGTACTCTCGATTACATTTAATATGGGCAGTGTTACACACACACAGACGTGCATATATTCGCATTTATCATTATACCGGCTATAAATATTTATTAAGAGTCCCATCATGCAACAAAAATAAGAAAAAAAATTAGACTTTAATACATTTTATGGCTTTCATTCATTAATAAATTTAATGAAGGAGCAGGGAAGAGCGGGTCGCAGCGGCAGCAGCAGCAATTTGACTTCTGTTACTACTTATTTTTTATTGTTGTTGCTCAATATATTTAATAATATTTAATAGGTTGTTTAAGTAGAGGGTGGACAGAGAGAGAGAGAGGCGCGATGCTTGGTCTTAGTTTTAAATTATTTGCTATTAAGAATCTATTAGGAATAAAAAAAAACTTTCGGGTCTACACTGTTTTGAATTTATAAGACTTTGCAGAAAAAAAAATCAAAATTTCATGCCATTAATTTTGCGCCCACACGTTAAGGGCATTATTTTACAGGTAATCAGACACCCGCATGTAGTGGAATTTAAAAACAGAAATTTTTATACGATTGGGGTATTCAAACGGCAGTCTTAAGTGTTATATACGAGTACTACGTTTATACGTTAAACTCACTGTTTATACGGCATTGTAAATATATAAAAACTTGGTAGCACTTCTATAGAAATGTTACTTATGTTTACAGAAAAAATTTTGTAAATGTATAAAATAACAAATAATAATTTGTTATTATTGTCATTATTTTCTTCTATCAATGTTTTTTTTTGTGCAATATTTATCAATTTATTGTTTTTTATTAGGAAACATTTGTAAGTATGGCAGCCTCAAGCATTTTATTTGCAAATAGTGCGTTAATCGTGAATAGTTTTTTGAATTAGTAAGTCGCAATAAAAACAATAATATACCAACAATTTACAGTTTTATTTGTTATTAAGTCGTGCGTATAAACGTAGTAATACTAGTGTCAAAAT
Source organism: Nowickia ferox (assembly GCA_936439885.1). Taxonomy (NCBI): domain Eukaryota; kingdom Metazoa; phylum Arthropoda; class Insecta; order Diptera; family Tachinidae; genus Nowickia; species Nowickia ferox. The sequence goes on along the minus strand of OW387023.1, from coordinate 14,177,054 downwards.
GTTTTAAATTATTTTAATGTAATTGTTTTCGCTTTTGTTTTTTCTTTCAAAGAAAAATTTTAAAACATCAATAAGACACTTAAGACTACCTTTTGAATACCCCAAATATTTTAACCCTTGATAATCCCCTTTAAGGGTACCTTTTGGTCACATTTTTCGAAATCGTCAAAAATTTTCCTGCACAGAATAGTTGGGGAGGATAAAATACTCCACAAAAATGCCAAACACATTAACTAAAACGGAATCTTTTTAAAGTAAAAATATACGCTCGTAAGCGGTGATACAATAATTTCTAATAAAATATCTATTACAAAAAACGATTTTATTATATTTTAAAAATTAAAAACAAAAATATTTGATATTTCCTATTTTTAGTTTATCTAAAATATTAATTTTATTTTTAACTATTTTCTTAAAAAAAAAATAGTAAAATAATCTATTTATAATTTTAATATGTAATTAAATTGATTTCTCACAAAGTAAAATTTACTGCCCAAAAAATTATTTTTATATATATTTTTTAAAGTGTTCAAATAAAATAAAATATTCGTAAATATTGGCGCAAGCAACATGCTGAAAATTTGCTTTAAAATTTAATTTAATAAGAGTATTAAATAAAAATTAAATAACAAAGTAAACATTAAAATAATTAAATATGAACACATTTTTTTGTGAATTAATGAATAGAACGTAATACCTGGTAATTGCTAAATAATTATCTAAAACTATTTGTTTTGTTTTGTTTTGTTTTATGATGAATATACTTATTTCTGTGTTTGAGAGTTTAAGTTTGCCAAATTAATTTTCCAACAATAAATTGTTAAATTAAAGGGAAAAAACTAAATTCATGCAGTCATTAATTTCGAGCAGTGTTGTCAGATTAAGGGATTTATCCCCAAATCGGGGATATTTTTTTGCAAATGGGGATACAAATTTTGGTTTGGGGATTGAGGAATTCATTAGGGATAATTTGTATGTTTTGGGGATTTTATGGGGATTTGTGTTTTACTTAATATTTTTTTATTTATTTCTTAGATTATTTTAATTTCAATACATTTTCCAGTTGCTATTTTTTATTTCATAATTAATATAAAATGTTAACAAAAACGCTTAAAATAAAAATTGTTACTGGTAAAAATGAACTCGTTTTTAACATCTGTTGTTGGCAAGACTTAAACAAGGTTTATTACAAGACATATCGAACAGGTATTCGCATTGGCGAGTTTGCTCATCAGCTGATTTTTTGATTTATTTATGTCAAGATGCCGTTGGATCACGGCCGTCTAAAGAACTGTAATGATTTAAAATATACTTTGTGTATCAAGGAGCAACCCTTGCGTTGAACGAGTTTTTTCGGCAATGAACTCAATAAAAACTAAAATTAGAATTAATATACATTTTAAAAATAATGGAATTTGCTGTGACACTTTTGATCCACCTCCAGATATGGTAAAATTCTTTAACTCTAAAAGTATGTATCAAAAAAATTCTTTAGAGAACGATAAAGATGATTGGGACTCTGAACTTTTTGATTTAATTAAATAGATTAACTAATTTGTTAGAAATATAAATACGAATATGTACATATTTAAATATAAACCATGTGTACAAATAATATGAACCACAGTGCAAATAAAATATTAAAAAAAAAAATAATTAAATAAAATGAAATAGTATTATTCTTAGTAGGGATTTTTTGGGATAGTATAAATTACTTTTTGGGGATTTCGGGGATCAAAATTTTCAAATTGGGGATGACAGTCGAAAAAAATCTAACAACCACACTTACACATAATGAAATTTTTTACAGTTATTGGCTCTCCTCTCTTTGCCTTTCTCTTTTAAGTTTTTCTTGTGTTATATTTTGCAAAGCGGTAAATTTACTTTTCATCATTTCCATTGATGTACAAAGTTAATTGAGTGGTAATGACGTTGTTAATTAAAACGAAGACGATGACGATGACGATGATGATGTTGATGGTGGTGGTGGTGGCGGTGACACAGCTGCTGACGTCAATGATGATGAGCAGCTTATTGGGTTTTAAATCTGTTAACTTGCTTTTGCCTACATATTTAATGTTGTCTCATTTGTTGTGTGTGAGTTCAATTTTTATTTGTTTTAGTTTATTTCTTTGTAATTTTGCCACCAAAAAAAAAAAAAAGTTTTAATGATTTTAATGGAACATTTGAATTGACTGTGACTTTTAGTTTTTGTTCCATGCCGTTTTTAATGTTTTTCATTAAGGTTTTAATAAATTTTGTTGCTTTTTTTGATTTTATTTTGTTTTGTTTTCGACTTATAATTGAGATGGGAAAAATTTGTTTTGTTGGTAATACAACCATATCAGCACGTCAACATCTTTAAACTTGACATAGAAGAAGTTTAATGCGACTTAAACTTTAATTTCACACAATCGTTATTGAAAAAAAAACAAAAACATTCACGTAACCAATTAATTAGACAGACTTTGTCAAATACGAAGTTAACCCTTTGTGGGATAGTTATATTTTTGGTAAAATAGCGGTTTTCATTTGGTAATTTTTTGTTTCAATAATCTGTTTTAAAAAATACTTTTAGTACTTTTGGCTCAAAAGGTCATTTCCTTCAAAAAGTATTTTTTACCTCAATAAGTACATTTGAACTAAAATGGTACTTTTTCTTTAAGAGGTACTTTTTGTTCACAAGGTGCTTTTTGTTCAAAAGCTACTTTTTGTTCAAAAGCTACTTTTTGTCTAAAAGGTATTTTTTGTTTTAAGGGGACTTTTTGTTCAAAAGGTACTTTTTGTTTACAAGGTACTTTCTGTTCAAAAGGTACCTTTTTTTAAAGGTACTTTTTGTTCAAAAAGTACTTTCTGTTCAAAAGGTACTTTTTGTTCAAAAGGCACTTTTAGTTCAAAAGGTACTTTTTGTTCCAAAGATACTTTCTGTTCAAAAGGTACTTTTAGTTTAAAAGGTACTTTTAGTTCAAAAGGTACTTTTTGTTCCAAAGATACTTTCTGTTCAAAAGGTACTTTTAGTTCAAAAGGTACTTTTAGTTCAAAAGGTAGTTTTTGTTCAAAAGGTACTTTTTGTTCAAAAGGTACTTTTTGTTCAAAAGGTACTTTTTGTTCAAAAGGTACTTTTAGTTCAAAAGGTACTTTTTCTTCAAAAGGTACTTTTTGTTCCAAAGATACTTTCTGTTCAAAAGGTACTTTTGCTTCAAAGGGTACTTTTGGTCAAAAAGGTACTTTTGCGTTACTCCAAAAAACTCTTAATGCGAAAAATAAGTTTGTCTTAAAAGTTCAGAGTTTGTACTTAAAAATGTTTTTTAAAAATATATTTTACAATTTCCTCTATTATATAAGAAAAAACTTATATTTATTTGTACTAGTGCCGTTTTTCAATACTTTAAAGATAAGAAAAAAATGTATTGTGCTAAATTGCCTGAACGTTTACAGTGATAACAACCAATCAGAGTATTTTTTACCATTTCTGAATTTTTTATACCACAATTTTTTTTCTTCTATTTTAATTCGAATCACAAAAAATGGTTTAAGTAAAGCATATAATATTTGAATTTTTTTTTAACACTAACATATTTTTATTTATTTATTTAGTTTTTTTTATTATTATATATTATACATATATGTATGTACATACATACATATATATAACTAAAAATATTTTGCATTAAATACTATTTCAATTTATTGTTTCTGTGATGCCTAAAAAAATAGTGAAATACATTTTTAAAATGATTGAAAATGAAAAAAAAAATTACTAAAGTTCACATTAAATGAAATTTCATGAATGCACTTTATGATGAAATAAAACAGATACTGGCACTCACGCATATGCATGCACACATACACACACAAACACACATAAACTAAATACATTACACATAAATACACACACTATTGCGGCAATCGGAGGAAACCAAATGAGCGGAAATGGCACCAGATAGTTAAAAAAATGAACGAAACGCGGCAACAACAACCAAACCGAACAACGAAAAGTAACAGTTGTTATGGTATTTTCTCGCTATTTTTTGTTTAATTTCTGTTTTATGCAGCTTGTTTCGCGTTAAAATGCAAAAATTTATATTCAGTCTGTATAAAATTTTACAACAATCTCTTTCAACTTTTTTGTTGCATACTTAGTTTTTCTTTTATTTTGTATCATGATTTAAGCATCATGTGTTAACGTTTTTTTTGTACTTCTTCTTACTGGAAATTGAAACTTTAATTACAGAAAATACGTGCATTAAGTGTGAATATATGCATGTGTAACACACACAACAAGCACATGCATGCAACTGTTTATTAAGGAAATACCGGAAAGAAATAAAGTTTTAAGTCCCAAGTATTTCCCAAATGGGAAGTGTAAAAGAGGTAAGGAATAAAATAAAAAAGAGCGTGTTGCCAGCTACTGTTAATGCCCGCGCTATAAACAATTAAATGTTGTAATAATAGGTGCCACGACAGGATGTGTACCACCACAAAACTGCTTGAAATCGTTGGCATTTTGTTTTCACGAACTTTTTCTTTGAAATTTGCTTTTTGTTTAAAAGTTACTTTTTCTTTGAAATTTGCTTTTTGTTTAAAGGTGCTTTTTGTTTAAAGTGTATTTTTTGTTTAAAAGGTACTTTTTGCTTAAAAGGTACTTTTTGTTTAAAATGTACATTTGGTTTAAAAGGTACTTTTTGTTTAGAGTACTTTGTGTTTAAAAGATACTTTTTGTTTAAAAGAAACTTTTTGTTTAAAAGATACTTTTTGTTTAAAATGTAGATTTTGTTTAAAAGGTACTTTTTGTTTAAAAAGTACTTTTTGTTTAAAAGGTACTTTTTGTTTAAAAGGTACTTTTTGTTTAAAAGGTACTTTTTGTTTAAAAGGTACTTTTTGGTTAAAAGTTACTCTGCTTAAAAGGTACTTTTTGTTTAAAAGGTACTTTTTGGTTAAAAGGTACTTTTTGGTTAAAAGGTACTTTTTGGTTAAAAGGTACTTTTTGTTCCAAACGTATTTTTTGTTTAAAATGTACTTTTTGTTTAAAAGGAACTTTTTGTTTAAAAGGTACTTTTTGTTCCAAAGGTACTTATTGTTTAAAAGGTACTTTTTTGGTTAAAAGTTACTCTGCTTAAAAGGTACTTTTGGTTTGAAAGGTCAGGTTTTTTTTAAGATGCACTTATTTGCTAAAAAAGTACTTTTGGTTTGAAACGTTATTTTTTTTTTCAAAATGTACTATTTGTCTAAAAAGTACTTTTTACTTAAATATTTTTATATATATTTTTTTGAAAGGTACTTTTTTTCAATATGTACGTTTTGGATATTTTTGTTTGGAGGTAGTTTTTATTTAAAAGTACTTTTCGTTCGAAAGGTACTTTTGGTTCAACAGGTACTTTTTGCTCAACAGATATTCTTGGCTCAAAATGTTGGTTTTTGCTTAAAAGGTACTTTAGGCTTAAAAGGTACTTTGTGCGCAAAGTATGGTTCTTGTATTAAAGCTCTTTAAAAATTATTTTTTCCCAAAAATTTAAATTGTAGATTAAAAGTTTTGCGTGGTAATTATATATATTTTTTTCACAAACACATCTTTCAAAAATAATTACGAAATTAAGAAATTATTTAAGTACCCTGTTTTTCTTTTCTTTTCCTTTTGTTTTATGTGTGTTAATTTTTAAAAGCAAATTGCATGCAAAATGCAAGCATCAGTTGTTCCGCTGCCTTTTGTTTTACAAAAAAAGCCAAATTTACGTTGATTTATTCATTCATTTAGTCATTCATTCATTGATTCCTGGCATTCGTTTGTTCAGTTATTCATTGGGGGGAGCGCGTGTCTGCGTCTGTGTCTGTGTGTGTGTGGGTTATTTGCTCTTGGCCAACTCCAATGTATTGTTTCCTTTTACATGCCATACAAGTATCTCTACATGTAGACATAAATGTATGAGCAAGTGTGTGCGAGTGTTTAAATTTCGCTGTAGACATTTGTGTCATTTTTATGTGAATATTGTACAACATGTGTTTTTAGCAGTTTGTTGTAGTTGTTGTGTTTGTTGCAACTGCTGTCATATGTTGGTCTATATTGTATTGAATCAATTAAGTTACAATATTGGGTTGTTTGGTTTTGGTTTCATTTTGTTTGTTTGTGTTTTCTTTTGCAGTCAACCTAGTCACTGCCTCCCCGTGCGTTCGTTGCTGTACGTCAGCTTGCTGGTGCTCTCTTGTTGCTGCTTATTGTTGTTGTTGTCACGTTAATGTAGGTCTGTTGGTCGCATAATAGTGATTTTTGTGACATTTAAGCCAAAAACGAAATGTGTATGATGTTTTAATTTTTTCTTTATTTTTAATTCTTTTTTTTTTTTTGCCAAAATGCTTGCCAATTTTTTTTTGCTCCTGTCACAAGTGGGTGTGTAAATGTGTCGCTTTAACATACAAAATAAACTTCAGAGCAAAAAAAAAAAATAAATTTTTTAAGTTTATTTCCTTTTTTTGTTGCTGTCTGTTGTTACTCGGCTGCACTTGCTGTTTTGTCTGCATGCAATTGCTCGTGTAGAGTTTTTGTAGCCATATTTTTCTAATTCTTTTTATATTTTTATTTTTTCTTTGCTCATGCTGATGCACTCTTGTTATAATTTTGTTGTCTTTTTTTGCTTTATAAACTCATTGTGCACTTTAGTTATTTTGATTGTTGTTGCTGTTTTGCCAGTAGTGGCTTTTATACTAAAAAAAAAGAAAAAAAAAAGACCTGAACATGAAAAAATGTTTATAAAAATAAAGAAACTCTGTTGTTGGCTGGTTGCTATTGTCAATTGTTTTTCACAATTTTGAGTGTCATCAACATTTTAACAATATGACACATAACAGTCACAAAAACACTTAAACATTTGCACGACGAACATTCTTTGCCTACACAAAAATGTGTTCACTTAAACACTCACTCAGTGACAATAAAAACATAAATATTAACTAAATGACTGACACAGTCGCATGCCTTCATACACAAGTACAGTGGGCTTAAAAACAATAAAAGTTTAAATTTAGGAATTTTGAGTTGTTTTTCGCCAAAGATAATAAATAATTTGATATTTTTAAATTTATAAGAAAAGCCAAGAAACTTAGAAATAAAAGTGAATCGAAATGGCTTAAGTTACCTGCTATTTGGTACATCCACTCACTACAGGCTCACTAAGGCAGCGTTTTAAAATTTTTTTAATATTTTTTCAATACCTTCTTTGGTGTAGTCCTAAAATGATTTTTTTCCTGAACATGTCAGTCCCATACATTCATACAGTTAAGTCTAAGACAAACTAATTTTTTCCAAATATTAATATTTATAACAGAACAGCTCCTCATCGAAATTGAATAAATTCTAAATATTTCATAATCATATTTAATTCAGCATTTTCTCGCTTTTGTTTTAAGCGTGTTGCTTTGCCAGAACGTCTTCTATCACAAGTAAAGACCTTAAAACACTTTCAGCAAAGATTTGACTCTTTAAAAATTTCCAATTATTTAATCTGCAGCTTGTGGAAGTTTCATTACCACTGTATTAGTACATTTCAATAAAGGTGCTTGTGCCTCTTAAGTGCCCCATAGTTCTCAAGTTATCATGATACTCTCTTTTTAAGTCTAGATTGATAAAGTTATTAGGCAGCTGCTTGCAAGATAAAGATGCTTGATAAAGATGTACCCAAATAAAAGAAGTTGGCTTATAGAGCAATTTTTTTTGTGGCCCTAGCCTCCTTAATTAAAAAGAATATTTTTTTAAAGATAATTTTGGTTTAAAAGTTACTTTTTCATAAAAAGTTATTTTTTTCATAAAAAGGTACTTTTTTTATAAAAAGGTACTTTTTCATGAAAAAATACTTTTCCCTAAAAAGGAAATTTTTCGTAAAATTATACCTTTCCCTAAAAAGGTATTTTTTCTGAAAAGGTACTTTTTCCTCAAAAGGTACTTTTTCCTCAAAAGATAATTTTTCCCCAAAAGGTACTTTTTCCTAAAAAAAAACTTTAAGCTCTGATTTCGTATTTATAAAAAATTTGTAAATGTTTAAATTTCCTTAATAATGCAATATTGGATGTGGTCCTTCGAGCCATTTAAATTTTTGGTCTTCCAAAAGAGAGTATGAAGCTCTTACTATGCTACTAAATTTGATTTCTGGGAAAACCTCAAAGCTGGGGTGTGGTCCTACGAGCCGCTTAAAAATCCTTTTTGAAGCAAAAGATGTCCTGCGAAGTTTCTTATAGTAGTATTTTGGTTTTAAGGGGTCATTCACATATTACGTAACGCTATTATGGCAGTTTTTATATCCCCCACCCCACCCCTCTTGTAACGCTTTTTAAAAAATTTTCAGTATAAATTTTCTAAACCGTAACAATTTATACCAAAAAATATTAAAAATAGGATTTTGAAAAAAAATTTAGGTTGACCTTTCTTATATTAAGCCATCGATTTATATTAAAAATTTGTTAAATTTTTATTTATCAAGGCACTTAGTCCTTATAGCTATAGAAACTCTTCAACTGCTAGAGTTTAAGGTTTTTTCTATCTAATATTTCCTATTCAAATTATTGTCTAGGGAAGCCTTAGCTATAGATTTAGATATGGTCCTTCGACCATGCTGCATTTATCACAATGTGTTAATCAACGCAACTTGTTATCTTGTTTGACTCATCAGACGTGCAGGGTAGAATGTTGTTTCAATGTCTGTGCAAGAGTATTGTTTGGGCTTTTGAGCATTATAGATACCGTTACGGGTGACGGCCTATAAAAACGAGTAGTGAGTGATTGCAGTGCGTTTGTGTGTTCTATTATTGTATTGTCCACTAAGGTGTAAATTCTGGTGATTTTTGTACGATTACTCGTCATCATCATCATCATCATCAAGTTGTTAAAAACATAAAATTGTTCATACATTCATCACTCCGATTGTCATAACGTGTATATTTCAGCGTAGTTTTTGTTTTTAAGTTTAATACGCCATAAAAGTTATAACACGAACAAAAGATTTAGCGAAATATGAGTAACATTTTGTTTTGACAATATAATTATTTAAATTCTAAATGCTTAAGATTTATCTGAATTAAACTCTGTATGGAAGTTTTTGTTTTTATTAAACATTAAAAAAAAATTTTTTTATAAAAAAGCTGGCCGGCCCACTGTATCTTTTCGGCAGGCGTAAGTTTCAATATTTTGCGTTTAACTTAAAAATTAATTTACATATGGATTTACTAATTAGTCTTTATTTAAGCTGTTTTTTTTTAATTTTTATAGATATTTTTACAATTTCCCTGCTGAAGTGTCCTGTCAATTCGTATTTGTTGTTCAATATTTCTTGGCACTTTTACTTGTTTTGCTTTCAAATTATTTTTAAAAGCACTTTTTCTGTTTCATTGTTATTTGCTTGTTGTGTATTATTACTTTTTAAATTGAAGACATCAGTTCTTTTGTTTAAACCATTGCGAACCTTTAGAAATTTTCGTCCTTCTTGAACACTAAATGCAGTTTTGTTCAAAATGTTTCATGTTTAAAATAGAATGATTAAAAATTCAAAAATTAAATATTTGCAAGAGCTCAAAGTTCTGCACAAGAATAATTTTTTTCTGATATACTTGTATCCTATTTGTCTTTAAATTTATTGGAATAATTTTAAAGATCATTGGAATCCAACTCTCGACTACCAATGAAATCAGACATTTAAACTTTTACAGTTACCACTTATGCACTAAGAAGATGCTGAATTATATTGGGCTTTCAAAACTGATATCTATATAACCGGTTTTAATAATTTCAGAATTTCTTAAAAACTTGATTTGTTGAATATAATTATTAAGAAAACCGGTTTTCAAAAATATTCGGTTACTCAAACCGGTTTTTACGTGTTTCAAATTATCCCACAAATCGGGTCTTTTATCTCGAATTATCCAAAAACAACTTATTTCGCAAATAAATACTGAATTCAATTAAACTTTTAAGAGTAATATTTGGATTACTGTTGGAAAATATTCGGTTTTTTCTTCAATTTTTCTATTACAAACGAATTTGAACGATTTTAAAATTGTGAACACAATTAGTTTGTTGAATATAATTATTCAAAAACCGGGTTTTTAAAAATATTGGGTTACGCAAACCGGTTTTCATGGGTTTCGAAATTTTCAACGAATTATTCCAGAACATCCAAAATGTTTCCCAATTCTTATATGAATGTGTTTCTCTCTCGCCTTTAGTGTACAGGGATACCCTATTTCGCAAATAAATATTAAATTATATTTACCTTTCAAGAGGGATATCCAGATAGCTGTTAAAAAAAATCCGGGTTCTTTTCAAAAATTTTCGGTTACAAACGGCCTTGAACGATTTTCAAATTACCAACACAATTGGTTTGATGAATACATTTATTCGGAAAAAACTGGGTTTTAAGAAATTCGGTTACTTGAACCGGTTTCGAGGTTTCATTTTATCCAACAAATTGGTTGCTTACCTCGAATTATTCCAAAACATCGAAAACTCTTTCCCAATTTTTAAACGCGAGACACCCTAATTCGCAAATAAATACATAGTGAATTATATTCTGGAGGAATTACTGTTGGAAAAATCAGGTTTTTTCTGATTTTCCACTACACACGAATTTGAACGATTTTTAAATTATCAACAAAATTGATTTGTTGAATAAAAATATGTGAAAATCGGGTTTTACAAATATTCGGTTACTGGAACCGGTTTTTATGGTCTTAGAATTATCCGACATATAGAGGTTTTTGCTTTGACTTATTAAAAGACGTCGACCAAAGTTTACCGAATTTTAATTTTTTCTCTATCCACAGGGACACCCTAATAACAATCTAATTTATAGAGTTGTTCAACTGGATTTCTAACTGTTCGGGAAACTAGCTTATGGAGTAGTTTAATAGAGTATAAAACTGATTTTTCTCCAAATAGTCCACCGGTTTCATATTCAGCAGATAGTCTTATATAAAAACATTTTTTTCTTTTCCTACGGCTCTCAGGGGCTTAAACCTTCAGCTTTTAAGTGCCTTTGCTTAATGAATTGAACATGCCAACAAATAAAACAAGCGACAATAAAAAACAACATTCTCGTTTCGTTGTTATTATAAAATAATTAAGAACTGTTGTTGTTCGCAAAATAACAAACATAAAAAACTTACCAACAGGCCAGAAAGCGAATGGTTTAATGGAAAATTGCAATTTTTATACACATTGATAACCGACATAAAAATGTGTAAAAGAAAAAATTGGCCCAAGTGCAACATGACAGGGCAAACAAATAAATTGATGATGTTTTTCAATGTTTTCAGCAAAAAAATAAAAATAAAGATGAAAAACCAAAAAAAAAAAAACGAGAGAAAGTAAAAATGTGCTAGAAAAATGAATTAGTTTTCGAACAAAAGACTTTGGCAGCGAAAAGAAGAACAAGACACAGTAAGAACAAGAAGAAGCAAATAGCTTTAACACAAGCAGCAGCTGCTTTCACAGTGATGCCAGATTATTTGCTTTAGCAATCATTTATGCAAAATCTTGCCAGCAACATTCTTATGAAACATTTTAACCTTTTAGCTCCTCTTTTTATGGGTCTTTTTGGAGCTCTGGAAAAAGCGGGGATATGTATCCTCGAAAAATTTAATAGCGTGTTAAAATTTTCTAGAAAAAACTTGCAAAGAAATTCTACTACCAGATTCTGAGTAATAATTAATGCAATTAAAAAAGTCCAATGAAACCAAATTCAAGATGAAATAGATCCCAAAATAATATTAGAGTTGTTGTTTATTCCATTATCATCTTGTATGCTTCTACGCTTATACATATTTTGTTTGTTAAGCTCATACTTTCTAAATAATTCTTACAAATGTTTTGATGGAAAATATTTCCATTGGATTTGTTCACCTATAGTTGTGTAACAATGGCAGCCACTTAATCCTGTTTTTTCATAACTTGCCAGATATTCTAGGTGTAAAATTTTTATTTTGGACAACAGGATGTTGTATTTTTGTATCTCTTGTAGACGACATCATTGAGTCTTTTGAACACTTTGTAGGATCATGCCAGTGAGTCTGTAGTTTGGGAGACAGTTCTTTCTTCCACTTTCGGTTTTATATTGGCCTTCATTGAATCCATTCCATTTGTAGCTCGATCAAGTCTAGCTCAATTACCCAATAAAAGCTTTTAATTTTAAATTTGTTTACTTTGCAACACTTGCAAATATTTTAACTTCGATATTTTCGCATGTCCCAAAAAGCTTTTGACCTTTGACACACTTAAAAACATATTGAGCTTTATTTTATGAATTATGACATTTATTGATATGCAACATATTTTTATTACAACTTATTAGAAAAAAGATAAAAAATCTCATTCATATTTTGAGTTATTTGTGTAAATTTTTTTGTGTAATTGTACTTGTTTTTTTTTGTATTTTTAAATATTTATTTAAATATTTTATTTTTTTAATTCAATTCATTAATACTCTATAACTTGAATATTTTATAATAAAAGCATTAATTAGTTTATTAATAAAACAAAACTGTTCATATTAAGTAATTGATAGTATGAATATTAAATAAATGCAAAAAAAATTTCGCACGCTCGCACACACACACACACACACACATTCCAACCATAAAAAGGGCGGCAACAGCAACCGTATTAACACGAGTATAATAAAACTTTTTATTAAATTAAGTGAATGCGAAAAGCGCAGAGAAAAAAGTGAGTGAATAAAGTTAATAACCAACAAATGAAAACAGTCACCCACAAACTTATAAAAAAAAAAAATCATTAGCGTCAGCAACTGCTTACTGCAACAACAATACCAATACAGAAGGCACTAGCAAGCACAAGCAGGAATTACTTGTATCCTTGTTGTTGTTGGTTTAATGCTCATAAAACATAATGATGTTGTAAAAAATATAATATAACAACAAAAAAAAAACGACCCAAATAACAAAAACAACAAAATAAATTTCCCCACCAGTGGCAAAAATGATAATAATCGTTGATAATGATACCAACACACACACACTCTCTCTCTCATAACATTAAAGTTATGCACTTGCACACATATACAAAATGAAAAGGAGCCACACACACACACACACTCTCATTTATCTGTGCACACTGTGTGCTTTCATTCAAACTTTAAAACACTATTGATGTGGTTAAATATTAAATGAAATTGTGTATAGCCACTCATCACACTTACACATACACACATGCACGCAAAGCTCACCTACAGAAAAGTTAATTCAATAACAAACATATTCAATAAAAACAAACGCACATTTGTCGCATCAAGCCATAGTGCAACTCATAAATATATTTGCATAATGAACTGAACTTAACAATTGCAAATAACAATTAAAGCAACAACAAATAATTAAGCAGGATGTTAAGGCGAAATAACACAGAAGCCAGTGGGAATTTTGTGTTAAATTGTATGTGTGTTCGGTGCGCGTCTTTCCATGAGAATATATTTTATTTAAGTTACTTTTAAATGTGGCCAAAAGTATTTGTCTAAAAATTAAAAAAAAAGAAAAATACTGTAAAGGTATATTTGATTGAAAAGTACTTTTTCACATAATTTTTTTAAGAGAGAATTTGCTTATTAAAATCTTACTTTTCTAGATGTTTCTAAGGTCGAAGAAAAATTATCAAAAAATATTACTTTTCAAAAAGAAGTACTTTTTACTAAAAAGTATTTTTCTAAAACAGGTACTTTTTCTAAAACAGGCACTTTCTTACACAAAAAAAAAAAGAAATTTTTAGCAAGTAATTTTTAAGAAATATACTGTTTAGGAAAATGTTCTTTAAAAAAGTGATTCACAGTAAAAGTCTTTTTTTTTGAGAACTTAAGCTTTTAAGTTAAGTTACTTTTCAAATATTTATGCTATTTTGGATAAATATGTATACTACTTTGGTACTTTTGAAAATTTACTCTCGTAGTACTTTTGAGAAAAAGATACTTGTGAAGAATATGTGCTCTTTGAGTAAATTTTGTAAAAAAAAGATCTTTACTTTGTTGAAAAAGATACTTTTAAGAAAATGTACTTTTTAAGAAAAGGGTACTTTTTAAGAAAACGGTACTTTTTAAGAAAAGGTACTTTGTAAAAAAATGTACTTTTTAAGAAAAGTTTTTTTTATTAAGAAAACGTACTTTTTAAGAAAAGGTACTTTTTAAAAACAGTACGTTTTAAGAAAAAGTACGTTTTAAAAAAAAGTTATTTTTTAATAGAATATACTATTTAAGAAAAGGCACTTTTTAAGAAAAGATACTTTTTAAGAAAAAGGTACTTATTAGAAAAAGGTACTTTTTAATAAAAGATACCTTTTTGGAAAGGGTACTTTTCAATAAAAGGTGCTTTTTGAGAAAATGTAATTAAAAAAATTTAATTTTTTGTAAAAATTTAAAATTTGTCAACAGTTTTTTTAAATGAACCTTGCTAATTTTATAAAAGAAAGTGTAGCTATAAATTTTTTATAACTCCTGTTCATGATTTTGCAAAAAGTTCAAGAGTTATATAAGTAAATTTTTGCAGTTTTAACGAAATTTTTTTTTGTTAATTTTCTTTTTCGAAATGGTTTTCTTTTTGATGTATGTACATATATTTGTCTCCCAAAAATATTTATCTTATAAAAGTCAGTTTTTATATAAATATATTCTACTACAAAATTACTTATTTTCATTTATATAATAAATTTAAAATGAAGTTGCTGCAAAAATATCTTCTTTATTTGATTATTCACAAAAATATTGAGTTACAAAACTGTTTTAATTTTGAAGTTATTTTAATTTATTTTCTTCAAGAGAATTAATGCAAAAAATAAATAAAACTAAATTGAGACCTAAATTAAAATCCTTCAGAAAAGTTTAATAAAATTTATTGAAAGAAAAATTAATTAAAAATCTTCAGCCGGCTAAAGGTTAATGAATGAAAATTTCCATTCTAAAATTTTTCATTAACACAAACAGCATACAGGTTCTTTGGTCAAATCATTAATTATAAAAGTCTATTAGAAAATCTCTATAAGTTAAACCCTTCAAAACAATTACAAATCCTTTTACCATTTCTCCCACTCTGCTTTCCTTCATTCCTTCCTTACTTGCGTATCCTAATAAATGTAATGCTAATATGCTTTATTTACTCCACTCATTGCTGTTGCCATAACCCTTCCCATCCCTTCCCTTTTCAACTTTTCATCTTTTCTCCAAATGAGTAATAATCCTGCTGTTATCCTTTTTATATGAAACATTTCTAATTTTAATTAATATCTTTATTATAATTATTATTAATGCTATTTATGGTTCTAATGTTTGTTCCCTTTTGTTCTGATTACAGATTATCAATTATTTGCAACATCCTTGTGTAAGGATAATTATAACAAGAGCAATAACCAAGACACAATTTAACAGCGTAGTACTACAGCAACATTTTAAACAAGAATATTAAATAAAAAATAAATAAACAAGCAAAGTTCTACGATATGATTAATGAAATGGCAACGATACAAACAGACCTTAAATTGGAGAATCACATAAAAGATTTTGCGACAACTTTCAAACACAGTAAGGCAAACAACAATAACAATAATACACACACATTAACAACGAAAACAGCAGTGCCGCTTCTAATACCAGCAACAACAACAACAGCAACATCATTAATAAATATTGATACCAAAAACATAATGGACACCATTACGGGTAAGTCATTATCGTCAGCAGCAGTAACATTATCATAAACTTTTCTTAGGGACTGGATTTAGAATATGGGAGAGGAATAAGTGAGGAAGTGCGGTAATGGTTTCAATTTATTTTGTTAAATGCTGCCTTAGAAACGTAGGAAAATTGGTTTTCTTTCCAAATATTTATTTTGTCATTTTTTTCTTCCAAGAGTTTTAACCAATCCCTCCTTAAGAGAGTTTTTTTTTTGTAGTTTTTCTTTCTTTGATTTCTTAAGGATTTTGCTTACAACTGCTTTTAGTTATAATGTTTCCCTTTATGAAGCAAATTTTATAATCAATCAGCCATACTCCATATGTGGAGTCTAATATTCGTCTATGAAAATTTGGTACTAGATTGAAGGAAACGTCCACAAGTTTTCTTTCATCTAAGACTCGTAGACGAATATTCGACTCAACAAAAGCAACCCTTTTTAAAAAAATTCAATTCTCTAGAACATTTCATTTTAAAAATGTATTTAAAATAAATACTTTTTTTTTACAGATATGCTTCTACTTTAAGCGTCTTTTTTAATAACACAAAATTTTTTAAAATATATCGTACATTTCTTTTTCATTCAAAGCATGTAAAAGAGCAAATCTATATTTCAAAGGACTCTTTTCTTAAAAAGTACCTTTTTGAAAAAGTACTTTATTTATTATCTCTCTTCTCACACTAAGTTTATCTTAAGCACATTTATTTTGAAGAATTTAATATTTCTTAAAATTTTTGTTTAAAAGCGCATTTTTTTAAGTAAATTTTTTGTTAAAATTTAAAAAAAAATTAAAATGTACCTATTTTTTTAATTCATCTTTTTCTTAAAATGTATATTTTTTTTAAAAAAAAACATTATTCTTAAAAAAAAAAAAAAAAAAGTAACTTTCCTAAAAAGTACTTCTTTCTCAAAATACCTTTTTCTTAAAAGTACTATTTTCTTATGAGCAATTTTTTTTAAAAATTTACCTTTTTCCAAAAAGTACTATTTTCTTAGAAGGTAATATTTTCATTTTTCCTTAAAAAGTACCTTTTCCCCAAAAAAGTACCTTCTTTTCTGAAAAGTACCTATTTCCTAAGAAGTACATTTTTAATAAAAACTACCTTTTTCCCTAAAAAGTAAATTTTTCTTAAAAAGTACGTTTTTACTAAAAAGTGTCTTCTTTTTAAAAATTATTTTTTTTTCTCAAAAATTACATTTTTATTAAAACGTACCTCTTTATTAAAAAGTGTCTTTTTTTTTAAAAAGCATATTATTCTTAAAAAGTACCTTTTTCTAGAAAGTACGTTTTTCTGTAAAAGTACCTTTTTCTTAGAAAGTAATTTTTTGTCAAAGTACCTTTTTCTTAAAAAGTACCTTTTTCTTAAAAAGTACCTTTCTCTTAAAAAGTACATTTTTATTAAAAAGTACCTCTTTCATAAGAAGTACCTCTTTCTTAAAAAGTACCTTTTTCTTAAAAAGTTTTTTCTTCGCAAAAAGCACCTTTTTCTTAAAAAGTACCTTTCTCTTAAAAAGTAAATTTTTATTAAAAAGTACCTCTTTCTTAAGAAGTACCTTTTTCTTAAAAAGTACCTTTTTCTTAAAAAGTTTTTTTTTTTCGTAAAAAGTACTTTTTTCTTAGAAAGTACCTCTTTCTTAGAAAGTACATTTTTATTAAAAAGTACCTCTTATTTAAAAAGTGTATTTTTCTTAAAAAGTACATTTTTCTTAAAAAGTACCTTTTTCTTAAAAAGTACCTTTTTTTAAAAAGTACCTTTTTCTTAGAAAGTACCTCTTTCTTAGAAAGTACATTTTTATTAAAAAGTACCTCCTATTTAAAAAGTGTATTTTTCTTAAAAAGTACATTTTTCTTAAAAAGTACCTTTTTCTTAAAAAGTACCTTTTTCTTAAAAAGTACCGTTTTCGTAAAAAGTAAATATTTTTTAAAAAGTACTTTTTTCTTACAAAGTACCTTTTTCTTAAAAAGTACCTTTTTCTTAAAAAGTACCCTTTTCTTAAAAAGTACCTTTTTCTTAGAAAGTACCTTTTTCTTAAAAACTACTTTTGTTTAAAGTATCTTTTTCCTAAAAAGTATCTTTTTCGTAAAAAGTATATTTTTCCTAAAAAGTACCTTTTTCGTAAAAAGTATATTTTTCCTTTTTTGTTTAAAGTATCTTTTTCCTAAAAAGTACATTTTTCTTAAAAAGTATATTTTTCCTAAAAAGTACATTTTTCTTCAAAAGTACTATTTTCTTATAGAGCACATTTTCCTAACAATTTACCTTTTTCCAAAAAGTACTATTTTCTTAAAAGGTAAAATTTTCTTAACAAATATTTTTTCTTAAAAAGTAGCTTTTTGTTAAATAGTATATTTTTCTTAAAAATTACCTTTTTTTTGCTAGCAAATTTTCTTAAAAAGTATTTTTTTGTGATGCATATGAAATTAGAGTGAATTTTAATTAGAAATAATTTCTTAATCGGGCTTAAGTTTAAGTATATTAATTTTTTATTGAATGAAATATTTTTATTTATTATTTATATTATTTGAAAAGTACCTACTTTAAAAAAGAAAATGCAGTTTTATCTGCCTTATAAAAGTTTTTTTATTACCCTTTTCTTGAAAAGTACTTTATTTTTAATTAAAAAGTAACTTTCCCAGTTTTCTTATAAATGTGGTAAATTTTTCTTACAAAGTAAATTCTTCTTAAAAATTACCTTTTTTCTTAGACACCAAAATTATCTCAAAAAGTACCTTTCAAAATGACCGTTTTGTTAGAAATGTAATTTTTCTTACAAAGGAGTTAATTTTGCTGAACAAATAGTTTTTCTTAAAACATAAAAATATCTTCCTTTTAAAGTAGAAATATAATTTTGCAATTATTTAGCCAAATATTTACCCGGTGTGATTGTATCTTTATTAAATCATTATTAAAGTCAACAATTATTAGCCAAACACTTTTTGTGTCTCTATAAAAATGTGTGAATATTAAAAACAAAAAAAGATTCTTTAAATTGTTTTTAAATTGTTTAAACAAAGTGCTAAGTTAATAAAACTGTTTCTGTCTAATTGCAAACTAAGCGAAATTATGTGGAAATATTTTGTAAAAATGTGCATTTTTTTTTGCTATTGTAATTAACATAAAGTCAATAACGGCATAACTGCAATAAAGTGAAAATCTCAAGTTTCACAAATTCATTTTCAATGCTTTTTTTTGTTGTTTGTTCGCTGTCGTTTTTTGTTTGTTTTGATTTTGCTGATTAACTTGTGTGTATAATTGAAAGCTAATCGGGGTAAAATGAGAGATAGAAAAATAAAAGGAAGAGTGAGTGAGTGTGGGGGAAGTGGGAAGGGGGGAAAATATAAGTGATGGAGATGGGGTTTGTTGGGGAAGAATCCAGTAGTGTTCGTTTTATTTAAAGGATTTTCTGATTGATGGATGTTTTTTTTTTGCTTATTACACTTTTTATAGACCGTTTTTGAGGCTTAAATACTTTGAGATTTTTTTCCGAGCAAAGCATTTGACGTTTATATTCTTAAAGGGTGATTAGTAAATTTAGAATACATTTTTCTTAACTTAATTGATTTAACATTTATGACTTCAATCGAGCTGGATTAATTGAAAGTGTTAAAAAAATTAAAAAAATTATAGTAATTAATATTAGAACTCTAACTTATTATATTTTTATACAATGTATGTATATGCATGTCCAGTTAATGTATTAAATTTATAATTTTGCTTTCGACAATTTATAATTTTATTTCAAAGATATTGAACGGATGGTTGCATATAGTTCGTTTTTTCAATGTAGAGGTTACTCTAAACCAGAGATAAGCAAAAGGCCGCTCGTGGGCACTTCGTTATGCTCTTACAAGTATTTACACGTACACGTACACACGTGCGGAAGAAAACAACTCAATCTCTCATAAGCATTCGAGACACAGCATACATTTTACTCCCTTTCCTTTTATCACTAATACATAAATAATATAAAGATGTACGAGTAAGTGTGTGCCTGACTGTGGTCTAAGCAAAACGATGCACGAAATAAATAAATAAATAAAACAAAAAGTTTCCAGAGAATTATCTTAATATTTTTTTATTATGAAAGAATAATCTATGGCAATTGTGTGTGAAACATCATATCGAACAATTGTCCGCACGGCTTCCAAGGATCCGTATATTCTGAGAAGACATAATTGAGCTTCAATGTCGTTAATGGGCCGAATTATCTCATCCTTTAGGTTTTGAATTGTTTTAAAATATCCCCAAAGAAAGAAGTCCAATAATGAAGAATCACTTGATCGTGGCGGCCAAGTAACACCGCCACGACGTGAGATAGCTTGCCTATTGAATTTCTCGCACAAAAGAGCCATTGCTTCGTTGGCTGTGTGGCAAGTGGCAACATACTGTTGGAACCACATATCCTCCAGGTCCATATCCTCAATTTCTGGTTTCAAGAAGTCCGTTATCATCTCGCGATAGTGAACATCATGCACGGTAATTGCTTGGTCCACCTCATTCTCGAAGAAGTACGAACAACAGCAATGTTTTCCGAAAAACGAACTGGACTAAAAAGACTGACTAAAAAGAAAAAAAAAACACAAAGTGCACGAAATGCATTTTGATTGGAAGAAGCGAAATACATACTTGAGCATTTTCCTTTCTTGTAAAGGGAACACTCAGGGAAGGCTAAAGAAAGGACTCAATGCCCACTACGCATGCAGGACCTCCATAGAAAGGAACTGGAGTCTGCAACCGAAGATGGTAAACTGGATTTGTCAGACCGGTTATTTCCTATGGTTGTGTGATATGGTGGGAGACATTGAGGAAGGAAAGTCGCTGTAGATTACTTGATAAGGTTCAGAGGTGTGGCTCGCTGGTGATCACATGTGCTCAGAAGAGCACACCTTAGGCTGCCTTGTACGTCACTATTCACTTACTTCCTATACAGCACTTTGTGGTGAGAACAGTGACTAGAAGCCTTCTTAGGCTCGTTGAAGCAGGTTTGGTGGGGAATAACAGGTCACACATCAATCTTAAATGAGATCAGTTTTTGTGATCAAGAATCCTTAAACCGTGGATTTATGGACTATAAGGTCCTTAAAATTGATTTTTGTAAAACATCCTCCTCACAGACGGGTCAAAAAATGTTTGAAGACGTAGGGATTGATGTCTAAGGAACGAACATTCGTAGTTCTTTTATACTGCCGAAGGAATGAATGCAGCATTTTCAAAGCTGAGATCTTGGCGATTCTCAGAGACACGGAGGTGAAGGTGAGAAGGTAACCTTCTACGAGGACAGCCAGTTAGCGCTAAAAGCTTTGAAGGGACACAATGTCAAATCGAAAGTTAGTGACTGTAGGAGAGCCCTTAACTTGCTTATGGACAAATATAGTGTCAGACTATGTCTTGTTTCTAGCCACAGCAGTGTTGAGGGAATTGAAATTGCGGATGAGCTGGCAAGAGTAGGGTCGGCGTTAGATGAGGGAATGTGTGACAGATCGGACAGAACTTAGTAATTGGGTAGAGCGCAGGAACAACTATTCATGGCATAGTAGGGAGGATAGTAGAGTTTTGATTGCTATGTGGTCAAAATTTGACTGAACAAGATCAGAACTACTACTGAATATGAATAGCACGGAGATGCGAGTCGTGATAGGCACGTTGACTGGTCACTGCTCGGTCAGAGCAAGAACCAGCATTTGGGAAACTTGCACTTCAGATTTCTGTAGGATATGCGGGAATGAAGACGAACCAGAAAACATTGAACATATTATCTGCCATTGCCCGAAGCTGCAACATCATAGGCTTGGATGGCTGAGCAGACGTTTCCATGAGAGCATTATTTATATCGGTAAGTGTAACCTGGAGGATATCAGGGGCTTCATCATGGGAATTCAGTGGCTTAATGACGGATAATAGGAGCACTTCTGGCTACAAAGGGAGGGAAAGGGGGGGGGATAGTTAATATTAATATTAACGGGCCAGAAGGGAACCACAATGGACCCAACTGGGTCTCCGCGTGGAGGTACGTTATAGCGCCACCCTCCCTAACCTAACGCGCAGCTCAATTGGATACCTCTCCATGGTTGAATTTGTCAAACAGTGAAACAAAGAAATGTCAAATTAAGTTGGGCAAAAAAAACTTGACATTAAGGTGTGACTCACAATTAACATCGTTCTTTATGGTTGGACCACCCTATACACACAGCTGAGATCAGTTTTAACGAACTGCGAGGGATTTGGCAATATTGTTCGCTAAAGGCGTGGTTCATAATCAAATGCACATATAAGGTAACAAAACTTACTTTTCTTTTTACTTTACTTTCGTCCAATAAGTACTTCTAAGCTTCGAAAGTTGATAGCGGTTATACTGTTTCAGCTACATGCCTCAAATTGGCTGTCATTTATTCAGTGTGTTTTGTCATGCCACCGCTCCCCCAAAATCTTATTGATTTGCTTTGAAATATTCCAAACACAATATCAGCTGATAAGACTCCTTATTTTAATGCCCTTTGCGACTTAATCAAGCCTTTTTCTATATCCCAAAAGAGTTGAAAAACATTTTACTTATTCTAAATCATTTTTTTTAAATTGCTTGTACGAGCATACGAGTATGAGTGAAAAAAATCAGTTTTTTTCAAGTGTTTTCTAAACATTGAAAAGGCTTCCTCGTTCGATGTGTTGCTGAAAGATGAGAAGTGTGCTCGTTAGATTGGCCATTAAAAGATATTGATTCACACGTCAAATACTTGACGTATCGCAATAACAGAATGAAGTAGCAGCAACACAACAACAAATTAAACTCCACTCAGCCAAAGTCGTCTGAACATTTAAAAAACTGTTTAAGCAGAAAAATGCTCCCAATCAAACGACAAACAGGCAAACTTTTTTTTGTTTGTTAAAAATTGAAAATGATATAAACACAAATGGGGTTGCTATAAGCTGCTGCGGCAAATGCTGAAGGGAGAGAGGCTGCTCGTACAAAGACAAACCAGTATTGAAGTGGCAATATTTATGTATGTGCATGTGTCATCAAGGGTGTGTTTCAATTTAATAAAGCGTTCTAATAAAATTATTGGTTTTACACACACACACACACACACACACTCTTACCTTTGCTTATATATATTTAAGGACTCACACACACACTCGCATACCCGTCTAAACATCAATTTAATTTGAATACCTACTTGAGTTAAATCATCAATTATATTGACATAAATGCCTTCTTACACCCTAATCATTTACAGGAATGTATGAATTTCCATACCCTACAACACATTAGTGGGGAATAGCTACATGTTATGCGCCCAACGCCAGTGAGACAAAACTTTTTTAATATAAAATATAATTACAAATATTCGTTGGTGAGATGCTTAAAAGGAGCGCAAACAAGTTTCTTCTTGGCCTACTATGATTGTCGTTTTGTAATTCTGGGCTCTATTTAATTGTGGTTGAAGTCGACTGATGAGTTCCTTAACGTACCATTACAGAAATTCCTACATGTAGATAATCACCCGTATGGCATATGTCGAGTCGAATATTTGTCTAGGACAGTTTTGTCCTAGATTAAAGAAAACTTGTACACATTTCCTTTAATCTAGAATATAATTCTCGTAGACGAATATTCGACTCCACATACGCAATACAGGTGAATATATTAGGTTACGTACACCATGACTAAAGAGCACATACCAACCAACCAAATTAATGTAGGGTACAAGATTATTGTTTTGTTTACATTGTTTGCTGACCTACAACAATAGGTGAACGTACTTTGGAATTCTCATTCAATTGTCAAAGTTGAAACTGTATAAAGTTTCAAGTTTTGAAACCAATTCCAATTGGGGAGCAAGATACGACTACTTGCGAGCGGCAGTGACAAGTAGGCCTCCTGAAACTGCTGCCCGAGAACTGTGCCGATTCTTGCTACAGAGTAGTTAGAATCATGTTTTATTGTAACTATCAACATTGTGTTCGTTGAATAATAAAACACCAAATATCTTCATATTTTTATTTACAAGGGAATGAGACCTTTGGTAGGATTCTGGAGAGGCTGCCCCTGGAAAATAAAACTTTGTTACAAACTAGGCGTGCTTAAATGATGAAACAGAATAAGTCTGCAACTTCAGGCAAAATCGCTGTCAAGTTAATAAAGCCCATAATAAAATCTACGGCAGTAACTTCAAATGTTCTCCAACTTTTGTTTTATTTTCTTTTGTGCTTATTTCTCTTTGTAGTTTTGTTTAAAAAATTTATGAAATTTATTGAAAGTATGGTAACATTTTTGAGAGAATGAGTATTTATATGTGAGAGCATAAGAAAAAACGCTCTCAAAACAAATTAGATTGTATCTCTCGACTGCTTTCTGGGGCTGCTTTCTTATGTCAATTTGTATGGCAAATGTGTTTAATGGTTAAAGGTGCAATTAGACGTGCCGTAGCCATAACCAAACAAAAATTCAATTGGTTTCTATGGTAATTGCTATGGCGTTATGGCGACTCACCTATAATCAAATTCAGTGTTGCTTATTAGTTTGATTTCTATGGCTATGGCACGTCTGATTGCACCTTAAAGCTTTAATTAAACGTGCCACAGTAACCACACAAAACAGCTGTTCGAACCAAACGTATGGGCAACGCCGCATTCGATTATAGGTGGCTCGCGATAACAGCATAACCATCCATAGAATTGAATGTTGCTTTTTCGCCATAACCTTATGGTAGAATTACTGAAATCGTATCGTGCTGTTGTTGTTGTAAGCATGTTGTTGCTTATTGAAAATGTGTTGGCAACGTTTGCTACGTAAAAATCTACAGAAATTAGATTTTTGCGTAGCAAACGTCAACTTCTGGATTACATACATACACACACTCGTAAAAAGCAAAGAGAAACGCGATAACATTTGACACATTCGCTGGAAGCCTCAAAATTTTACTAACTAACATCCAGACTTGAACGATACGACAACTTCAAAAGTATGACGATACGATTTGACTAACGAAGCCATTAAACAGCTGTTTGCTGGTTACACATATTTGTTGTTGCACTTTTGAAATTAAGGTAGGATCACACAATTGCCGCAAATACACCAATTTGACCCAATTTTTATTGTGGTGAATTGGTGCACAATAATAGAATTGTCCCAATCAAATACGTTGCAGTCACATGATTGCCCCACTTTTTAAAAATTTTATTGCCACAAATTTTCGAAGAATGAATTCTAGTCATACGATTGGTCTAACTTGCGGCAACACTAACAAACAGCTGTCGTGGTAGTTTTTAGTTTGTTTTGTTTTACGTGCAAATAGTTTTCTTTTAAAAAGAAATACTTTTTTTCTGTTTTATTTTGTACGTGAAAATGTTTTATTCGTTTAAAAGAAATAAAATTGTCTCTGCTGTATATTTTGTGCTCATTAAATATACAAAGCAGAGTCGATTTTCGTTCTTTTAAACGAATAAAAGCTAAATATATGGGTTAAAGATTGGATCACAGTTCCATGTTAACGTTTCAAATAAGTTATAATTATACATAAAGTAAGTTGAAGTTTACAGTACTTACGAAAACACTTCAAAAATTGTCGCGTATTGGCTTCTTTGATTGCGGCTTGAGAACACAATAAATATTGGTGCATTTTTAACATTTTTATTGGGGCATGGTTGTGTATAAATTGTTCACACGATTGCCGCACCAGAGTTGCATTTGATTGCGTCAAATCACCACAATATTGTTCTCGATTGTCGTATGGGACAAAAAATTGTGAAATCACACGATTGGCATATAAAATGGAGCAATAATTGCTACATTGCGTCAATCGTGTGATCCTACCTTTATTAATGAGCGAGAATATAAACAGCTTTTTAGGCTTATGCCAGCACGTCTTATGGCACGTCTGATTTTAATACAAAAGTTGTAAAAAAGAAAACTTAAAAATAAAAATTTTAGTCATCTTTATAGTTACACAAGAAGGGCATTACAATAATCGTCACAGCCTACATAAATATCCCTCATTTCCTTGATAATTTCTTGTCTGTGTGTGAGTGTATAATTCCATATGTAAGTATGTGTGTGTGGTAAAATACTGACAGAACTGTAACAACGTCTGTGAATTTGTTAAAGTCTGTTCAAATAATTTCCCCCCAAAATAAGTCATTATGTTGCAATAATGGCAATGAAAGCGATTATACGGATAAAGTTACAATAGCAAAAGAAACTTAATTAAGTAAAATTTTCCAACTGTCTTGAATAAGATGCACACAACTAACGTAAACGTAACTAAAGTATTGTATATTAAGAAATATTTAACTATTTAGGTAGAATAATTTTCCATTTAAAAGAAAATTTCCCTTAACAAATCACTAATCGATTAAAAAGCTAATCAACATATCTTCATCCTTCCAACCCTTAATATTATGGCCTGCTCTGTAGTTTGTGACAACAAATATTTTCCTTGTAATCGTATTGGTTTTGTTCATGTTCGTAAACCATTAGACATGTGTTAGAAACATGTTTTGTGTGCGTGTGTGTGTGTGTATGTGTATTTGCATTTTACAATGTCTAAACATATTTGTTTAACTGTAAATGCGTTTAGAAGGTGCAAGTACAAATACGAGTACAAGTACGTACTCTCCCTGCATGGTAAACTAAGCAAAAACTTTTTTTGTGCTCGCAACTATGAATAAGTATGAGGGCGTTTCTATTGATTCCAACTTTACACCTGTGACTTTACAATGTGCTAAACATATTAAGAAGCAAATATAAATACATAAAATAGAAACTGAGAATAGCAGAAGAAATAATACAAGACTAAAAAAAGAAACTCAGCAACATTCAGTTAAAAAAATGGCAGAATAATTTATGCAATTGTATCTAAAATTCAATATAATTTTTTTCTCAACTTTTTTCCTTGACTCTTACATATAAGAAGTTCGAAAAGGAGTTCTTGGCACTTGTAAATTTTTGCATTAAATTTGTTTTGCATAAAGCCTGGAAAAGTCTATAAAAGTAAATACGCCGCCTGACTTTGGCTATAGAAAAAAGTAAAAATATGTATGTACATATATTATATTACAGAGCAGAGGTAGTGAATACATACAGATTTTTGGCATATTTTAACTTATTTTTTATCTTTTCCTGTAAGTATTGACTTTTCAGTTAAATATAAATCTTATTTTAATGGCATCTTTCTTCCTTCCTGTTTTTCTCTTTTTATTTTATTCTGTTGACTTTTTCTTTATTATTTTTGTTTGTAGAATCTCCCATGCAAATGTTCTACAAGGATAAAGGTGTTTTCCTGACTGGTGGTACAGGATTTTTCGGCAAAAGTAAGTAAAAGTGCAAAGATATAAAACAATAATCTGCTGTAATACAAATAAATTTTGACTAGACCATGACTAGACAATAGCTGCATTATATGTATATGCGATTATAATTATAATAACATACATACATATGTACATATGTATGTATGTACAATATGTCTATTATTATAACCGTGACATGCCTTTGAATATATTACAATTATGAGTGTAACAATTGGAATGACATTAACAATGGCAATGATATGACAGTGTCCGTAATTCTGAGAGAGACAATGACAATGACAAATACTATGATTATTACTCTGACAATGATAAATACTATGACTATTACTCCGACAATGACAATGACAATGACAATGACAATGACAATGACAATGACAATGACAATGACAATGACAATGACAATGACAATGACAATGATAATAAAAATGAAATCAATTGATAACTATGACTGACAATGATAGTGATAGTAGCAATTACAATGACTACAGCTATTAATCTTACAATGACACTGAATAATAAAGAAATAAAAATGACAATGACAATGACAATGGCAGTAACAATGACAATAATAATGACAATCACAATAACAATAACTACGATAACTAAGTAAGAGAATGACTTTAATAATAACATAGATTATCGCAATTACTATGACAACTAATTGACAATTTTCATGACAATGGCTGTGACAGTAAGTAAGACAATTATTTTGATACTAACTATTAATCGAACTACATATGTATGTGTATCAATTACTCAATGACAATGACTGTGACAACAATAATGACAATGACAAATAGCACTAAATGTTCAAAATCTTTTATTAATCCCTCCTGTATAATTTTTCGCATGAAAAAGTTTTACATATTTACAATTTTTTCTTCTTCTTTAATTTTAGTCATTATTGAAAAGCTGCTGCGAGTAACTGATGTCGGACAAATATACCTGCTGATACGCACTAAAAAGGGCAAAGATGGACAGTCCCGCTTGGATGATCTTTTTAGCGATCCAGTAAGTCTTAACCTTTATATGTCACATATTTTTCATAGAAGAAATACATATATTTTCGCTCTTAAAGGTATTTGAACGTTTGAAAAGAGGAAATGCGCAGTATCGTGAAAAAATCGCTCTTATCTCAGGCGATATATCACAGCCCGGCTTGGGCATCTCAACTGAAGATCGTGAACTTATTAAAGAAAATGTGAATATAGTAATTCATGGTGCTGCCACTGTGCGCTTCGATGAGAAACTTAAAATGGCCATTGCCATAAATGTTAGCGGCACCAAGGAAATATTAAAATTGGCCAAGGAAATTGTACATCTCAAGGCTGTGGTGCATGTTTCGACCGCGTTTGCTCATTGCAATCGCCGTTACATACAAGAGAGATTTTACAACTCACCCATGTCCGGCGATAGTGCCTGTAAGTTGGGTGAGTGTCTGGATGAGCAGACACTTAATGTGCTGACGCCCACTTTAATCAAGGACTATCCCAATACATACACTTTTACAAAGGTATTGGCTGAAGATATTGTTCAAAATTATGCGGGTAATTTGCCAGTGACTATATTTCGTCCGGGAATAGGTAAGACTTTTAATTAATTATAAAAAACATTAATAATTGAATCCCTTTATTTTATAGTCATCACCACTTACCGGGAGCCCATTACCGGCTGGATAGATAACATGTATGGTCCCTGCGGCATAATCGTGGGTGTGGGCTCGGGGGTGTTGCGTGTCTTTAGTGGCAATGTGGACAATAAGGCCCACTTAGTGCCGGTGGATTTGTGTGTTAATGCCCTGCTGACTAGCGCCTGGGATATAGCAAGAAATACGTAAGTGTGTTTTTCCTCCCGGCCCCCTTCACATTTTTATATATATGGTTGTTATCACTTGTTTGTGGCATGCCACAAACATATGTATGAACGCCTTTACAATTCAATAAAGTAGAATTTATTTAATGCTAATGCTTGTGCTTGTAAATTTTACAGTTATGACAATCCTCCCATTTATAATTATGTGCCGGATGCCAACAATATGTCAACATGGCGTGAATACATTACCTTCGGCATACAATATGGAAAAAGCTTGCCTTTACGCAAATCGATTTGGTATCCACGTTTTACAATTGTGCCCACAAAATTTCAATTTTATATATTGGCATTTTTCTATCATACATTACCCGCCCTCTTCATGGACATGTTAATGCTGGTGATTGGCAAAAAGCCCAGGTAAAGTATACACCAGCAAAGTCATTTACACGATCCGTAGACATTGAGACCCAAATACAATGTGGCACGTAGTTAGTAGAGAGATAGATACACGCACGCACTTACACGGCGAGTTATGCATACAAACACACACGTTTGTTTACACCAGAGATTTAAATTCGTATGAGAGGGAAACATTTCGTTAGAGGGAATCAATCAATCAGGGTGTAATACAGAGCAGGGAAATGTACGAGTATAGTCAAAACGACAAACAGATTAATTATGGTTATGAATGAAGAAGGAATTCGTAAGGCAAACACATTTTTTTTTGCTGTAAACTGGCAACAAGGGTAGAAAAAAACGACACGCTAATCTTTTTGTGAAAAACTTTTGTTGATAAAAATTGTATAATGAAGTTATTAGAATTTTTTATCTATACGAGTATATCCTAAACGAAGCTGCTTTGTTTGAGGAAGCAACAATACTTTCCCTACAGCAGTGCAGGGCAATATAAAAAAACTGTCAGTTAAAGTTTGTTATTGCGATAACTGCATTTGCCTACCTGTCTATGCCGCACAGTGGATTTTTAGTGTCAGAACCCCCACTTCGCCACCACTCAATTTTAAAAATCTAATGATGCAGTTTTATGGAGAATTTCTTAAATATGAAATTTGCTTTGCAGGTTACTTACAAAAAGGATATCTTGCTTATGCGAATGCTATGCAACTTAGCAAACACATTGGGCTCTCGTAACGTTACAATCTCATAGTTGAAGAAATGGGAGAAGCCACGCCGAATGAAATTTAATATTATATTTCACGTGCTTGTACTTAAACGATTTTTAAAAAAACAGAATACACCTTAAAATTAAAAGAAATTCAATAACTTGCATTAAAAAGTGGGCAGGGCCACGCCTATTAAAATTCAATATTATATTTCACATGCTTCTACTTAAACGATTTTTACGAAACTTGGAACACACCTTCAGCTTTTAGAAAGACACAATTTTGCATTCGAAAAAGTGGCCATTAAAATTTAATTTTATATTTCACGTGCTTCTAATTTACTTATTTTTATGAAACTCGACACACGCCTTGAACTCTAAAAATACTTAATATTGTGCTCAAAAAAGTGGGCGTGGTGTATCAAAGGTTTTATTAAAGTAAAGGTTTTATTACTTCTGCTTATCCGATTCTCACAAAACTTGGCAAAGAATTTTGCCTCATAGAATGTCACAATTTTGTGCTCAAGAAATGGGTGGGGCCATGCCCATTAAATATTAATATTATATTTCACATGCTTCTACCTGATCGATTTTTACAAAACTTGAGCTCTGCAAGTGACAAAATGTTGAGTTTTGAGAAGGGGGTGACACTAAAATTTGCCAAATTGGGCGTGACCACGACCCTATAAATATAAAATTGGCACTAGAAGCTCAAAAATAAAACATTAAAAAAACATATTAAACCGACCAGAAAAAAGCAATAAAAACTTAAAAATAATTTAGATTCAGTTAAATAAAACTTTTGTAATTGTGTTACCTGACTTACAGTTTTTGCACAAAATTATATGAAGTCATGCCACTGTGCGCGGCAGCCAGTGTTTTTGCGAATAATTTTTGTTGCTTCAGCACTGACTTCTAAAACATAGAAATATTTGAAAATACGAAAAGTCTGGCAAGTTTTGTAGAGAGACAGCACAGGAAGTTAAAGCTGCCAGAAAGAACTGTTGTTGCTCTCAATTCCAGTGTTGCCAGTTGCTTACGATAAAAGATATTATTTAAATTTATTAATTAAATTTTATTGTTTCTCTACGAAAATATGATAAAATAAATTGTTTTCAAGAACTTTTAATTTTTTTTTGGTAGCGGTGGACCTCTCGATGGGAATGCCCATATATATGTACATATAAACAAAATTTTAAAATAAACACGTTAAGCTTTAAATGTTTTTGAATAAAAGTGTGCGACAATTTCCCTACTCCAGCCAATATTCTAAACAAAGTATTGAAAAATAATGTTACTTCTCGCATAAAACTTCGAGTGTGTGTGTGTGGGGGGTGTGTGTGCATATGTCTACTGGTACTTAACTGTATTTGTACATACATACATACGCACATGTGTAAATATTTATATGTGCTGTACGTGGTTTCATACTTTTCCTCACACTGATAAATTTTTATTAACCCACTTCTAGTCTCGTTTATTATTATAGTTATTTTGATTTTATGTGTTTTTGTTTTTGCCATACCTCTCTCTTTTTTCCCTTTCAATAATTTTTTGTTATTTTATTGCTGCAGACTTTTGTTGACTTTTTGTTTTTGTTGCTTGTTTTTTAGAATGTTAAAAATTTATCGGAAAATCCACAAATTCTGCTCACTGATGGAATATTTTTCAGCAAATGATTTCAAATTTGACAATGACAATGTGCGAGCACTCTCCGTTAAATTGGAATCAGCGGATAAACAATTATTTGCATTCGATATGCGCAATCTAAACTGGAGCGAATTGTTTCAATTGAGTTTGGTGGGTGTGCGTCAGTATGTGGTTAAAGATGATCCCAGCACAATACCAGAATCAGTGAAGCGCCATGAACGGTACGTATTGTTAAAACCATATTGATGTGGCCGCATTCAAATACCTGTCTAACTGAATGCCTGCCTGCCTGCCTGCCAGCTTGGCTGGCTGGCTTTAATGCTAGACCATTTTTAATAACATGTCTCCTCTGTGTGTCTTTCCTCTTTTTTCTGTTTTTTTTTGCAGCTTAAAGATTTTGCACTACACCACGCTGTTTGTGGTCTACACACTAGCGTTTGTGCTGCTGTATCAACTATTAAAATTTTTTATTTGGTAAAAGTGATTTGGGGAATACATATAAAATACATTTTTCTCTATAAGTCTGTGGAAGTGCGGAGAATTGATTATTGTAATTCTGATTTATTTTTATATATTTTTTGTATAGTAAATTTTAAATTTGTATGTGTACTTATTTACCAAAAGTTATTTATAGTTTTAAACCATCTTAATACGAAAATAATTTATATTTTTGCAAAAGGGATATTATTCACTGCTCATTTTAGTACATTTCTTCTTCTCTTTTAATTTCAAAGGAATTTTAAGTTTTTGTCATTTATTCATCTTTAGTTTTAATAACATGTCTCTCTCTCTCTCTCTCTTTGTAAGTGATTTCTTACTGTTTTAGTTACTTTATTTTATTTTTTATTTTATAAAGATATTTCTACTTCTAAAAAAATGTTTAAGGAAAAAAAAAATTTTGTATTATGGGTAAAGACAAATAAAAATTCTAATAAAATTCGCTATAAAAAATTAATACTCAGGAGTTTTATTTACTTTTTATAAAAAAATAAGGAAAAATTTATTTAAAAATTTAAACTTAATATAAAAGTTTCATCAAAATATTAACAATATTTAACATTTGTTGAAAAAAAATTTGCACAAGTTTGCACAAATAAAAAAATTATTCTGTACTTTTTACGGTATATATTAAAAAATAAATTTGCATTAAAATATTTGCACAAATTTTTTATAACAAATTTATCAAAGAAGTGCCCACGTTTGTTAAGTGGTGGTAGTGAGATTTTTCTGAAGAAAATCTTTTTAATTATATATTTTTTTGTGTGAAAATATTTTTAATTTTCTAAAATATTTCAGGAGCCTGAGTAATTTCTTCAAAAAAGAAAAATTTTCGGAATTTTTTTTTTAATATTTTAATTGCAATTTATAGCCCAATTATTTTAAGCTAAATTAAACCGTTTGTTTCAGAAAAAACTTTTTATGGTGGAACTTTTTCTTGTATGTAGTAAGATATATTTTTTCTACATAAGAAAAGTTTCCTTTTGCTTTTATACGACATCCAAAAATAAATTTGACCGGAAAAAATTTGTTTTGAAACAAATAAGTGAATTCAGCTCTAGGTAAAAAATTTGCAAATTTTTTTTAGAAAATTTCTGCAAATCTTTTAATACTAAAACTCTTGAACAAATACCGGAAAAAGCGCAGGAGTTTTTTTATAAAATATTTGTTGAAACTTGTGCTTTTTTTAGAAAACTTGTGCAGATATTTTAATTTTAAAAATGTTTGCATATGTGCTTAAAGGCTCAAGAATTTAAATAAAAAGTTCGTTCAAGCTTTTGCAATTTTTTTTTTTTTGATTTGTGCAAATATTTTAATACTCAAAATGTATGAAAATGTTCCGTAAAAGGCACAGGGATTTTTTCATAAAATATTTGTGCAAACTTGTGCAACTTTCTTTAATACTCAATAAACATATTTGAACATATCGATTTTTTTATAAAATACTTGCGCAAGATTGTTCAATTTGTGTTTAAAAAATTTGTGCAAACATGTGCAAAATTTTTTTTACATAAAATTCGTGCGAAATTGGGCAAACTTGTGCA
This sequence comes from Nowickia ferox, assembly GCA_936439885.1. Classification (NCBI taxonomy): domain Eukaryota; kingdom Metazoa; phylum Arthropoda; class Insecta; order Diptera; family Tachinidae; genus Nowickia; species Nowickia ferox. The sequence goes on along the minus strand of OW387023.1, from coordinate 14,143,413 downwards.
AATTTTTCGTAAGAAATTTGTGCAAGCTTGGTTTTCTACACAAACTTTGTGCAAATTTTTTTAAAGAAGGTTCATAACATATGTATTTCCAATTTTGTGTAGAAAATTCCTGCAGTTTTTTTTTGCAAATTTTGTATTGGGAAATATTTTGGAGAATCTAATTTTTTCTGTTTTCGAAATTTTTGCAAAAATTTGATGAGCAAGTGGGCAGATATATGAAAATCCATGTCACATTTTATAAAAAAAACTTTCAGCTGGATTTCAAATGCATTTTACAAACAAACAAAAAACTCTTAACTGTGTGTGCTCATCGGCGAACTTCTATAAATGAAAAATTGAAAATGTATGATATAAATCAATTGAATCTCATATGTAAATAATTGGCAACAATGTGCATGTACGATCTAAAAAGTATGTGTTCTTAAATATATATTTTGATACGTATACAACATTTTTGAGTTATGAAATTTAACTCATATATTCTTTCGTTTAAGTCAAGTGAAATTGTGATGTGGACAATTGGCAACAATATGCATTTAAGAGTACAGAATATACACTTTTAGTTTTTACTGTAAATATATCGATCATTTACTTAAACAACGTCATAACTCCAAAAAAATTTTTTGCCTAAAAACGAGCTTAAAGTATTCAATTTGCACACAACTTAATGGATAGAGAAAATTTTATTTTGAGTTGAGTAAACAAGATATTTGTATGAAATTTTTAGTTACTATGAAGACCGATATGAGGATTAATTCTGCATTATTAAGGCAACAATTAAATTTTTTGAGTTTTGATGTGCTTTGAGTAAATTAGCGATTTATTCTTTGGATTAATTTTTCAAAACACATATTTAGGATTTATTTTAATAAGAATGAAATGAAGTGAAATTGATATGTAGACAATTGGCAATAACATGCATGTAAGAGCTAAAAAAAATTTGTGTTTTCATACGTATACAAAATTTTTGTAATTTATGAAATTTAACTTAAGTGACACTATAATGTGGACAATTGGCAACACTATGCATGTAAGCGCCAAAACATATGTGTATACAACATTTATGCACATGTATGTCTATATATGGGTATAAACGATTCTGCATATTAGATTATAGCACTCTTATTTGTTTTATTTACTTAAACCTTATTAGAGTACATTTTGGACTCTAAATTTGTTTTGTTTTGGCTCGCCTTAAGTGCTTTTAAACAATGTCGAAGGAAGACACTTGTTCTAAAATGTATACTGAATATAACAAATAATAAAATAATAATATTTTGTTTTTGTTTTCAGTGTAAATGAATGTCCTACCAATAATTTTATCTTGTTTACTGTCAAGTTTATTTTATGTTCGCATTAATTAAAATATTTTACAAGTTTTCTCTTTAACTTTCGATTGATTTGCAATCTCTGTTGCAAATTTGATTTCTCTTTTGTTTTCTTCTGTTTTTAATTAATTATTTAAAGTTCTACAATTCATTTTAACTTTATCAAAAACTAAAAGCAGTAAATAAAAAAGAAACTTAATGAATTTTATAAACTGCCTGCAAAAAAAAAAAACAGAAAACAAGTCGAAATAGAAAAACTAACTCATAAAATTTCTGCCTTTTTCACTGCTATCAATTCGGAAATGGGGCACACACAAACGCACATGCGAAAACCACTATTAAAGTAAATAACTTTTCAAAATAATATAGAACAATGGCGAAAATACACTTTTATAGGAGGCCCGACTTATAATGACTTTCGATTTTAGTATTTTTTTGGGCTTCTGCTCATAACAAATTTATGGAAATTGTTTTGTTTCAACAATTTCAAACGATTTAGAAAAATATGTAAGGATATTGTACTATTATTTTTTTAGTTAAATACTAGAACTGCCTGCTTAAATATTATATTGGCTTAAGCTTGGCAAAGGAAAACCAAAATACTTGTAGTTTGATCATAGCAAAAAGTTTGAAATAGAAAGTACTCCAACATATTTTTAGTACCATCAACTCATACCCACTCTGAAATTTACACAGAGTTGTATGACTTCTACAGAGTCATGATGTTGGCAAACAATCCTTGAGTTTATAAAATTTTGTTGTTGTTGTTGTTGTTGTTGTTTGTTTTTGTTCCATAATAATTTCGAATCCCAAGTTTCACATTTTCCCGTTTGCCGCAATAGTAGAAATACAAACACACCCACATACAAGCACTAACACTAACAAACTAACAAACTAATAACAACAACAGCAACAAAGACCACAGAAAGTAACAATCAACCAGAATAAAAAGAGGAGCAAAAACAAAAAAAAAATCAAGGCATCCAAAATGAAATTGAAAGCTAAAAAGGGAACAAAACTAAATAAAAACAAACAGAAGATTTGAAGCACTTTATGAAGGTAAAAGAGGGAATTGTTTCGAAAAAAAAAACAAAACGCTCACACAGCTGCGAATACAGATGCAAACACTTACTCACTCGTACTTATTTTATTACCAAAGCTCTAATCATTTATTCATAAAAATAGGCGAAATACATGCATACAAGAACACACACACTCACACACACATGCAGCCTTATTTATTTTCATATTTAAACTCTCAACACATAGAAAAATCCCAATGCCCCTAACGGCAAAAAAAAAGAACGTAAAATTCATAACAATAGAGCGAAAGTGGAAAAAATCGCATAAAATCTTGTTAGGAGTATTATTATTTTTTAGATGTTTTGAGTGCTTGTGTGTGTGCGTGCGAGTGTGTGTGTATGACTGTGCACGTTCTGGCAAGATAAGAAAGAAATACATACATAAATATAAAAGCAGTTCGTCAATCACTGCATATTGCTGATTGAAGCAATTTAAGCGTCCCTTAAGCTACACTCAGGAATTATGACATCAAAATGCTCTCAATTAAAGCACTTCTGCACAGAGTGTGTGCCGCGAAATGTTGCTGCAAAAAACAAACAACAATGGCTGGGAAAATGTAGTCTTTGAGAACTTACAAAAGCAAAACAATTTAATTAAAATTCAACACAAAGTTGCTGGGCACAGCGAATGTTTTCGTTATATCAATGGAAAAACTGTAAGTATGATAATAAATAATATATAATGATTTGATCAAAATAATTATCAGAAACATTTAGAATATCAATCCTAAGCATAACAATGTGCAATGGAGATGCGAAATTTGGTACTAACGCTAAAAAACTAATAGTACTAAAAATATCAATATATAAAATTAAGTACGCATAATTTTTGCCTTAAATAAAAACTGAATTGTTTGCCGCAGAAAAGATGATCATCTTTTCACGCTTAAGCCAGCAGTACGATATTTTAGGGGGAAATGTAAAGTTTTAGTACACTTTTTGATCGCAAAAATTTAATTTTAGTACTTAATGTAACAACTAATTGTCATATATGCAATGTAAAATTATTTGCAGTGATCAAGATTCTTTTAATATTAGAATTAAAAGTCAATTTAGTACATACTACAAAATGTTTGGTGGCAAAATTTTCAATCCTAAAATCAGATGTAAAATTTTAATACTGAAATGTTAGATTTTGATAATAAAAACTAAGTTTTTTTTATTTAATTTTGATTGATTAATGTAAGAACTAATTTTTATATACGTCAATTGAAAAACAATTTGCCCTGCTTATAAGCTCAAGCTTCTGTTTTCATACTTAAACCTTTTAATATTAGAATTGAAAGCCAATTTAATACTAAAAATCTAAGTTTTAGTACTAAAAACCAAATTTTAAAATAGAAACTAAATTTTTTAATTTATTTTAGTTCTAAGAAACCAAATTTTAGTACCAAAATATTAAGTCCTGATTTTAAAATAAGTTTTACTACAAATGGTTTTAGTTATTAGTTTTCTAAGCAAAAGTTAGTACTAAAAGTTTAATAGAAAAATAAATTTTAGTACCTGACCAATTTAATGATAAAAAGTAATTTTTATAATTGCAATATAAAGATTTTTTACTGCTCTTAATTAAATTTCTAAGAACCAAGTATTAGTAAAAAAAAATTTAGCTCTGGTTTTCAAAATATGATTAAGTACCAACAATAGTTTTAGTTTTATAAAAAAAAATTTTGTACTAAAAATCTTGCGAATATTAATTTCAGTACCCAGTTTGATGATGATAACCAATTTTTATAAAATAAAGAGTTTGTACTGCTCTTTATTTAATGCTTAGAACCAAATTGAACACATTAGTTCTGGTTTTTAAAATAAGATTTAGTACATTAACTAGTTTTAATATTTTTAACAAAATTTAGTGCTAAAAATCTAGCAAAAAATGAATTTTAGTACCTAAGTCCAGTTCAGTGATAAAAGATAAAAATAAAAGAGTTTCACCGCTCTTAATTTAATTAAAAAAACCAAATTTTAGTACAAAGAAATTAATTTTGGTTTTTAAAATAGGTTTTAGTACTTGCAAAAGCTTAAATTTGTCAAATAAAATTTAGTACTTAAAATTTTGAAAAATATAATTTTAGTACCTAAGCCCAGTTCAATGATAAAAGAGTTTGTACTGCTCAAAAGCTAAAGCTTCCGTTTTCATATTTAAAATGTATTACTGTTAAGAAAACAATTTAATTTCATACTACAAACGTATGATAGCATAATTTTTTGTTTAAAATCATTAATTAAATTTTAGTACTTAAAATAAAGCGATTTCATATTTAAAATGTTTTAATTTTAAGAATACAAAATAATTTCACATTACAAACGCTTGGTAGGAAATTTCTTTATTCAAAATCAACAATTAAATTTTAGTACCAAAAAGTAAAGCTTCGGTTTTTATATTTGAAAACTTTTAATTTTAAGAATACAATATAATTTCTTACTACAAATATTTGGTAATAGTTTTTTTTGATAATTAAAAACCATGTTTTAGTACTAAAAATTTCAGCTTTTGTTTCTATATTAAATATGTAGTCATATTAAAACTTCAAGTGCATTTCATATTACAAGCCTTAGGTAGCAAACTTTTTTATATAATATCAATACTTAAAATTTTTTGTACTAAGAAGATTTTTAGTAATAACAAGTATTCATTCAAGTTCTAAAAAAATTTTAACACAAGAAAATCTGTTCTAGTAACAAAAGCATAATCCAAAAAATTTTGTACTAAAATTTAGTACTAAAAATTTTACAATACTAAAATGCTCTTAAGCAATATTTGGTATCAAAGGCCTTTCTATATTAAGGCAACGAACTTTAATACCTCCGAATTAATATTAGTTCTAAAAATAAAATTTTACTACAAGTTTATTTATATATAGTTTTCAAAATAAAATTTAGTACAAAAAATTAGTACTAAAATTTAGTACTAAAAAATTTACAATGCAAAAATCTTGTTAAACAATTTTCGGTACCAAAACTTATATTTAGAAAATGAAAATAAAGTTTTAGTGGTGAAAACTAAGCCTTTCTACAAATATCTTCAGCTTGGAACTTATTTTTTATTTTTTTTATAGTTATGCGATAGTTTTGGTGGTATAATGAGACTTGGTTCTAAAAATATTTTTAGTAATAAACAGTATTGCTTTGAACAATTTAATAGGGTATAGTATACAATTTTAGTTTAAGGGTATGAAAACGTTTATTAAGTTAAATACTTACGGTTTAATCCATAAAAAATATTTTAGGTTTATTACAGGTTTATTTGACAAATTTCCCATACAAATATGTCAAATAAACACTTAATAAACCTGAAATATTTTTTATGAATAAGGCAGTTAATATTTTTCTTAAGCTCTATTCGTTTCGTTTCAAATCCGTTTTTAATTCATTAGTAATAAAAATTTAACAAAAAAAAGCTTGTTGACAAAGTTAAATTGAATTCATATATATTTGCTATAAATAAATTTAGCTTAAAACATACTTTTAGTTTGCTAACAAGTTTATGTTTTGTTTGTACTAAATATATTATAAATATTATATCCTTAAGGTTTTGGCACTTTACTTAATTTAATTATTTCTTATCCTCTTCGCTGTGCAAATACAAATGCACAAATATGATTTTGTTTCAAATATTACACACCATAAAATAAGCATAGAATGACGACATACGAAAATAGTTTTACATTTCTAACATATTCATGCATGCCGTAACTTTTATTAGAAAAACACGAGCAGCAAAAACAAAATAAAGCCACAAAAATGTATAAATTTTGATACATACAGACTGACAGGGTCGTAAAAATTGCCAACAAACAAAAAAATAATAAACTCGCACATTTACACCGAGCACATCAAGTCACTTACTCACTCACTCGCTCACTCCCACTTACTCACACACACACACTATTCCATTTAACATAAAACAAGCAACATAAAAAATAAACCAAAAATAGGAAGACAACATAAAAAAAACAATTTACATGCAACATACAAACGGCGTAGATGGGAAAAATCTTTCAAATTAGATTTTCAAGCATAAAATGCACCTTTGGGAAAAATGCATATTAGTAAAGTGTAAACATCATCACACACTCATACAGACACACATAACAGCACTGCTGTACACATGCCAATACTTATACAACTGTCAGGGCAAAAAACAGCAATAACAATATTCAACATTCTAACGATGTGAAAGTAAAAACTAATGCATGAAGAAGGAAGTCCAACAACAAATTTTAAACATTCAAACTGTTGTCGATGCGAATGCTACTATTGCTGAAAATACCATTCACAGTAATAGCAACAACAGCAACAACAGTAATAATAATAATGCCATCATAGTCATCGTCATGAAGAACCCACAACAAAAAAGCAGCATACGCACGACAATTCACAGCGAGAGGAGGAAAGAGTGTCTTTGTTTTGTTTAGTAGGCAAAAGAACAATGGTACTAAACACATATGCAGTAAATAGTTCGACGAAGAAAAATTTTGTCATAATAGTGTATCATTTTAGTACACAAATAATATAAAAAAATTTATTAAATTTTATACTACAATTGACATTTTTATAGATGAACTCAAATTACATGACCATCGAAAATTCCTTTTAAAATAAAAAATTAGATATTGCTGCTTAAATTATACTCACTGATAGGAACTTTCTTTTAGTACTAGCATCAAAAAGTATATTTAATTATAAGAAAAATGTAATTTATGTCACAAGACTGCTATATTTATATTTAAATTTAGTTTATGCACGAAACGGAGCGATAATAAATAAACTTGCTTTAAAAAATACTTTACAAAAAAAAAAATCAATTTTTGGTACTAAAAACTAAACTTCTGTATATAATATTAAATTAGTACTAACTTTTAGTGCTTGAAAAATAATGTTAATTTTAATTCTAAGAACTAAGTTTTAAAATTAAAATTTTAAGCAATGTTTTAGTAACAAAAATCATGTCTCACTCAACAAAAGCATATTTAGTGTTGATACAATCTATAATAATAATAATAATATAAAATATACATACACGTGCACTATGCTGCTTACAAAAAATAAAATTTTACTAAAAGCATATGTATGTACTAAATGATGATAGCAGTTCTAAAAAAATTATCAATAAAATGAATTTTTGTCATATACCAAAAAATATCAAAAAATGTTAGTACTTAAAATTATTTTTGGCATAAGAAAAACATTTAAATTTAATATTAAAAATTAAGTTTTAAAATTAAAATTTTAAGTTAATTTTAGTACCGAAAATCAAGTTTAAATACCTAAAAGCATATTTAGTACTAACATAATATAATACAACAAGGAAATGCACACTCAGCATAATTTTTACAAACAAAATGATAAGAGTACTAAAAAATATCACTTAAATGAGATTTTCGTACTAAAAATTAATTTAATTAACTTAAAAATTAGTAACAAAGACTTTTATTCAGGGACCGTAACGGTTATAATTTTTATTTTAAAAATTACTTTTTAATCGTTATTTTGTGACTTTTATTTATTCCTCACAAAATAACAGTTATTTTGTGACTTTTATTTATTCCTCACAAAATAAGAGTTATTTTGTGATTTTTATTTATTCCTCACAAAATAAGAGTTATTTCTTGATTTTTATTTATTCCTCACAAAATAACAGTTATTTTATGACTTTTATTTATTCCTCACAAAATAACAGTTATTTTTTGATTTTTATTTATTCCTCAGAAAATAAGAGTTATTTTTTGATTTTTATTTATTCCTCAGAAAATAAAAGTCATTTTTAAACTAATAACTGCCAGTTCATAGAAGTCAAGTAAAAATTCTTCATAATTAACACATAAGAGTTACCAGCTTGATAAATGAAACTTGATAAATGAAAGAAAAATGAAATGTCATATGGGCTTTAGCGAATAAAATAAAAACTTCGGCCCATTGGGTGGTCTAATGTACATGAATTTAATCAATTTTACTCTTTGTGAAGAATGATGCAACGCAAAAGTCTTCTGACTTACCATCATCTTCAAACGCTGAAACACCAGATGCTTTACCGTCGTCTGAAGACACAAACACGTGTTCATTATTAAACGAGTTCTTAAACTCTATTGAAGTAAATTCAGAGGATGAAGACTCAGATGGTGATCTGGAGGACGAAATGAAAAGGGCGATAAGCGAAATAGATAATGACAATCCTAAGCCCATTGACGTGGATGCAGATGTAATGAAATATTGGGAGGAAAAAAAATATATATATCCATACCTGTACAGATTGGCATAGGTTTTGCATAGCACGCCAGCAACACAAGTCTCTGTAGAAAGAGCATTTTCTGCTCTAAAATTAATATTAACAGATTTAAGATCGAATTTATCGCCAGAGTCCATGCAAAAACTCTTATTTGTTAAATTAAATTAATTAATAAACAGATTTTAAAAATGACTTTTATTTTCTGAGGAATAAATAAAAATCAAAAAATAACTGTTATTTTGTGAGGAATAAATAAAAGTCATAAAATAACTGTTATTTTGTGAGGAATAAATAAAAATCAAGAAATAACTCTTATTTTGTGAGGAATAAATAAAAATCACAAAATAACTGTTATTTTGTGCGGAATAAATAAAAGTCACAAAATAACTCTTATTTTGTGAGGAATAAATAAAAATCAAGAAATAACTCTTATTTTGTGAGGAATAAATAAAAATTAAAAAAATAAAAATCATTGCATCTATAGGTAGTCCATGTAACATGGAGTATTGTGGTATATTCCTTGTGCCAGTAGCACTTCTCTATTATTGTGATTTTTTCAGTTTAAATTTGGAAAATAATCGTTATTTGCGATCCCTGCTTTTATTAGTTAAAATATTAAAAACTGATGTTTAAAATTAAAATATTTATTAAAAATTTAGTACCGACAATCAAGTTGATGTGCAAAAAGCATATTTAGTACTGCATAATTTATAAAACGAATACAATTTTACTATGCTTATAATTTGTGCACTCAATTGTGGATAACAATAATAACAGTACTAAAAAATATCCAACAAATGAAATTTTGGTACTAAAATATGAATTTACATATCTTAAAATATAAATTAATACCAAAACTTTTAGTACTAATATATTAAAAATTATGTTTTAAAATTAAATTATAAGTAAAAGTTTAGTAACCAAAATAAAGTTTAAGTGCTAAAAATCATATCTAGTATCGATATGATATAATATGTTAAATACATACACGTGCAACGTTATTAAAGAAATAAAATATGTATGATCAATGCTTAGTACACACATACTAAATGGGGGACAATAATGATAGGAGTACCAAAAAATCAATACTAAAAACTAATACAATACTAAGAACTCAATTTAAATACATACATCTCCCAAATTAATATTAAAAATTTTTAGTACTAAAGGTGGATTTAGTACCGAAATTATTTTTAGGAATAAGCATTAGATTTTAATATTTAAATTCTAAGTTAGGTTTTAGTAGCCAAAAAACATTTAGTACCCATAAGTAAGCTTAGTACTAATACAATATAAGATATGTAAGGCTTAGAAAAACTTATAAAAAATTATATTTCAAATGTTTAAGCTTCATTTCAATAATAATATTTTTATTTGAAACACTTTTTGCACAAAATAACCAAAAACGGCTCTATCAAATTGTTCAGTGGCACAAAATTAAATAATAATTGCAAAACAACCATACAAAACTATAAGCTACTATTATTTTGGTAAGAGTTCGCCCTACCTACTTCTTTCGTTCCTATTCTAAAACTCATTAGAACAAAGTAGTAAAGTTGTGGCGGTACATTCAATACTTATTTGTATAATCAAAAAGCCAACAGCAATCATTTCTCATTCTATTTTATATGGCTGCCATGAGAATTCGAAAGAGAAATTCTGTTACTTATTTAAGAGTTGTTGTTGTTTCTTGCACACACACACACACACACACACGCAGACAAATTTACGTATATATGGATGTATGAAATAAATAGATTTTGTGTATGTGTACATGCATAAATATGCATATCAGTATGTGTGCCTTAGTCTGCAAGGATGCCAGAGAGTGTGAGTACGGATGAAGGGCTGAGTGAGTCATTGAGCGAGCGAGTGAATGTCGTCAGTTTGTTGTTATTGGGACTATGCAAGAGAATTGTTACGTTAATTTAATTTGTGCATTCATTTAAATTGTATCATTGCACTTGGTAGAGTCGTTATATTTAATTATATTTGTCAGATTGCGAGAAGCATGTTTCTGTTAGTCGAGTGATGAATAACAATTTTTCATCCTCTACTGCAGCATACTTTTGCCTTAAATATATGTACATATGTATGTATTATCTTCTAGTGGATTTTATTTTGGTGAAATCTAATTTTTTTTAAGCTTTAAGATACAACAGTATCTATATGATGGTATAGAAAAAAGTTTTAAGTATGTGAGTTTTGGAGGAGTTAAAAGTTTAAGTATTATGAGATTTTTTCTGCTCTGCTAAGTAAGTTAATTTTAAATCCCAATGACTTTTATTTATATACATACATACACATACACATACATACACACATATGAATGTGGCTTAAGTGAATTTAAAATAAAAACAAACAATTTTAGTACTTTAGTTTTGTTTGATAAATAAAAACTTTAATTTTATAGCTTAAACTAAGATTTTACTCATTTCAACTTGTAAAAGGTCTAGCATTGGCTTTTCATCTTTTAATAAAATATTCTAATTAAGTACTAAAATATATAATTTTTTACATATAAAACTAATTTAAATAATAAAGATAAACTTTAGTACTAAAGTAAAGTAAAGTAAAGCATGTTAAATTTAGCATATAAAATTAAAATTATGCTCTTTCATATGAGAAATTTTTTAAGTACTAAAACGAGATTTTAATAAAAAAAAACATTTAGAGAAAACTTTATACTGAAAAAAAATTAGTACAATATCATATTACTTTACTATTAAAAGTAGGTCAATATTTGCTCGTAAATTATAGTTTAGTACTCAAAACTCATTTAGGTTTTTGAACTGTGATGTTAAATATTATAAAAAATGTAATACTTTTGTGTACTTTAATCTAAAAACTAATTTAAATAAATGTGAAAAACTTTAGTATCAAAAGTAAATCATATTAACAATCCTAAATATAATATATATAATTAAAATTATAATGTTTGGTATCAGAATTACTTTTGATTACTAGAAAATTGTAATAAAACAAATTAGGTGAGATTTAAATAATTAAATCACTTTACTTCCAAAAAGGTACTGTTTTGTACCTAAAATTAATTGAATTAATTACGATAAACGTTAGTACTAAAAGTAAATCATATTTGCTTTCCTAACCAAGTTAAATCTCTTATGGAAAATTTAAATTATGATGTTTCGTGTCAGAATTTCGTTTAAGTACTAAAAATAAATTTTAAGACCAAACAATTTAAGTGAGAGTTCAATAATCAAATAAATTTTAGTACAAAAATACCGATTACTTAACTATTTAAAAGTTGGTCAATATATGTTTTCAAATGCTGTTTTAGTACTTAGGCTTAGTTAAGTTAAGTTAAGTTTTTGGACTATCAACGTTAAGATTTTAACATATTCTACTTGCAGAATTTTTTTTCCATATAGAGTATACATTTTAATGATCTACAAATGTATGTATGCTTTTCAAATAATTACGCCTCAGTGTTTTTTGTTTTAAAACAAATATTGGTTTTTAGTACCAACATTCCAGTACAGCACTGAAAATGTGACGCATCTGGTACTAAGGCTTTTTTTCAACGAGCTTATAAATTCAAAACTTTTTAGTACTAAATTATTATCTAGAAACTAAAATTTTGAATGTGATATTTTGCCATTAAGAACAGTTTTAAGACTCTAGTAAATTTTTAGTACTGAAACTATTATTTTCAATTACATTTATTATGACTTTAGTACTAAAAGTTTCACTGCATGCCTAAAAGTTTAGTATTGCTTGCAAAAGTAATGTTATAAAACTGTTATCCAGTTGTGATGTATAAAACAAGTTATGATAATATGACAATGTTATTTTTTCGTACTAAAACGCTACGTTACAGCTTTAAGGCCTTATTATTGAGTAATTTAGCATATAAGCTTGTATTTTACGTGCAGCTATAGTTTAGATATCGTCAAATAGCTTATAAATGAAAATTTATTTTAGCACACAACTTTTAAGTGAGTACTAAATTTTTAGTACTAAAATTATTTGCCTGCTAATATTTAAATCTGTCCAATTGTGTTCACTTGTGATGCATACACAAGTTTTGAAAGAATATTATAATTTAGTACTAAAATGAACACTTTAATAGAATAGTACAAAACAAATTAAATTTAAATGAAAAACTCGAGTGCTAAAATAGCCAACACCCAAAAACCTTTCAAGCTTGAAAAACTCACTATAAGAATAACTTTTTTATGTTATGTTTAGCTTTGTTTTTAGTACAGCCGAATAATAATAATAATAATAAATTTAGTAATAAAACTAATTGAACTACTTCACACTCAATGTATTCCAGGCAGCAGTTATATATATAATTAAATGTATTCTAAAACTCAAATTGTAGCTAGATTAGGTAAGTACACACATATATTTTTCAGTACTAAAAATAAATAATATTTTAAGTTAAATTTTATCCAATGTACACTTAATTTTAAAAAGAGGCGAGTAAATTTTTTAAATAAAAAGTTTTTAACAAAAGTTGACTTGCCTCATTTTCAAAACGAACGTCTTATTTGATAAAAAATTGCATTTAATTTTATTATAAATTATTTCTATTGAACTTGAGTCTTATTTTTCTTAACTTTAGCATTAGTTTTAAATACATTCGTGCACATGCACTTGCACATGCCAAATACGCATGCAAATATCACCTTTGATTTGATTTATCTTCCCTGCTTCGTTTCGTTTGTTCTTGTTTTACAAAAGCAAATTTATGTTCCATCATGTAGAAAAAGTGCAAAAACTTCAAATCAATTTGTGTTCAAATAATCTAATAACAAATTTCGTCACTTCCTGATTGCAGTTTCGCCTTTTTTTAGTTTTTACTTTACTTTCTGCTTCTGTTGGCATTGCAACAGCAACAGCAACAACAATAACAACAACAACAAGAACAGCAATGAAAGCGACAACAACAACACTTACTTCGCCACATTTATACATGGATGATTGATGCTCTTAAAAAGCAATTCCTGGAACTCTTTAAAACATTTTGTAATGCAATTACAAGCTCTTAAAAAAAAGAACTGAAAACGATTGCTCACAACTGCTGCTGAGTGGAAATGCATTCCTTTTTTCACAATATTTAAAGAAAATAGCTTTTAAAATATTTTGTGGAGATTTTTAACGTTTCGTTTTTTACTGCTTAGTATTGTGAATAAAGAGCGCTGCATTATTGCTCTCTTAAAGTCGTTGAATGATGAGCGAGCGGGTGCATTCCATTTCTATACTCGTCTCCTGCCGACCGACATCTTTGAAGAAGAACCGAATTTTCATTGTGCGAATGGAGCAAACGGAAGCAAATACAAAAGCAGGAATATGTATGTCGTGCCTCAATTTGAGATTCAATTTTTTCACAGATGCTTCTTTTTTTTTGCTTTATGGCCTTTAGTTGTTTGCGCTTAAGCCATGAGTTTAGACGGTATTTGAATGTTAATAAAAAAAATAAAAGAAAATCCCGAAAAAATATTTTTGTGGCAATTTCACGAAAAAATTCAAAGTTCAAAAATCAATTGAGTTTATTACACAAATACAAGTACAGGCAAATGAATGAATATATTGCATGTGTACGTGTCTATTTCTTTTTTGCCTACTGTGTGTGGCTTGTGCGTGCGTGTGTGTGTATGCGGGTAAATTAAACGTTTATCAAGACGGTTGCTTTAAACGTATTATTTTTTGGTTCTCATGTCTGTTCCTTTCTGTGTGTATGGCGTGCGTGCGTGTATGTTTGTTTTCCTTTCGCATACGTGTTCATTACTTTTGCCATTAACTTTACCAGCTAACGAAAAAACATTAACGTACCTTTAAGGAGGTGGCAATGATGGTGTGTTTATTTAAACACCGCATACTTTAATAAATGTAAGTTTTGGTTTGAATTTTTGTTAACATAAAAGTTCGTGTCTGTGTGTATTTTTATGCTTTTATTTGTAAAACTTTTCTTCCCAAAAATTAAGTTTGATGCTTGGCATTAGCAAAGTCGGAAATTGTTTACGGTAGCATCTTTAGGAAAAAAAAACAAGAATTGAAAATGTATTTTATGGTATCGATGAATTTAGATCTGGATAAAAGTTTTTAATCACTTATCGATAATATTTTTAGAAATTACAACCAGAACTAATTTTGATAAGCTTATTTTTTTAAACAGTACTTTTCTTAACAGGTACTTTTTTAAAAGGTACTTTTATTGAAAGGTACTTTTATTAAAAGATACTTTTATTAAAAGGAATTTTTATTGAAAGGTACTTTTATTGAAAGGTACTTTTATTAAAAGATACTTTTATTAAAAGGAACTTTTATTAAAAGGTACTTTTATTGAAAGGTACTTTTATTGAAAGGTACTTTTATTAAAAGGTACTTTTATTGAAAGGTACTTTTATTGAAAGGTACTTTTATTTCAAGGTACTTTTATTAAAAGGTACTTTTATTGAAAGGTACTTTTATTGAAAGGTACTTTTATTAAAACGTACTTTTATTGAAAGGTACTTTTATTAAAAGGTACTTTTATTAAAAGGTACTTTTATTTAAAGGTACTTTTATTTAAAGGTACTTTTATTAAAAGGTACTTTTATTAAAAGGAACGAACTTTTATTAAAAGGAACTTTTATTAAGATAAACTTTTATTACTTGTGACTACTTCTAAAATTATATTAATTTGTAGTTTGTTTTATAAGATCAAAGAAATTTATTATTCGACATATTGTCATAATTATATTGTAAGTGAAATTTATTTACTGGTAGTTAAGCGATGTCTATATGCATGTCTTCCATATGTACATATATCCTTTATTTTGAAAGTGAGATATCAGGTGCAATTATGCTCAGAATTAGGCAAAAACTTGTAAGTAATCTTACAAGCATATGTCTAGTCTTCTGGATAAATTTTGAATGTTATCGCGATACGGATATGCATACCTCCCATATATCCTGAAATTTAACAAAAGCTGGTAATTAATTGAAAATCATATAGCTAAACTCTCGGACAAATTTGAATTCTATCAGGGCAAGGACATGTATACCTTTCAAGTATCCTGTATTTTAAAAACTTAATTTTCGCTGCAATAATGCTCATAGTTTAGCAAAAACCTTGCAACTATTTGTAAAATAATGCTGTTAAGCTGCTTGGAAAATTTGAGTCGAATCAGGGTGAAGACATGCAAGTCCTTCATATATCCTTTATTTTAAAAGTAAAATTTTACCTGCAATTATAGTCACATTACCTTCTAGCTATTTGTAGAATCATATAGCTAAGCTCCTAGACAAATTTGAATCTTACCGGCGCAAGGATATGTAAAGCATCCATATATCCTTTATTTTACAAGTTAAATTATGGCTGCAATAGTAGTTATAGTTTGGCAAAAACTTTCATACTGTTTGCAAAACCATGCTGTGAAGCTGCTTGGAAAGTTTGAGTTGAATCAGGGTAAAGTCATGCAAGTCCTCCATATATCCTTTACTGGAAAAGTTGAATTTTTTAAAAAGTACATTTTGGAGATAATTTTTAAATGTAAAAAATGTAATATACTTACTTAAATGGCACTTTTTTAAAATGTAGTTTTACCAAGAGCTACTTTTCTAAGTTATTTTTTTAAGAGATTTTTTTTTTGAAAATATGCTCCATTAAAAAATCTGTTTTTGAAAAAACTAAAAAAATTTAGAGTTAATATTTTTAAATTCTTGGATTGTTTACCTTACAGAGAAGAAAAGTCCTGCCCTCAAAACAGTCTGCTTTAATTTTTCTTATTAAAAATTGGCTATGAGCTACATTAAAAATTATTTTATGCATCTTATATCTAATTATTATAATTTTTTCTATACTTTTTAAGAAAACCTAGGGTTACAGCTAAATCACATTCAGTTTTATAATCACTATAAAAAATCGAAAGCCTTCTATTTAAGGTTTCATTTCCTTACAATTTTTCTTAAATCCTCAGTACTCTCTAGTTTTTCTTTCAAGAAGAAGGAAGTTCTTTGAAATAAACCCGTCATTAAATGTTTGTTAAATATTCAAAAAAAGAAAAAAGGAAGTTCTCTTAATACCCAAAGTATTAAACGTGATAACATAATATGAAATAAGTATATAAACATTTAAAAATTCCTGCTTTAATGTGAAAATTTGGTTGCTTTCCAGGACTAAAAGCCTAAAAAAATTTACATGTTTATTAATCTAAGCAGGTTTGGATAAACAATATACACTTAATTTTACAACTCACTGCACAGATGAATGTGAGGCAGCGCCTTGGGATAGACATGCTGCTTCCAGATTACAGCACCAGCAAAAGAAATAAAAACAAGATGTTTCACTCTAAAGACACAAGACAATTTTTATGTATTCATATATTTTTCTTATCCGAGATAATTTAAAATCAATTTGAGAAACATTAACTAATTTTCAAGCTATAAAATACAACATATTTCAGCAATTTGCACCTTTAGCTTTAGCGATACCGATATGAGAAGCATAATCAAAATGTATACTTTGTTAATACTCCAAAGAAAATCTTCGTTAATTATGTAAATGTAAGCCTAAAAATGTTGCTGTTTGTTTTTGGCTTGCCAACAATTTCATTATGTTTTTTCCAATAAACGGAGAAAGTGCGAGAAAATTTCGTCTTCATCTTTATCTTCCCTTCAACAATTTTATTTAATGTTTGTTTTTATTTTTGTTAATTTAAATATTTCGTTTTTTCTCTCTTCTTGTTTTATTTGAATTCCAATTTGTAAGCTGAGTGTTTTGTTAATTTTGTTATTGAAAATTTCACAACAAAATTTTGTTTTCATTTGTCTACGAATTTTGATGATTTATACTGCGGCGGTTCATGGGACTTGACTTTAAAGCAATAAATATTGGTTGGGTTTTAAAACATTTTTTTTAATGGGAACTGAAGTAGTACAGAGCTGAATAAATTTAGTTAAAGTCAAGGAAATTGAAAAAAAAACGTTGAAAACAAGGAGGGTAAAAGGAAATGGAAAGAATATGTGCTCCCCAACCGCAACAATATCGATTGTTAAAGAGGTTTTAATTAAAGTTGAAAATCAAGTGAATAAAGATGTTTTTGATGTTTTTTATTTAAGCATTCTGCAATAAAAATTTTACTTGAACACTTTAAATTCACATATTTTTTGTACGTAATTTATTGTGTTTTGAAGCAAAATTTTCTTTTAAAATTATTTGAATGAACTTCCAAAATTGGTTAGAAATTAAGAAAATAAATTCCAATATTTCTTAATGTTTTGAGCAGCCACTTTTCATATAAAAAAAATCAAGTTTGAGAAAAAATAATGCAAGTACATCTTCATCGTCCGTCCACATACGAGAATATTACATTTTAAAAATACTTTTCTTTTGCAATTATGATCAATAAGTACTTATAATGCATGATTTATTTGTTCTCAGCTAAGCTTTCTTGCAGATTTCTCTTTAACTTTTTTAAGGATATATGTATGTGTCTCTCATTTATCCTTATTTTGAAAAATGTGTAATATCAACTAAAATTACCATCAAACTACAGCGAAATTGGGTAACTATTTGCAAAATAGCATACTTGACTGCCTCACAAAGTTTCATTCATTTTGGTGCAAGCTTCAGACTTCCTCCCATATGTCCTTTTTATACAAAATTTAATATCCGATGCAATTATGTCCAAAATTCAGCAAACGATTTATCAATATTATCAAAATCATAAAGTAAAGCTCATAATTGAATTTTATTACAAGCGGTTTAAGCAAAGGTTTAATTTTCACGTATCCTTAATTTTAAAAACAAAATTTTAGCTAAATTTTTTTTTTTTATAATTGAGTTCAATATACAAAAAAAAGTCAGTATTACTAGAAATCATGCAGGGAAGCTCTTTATTGAATTTTATTTGAATCGTTTTAAGCAAAGGACTATTGTTCACGTATCCTTAATTAAAAAAAATAAATTTTAGCTAAAATTTTATTTGGCAGTCTTTACAGTCGTATACATAAGCTTCGTGAGAGATTTCATACTAATCGGATTAAGGGGACGTGCATGCCTCCCATATATCCTTAATAATAGACATAAAATTGTGGCTGCAATTAGGCTCAGATTACCTTCTAAGTATTTTTAAAATCATATAGCTAAGCTCCTGGACAGATTTGAGTCTTACCAGGGCAAGGATATGCATGCCTCCCATATATCCTTTATTTTGAAAGTTAGGTTCTAGATACAATAATGATCATAGTTTTGCAAAACCTTCTAACCATTTTTATAATCATATAGCTAAGCTTCTTGGAAAATTTGAATCGAATCAAAATAAGGACATGATATGCATTCCATATATCCTTTATTTTTAAAGTTACATTTTTGCTGCAATTACGGCTGGAATTTGACAAAAACTTGTAGCTAGTTTAACAATCATGTAGCTAAGCTCTAGAAAAAATTTGAATTTAATCAGGAGAAGGACATTTATGTCTTCCAAATATCATTTATTTTAAGCGTTAAATTTTGGCTGTAATAATGCTTTTAATTTAACAAAAACTTTCTTACCATTTGTACACTCCTATAGTTAAGCTGCATGAAAAATTTGAGTCGATTCAGGGTAAGGACATGCAAATCTTCCATATATCCTTTATTTTAAAAGTTAAATTTTAGCTGCAATTACCATTATAATTTAAAGAAAACTTGTTACTTGTTACTTTTTATGGCGAATTTGATTAAATTATATGCAAGGACATGCCTACCTTCCACATATCCTTGATTTGGAAAATTAAATTTTTTTTCCATTTATGAAGATAATGCTATAATAACTTCTTATTATACCCGAAAACTGGCAAAGTTAATTTTTAACTTTAACGGTATATACATTTTTTTAAATCTATGACTTCGCCTCTATAATTTGCAAAATAATAATAAGCAAAATTATTACTAACTTATGAAAAAGTAAGGAAATATTTGTATAACATTTAATTGTATCTGAACTTGTAATGTAGTTGTTAAATGGTTTTTTATTTTTTTTACAATTGTTTCTCTGCTTGCTAAGAATTTTTGCACAATATACGAATGTCTTAATACTAATTTCCATGGTCTGTTATCTTTCCAAAACATTTCATTCATTCTTCACAACTCGCAAGAAGCCACTAGTCAAACTAAAGATGCAGTGTTTTTTGTTGTTGTTTTCTTTTACTTTTGATGACCTCATTAAGTATTAAAAAGAAAACAATCAAAATACAATTAAATGTTATTGTTTTTATATTCTCTCTAGTATTAAGTGTCAAATGTCAGATAATTGTGTTGTTGTTGTTGTTGATGTTGTTGTTGTCTGTGTGTTGCTTAAATGAATTGCGAAAAGGAGCACAAAGTACAAGCAGAATTGTTTGTACATATATTTAACTTTTCTTGTCATTAAGCCATTTTGATGTTCACAAAATGTTCGGAAGTTAATTATCAACATGTTTGTGATAAGACTTATCACTGTTGTTGCTAAATAGTTTTATTACAAGCGCCAACAGACGAAATATACAAATGCCTAAACACAAGTATACAAGCATGCGAATGGGGAAGTAATGCTGCCTAAGTACGAGGGCCGATTTGAAACATTTCATTATTACTAAAACATGCTGCTGTTAGAAGAAGCTAAGAAGTGAGGTTGCCGGATTTTTCCCCATATGAAAGCTAAATAAATTTCTAACGGCTCCAAAAAGTGACGGCATCGGAATTTGCGAAACGGTTTTTGGTTGGTATGCAGGGTTGGCAGATTTTTTCCTATCTATTTCAAGCAATTGATTTTTAAAATCGTCAAAAGCAATTTTATGCAGTTTTTCTTAATATATATTTGATCACAAATTTGTTTTTATATAACACTTTTTTTAATACAAATTTTTACTAATTTAAAAAATCGTATAAAAATTTAGCACAAAATCACCAAAAGTAGAGATGAAATCGAAAATAATTATTTTTTGGAAATTTATCTCATCCAAATTCAAAATGCATTAATTACTTTTATTAATATAAAAATAAAATCATCAAAATCAAGTTATTTTGATTTACTGCAGGCGAGTTGTGGTACTCGTAGGATCTATTTTTGAAACTACTCCTTTAACAAACTAATTTTCCTGAATTAAAAAAATTTTTAAGTTAAAATTGCCAGCGAATTTATTTATTTATTTACATATATTTTAGTTTGAGATATTCTACCTCGACCCTCGTAAAAACAAACCCAAACAAGGAAGCAAATCATTAACAAAAGACCCACAATGAAAAAGTTCAAAACATTAAAAGAATTCAATTACACCCAAGCAAAATGAAAGCGAAAACAAAAACAACCAACATAAACACAAAGAAAGCAAATAAACAAAAACAAATACACACACACACACTCATATACGCGAACTAACGGCATCTCTTTGACTTTGTTGTTGGTTCAAGTGTTACGAGTGGGACTCCATTTGTTTTTTAATATTTGTTTACTTTTAGTTATCCTCTTTTAATTCTGCTCATTTTGTTTGTTTTTGTGCGTTTTTGTTTTTATATTTTATACAAATTAATTACAACAAATGGCGCAAATTGCATAAAATTGCACTATTTCTCCATGTTTATTATTATTTTATTTTTCTTTCGTTTATTTAAAAAAAAAATAGAAAATATAAACAAAAATAAAAACGTGTGGTGCTTCAAGTGTGTTTGTGAAAATTAATAGAGCTGCTTGCTGTTTATTTTTGCTATAGTTTCTTCGAAATCACTTTTTTTGTTAATCAGCCCTATGCTGAATAATAATGCACAGGGAAATTTTCATACACAGAAAAAAATTCAAAATTTTATTTTATTAAAATTTTAATTGACTCAATTAAATTTTTAGTTGATTTTTGGTTTTTTTCAATTACACGTTTTTTTCTGTGCACGAATTTAAAAAATTTATTTGCTGATGGCTTAGCATTGTCTAGATGTATTTCGTTTTAGCTAAGCAACACTTCAGTAGACTTCAGTAGCTGCAACGAAATGTATCTAGACATGCTAAAACATCAACAAATAATTAGTTTTTTAATAGCCTATTAATTTTGATTTTATTTGGCTTTAAATGAAAATTCCGATCGATATCGAATGGCATTATTTGCCCTCCGAGTTAGATAATTCGAAATTCTCTTTCTCTCTCTCTCTCTCTTTATATCTCTCTCTCACACTTTTGATGTCTCTCTTCACGTGTTCTTGACAAAAAAAAATAATTCCCTGTGAATTATTTTGCGGGGAATATTTAGAATTAGGCTGTATATATATATATATATATATATATATATATATGTGCAGGGCTGTTTTTTTGCAGCTCGATGGAACTTTATATTGTAAAAATTAACACAAAAAATTAAATTTTAATAAAAAAAAATTTTTATTCAAAAAATCAATACATGACATAAACATATGAAAATGATTTCAGGCATATTGGCCAAATACATTTTGGACTTCCAATTTTCGGACACTTTTTTGGGCATTGTACATGTAATTTGGTCTCCAAGGCGTCAATTGCTGCTGGCCTTTCAGCATAAGCGCGTCACCCCGAAGGAAATAATCTAAGGGTGTCAAATCGCACGAGTTTGGAGACTTCTCATAAAATTTTGTTTTCAATAAGCCGATGTTTGCTGTCGCCGTTTTTCACACATCAGTGATAATATTGCAAATATAAAAATAATTTTTACCGTTATGTGCGGTGGAGCCTTGTTATTAGAAAACAATTGTAACATTAAAAAAACTACTTTTTTCTGGGTAAATTTGGTATTGGGACCATAGTGCAGCGGCGATCAGCTCTTCGCATTCCTTCGATCTGTTGATGTTATTGCATGATTTACGGAGTAATTGGTATGTAGTAGCCATAGTTCAACAGAAAATTTGCTCATGTGGATAATTATGAGCGTCGCAAAAGTTACGAAGACGTCTATAAGTTGCCCGAATTGATGACTGATCTTCGAGGTACATCTGCATAACGTGGTAGCGATATTCAAACGTTAATCTATTCATGATAATTTGCCAGATTATACGGATCCTAAAATTAAAAAAGTCAGCGCAGTGTGACAGTTAATGTGACAGTTAACCCTTTTGTAAATTCTTGCGGGCTGTAACAAAAACACCCATTAAATATACGAATAGTGTTTATTTTGAATGCTTTGTTTATAACCAGAGAGCCCTTCACATAACATTAATGTTTAAAACATTGAAAGGACACACTCACACATTTACACTTACACATACTCACACCTAAGCATTTATGCATACATACATCGGTAATCTGAAAAACTTACTTATACAACAAAACAAAAAAATATTGTTATCAGTTTATGCGTGTGTAAGAATGCATTCGATTGTTGTTGTTGCTTTTTGTTTGCAGCTTTTGTTAAAAGTGCATAAAAGTACATTAGTATGTGCCACTCATCGTTGCATGTTTTATTCAACAAATAATAACGTGAGCATCAACAAAATGGAACAGTAGTTTATGAACGCAATATTTTCTGCACATATTGGCCATTTACTGCAACAATGTCATAACTCAAAAGAGAACTAGTACTACAGAAAACGCATTTAATGGAAAATGAATATTATATATTTCTCCCAAAAATTGGTTAGATAAAATACTTCTATGAAATTTCTTACACAATATGAAAAACTTCTATGAACAACCAAAATATTCAAAGATTAGAATTGAAATAAAGATAAATGGCCATATGCAACTTTTCTTTTTTACACAATATGGAAAACTTCTATTGAAAATCAAGACGCGCAAAAATTACAATTGAAATACAGAAAGAAGGTTTTTGCGTTGTAAAATAAGCAATTTTTACAAGCGTATAAGATTATTCGTGCAATAATCTTTTCGGTTTTTGGCGCTTTCTTTTCCTTAGTTTTGTAATTTTTTTTTCGTTTTTTGCGTTCTTTTCTCTGTTTTTGGCATTTTCTTTTAGTTTTAGCATCTGTTTTCGGTTTGGCGATTTTTTAGGTTTTTGACGATTTATTTTTGTTTAAGCGATTTTTTTAGTTTTTATAGGTTTTTGGCATCTACTTTTAGTTTTTGGCGATTTTTTTGGTTTTTGGCGATTTTCTCGGGGTTTGTCTTGGCGCTTTTCCTTACTTTTGACAGTTTTTTCGGGATTTTTTTTATCGGTTTTCTTTTAATTTTGGTGTTTATTTTCGTTTTAGGCGGTTTTTCGGTTTTTTAGCGTTTTTTTCATTTTGGCGATTTTTCATTTTTAATTTTGGGATTTTTACTTTTAGCATTTTTGAAAATTTTAAGAGTTTGCGTCTTGCAGTTTGCTAGATACAGCGAGTTGTCAAAATTACATTAACCGATAAATACCCTTTAATGTTGAGTTTTTAAATTTCAGAGTTAATTGGTGAAGTCTGTACCTTTTCATCTTTGGTGTACGGAACCCCAAAAAGTATAAAATGTTATAAAGTAAAACTCTATTTTCTTAATTCAAAAATGCACTTGCTACAACTCCATTCGTTCGTTATAATTACACTTCAAAATACTGTACTCAGGCTTTTCTTTTTATTCTACATTTTTGATGCTGGTGTTACTGTGTGCATCACAATGACTGGCAAATTCTCTAACCCAGAAACACACTCACACACACATACACACACTTACATTCATTCACTGCTGATAGTTTGTGTGCATGTTAATGCAAGTGTTTGTTTATATGTTTTTTCTTATTTTGTTGTTGTAATCATTTGTTCATTTAACGCTTTTTCTGTAGGTGTACACTTCATATTTTTAGTGTAGTGAAAGAATTTTTTGCTTGTTTTATATTTTTTCCCCCAAACTGTTAAGCTTTTAACTTAGTTTTTCTGTGAGTGTATTTTTATGAGTATCTTTCGCAACTCGTGTGAGTAAAAATTCATTTTCAAGTGTTGTTTTTTTTTATTATTATTTCAAAGTATATGTGTGTATTTATTTACGAGTGTATTCTCTCTTAATGTTCTGTATGTTAGTTAGTTTTAATTTCGTTTTTCGAATTTTTTTTCTGGCTATTAGTTGCAGTTTTTTTTTAGCTTTTTAATAAAAACGCTGGCATTTCTGTCTGCGAGATGCTGTTACATAAAAAAAATCATATTTATAAATGTATGCATGTTTGTATCATATAAGAAAATTGATAATAATATAATTTTTAATTAAATTATTTCATTATGCTTTGTTAGTTAACCATAAGTATAGGATTTTGTTTGTGCTGGCTGTTTATTTTTAATATTATTTTTTTATGTGTTTGTTTAATTTTTTTTCCTTTTCAGTGAAGTTAATTAAACGATAACTGACTTAGGTTTTGAAAAAATATTAAATATTTAAATTTAAACTTCACAAAACTCCTTTTTGGAATAATCTTCTATATATAAAATCGTTGTGTTGAGTTTGTTCGTAACGCATGATCTCTGGAACTATAAGAGCCTTTAAAAAAGTATCGTTTTAAGAAAAGTACATTTTTAAAAAAGGACTTTTTAAAAAAAAATACCTTCTTAAAAAAGTGCCTTTTAAGAAAGCATCTGTTAAAAAGTTTCTTTAGATAATTTTTGAAGTAAGTTTGGAAAAAAGTATTTAAAAAAAATAATTTTTCAAGAACATCTCATTGGTAAAAGGTACTTTTTAAATAAAAGTTTGTTTAAAAAAGTACCTTTGAGAAAGTTTAAGATTTAGAAAAAACTGTTTTAAGAAAAGTATGTTTTGAAAATAAAATATTTTTTAAATTCCCTTTTGAAGCAAATAACTGTTTTTTTAGAGGTGTAGAACTTCGAATTGAAATAAAACACAAGAAAATCGTTTTAATGTCCATCAATTTGGTTTTATTGGAAGGATAATTTTATGCCATTAACGTTTAAATATGATTTCGGGCATGTGGCCGCCGCGGCTGGCTCGAATAAAGCCAATTCTACAGGTCCAATTTTCAACCACTTTTTCGAGCATATGGGGCCGTATATTGGCAATAACGCCACGAATGTTGGCTTCCAAGTCCCCTAACGTTTCTGGTTTGTTGGCGTAGACGAGCGACTTCAGCGGATGCGTATTATCACATAGAGTAAACGTAGTGCGAAAACCATCCATGGTTAACCGAATTAATTGCTCTGTCGACCATAAAATGGAAGGAGCTTGGGGTAAACTTCGCGAACTGAACCATTATTTTCGAAATAAATTTGCACGATTTGCAAGCGTTGTTCTTTTGTCAACCTGTTCATGATGAAATGGCAAACCAAACTAAATATTAATCACTTGACAGCTGACAAAATGGCCGCCAGTTAAAAAAGTGATGCCAACTTAAAGTTCTATACCTCAATAAAAAACACCCTTTACTACCTTTAATAAAACCTCCTTCGAAAGAAGTCGGTTTCAAAAAAGTGGTTGAATGCCAGTTGTTGTTGTGATTACTCATATTAAAAAAAATTCAAATTTAATAGAGCAAAACCTTTAAATGCAATCAATCCTCAAACCATTCGCATATTGTAAAGTATCGCAAATATTTAATCACCCTTCCAGTTATTATTAATCGAATTTATAACGAACAATTACTTACGGAATGAATAGTTAATTAAAACATTGTTTATTTATTCATGATTCGTAGTTTTTTCATCTTTATCTTGTATTAAATACACGTAATTATGCATTTGTTTTTATAGGGCTTGTACTCGTATGTTATCCAATTTAATACTCTGTTGTTTTATTATCACACCACAATTTATTTCATATTTTTTTTATTTATAAATAAAAGTTTTATTATAAATAAATACATATTTTTTAGATTCGTCTGACATAAATACACGTCAAATTGTCAATTGCTTTCATTTGTTCAACTCATTGTTGTGTTGCTGCTGCACTTTTTAAATCGTGTCATAAAAATGCAAACTCAATTTTTCACTACAAACAAACGCTGACAAACATGAAACATTTTTTTTATGTAAGTTGTAAAAGTATATATTATCATATGTTTTTTAAGGTATTTTCCCATGTTTCAAGGCAAATATTTTACAATATTAAAATGACAATTTAGTTGAGAAATTAAATTTGAAATAAATAATGAAGACATGGATTCACTTGGCACATGTGTGATATAAAAAGGACCGGGAAATTGTGGTGAAAAAAAAATATTTTGCTCTTTGTGGCTTCTCGTAAGAAATCCAAAATATTCCAATGTATTAATTAATTAAGGAATTAATTCCTAACAAGGTTTAAGCCAAGTTTTCACTTCTAGAGGGAACTTTCAATTACGAAGATTCTTTTATTGATTTTTATTCAGAAATTTTCAGTTTAATTTCATTCAATTTTCATTATTTAAAATTTTTTTTAATGTTAAAACAATTTTTTGTAAAAATATTAAATAGCCATTTAAGCATCATTAATAATATTTTATTTAAAAAATAAACGTGTTTTTTAAATTCTTGTTACACCTTAAATATTTCAAGCGAAACTTTCTCCTTTTTTAAATTTTAACTTACCATTAATCTTGATTTGCCTTTGAGCTGCGATGTCTACATTTCACAAAAAACCATCTTCCCAAAAGAAATATTTCGTTTTATTTCCTTGTGGCCGAATGCAAGCTAAAGTCTACAAAAAGATGGAAAAAAGAACAGTAATAACCCACGGCTAACTGACACTAAGAGGCCTACGAAATGCCACACAATGCTAAAAGAAAAGAATAACGTCAGCAGTATGCATATATTTTTCCAAAGAACAAAAGTAAAGTTTGTCTATGTAATAGACAGAAAAAGTGGTCAAGGTCAATTCAACAGAGTTTAAATAAATATTTTCTTTGATAATTTAAATATGCAGACGCTTTAGTGTAAAAAATAGGTATTATTGAAAAAAAATCTTAGAGTGAAAGTAGAAAAATAAAATACACATACATACATATATTCATATATAAATTGCTTTATAGATAAAAAGTTTTACTTTGAAAATATAAAATATATTTAGTATGGAAAACAGTTTTATAAGCTTCAAATAAAGCAAAACTAATTTTTTATACATATAAGGCTGAAGAAACATAATTTATAATTTTTATAAAACAAGAAGTTTAATTAAGAAATTATATTATTTGTACAAATTGAAAAATATTAACAGCCTTATTCATAAAAAATATTTCTGTTTAATAAGAGGTTTATGAAAAAAATTTTCTATGGAAGTTTGATTAATAAACCTTTTATAAAATCAAAATATTTTTTATGAATGAGGCCCTAAGACTAAAAAATTTTTTTAATTGATTTTTTCGAAACGAAAAAATGCTAGAAAATTATCAATATTTTTTTAATAAAAAAACTAAATTAAAACAAGTAGAGTCCCTACAAGTCATAAGGCAAGAACTTAAATATCTGTAAAAACGTAATTAAATTGCAAAAATCCATTTAAATGTCACAACCTTCTTTAACAATTGTGTGATCTTTTTATTAAATTAACTTGTTGCATCAACATACAATTAATATCATTTATTTATTGGTTTGTGAACTTAATAAGTTTCTCAAATTCACAAGAAAATTATTTTGTCTTATAACACAAAAAAAAAATCAAAATAAAATGTGTGAAACTCATATAAATATTTATTCAGGACGTATGAGTTATATTAATTTGTTACGAAACAAATAAATATTAATCATACGTCAACGTTCACTGTTATCAAAGAATACAGAAAGGAGAAACAATTATTTTCTTGCAATGTTGCCATTTTAGAAGTTTTTTGTAGGAAAAAAGAAAGAGAGCGAGAGAGAGTACGAGTGAAATTTTTAAGTTATTATAAAAGAAATTACATTTAAAGTAATTAATTAAATAATACATCTTTGAAAATAAAATAATTTCAAACAACCGTAAATACTAAACTTTGATGTAAGATGATACCGAACTAATTTGCAGTAGAAGTTTGTTAATTTTTGCCCGACTGGGCGACGCAAGGAAGGGTATTGTGCATATCAGCCTGTGTATGTATGTATGCATGTATGTATGTATATATGTATGTATGTATGTATGTATGTGTGTGTGTTCTTTGCGGCACTATAAGCCGAACGCGTGGACCGATTTTGTTGATTTTTACATCAACCGATTTGTCTTAATCATGGGAGAGTCACTGTGACAGTGGTCAAAACTCAATATGGCGGTCAACAGACGTGAAAAAACAGACATGAAAAAAAAACAAAAGTCGGCGAACTATATCAATATGGGTATCGTTCGACAGGTATTTTAAAACCATCTTTAGGTTTCTCTTATGATTTTTCCTTTCCGATGACATTGGTCTCAGTCGGGTGTTTTTTGGGGTTTTAATCAATACTTGTTATTTTTTCTATATCGAATGGGTAAATTTCTTTATTTTGAAATATTTCGTATTTTTGATTAACCAATAAACTGCCTTATTCATAACAATAAATATTGTTTTATAAAGAGTTTACAAAACAAATTTTTGTATGAAAAACTGTTTTGCGAACCTCTTATATTTAAAAAATATTTTTTTTATGAAAAAGGCCTTAAATAAATTGGGTGGCAGGTAAAATTTTTGTTACGGAATACCTATTTAAAGAAAAGTATTACATAAAAACTAAACTTTGCACAAAGTACCTTCTAAGAAAAGTACCATATCAAAAATAAAGTGCTTTTTAAAAGGTATGATTTTGAGAATAAGCAAGTACTTTCTAAACCAGAAATCTTTTCAAAAAATATTTTCTGAGAAGTATCTTAAAATAAATGTCTAAGTAACTAAAACTTGAAAAGTACCTTCCTTATAAAAATAAAAATTTGTTGGATTAACCAGATACTTACAAGTGATTTATATTTTAGTTCTGCACATTCCTTGTTGACTTTTTCCATATTATAACTACTATTTCCCATAGCCTTAATATAAGTAAAGCAATCAGCAATATTGTTTCGCTACATTGCCGACGTTATTGCTTTATTGTAGAGAGATTTATTGCTACTCGAGAAGGGG
Organism: Nowickia ferox; assembly: GCA_936439885.1. Lineage (NCBI taxonomy): Eukaryota > Metazoa > Arthropoda > Insecta > Diptera > Tachinidae > Nowickia > Nowickia ferox. The sequence goes on along the minus strand of OW387023.1, from coordinate 14,113,882 downwards.
GGTAAAGTAACTCTGATAAATGTTACACTTCAATAACAGTTTTAGCTTGTAAAATTATAAAAATCTATTTTATTCAGATACCTAATTAAGACATAATTGGGGGATTCAAACGGTAAACATAAAGCTGATATTTTTATAAAGTTTTATATTAAATTTTAGCATAATTGTTGATGTTTTTGTTTATTCCTTCAAAGAAAAATTTTCAAACATTAACTTATGACCTTTATGATAACCGTTTCAATCCCCAAATAATAAATAAATTAAAAAAAAACACAGTTTCTTCAATATGCTTTTATGTGTTATTTAATCCTTTCAGTTGTCCAATTTTAGTTTATGAATTTACATATTTTTTATGTTCTTAAAAAATTACCCCTTTATTGAAATTTATTTAAAATTTTCCAATAAATTAAATTAAAATAACGGACATTAAACTTTGTATATAATCCTCTTTCAAATATTTAATAACGATATAAACGATTATCTTTCATGCCAAAAATATTCTCCAAAAAAACCTTAAGTAAACAAACGAAAATTAAATCACTCAATTCTTTGACACACTGCCACTGCAATATATACAAACAAACAAAAATTCATAAACTTGTTTTCTTTGGAAATCAACTGCATGAAATACGCTGCCACACAACAGATTTTTCGCCATGTGACGACGAAAGCAATGATTATTAAAATCTTTTTTTTATTATCACAAAAACGTCATAATTTGTTTATGTATATGTAGGAGTTTGTGTGTGTGTATACGTGTTTTAGTAAAAACAACAAGAAAAGCAGCTGATATGAATAAACCACTATAAATTTTCTAAAAAAAGCACATACATATTTGAAAATAAGTAAGAACTCATACCAACACATGCAACTAACACTAGCAGATTGTGTTATATACAAGTGTGTAATATGCATACACACACACACACAAATATGTGCTTATTAAAGCACACATGTATTGGTATGACTGGCACAGAGAAAGAGCATGAAACGAAGCAAAATAAGCATCACACAAATAAAAAATTAAATAAAATCATTTTAAAGAAATATGAAAAGAAAATCATAAAATAATATATATGTTCATACAAATTTGCTTCTAACATTTTGTTTAATTTTTATGAACTCGCACAAATAAATAAATCAAAGAAATAAATAAACAGAAATGGTGTCAGGGTCAAGTAAAATATGTTTGATGGGGAAAAGGTGATATGACTAAAAAGAATTTCATTTATTGTTATTATTGAATTAAAAAATTCATAAGAGCTTAAGAACATCAATCAGGCAAATATTTCCGATCTAAAATTTTTCTTTTAAAAACAGTGATTCAAAAAAGTAGTTACTTGGACAAGGCCACATTTTCTTTTACACAAAAAAGATTGACTAGGAATTTTTTTTCCAAAATTTGCCTTCACAAGCAACATTGCAGGCACAAAATGTCCAGGTAATTGTCTTTTTTTTTTGCATTGAAAAGGCAATCTGTTGTCTATAAAATCGAATGTTTTGTCTTGTCGAAAAAGAAAAAAAATATGTTAAATACATTTTTCTTCTAACTTGTTTCTCTCCTTTTTACTTTGTCCAGATAATATTTTTTTATAGAAAATAATAAATAATAAAATAAAATAATAAAATGTCTACCTAAGCCAGTGTAAATAAAAAAATTTCAGTGCAAATCGAAAATGCTAGTTGTTTTGAGTCATCGTATTTATTTTATTGTATTTCATTTTATTTTTTTATTATTTGTTTTTTTATTTATTTTTTATTTTATTTCATTTTATTTTATTTTATTTTATTTTATTTTATTTTATTTTATTTTATTTTTTATTTTATTTTATTTTTTTATTTTATTTTATTTTATATTATTTTATTTTTTATTTTATTTTATTCTATTTTATTTTATTTTATTTTGTTTTGTTTTATTTTTTATTTTATTTTATTTTATTTTATTTTGTTTTATTTTATTTTATTTTATTTTATTTTATTTTTTTTATTTTATTTTATTTTATTTTATTTTATTTTTTATTTTATTTTATTTTATTTTATTTTGTTTTATTTTTTATTTTATTTTATTTTATTTTATTTTATTGTATTTTATTTTATTTTTTATTTTATTTTTTATTTTATTTTATCTTATTTTATTTTATTTTATTTAATTTTATTTTATTACATTATATTTTATTTTATATTATTTCATTTTAAATTAATTTATCTCATTCATTTCCCTGCCTTCTGCTTTAGAACATAAAAATGTATTAGAATTATTATAAAGAAAACATCCAACTTTTATTTGCTGCTTTGATGTTCTCTCCAAGTTCGGCTAACAAACGACGCCATGGTTTATTGTGCAGAAACACAAGCTGAACGGTAAAATAAAAACTACACAATTTTTTTAATAGAATTCTTAGCGGAAATAAAAATTGTAAGTGAAAAGCAAATAAATTTTTTTTTGCTTCAAAATAAAATCTGGTAAAAAACAACATACAGGGAAAATAAATATAAAATAAAAAAAATAAAAAATATAGAAAAAAACTCCATGGAGAATGAAATATACTTCTAGAAATACTAGAAAAAAATAGTTAAATGGTTGGCAGTTGAAATGGTGCATGTTAGCACGAGTAAAAGTAAAATGAAAAGCAAAAAGCAAAAAATAAATAAAATTGAGAGGAAAAAAATCACGACAGAAGTTGATTGCAGACACCAGGTGCATGCTATCGATTTATTAATCTTTTGATGTTGGTTTATTGACAGGGTAAAAGTATTGTTTTTCCACAACTTTTTAATATTTTTGCCCTCTCGTATTGCTCCCCATCTTTTTATTTTATTATTTTCAAATTCCCAATGCTTTGTGATTTCATTTCAATTTTACCAATATTTTTAATGTGTTTTTTTTTTCTTTCTTTTACTTGTTATTTGCTGCAAGTAGTTTTTGCTGACGCAGCAGGGCAAAGCAATTCAATAAAAAATAAAAAAACTCCAGTACACTTTTTACATTGTACGTTATATGAAGAATATTTCTTTATGCTTGCGAAATGTGTATGACATTTATTGTTTTAATTTAGGAATTTTGTGTAACGAAAGCAAGTAAATAATAAAAATAATAAAAAACGAAAAATACTCAAGTTGAATTTGCTTCATTAGAGCTGGGGCAGGCAACAGCAGCGACAGCAGCATTATCAGCTTTAAATTATGACAAATCACTTACTGAAATGTTTGCCATTCCCTTTTAACATTTTGTTAGTGTTTATTAAGTCTTTAAGCCACTATTTCTTCATGGTACGAGTACAATAATCCCTCTTTTAGTAAAACTCCTTAAATCCTTACAAATTTCCCATTTGTTTGCATGATTAACTGTTTGGCCATAATTTGCATATTTTGTAGAAAATTCCAACTTAATTTTGTTTAAATTTTCACCACAATTTACAACAAATTAAAAGAGAATTTCATATTCCAGGATTCCATTGCTTTTAGGGTCTCAGTAGCAAAACCACACTTTGTGAAAACCGCTTGCAAAATTTTGCAAATATATTGAAATCTATTTGCCATAAAATGGTTGTAAATAAATTTTTGGGGAAATTTACAAATCTTAAAAGATGATGGATGAATTTTATGCTTCTGTCTCTATTGCTTTATAAAGAAAAAAGAAAAAGAAAGAAACAATTTATAAGAAAAATATACGATTACCCTGCAGTTGTGGGGATACACAAGTTGATATATTTGCATAAACCATAAAGACATCTGTGTATATTTATAAATCTAGATATATAAGTAGTTTTATACTTTTAACTCTATAAATAACAAAAGAAACAACAAAGTTATAAGGAAAATACAAAATTGCCTAGCAGTTCTGGGGATATACGAGTACATGTTTATATGATAAAGTAAATAGAAGTTAAACTTTGGAAAATTGCAAATATAAAATAAATTACGAATTTAAGTCATCGATCTCTTTATAGTAAAATAAATATATACTATATAGATATTATAAACGATTACCCTGCAGTTCTGGGGACAAGCATATTTATATATTGGAACTAAGAGAAAGATTTCTTTTAAAATTTACTAGAAAATGGGTTTTATTTTACTGTTTATTTATATTAAAATACAGTAACAAGCTATAACAAATATATACAATTACCCAGCAGTTCTGGGGATGTATATGTTTATGTATTCGAATTAATAGAAGAACCCTTTTTGCAATTTGAAAATATAAGATAGATAATAAATTTTAGTGATCTCTCTATATATAGTAAATGAAAGATATAAGAAATATATACAATTACCCTGCAGTTCTGGGAACAAACATGTTTATATATTTGAATAAAAACAAATATATCTTTTATAATTTACTAATATTAAAAAGAAAATAGGTTTTATTCCTCTATCTCTGTATATTAAAAGATAGAAGCAAGCTATAATAAATAAACGCACTTACCTTGCAGTTTTGGGGTTTTATAGCACATGTTTAACAAATCTAAAATATTAGCGGTTCTATTCCTCTTTCTCTATAAAGTAAAAGAAAGAAATAAAAATAATATGCGTCTACCCTGCAGTTCTGGGGACGAACATGTTAAGATAATGAAATAAATAGAAATATATCTTTTAAAATTTACCAATCTTAAACACAAAATGAGCTTTATTCTCCTATCTCTATACATACATATATAAGAAGAGCGCAAGCTTTAAGAATTATATATAATTACCCTGCAGTTCTGGAGATTTACAGCTTTGGATATATACAAATCCAAAATAGCTAATGGATTCTATACTTCTGTCTCTATAAATCAAAAAAGAAATAAGCAATTTACATGAAAAATTTATTTAAACACAAATATATCAATAGAGACAATTGCCCTGTAGTTCTGGGAACTTACTTGTTTATATATTAGAATAAATAAAAAAATATCCTTAAGTGCATGCTGTCTTTTTTAGAATAAATAGCAATACATCTTTGGAAATTAATCTGAAAGAGATAATGTATTTTACTTCTAGCTCTGTATTGTAAAAGAAATGACCAACAAGTTATAAGAAAAATATATTTAAATATAACAATATAGACAATTATCCTGCAGTTATGGGGACTTGAAGTGCCATGAAAGTTTGGAGTCAAGGCATATAGCAAAATTTTGTTCGTTGTTTGCCAGCTTAAGTCCTCTGATGGATATCTTGTATATTTTCGTGAAGAGCACTAGACGATTTTCCAGTGGGTTAACGCTTGGGCCTCTTTTGTTGCTCCACTTGTTCATAATTTTCAGTGATGCTTGCAACTTTTGTGATACTTCATGCAGGTGTTTTCCTGATACTACCACAGTTATAACGTCGTAGCATGATACAGTTTTTTACATCATAGAATCTCGAACTCCCTTTGAAGCGAATTCAAAACAAGGTTCCACAGAGGAGGCGATAGTATTCTTAGCCTGTTGTAGACGACATATAATGACTCTATTGCCCAGTAGTCTAATTATTCTGCTGATTAGTGACTCTTGCATATTCTGTCATTCTAGTTCTCTCACTATTTCTGCTCTATTGGAATATATTCTGACTTAAACTTGGGGATATTCTTCTTCGGCCTCCTCTGCTGGAACCAGTTGTTAGAACCTCTTCTTTTCGTTTTGTGTGGCACTGGCTAATAGGAAATATTTCTTTAAAAATAGTTCATTAATTTTTTATTTTATATTTTTATCTCCCTGCTTAATTGTGTTACATATTTTTAAACTAAATAATTTTCTTCAATTTTCCCATTTCTGCAAAAAAAAATACGTGCTTGTTTGAGTGTGTGTGTGTGCGTGTGCATTTAAACTTCTAACAAAACCAACATGTTGCCTCAGGCCGATTGTAATGGCAATATACGAGTATATAAGGAGCTTGCTTGTTCTTATGTCCTGTGCTAAACCAAAAGAGGCAGCAGATGAATGAAATGAAGAATAAGGAGAGTAAGCAGCAAGATAAAAGACGGTTACGCAGGGAGTAAAGCAGAGCACAAGTAGAAAAACTATTACTTACTATGGCTACAACTAATAGTGGTAACAACAACAACAACAATTGCTATTATAGTCTTAAGAGTTGCTACAACAACTTAAGACCAGCATAAGCACACCATCGCACACGACTCCTGCTTAAGAGAAGACACTTCTTGCAAATTCTTCACAATATCTTTGTATCCAAAGTATCGGTCCAAGTATTTCAATAGTGTTGCTGTATCTTTTGTTAATGTGTAAGCGTATGTGTGTGCTAGTGCTTGTGTGTGTGTAGTTTTATTGATAGAGATGATTTGTTGTGCGCTTTTTCTTGTTGTTACCATTATAATTCATAATGTTGGGTTTTGGTTGGCAGGCCGGTTCTTTGTTTGGTGAATATGAGTCAGTGGTTTTGTTTATTGCTGGCTACGAATAACAACAACAACAGCAACAACAACATTAAAAACAACAGCAACATTATGGTTGTTTTAACAGCAAATATGGCTGCAGGATAAATAAAATATTGAGGTTGCAGCTGGTACTTTCAAACTGTCTGCCTCTGACTGCGCTTCGTGTAAAATTGCTTGTCGAGTTCAAATCTACTTTTCAATTATGTATATCAATGCGTTCTAGTGTGAAGCAAAACGTTCGCATATTTGTTTTATTATTACTGTTGTTATATTTGCGTTACACCTAAATGTATGTTTGTTGTTTGTTGTTTTTTGTCTGAATACTCACTCTCTAATGTATCTGTTTTGAGGGTGTGCATTTGATTTTCATTTGCTCAAAGTGGAAATTTTGTAGCAGTGCACATTGGGAAAGAAATACTAATAGCGATTGTAAATTTTTGGAATATCCAAGTAAATCTTGTAACCAAAGAACTTACGTTTCTTGGCAAAGATACTCGCACCGTAAAAACTGTTTATTTGATTTAAATTATTCTGTCGCTAATTTTTCTCATTATTTTGTTCAGTTTAAATTTTTGGCTGTAGTTTGCAATCAACTTTTGAACCTGTAAAAAAATTTATTAAAAATATTATGTCAGCAAAATTCAATATTGGAATAAAATTAATTCGAGTATAAAAACTAAATAATAAATCCGAATAAATTATTAAGTGCAATAAATTTTTATTTGCAAATTTTTTTTGGAAAAATATTTTTTTTTTTTTACATAATTTTATTCGACAGAATAGTTTTATTCGACTAATTTAATTACATAAAAACTACTCAAGAACTATTTATACAAAAAATTATTCTGTTACTTACTATGTAATCGCTTAATTTTGTTTAAATTTAACATTTTTGGAATTAGATTGTAATCAATTTTTGAAAAAATTATATCCGTAAAAATTAATTGAATGTTATTATTGGCACAGAATTAATTTAAATAAAGTATTTTCTGCAATAAATTTTTATTTCCAAAAAAAGAAATTTCAAAGAATAAAATATTTAAAAAAACTTTGCTATATAAAGTTGTAACCGAATAATTTTATTCGACTAACTTATTGACATGTATATATATATATATATATATATACTGTATATACGAACAAAATGATTTTGTTACTAATTATTCAAATCAGTTTATTCAATTTAAAATTTTTGGAATTTTTAAATCAGCTTTTGAAGCGATTCAACAAATTATGAAAAAAAATCTGTCCGAATGCTATTATTGGCACAAATTTATTTCAAATAAATAAATTATTCAAATAAATGATTTACTGCAATAAATTTTTATTTGCAAAAATTTGTTTGAAAAAAAAATATTATAAATATTTTTATTATATTAAGTTACAACCGATTAATTTTATTCGACTAATTTATTTACATAAAAATTACTCAAATACTATTTTTACTCACAAGATAAAGCATTAATTTTTTCTTTATCAAACGAAGTCTTATCAGTTTTATTCTAACTCGTGCATTGTGCACCATTTCCTTTCTATCAATACAATTATAGAAATAAACGCTGATTTCGTTTACAATCATGCTAAATAATGACAAATTGATTGATATGGGAAGGGATTTGCTCGTGATTCATTAAGATGTTTGTCTGTGTTTTATTTTTATTTTTATATCTATTTTTTGAGTGATTGAAACAATAAAAAGGTTGACATTTTGCATAAGTGTCTAAGAAAAACAATTAAGTTTTTGATTACAGCTAAAAAGATTACAGATGTTCAAGAAACAATTTAAGATGGGCAAGAAAATAAAAGTGTAAGCATCTGATATTATTTTAAGAACTTCTTGTTGGAATAAGAAAGAGCTTTGTTCAACTCAATGTAGATTACAATATAACAAATGAATTGTGCAGGTAGTCAAGTGAGAGATTAATTAAAAATATAAATTATTTTGCAGTGGAAGATAAAAGTGAAAATAGTGAAGGTTGGTAACTGAACTTCTCGGTTAAATTATATTTAGTTAAATATAGGAATGTTGTTTTAGGGAACATCAGAAGTTGGGTTAAATTTCAAGTTCGTTTTGTTACAGTAATGGACGCAGGAAAAGTGTAGTGCAAAGATTTTTTATTGATAAAGTGGTTTGAATATAGCTACGTACTTTTAACAATATTATGCGAATAATAAATCAATAAGCTTCGCTCGTGTTAAATTTTAGGAGAACAGTCTCACACGAATTAAATCATATAAAATTTCTTCGAAAAATATTATTCGTTAAAAATTTATTCGAATAATTGTAACTCCAAATGAAAACAAATACGTATTCGATTAATTTCGTTTAAATAATTGTAACTCCAGATGAAAATTTTGAAGCATATTTATTTATTGCTTACCATAATTATATTATTCGAATAAACCATATCCGATTAAATTAACCCAGCAAGCAAATTTGGTGCATAAATTGCTTTTGCTATAAAAACATGTTTCATAGAATAAAATCAAACATGAAAAAATTATTCGAATAATGTTAATCGAATAAAATTTAATTGATGTTTAACATACTAAAATTATTAATATGAATTATAAACAATGAAATTTTCTCTGAGTAAAATCAACTTCTAAATTATGAATTAAGTTATAAATGAATTTATTCGAATACAACTGGCCTTAACAATATTATGCAAACAATTTTGTGCTATAGACTCAATTCGTTTAAAATGTTTGAGGAGAGATTTTAATAGCATAAAGTCACATACAGTTTATTCTAATTAATTTTATTCGAATATTTGTACGTAAATTGAAAAAATTTTAACATACACATACATATATAAATAAATATGTATGTATAAATATTATTCGATTTAACTAAGGCCGATTAAATATTATGTTAGCAATTTTTTGCTAAAAAAATATAAGTTTAATCGCATAATATCAATTAAACAAAAATATTCTGATAATATTGTTCGAATAAATCTTATTCGAGTAAAATTAATCGAATAAATATTTTGTTATTTTATATACATGTGTACATTAGTCTAGGTAAAAAAAATTATAGCAAAAAATTTATTTTAGGAAAATTTATTCGGATACAAATTATTCGTTTAATACAGTTATGATAAGCCAATTGACTTCCGTATGCATTTCTGTATATACATAACTACATATAATAATATGTACGTACATATGTGTGTTTTGCTGCTTAATATTACTTTATTTTTCGAATAAACTTTATATTCGATTAAATTTTCTCCGAGTGAACTTAGAACGTAAATTGCTTCTGCTAGAAAAATATTTTTAAACGAATAAAATTGAAGCAAAAGATTTATTCTAAGAAAAATATTCATATTAAACTTATTCGAGTAAAATTATTCGTATAAAATTTATCCGAATAAAATTTTATGAATAAAACTAATTGGAATAAGATTAATTTGATTTACTATGAATATAATTCAGAGAATTAAAAAACATTGTAGGAAAAAGTTTTTCAAAAGAATATTTATTCGGATAAAAATTATTTGCTCGTTCTAAAAATATTATTCGAATAAAAGTATGTAACTCTAATAAAATTTATTGTATGAAATTTTTTAATTTAAATTTATTCTATAGTTTCTTGGACATTCTTTGTAGACTCTTTGTATGTATATAATTACCCTAATTTAGAAAGGCTCTATCTCAATATTTTTTCGAAATCGAGATTTATGTATTTTTCGATATATTAGTTGTTCTTCTACCGAAATACACGAAAAATTGATTTCAAAAAAATAATTAGTTAGGGCCTTTCTATATTAAGGTAGCGATAAATATATATTAATTCCTTTTAGTCATGCAAGGAGCATAAGGCCGTAAATTGTTATGGTTTCGGTAATAAGGGTTTATTTAAGACGAGTGGCCGATTGGACAGCCCGTTGACTTGTTATGCCTTCAGAGCAAAAGAAATATCCAAATGAAAGTTGCACGTTTGTTACTTTCCAGTCGAATTTTTCGAATTCGATTATGGTTAAAAGTAAAACTATTTTGTATGACATAAATTTTATCGTTTCTGTATGAAAACAGGATGACCTTTAAATTTTTTTTTGTTGGCGGTGCACCTTTCGCTGGAAATACCCATATAAATGTGTCTATAAATATATGCCATAGCCTTTCTAATTGCGTTGGCGAGTATTAAAATTAAAAAAATCTTTTAACCACTTTTAACTTTTGCTAAAAGTTTTTTCTTTAAAGATTTATTTTTTTGTGGAAATTGCTTTACTAAAAACGTAACTTTTTTAATTTTTTACAGCCCCGTCAGTCATCCATTCAAAATATTTCAATTGCTTTTGTTGTCTTAATAAAAACCATCACTGAAGGTCGCTTGTGTATTTTTGTGTGTATTTTTTTTTTTTTTGCTTAAATCCTGTGCATTTGTCCTTTTTTTATATATTATTTAGTTCATTTGAACTGTTTTCAAATTTTATACGTTGCCCTTTTTTTTTGCATTTTTATGTTGCGAAAAAGCGTGTGTGAGTGTGTGTTTGTTTGTGACTTTTTTATTAAGGCAAAGACCCTTAAATATATTCTCCAAAGTGCCGTTATGTGTGTGACCTTGTAAGTGTTTGTGTTGCTTCATTACATATACATACAACTTTATGCCGTTAGTCAGATGTTGAAGAAGAAGAAGTAGAAATATAAAAAAACACACAAGTAATAGAAGTGTGTGCTTGTGTATTGTAATGAGATTTATTTTATATTTGTGTTTACAAACTCTCTTACACACACACACATAAATATGCAGGGCTTACATGTATATGTCGGGCTTTTGTGAATTGTATAACTTGGTCGTTATCGTTTACAGTTGTTATGCAGCAAAGCACAATGGCTTGGAGAGGCATCTATTAATTATTTTTAAAAACAATTTTACAACTGAGGGATGAATTGAAAAATCAAGCACAAAATTAATACATATTTTTTTATGCCAAAGGTTATTAATATTCTGCTCAGTCCCACTGTTAAATGTTTATTTATTGTCCTGGCAAATGTTAGCTGTTGTTCTTGTTGTTGTTGTTGTTGTTGCCAGAGTGTTAGTGGCAAAGTCGTCATCATCAAATGTTATGTTGTTTGGTGACCATTTCCGTTTGTTATTTGTACCATTTGCCAACGCCATTTGTATCCATAGACTTCACGTTTATTCACACACATAAAGTCGTTACAGCATGTGTGTGCGTGTGTGTGTGTATGTCATACAGCCAACAACATTTATAACCATTTCAATACAATATATTGAGTCTTATATTCGTTTATTTTTATTTTATTTCATCTCTAATTTTATACGACGTCTAACTTTATCGTAACGCCTGTGCTTATGCTTTGGTTTTTTTTTGTTCGTTTTGTTCCAGCATGCGAGTGTTTGTTTACCTCATAAAATAATCTATGATTTTCTATTACTTAAGTGAGAGGTGGTGTGGGTGGGATGGGTGGGAGTGGTGAATAGTTGTGATGGGCTTTTCAATGGCTTGAATTGTTTTGCCCATAAAAGTTTTAGCGAATTAAGATTTAGCATAAGAAACTCATTTAAATTTGTAACACTCACGTTTTATTTCCAACTTAAATGTTTTCGTTTGCTTTTTTTATGTTCTTAAGCAATTTGAATAAAAACACAGTCTCATTTGAATACGAACGAGTAGACTGCAGGACATGGAAATTTATATATATAAATTGTTTTGTTTATTTTACTTTCATCATAAAAAATTAAATAAAAAGAATTTGATTTTTTATAAAAAAATTTTTGTTTATATATATATATATATTTTTTTTTTAAAGGGGGAGGGGGACCTTTACCTTTGCAATAAAGTCAGCTAAAGCAATTTTTTATAGAAATTAAGTTTTTTTTAAGCATCAAATCAAAAGAAATATTTAAAGAATTTATTTGTTGATGGTTAAGCATGTCTAGATCATGACGACCAAAGTGTCACCAGAGTGCCGAACTTAAATCGGCTTCTTATTCAAATGAATACACATACACGAATACGTTTCTTGCGGTGGCCAGAACTGGTCTAGATGCTTTTAGTGGCAGCATTCATATTCATTTTGACACGCATTGCAAAATAAAACCAATAAAGTGCGACTTTACTTTTTGGTGATTTTTTCGGTTTTTAGCGATTTTTTTAGTATTGACGCTTTTTTAGGTTTGGCGATTTTTTTTGTTTTGAAGATTTGTTTAGTTTTTTTGGAATTTTTTGAATTTTTGATATATATTGTATGTTAGGTGATATTTTTCATTTAAGCGCTTTTCTCATTTTTGAGATTTTTCTCTGAAAATTTCAACTTAACTGATGTAGACATTTTTGAAAAAAAAAATTTAAGTACCCGTTAAGTTTTTTTTCGCTTGGTGGCAATTTTTAGTTTAATTGATTTTTCTTAGTTTTAGCGTTTTTTTGTAATTTTTTGGATTTTTTGGGTTTTGGCGATTTATTTTTGTTTTAACGATTTTTTAGTTTTGGCGCTGTGTTTCGTTTTGGCGATCTTTTTTAGTTTTCGGCGATTTTTTATTTTGTAGCGTTATTTTAGCTTTATACATTTTTCTATTTTGACTTTTTTTCGTTTTAGGGACTTTTTTCTGGTTTTGGCGATTTATTTTAGTTCTGGCAATTTTTTAGTTTTGGCGCTTTTTTTCTTATTATGGCAACTCTTTCAGTGTTTTGCGATTTTTTTCGCGATTTTTTTTCGCGATTTTTTTAGTCTTGGTGCCTTTTTCCCTTTTGCCGTTTTTTTTTGCTTTTTGCAATTTTTTAAGTTCCAGCGTTATTTATCAATTTCTTTTTGGATTGGCATTTTTTATTTTTTTTAGCTATTTATTTTGTTTTTGGTGCTATTTTTCATTTAAGCGATTTTTCATTTTTGCGAATTTTCGTTCCGGCATTTTTTAATTTTGAGAGTTTATTTTAATTTTAACCTTTTTTCGTTGTGCAATTTTTTTGTGTTTTAGAAAATTTTTTAAGTTTCAGCGATTTTTTTAGTTTTGGAGTTTTTTTTTCGTTGTGGCGATTTCGTTTGAGTTTTTTTGCATTTCAACGATTTATTTTATTTTTGATGATATTATTCATATAAGAGATTTTTCATTTTGGAGATTTCTTGTTTCGGAATTTTTCTAATTTTGTGATTTGTGTTTTTTCTGTTATTTGGGTTTGAGACGATTTTTTTCAGTTTCAGCGATTTTCTTTGTTTGATGCTTTTTCTGTTTTTGAAGCTTTTTTTCAGTTTTAGCGCATTTTTTTAGCTTTGGAACTTTTTTGTCGATCTTTATCGTCTCGGATTTTTTTTTTTAATTTTGGAATGTTTTAGTTTTATTGTTTTTGAAAATTTAAGAGTTTGGCTCTCACGGATTCGAAGTTGCAGCAAGTTGTAAAAATTACATTAACTGATATAATGTCCTTTAATTTTCGTTTTTTCCAATTTCAGTGTTCATTGGTGTAGTCTGCATAAAAATGCACTAACTTTGAAAATTTCAAGTGTCCGTATATTACACTATGATTTCAACATTTTTCGCGGCTCGCTTTATAATAACCTTTAATTCTTAATTGTCATACATTTGTTGTTGTAGCGGCCTAAGTTGTACATATTTTTGATGTTACGTTTATCGAGAATACATCGTGCGACAGACAAAAAGACAGACAGACAGATGGACACCTTTGGTGTATGGAACTCTAAAAACAGAAATTTTATTTTATTAATTCTAAAGTATTATCGTTTTTTTTTTGAACTCTTGTGATTTAAAAAAAAATATTCGGTCAAAAAAGTATTTCTCAGAAAAAGTTGTTTGTCAAACCAAAATCGTTTTGTTAAAAAATTGGATTCAAAAACAAAACTGTTCCCTGTTTAAAAAACAACTAGTAAGAGCCTACAAATAGGCTTTACCCCATAGCTTCTTTATAATAAATGAAGTTAATATTTTTTTCCCACTAAAATTTACGAGTGTATTTGTGTCTGTTTATATGTACATATGTGTACGAGTATTTGCTTCCGGTCTGTAGCAATTTACTTTGCATTTGATTTTTATTTTTATAATGTTGGCATGTTTTCTCTTCATAGAGCTGTTGTTTTATTTATACTTTTTTCTAGAGATTTTTTTTAACTTTAACAATTTATGCCTTTAAAAGCTGCTACTGCTGCTGCTGCTGTTGTAGAATTCTTGATATTTGTACGCAATTTAATTGAAAATAAAAATAAAAATGCTCATAAAAATAAAAATGCAAAAAGACGAAAAAAAGAGAAAAAAAAAAAATTAAAACGAAATAAAATAAAATAAAAACTCAAGTGAAAAACAATTTTTCTACCATTTGCCGCTCGCAATAAAAATAAACATGCACACATTTGCAAACAGACAGAAACACAAACACAAACACAAAACATGCCCCCCATCCTTCGGAGTGACCTTTTTTTGCTTTCTACTTATTTTTATTGTTATTTCTTGTCGTTGTCGTTGTTGTTGTTGTTGTTGTCACTGTTGTTTCGGGCCCATAATGAAGAGGCAGTATGGTAAAATAAAACATATTGTTGTTTGTTGTTGCTGCTGCTGCTGCTTCCACTGTTTTAATATTCCTTAAAGGCGTAAAAAGCCCAAGGAATTTATATGTATCTTCCCCTTCCTAGTATTTTGCTTTAAGCTTTTCGAATTTTTCTTTTTGTTGTTCGTTTTGGGGCCAAATGGCTGGCTAAATGGCTAAATGAACGTTGGTCATTGCTCAGATTAATAAATGCTGATCCTTTTTTATTTCTGTAAATTATTAAAAAAAGGGAGCACGAGTTAAAGTGAAGAAAATAACAAACGGTTTCCCCTTCCTTTTTGGTCTCAAAGAGTTTGCTTTCACTTATTTTTTTGTTAAATTATTCATTCATGTTTGTTGTAATTGTTTAAATGTTGCTAAAGTGGTCATAAAATCATTGCAAGAGGCGTTCGTCTTTAATGTGTTGTTTAATGTCTTTTTTTTTTTTGAAAGGCCAAGAACACGTCATTATGTTTGATGACTTTGAAGTGTGTTTGTTATTTGTTTGCTAATGTTGTTGCTGTTTTAAAAAGGGAATTTATTAAACAGCCACCATTGTGTTCGATCATTAAGCAGAAACACACAGACACACACACGCAAACTAAAACGTTGAAAGGTGACCCTAAATACTCAACACCCTCCAAGTCTACGGCCTCAGCTATTTGACATTCGAAATAAATCTAAAGCAAATATATATGATAAAAGCAAACAAACTTTAAACTCTAAAATATATGAAAAAAAATTTAAAAAAAATATTTCTTGGCGTAAAGATTATTAAAAAATTATTCGCTCACGACAATAAAAATTTTAGCAGTGCAAATTTTTTTTTGTAATAAATGATTTTTAGATTTTTCTCGAATAAATAATAATAATAAAATAATAATTTGGGATTATTGGCGAGTGAACAATTGTTAACAAATGTTAAACATAAAAAAATTTCTTACAAATAAATTTCCCTGCAACGGTCTATACATCATCAAAATACTTATCAATCATTATGACAGTACTTGTTCAAATGAGTTTGAATATGTATATGTTACACCGACGAAAACTGATGACAAATCCAAATAATTAAATTTTTGTCAATCTTGATGCATTAAAAGCATTTCTTGTGTCCATGTTAAAAATTTTTTATTATCTTAAAGTTTTTATTAAATAATTTTTTTACAAATATAATAATCTTAACGAAAATTGTTGATACTGTAAAAACGTTTTGATATCAAAACAATTTTGTTACAAAATGTTTTGTTTTTATTATTAAAACATTTTTATTAAAAAAAATTTTTCAATTACGAAAAAAATTGTATTAAATTTAAAAAAAATTGTATGCATAAAGTTCTTGTCACAAAATTTTTTTATTAAATTTTTGAAACAAAATATTTTTATTAAATTTTCATCACAAAAAAATTTTTTAATAAGTTCTTGTCACAAAAATTTTTCATTGAATTGTCACAATTTTTTGTTTATTTTTTATCATACATTTTTTTTATTAAATTTTTGTCATTAAATTTTTTGTCACAAAAAATTTTCCATTAAATTTTTGTCATAAACAATTTTTCATTAAATTTTTGTCACAAATATTTTTTCATAAAATTTTTGTCAAAAACATTTTCTCATTAAATTTTTGTCACAAAATTTTTGCATTTAATTTATGTAAAAATTTTTTATTTTAATCACAAGATTTTTTTTTTATTAAATTTTTGTCATGAAATTTTTTATTAAATTTTCCTCATGAAATTTTTTTATTACATTTTTGCTACAAAAATTTGTTTATTAAATCATTCTTACAAATCAATTTTTTATTAAATTTTAGGTTACAAATAATTTTTTTATGAAATTTTTGCAACACATTTTATTTTAATTTTCCATTAACTTTTTGTTAAAAAAAATTTAATTAATTTATTGTTTAATAAATTTTTTTGGAATTTTTGCTTGTTTTTATGCAAATGAAACAAAATTAATTTGCAAAATTTATTTTTATCTTTAAAATAATAAGCGCTTGGCAAATTCTGAAATTTAATTCAAGTAAACTTATTGAATTTAAATTTACTGAAAAAGTTCATGAACTTAAAAAGATAGAGAATCTGGCATTACATCTTGCATTACATTCTTTTTATTACAAATAAAACAGCGGCAACTTTGTTTGCAGTTGTCTTGCTGTAAGAAATGAAAGTTTTTTTCTTTAAAAAAAAATACTGAGCGGTTTTAAAATGCTCTGGCAGTTATAGATTGCAGTGTATACTTTAACACTGTGACAAGAATTAAGCCATCATGACAGCATTTTAAAATGTGTGCAATTTTATCACAGTGAAAATATGTGTGCAATATAAAATACCAGATAAACTAGAACTTGATTATTTGCATCACATTTGTTTGTTTGTTTCTTTTATTCTTCTATTTTATTGGAATTTTATGCTTTAATTCAATTACGAATACAACAGAACTCTATAAAACTCGACAACAAATGCACTGTGCCAGTTAACGTGCAAATGTGTCCGTTCATTTTGGTTGGTGTTTATTTGTGTGAGAGTGTTTGCTGGAGAGAGAATGTGTTGATGTGAGTGTTTGTACTCATAATCCGTTAGAGTACATTTGACATAAGCAAAATTATTGTTATTGCCATTTATTGTGGCTTAAGCGACAAGTGTATGAGTATGACAAGCACACACGCACACACACACAGACACAAATTTATACATATGTATGTATATATGAGTACTCGTATGTGTGTGTGTTATAAGTGTGCGTTTAATGTTGAATGAGTTAAAGTGTAGCCATTATGCTTATAAACATTTACTTGCATACAAACATGTGTGGAATTGTAAATATGTGTGTATAAGTGCAAAGATGCTTGTACGTACGTACGTATGTATTTGTGTATGTGTTTGTACGAAAGTGTTCCATCTCTAACTAGCTGGAGTTTTAGTAGCTGGCTGGCTGGTTTTTGATGCTGATGATGATGATGGTGGCGCAGTAAAGCACAACTGGCAGCAACAGTCATTGATAAAAGTACTTCTAGTCTGCGCTGCTGTTGGTAACACTACCACAGTCTGATTATATGTGAATTTGCAAGTGTCCACATAAGTTTACGTTTTATATAAGCGTATAAGTTCGTTCGTGCGTTTATGTATTAATGGCTTTTGATAACGTTGATTGTTTTCTTTGTGCTTTTAAAATTTTATACTTTTCATTCACACTGATTCTCAACATATTATTTATACGCAGACAAAATTTAAATTTCATAAATATAATTTTGTTTGATTTTTTTTGGAATAAAAATAATCTGGAGTGCATTTTTGGCGATAATAATTTGAAGAACATTATAAAGAGTTAAAAAAATATTTATAAAATAAAAACTAGAATATAAGCCGTTTTGTGCAACCACTGGCTATAGCAACAACCTGATTAACGCAACAGGTAGTTATTTTTACATGACAGGCTGTATAAGTGCAACTTTTCGCAAAAAGCGCAACTTTTTCTCTTTTAGAAAATTTAAAAGGCTTTTCTCTCTGTTTATACTGATTTCAACATCCTTTTCCTCAAACTAGATTGTGTGTATAAGAAATTAACATGACTAAGACTCTTAATTCAAAGTTTTTTAATCACATGTATGAATTTTTAAACGACTTCAAAAAAAGGAGGAAGTTATAAATTCGTCTGAATTTTTTTTTTTTACTTTGTTGCTTCATAACTCAGTACATTTTAGACCGGTTGTAAAAATTCCTTTTTTTGGATGGGAGGGTGTAGCTTCCAATAGGTTTCATTGTAAAAAAAAGTGGGCGGTGATACTCGCACAAATTTTTTTATTTAATTATATGATATTCTACTGATTTGCTTGCTGCAAAACCTAGCAAAAACCTTTAGTTTTTGTAATTACACAATTTTACAGTTTAATAAATGGGCGGGGCTACGCCCATTAAAATGTACTATTATATTGCACGTGGTTCCACTTGCCCGATTTTAACGAAACTTATCACACACCTTGAACTTTAAAACATACACAATCTTCCATTGAAAAAAATAGGTGGAGTCACGCCCATAAAAATTTTATATATTATTTTAAGTGGTTCTACTTTACCGATTTTCACAAAACTTAACACACCCCCTGAGCTCTGAAAACCCACAATCTTGCTTTAAAAAAATAGTTTTATATTTCACGTACTTCTTCTTAACCAACAGATTTTCAAAAGTTTTTTTTTTGTTTGGGTCCCATACATTTTTTTCGAAAATGTTCTATCAGATCTTTGAATTGAAGTTGTTTTTGGGCCGAATTATTTGAATTAGAGTTTATTTCTGAGTTAATGTTTGCTTACAATTTTGCGTGTTACAACTACTTTAAGATAATCCAAACATTAAGCAGAATATAAATTTTTTTTTGTAATTGAATTACAATTTATCAAGTGTTCAAATGAAAAGTGGCGCTCGTTACTTCTTGTTTGCTTTTATCACTTATTTACTGTTCATTCGAATTATAAGTCATCAATTGTATTCAATTATAAGCCTGAATGTACAAATAAAAGTACATTTAATTCCATAGGTCTACAATTTTTCGTTTTACACACGTGTTGAGTACGTGTGTTTAATAGAAATGTAGGAATTAGTATGGAGTGTGTAAACGAAGGTGTGTGTGCATGTATGCTTTTGGGTGATAAAATCATAAGCCTCTGAGTAAATTGAGGGTGGTAAAGTTAATTGAGCCGTTTGAATCTTTATAAACAATGTTACTATACGATTAAAATGAATTGGGGATTTTGTTACAATTATATAAATAGCATGTTAAAAAAACGTTTATATATTTAGTGGTTCGATTAAAATAAAGTAAGCCCTTTCGTCGTTTTATAGATTATTATTGATTTAAGTACATAATTCAATTACAATAGACTCAATTGGGTTTCCAAGTGGATGTGTTGACGAAGGACATTCTTCTGTATTTTTGGGACACATGAATACTAATCAACGTATGATTAATATTATCATATAATAAATAATACTAATCATACGCCTATGATTTTTGAAAGTTGAATATGTAATAAATTTCCGCAAAAACTATACTTCACAAAAGTGTTATTCATATACTTCAAACTTTTAGATTATTTCGCTTTCACTTTTGAGCAAAAAGACTGGTATTATTTTCACTTGTTAGCAGTCTTGTGAAACCAAAACGAAACAGGAAATTCAAAAAATTTTTAATCGTCCATTTCCAAATTGTTTTCTTCTAAATTCGAATGCTAGAACACATACTATTAATTTGTATTTTCTAAATTTCAACTTAAACAGTTGTAGCACATGTTTTAATAACCAAATTCCCAAGAAAACATGTGAAAACGATGTGGAAGCCAGAACTTAGACGATAGTGTCATTAACTAAAACGCAATTCAAAGACTTGTTTATATCCACATTTATGATCAACTTTTATAGACTGCTTGTGTAAGACGTTGACGATGAAAATCTTGGCATTTCTGTAATAGATTAAACATAACTTGTACAAGTCAACGCCTTACACAGACAGCCTGTTAATGTGCCATAAATACTTTTCTTGTTATATTACAATTGGTTGAACGGTTTTAGCCAAAGCGTGGCACAGTGAAGTGACTTCGTACAATTTTGTGCAAAAATTATAAGAAGTGGAACTAGATAATTGAAAGTTGGCACCAAGAAAAAAATTTAAAATCATGAGAATCGCCCACGACCACCAGTCACCAGCCATGCTATCAAAATAGATTTATTTGCATATATCCAAACCGCAGTCTTAAAATTTTTTACAAAAAGTTTCCAGATAAAAAAAAAAGTTTTATGAAAATTGACCACGTCTAATGCCCATTTTTTTCTGAAACAAACCACAAGCGCATATTTCATATTTACTTACTTTCCTTTGCATCATTTGATTTTTGAGAATGAGTGGTTGAAAAATAAGGCTTTTGGCGCACAAAATCCCATTGTGCTTTGCACGATATATTTACTCCCTTCTGCCAAATTGATTTAAGAATTACTTTAAAAGCAAAAGCTAAATAACTTTTTAGTTATCTATAAAACCAAATTAATCTATCACTACTCATTTCTACAATCGAACTTTATATTTTCTTATTTTTGTTTTGGTACTACAAGTTGTCGTGTTAATTTTCTATTTGATAGTCAGCTATAAATGCTAAAAGTTCTTTTATGTTTGCTTAATGATCAACAATTAACGCGCTTCAATAATAATAATAATAATAATCTTAGGAAATTACTTAATTAATTTCTCAAGCACACTGTGTCGCTTAATAAAGAATCTTAAAAGTCAATTATCGTGCATGAGGAAAATTAAAATGCACATGAATATAAAATATTTACTGATATGGCAATTTTAAGAAGTATATACGAGATAAAACTATGCAATTTCGATAATCATCATACTCACAATGTACATTTTATTCAAACTCACGTATGTAAAAGCGCAAGCACACTGATATACACATTTGAACAAAGCCACACACTCACACACACATACATATCATCACTTAAATACATATCCACATACACATTCACAAGCCCACAACTATACACACATACACACAAAAACACACTCACACACACAAAGTTACCAACAGAAACAAATTACATTAAATCAATCATGGCGTATGAGTGATATTCATTTCATATTACATATCTACAGGTAAACTTCGATATTGCGTTTACAAAATAACGAGATATACAAATATTTATAAATATAAAGCTTACACAGAAAAAGCAATATTTTGTATTCAATCAATAAATTGAAAAAATCAAAAAATATTTTAACTGAAATGGGACCTGCCACAAAATTTGTAAAACTAGAAGCCAAAATTCGTAAAAGTTTTATGAAATTAAATTTAAATTTAAAAGCAAATTTTTTTTCTTTATTAAAATTGTGGAAATATAATATTCACCTAAAAAATTTATTTTATGCTTTTGTTTTGTTTTACCATATCTCCGTTTAATAGTTTTGTCATTAGTTACTTAGCATTAGGACGCTTTAATTTAACCTCGATGTGATTGGTTAGACCTCCTTTAAATTAAAGCCAAAAAATAATAAAATAAAATAAATTGTTGTAAGAAAAACTAGCTTCACTTTTCCTTTGCTTTTTGCTTCTATATTCTGCATACTATGCGTTCTTCGTCTAGTTTTAATTTTTCTCTATAACGTTTTAGGATCTCTGCTATGGTGAATTAAATTTTCTTTTCCTTTAAACCCAAAATAATATTAAAGACATCAAAATCAAATATAAGAAACTATCATAACAAAATCCATATAAATAGATAAATAATGAATTAAAATTTTGCCACATGTTCCTTTTTTTTTGTCACAATCAATTATTAAACAAATGGTTTTATATGACTGTATTTCTTACGACTCAAATTATTACAATTGAAGCATAATCGAATCATCAGCACGAAGAAATCCATAAAAATACAGGAGTCACGAATTACAATTGTTTTGCACAATCAAATTTTAAGCAATCGGTCTACCATAATTAAATTACTTACGACTCAAATTATTACAATTGAAGCATAATTTGTTTTATTAGAAAAAACACCATTTCAAAATTGATGAAAGTACACATGTCACGAATTACGTTTTTTTTCACAAAATCAAATTTTAAGCAATTGATCCACCATAATTAAATTATTTATGACTCTAATTATTACAATTGAAACATAATGGGCCAACTAACGAGGTAATAAAATTTTTAGTTGAAAAAAGTATATATTTAAATAATTTTGAAACATTATGACAATAACACATAATAAAACACTTTGTCAGTTGGCCAAATTTGCTTTTGATTAAAAAATTCTTGCTTTCATTCATCACTAGCCTGAAATTTCGCTATAAATATTCAAGTAACGAATGACAAATATCTAGTAATTAACCAAATTGGTTTTTTATTCGAAAATTCTTGCTTTTATTACACTCGCCTGATTGATTGGAATAAATATTTAAATAACGAATGACAATTTTCTAGAAAATTTATGAAATTCATGCTACAAATTTTTCCATAAATAATTCAATTTCACATGTTTTAAGTAACTTATTTTTTTAGACAATAATAAAAATTAAAACAAAAAGTCACGAATGACAAAATTAAAAAAAGTTTTTATTTGAATTAACCAACTAACGTCCGAATAATTGGAATATATATTTAAGTAACGCATGACAAATTTCTAGTAAATTGATGAAATGCATGTTATAAACTTCTCAATAAACGCTTCTATTTCAAATGTTATTCATAACTTTTTTTTTCATTGCTTTAAATGACTCGTTGCTTCATTTGATAATATTATTCCATATTAAAAAGAAAAGTTTAAATAAATCAACACTTGCCTGAATATTTGGAATAAATATTCAAGTAACGAATGACAAATTTTTAGCGAATTGATGAAATTCATGTTACAAATTTTTCAATTAACACTTGAATTTCACATTTTGTTATTTTTTTTTTAATTGCAATCATTGCTCATGGAGTTTCAATTATTTTATTTTAATGATTTATTTGATTATAATATTCCACATTAAAAGGAAAAGTCACGAATGACAAAAACCAAAAAACCAAGAATTTTCGTTTGAATTTTCTCTATATTGTGGGAAGGATAAACTGATATTTTTAATTTTGTTTGCTGTTCTTCATTTTTGCATTTGTTTTGTGGTTTTGTAAATAATGCAATATAAATAGAAAACTATGTACATCTTTATTGAATACGGGGGAAGTATAATTTTCTAAGCAGAACAATAATAAAAATAACAAACTATTTCTTATGTAAGAGATCGTGTTTTTATTGCAAAGTAAGTATATTGCATACAGTAAAGGTTGGAAAAATATTATTAAAAACTGATGAAACAAAATACATAAATCAATATGTTTTTATTTAAAAAAAAACTGCTTTAAATTTTTCTCTATCTTCTGTTAAACAAAAATTATATTTTCTTGTCTGCCAACTAATTTCATATAGCGAGTGTTAATTGTATAACACTTTTAATGAACCCGCTATTTTTTATGCACTTTATTGCGTCTCTCTTATTATTCTCTCTGTTGTCACTCTTTCATTGAGAAAAAAAATAACTGTTTACTACACATCTGCTTGCCGCAGTATGGGTGTCATATAATCATGTGTGTATATCGAGCCATTAGTACCAAAAAAGTTTAAACGACATAATTTTTGAACCTCGGTTTCTTACGAAAATCGGTTATTTACATTCGGAGATGATCGATTTTCATAAATAAATGAGGTTCTAAAATTATGTCGGTTAAGCTTTTTTGGCGGTTATGAGTATGCATTTGAAGTATTATATGTATGTATGTAAATACTTACATAATTGCTGTCTTCTCTATATAATTCAACTCATTAAGTTTTCCTTTATTTTATTCGTAGTTTTGTAGGAGGAGGAAGAAAAAGAAATTAAGTGAAATATGCATACGAAATGATATTTAATGTTTTATTGAAAGACTTTAACAGTAATAAAAAAATAAATACAAAATACGAAGAAGAAAGTTTTTTATTCAGTTGTAAAAGCAGTTGTTATAGGGTGAGACTGTTTATAGAAAAATTATTAAAAATTTAAGCATTCGTTCGTTCAGTTGCAATTTGCATAAAACATGTTAAGCTGGCAAATGGAAGGAAGCTTTATGTGATTATATTCTTTTTTAATTATTTTGTTTTTTACTGCATTCTTTAAATGGTTTATAGAAAAGTTTTAATAACTGTGGGGACGTTTCATTTAATAAACTAAAACTTAACATACACACATCTATGCTTTTTATGAGCAACAGCATATGTCTGTCTTGAAAGAAGTCTTTGCAGTGGAATCAAAACAGACATTAAGAATGTGTTTTCGAAAAAGTGAGGCAACAAATGAGTCTGTTTTCGGACATATTCAGAGATATTTTTTAAAAGTGATTTTTTATACTTGAAGATATTTTTCATTTCCTGGAACTTTTCCGTTTGAGCAAATTTGACCATCTAAGCGTTTTTAATAATAGGTTTGTCATTTGGTGTGTAATTTCCACCATACTAATAAGTGATGTCCGTCTGTCCGTCCGTCCGTCCGTCCGTCCGTCTGTCTGTACGTGAAATCGGTTTTCCAAAGCTCACAGAAAAGCTAGAGTCTTCGATATTAAACTGGTATATCAAAAGTGGTTCGAAATAGATTAGTATTGAAAATCAGCAAAATCGAAACGACTGTTACAGAGCTGGAAAGTTTAAACTTTTTGTTAGCCATATAAAAGTATCTAGCTGAAAATTAATTTTTTTTTTTTAATTAAACCAATTTTATATTTCAGTTAGACTTAAATTGGTATTGAAAATCGAAATAAATCAAAAACCAGGGTTGGAAAACTGAAAAAAAATTTGGTATGTAACAGTAACCTATACTAAAACAGATTTTTTTCTTTTTCTCTATAAATTTATATTTTATATTTAGAGAGAAATAATTTGCTAAAAAAAATCAGAAGAAACTAAAAGTATGATTCCAGGGTTGGAAAATATTTTTTTTATATAAAAGCAAGCAGGTCTAATTAATTTTTAATTTTTCTTTAGAAATTAAATTCGGCATACAAAATTAGATATATAAAATCAAAGCTTCAGAGCTGGAAAACTTAATAAAGTAATTTAACAAAAATAATTTTTTTCTTTATTAATTAAATACATATTTTATATTTTCTGTATTAAAGAAAGAAACACTTCAGTAGTAAAAATGAGAAAACTTAAAAAAAATATATTGTTTCAGGGTTGGAAAATTGAAGCCTTTTTTTTTTTGTATACATAAAAGAAACTAGACAAAATTTTTTTTCTTTTGAATTTAACATATTTTATATATATTAAAAAGATCGTTATTAAATTTTTATATGAAAATTTTATTTAATTATTAACATTGGCACTCAGTGGTCTTACGTATTATGCACAAATGCAGGTGTGTAGTTAGTTTAGGTTGCTTGCAGATGCTTTGAAATAGAAATTAGTTTAAGTACCGTTATGAATAGCTACTTAATTCAGTCTTCGCTATCGGGATCAATATGGTAAAGGCTGTAAAAATTTTTAATTTATGCAGATTCAAGTTGCCTTAGAAGTGGGTGAATACATTCCCATAAACCACAGACTATATTACGTGAACGTATGTTGAATATCAAAAAACAGCACATTACTCATGCGTTGTCTTCATTAGCCTTCCAACTCATTAATATGTCTTTAGCAAATGAAATACTCAGTAAAACCATCATAATGCTCGCAACATAAATCCACAAGGAAAAATATTCAGTTGCGGTAAATGCAACTAAACGAAAAAAAACACACAAATCAAACAAACATTTCTAAACACAAGCAAGAACTGGATTAAAGGTCAACAAAAAACAAAAACAAAAAAAGAAGAGGAAGAGGAAGAAAAAAATAGAATCTTTACAGTTCTCACAAAAACACCATGACAAATACCTGAGCAAACATTCTTGCTGAAATGAATAAAATATTTTTCAACTAAACAAAAAAGTTTAAACGCAAAAATTTTGCCAGAATTTGCTATCAGATGAGATATTTTACATTCATCTCTGGCAAATTAATGTCATTGTCATGACATCTTTTTTTTCTTCTAAGAGTTAAAAGGAGTTAAACTCATAAAAAACTATTATTTACTCAGGTTGTGCAGTTAAAGTTTGCCAAAACGAGTTTGGCTTGAGAAAGGAGAGTTTTGTGGGTGTAATTGTTTTGACCTAAAAAATGTTTTTTTTTCTTTGAGGTCATAAATCAAGTATTTCTGGAGGGAAAATAATTTAAATTATACTCAAAGCAGAAAAACAACTGTAATCTATACAAGTCTTTTTTAGTTATTAAAAACGAAAAGTTTTAGGAAAATTATATAAAAAACTTGAGATCAAAATAAGTAAATGTCATAATTTAAAGACGTACAAGTATTCGTGAGTTTTCTTTAGATACTGGGTATTTTTAAGAGACTGAGAAAGAACATTTTATAAAAAAAACAATTTACATAAAACAAAAATGGGTACCAACAAAAATTTATATAAAGCAACGATTTTTAAAATATTTAACAATTTAAGAAAAACTCCAGCCCCTTTAACATTTGCTTAAGTCGACTTATGGCTTATCGTTTCTATCCGACTTTCAAGTATTTTTTTTTTTATCAAAAAACAGTCTTCTAGAGTAAATCTCATTTATTAAATCGAGTAAAAAACATTTTGTTAGCTTTTCTCTAAACAGAATTAAACTTCATCACTCTGCTAGAAAAAAAACTCTTGCGGTTGGTTGCATCAAAAAACAAAACAAAACAAAAAACAAGGCTCAGTCTGTGTGTGTGTGTGTGTGAACAAAATATTGTAAATAATTTTAAATTTATTTTGCCATTTTATTTTGCGTACAAAATTTTATACAAAATAATATTTTCTATATGTTATAGTTTTCGGCCACAGAAAACTTTTGTTTTATTCTACAAAAAAAAAAAATAAAAATAGCACCAAAAGTAGCAACACAAAATTCCTAAACAATATCAGCTTGGCATCATCATAATGATGCTGTCGACGATAATGAAGTGTTAAGGAATGATAATAATGATGTTTAGAAACCCAAATCCTGAAACTTGTTCAAATGTACGAAATAAAACCGCAACAAATATTAACAACAGTGGAGGACAATGGCAAAAATAACAATAACAAAAATACCATTTTTAAAGCAAAAAGAAAAAAAAGCAAAAAAAAAAATTAAAAATAAACAAACAGCAGTAGCGAAAAAAATTTACTAATTATACAAATATTTTCTGAGTAATAACGCAATACCGACCGGTATTCCTTGGGAAATAAAATGTCTAACGAAAAATTTAAGCTTAACCCACTACAAAATGGGATCTTAGTGTTTAATTACTTGTGGCCTGCAAGGCATATGGCTAAGTTACTACAACAACGTCATAACTAAAAAATCAAGTTTTACAAAAAAAAGGCGGGAAAATAAAATTAAATTTTTTCTCACGAATTGAGTATACAAAATATTTGTGATTAAGCATTAATTTTGCATTATTTACACAAAAACTAAATTTTTTAAGTTAATACGTTATTGCACTAAACGGGAAATATATGTATTGCATCTGACAGTGAAAACATAAGTTAAATTTTAAAGGAATGATACCCTATATAATAATTAAAAATAATTATAATTTGAACAAAATCAGCACAAGGACATAACCACCGCACCCCATGCATATATCCTTAATTTTAAAATTTTTTACTTTCAGCTCCAAAGATTGTCAAACAATTTCAGTTTCCACAAATTTAAGCTTTGGACAAAATTTAAAATCAAACGGCGAAAGGATGTGCTTGCGTCCCACATGTAAAAAATTAAAATTATAATAAAATATTACTGAAAGTCTAGTACTATTTATAAAAGCATGCAGTTGAGTTCCCTAGCTAATTTTATTCTAATCAGTGCAGGATCTTGGCATGCTCACATATATCCTTTATTTTGAAATAAAAATTGTATCCTCAATTATGAACAGAATAAAGAGAAATGTAGCCCAAATAAGTTTCTCTTTGTTTTTTCAATAAAATCTAAGCAAGGATACTTCATTCTTGCGTATATCCTTTATATGAAAAGTTTAAAGTAAGTAATGAAAACTGTCAAATATTTTCAACATTTACTAAATAAAGTTCTTGAAAAAATTTGAAGTCAAGCGGTAAAGGAATATGCGAACCTCGCATACATCCTTAAATTAAATTTTTTTAGTTTTCACTTAAATTATAATAATATATCACAGAAAGTCTTGTACAATTCGTATAACTAAACACTTGGTGAAGGATTATGGCAGGCTGTCATATATCCTTTATTTTAAATTCAAAATTATATCCTCAATTACGATCAGAATGAAAAGCAAACTAGAGCAAATAAATTATTCTGTCCGTTTTATAAAAATCATAGCAAGATTATATATAACCCTTGCATATATCCTTTATATTAAAAATTTAAAATAAGTAATGAAAACTATAAAATCTTTTCAAAATTTGCAAAATAAAGCTCTTGAATAAATTTTAAGTTAAGCGGCAAAGGGATATGCTAATGTCATATGCATATGTACATATATCCTTAACCCTAATTTTTTTTATTTTTTGCTTAAATTGTAAAAAAAATATCAGACAGTCTTGTACAACTCGCACAACTTAACAGTTGAGCTCCCCAGCTAATTTCATTACAATCGGTGCAGAAATATGGCAAGCTCCCATATATCCTTTATTTCAAAATAAACATTTTATACTCAATTATGATCAAAATACAAAACAAAGTAGTGCAGTTAAGTTTTTCTATGAATTTCATTCAAATCTGAGCAGGGATAATATATCCTTCCATATATCCTTTGTATTAAAAATTTAATTTAAGTAGTGAAAACTACCAAATATTTTAAAAACCCAAAAGATTAACCCTTAAAATTAACTTCTTAAATATATTTAACGTCAATCGCTGCAAGGATATCTTAACCTCCCATATATCCTTTCTTGTAAATATCATATTCTCTGCAATTAAAATCAGTATATGGTTGAAGCTACTAATTATTGCATTTAATAGCTCTACGGACCATCAAGTAGTCTTAGAATTTGCAAAATTTATTTCTTCAGTATGATATGCTTACCTCCCATATGTCCTTAAGTATGTCCTACATTTAAAAAATTTCAATTACGGTATGAAAATGTTCAAATATTATTAAAATTAAAATAAAAAATAAATAAAAAGTCCATTCGTGCAAGAAAGTGTTTATCTTTAATACATATGTCCTTCATTGTAGAAATCAGCCTTCAGCCGTCATTATTTAAAAAAAAACTACAAAAACTCCATTACTATTTGTAGAATCATACGGTTGAGTTAAGCATTGAATTTCACGCTAATCTGTACAAGGAATTGTCTGCTTCCCATATATCCTTTATTTGAAAAAAAAAATATATTGTTTTGTAATTCTGATAATTAAAGAGCGCAACTTGGTAGTATTTTTGTTTAAATTGTGCACTTAAGTGTTGTTTTGGTGAATTTCATATGGAAAGGATCAAAGATATTTTAACCTTTTAGGTATCCTTCAAAAATTTAATTCAGGCTTGTGAACATGATCAAATATTAATAATTTCAATAACTCTGTTAAACTTAAAGGCAATTGGTGCAAAGATATGGGTTTTTCTGAAATGTCCTTCATTTTCAAAACTTATCTTCAGACGCGCTTGCACTAAAAAAAATAGAAAAAGTGTGTTACGATTCGTAGAATTACACGGTTGAGACACTTAGTGAATTTCATTGCAATCCGCGCACAGACTTGGCTGCCTCCCATATATCCTTTATTTGAAAAACACATTTTTTCTGTATTTTTGATAAGTATAGGACACAGACCTGGTAGTTTTTTTTTTAATTGTGCACTTAAGTGTTTTTCTTTGATGAATTTCATACGAAAAGGTTCAAGGATATTACAACCTTCCAGGTATTATTAACATCAAAAATTTAATTAAGGCTGTGAGCATTTTTAAATATTCATAGATTCAATAACTAATGTAAAATTAAAGGAAATTCGTGCAAGTATTCATGTGCTTTTCTATATGTCCTTAATTTTCAAAACTGGTCTTCAGACGCACCTACGCTAAAAAAAACTTAAAGACATTCTATTACTATTCGTAGAATGGCATGGTTGAGCTACTCAGTGAATTTCATTCCAATCCATGCAAAGACTTGGCAGCTTTCCATATATCCTTTTCTGTAACTGCAATCATTATAGAGCGCAACCTAGTAAATTTTTTTTCAAAATTGTTAAGTTACATTTTCTGATAAAAATTTAATTAAAACCATAAAATTTTCAAGTATGTACATGTAAGTAAATTGAAAAATTTGGTGTAAGGACATGCCAAGTTTCCTCACATTCTTAATATTAAAATACAAATTTTAATTAAAATTGTAAGTAGACTGTAGCAAAATTTGGGTTCTGAGCCTAAGTTGATAGAGTTAAGATTTCGAGTAAATTTCATCAAGGACATGACTACCTTCCATATATCCCTAATTAAAGAAAATTGATTTCCAGCTTCAGTTCTTAACTGCATTTAGTGAAATTTTGTTACAATTTAAGAGGCTGTCAGGGAAAGTGAAGTAGCAAATTGCATATCAGTAGTACGAAGGATATGCTTAGCTGCAATATATTCTTAATTTTATAAATTAAATAGAAACAGCCGTTCCATTAGTCTAAAAAAAGTTTATATGTCACAAGACTAACCAGAACTGTTTATCTATTAGTAGAAACAAAACTGTGTCCAAAATATACTCCCGTTCCTCAATTATATCCTTACTTTTACTCTTTAATATGGCTAAAGGGCTTCGTAAAAAAAGTTCATTCAAATAAAGTTGTGCTCAAATACATACTGAAACATGTTTTTAGCAGTAAAATGCATTAGGAAGTTTTTAAATTAATCCCTCTTTTTCATCCTTCTCGAGTATCATATTCATGCATATGTATCCTCACATCATTATACTTCTTTCTGCATTGATAAACAAACACAAATAAGCCACTTTGAAATGAAATACATACAAGTTTGGTCTTGTATTTCATTGTTTCTGACGAACTATTGACGGCTTGTTGCAAATATAAGCAAACAGAGAGATATTAGAAAAAGAAAAGCAAAATAACATGAAATAAAAAGGACGAGACAAACGAACAAGCAAGCAAGCAAAGAATAAATTTTATACTTTATTGTCGAGTGTTTGAAGTTGTTGTTATAAGTACCACCTTGAAACTATAATAAACAGCAACAACAAAGGCTACAATGCAAAGTTACATTATGCTCCCGCATTTACATATGTGAAATATATACTCTCTGTACCGTTATCTCCCTCTCTCTCTCATACACTATTCTCTAGAATTGTTGGGAACACCACATATTTGCAATGTTGCCAATGTGTTGAAAGATAAAAGAGCGAAATTTAATATACATATTGGAATTTTTATCGCTAATTGTTTTAGTTTGGCTTTTTTTATTTTCGATAACTAGGAATTAGTAAAAAAAGTTTATTGGGAGTAAATCACTAATTTTTGTGTGAATTTTATTATTAGACTATTTCGTTCCTGGGAGTTTATAATATATTAAAGGTCGCTATTTGATTTATTTGGTACCTGGTCACTCTTCAAAGCAAAAAATCGAGTAAACTATTGTAAAGGAGAGACCTTAAACTTTTTATATCCTGCAACCCTATTAAGGAATATATATTGTGGGTCCTAATGAATAGGGTAGAATAGCCGATGTCCGTCAGACCGCCTGTCTGTACGTCAAATAGATTTTGCCAAGACCCCAGAAAAGTGAAAGACTTCGGTGTTAGACTAATGCATCAGAATTTATCGTAAGTAGATTGAAAATCAGCAAAATTAAAATGTATTTCCAGAGCTGGAATATACAATCTTTTTTTTATAAAACTAACTAACAAATTAGATGGGTCCAGAAACTCAGAAAAGTCAAAGAAACGGTGGCAGGGCTGGAAAATTCAAACTTTTTTTTGCAAACAAAAGCAATTAACTAAAGCGATTTTTTATCTTTGTTAGTTCAGCATATTTTATATTTTATAAAGAAATATATTGCAATTTAAAATCACCGAAATCTAAAAGATGTTTGCAGGGATGGAAAATTTATATTTTTTTTGTACATATAAGAAACAGAATGGAAACTGTTTTTCTCCTTCTTTATTAGTTAAACGCATTTAATATTAAAAAAATGGATTGGAACTGGAAATCAAGAAGGTGATTGCAGGGCTGGAAAACTAATTTTTTTTTTAAGTAAAAGAACTCAAATCGACTTTTTTTTATTACTTAAGCATATTTTATAATTCAGACAAATATAGACTGGAAGTGAAAATCATCAAAAACAAAAAGACGTTTGCAGGGTTGGAAAGCTGCTTTTATTGGTATACAGAAGAAACTAGCTGCAACTAATTTTTTTCTTTATAACTTAAACATATTTTATATATTAGAAAAAAATAAACTAAAACTGAAAATCAAAAAAATATTTGCAGGGATGGATGTTTTTGTGTTATATAAAAGTAACTAGCTTAAGCTGATTTTTTTTATTAATAAGTAAAACATCTTTTATATTTTAGAAAAAAAAATACATTTTTAATAAAAATTACCAAAATGAAAAGAATGTGTGCAGGGCTGGAAAGTTAATACTTTTTTGGCATATAAAAACTGTAGCTAAAATGAATTTTTTTCTTTATTTTATGTATCAGAAAAAAATTAAGATGGGTACTGAAAATCAAGAAAATCAAAAAGATGGTTGCAGGGCTGGGAAATTATTTTTTTTGCCATATAGAATTAACTAGCTTCAACTGTTTCTTTGCATTACTAGTAAAATTTATTTGATATTTTAGAACAAAATAGATTATTATGAAAGTTATAAAAATCAAAGAGATAGTTCCAGGGATGGAACATTAAAAATTTTTGGTCTATAAACGTAACTCACTAAACCAATTTTATTATAATAGTAAAACATATTTTAAGTTTAATAAACTACTTTACTCAAAAAGTTTATTTATGTATATTCATCCAATTTGTATATAAAAATCTTGGGTTAAAATCTATGGTATACAATCATAAGATTTTAATAAAATGTTTACCTTACTTAGCATATGTGGTCCAAGTTTCAAAATAGCTTTGACTGAAATTATAGTTAAAAAATTTATAGTTTATTAATTTTATTATTTAATATGAAACTAGAAGCAAATATTAATTTTCTAATAAGCGAACTGAAAAAAATTATAAAATTTTTTATTATAAAAAATACCATATGGACTATGTCGAAAAAATTCGTTTTTTCTATAATTTATATATGTGACCTGCTCCACGAAAAGGGACCTCTGCGCCTTTTTTTACTTTAAGAAAAAAAAACGAAGCGCTTTTTTTAAACGCGTTTTTCTCAATAACTTCTTTTCGGCGCAGAGGTCTCTTTTCGTGGAGCAGGTCACATATATTGAAAATAAAATCAAAATTGTTTTTTTTTTAATTTAAATTAAAACGTATACTTTCATTATAGTTGTACAGGATATTAATTATTTATTTTTTTACTGATTCTAATATCTAGCAATTTTCCCTACCCTTCACTTATGGTAGTTTGGAAGCTAGCATCATTCATAATTTTTTTTTCTTCTATTATAGATACATATGTAGAGCTCATATTTTCCACTGACATTTTTATAAACATTTTATATGTGCTTCAATTTTTTCTACTTGTACCAGCAGGCATCTTAACTTACAAATGAAATATTAAAACAAATGATTGAATGAACTCCTATGAGTATAAATTTAAGAGCGCACAGAACAAAGTAAATATAAATAAAAATACCAAAATCTATTATGACTATTTTTCTCTGTTTACTTTTATTATTTTGTTTTCATTATATTTTATATTTATATTATAAGGCGATATTTTCTCGCAGTTGCTGCTGCCGCTGCCGCTGCCGCTACTGCTTCTGTAATGTTACGGATTCAGCAACTTCCGTTTCCTTTTTAAGCATTTTTACTATTTACTACAGTAGTTGAGCACACAAAAAGCCAGAACTTTGAATACAACTATATGGCAAAATAACAACATATAAAAAGCAAACAACAACAAAACAAAATTCATTATCAATGTGCAAGTGAAAATGTATGTAGAAAATACAATAAACAAATAGAGCAAAACAACAACTTTTTTACTATAAATATGACTTGTTTTTATTTTTTATTATTGCTTGCACAGATTTTGTAAGTATATTTCTGGTAAAACACAAGGAATCAAATAATAATGGTAAATATTGGCACCCTTTCTCAACACTAAAACATATTTACAAGAGCATTTTGTGTTTATGTATGTGAGAGAATTAATGCCGCTCAAAGAAAGCAAAAAGAGTTACATGTGAACAGTATTGCCGCTTTGATAATTTTTTTCATGTCTGCAACTTTTTATGATTGTTTAATACTTAATTAACATTATAAATTTTTTCCGGAAATTTATTGGATAAAACTTCTTCTGTTAGCCAATTTGCAGATCTATAGAAGAACGTGAAATATACAAAATGACTTAGCGTAAGTCTCTGAAGATTTTTTGGCAACTTTTTTGATTTGGTTTGAGTGGAGAACTCCACCTATTGACGAATGGGAAACATTTCATGCAACTAATTTGATGATATAATTCTGAATATAAATTGGCTTATTTTAAACTATTTATTTTCACTTTTTATTTCCCTTATGATGATTAAAATTATACTAATTACAGCATTTTTCTTATTAGAGCTCAATTTGATGGAATATGTGCATCCAATGGTGAAAGGTTATCAGCATCATACTTTTACCAAATTAAAATTATGTTTGTTTTTACAAAATTAGTTGGATGAAAAATTTTTCAATTGTCAATAGGAGACCTGGAGAAAAAAATTCGATTAAAAAAAGTTACAAAAATGCTTTAAACATTCATTTTACGTCATTTTTATATATCGGCATTCTCACAGGAGAATTCATCTTTTTGTCACATGCGACAGCAAGCAATTAAGCTTATATTTCAGAACAATATGATTAAATTTTCTATAAAATCTTCCCTATAATAGAGATTAAAACAAAAACTTTCGTTTTCTTTGGAAAAAACAAATGTACATCTTTGATGTCACATGCAACATAAAGCTGCTGTTATCTCCTATAGGGCTGCCATTAGAAAATAGAAAAGGATTCCTGCAAAAAATTTTATGAAATCTAATTTTAAAAAAGTCGTAATATAAATAAGGAAATTCTTTATTAATTTATTTAATTTCACCACTAATTCATAAAAAATATTTTAGGTTTATTACAGGTTTATTTGACAAATTTAATCGTGTTCATTTATGTTCCAACCGTATTGGCCAGCGAGGTTTCCGACTTGCACATTAATTTTTCTCGGTGAGTCATATCTTATAAGGTCCCAACCCTCTCACTTGTTACGCTGGACATAAAGAGGTTAACATCATGCAAATAATTTTTTTTTTATCACAATCTAACGACGTTTTTCAAATAGTTTGAAGGTGACAATTTAATTAATTTTCTAAGAGATATTACAAAATTTTTTATATCATTTTCTTTTTTAATTAATAAAAATAATATTAAATTAGTATTAATAATAAATAGTGGGTCTAAAACTAAGTGGTTTCAAGCCCAACAGCAAGCAATGACTATAATAGGAGGACGATAAAAAGACACTACTATGTATCATAAACCACAAACTGTATATTAAATATTTCTGAAAATTAGCTGCCCAATTTTAGCCAATATAATCAATCTATGAAGTAAAAAACTGTCTTCTTTCAACCTTTCTAAGCATTTTTAATAATAAAATATTAAAAAATTCCAATTAGTTTAAGTGATAATTTTTTTAAACCCCTGGCAACACTGTTTGCATATCTTATTATTAGTTTTTGATTTTAAGCATTTACGGTTATAAACAACAAAAAATGTAACAGTAAACAATTGTTTACAGTTATGGGTTTGTTTTGTGTAAAATGCATTGTGTGAGCGCGGGGAGGAGAGCTAGAGAAAGAGAGAGAGAGAGAGATTGCTCTTATTTCGTGTACTTTGCATGCCGGGAATAGTTCTCCTGGACTTTCAACACACTTCTCACGGGACCTGTAAACATTTTTAGCAGTTTTCTAATAACACAAAATATGAACTTGGATATTGACAAAAAAAAAATTCAATGAAGAATAGACTTGTGTAAACCAAGAGAAGTTACATACACACATAGTTTTTGGGAAGAATTTATTTATATTTTATATAAAGCACACCGTAAATATCGAATGCAAATTTATTTATTTGTACTGAATGTAAATTTTGATAATCAAATTCGGCCAGTAAATGGAAATCCAGTTTCTTAACGATAGCCTTTGTAATGAGTTCAAGCATTCCAAAACATATTTGTATCGAAATTCTTATGAACGAAGAGCTTTTATAGCTTCTTAACTATTGGAAAATATTTCTCTATTTGCGTTCTTTTATTCAAATTAAAGGGGAGGCTCGTAGTGATAAATATTACAAAATTGTGTGTAGTTTTGACTACAAAATATGCCTTTTAGTCTATCGCCTAAGCATTCGTTCACTTGTTTCTTATGTCTTTACAGATTGGTCTTGAATTTATTTATTTAAAATTTTAGTCTCAAAAGATATGTTCTTGGAGTTAATAATGTAGAAAAAATCGCTATATCATATATAAT
The DNA here is from genome assembly GCA_936439885.1 of Nowickia ferox. NCBI lineage: Eukaryota > Metazoa > Arthropoda > Insecta > Diptera > Tachinidae > Nowickia > Nowickia ferox. The sequence continues at coordinate 14,076,799 of OW387023.1, read as the reverse complement.
CTTATGTCAAACTTAATATTAAAGGCTTGCAAATGCACGTAAATTCAAAATTAAAATAAATTTTCTGCAAAATCAGCTTTTTTGCACTTATGCCTCTGTTACAATAAATGTATAGACATTTTTTTTATTACACAGTAAACAATTTATGTTATAACAATTAATTTTGCTAAGATTCATTTAGATTTTTCACAAATATTAAGAAACAAATTGAAATTGCGTTTAAGTCACTATTAGAAACTGTAAATTTAGCTGCAAAAATGCTAAAATGGCCACACTGTTGATTACTCATGGATGTTCTCACAGAGTGTTGTTGTTCTCTGAACAAATACACTCACACAGCCACACACACTTATACAAGTGCTACATAGATTTATGGCACGAATGCATTATTATTATTATTTTGTTCCTCTTGTTCTTCTTCTTATATTTGCTATTTGTTTTTGTTTTCACTTCTACTCTTAATTCTAGTTCTTTTCATACAGGTTTTGGTTGAATCCTGTTATTTTATTTTATTATTTCTGTTGTCTATACGCACACACACACACACACATTTGTTGTTGCCCCAGCAGCAGCCTCCGTAATCGTACGTGTTTTGTTGGGCACTTTCAAATCTCGCTGATTTTTCCAGCATCAGTTATTGAGAGGGAGTCATTGTAAACGGTCTTAACGTCTTAAAAATTTAACGCAGAAAATTCGTGTATTTTTTTCGTGTCCTCCTGGACGAAACGTAAAATGTAACTATTTTAACTTTAACTTGAATGGGTGGGGGCGTGTGTGTTAATAATCAAATAACAATCTCAAAAAAATGTCTTTACTGCAGGCGCTAAATACTTAAAATAAATACCAACAGCAGCCACAGAGTTAAGATAATGATAAATGTTAAAATAAACAAAAATATATATGTGTTTGAAATTCCAAAAAAAAGAACAAGTATTAATTAAGTAATAAATAAAGTAAAATATGTTACACATTTTTTAAGAATTGAAAATATTTATGTTAAAAATCTTTTAATACTTCCAAAATAATCGGGTAGCCATAAAGTTTGTCTTCTGCTCTAGTTTCAAGTAAACTGAAAATCTGACAAACATTTTGTTAATAAAAACAAAAGAATGTCACCATTTTTTTTTTTGAAACATCTCTAAAGTTTTATCAAGCAGCAAGCAGCCTTTTTGTTCTCATGAATATGTGCATATTTTTGTTTATATATTTTTTTTCCATAATGTTTTGCTGGCCCTGATAAGGCGCGTTAGTGACATTGTGCAAGTAACATTTAAATGCTGCTGGCGTTGCATGAGTTTTGTAGCTCTATTGAAGCAGCCACAAAAGCAAAACATAAAAAAGTAACACAACAAACAAAAATTATGTTGGCAGGCATACGGCAATGTTGTTCTCTTTTTATGATGTGTTTTTTAGTCAAAGGCTAGCCTTAATTTGTAGAGTTCTTTTGTGTAGTAAATTGCATTTATTTAGTAGACTACTTATTTGTTAATACAACTAAAGCAATGATGACGATATGAAACACTTAAGGAGCAAGTTTTGTCATCATATGTTTGGTTAAAGTGATTTCATAGGCGCAGGTATGCGTTACTCAATAACTTTCATCTAAAGCTTACATATGTATATGCACAAACAGCCCGCAATTAAAAAACCGCAAATAAACTCTGTACTTTTCAAGCAAAAACAGAAAACTAAAGAGATTAGAGAAAATAATTTCTAAATAAAATCTCAAAAGTCTTTAAATACCAAAAATTGGTTAAAAGTTCCAGAACACACAATTAAATTCTACACAAAAAAATATTATTCATTACATAAATAAATTTTAAATTATTAATTAAACTTGCCCCACTTAATTTAACTCAATTAAATTTAAGAAAGCAAGAAAATAAAAAGTTAAATGAAATGAAACGAATCATTATTAAATTTCTGTGTCTTCTATGATATAAGTTAGACCTTTCATATGTTTAAATGAAAGTTTGACAGAAAACCTCAAGTTGCTCTAAGAAATTTTTGGGTAAAAGTACGCTAATGATCTACATTAGCAACAGTAAAATCAATTTTTATGAATTTTTCACAAAAAAATATTTGCTTTCTAAGTAAAATATTAATTTTAGGAAAAACAATCAGATTAAAACTATTGAATATAAAAACTTTTCTTTACGAAATTCATCAATTAGTATTTTTAGATAATTTATCGATGTTCCTTGAAATTTTAACTAATTTCTTTTGCTGTTTTATTTTTTTAATTATATCGATTGTAAAACTTTTTTAGAAACGTACTCAATCACGAGAATTTTTGCGACATTATAATATCTGCTGCAATAATTTTGTTTAAAATATTTATGGGTTTAAGAATCTGTTTTAAAAAATTAACATATCACAAAAGATTTCCTAACAAAGTCTGTGGACTATGAATCTTTTTTTAAAAAAAGCATATTTATCGATGACAGTGACTCTCTTAAATAATAAATTACACTGAATTTCTTAGAAAATCAAATGTCTAAGAAATTTTCTTTTAAAATATTGTCGATAACAAAAACTGTCTCAAAGATGTTTAATACATTAAAATTATGTATCGATTACAATAATTGTTTTAAAACAATTTTGGTTTAAGAAAACTCTTGATTCAAATATTTTCGATTACATCAAGTGTCTCAGATATTTTTAACGCTTACAGAAATTGTCTTAAAATATTTTTTTATTGATTAAAGATAATGTTTTAGAAAAGCAATCGCCAAGGAAATTTATTTTCAAAACATTATCGATAACAACTTTTTTAATTTAGTTTATTATTTTAGCTTAATTTTTAATATTTTATACATGCCAGAATAGTCTTGACAATTTTTGGCGGTTACTGAAATTGTCTTAAATTATTTATCGATAATATAAATTGTTAACTAATTTTAAATCCATGGAAAAATTTCTTTGAATTTTTTTTTATCGATTACAGACTATTTCTTATAAAGTAAAAAAAATTAAAATTTGAGTAAAGGCCTTTCTAATATATTAAATATTTTTAATTAAAAAAAAAATTAATAGATTTATTTAGTAGCTTCTTTTATGTGCCAAAAAAGTTAAGAAACTAAAATTTTAACCAAACTATATTTTTTTAAGTTTTTCTGATATTTAATACTAATATCTTTTCTTTTTTTTAATATATAAAATATATATTTAATTAACAAAGAAAAAAATTTGTTTTATTTAGTTACTTTAATATAAAAAAAAATTTTAAGTTTTCCAGCTCTGGAGCTGTGCTTTTTATTTCACTAATTTTGTATACCAAACTTTTTTTTCTGAACATAAATTGTTTTTAATTTCTAAAGAAAATGACAAAATTTAATGGACCTGGTTACTGTTATATGCAAAAAAAGTACACTTCCCATTCCTGGAATCATCGTTTTACTTTTTTTCTGATTTCTTTTAGCAAATTATTGCTCTCTAAATGTAAAATATGTTTAATTTATAGAGAAAAAGAAAAAATTTGCTTTGATAGGTTACTGTTATATACCAAAAAAATAAGTTTTCCAACCCTGGAAGCATCTTTTGGATTTATTTTGATTTTTGTTACCCATTTATTTTTAACTGAAGTTTAAAAAAGGTGTGAATTACAAAAAAAAAACAAAAATTAGTTTCAGCTGGCAAAAAAAGTTTAAACTTGCCAGCTCTGCAATCGTATTTTCGATTTTCCTAATTTTCAATACCAATATATTTTGGAACATTTCTGACACACCAGCTTATGACTTAAGTCCATAGCTTTTCTCAGAGCTTCGAAAAACCGATTTCATCTACAGACAGACGGACGGACAGAAAGAAATCGCTTATTCGTCTTTTCTATCCATAAAGACCAAGAATCTATATGCTTTACGTGTCGTTTATTAATATTATGGAAATTACACACGGAATTTATATATATGCCTTACCATTTTTGGTGGAGGCTATAAAAAGTTATCGATTGAAAAAAGCAAAAAAAAATTTTTTTTTTTGTTAAAACTTAGCAATTTCAAAAGTGCTCTTTAGAAAAATTATAAGTTAATAAATTTTATTTCGATAATATTTGGGAAGAAAAATTCAAATTAATAATTTAAAATCTGGCAATACGGTTTTGTCTAGTGAATGGTAAACTTGCGGTCGTACATCGCCCTCGCCATTGCCAAAACTGTTACTCTGCGAAAAATTTTATAAAAGAGATAACCCTCTTCCATGTGTCAAGTATCAAAGCTTAATTTATATACGAGTATATATGTGTATACGCAAGTATGTGTATGTCTGAATGCATGTGTGTTTTTTTTTGTTACTATATTTTGGCATTTCAATGAGTTTTCCATTGTTCTCGCTATTGTAGAATTAAAAGCGGTGTAGTTCTGGCTGCTTTTACCACACAACTGGTATTGGCTGCATGGAAAGAGTCTCAATAGTTGACTCTTTGGTTGGCTGCCCGACCCTTCCCTCCTGCAGTCGATCATAATGCTGTTTTGCTTTGCATGTGTATACATGCAAATAAAACTGTCTGTCACGAATCTCATTGTATGCGTACTTACTTGGCTGTTACCCATCAAGGCATACATATGCATTTGAATGTCAAATTAGAAAATGTATTGGTGAGAGCTGGAACTCATTGAGTTAGTTACACAGCATCACAACTGCGAAAAGTTATTCTTTTTATAGAAGATTTTCAAAAAATCATTCTTTTTACAAGAGTTGATTGCACCAATTATTTGTATGAATTTTTTTAATACAAAATAAAATACAAAAAAACAAATTATTTTTTTGCACTCTTAATTCTAAAATTAGATTTTTTTACTTATGATGTTATTGTAATATATGAGTGATATTTGTATTTTGAGCGAAAAAGTGCAAAACAAATTTTATGTTTTTTTTTGCACGAAAATAGTAGCATACTTTTGTGCGCAATTAAGTAAGCAAACGATTGTTAAGGTTAAAGTATTCTTTAAACCAGTTTTCTCATACAAAAACTGTGTGTTAAAGCAACATTAAATGCAAGAATCGTTTAGGATTTACAGAGCATGTACATGTAGAACTATTAAAGGTTAGAGAGGTGCAGTTTTTCTGTCGAATATTTTTGGTTTTTATTTACCACTAAAATATCTTGTTATTCAACTACAACAAAACTAACAACAAATTTAAAGTCTTAAAAGAACATGTAAAAATTTAGTTTGCGAACGCAAAAACAAAAACAATTGAGCAACCGAAAATTTGCATTTATTGAGTGAAATAATTTCAAAAGAAAATTAATTGAACGCAACAAGAAAATAGCACACATGTGCTTTAATGAAATATTTGGATTTTAAGCCCAAAATAATAAATATATTATGAAATAGCGATTTAATTTATTTTAATTTCATTCAGTAAAAATAAAATAAAATTACACATATTTTATTTGCTTTATTTCAGATCATTGTGCAAATTAAATTATCCCCCCATGTTGATAATTTACTGAAACAAAAGCTAGCATTAGCATATTAAATGAAAATTTAATTTTTCAAACAAGTGCAAAAAATATAACAAAATCTCATTGGAAGCTTAAACAAAAGCTGTGCAAAGTATTTAAGCAAAAAAAAAACCTTTGCAGAAGAACTTACTTCAAATTATATCCTGATTTACCAGCAGAATTAAGCATTACTGCAATTCTCCCGCCAAGAAAGGTAAGTACAAAAATCAGTGCAACGGAAATTAAAATAAAGAAAGCATGCAGCTTCTTAAAAAAGAAATGCGAGAAAGCGAATACCAGCTTTAAATGAAAGTTAAACTTAAAAAAAAACCAATTATGCCATAACCAGAAAAAGCTCAGGCAACATAATTTTCGAATTAAATTTTTTGACCGTAATTGATTATTTGAGATCGTAAATAATCGATTTTTGGCAAAAAAAATAGGTACGAAAATATTTCGGTTAATCTTATTTGAAAGTTGTCGTTCGATATATAGACGATTGCTTTTACAACAAAAATCTCTGAGCAACATAATGTATGCTACAAGGGTGGTCCCAAGATCGAAATGTATGACGGACACCGATGTTACACTTTAGCCAACTATGACACCTTGGGGTAGTTGGAACATTGGGGGAAAATTAATAACAATTATTTTTTTTGCCTAAGAGCTCTCCTAACAAGGGGAGATAGAGGCTTGATGTGTTTAGAGAAAATGTAGGGGATAAAAAGTTAATATAGATTGGTCATACATTCCCCTAGGGGTAACCGGTGCCTTGTAAGGACGGTTCGGAAAATTTTATAAAAATGTTTTTGTATGGCAACTTCCTAGAAAGGGGGGAGATAGTGGGTAAAGATATTCTGAAAAAAATGGTGATAAGAAAGAATTAGTGGTGGTCGGTCTTACATTTTACCCTTCAGGGAACGATTCGCAGGCAGTTATGAGACTTTCGTGGATTTTTAAACCTTTAAACCGAACTTTGACCTCAATGTTACACAATAATTTGTGTGCTAAAAAACGATTTAAGACTTTTCGAATATAAGGACCAGTCTACTCTATCTACATGGAATTCGTTTCTGCTTAAGAAACTCATCAGTAGAAAAAAAACTAAAACTCTTCATATGTTTGTCGAAAAACTCTCATGATACTATTGAGAATTACGTATATAAGAATAACAAGCAAAAATGGTTATTAAAGAACATCATGCATATGTAATTAAATACATAAATCATTTGTTGCTTATTACCCTTAGCAGGGACTTTACTTTAATTTTGTCAAAACTAAAATCAAATTTATTTAAAAAACTATAAATGCTTTTTATACTTACACGTTTATCTACAAAACTGCATCATTCATTTTTTGTAATAGAGTGATAGAAATATAAGGTTTCTGGCACCAAAATACCAGTGTGCATCAGGTCAACTAGTTTTGCTAGGGATTTTACTTAAATTTTTCAAAACTGAAGCACAATTCTTCAAAAAAAAACTTTGAATGCTTTTTGTCATATGTATGAAAATTTCTTTACAAAACTGCATCATTCCTTTTTTGAAAAATTAAGTATCTGGCACCAAAATTTTACTGTGCATCAGGTCGAGTAGCTTTGGCTAAGCTGCAGTAAATTTAAATTTTTTTTTATTTCTAACTCTTGATAGTTTTGTCTCTTGTGTTTGAATAAATTAATCTGTTGCAATCAATTTTACTATAAAGCTTTTTATTGTACTACAATAAAATTTAGTTGCCTTTTGGTACTAGTGCTCTTTAAAGTATGCAACGTTTTGTGACATCAAAATATAGACAAGAGACAACAAACATTATTATCCCTTAGGAGCAATACTTAAGGATGAATGAACAAATTTAATAATTGTTGCGAAAGACAAAAAAAGACAGAAATAAAACAGACAGAAATAATTTCAGTAAAAAAGGTTTGAAGGCAATACAAATTTTTTAACTAACGCCCAAAAGTAGGCAATTTGATTTTCAATTTATTTGCCAGTTTATGAAAGACAAGTAAAAATTCTCGTCTGCCAATTTATATTGGAAACAAAAACAAAATTTAATAATTTATTTTTGTTTCCAGTATAAATACACAGACGAGCATTTTTAATTGTCTTCTATAAACTGGAAATAAATAGGTTCTAGCTTATACACTCGATTTGATGAGAAATTTTGTTAAAAAACCTGTTTACTTTAAAGGCAATGTAATGCGGGATATATTGTCTAGTTAGCAAAAATTCAATTGGTCAAATACCCAATATCTTTGCCGTATTGGTATCATACATGCAAATAACATTGGTTATCCCGGTAAAAGCATTTACTCACATGCTACTTCCGCCATTCAAATGGCTTAAATATTTAATAATTTAAATTTTTGTTTAAAATGTATTTCTTATTCCTTTACCTTATTAATTAATATCGCATTTTGCTTTCTTAATTGTTTGCATTAATTATTATTAAAAACAGCATCATTTCGTTTGCCTGCAAACTATGCAGCATTTTTATTTTAATTTGTTTGTTTTCTTTAATATTTTTTATGTGTATTTCTATATCTCTTCGAAAAATAATTTTTTTATATTTCATTTTATAGATTTTATTTCAAGATTTATTTTAAGATTTATAGTTGTTTGTATTTTTTATGAAATGTTGTTTTCCCATTTTTTTTTCTTGTTTCTAGTTTCTTGTTTTTTACATTTTTTATCATCTATAAATTTATAACATCGTAAGCAGGAATACCGAAATTGAGGAGAATAAATAGAACAAAAAAAGAATAGGAAATAAACTAGTAAAAGCCACATTTTTCCATTATTTCTGTGTTGTTAGTTTTTGTTATTTTGTATTCCCTGTTTTAAGATGCCCTATAGAAAAAGAATTTTGTTAAATAGTTCGCCAGAGACATTTGGAAAAATTTGTTATGGAGAAAGTAATTGAGAAAACATTTGTTAACTTCAGTAAGTTTATTAATATTCATAAATTTTTCACTGAAAGTTTTTAATAATGATATATGACATCAAAAAGTCAAAGTAGAAAATTCTTAATCAACAAGAAACAAACTTTTTTAAATTCGTATTCATTTTGACATGAATTAAATAAAAATAAGAAGTTACAATAAAAATTATTTAACTTTATCGAATCGCTATGAAAATAGTTTACATTAAATTTGGTTAGTAACAAAGTTTGTTTACGACAGTTATTGATTTCGAAAATTTTATGGGCCTAATTTTGTAAAACACAACGGCTAGCGTTGACAAATTTTTTATGTATTTTATTTTTGTAATTTAAATTTTTTCATATAAAATTTTTCCACGCTTCGCTTTGCGTTTTACAAAATTATGCCCTATATTTTCAAAATATTTTTCAGCATTGAAATTTTTCGATAACAAAAAAAAAAATTATTTACAACAAGAGCCTTCCGAAAACTTTCCCAAATATTATAATTCTAAACGTTAAAATTGCTAAGTTGTATAGTTTGGAAATATTTTATTGAGTACATTTTCCCATTAAAAAAAAAGAAATAAATTTGTTTCGAATTTTCGTACATTTTATAGCGCATTGAAAATTCTTCATGACTGTTCTTATGAGTTACGTTTGTCTACTTCTGTTGGAATTCTTCATTTCATCTGAATCATACGTACAGCACAGGCTCACGCTTTCATGCACACTGTAGCTAAACACATACACAAACACACACACATACACACACACGCATACGCTTGCAACCATGCATGTTCTTACTTTTGCACCATCTTTAGATGCTGACGTTAAAATAAATAATTTTCTATCGTCTGCTAAAAGAAAAGAATAATGTGAACTAACAAACAAAAACGTTAAATAAATAAAGCACAATGGACCTGTTTTGAAATTATATTTCATACTGATTAGTTTTTATATTATGATAATAATCCAATTAATTCTCTTGTATAAAAAAATTAAAGAGATTATTATAAATATAAAAAAAGGTCAAACCAGTAGAAGAATTAACGAATATCAGAGCACGAAATAAATTTTTATATACATTTGTAAGAGACATGAAGTTTTGAGAGGCTGAATGGAAGATCATTCTTTAATGCATGTTTTGCTTTGAAGTTTTAAGTACTTGCAATAGTATTTCGAAAACTTAAGAAAAAATATCCTATTTTTCTGCAGGAACTAATTGACATTGAAGTTTTCTTTTGAAATGAGAGAAGATTTTTAAAAAATTAAAGACAGCCGACAGTATTATGTATTATTATTTGGTATAAATTTTTCAACCCTGAAACTATATTTTTTTTCTCAATTTTAATATTAATGTCTTTATTTCTTTAATATAGAAAATATATATTTAATTAAAAAAAAAATAGTTTTGTTTAGTTACTTTTGTGTACCAAAAAAGTGTAAGTTTTCCAGCTCTGAAGCTCTTTTACTAACTTTGTGTATCGAACTTTTCTTTCTAAAACATCAATTATTTTTAATTTCTAATGAAAAAGAAAGTTAAAATTAAAAATTAAATTGACCTGGTTACTTTAATATATAAACAAATAAATAAATTTGCCAACCCTGGAATCATCATTACTTTTTATGATTTCTTTTAGCAAAATATTTCTCTCTAAATATAAAATATATTTCATGTATAGAGAAAAAGAAAAAATTAAAAAAAGAAAAAATAAATTTTCCAACCCTGGAATATTCTTTTTGATTTATTTTAATTTTTAATACCAATTTTATTCTAACTGAAATATAAAATTTGTTTATTAAAAAAAAAAACAAAAATTGGTTTCAGCTGGTCACTTTTATATGACGAAAAAAGTTTAAGCTTTCCAGCTCTGAAACCATAATTTCGATTTTGCTGATTTTCATTACCAACCTATTGTACAGACAGACAGATGGACGGACAGACAGACATCGCTTATTCGTCCTCGCTATTCATTAGGACCATATTAATATTGAGGAAATTGCACATGGCATTACAAACCGATATATACCCTTTACAATTTTTGGTGAAGGGTATAAAAAAGTATCAAAATAGGTCAAACTAAGTTTGCAAAAAATTAAAAAAAATCAAACAAATTCTTAAAAAAGTTATATTAACATATAAAAAATTTTTAATTTTTTTCAATTGAAAATTGAAAAAAAATTTTGTGTATAAAAAATATAAAAATTGTTTCTTATGATATATTTTTTATATATATAAAGCGGTTGTCAATTAAAATTGCATCTTTAATTTTTATAAAATTTAAGGCCGATAAATTTGCAAAAAAAAAATAAAAAAACCAATGGAGTCTTTAAAAAAAATTATATAAAAAATTAATGCCCTAATTCTGTTCGACGATTGTATCGTCTTGTCTATGGACGAAAAAGAGCAGCAGTTGTGAATCCTTAGAACAATTATTATTTATTGTCCATGCTAGAAGGTTCGTGAATTTGCTTTATGATTTTGTTCTAAACCATAGATGTTCAGCCCATACAACAATTGTTTGAAAAAAATTCATACACGTTGTTAGGCTCTTTTAAAAACTCATTCATTCATCGTTGAGCAAGCGACGAAAACACATGCGTCGGAGTATTGTCATTTTTTTCAGGAATTTATTAAGCATTGTTGTTGGTTTTTGTTGAACAAAGCACAGTAAACACACACGATTCAATTACAATTGAACACACAAAAAACAAAGTAAAAAAAATAAAAGCTACACGTCTACGAAATGAGATATGAACGGTATTTGATGATAAATGATGCTTTTCATAACATTCAATGCCTTTTATGCTACAAAATATTTAAGGCTGGAAATGAACAATTTTGAAAAGACATTTTTATTCATATCATTATGAAATTTGTTTTAGGTGTTTGCAAATATGTTTGCTGGGAGTTAGGGTTGCGAGAGCGAGCGCTAATACATCTCATTTTTATTTTTGATCATCTATGTTCTAAACATTATATCCAACACATTTTTTCGAATATTTTTCAAACTATTGTATATAATACTTTAATAATATTTTTATTTTTCATTATCAAAGACAACAACCATTTTGGAAGAAAATAATTTAGAGAATTCAAAAGCAAGACCTCAGAAGTATTTTCAAACAAAAACGTCCTAAATGAATTAACTTAAAAAAAATAAAAAAAAAAATTTTAATGTTTTTCTATAATTTTGCAATATAAAAAACTTTTATGTATAAAACAATATAAAAGAAATTGTTGTGCTATATTTTTTTATAAACGTAAAAAGCGGATGCCCATTAAAATTGGATCTTTAAATTTTATAAAATGTAAGGCGGATAAAATTGCAAAAAAAAAACAATCAAATCTTTTAAAAAAATTATGTATCTATATAAAAAAATATATAAAAATAAATATTTTTTTTCCATCTCTGCAATGGAAGAAATTATTTTGAGGTCTTTTCTGCTTTAATTGCAGTTTATTATTTTTATATGAAAAGCACATGCCCATTAAAATTTTACCTTTAGTTTTTATAAAATCTATGTCAGCTTCCATTTTGTAAAAACTTTAAACTCAATTTTTCTTATATAAGCACTTATGCTTAAATTCGTGCCATAGTGCAGTGGCGAGCACCACAAATGCACACTAAACAAGACACACTTTTTAACATGTGAGACTTTTTCTTTTCTAATGAAATATAAAAAAAACGAATATATCTATTTAAACGGTCTGATGCCGCCAGTGCGAGGACAGTGGGGAAGAGGGACAAAGAACAAGTTAAAGATGCAAAAGTCCAAGGAAAGCAAAAACAAATAAATAAGAGACCCATAACCATTGAGGATACGGAAACGGAATAAGGTGTTTGATATTTTTGTAACTTTGTAAATTTGTGCTCGGTCGTTATTGTTGTTGTTGCTGCTGCTGCTGATGATGATGATGTTGTTGTTAATGTATAATACATTTACGTCTGACAGAGAGTATGAGTGTAATGCCGAATGATGCACTTTTGTCTAACTCTTTTCTTTTTTTTTTTTTTTTGCAAATATTTTTGTTTTCTCTAATTTTATTTTGAAACAATACTTTTATCATGAATTCGTTAGTGTTTTCACTTCTTTCGCTCTAATTTTGTTGTAGTTTTTATTTATTTTACTACAATTGTTTTGTTGTTGTTTTAAATTTTTTTTATTATTATAATAAATTCTATTTTTTGTGTATTTTTTTTTTTGTTTAATGTAATTTTTGTTTCACAATTTCCGCAAGTGTAATGCAAAAAGTGTGTATGTGCTTGCTTAGTGTGTTTTAGTATTGATAAAAATTTTAAGCTGCTTTTCAGCTTTTAGTTTTATTATACTTTTTTGTTAGTGTTTATGTTAGACGTTTTACTGCTTGCGACTGTGTGCTGCTGTTCCTTTTTATTTTCTGATTTTTTTTTTGTTTGACACTCTTGTACTCAATCCTGCTTAAAAGTATTTTTGTTGAGTGTGTTTGGCTGTTTTCATGGATATCTGTGTCTGATTTCTCCACGAAAAAGTAACATTTCGAGTGTTTTTTTCTAACGACTTTTTTTAATTCTATTTCATCATTTCAATTCATTCAAATGAAATCATTTCAATTGTTTTACTTGGCAAACAAAAAAATCTTACTCCTTTATACTTTAATATTTGTGAATATAAAAACCGAAAAATCAAGGGAAGAGATGATGTACAGGATCAGAAACATTTTGCTTTTATTTAATTTTTTGTGTAACATTTAGAAATCTTTAAAAATAATGCCAAACTGGAGGAAAAAAATTGTCGAATTTACAAATGAATAAACAACAATCAGATTAAAATTTCAATTCAATTGAAGTTTGCTGTTGTTCACTTTAACGAATGACTACCAATGCTCAGCATTAAACAATCGCTTTTGTTGCCAGTTAAAGCGAAAAAGAATATGAGAGACAGTGAGACAGAGAGTGTGAAAATATATTAGGGATTTAAGCGGATAATAGCTAATATGTGTGAAGCATACTTTTAGGGATTTTAATTTCCCTTATGGAAATAACATAAATAAGCAAGAAAACATATATTGTTTAATCTAATACAATGAGCTTAAAAGTATGTGATTTCTAACAAGTTAAGCAGAAATATTAATAAAGTATTAAACTTTTAAATTTTTTCCAATTTTTTAATTAATTTAAACATAAACTATGAATTTTCATGCCTGAAAATATGCAACAAAACGCTTTTATTAACTCCTCCCAAAACTTTGCAACATAAAATGATTTGCTTGTAAAAGGGAAACGTCTAGTTCTTGAAGTGCTTCAGCCAATTTTTTATATTGATTTTGACTTTTTTTATTTAATTTAAGTAGAAGTATTTTTCCTCAATATCTTAACCCTCTATATCATCGCTTAAGGCTTATTTGATCCCGTTTTCTGAAAAAGACAAAAAAGACCCAAACGGAGAAGAGAATACAAATGTAACGTAAAATTAATCCTTAAAGTTGCCGGACACAACTTTTAACTCAAATGCAAGTGTAGCTTAGTACGTAATTAACCCTTAAACGCATTTAAGGTTTTCACTAGTTTTTGTCTCGCTATACTTTAAAGCTTATGGTAGAATTTGATGGCAAATATTTTTATAGAACACTTTAATCCTTTGCATTCATACGAAGAGTTAGAAAGTCCAAATGTTGCACAAAATTGTATTCAAACGTAAACATTTAAGAGCAAAATTTTCTAAGTCCGAAATTTTTTAAAGCAAAATTTTTTTACTCCGAATTTTTTGGAAACAAAATATATTTTTAAGCAAATGTTTTCCTACTCGCAGAGTAGATTTGTTTAGATTTTTTAAATATTAAAAAATATTTTTGCTTTATAAAAGGTTTATGAAACTGATTTCCATACAAAATTTGTTTTATTAAGCCTTAATAAGACAGAATTATTTTTTATGAATAAGGCTGTAAATATAAAAATATTTTTTATCTTTGAAACTTTGTAATGATATTTTTTTATACCGAATTTTTTTTTTTTTTTTATTGCTGAACTCAGAAAAAGCTTTAATAACGCATGTTCGTTTTTGAATACAACTTCAAGGAAGTTTCTTTAGCAATATCTTATAATGATTTGTTAATGTTTTCATACAATAAGTTAATAATTTCCCAGGAGCTTTGTGGAACATACCTCTAGCTGTGCACATATTAAATAATTTAAAGACAAAACAAAAATCATGCTTAATAAAATTTTCTTTTGCAATTAAATGACCTGAAAACCACAGCACCATTTGCATTTTCTTTAAATGCCTTTAAGCCAGTCATAGCATTGGAAATAATAAATACATCTTTCTTCAAATAGATTACAAATGTTTGGTTAAAGCAAGCCTATAAATATGCAGCACATTCAACATTTACATTTATCTGACTGCAAGCGTAACTAAGAGAGAGTTTGTTAACAATAGACAACAACAACAACAACAACAACAACAGCAGGCCATAAATTGGCATGTGAATTGTGTCAAGCTTCAATGAATAGACCACAAACTAATTCCTCAATAGTCAGTCTAAACAGTTTGTCTAATGACTCACATTCTTAAAATGTACACACAGCAGCAGAAACTTATTTCTCAAGAAAATTAATGCTTGTAATGTTATTTGTTTTTAGATAAAATAATAGACTAATTTAATTCTTTAATAGACATATGTAAGCCATAAGCCTTAGCATAGGTTTTAATAAATAAAATCTTTCTAATTTAATGATTACTTAACTTGCAAAATTCTTTTTAAGCTCGAAGCGATATTTAATTTATAATACTTAACTCGCAACATGCGTTTTTTCCAGCTGACTGACTCTTGGCTGCTGGCTGTTGGCTGTTTAAAATAAAATATCATCCTGAGCATATGCAACAGTAAAAGCAACTTTAATTATTAACATGTATTAAGAGAATTTTAATCCTTTTTTTACCCTTCTACTCCTCTTCACTTCTCTATTTAATTTTAATGAATCTTGCATTTCTTTCATAAAGAAGTTTTTCTTTTATTATTTCATGAAAATAATTTCCTTAATAACTTCCTGTAGTTTTATTATAATTAAAATTCCTTGCAATTAAGTTATCGTAATTGAAATTGTTTTTGTTGCATCAACCCTTTTCAAAGATATTTAAAATTTATTTACAAATATTTCTTCGGTTTTGGTATGCACAAGTTGAGTTTGTTTCAATTTCGAATTATTGATGCAAGTAAATATTCCCAAAAGTATGCAATGACATATTTCGTTTGTTGCAAATAGTGGTTTAATAAATAATTTTGTTTTTAAAGAGGGCAGAATAAAAATTCTCAGTACAAATATTATTGATGGCAAATTTAATGTTACCGCGCAAGCTGTTTAAAATTATATTAAGTTTTAAATCGAAGTTTTGTAAAAAAAATTGGAGAAAGTTGGGACGTAATAGAGAGAAAAAGGAAGAGAGAAATCCTGCTCGCCCTGAGTTAAATCTCGGTTACTAATTCCGTGGCCTTTATGATCTTTAAAATCTCAGCCTGGAAAACCCTTCATTCGTGGGTGAGTTTGAAAGTTTTAGGAACCTTAGCTCCATTACGGAGCCTATCGGATTTTACCCAAAAGTGTTCATGAGATATTAATAATGAAAATCGATTTTCGTCATAAAGCACAGTTCAAAAAATATGTCGAATAAGGTTTTTTTGGCGGTTGTGGCTCAATATGTGTCTGCATGATTTTTGATTATTTCACAGTTATATTTTTTATATTATAATACAAATCTACTGCATACTCTTAGGTGTCATTGCGAAAAAATAGCTTTGAAAATATTTATGTTTTCAGGAATTTTAAAATAAAAATCTCTTGATTATTAACAAAGCACACACAAACACACAAAATGCTGCATAGCTTTAGGATGTGTTTAATAAACAAAATTATTGCATAGTTCATTTGTGAACTAATTTGTGTGTTATGCACTTTAAATTGAAATATATTGTACATTTTTATATTAAATACATATTCATGAAACTAATGTAGAAATATGAATAAATAAAACTAATATAAAATATTGAATTCAAATAGTCATATAAAGTATATGTAAGATATAGCCCACCATAGAAAGCATGGCCTTAAGAATGTAAATGAAGTTACAAGGTTGATATGAATATGGTCCTGCTAATCGCGATTACTTGTAAATGTATTTGTAATGAAATTGAAATGCTTTTCACTAAAATGAATGAACCAAACCAATAGATGTTCTCTGATTCGAAAAGTTAGGAAGCCGTAAACACAAATACACGAATATACTTCTTGTAATGATTAACAAGAGTAGAAAATTAACAACTCTTTGAAATACGTAATTTAATTAATTCTGTGGTTTTCATTAATAACAGCGTATGTCCAAAAGTCCAATTTCTTCAGTAGAGCTCTGGCTCTACTGCTTGAATATGTAATGCTAAAAGGTAGAAGCTGTGATGTTGTTTTAGAAAAACATGATGTACATGCGTCCATATTTTTAAAAAATTTCTTAAATTTTTTTTAAAAAGCATAGAAATATATAAGATACGTTGTTATCAATGCAAACCACAGAATTACTTTCTTACATTTTGTAACTAAAAAATCTTTTAAAGGGACTTTTTTAACCCTGACATTTTTTCAAAACAAAATTGTCTTACTCCGAACTTTTTTAAAACAAAATATAATAAAAAAATAAGTTTTCTTACCTGCAAAACTTCTTACTCCCAATTTTTTTAAGCAACATTTTCTTACTCCGAAATTTTTAAATCTAAATGTTCCTACTGCGAATTTTTTCTCCAAGCAAAATTTTCTACACCTAGTATTTTTTAGGAGAATTTTTTTTCTTAGATTAAAAATGAAATTCGAAGTATACAATTTTGCTTTAAAAAACTTCAAAAGTTAAAAATATGGCTTTAAAATATCTAACAATTTTTTTTTAAATTTAAGTTATAGAAACTTTTGCATTGAGAAACAATTCGGAGTAAGAAATATGTTTAAAAAGAAATTTTTGAACTCCGAAGTTTTTTTTAAGCAAAATTTTCTTCCTCCGGATTTTCAAAACAATATTTTCTTTCTCTGAATCCTGCTTAGTGCAAAATTTGCTCACTCCATAATTTAAAAAAATTTTTTTTTGCTTACTCTGAATTTTTTAAATTTTCTAACTGATTTTTTTTAAGGCGAATTCCTTTAACGTCAAATTTTTTAAAACGAAATATTCTTACTTCGAACTCATTTAAATCAAAACTGTTTTACTCCGAACTTTTTTTAACGAAATCTTATTACTCCGAATTTAATTAAGGTATATCTCTTTTACTCCGAATTGCAATTTTTATTTTTAATATTAACTGAACAATACGAATTCTTTCCAACAATTTTTCATTATGGTAAAAATTTTGCTGCAAAATTTTTTTTAGGATTTTATATTTAATTTGTTTATTTTTTTTACTCCGAAGCCTTTTCAAAGCAAAATTTTCTTGCTGCAAATTTTTTAAAACAAGATTTTTCCTTCGCTGAATTTCATCTGGAGCAAAATTTTCCTACTGAGCATTATTCTATAAAAGAAGATCGGTTACTCCGAAATTATTGAATTTACTTACTTAAAGTTTTTTAAACGAAATTTTCTCATTACGAACTCATTTAAAGCAAATCTGTTTAACTCCGAATTGCGATTTGTAACAATATAATATGCACAATACAAATTCTTTGCAAAATGTTTCCGTTATGGCTAAAATTTTACAGCAGAGATTTTTTTATTATTTTGTGATTCGATAAGCGTGGACCCGCCCATTTATTTCAATTCGGGGCGGTGTCATTTTTAGAGTTCAGAATGTGTGCCAAGTTTCTTAGGAAATGGCTAAGTTGGAACTCGCCAAATGTAGTATTACAATTTAATGGGAGTGTCGCCGCCCACTTTTTAAGCTTACATTTAATCCATTATAAAAACCTAAGGTATATGTATACCAACATTTGTAGCAGTCGAATAAATAAAATTATATAAAGTCTGAGAAAAAATTTAATAGGCGTGCTACCGCCCTTTTTTGACAGTGTAACCAAATGAAAGCTATATTATTTTAGACTAAATAAGGAATATTTGAAAAAGGTTCAAAAATTATGGAGTTATGAGGCAGCGCACATAAGAAACAGCCGACTTTTTAACCTCCTACTTTATTAAAACGGTTAAAATATAACAAAATGTTGCCTACTTTTAGGTAAATATAAAAACTTGTTTCATTGTTGCTGTTGTTTATTAAAATTATTGCTTCAATGGCATACCACCGACATTATTTTATTTCTTAATGCGTTTTGTTTTTTGTTTTTTTTTTGTAATCATTAGACATTTTTCCAGTAATCTGCTTAACTTACAAAAACATTTCCATTTTACTAAATATACACACTACAATAATAACGACAACAACAACAACAATAGCATCATTTAGATGGGGGAAAAAGCAACAAGAAACAACTACATTATAAAACTCATGTCTAGCATGTAGACCAGGCATTAGTAGTTTAAAGTACATAAAACGTATGTACCTAAAAGTATGCAGCAATACAGGTAAACAGAATGCAGAATGCTGGAGCAGAGACATGGAGCAAAGTATTTAAGGCTATTCGGAGTACGACCACAAAAACATATATTATTTTGTGGTTACAATAGATCAACTTGTTTATGCCTTATTCCGCATCATGAGCCACCGCACAACAAGTTATTATGAGCATGAGTTTCATTTAAAACATCTTTGGCTTGGCCACAAACTCAAACTGGACTAAATAGAGTTTTACATCAAGATAAAATGCCTGCATGTGTAACAGATACAGATACAGCCAGCCTTGGCTGCCTTTTCACTATCCTTTTTTAAAGTTTTTTGTTGTGCCAGGATCTGGCAAAAAGATGGCAGAAGACAGAAATCTTTATATTAACATTAAATGATAAGGCTAATGAAGAAGTTGCTCAGACCTTATTACCATCGACCATGGTGATATGGTTTTATTTATTTATTTCTTTTTTCTTTTTTTATATTATTTTTTACTTATTTTTCATTTCTAAGTTCCTTTTTTATTCCTTTATTTGCCCTTTTATACAAGTTTAGTGTATGAGCCAGTATATTTTAAGTTCTTGTGTTGTTGAGTTGAGTTGAGATTATCATTGAAATCAGTAGGATTTTATAAGAAAAGGTTTTAAGAATTGTACAAGCACTTTTAAACAAGTTATTGTCTTGTTAAGAAAAAAGAAAAATAATAATACAAAAAGCAAAATGTTAAAAAACGTATTTATTCAATATGGTAACAGGTAAATTAGTAAGCAGTGGACGAGAGATTTTACGATAAATTAAAAGACTTATTATTATTATTAACAGCATAATCATGCTTTATTTTGCAAAATTAAATTGGGAGAATTTATTGAATTGATGCTTAAGTTTTTTCTCTGCTTTAAAAGAGTGATTTAAATATTTTGTTATAGATTTCAGTAAAATTTACATAATGACGTGCGTAGGATGAGAAATAAGCAACATATGAACTTTCAGAGTTCATGGTCTTTCGAATCGTATTTTTTTCTTAACCCTTGCTGAGCAGCAGCAAATTGTCGAAAATAATTATCAAAACTTTAATAAAAAAAAACTAATTTTCTGACAACCACAAATAAAGACAAATATAGAATTTATGGTCCTTCGAACCTTAAGGAGGATTTAGATATCATAATTAAAAGCAGCCAACTTGTGCAGCAATAATGAAAAAGAAGGTTTCTGCTTTTTATTACTCCTTAGACATAGAAGTTGTGCGTCATGATTATGCCAGTATTAATGGTCCTTCGAACAATTTTATAAGTCCCGGCTTACACAAGGCAAGTTTAGCTTATCAACTTTTTAGTTCATTATATTGGGAGGAGAATATAATGACAGCTTTTTTTTATGATATACTCCTCTCTCTCTACCTTCCATAAACATAAAAGTTGCTAAACTAAAATTGCAGTGCATGAACCCACTGCAAGGGATGTCTCAGCCCCCTTAAAAACTTACTAATTTACTTTGTAGAAACAATGTATATGTAGTACTTAATTTAAATATACGATTTAGGAAATCATTTCTTAAAAAAATAATATTGAGCAAGTGTAAGCCTTCACGTTTATGTCACGCATTGAATGGAGTAGTAAAATTTCTTATAGTGGCTGTCTTGGCTGGCAGACTCCGTGGTAGCTGCCAATTTGTGGTAAACATACTTTTTGTAACCGCCTATCAAGCCGTTTTATTGCCATAAGCTTTATAATAGAACTATCATCACCTCAGCGTTTTAATCAGGACTGGGTGGGCGGCCAAATTATGTCATCTCTTCACAAGAAGATCTTTTCAGGAAAGTCCAACATTAACTGAATTTTGTTTTTGAGTTGTTCAAGCTAGTCAAGCCTCTGACTGGCATCCAACGGCCTTAATTCTTGTACAACTGAATTTCGTAGGATTTAACTAATGTAGTGCTGGTCCTCTCATTAAGTTTTAAATTTTTTTTACGAATGAGAGGTATTCTTGGCGCATCACATAACATTCACATTCACACAATCACATTGTGGGATGCAAGCATTCTTATGGTGATTTTTGTTACCCAACAAAAAGTGTTGCCTGATTTTAGAAAGTTTTGTTACATGCCTAATTCTAATCTTGAGAATGAAATATATCTCCAGCCATTCAAAACTCCAAGTAAATTCGTGTATAAAAGTTTGTGTGCAAAATACTTGACAAGTTTTTAGTCCTTACATTTTAAAACCACAAGGAAGCTAAATATGTAAGCATGCAAGGAAAACAAACTAAAGCATACTTTTGAGAGCTCGAATAACAAGTGGTTGTGGATTTGCTCACACACACACACACACACACACACTCAAAAAACAGGCACCACATTTAAATGACAAGCCGACACACACACATGCACAATAACTTATACATACATATGTGTGTGTGTGCTTAGTTTTTAATTTTTGCTTATATGCTCTAACTAAATGCAAATATTTAAAGCATATGTTAAGGCGTTGTGTTAGTTAAATTGTTACTGACAATTTGTGTCTCTTAATGTAATAATGGCATGTTTTAACTAAGCTGCAAATGAAATGTGTATTTAAATAATAATATTGCAAGGTGTATACAGGAAATCCACGTCTACCTGACAAACTGCTTAAGACAATTAAATAATTTAGAATTTATGCAATTTTAAAAGTTTTAACAAGTTGTGTAGCAAATAAGGGGCTTTTGTGGAAGAACAACTTTTATGACTTGGTAAAAACCAGTAATTTTTTTTTTTGTTTAAAAGAGTCAAATTTTAAAGGACAGTCTTTGAGATATTATTATAATAGAGAACTCAAACAAAACAAATTCAATTTTGCACTCCACTGCTTGCTTTGTTGAGCCATATTACTATCTTCTGGCGTCATGGCCAACAAAACAAAGGCTGAAATATATCTTATAAATATTCTTCGATATTAACCCATCGATTGTGTTTAATACAGAACTCCTTAAGAAATTTTCTAATGATGCTCTGAAGAGTAACAATAACAAAAAACACTAATTTTTTAAGTATTACTTTTATAACTCACTTTCTGGCACGCTCGTCTTTTAATCTTGGAATGCTTAACATGCAAATCCTAAAAAATATTCTCATGTTTATTTGAAGAGTAAAATCCTAACAGTTTTACACTTTGTTTATCTTTCTTCAAGCTTTTTGGAAACACTCTCCTTTTAATCTTGAAATGTTTCATTGACGATGTTTAAAAATGTTTGACTAATTTGGAATTTTCGCTTGTTATATTATTAAGCACTATCTTTATGCATTTCGTTCGTGCTTTAGGAACTCATCAGTACACTTTAACCCAAAGTTTTTGAAATAAGATGAAAAACTGCATTTTGCTCATTTACTCAAACAACGACATAACTCAATAAACAAAATTTTTGACTTAGTGATGCAGAATTCATCCTCATATCGTTCTGCATGTTGTGTAAAAATTTCTGACAAATATCTTCTTTACTCAACTCTTGAGAGGAAAATTAAATTTCCTTCTTCCATTAAGTTGTGTGCAAATTTAAAACTTTAACTATTTTACTGAGAATCACAATAATTTTGTATATGTGACCTGCTCCACGAAAAGGGACCTCTGCGTCGAAAAGAAGTTATTGAGAAAAACGCGTTTAAAAAAAGCGCTTCGTTTTTCCGTGTTTTGCGCATGGTTATGCAACTCTTCCTTCAACCTGATCATCTGGCGATGTATTTCGACTCTCTGGTACTTTGTACGATGTTCACTATGCAGTGTTGCTTCTATGAAAATTATTTCTAACAGTTAAAAACCTGTTTTTGCTAATTTTGTTTTCAAAATTGCTAGAGCTGTTTTATTCTATTATTTATTATTATTTAATTTATCTATTATTTAATTAATTTCAGGTTAAAATTTGCATTTTTCCTATAAGAATCACTCAAAAAGTAAAAAAAAATTTTTCGGCGCAGAGGTCCCTTTTCGTGGAGCAGGTCACATATATTATTTTATTTATTAAAGACTGAGTGTCAAATAAATAAACTTCGGTATTTTTTATATTTTTACATTTGTATATCTATATTTATAAGAATAACATGGATGCGTATACAAAAGAATCTGCCCGTGTAACAGTTTCGTGGCAAAAATTTATCATATATTCACAAAATCTCTAACCTTAATTATTTTCAAAATCTTATTTCTTTTTTTTAATTAAATATTTGCAAAAATAAACTGTCTAAAATAGTTTTCTTTTTATTAGGTTATTTTTATATTTTTTTTTTTGCCAATTACTGATTTGTAACTACATATTGTTTAGTTTTTAAATATTTATTTGAATATTTAGTTTCTAATTTGTCTTTTATTCTTTCATGTTTTAATTTACTCAATATTTTATTTTTTTTTATTAAAATTGTTATTTACCAATTTTTGTTTTTTCGATAACACTTTATGCCTTTTTATTATGCAAAATGCAACTAAATAAAATTATTTAATTGTTCAATTTATTTGCATACCTTTTTTGTTGTGTGGAATTTTGTTTTGTTTTGGTTTATATTTTTATTTATTTTATTGAATAAAATCATGGCAAACTCTGGGGATTAAGTTGTCTAATGTTGCCAGATAGTTTCTTTTTACAAAATCAGTAAAATGGAATGAAAAAGAAAATTTTGCAAAATCGTTACTTCATTTTAAATATCATCATAGTTCTATTAAAAAAGCAGCAAACAAAGCTTAAGCGATATAATTTATAGAATTTAATTTTTTAACGGAAATCGATTATTTACGAGCGTAGATACTGGATTTTCATCAAAAATTGAAGTTCAAAAAAATATGTCGTTTAAGTATTTTTGGTGGTTATGACTCGATATGTTTTATTTCGTTTAAGAAAATCTTTCACGTTAAGGAAACCTTTCAGTGACTCGTTTTTATACCCTTTACTAAAAATGTTAAAGGGTATATACAGGTTTGTCATTCCGTGTGAAATTTTCACAATATTACTATGCGACACATAAAGTATATTCTAGTACATTCTTCGTCCTTATGCATTGTGAGAACGAATAAGCGATGTCCGTCTGTCCGTCCGTCTGACTGTACGTACGTGAAATAGTTTTTCCGAAGTTCCCAGAAAAGCTAGAGACTTCGGTTTTGAGCTGATGTATCAGATATGGTCCGTACTAGACTGGTATTGAAAATCATATGGTTTCAGAGCTGGAAAGTTTAAACTTTTTTTTGGCCACATAAAAGTAACCAGCTGAAACTAATTTTTGTTTTTTTTTGGAATTTAAAACTATTTTGTATTTCAGTTAGATTCAAATTGGTATAAGAAATCAAAATTAATCGAAAAAATGATTCCAGGGTTGGAAAATTTAATTTTTTTTGGTATACAACAGTAACAATTTTTTTTTCTTTTTTTTATAAATTAAACACATTTTATATTTAGAGAAAAATATTTTACTAAAAGAAACTAACAGGATGACTTCAGGGTTGGAAAATTTAAATTTTTGACATATAAACCAGGCCAATTTAATTAAAAATAATTGAATGGTTTAGAAAAAAAAGATTGGTAAACAAAATTATAAAAAATAAAAAGCATTGCTTCGGAGCTGGAAAACTTGAACTTTTTTTCAAGAAATTTATTATTCGATATTTTGTCATAATAAAACTAATTTTTTTCTTTGTTAATTAAATACATATTTTCCATATTAAAAAACAAATACATTAGTATTAAAAGTCAGAAAATTAAAAAAAAAATATAGTTCCACTTTTTTTCGGTATATAAAAGAAACTAAATAAATTTATTTATTTTTTCTTTTTTATTAAAAATATTTTATATATTAGAAAAGTCTTTACTCAATTTTTACATGAAAATATGATTTAACCATAAGAATTGGCACTTATTAGTCCTAAGAAGTTTTGTGATATGTTACATATTATGCACAAATGCAATTAGTTTAAGATAAGCCGCAAGTCATAGTACTATAACTTCCTGAAAAACCTCACAAATATATTGAGATTTTTAACAGGATTACTTTTGAATATGCATGTTGCGCAGGTACCATTTACTTAAAATCAGCCTATCTCGGCTTAAGCACTTTTTTGTTTTTGCCATAGATATATTTGACAATAAAATTTGTTTTTATATGAAACTTTTTTTTATATAAATTTTTATGAAATAATAATAAAAAAACTAAGCAGAAAATCGTCAAAAGTACAATTTCAATCGCTAAAAATATTTGTCATCCAAATTCAAAACCTTTGAATTATTATTATTAATATAAGAAAAACTATCACAATCGAATTATTTCTTATTTATTAAAAAAAAACCTTTTCAACAAAGGAATTCTCCTGAATTATCAAAAAAAAATTTTAGTTCAATTAAAAAAATGCCTTAAAAATCGCGAATATATTTATTTATTAAAAAAAAATTACCATTTAGACGCCACGACGAGAAATCACAAATTTCTGGCAGCCCTGGTTGGATATCGTTACCTTAATATAGAAACGTCCTAACTCACAAATTTTTTTTTATGGAATTTTTTGCATATAAAGATCGATTAGAGGAGCATTTAATGAAATACGAAAAAATAGATTTGAAAAAAATAATAATTAGGGCGTTTCAATATTAAGTAACGATATTTAGAATCTAAGATTTAGATGCACAAATTGAATTAAAAAGAAATAAAATTTTATTAAAAAAGAACACTAGACCATTTATACAAGCTTAATAAAACAAATATATAATGTAAAATAGAAAACAAAAAATACTGCTTTCAAACAAAACAAGCAAACCAAAGAAAAAGTAGTTAGTAAAATTAGTTGAAATTTTTAAGTGATTGTAGTTTTTATTTAACAAATAAAAAAAAAGAACAAGAAAAAACTAAGCAAACAAAAGCACAACATGACCACAAAAATTATGCATTATCAGAAATATTTTTGGTAAGGCAATTTGTGAATACATACACACATACATGCCTGCATACATACATAATATAAACAACTAACATCAAGTGTTTGTTAAGTCAATATAAAAAAATAAAATTTATTTTGCTCTTAAAGAAATTTTTAATTTTGGGAAACTTAATATTTCTAAAACTTAAGCCTAAGCTATTCTATTAGATATAAATATTTGGCTGCAATAGTTTGGATAATCCCTTTTTGCTAAGCTAATATTCTTTTATGAACTCCTTTTTATGTGTTCCCCACCCACTCTCTGCTAATATTAACATAGACATACAAAGGAGTTGTAGTGAAAGCTGCACAGTGGTCCCCTTAGGCATAATAAGAGATTGATTGATATGCCACTCTGTGTAGCACAAACGAAAAGGGATCTTCCAGTCGTAGGCTTTATTTGGAAAGCAATAAAATATATTTGGTACAACGCCTCCCTTTTATTTTTCTTATACTTCTTTTTACTTAAAGCTTGTGCAGCACATAAATTCAAGTTGTACAGAGCCAAAGGCGTTGGGTAACAAAATTTATAAAAGCCAACATGAAAGTAAAATTAAATTGCTACAACTTTCGAAATAAAAGCTAAATAAAAGCAAATATTAAAGTAAATGTTTTACATAGAGAAAAAAATTAAGTAAATCTTAAAAAAGCACCAAGCAATGTAAGGCAATTAAATAAAATTAAAAAAAAAAAAATTTTTTAAATGTCGAGAAAAAAAATTATGAATGTGTAAATCCAAAAATTGCACCAAACAAAAATGTAAATCAATTAAATAAAAATTAATTATACAGTTTCTTAATATAAGGTTACTAAAGAATATTTTACTCTTCCATCCCCAATAAAAAACATTACAGGAAATTTTACAGTAAATGGTTTTTCGAGCAGTATTTTAAATTTTATTTTAAACAAATCTTATATAGCAACACCAAACTATCAAAATGATTATCAATACTGCTTAATTTTTAATTTTTTTTGTAAACAACCAGTGCAATTTATAGTCATTGGAAGCCTGTAGAACATTTGTGCCGATTCGAGACCTAAATCAATTTTTTTTGTCATAAAAAAAACTTCAGCAATATGGTGCAGCAGTTGATATATAGAATAGAAAGCAAGTCAATTTTTAAATCTTTATTCATATATATTTTGGTCAAAGAACGAAGCTAAAAAAATAACCGGCAAAAAAAATCCGATTTTTATATTCCAATTTTTTAACAGATTTTATTATTCTTTTCAATTTTTATTTTGCAAAGATAAGAAGAGTATTTGAAGGATTAGAAACGATTTCTTTATTAAAACATTAATTTGTGAAATAATATAATCTGTTGTAGGACCTCCTGGTGACATCATTAATTGCAGCAGGCCCTTCGTTCGCCTCACTACGAACGGTTGCACCGATTTCACTAATTTTTTCTTTTAAATATTTGTCATAACCCAATCTAGGTTTTTAAGGCGATAAAAATTAACCACGCTCGCTTTTTTCATTTATCTAAAATCGGAGAATGGCAGCATCAATTTCTTAAATTTACTTCATTGAGCTTATATAAGCTGTCAAAAAAGAAAAATTCGAAATAAAATAAGTGGGAGTGATGCCTCCTACATGAAATTTTTTATATTTTGGAATATTTTTGCATCTAGTGCAGCAAGAAACAATTCTTATAATGTGTGTTGTCTTAGAAAAAAAAAAGCCGAAATTGCACATGAGGGTGTGGTACCTCCCATAAGTAGAAAATGTTTACCTAGAGATACGTTGCAAAATAACATAGGGCGATCATTTAAATTCTGTTGGTATTGTGATTTGCCTCTGGAAAAAATTTCAAAATTTCAAAAGCAGCCGAAGTTTTTATTTGTCTTCAAAAACTATACATATTATCTTACTGATCTTACTGATTTGCTTATTATTAGTATGCTGGTACTCATGGTCTAGAAGGAACAATTGCCTTTTACTTGTTCAATATTCGTAGTTGTTGTGGCCTTTCCCACATAGAAGCAATATTTGCATAAAGATATCTTGGAAGCCAAAATAGTAAAAATGTTGAAATTTTTTCATAACGAGAATAGTATTATAAGAAGGAATAAATATTGGAGCAAAATGTGTGTCACTTCCCAAATAAATTAAATATTAATTTTTTAATATCTTTGTATCTACAACAAGCACAAACTTAAAATTTCGCTGATTCTGCTGATGATACAAAATAATCTGGATATTGAGCAAGTGAGCAAGAAAAAATCTATTTAAAGAAATGTATTGGAATTTTGAAACTCTTAAAGAGGAGAATTTTATTCTACAACCAGCGAGGCGATTAGCTTATCGGCGGAAAAAATGCAGGATCTATTGTGGGAATCGAACACATGGCCTCTGTAAAGGTTGCACCGAAAGCGTGGCACTTCTAATATATATAAAAAAAAATTTTATCTTAAAGGTAGGATCACACGATTGCCGCAAATACACCAATCTGACCCAATTTTTATTGTGGTGAATTGGTGCACAATAATAGAATTGTCCCAATCAAATACGTTGCAGTCACATGATTGCCCCAGTTTTTAAAAATTTTATTGCCACAAATTTTCGAAGAATGAATTTGTGGCAATAATTGCCGCATCCTAGTCATGGTCTAACTTGCGCCAACACAAACAAACAGCTGTCGTGGTAGTTTTTAGTTTGTTTTGTTTTACGTGCAAATAGTTTTCTTTTAAAAATAAATACTTTTTTTCTGTTTTATTCGTTTAAAAGAAATAAAATTGTCTCTGCTGTATATTTTGTGCTCATTAAATATACAAAGCAGAGTCGATTTTCGTTCTTTTAAACGAATAAAAGCTAAATATATGGGTTAAAGATTGGATCACAGTTCCATGTTAACGTTTCAAATAAGTTATAATTATACATAAAGTAAGTTGAAGTTTACAGTACTTACGAAAACACTTCAAAAATTGTCGCGTATTGGCCTCTTTGATTGCGGCTTGAGAACACAATAAATATTGGTGCATTTTTAGGATTTTTATTGGGGCATGGTTGTCTATCAATTGTTCACACGATTGCCGCACCAGAGTTGCATTTGATTGCGTCAAATCACCACAATATTGTTCTCGATTGTCGTATGGGACAAAAAATTGTGAAATCACACGATTGGCATATAAAATGGAGCAATAATTGGTACATTGCGTCAATCGTGTGATCCTACCTTAAAACGTATATGGGGTGTTGCGAAGCACACAGAGTTTTAGCTAGTGGATAATAAATTATCCCAATTTGTTTTCTTTAAAAAATCATTCAACTTATGATAATTTGACTTTTTTAAAAACCGAGAGAGAGCGAGAGAGAGAGAGTTGTTATAATTGCCCTTTAAGTGGGCTAGGGAATGTTTTAATTATTAATTTATTAGAGAATTATGAATATTTAAGTTTCTTCTTTCCTTATCTTTACAAATTTGGGGGCTGTGCAATTTCTGATTAATTACTTTACCTAAAGAAATTATTGTCTTATATAAAAAAATTATTAAATTATTATTGTCTTTATATTAAAAAAAGTCTAAATGAAAAAGAAATTAGAATTAAATATGCCATTTATTTTGCCACAAAAAGTAATGCTCAAAAAATTTTTAAAGGATAGTAAACGAAACGAAGAGAAAAGAATTTGAAACATAGTCTCAGAAGAAAAAAAATTTACTCCTAATGATGACAATAAAAAAGTACGTACGTATGCTTATATGCACAAGCCAATTGAACGAAAAAGACATCAACAAAATTGATTGATAGAAAGAAAACAACAAAAGAAAAATAAATAAAAAACCCATGAAATACAACCGCAAACTTCCAGCCATAAAAACAAACACAATGTGTGTGTGTTTTATTTTTAGTTTGCTTACAACTAAAAGTATGCTTTACTTTTCCCGCTAACGGTTTGCTTTATTGACAATTTGACAAGAACAATAAGAGGATATGGAAATGGTGCAGCTGGTATTTAAAAGCAATTTAAATGAATACGATTTGTGTTTTAATCAAATTAAATGCTAATAATATACACAAAAAAAAAAGAATAATGAATGAAGAAAATGAATATTGAATGGCAGCAGCTTCTTTTTTTGGAAATAGTCTTACTTTTTTGAAATGATTGAAATTATAATTCAATAAAGGAAGGCAGGCAGACAGGCAGGCATTGATTTAAAAACACTCAGAAAACAAAAATATAATAACGTAATACAATCTTCAATTTGTTTTTAAATTTCAAACTCATGACAATTCATGTCAAGTTTTTCCATTATTTGGCGCATTTTTTCAATTTTATAATTTTATTAGGACACAAAGATCTGAAAATATTTCGCATATAAAAGAGAATCTTGTAGTATTTTGTTAATACAATTTTTAGAATATTTTCATGTTTATGGCGCGAAAGCGTGAAATGAATTGTCAAAAAAATTGTAAATCTTTTATTTTCAAAAAAAAAAAAGAAAAAAAAAATTCCAACAATACCAGTCAGTCACCTAACAGAATACCCATTTACCCAC
The DNA here is from genome assembly GCA_936439885.1 of Nowickia ferox. Taxonomy (NCBI): domain Eukaryota; kingdom Metazoa; phylum Arthropoda; class Insecta; order Diptera; family Tachinidae; genus Nowickia; species Nowickia ferox. The sequence goes on along the minus strand of OW387023.1, from coordinate 14,046,499 downwards.
CAAAAGAACATTAAAATACAAATTCAAGTAACTGAATTGTAATGAAACAACATCATCACCCCCACCAACAGCAAAGAAAGCAAGTGAGAGCGAGTGGCAGGGAGAGAGGTATGGGTAGAGAAAAAAGCAAATTTACATTTTAGATTTGGAAAATTATCGAAGCAGAAAATTTTTATTGACAGCGAAATATCTGGCAAACTTAACACGCCTTAACACTACAAAACATTATGGCCAGAATTTCGTTGATATTTCAACAGCACACAGCCATACATAAACACACACACACACACACACAATCAGCAAAATAATAAGAAAAAGCGACACAAAAAAATTATAATTTTGATTATTTGTATGATGATGACTGACTGCAGCTTTAAAGTTCTTGAGGAAAACAAAGTTCTTAAAGCTCTCAAGCTTAACGGGCTTGCTTATCATCCGTAATTTATGCAATAATAATTTACTTATAACTCGCACATTTTGTTTAATATTAAAATGGGTAAATCGTCTTGCCTTTATGAAGCGAATGAAAGCCACCACCACCTTTTCCATTTCACTTCATGTGACACTTCTTGATGGGCAACACGAAAAAGGATTATCTCATGTAAATAATATTATGTTTAAAGTTAAGGCACAAAACGTTGAAGCTTGAAGATTTAAGGAAAAAATCTTGACAAATGATTTTTTCAAAAAAAAAAAAAAAAAGAAAACTAAAGCACAGGAAAAATTCCTGTAGAAATAAAATTTTACATTTACTCCTTGTTACTTTATCAGAAAATTTTTATCTTTCCTTGCCCAACTCCGCTGAATACAAATGCTGTTTTTCAAGCAGAAAAGTATTGATAAAAAAAAATTAAGTTATAATTCAGACTTTGCTGAAAAGCTTAAAGTTTTTAAAGCTTAACACAAATAAAATAGAAAAATTTATTTTTAGTTGTTATCGTTGTTTAATATAATATTTAAATTTTATTAAATCATTAATTGGTTAAAATTTTCATTATTTGAAGAATTTAATTCAGCAAAGTGCGATTTTGACTCTCACATGAGGAGTTCCGTACGGACGCCACAGATGTAATACCACAGGAGCATTAGCCTTAAGCAAGTTGGGAAGTTTTTTTTTTTGATTTGTGGTTTAAGTCTACTGATGATATGACTAAGCAGCAAGGAAATTCATCTAGACGAGCTTAAGCCACCACAAAAAAATTTTTTTTTAAATTAATAAATAAATACCTCAGAAAGTTTTTAAAGTTTCAAAAGAAAACTGGTCAAACTGAAATTTTTCTTAACGTTTTGCAGCTCTTCCCTTGAAATTGTTGGCAATTGGTTCCACGGTGCACTGTTGCTTTTCTATGCTGTGACAAAAGCCAGTATCAGTTAATAAATAACTGATGCCTGATATTATTGCTTCATTGTTATTTGACTGCTTATTACAGCGTAATATTGTTGCTGTTGTCGTTTGTGAGGCATTCACTTCTTTTATTTTTCGCTTCATCACCGACCACATAAAAATAAAACTTAACGAATTGTGAAAATATTTAACGTGTTAAAATTTAAGAGTTCCCTTTATACCTCACCCTCTCCCTCCCCCTACCCCGCTCAAATGCATTCAGAAAAACGTTACAGCACCTTTAACGCAAGCAAAGAAAATCAAAAAGTGTAAAAAATTTACACGCTGACAACAATAACACAAGCAGAAGAAACAAAAACCCTAAACAACGAACCAAAAAATAAAACACTAAACCAAAAAAATTCACCGAAAACGAGTTAACCAAATAAAATATTAAAGGTAATATAAAGTTAAGAAATAATGCAAAATATGTTAACAAATCTCATAAATATTTAATGGGATGAATGGCAGCGACATATTTTTATGGGTTTATCTTACTCCCCCGAATTTTGTTTAGCTTTAAGGGAGTAAGAATTGGTTTCACAATATTTTTACTGAGGACCTTTAAAAAGAGAGAGAGAGAATGCTGTGAACAGAAAATGTATTTTTGCCATCAGCTCATTAATCTTGTAATAAATTTTAAATAAAATTTTTATAAAGTTACTTTTAGTTAGTCTCTATTTTAAAAGTAAAACTATGTTAACTCTTCCCTGTTCGTTGCGTTAAAGGAAACAACAGGCAAGTTTTAAGTTAATGAATGAAAACATATAGAGAAAGAAGTAAATAAGTTTTTCTTTTCCTTCACAACATCAGAACACAGTGGACATGCAGAGGTTTTTTTTGTGAACAATAAAAATGATATATTCTTAAAACGGTACTTTTTTTAACATGCAGTTTGCAAAACGGCAATTCAAAACATAATCTCTCTTTAAAAACGAGTTTTTTGAGACTTAAGAAAAAACACATATCTTTTGTAAAAAAATACCTTTTGTTATATAAGTACCTTTCTAAAAAGAACTTTTGTAAAATGAGTACTTTTTTTAAAAAAAATTCTTTTGTAAAAAAGAACCTCTTGCAAAAAAGTACTTTTTGTAAAAAAAAGTACCTTTTGTAAATAAGTATCTTTTGTAAAAAAGTACCTTTTGTAAATAAGTATCTTTTGTAAAAAAGTACCTTTTGTAAATAAGTATCTTTTGTAAAAAAGTACCTTTTGTAAAAAAGTATCTTTTGTATAAAAAGTACCTTTTGTAAAAAAGTACCTTTTGTAAAAAAGTACCTTTAGTAAAAAAGTACCTTTTGTAAAAAAGTACCTTTTGTAAGAAAGCACCTTTTGTAAAAAAGTACCTTTTGTAAAAAATACCTTCTGTAAAAAAGTACCTTTTGTAAAAAAGTACCTTTTGTAAAAAAGTACCTTTTGTAAAAAAGTACCCTTTGTAAAAAAGTATCTTTTGTAAAAAAGTACCTTTTGTAAAAAAAAATTTTGTAAAAAAATACCTTGTGTAAAATAGCACCTTATATTAAAAATAAAGTTGCTTTTCTTATATTTTATTTGGAGTTGTTTTTTGAAGTCCACAAAACGAACCCTGAAAATCGATTTGAAAAAGACTTTACGTGGCAGTATATACATACATACATATATGACCTTAAACTTCGTTATATTCTTCATGCTATAAATTCGATTTATTTTGCTTCTTTTACACCACTGTCTCCTTTCTTGGTGTAGTTTGATCTGTTTTCAATTCTTTACAAATGCTTGCATATGCGTGTATGTGGGTGTGTGTTTGTGTGTATGCTTGTGTATGTGTTTAAGCAAGAGTGATTATATGAGCGTGTTGTTCGAGCAAAAGTATGTGAAACTTTTTTAGTGAAAAATTGTGTAAAATAAAGTACTCATATAAGGAAACTTTATACTTTGTAGGTAGTCGTTGTTTTTCAGCAATTTTTTATTTAATTTTCTTTTCAAATAAATTTGTTTTTTTTCGTGCCTGTTTTTGTAATACAACAGAGCAGTTTTTTCCTCGGCAATAGCAATATATTTGCTATAAATATATTAAGTATTGCATTGTAATAAAATGTAAGCTGTTGTTGTTGTGAGGAGGGAGGTAGCTAAACTGTTTGGTGAAATAAGAATATATGGAAAGATATTAATGCGAGTGTGGTTCAGTATAGTGAATAAATTATTTAATGAGTTATTATGGCTTTACAGAACTTTTTGTTTGGAAAAATTAACTAAGTATAGTAAATTCGATATGTTTGTTTCCTATGTTTTTTTAAGAAACTAATATACTTGGTTATGCCATCCACAAAATAGTTAATATAGAAATAGGAGCAGCAACAATAAAAAAGTATGTTTTCCAGTTGTAATTTATGTAATAAATAAGTTGTTTATCAACAATAGAGGTACAAGTATTTCATGAATGGGAGAAATTGGCTTGCAAACTTAAGGAAACTTTTTTATAAAAATTGATGTTGTGAAGCTGGGACTTTATAAACCATTTTGTCTACAGTCTGCCTAGAACTCCTTGGTTCCTCTTCTTAGGTATTCCGCAGCTGCAAAAGCGAAAGTTTTAAAGGTTTTTTTTTGCCAATTCTGAACAAGCTGAGCTTAAGAGCTCTTAGAATAACAAATTTTTCTATAGTATTTCAGCAATAAATTTCTAAGTCTTTGTAAGTATATCCTGACATTTTTAGCGTTGTTTTTAAAAGTGAAATATTGTCCTTTTTTAATTCTTTGGCTATTATTTTACCAAAAATAAATCTCCTTTTTAAATTCCCCTATTTAAATTAATGTAATGAAAATAATACGATATGAATATTAAAAAATAAACATAATGCTTAAAAAGTTTTTTAAGTATTATGAGATTTTACAATTGTTTCATATCCTAAAAAAAGACTGTAAGATGATTTTTTTTGTTCGATGTAAAAAAACTCTTTGTATAGTTTGTTTAAGTTTTCTTATTTTTTTTTTTAAGATTTATCCAGCCATGCTCGATTTAATTTATTGTTTTATATAAATCTTTTATACATTAAACCCCTAAACTATATTTAATATGATGCGCTTGGAAATATTCCATAATAAGGATTATTAAAAAGGAAAATATTAATAAATAAAGCATATTACATATAGGAATAAAAAAAGAGCGTATGAGCAATGCGATCTTTAAAACAAAATATTACTCATACGCCCTTAGCATATGATACGAGTAATAAAAATGTGTATCTTTGGGATTATTTAACCCTAGTTGCAGTACTTAATTTAAAACGATTGTGTAACACTACCTGAGTCAAAGGGCATACAAGTTGGATGTCCAGAATACGCTTCGTGAAGATATAATTTTCAAATTTAAATCACATGTATTGATCTTTTAAGCAAATAATTTTCGGGACTAAAAATTAATATTTTTGTGTTATTTTTCACAATTCAAATTTAAAATGAATTTATTATATTTTATCATTAAAATTTTCGGTTATACTTACATTTTTCGAAAACTGCGAATTTATATAAAAATTGTTATCATTTTAGTTTGGCACACTTAATTCAGAATTTGTTGAAAGTAGTGAATTTATTTTAAAAAAGTATATAAGTTTTTTCACAATTTAAATTTTTACACTAAATTTATTTAGAAAAGAAAATTTCTTCAAACAAATTAATTCCAGAAAACTTTTTTAATAGTTTATATTTGCATGCTACGTCCAGCATTTACCGATGAGAGTGAATTGAATTCAAAAAATTAATTTCAGATCACTCCGGCTTCATCCTTAATCTGTAATAATATGTTTTTATATTTCAAGTCAAATTTAAAGTACAATAAATGTCAGTGCTAGAATTAATTCAATAAGGTTTTAAACTTATAAACTTTTTATCTGCTTTTAGTGTAAGCATTCTTAGTTTTAATTTTTGCCAATTCATTGTATTAAGATTAATATTAATTTCATGTACCACAAAATAATAACAATCATACGGCACCATTAACTAAATGATGCGTAATGCTGCTGCTGCTATTGCCCTCTCTCTCTCCCCCCTTATGTTCCATTTTTTTTTTATGTTCACTAAAACGTCATTGATTTCAAGCGAGGAAGTCTTGCTGCTTTATTTTCCAGCAACTATCAAATATCGATTTAATTTGTCACTTATTTTTCCTTTTGAATTTAAAGAAAGGACGAAGCAAAAAAAAAAACAACGAACACAAAACTACACTCAATTTATTGAATTTCATCAAAATGAAAAAAAAATAAATAAAAATGCTTAACAATCGTGTTACTTCGCTTCAAAGTCATATAAATTTCGATGGCATACAGTAGAGAATCCTGAGTACCGCAACACACAGCATTTGCACTTTTCGTTTGAAGGCAAAGCAAGCAACAAATACATACACACACACACACACAGCCAGACTTTAGCAACTAAACTTATCATTAGTCACAATTGTAGTTTGATTACGATAGCGAAAATGTAAGGAAAATGAAAATTGAGAAAAACTTTTGCAATTTTTGCCTTAATATTTCTTATTTCATTCTCCCTGCCTTTGCTGGCTGGTGTGTATTTCTATTTCTATATTTTTTTTCTAGCAGCAGTGACTTTGATTGTATGAATGAACATCTGAGTCTTTTCCAATAGACCCGCATGAAAAAGCAAAGAAAAAAACAACAACAAAGCAAAACAAAACCTTCACACACAGCAGAAGAGCAAAAACAAAAAAGAAATTACTTTGAAATAAAACTAAACCAGAGTATAATAGCAGCAGATTTAAATCTACCACGTCACAAGAAACGAATAAAGTTATCAGAGCAGAGGGAGGGATGGTATCCTTAATAAAACTTGTATAACGAAATCAAATCTTGAAACAAGTGACATACACCCACTTTTTTAGTTGGTTAAGAAATAGATTTGTTATCGATAAGCATTTATTTTTAGTTGTCTACGAAATATTGCAAATGCAAGGATTTTCATTTTCTTAAAGCCGTGGCAAAGTAATGCCTGTAGCAACAATAATTATAATAAATCTGAGTCTTTCGAAATACTAAACTGACTTGTAATCAAGTACGCAGGAAGGTTAGAAGAGCAGCTTTGTTTTTGGAATTATTACTAAACAGGCATCTTATTCAAATACAAGCTGAGCTACACTGATAGTAAACTATTTTCTAGAGATTTTAGCGACAAATTCCATGATATTTCTAAAGTTTTATAAAAAGGACATTCAATACGATCTAATATTTCAACAGTAATTTTAACAAAATTTCACAAAAATACTAGCATCATTAAGACACGTTCATTTTGAAAGTTTCATTAAAAAAGCTAATGAAGCTTTTGAAATATTACAAGGTAAATTTTATTTTTTCTTATTTTTTATTTTATTTAATTTTTTTTATAGATTCATATGTTTCTCCTATTCTTTTAGAGACTCTATTACATTCAGACTATTTTATCTTACTAACGAGATGTTATTTATATAATTTGAAAAAAGGACATTAAACAAGGTATATTGTTTTATTAGCAATATAAGTGAAATTTTACAGAGATGTTAACAAGATTAAGACACGTTCATTTTGAAAGTTTCACTAAAAATGCTAATGAAACTTTTAAAATATTGCGAGATAGACATTACATTATAAATTCATATATTTTTATTTTATTATTTCTTTTAAGGTTCTATTGCATTCTGAATATCTAATCTTACTTATGAGATGTTATTTATAAAGCTTCAGAAAAAGGACATTAAACAAGTTATACTGTTTTATTACCAATATAAGTGAAATTTCACAGAGATGTAAGCCACATTAAGACACATTCGTTTTGAAAGTTTTATTAAAAAAGATAATGACACCTTTGAAATATTGTCAGTATAATTTATTTGATTTAATTATTTATTTATTATTTTTTTTTGTTATAAATTTATAATCATTCCATTTTAGGTTCAATTGCATTCAGATTATTTCATCTTACTATTGATATATTCATTGTATAGTTTCCGCAAAAGAACATTTAACAACTTATACTGTCTTATCAGCAATATAAGTAAAAGTGTTATTAAAAAAGATAAAACTTTTGAAATATTGCGAGTTAAAAATTCTTTTTTAATTTGTGCGTGTTACAGATTCACATAAAGTTATGTTAAATTTTTTTTTTTTTTTTGTAACTAATGAGATGTTATTTGTACAATTTTAAAGCACATTCAGCGTAATATTACGAATTATGATTTAAACACTCTTAAAAGTAGACTTTAAATATACGATATAACTCATGTGTGTATGTGTCAAAAAATTTGCAGTTTAATTTTGCTTTCACTTCAGAAAAACAAATTAATTGATTTATTTCATAGAGGTAACTTTCCTTAATATGTTTTTTTACACCAAATCATTACAAGAATAATACACACAAAGAAAAGTAGAGTAAGAAATCATATGACTCGACTTTTTAGCCTGACTTGCAGCTTGAAGTGTGTGAAATGTGTACATTTTTTTGGAGCATAAAAATATAAGAAGTTGTCGGTATTTGAATAATTTGACTTTTTTGGCAGTCAACTGTCAGAATTTGAAGTTTGCTATAATACTTTGTATTACTTTCGATTTATTGCCTATTCCTTCATATCCTTGCTCATGTTTAGTATATGTAAATGAAGCAGCCGTTGTATGATGGTGTAAATTTTGCAACACTAAATTGATGAAACTCTTGCCACAAAGTTTGTGCCGAAATTAATAAGTAACCAGCGTAGGAAGAGTATAAGAAGGAAAAAATTAAATAGCAACTGAACTTAAAATGAGTTTGTCTAATGTTGCTGCTTCCGTTGAATGTGTGCGTGTGCCTTTATTGTCTTAAATATTCCCTGTGGTCATAGTAAAATTTTTCAAGATTTTATTGCCAATTCATTCTCTAATAACAAAGAACATACAAATGCCGCTATATACATATTTTTGCTGTTGGCTTGTATTTATGGAGGTAGAGGCCATAAAACAAAAAGCTACTATTACAAATGCAAACAACAATATACAATCTATGCTTTCACTAGCTCACCAATACACAGACACACACACACACGCACACACTCACACAGGCACGTGCTGCTGTTACTAATAGAAAATCGTCATCGTTTTGGCCTTGTTAGTGATGCCATTTTTTTTAACCCAGGGTGGCTGATGTCTAATAAATTTTGTTTGAATAGAGATATTTTCTCTTTTCATCTTGCTTGTCTCGCTGGCTGCCTGTTGTTCGTATTAGCACTCATTATGATTAGCATCAAATGAAAAACCACAGAATTAATTAAAATTAATGATTTGAAAACCAAATTAGTGGCACATTAATTAAAAACGATAGAGAAAGATGTGCCGGAAACAGAGAGCAGGGCAGATAAACAAAACCGAAATGCTCACCTTCATTCATCACAATCTACGCGCTTTTCTTATAAGAGTCCTTGTTAACAATATAAGCAGGCCCTTAGCGACGACGGGTATAATAATAATAATTAACAAATAAAATTTTTTACATTTAAAAAAATGTCCGCAGATTTGTTGCGCTCTAAGATAACTTTTGTAGTTTGGTAAGGCGAGATTTAAAATTAACTGAAAGCAAATATGAAATCATTTAAAAATTTTGCTATAATTTTCCTGATGGCAGGCAATTAATTAACATTAATTTCACCCCAACCACATAATTAAAAGCTCTTCTCTCCAGCTAAGAAAAAGTCTTACTAAAATCTTAAGATACTGAAGTTATGCTAATTCAATTAAAGTTAAAAGTTAACTATCTAGGGGAATTAAAATCTTACACTGCAAATTATCGGCTACTTATCTAAACAAAAAACTTTAGCTATACTTTAAGGAAAGTCAAATTTTAAAAAGCATTAACTAGCAAACTTTTTCAGGTGTGTTTTATTATTTGAGTAATTTTCAGCATTCGATTTGAAAGTGAACCATTTTCTTGAGATTTTAGTGACAAATTCCAAGTTATTTCACAAGTTTCATAAAAAGGACATTCCACAAGTTCCAACATTTCAGCAGCAATCTTAGCAAAATTTCACAGAGCTATTAGCAACATTAATATACTTTTGCTTTGAAAGTTTCATTAGAAGACCTAATAAAACTTTTCAAATATTGCGAATTGAATTTTTGTTTAAATTTTTTTTTTATAAATTCATAAATTCTTACCATTTTTCATTGCATTCAGGCCATTTTATGTATTTAACCAGGTGTTATTTATACAATTTGAAAAAAGGACATTCAGCAAGTTATGCTAGTTTATTGCCTATACTAATGAAATTTTACAGAGATGTGAGCAATATTATGACACGTTCTTTTTGAAAGTTTCATAAAAATATCTAATGAAACTTTTGAAATATTGCAAGTTAATTTTTTTTTAATTCATATACTTTTTCCATTCCATGCATTCAGAACATTTTATCTTACATTTAAGATGTTATTTATATAGTTTTAGAAAAAGGACACTAAACAAGTTATACTGTTTTATTAGCAATATAAATGAAATTTTACTGAGATGCTATCAACACTAAGATACATTCGTTTTGAAAGTTTTATTAAAAAAGATAATGAAATTTTTTAAATATTGCGAGTAAATTTTTTTTTAATCTTATTTTTTTTTTTTTTGTTATAATTTAATATTGCATTTAGGCCATTTTATCTAACTAATGTAATTTGTATAATTTAAAAAAGGACAATTTAAATTTACAGATATTAGCAGCGGCAAACCACGTTCCTTTACAAAGCTGCATTACAAAAGCTTTAAAAGCTTTTGCAATATTTTCAGTTTTAGAATTTGCGTTATTAATATTTCAAACATTTTATCCAAACTCTTTTTAGTTTTATTGTTTAAAGCTATATTATTTATATTTGTTCGGAAAAAGGTCATTCAACAAGTTTTGCTAGTTTTGCAGCAAAGTTTTCAAAAGCTTATAGATATATAGGCAATAATACATTACTTTTAACAGTTTCATTTAAAAAAAAGATATTTTTTGAAATCGTCAGTGGAATAATTTAGAATATCTTATTGCTTGTTTTTCAACCATCTTCATTTATCTGCTTAAAATTTATTTTAGAAATATTTAATCTAACCAATAACTTGCTAATTATATAGTTAAAAAAAGGACATTCAACAAGTTCAGCTATTTCTGTAACAAAATTATGAAAATCTGTAAGATATATAAGCAATAATATTAAACGTTCCTTTTGAAAGTTTTATTAAAAAAACGTTGTTTTAATTGATTTTTTATGTATGTATGCTATAAAATAATTTGGAATATTTTAATAATAGTTCTTAAACCACTTTCATTGTTCTTTTTAAAATATCTTTTTTGGAGAAATTTTGCCTAATAAATAACATGTTATTTTTGGAGTTGGAGAAAAGGACATTCAACAAGTTATGCTATTTTTGCACAAACATAGCGAGACTCAGAATAGATACGAGCAACATAAAGATACGTTCAAATTGAAAGTAAAATTCAAATAAGAAGTAAACTTATAAAAAAAATTCAAACAAGTTCAGTTACATCATTTTAAATATTTACCTAACTGCTTAGATTTACCTAACTGCTTAGGATTTGTTTTTGAGGAACTTTGCCTAATCAATAACTTGTTAAATACAATATAGCTAAAAAAAGGACATTCAACAAGTTATGCTATTCTTGAAACAAACTTGTCAAAATCTTACAGATAGATAGACAACATTTTGACACGTTCATTTTACAACTTTCATTAAAAAATATTAAATATTTATGCGCTGGTAAATAATTTAGAATATTTGATTCATTTTTATTCAACCATCTGTTCAGGATTTGTTTTGAAAAATGTTTGCTAATCAACAAATTGTTATTTATATAGTTTAAAAAAAGGACATTCAACAAGTTGTGCTGTTTTTGCAAAGATTTCAGCGGAACTCTACGTAGATATGAGGAACATCAAGACACGTTCGAATAAAAAGTGTAATTAAGAAACGAATAATAATTATAAAAAAAATCAATATTTTATGTTAAGTAACTTAAAATTTTATTCAAAAGATCTCCTACCATCTTCTCCGATCTGTTTAAGATTTGTTTTATATAAATTATAACTACTCAGTAAAGTATTTTTTATATAGTTCATAAAAAGGGCATTTAACAAGTAATGCTATTTGTGCAGAAACGCCAACGAAACATTGCATAGATATGAGGAACATTCAGACACGTTCTTATTGAAAGTTTCATTAAAATTTTTTAAACTATTTTCTTTAAAATGTTCAGTTGAATAACTTAGCAAATTATATTATTATATTTTAGCCATCTTCATCATACTGATATTTTGTTTGAGTAATATTTTGGAGAAATTTTGCCTTATCAATATTTTGTTATCCATGTATGTAGTTCAAAAAAGGACATTAAACAGTGTATACTATTTTTAGAAGAAACATTAGCCTAACTCTACAACCATATCAGGAATATTGAGATACGTTCGTGTTGAATGTTTTGTTACAATAGCTTGTAAATTGTGTGAAATATGTATGTATGTACATACTCGTATGTACATATTTTCAGTTCCTATTATTATACTCAGGCTTATCCTAAATAAAATTTCACATGGAAATTTCCGAACGTGTGAAAAGTCGGTATCGAAAAACTTCATATTATTGCGAAATAATCTGACAATTAATGAAAAAATCATTCACATAGATTTGTGTGTTGGAAAAAGTGGAAATATGTTAGTTTTTAATTTTATTGGAATTGATTAAACGAAATTAAAATCCTTGTGAACGAAAAATTTTATTAGGAAATTTTCACATGTGGAATTCATGATAAGGCTGATTATGTAATTTTGTAATTTTTATACATGTAATCGTCAGTTACATTTCTTTCTAAAGTTAAATTGTTTTTGGAGCATTTTACTATCTAAGAACAGTTTTTTTATGTAGTGTGGGAAAAAGGACATTCAACAAGCTCTGCTATTTTTGTAGCAAAATTTCCCAAATTTTGCAGAGTTATAAGCAACACTATTATACATTTTTTTTGAGAGTTTCATTGAAAAAAAATAATAGATGCTTAAAATATGGTCACTTTAAACATTTTTAAAAATTTTACAAAGATTTTTTTATATGAAACAAAGTGCTAGCAGTATTTTCCAACAAATTTCATTTGTCTGACAGTTAAATTTTAAGGCGTGGCCAAATATACTTTTTTTAAATTATTGAAAACATAAATTTTGCTAAGAAAAAAATTTAAAACAAATCTTTTTTGTCACAAAACTTGAAAGAAATAAATAAACTTTGCCATATGTGAGTCAAGATTAGAGAAAAAAGTCATATGATCGGACAATAAATTTAATATTTTTTCTTCTTCCACAAGCTCAAGACTTTGGAAAGTAAGTTCTTTCCCCCGTATTCATAAAAAATTTAAATACGTTTGAAATGTATATTACGCAAAACTTTTATAGAAAATTAAAACATTTATCTTAAAACATAATAAATTTTAAGCTTGAAATTTCAATTATTGCTCATTAAATACTGATTTTTCCTATAAAAAAAGAAATCGAAAAAAAAAAATATTGAAAGTCTTACCATAAGAATCTTACGATACTTTTCACCAACAAACAGATGATTTGCCAATCTTTTTTTTTGTGCTCCGAGAGCTTTCTTTTCTTTTTTCTTAATTGTGCAACTTTATGCAACAAAAGCAACTGCAACAACTCTACATTTTTATTGAATACAAAAGATAAACTTCGTGAAAAAAAATGCATGAGAACATTTTTGTTAAACCCATCACACTTATGCTCGTAAAGAAGAAGTACTGTAAAAGCAAGTACTTGCGCGAGTTTTATAAACGTTTGTCAGATTGTGTCGTATTCTTTTTTCCTTCATCAAAGTGTGACTTTTTCATATACATTTGCTTGATTTTATTTCCATACATAAATATTTTTCGTTTTTTTTTTAGTTTATCGAAAAATGTTTGTATTACTCCAGATTTCGGTATAATTTCTATGTGTGTGTGTGTCCGTCCTTTGGCTTTGGCTTTGTATAAAGAAGCAGAAGAAGAAAAGTAATTTTAAGGATTCGGTTGGTGATTTGAGTTCTTTCACTATCAATGCAGGTTTTTCGCTTACGTTTTTGCTTTATGTTATTAAAGTGTGACACATAAAACTAAAAGTGAATAAAATAAAATAGTTTAAATTTTGCTGGACAGTTTGCATAAAAACAAAAAACCTTAAAGCTTTGTGTGTAATTAAATTAATTTTGAGTTGCAGGTTATTCAAGAAAATGTTTTTTAAAAATCATTTCGAAAGAACACATGCAGAAAATACATTAAAAGAAATATTCAAATGCGGATGACATATAATTCTGCTTTAATTCACACAGATTTCATATACAAATGAAAGTTATCGAAATTATTTCTGAAATTTCCCAATAACACTATCATAAACATATAAGGATATCGAAGAATTTATATTTGCAGTATATAGAAGTCTTGTTGACTTAACCAACAATTAATTACAAATTACAAAAATATCGATAATTATTAATATAATTAATATAGACACATCGACAACATTGTTAAGATGGGATAAGGAAAAAAAATTTTTTTTCAAATGTTATCTATAATAACTTTATCAATCTAGAAAAGTTATGGATAAAAATAATTAATTATAAAAAGTTAATGAATCGCACAACAGTTAACAAATTCTCGCTGTCGATAACTTGTCTAGAATGTTTTATCGATAATTATTTTTATAGGTATTTATTAACAATTTTTTAATACACTTTTATTTGCAAATATTCGTTAACGATAATTTTTGTAAAAGAGTTGTTATCGATAAATTTTATTATGGGCAATTCTCTGTCTATTCTTTTGAATTTATATATTCTTTTGAATATATATATTTAATTGCAAATTTTTCTAGAAAAATTTTGTCATCGATAACATAATAACATATTGTAAGTAACAATCTGTTAATTTGTTTAATCCTTCCTTTTTATCAAAAAAAAAAAAAATAAAATAAAAAATAAAATAACAAAATCAAAAAAATATCATTGATAAGTTCTTAATATTTTAGCAAATTACTCCTCTTAGAAAACTTTCTTCTTTCCTTCGTTGTTATTCACTTTTCACTTTTAATCCCTTTTTTGTGCAAGAAAAAAGGTAAATTTTAAATATTTTAAGGTTTTAGTGGTTACACAACTTCCACACCTTCTTCTTAACTTGTCCCTTTATTAAATCCTCTTACTCTACTTCTTTTTTTTTACTCACCGAGAGGGTGAGTTGTTGTCGATTTGTTGTATATATTTATGTATGTCTGTTTTTTTCTTCCTTTATGTTGGTGTGTAAGTAAGTTTTTGTGTTAAATTGTTGGAGCAAACGAACAAAAAAAATAAATATGTTCAAAATCTGTGTATGAAATCTTTAACACTTAAAATTCTTTAACATTCTTTTAGGGGTAAAAATCTTATAAATATGTGAAAATGTTTGCATGCGAGGAGTAAGTGTGTTTGTTTGTATGTTTTTTTAGGGTTGGGATTTAATAGTTAAAATTATTATTATTTTTTTAGTTTATTCTTTTTTGAGAGGGAGTGTTTTATAAGAAATTAAATGCTTTGTAAAGAAAGAGAAAATAGTGGATTATATAGTAAAATTTATTGAAATTCTATACGTTTTTAATAGGAAATTTAGTTGGAATGTAAAATTCCTTTGTAACTTCTATAAACATTCCTGAAAAACCTTAAGGATTAAAAAAATTTCCCAGACATTTATAAATAAATCAGGAGGGCTTTAAAAATAAAATTTAATAAGCCATTAGTAATAAAAATATTGAAAATAAAGTTTTCTTCGGTGCTTTTAATTTATTTAAAAAAAAATCGATTAAAAAAGAATTAAAAATTTTTTTTTGTTTTTTTAATTTACTTTTTTTAATTCGTATTCATTTTCATACGGATTGCAAAAATAATTCTGCCAAAAAAAAACGACTTTCATGCCAAGATCTGATAGAACATTTTCAAAAAAAAATTATGGGACCAAGCTAGAAGATTTTAAAATCTTTTATGGGCGTACCTCCAACCTTTTTTTTTAAATGCACGATTGTGTGTTTTTCAGATCTCAGGGTGTGTGTTAAAATCGGTAAAGTAGAACGAGGGGGTAACTCCGCCCATTTTTTAACTGAACATTGTGTCTATTTTAGAGCTTAAGGTGCGTCGTAAGTTTCATAAAATCGGTTAAGTAGAACCACGTGATATATAACAATACATTTTAATGGGCGTAGCCCCACCCATTTTTTTACTTTCAAAATGTGTAATTACAAGAAATAAAACTGTCTGATAGGTTTCGCAATGATCAAACAAGCAGAATATTATACAATAAAAAAAAATTGTGGACTGTCCCCGCCTACTTTTTTACAATAGAACCAATTGGAGGCAAAAAAAAAGAATTTTTACAACCGGTCTAAAATGTACCAAGTTATGAAGTAACAATGTCAAAAAAAAATACAGATGAATTGATTGACATCTTATTTTTTTTAAATAACATTTTTAAATACTAATAAATTAAAATTTAAATTTTTATTTTACAATGACAAAAATTTCTATGGATAAAAAAAAATATTTAATTTTTTTTGCTGTTTAATTAAATTTTGTTTAAAGTAAAAAATAATTTACCTGCACGAAATCTAGTAAATTGCAATTAAAATCTTCATAATTTTTTTTTTAAATTTACCACGATTTCTTATCCAAAACAAAAACCATTAACTGAACATTTTCCTTAACTACAACCAAACAACTGCAATTTAGCTAATTTACACACCTTTCTTAGTGCGTAGGCCGACTTTTTATTACATATTTGAAAATAAGAACATAGTTGTATCACTGAGAGCCAATTTCACAAATTCTATTTAAATATTAATTAATAATAAAATTAAAAAATATTAAAAACAACTTTAAGTAGATTCCGACAAAATCAAGTGATGAAGTAGATTTTGCTTTGTATAGGAAATTTAGAAGATTTTTTTTTTGCTCAAATGTAAGCGCACTATAACAAAATTTTATTATTTTTAATTTTATTTATTTTTCGAATTTTTTTTGTCTGCTTATTATAAATTTCAATAGAAGAAATGTTGTTAAAAAAGGAAAACTTTAAAAAAAATAAAATGTGTACTAAATATATATATATAGTTTTTTTTTTAAATTAAGCCTACTTTTAGAATTATTAGCGTGATTAAAACTAAGTATGGCTTTCAGGCATTTCATTAAATTTAATAGTGGACGCCAGCAAAGGCCATGACTCGTACTTATTTCCTTAAGATTTTCAAGTAATTAGCCACCAAAGAAGTTAATCCGTAGACAAAATGTAATAAATCCATATAAAAACAAAAATACACACAAACAAACACTCAATAAGAACACAGACACAAAAATTTCAAACAACATAAACACAAATTTGTAGCAACAACAATGGCAACAATAAATGGCGGCACAAAAGTCATCGTAAAACAGCAATTATTTCTTTAAAAAGCACACAGACACAAAACACACACACACTTAGACGCACATTCTCAAGCACAATAATGATGCTATTAAAACCGTTAACATTCCAAAACACAAATTCTTCTTCCCAATCCCACCACCCCCATGCTGTTCCCATCGTTAGACAACAAACATACCAAAATGTCAATAGCAAACATTCCTTTAAAAAGTCTTTTTTCGAATGTCTTATTTGGAATTTCTCAATCTCTTTTATTTTATATTTGCCATCGTGTGTGTTGTTGTTTGTTTGTTGGCTGCTTACATGAGTACAAATGATTGCCATTAAAGCTCTTGATTAGTAATAAAGATAATTAACATTATTAAAGAACTTAATGAACAAATGAATATTTGACAGCAATAAAAGTGGCACAGAGTGAAGGAGTAAATGAATGAATGTAAGAAAACATAAAGATATATAACCGATTTTTATTATAATTATTATTGGAGCAGGCAACAGGAATGAAAAGAAGGAGCACATCAATATCTTACAACACTACTTACCTCTTATTATAATTTGCTGCAAGAGTTAAAATTTAGTTGCTGCTTATTTTATCAGATTTTATTAGGCTAAAATCTATTACACCAATAACGTACAATCTCGTGTTTTAAACAACAACGAGGCGAGCTGGTTAATTAAAACAGCACTAGCAAACATATTATTATTACCACTTGACGGCTTATTCCACCACAGCAGCATTTGAGAGCCCCAAAAATCCCTCTGTTAACACCACACTCCCACACACGCACATACACTCATGCACACTCAAGCACACACCCATGTAAAAAGTGTTCGTAATAATTACGAGAGCGACAGTGCAATTAAATGAGTATGAGAGTCAGCACGCAGGCAGGGTTGCCAGAAATGCAGATTTATCTGCATATCGTATTCCCATTATCATTAATATTTCAAATTAAAAATAGCGTTGCCATATTAAAATCATATTAGAATTAATAATTAAGTAAAATTTTTTTACGTAAATCGATGTAATTTACTTTTTTAGACCTTTAAAGAACATGCAAATTTTCCTTATTTCAAAAAAAATTATTCAACTTGTTTACAAAGTGCAATTTTGACGCTCTATAACTTCGGCTAAAAATAGCACTTTTATTTAATTCCTTTCTAATTTTTTTAATCAGAGTGTATACTATTAAAAAGCATTAAAATATACTCGGCTTTCAAACATTCCATTATACTATTTTTGGCCGCCTCACATCACTGTGCGTCCGTCTCTCTGCTTTCCCGAAGCTCCCAGAAAAGCTAGATACATTGGTCATGAACTGGTGCATCAGATATAGTCCGGAAAAGATTGGCAAATCAGCAAAATCGAAAATACGCTTTCAGAGCTGGAAAGCTTAAACTTTTTTTGCCATATAAAAGTAACTAGCTGAAATGAATTGTTGTTCTTTTATTGTATTTTAAACAAAGTTTATATTTCAGTTAGAATAAAATTGGTATTAAAAAGAAAAGTTTGATATACAAAATTAGAGAAATAGAAACACTGCTTCAGAGCTGGAAAATTTTAGTTTTTTGGTACATAAAAAAGTAAATAGAACTATTTTTTTTATTAAAGAAAGAAAGACATTAGTATTAAAAATCAAAAATATTTAAAAAATATATATAGTTCCAGGGTTGGAAAATTAAAACTTTTTTTGCTATATATAGAAATCTAAATAAAAACTTTTTTTAATTACATATATTTTATGTATTAGAAAGGTCGTTACTAAATTTTTATATGAAAATTTAATTTAACCATAAACATTGGCACAAATAAGTCTTACGAAGCCTTGTGATATGTTGAGTATTATGCACAAATGCAGGTGTGTAATTAGTTGCAGATGTTGCAAAACGGAAATTTGTTTAAATACCATTATTAATAGTTATTTAATTTAGTTTTCGGTGTCGGGATCAATATGGTAAAGACTGGCAAATTTTTTAATTTATATATGTATATATACATATGTACATATAAACATATATGTATGCAGATTCAAGTTGCTTTAGATGTGGGTGATTGAATTCCCATTAAAAAGTGCTCATCTCTGTTAAAGTTATCTCTAAGTACCAGTCCAGACTTGCAATTTTTGCTGCAGGGACTTTTTATTTTTTAATGAGAAAGAGCGAGAGAGTAATACAAATTGTATATATTTCTATTTTAACAATCTCCCACATATTCAAGAATTGCTGCAACAAAAATTGCAAGTCTGGACCAGGACTAATTAATTTCTCCTCGTGCATTTTAAAAAGGAAAAACATTAATAATGTAAGAAAAAATCTTAAATAAACATCGAGTGTAGCTTCGGCTGTATGGCACGTATCCTGTTGAAACGAAATGTTGCCAATATCCTCCTCTTCAATTTTTGTGAACAAAAATTCGTTTCTGAACAAAAATTCGTTCAACATGGCCCGATAACGATCGCCATTGACTGTAACTGCCACTCCTTGCTCATTTTCAAAAAAAAAAATGGCCCAATTATGCCTTGGGTGCGTCGGCTTTTCAATGTATGCGTGCGGGTTTTCTGTGCACCAAATGCGACAATTTTGCTTGTTTACATACCCGCCAAGATCAAAATGAGCTTCATCTGAAAAGATGATTTTTTTGGCAAAATCGGCATCTTCTGTAAGTCGATCGCAGGTAATATTTCCCAGCGTTGTTCAAGCGTATACACAACCATATTTGTTCAGCGGAAGGACAAAACTAATTATCTGTCAAATCAGACATGAGCTAAGTGTTACCATTCACGAAATATTTACAAAGTGCAGAATAAAATATTCAACTATTGCTCATGTTGAAAATGAAATCTTTGAATCAACTTCTTTAGTCGAAAAATACTAAGAAAACAATTTAAATGGTGTTAAATATTATGAAAACAAGTTTTTGGTTCAAATAATTTTTATTATCTAGAACAAAAATTTTCAAAAATTTTGCTTAATCTTGTTTTGCAAAAAAGGAAATATTTACACTGCAATTGGTAACACTGATTTAGATTTAATGAGAGAGAAAATCAAGTAACGTGCTAAAATTTTTTCTATCAAATTCTTAAAAGAAATAATTACTCTGCAACTGGCAACACTGGTTCATGAGGCTTAATGAGAAAAAGTAATATTAACAGCAAACGTAAGAGTTCTTTAACCCACAAAAGTCAGTGGTCGGTCAATAGATGAAATTGTTGAATTAACAAAAAAAAACATTTCACTAAATAAATAAACTTATTTTAAGACACAAATTTAAACTTACGGCTATTTTTGTAAGTTTATGTTTGTTAGGAGGAATAAAATGCCATTATAACAACAAGAACAAATTACAACAGATGCTATAAATATAAAATTAAACCTGTTTATTTTAATTAAATAGATTCGTTTAGATTCTTTGTACATTTCCTATTTCATTAATTTCCTCGTTGTTTATTATCATTAACAGCCGAAAGCAATTTTAATTTATTTTCTTAATGGCATTAAACGATTTTTTTTCTAAGAAATTAATACATCTGCAGGCAAAGTGCAAAAACACAAAGGGCGTTCTTTGTTCTTCTTTTGGGAATTACATGAAATTATAAAATATCTAAAAAGGATGGAAATCAATGGATTTTTCGCCAAAAAAATGTAAATTAAGGGAGTTTGTTTTAATTATTATTGAAGAATTATTGCTAAAGAGAATATTAGTAATTTTTGCAGTTAAAAAGTTTGTTTAAAAAAATATACTGGAAAATCTGTTTGCCAAGGAAATTTATTTCGAATAATTTTGTTAAGGCACTTTTGGTGGTAGAAAAAAAAACATTTTCTAAATAAAATTTTTTTTATCAGTTTTCCACAAAAAAAGTTTTCCAAGGAAATTTTTCATAGTGATTAATTTGATTTAGAAGTTTTTTAAAGTTATTCGAGAACTTTTTATAAAACAAGTTTCTGTTTTAACCTTAGATCTTCCGGAAAAATATGTCGTCCATAATGAGCTCAGTCCTAAACATAAATTTCTTAATTTCTAAAAATTTGAAATCTTTTTTTTAATTTCTATCTATAATTTTCTAAAGCATATTTGTTTTTGATAAATTTTCTTTTAATAATTTTCTTAAAGTTGTTATAAAAAAAGTTTAAAACAAAATTGTTATCGATAATTTATTGTTAAAAATTAATAAATTTTTGTGATCGATAATTTTAAAAAAAAATTATTCTATCGAGGAATTTCATTTAAAAAATTTTTGTAAACGATAATTTTTTGTGTAAATTTTCTGTTGAAAATCAGTAAATTTTTGTGAACGATAATTTTTTTCAGAAAATTATTTTATCGAGGAATTTCATTTAAAAAACTTTTGTAAGCGATAATTTTTTTATAAAAAAATTTTATTATCAATAAATTTTCTAAAAAAAAACTCTAAAATAAATTTTCTAAGTTTAGTTTTGCTTCTGATAACTTTGTTAAAAATATATTTAATGAGATACTTTTGTTGCTGATGGAATTTTTATCGATAAGTTTTTTAAAGGCAACCTGTATCGCTCAAACGTAAATTAATGAAAATGAAAATTTTTCTTCGAATACAATTTAATATACAAATAAATTGATAATAAATCAAAATATTTTTTAAGAATCAATTTTCCATAAAAAAAATTTTATCGATATATTTGCTAGAGATCTAAGAGAATAATGCTGATGGAGAAAAGTTTTCTGGCAATCTAGCAAGTTTTATTTAACTACATTTTAGTTTGATATACTTTGTTGGATAGAAACGAATTATTTTTGACTCAGGAATTTTTATTGAATATTTTCCTATTGACTGGTTTATCGATTGACTTTCTTGTGAATGTTTCCTTACAAAACTTTTTCTATATTGATAAAAAAAAACTTCCTTTGAAATAAAAAATATAATAATGCTCCATAAGAATTTTTTGAGTTTGGATGGAATTTTCGGCCCAGGGCTGTTGTTTAAATTGTTTTGTCCCTTTTTTTGAGATATTTTCATAATAAATTTGCTTTTCGTTTGTTTTTTCTTATAATTTAGTTTTTGTTGTTTTTTTGGTTCCTTTCTGCTTTTTTTTGTTGTGTTTAGTTGTAAAAATTTTAAATTTTCTCAAGCAACAAAAAATTGTAGAAAAAAGGCAAAAATTATGTGGTTCGAATGGAGAAATGTGTTTCTTTCTACTTTTCATATTGTTTCTGTTTGTGTTGTTGTTGCTTGTTTTCTTCTGTAACCAACACTTTTATTTATTTATTTGTTATTTTAGGTCCCATGCCTTTGTTATTGTTGTTTCTTACAAGAAGTTGTTTTCGGCTTTCTTTTTTTCTTTTTTAAATAATGTTATTGCTTTTACTCCCTTTACAATTTATATAAAAGAGAAACAAACAAACAAACAAAGACAGGCCACTCACAAGAAGACAATGGAAAAAGGAAAGTTTTCGTTATTATATTTTCATTCTTTGTGTGCAGCAGAAGAAAATTAACAAGTTGATTGCAAAAAAAAAAGAAACCAAAGCAAATAAATGAAAATTTCTATTCTTTTTTTTAATCTTAAAATTTTGAAAGATTGTGTTTGAGTAGCGATTATCGAATCGAAATATATAATATATAAGAAAAAATATATATAATAATTTTTTTCAACTTGTTATGCTCCCCACTGTTACCAACGGCAAATATGCATTTTTATTATTTTTTTAATAAAAAAAGGATTAATTTTCCTTATTTTTTTTTTGTTTTTGTTTTAAGTAGAGGAAAACTTATAACACAAGTACTCGTACTACTCATTCGTATTGTTTAAGAAAACAAATTCCCCACAAAAGCAGCAGATAGAAAAAAACTACACATGCATTATAAATTTTTGTTTTTATTTAAGTTGTTGCTTTTGTTAACAACAAGCAACCGAAAAAAAATGAAAAGAAACCCTTGAGACTGAAAAGTAATAATATTATTTTTTCTTTGCATTTTTTTCTTCTAATAATTCTTTTCAAAAGATGTGGATTGAAAAAATTTTTCGGTTGGAAAAAAAAACTTATTAAAAACTGAAATAACTACACATGTTAGCAGTTTGCTGAAAAAATAAGAAGAAATTTTTTCAACGCAAAGGAAGAAAGAACTAATGAATTTATGAATAAAAAAAGGAAACGTCATAAGATTGTTCTCTTGAAACTATCTACAATTTTTTAAAAAAGGAATAGCTGAAAATTCTCAAACATAATCTAGTTTTTTTTTAACTTTGTTAGTTTAAGTAATTTAAGCATTTTTCAGAACTACAGGGCCGTTGAATTTTAGTTATTTAATTAAATAAAGATATTGTTTTCTTGCCAGGCGACAAAGATCAAAAGTATTTAAAACTATTTAAAACAATATTAAAAGTTAAGTGTCTATAACGAAGCCCCGAGAATGCTATTTTTCTTTTTATATAATTTTTATTATAATTTTAAAGAAGTTAAACAAATTTGGTGTCTCTTCTCTGTCCCTCTCGCTCACACACACTATTAATATCAAACGGTTTTTATGTTTAGGCTAAATAAGGTGTGTAAACTGTATGTGTAAGGAAAAAACCGAAAAAAATCGCTAAAACTTAAAAAAAGCGTAAAAACTAAAAAATCGCAAAAAGCTAAAAATATTTCATTGTACAAAATCGCCAAAAACTGAAAAAATCGTCAAAACGAAAAAAACGCCAAAATAGAAAAAAATCGCTTAAACGAAAACTAAAAAAAGCTAAAACTAAAAATATTTCATTGTAAGAACCCTCTCAAAAATCGAAAACAATAGTCAAAACCGAAAAAAATCGTCTTTACTAAAATAATTAAAAAGTACTTTTGACTTACCTTGAAGTATTGCCAGTATCTATTAAAGTCCTGCCGGGTGTATAAAAAACGAGCGTGTGTGAGTTTGAGTTTATAACAAATTTATTACAATGCGATGCATTGTAACGCATTAACTGAAGTGAAAAACTTTATTGTAAAAATAAGTTTTGAATTTTAACGTTTTATTTTGTTTTTTTCTTCTTCTACCATTTTTTTTCTTTTAGCTGTAAATGAAAAACTTCTATTCTGGTTCTTTAAATAAGTCTTGAATTACTTAGAAAATTAAAATTTGAAAAACTTTAATTGTTGTTTAAACAAACTTTTGCTTTCTATTATCTTTTTTGAAAATAAAATTTAGACAATATTGTTGCTGAAGACAAACAACCATTAAGAAGAAGAATTAAGACATGGGAAATTTTAAAATGTTGTAAATAAAAAAAAAATGAATGGAGCTAAAGTTTCAATGTGAAGCATTAAAATAATATAAGAAAATTTGTTTTAGGAAATTTTAAATTATACTTTTAGGATTTCTAAATATAAAATTTTATATTCACTACATGAATAGAAGGCTAATATTTGCAATCCTATTATATATTTTATAAATAGCTTAATATTTAAAAGAAAATGTCTGTAACAAATAAATTTTATTTCTCATTTCAGGTATAATTTTTTATTAAGTATCACATACACAATGTAAATTTGTTTTGTATGTAGGAAGGAAGGGCTCTCAGCAGCAGCGCGCTTCAAAGGTATTAAAAATAGTATAATATTTTAATATTATTAGTTTTTATTTTCTTTAAATACTTGAAACAAGTATGTCGTGCCACAAGCGCCAAAAAAGCTTAAGCGACATAATTTTCGAACTTGATTTTTTTTTACAAAATCGATTATTTATCAGGTCCAAAAAATCTGTCCGTTAAGCTATTTTTGGCAGTTATGGCTCGATATGTATAATTTAATTAAAATTTTATGCATAAATACAAAAAGTAAATTAAAAAATATGACTAAAAGTATGCTTTAAAACAATATAATATGAAATAAATTTAATGGACAATATCATAGTGTAAATGGCAGCACTGCGGTACATAAATCTGTGGCAAAAAGAAAAAAGTGCATAAGTCGAGATAAGCTGATTTTGAGTTAGTTGTACCGCTGTAATCTGCATATTTGAAAGTACCCTTGGGCAAAATCTCTGTTAATTTGTGCAATTTTTCAAGAAGTTATAGCAAAATAACTTGCGGCTTATCTTTTATAGACTTCTAATCTCATTTGGAATAATATCTTAATTTAGGTTATACTTTGGTATATTTCAACTTAAATGCATTACTTCTAGTGTGTAGAACGATGTTTGCTTAGAAAAATAAAGGTTAACAAAGAATTTCCCAAGTTAACTGTAAAAGAAATAAATTACTGAAAATTGACTTGAAAACTTAAAAGTGCTCTCCTGCAAAACTGTCAAATATGACTTAAGCACTTTTTCCTTATTGCCACAGAAATAATTTTTAAACACAATTTGTGTTTTTTCCACTTTTTTTTTTAATCTTAACAAATCTCAACTCATTTACCAATTTATAAGTTTACTTAAGATCACAACTCCACAGAGAATTGAGAGGGCTGCACATAAAAAGTATTTTTTTTTACTTGCTTATCGAACAAAAGAAATTCTACAAAATTTAGTTTGGAAAAAAGCAAAGAGTTTGTTTCTGTTGTTGTTTTTGTGGTTGTTGTTGTTGTTGTTATTAAACAATTACTCTGAACGAGCTAAAACGTATAAAATGTACAAATTTCAAGGGACTTTTAATTTTTCAGCAAGTTCAACAAATTTTTATGGTAGAAATGTGATTGTTTTACAAAACCCTGAAATGGAAATGGCATGTCTTCCTTGCCTTTTTTTATTAGTTAAATACTCCAACAGACTCACGCACACTTACACATGTGTTTATACGCTTTAAGCCAAGAAAACTTACACATGGATAAGAATATAATCAACAAAATCAAACACCTCAATGAAAAAAATGAAAAAAAAAATTTTAACTTTAAATATTTGTGTACATTAAGGTGGCCTGTAACTGTAACTGTGTGTAAATGAAGTAATCTTTAGCAGAATCAGCTTTGCTTACAATCACACCCACTTTAACTCACAAACAAATACGCACACACACACACACACACACACACACCGAAAACGTTTAATCTAGCAGAAAGAGCAAGAGCTACACTTGAATGTTTTTGTTTTCTCTATTATCCTCGGAATTTTTCGGGTTTTTAAAGACTTCAACACACACACGTGCACACATACAGTATAATCGCCCAAAACCGAGCTCATGTGATATGTATCAGCTAGTGGGTGTTTGGTTTATATAAATATACATACATACATGTGTGTGTATGTATGTAAAATTATATAAAAATCACTCAGCCATTTATACAAAGTCAAAGGCGCAAATAATTGTTATTGTAATCAATTCTATGGATGTTAAGGATAACAAATTTCCATTTTGACACACATACACAAATTGTTAAGCATAAGCATTTGCACCTAAACACACGCACACACATACGTATATACCCATATTTATATACACATACACACATCGTGCTCTTAACAGCTGCCATCATACATACATATGTATGTATATGTAGTTGAAAAAAGAAAAGAAATTTAACAGCCTCCCATCATTTTTGTTGTTTTTGTTGCCGTCTATATAGTTTGGTCGATCTGGTTTTATGGTTTTAAGATGTAAATTGTTAAGGAACTAAATTCACTTTGAACGCCTTCATACCCATCATCCTGCTCCACCATCACCTCATCACTATCCCCATCATCATATTTGAGTTTGACTGTACGAACACACAACGAGACATTTCTAAGGAAATGAATTTGCAACCAACATCGACTTGTATTAGAAAGAAAAACAAAAAAAAAAACAAAAACAAAAAAAAAGGTTCTTGGTTTTAAATGAAAATGAAGTGTCTATAAATTTCAATCTAAATGCGAGTGAGTGTTTAGTAATGAAATCTTTCGACTTTATACACACACACACACACACACAGATAAACGGCAAAAAAAGGCAAATACTGAAATAAGAAAAACGAAAAACCTCACATGCCAATCCAATACAATTGAACAGATTCACATTCAAATGCGATCAATGTTTCTTAAATGTAACCAAAGATGCAGACTTAAAAAATAAAGACCCAAAAGGAAATGGAAAAGAAAGCGAAGTCATGTATACACGAGTACATACTTTAAAGGTATTGTATCTATTCAAAATGAACTCTTCTTCTTGAAAGGTGATTATTGAAAGTAATTTCTCAAAAAAAAATTTATGGAAAGTAGTTTTTCAAAAGGTACATTTTTTAAAATGTACTTTTTTAAAATGTACTTTTTTTTAAAAGATGTTTTTTTTTAAAAGTATTTTTTTAAGAGTTACTTTTTTTTAAAGGTACTTTTTTTAAACAGTAATAAAAAATAAAAAGTACTTTTTTAAAAAACTACTTTTTTTAAAGGTACTTTTTTGAAAGTACTTTTTTGAAAAGTACTTTTTTAAAGGTACTTTTTTTTAAATGCGCTCTTTATAACCCTTACTAAAAATGGTAAAGGTTTGTCATTCCGTGTGTAGTTTCCACAATATTAATATGCGACATATCAAGAATATATTCTTGGTCCTTATGAATAGGGAGAACGAATAAGCGATGTCCGTCGGTCCGACCATTCGGCCATCTGTCTGTACATGAAATTTGTTTTCCGAAGCTCCCAGAAAAGCTAGAGACTTCGGTTTTCACTAAAATATCAGAAATGACCCGAAATAAATTGGTATTAAAACTCAGCAAAATCGAAAACACAGTTTCAGAGCTGGAAAGCTTACACCTTTCTTGTCATTTAAAATAATTTTCAGAAACTAATATTTTGTTTTTTTTTTTTAAATCTGAACTCATTTTACTTTTCAATTGGCGTGAAATTGGTATTAAAAATCAAAATAAATCAAAAAGACAATTCCAGGGTTGGATTTTTTTTGTTTTGCTTATAAAAGTAACCTACTTAGACAAAATTTTTATTTTTTTCTGTAAATGAAACATATTTTATATTTAGAAATATTTTGATAATGATTCCAGAGTGGGTTAATTTATTTTTTATTTTTGTATATAAAAGTAACCAGGTCAATTAAATTTTTTCTTTTTCTTTAGAAATTAAAAATAATTGATGGCTTAGAAAGAAAAGTTCGGTATTCAAAATTGGAAAGATAAAAAGCACAGCTCCAGAGCTGTAAAACTTGAACTTTTTTTGGTAGATAATAATAACTAAATAAAACTAATTTTTTTCTTTATTAATTAAATATATATTTTCTTATTAAAGAAAGAAAGACATTAGTATTAAAAATAAGAAAAATTAAAGAAAATATATACATAGTTTCAGGGTTGGAACATTGAAACTTTTTTTTGATATATAAAAGAAACTAAATAGAACTATTTTTTTTTTCTTTTTAATTAAACATATTCCATGTATTAGAAAGGCCTTTATTCAATTTTAATATGAAAATTTAATTTAACCATAAATATTGGCACTCATTAGTCCTATGAAGCTTCGCGATATGTTGCATGTTTTACTCAAGTGCAGGTGCATAATTAGTTAGGGTTGCTTACAGATGTTTTAAAATAGAAATTTGCTTAAGTACCATTATGAATAATTATTTAATTCAGCTTTCAGTGTCGCGATCAATATGGTAATTGCTGGCAAAAATTTTAATTTATATATATACGTAAATATGCATATTCTAGTTGTTTTGTGGTGATCTCTGTTAAATTGTTGTCTGTTTAATAAATTTCTCCTCATGCATTTTAAAAAGGTTAAAATATTAATAATGTAAAAGACAAATCTTAAACACAAAGTGCATAATAAAATATTCTACTATTGCTCATGTCGAAAATAAAATCTTTCAATCAAACTCTTTAGTCGAAAAACACCCATAGATCACTCACTAACTATAAATTACACTAGAGGAAAAAGTAAATCATGTATTTTTCAATTATGTATACATATACATATGGATATGTTAACTTTATTTAACATTTTTATTTAATTTTTATTTCAAGAGTTTCCTGTTATTGTTTTTTTCCAAGTTTAATATGTAGTTTCGACAATACAAGCAAGTGACTTGTCTAGAAAATTTGTATGGGAATCACTCAAAAATTTGAGTGCTTTTCATATATTTTTTCTAGACAAGTCGCTTGCTTGTATTGTGGAAACTACATATAAAAGTATTCATAATTTTTTATATGTTGCACTCCAGGCAATTTTTTAGAGACCTTGTTAACCCAAAACAATAAAAATATTCTTTTTCATACTTTATTCTCATTTTTTATTTTTTAATTTCCATCAAAATAATTTTCCCATCAGACCTTCGAAAACAATCATAAAAGTGTTTATATAAAAAGGAGAAACGTGCAAATCTTTCTTTCCCGCACTCACGTACGAAAATAAACACACATACTACAGACATACACACATACATATGTACATACATACACGTACAGAGACAAAAGCACATGTTTACATATTACGTCGTCCACAAACGCACACAGGAGGTAGTTAAGGAAACATTGCACAAGTACGAATAGAAATAGGGAATAGTTTTGCTGTTTTATTTTTCTAAAAATTGTACGCTTCAAACGCAATGCAAAAAAATAAATAAATACTTGGAGAAAGAAGACTTCTTTAGTGTACACAACTTTAATTTAATCTCAAGTTTTATTTTATCAAGCACAGGCACATACACACATATACTTTAAGCTAAATACTTAAACCCACAAATTCATTCTCACACGTGTACGTGACAACACACACACACACAATCTCACACATGCACACATACACGCTCAAGCCAACACGTTCACTCAAACACTCACACACAGTAACAATTTGTTTTTTATCTTCTTTTTTTCAAACTGCTCCTCGGAATCCTTTGAAAAACTACTACAAAAACAACTGCTACAACTAACTACATAAAAATACAACTTCCCAACTCAATCATAAATACTTATACTTTTACATTGTACAATTTACCAACAAAAAAAAATTATATTAAAATATATATTTTTTAATATTTTCTTGCTATGAAACGGAAAAAAATCCCACTGCTTTTTGCCAGGGAAACGAAAGGAAAAAAACATTTCTCTCCTTTTCAAGCAAAGAAAAAATAAACTTTAATAATGAAATAGTTTTTTTAAAAAGTGTAGAAAAATATTAGCCTTTAATACCTTTGAGACTTAAAACAGTTGAAGGGATACCCCCAGATGTCATTAAGAAATTCTTTTGAAGGACTTCTTCATCAAAAACGAGTTTAATACTACATATTATAATTTCTTGTTATTATTATTTTTTTCTTTGAAGAAGATTGTATTTTTTAATTATGCCATTATAAAATGTAAAAAAGCACTTAATTAGAAAAGCACCTTTTAGGGAGGGATATAAGGAACACACTCGTACTAAATTAAATAAAAGTTAAACACTTCTGTTAAGTAGAATGTTGAGAAGAAAAAAATATTTACTAAGCCCTAAATTAAGCGAGCCGTTTGCAGGATTCACGGTGAAAGCGTAATACTTTTGACCAGTGATTTTTTTAAATAAATTTTTTTAAATTTTATTGTCATTAAAATATTATTTTTCCTAAAAAGTACCTTTATGAAAAATTTATGTACATTTCAAAAAGGTACATTTAAAAATATACTAAAAAAATAATAAATAATAGTAAAAAACAGAATAAATGTTTAAATAAGTAATCATTAGAAAAGTACCATTTGAAAAAACCTAAACCTAGCTTTTTAAGAAGTAAGAAATTATATTGTAAGTGAAATTTATTTGCTGTTGGTTAAGCGATGTCTATATGCATTTCATTGTTGCTTTAACAAATCGTCAGTAGACTTCAACCACACATTTTGAACAGTTACAAACCTCTTATCTTATGCACAAACTTGCAAAAACTATTTGAGAATTCACAAATAATAATATTTTTGAAATGCATATAGACATCGCTTAACCAACAGCAAATAAATTTCACTTACAATATAATTATGGCAATATGTCGAATAATAAATTTCTTGTAAGAAATTATATTTAAAAAAGTACCTTTCAAAACATGTACCCTTTAAAAAGGTACCTTTTAAAAAAAGTACATCTAAAAAATGCCTTTTAAGCAAAGTATCTTTCAAAATAAAAATCCCTTTCAAAAAAAGTAGCTTTTTAAAAACATACCTTTTAAATAAATTCCCTTTAAGTAAAGTACATTTTAAAATAAGTTCTTTAAAAAAAAAATCTTTTAAAAAAATAAATACTTTGAAAAAAGTTCCTTTAAAAAAAGTAGCTGTTAAAAAGAGTACGTTTTAAAAAAAGTAACTTTTAAGAAACGGTCTTTTCCAAAAATACCTTTTAAAAAGTACCTATCGAAAAAACTACCTTTAAAAAAAAGTATCATTTAAAAAAGTACCTTTTAAACACTACACTATAAAAAAGGACCTTTTAGAAAAAATATATTTTAAAGAATTACCCTTCAAACACAGTACCTTGTAAAAAAGTAACTTTTTGAAAAAGGACATTTAAATAGAACTTTTCAAAAAATTACCTCTAAAAAAGTACCTTTTACGAAAGTGCCATTTCAAAAAATTACATAATAAAAAAAGTACCTTTAAAAAAGAAGTACCTTTTAATAAAAGTACTTTTATAAAAATTACCTGTTAAAAAAGTACCCTGTAAAAACTGCCATTTAAAGAAAGTACCTTTTAAAAAAAGTACCTTTAAAAAAGTACTCTTTAAAAAAGTACCTTATAAAAAGTACCTTTTAAAAAAAGTACCTTACAAAAAATTACCTTTTGAAAAAGTACCATTTAGAAAAATAAAATTTTTAAAAAAGTACCTTTAAGAAAAGTGCCTTTTAAATAAATAACTTTTTGAAAAAAGTATGCACATATGTATGTATGTATGTATGTACATCTTATAAAATAGGTATTTATATATTAAAGCAAATATAAGGATTAAAAATGTAAGCAAATACCTCTTCCGTCACAAAAGAATATGTTTAAATGTTAAAAGAAAAAAATTAAGTTGCACACAAAATTATTCTAAATGACTACATTAAAATAAATTGCTAGAAAACATCTTTATAGAAATGACCTTCTAGTATATAATCCTTTTTGAAAAATAGCCTCTTAAGTAAAAGATTTTAAGAAGAAAGGATTAGTTTCGATTTTTTTTTCTAATGTTCATACTAAATTCTCAATGTTAATTCACTAGATTAATTTCAGCAATACAGACCCTTAAGATAAACTATTTTTTCGAGGTCTACATGAGTATGTGTGATTGTATGTTTGTGCGTTTGTATAAAAATAACATTAATCTTTCCCCTTCCATTTTCATCATACCTTGACATTTCATTAAATATTTTTCCAGATTTTCTCAGGTTGCTGGAGTTGAAGAAAATTTTTACAAAACAACAACAACAACAGCAATAATCTCTAACAGCTTACAAAAGTAATAGGAAATGGCAACAGAAGCATGAATATATAAAAAAATACTTCTGCAACAACAAATTATATACGATGATCATAAAATACGTAAAACTTTTGCTGTTTTCTTATACAAACAACAACTTGGTACAAAGTGTCAAAGAACAAGCTGAAGTTTAAATAAGAAAATACAAAAGCAAAAGAAACTTTACAGAAGAAATAGAAGCAGAACAGAACAGAAAAAAAACAAATTACAGCCTTAAAACTTTAGTTCAGCAAAGAAACTTAAAAAAAAAATACCCATAAAGAATTCAAGTTTGAGTAACAATATTTGTTTCCAACAAGCGAATACGAGCGAGAATACAAACGAATTTTATTTTCTACACGACACACTTTGGCACTAGTGAACATGAAAAGGTTTTAGGAAAATACAAACAAACTACTTGCAAATGGTGTTGTTTTTGAGAGAAATATTGAAATAGATATTGGATATTGGAAGCTTATACAAAAAAAGGGAGTGACCGAACGTTTGCACTGTACAGCTTAGAAATAAATAACAACAAAGTTTAAGTGACAAAGAGGAGATAGAAAAAAAACTACAAAATTGTTTTAGAGCTTTAAAAGTTTATGACTGCATCAATTTATTTGTGAAAATAGCGGCCGTTACAGTAAAATTGTATAGCAAATATTTTTTTTGAGAACACTTTGAACCGTTATTTGCCCATTTAATACTAATTTGTTGGCCCTTACTATCTTTATACGCATATAGCACGTCGTCTTCAATGCCCTTTAATTCGGTACCAACTTCAATCTTCTTCGCGAACCTAGAAAACGCCGTCTATGGGCAAAAGTTTAACTACATTTCAAATTTATACATCATAAGCTTGCAAAATTAAAAAGTCTGGCAGCTCATTATCTTCCATCTATTGGTGACGTGGGAACTACATTCCGCTTCTACTCATCCTTAGCTTAAAAAATAATATATATAAAAATTTGGCATATAAATGTTTTTCTCTACATATTTTATACAATTTAACTTACTGTGCAGACTACAAATGTATACGTATCTTCACATAAAAATACGTATCAACCCACATTAGTTACCAACATATTTACCTTGTCAAGAGGCTGTCATTTATCACCACAAGCATAGCTCATCCATTCCTCTCCCCGTCTTCACAACTTTTTTTGTTTCGCTTTTATTTTTTTCCAAGAAGTAAATCACCAATTACGTTGGTTTTTCTTTTCTTAATATTGAAGGGATCAATTAAGGAATATTTTCATTTAATTTTCTTTTTTTTTTAATTTTCCAGCTTGTGCTATTTTCGTTTGTCTGAAAGATGTATCCAATTTTATTATGTCTTAATTAAATGGGTGATTAATAAGATAGTTGGATTTTAATGAATCGGTGAAATCAAAGTTTATTAAAGCTGCACATCAGAGCACACAGGTCTTGTGTTATGTTCAAATTATCAAGCTCTCACCAAGTGTATTGACATTAATTTAAAAAGGTGCGCTATCTTTTCCGATAGTCAGGCAGTTCTTAAGTCTCTCCTTTCATGAGAATTCCGTTCCAGGCTAGTTTTAGAGTGCTTTGACTCATTACAAAAGCTATCCATGCTAAGGAGATCTGGCTGTCTTCTTCTGGCTTAAGGCAGGCCAAAGCATTGATGCAGCCATTTACATATAATGGCATCCTGAACTTCAACAGGAATAATTTATGGCTTGTTACTGGTTTTCTGTCTGGTAACTTTGAACTGAACTATCCTCTGTGGAAAAGTAACCAAGTTTGATCACCTTTGTGTCGCTTGTGCTTGGAAGATGACGAGACGACGACACACATTCTTTGTGATTGTATCGTATTATGTGACAGTAGAAGGCGTGTTTTTCATTCTGAGTTTCTGTGTTCAGATGATATAAGGCGGGCTTCTCCAATATCTGTACTGACCTTCATAAGGAAAGTCATACAGAGATTGAATTAATTAAACTCATAGATCTATGGTACAAAAGATCCATCAGGTGTCGCAGTGCCGGTCTTTGGACCAGATCTTTCCCCCTATTCTATTCTATTCTATTCTATTCTATTCTATTCTATTCTATTCTATTCTATTCTATTCTATTCTATTCTATTCTATTCTATTCTATTCTATTCTATTCTATTCTATTCTATTCTATTCTATTCTATTCTATTCTATTCTATTCTATTCTATTCTATTCTATTCTATTCTATTCTATTCTATTCTATTCTATTCTATTCTATTCTATTCTATTCTATTCTATTCTATTCTATTCTATTCTATTCTATTCTATTCTATTCTATTCTATTCTATTCTATTCTATTCTATTCTATTCTATTCTATTCTATTCTATTCTATTCTATTCTATTCTATTCTATTCTATTCTATTCTATTCTATTCTATTCTATTCTATTCTATTCTATTCTATTCTATTCTATTCTATTCTATTCTATTCTATTCTATTCTATTCTATTCTATTCTATTCTATTCTATTCTATTCTATTCTATTCTATTCTATTCTATTCTATTCTATTCTATTCTATTCTATTCTATTCTATTCTATTCTATTCTATTCTATTCTATTCTATTCTATTCTATTCTATTCTATTCTATTCTATTCTATTCTATTCTATTCTATTCTATTCTATTCTATTCTATTCTATTCTATTCTATTCTATTCTATTCTATTCTATTCTATTCTATTCTATTCTATTCTATTCTATTCTATTCTATTCTATTCTATTCTATTCTATTCTATTCTATTCTATTCTATTCTATTCTATTCTATTCTATTCTATTCTATTCTATTCTATTCTATTCTATTCTATTCTATTCTATTCTATTCTATTCTATTCTATTCTATTCTATTCTATTCTATTCTATTCTATTCTATTCTATTCTATTCTATTCTATTCTATTCTATTCTATTCTATTCTATTCTATTCTATTCTATTCTATTCTATTCTATTCTATTCTATTCTATTCTATTCTATTCTATTCTATTCTATTCTATTCTATTCTATTCTATTCTATTCTATTCTATTCTATTCTATTCTATTCTATTCTATTCTATTCTATTCTATTCTATTCTATTCTATTCTATTCTATTCTATTCTATTCTATTCTATTCTATTCTATTCTATTCTATTCTATTCTATTCTATTCTATTCTATTCTATTCTATTCTATTCTATTCTATTCTATTCTATTCTATTCTATTCTATTCTATTCTATTCTATTCTATTCTATTCTATTCTATTCTATTCTATTCTATTCTATTCTATTCTATTCTATTCTATTCTATTCTATTCTATTCTATTCTATTCTATTCTATTCTATTCTATTCTATTCTATTCTATTCTATTCTATTCTATTCTATTCTATTCTATTCTATTCTATTCTATTCTATTCTATTCTATTCTATTCTATTCTATTCTATTCTATTCTATTCTATTCTATTCTATTCTATTCTATTCTATTCTATTCTATTCTATTCTATTCTATTCTATTCTATTCTATTCTATTCTATTCTATTCTATTCTATTCTATTCTATTCTATTCTATTCTATTCTATTCTATTCTATTCTATTTGACACTGACAATTCTACAAAAACAAATAAGAGAATTAAATCTACTGATATTACAAACTCTACTTCTCGATAAAAAAAAAATTATGGTTAAGGGTTTCAGGCGCTTATAAAATATTAAAGGAACAACAATAAATTCTTTTCAATAACTAACACCACGCACAGTGGAGCAAAGACATGAATGCTGCTCGTGGACCTTGTTCGAGAATTCAAAAGCAATATCGGTTATTTATTGCAACAGAAGCATAACTCAAAAATGCTGGTTTTGCAGATAATAAGTTTTCATTTTTCAATTTACATACATAGAATTTAATGAAGATATAAAATCATTTTATTTGTTCAACAGGTGCATGTACACGCCTTTTTTATGGAATTTTTATATAAAATTAAATACGGTATTACAATTTTTGTGCATTATTAATCCTAAAAACGTATTATTTTTGAAGATATGTCTATGTTGCAATAAAGGAGCGACGTGTTATTATATTACTCCGTAAATAATTTTCGAAAACATCCAAACACCAAAAAAAAAACACCCTTTATAAAAATTCATAATTGCAATTGTCTCTCAAGCTTTGTTTTGCTCTAGCTTGAGCATTATTATTATTTAATTTTTTATTTTTTTTGTTGGTATTATTTTATGTCCTTCATTATACGTTACGAAAAAACTATTTATTATATGTGCCATAACCCCCAAAAAAGCTTAAGCGACATAATTTTGGAACTTAATATTTTGATCAAAATCGATTATTTGCGATAGTAAGTAATAGATTCCGTGCAAATAAACGAGGTCCATAAATTTGTCGGTTAAGCTTTTTTGGCAGTTATGGCTAGATATGTAGGTAGCTATCGCTTCTTAAGTTCAACATTGTCATATCTAAAAATATATATATATATATATATATATATATATATATATATATATATATATATTTTGTTGATAGTAATGCATAATAATGTATCATACACTCATTGTTGTACACTGAGCTCTTGAGATTGGATTTTTTTTCAATATCTGAATTTTTGATTTCTAAACTGAAAACTCTAAACTTTTTTGACTTATGACTATGCTGCGATAAATGGGCATAATGTTAAAGCCGATTTGCTGGTTTTAGCATTTTTTTTCTCTACAGTTTTTAGTGTTATAAGTTGTTATTAGTGCTGGTTTATTGTTACGGTATGATGTTGCACAGTGGGATGTCTTCATACATTATTGTGTGCAAAATATTGGAAAAATAAAAATAAATATTCGAAAAAAAACTGGACCTCAAACTCAAATATTATGAATTAACATATAAAGGAAGATCTTAGATCATTAAAAATTGGCATTGAGCATTACATGGAAATTATTAATAAACCCATTTTTAAGCATAAAATATATTTTATACAAACGGAAATTTAAAATTTAGTACATACACCTTCTAGAAAAAAAACTGACGCATACCGAGTTTCATCAAAATCAGCCACGCCCACCACCTCTTATCTTTGTAGAAGTCTTTAAATTTGATTCGTTAATTGTTTTTGGGATCAACAAAAGACGCATGTCGAGTTTCGTTTATATCGGCCACACCTACCGCCCCTACAATACATATTGATTTTTACGCATAAAATTTTTCATATCCAAGCATAAACTCTTAAAATTTTGTACACACACTTTCTGAAATAAGAAAGATACATAATGAATTTCATAACAATCACAAAATTTTTTTATTCAAGCAGAAGTCCTAAGATTTGGTACATACACCTCCTAGAATTAAAAACAGACTCATGCAGAGATTCATCAAAACTGGCCACGCCCACCGCCTCTGAAATACAAATCAATTTTTTATCACAAAAGTTTTTCTATCCAAGCAGAAGTTTTCAAATTCAGTACACACACTTTTTTAATAAAAAAAGACAAATAATGAATTTCATGAAAATAGGCCACGCCCACCGCTCATGCAATACAAATCGATTTTTACGCACAAAATATTTTCTATCCAAGCAAAGTCTTCAAAATTATTAAAAAGGACTTTCTGCACTGAAAAAAATTCATGCCAAGTTTCATCAAAATCTGCCACGCCCACCGCATGCAATATATATAAAATAAAGATAATATTTTTTTTACATTGTGCTTATCACTCGACAAAAAAAAATTATTTATTCTTCTTCATAGATGTCCTAAAAGTATGCAATAATTTAAAAAAAATATTATGTGGTGACTTTTATCAGTCCTATAGATAAATAAAATTTCCAAGAATTTTTTTTTTTGTAAATCAACCTTCTTTTGGTTTAATGATAGAAGTGGGGCTAAATAATTTTTTTTGCATTACAAATCGAAGATAAGTTAATTTTTAGAAGTTTATAGCTCTGGGCATATCTTCTTATCGATTTATGAAAAAGTAATAATTTTTTTATGTGTAAAGAAAGAGATGCTGTATTTTTTAAATTTATTTAAGTCATATGGTATTATCAAGAAAATTATACATCAGAGGCCGACCACTGAATTGCAAGAAAATTAAATTAATTAAATTAAATTATTTAATTAAATTAATTTAAGAGTTCTACTCTTGCTTGGACTTAACAAATTTTTAATTTTACAAAAATAAAATAAAATTTTTCTAAAAAATCATAAATGCACGTTTACATCCTTAATATAAAAATTAAAAAAAAAATTTATGTAAATCTGTTTCATAAACTCTTTATAAAGCCTTAAAAATTTATATCAAAAAGGCTGTTAATATTTAAGCATTTCTCTAATTTCTTGAAATTGAGTAATATAAAATAAGATTTTCAACACAAAAATCCCACTGTGCATTGCCGTTGTTTTGCTTGAATTTCTTTATTTTAAATTTTGTTTGTTTTTAACTATTATTTACCAAGTCTCTCTTACTTTTGTTCCTGTGCTCTTAACTTACAAGTATTTAACCGTTAGTTTAATGTTGTTGTTGATTTTATTGCTGTAATATTTTTGTTTTTCTACTGCTGTTACTGTTATTATTGTTATTGTTGTTGTAGCTGTTGTGATGTTGATTTGGTTTTTGATTTAATGACTTTAATTTGTTCTTCGTTTTCAGGTGGTGCGTAAAATTGATTTATTACTTGAAAAAATAACATAAAGTCAAACTCCCAGTCTCTCCCACTATCACTATCTCTATCTCTTTCTTACCTTTAAGCTCAGTTGATATTGCTATTCGTTGGTGTATGTACGTGAGTGTGTATATGTGTGTGCGTTGGAAGGCTATTGTTGTATGTAAAAAAAAAGTTTAATTCAAACTTGGTAAAAAGAAAATTTATTTAGCATAAGAAATCAAACAATGAAAAAACATGCCAAGAAATTTATTGTCGAGAAATTGTTACTACGTGATTTATACAAAATACTTTTGCACCAATACACACACACATACATATGTACACCCACGTGCATACATGCAAACATAAATTGTACATGCATACGTGTGTGCTTAGTATTATTTTTCTCTTCTACATTCATGATTTTCTTTTTTTTTTAACTTTTGTGCTTAACACAAAAAGTTTAATTTTTATTCGAACACCTTAGATTTTGGTTTCACTTTACTTCCTTTTTAAAAACATTTGTAAAACATTTTCTGACTTAAGTTTTTTTCATCTGCCTATTTAATAACAATTTTAAGAATTTTTCTTTTTAAATGATTTTTCCTTTCATTTTAATACTGAAATTGAGTGGAAATAAATTTTATAAAATATACTGCTGCCTTTTTGCAACAAAGACATATCTCGAAAAATTCCTTTTCCCCCAACTCTTGCGATTTGATACCTCTCGATTATTTGCTGTGAGGCAAAATGATAAGGCAGTGATTCTGATGACAAGGCAGCAGAAAACACAATATATACAAGTGTAAATAATTTTGCAAATTAGGGTTATAAAAAGCAGCAAAAAATACAGCATGATATACACATATATTATTTATATACTTTGAACAAATTTAGTAGACAAGCTGTTAATTAAAACCTGACTTTATCTAACTTGCAGAGTGAACGCAAAATCAGCTGTTTATAGTTTCAATGTTAAAACCAGGTTTTAACTTTAGGCAGTTCATATCAAATAAATTTCTTAAACTTCAAAAATTCAATTTAAAATATTGACATTAACATTTTATTTGTATTTAAAAATCACTGTTTTTCTATTTTGACATTTGATTAAGACAATCTGTGATTTTTCGCCAGCCATCGCTCCCAGCTTGGGGAAACAAAATGAAACACACGCCTACTCACACTTACAGGCTTGCAAACATAAACTCACACAAAAATTTTTCAGAAAATGTAACTTATGAAATATTGTTATATGCCTGTTTTGATAAATCAATCAATTTATATTTTCCTTTTTTTATTTTACTCTCATACATATTTTTTTATAAAATTTAATGTAATATTACATACATAAATATTTCAATTTATTTCAGTGGGACCCTATTTCATTTTTTATACATGCATCATACTTACATACGAACATAATTTTTTTAAGCCTCTTTGTTTTTTATGTGAAAAATTGCTATTCCGCTCGCGAGCAGTGTTGCCAAATGAGCGGAATTATTATTGTTATTATTATTGTCCTTTTGGTCCATTCAATTCAATAAATTGCTCAATATAAAAAAATATATGGCGCAATTTTTTTTAAATATATATAAAAGTTGCACAATATTAAAAAAATATATTTTGTAGAATTTGTCTCTCAATCTATTTAAAAGTTAGCTTCACACACGTGTTCGTTGAAAAAATTTTATAAATGATTTAAAATAAATAATAAATAAAATAATCAAATAATTTTCAAAAAAGTAATTTAAAAAAAGAAAAATAACTATTAGTAACGTACGTGGAAATAATTTTCGTACAATATTGTCTACACGTTACAACACAAAAGGCGTTTGATTTGAGTACAAATTTTTATGGTTGAATTAAATTTGTATATAAAAATTGTGTTAAGGCCTTTTTAAGAAATAAAATATGTTTATTTGTATTATTTAATAAGCTTCTCATTTGCTTAAATGAAAGTTTAACATAATAACTCTTGCTGTTCTAAGATATTTTTGGGTAAAGGTTCCCTGATAATCTGCATTAGCAACAGTGAAATGCGCATAAGATCCAGCTAAGCCACTCAATAATCAATTTCAATATATTTTTAATAAAAAATTATTACTGAATAAGTAAAATAATAATAATGGGATTATTAGTGCGCTAAAAATTTTCAACTTAAAATATGTTTAGTTAAAAATAAAAGAAATAAAGTTTTATTTAATTTCTTTTAAATACCAAAAAAATAAATAAATTTTTCAACCCTGAAACTATATATATTTTTTTAAATTTTCTAATTTTTAATACCAATGTCTTTCTTTCCTTAACATAGAATATATGTATTTTATAAACGAAGAAAATTATAAG
The DNA here is from genome assembly GCA_936439885.1 of Nowickia ferox. Taxonomy (NCBI): domain Eukaryota; kingdom Metazoa; phylum Arthropoda; class Insecta; order Diptera; family Tachinidae; genus Nowickia; species Nowickia ferox. The sequence continues at coordinate 14,005,380 of OW387023.1, read as the reverse complement.
TTTTATTTAGTTACTTTTATGTACCAAAAAAAAAGTCAAGTTTTCCAGTGCTGGAGCTTTCTATCTTTATATTGTATAAAGATTTTTTCTTTCTTAAACATCAATTAATTTTTAATTTCTAAAGAAAAAGAAAAAATTATATTGACCTGACTACTTTTATATACAAAAAATTCAATTATCCAACCCTGGAAGCATCCTTTTAGTTTTTCCTTTGATTTCTTTCATCATTGTGGCTACTTTTACATAAAAAAACATCCCAACCCTGTAATAATCATTTTAGTTTTTCTTGATTTGTTTTAGCAAACTATTTCTTTCTTATTATAAAATATGTTTAAGTTATAGAGAAAGAGAAAAAATTTGTGCAAGTAGGTTACTGTTATACACTAAAAAATTATATTTTCCAACCCTGGAAACGCCTTTTTGATTTATTTTGATTTTTAACTAACTGAAATATAAAATAGGTTTAAATTCCGAAAAAAACAAAAATATGTGGCAAAAAAAGTGTAAACTTTCCAGCTCTGAAACCGTAATTTCGGTTTTGCTCCTTTACAATACCAATCTATTTCGAACCATTTCTGACATTGAAGTTCAAAACCTAAATCTCTAGCTTTTCTGGGACCTTCGGAAAATCGATTTCACGTACAAACAGACAGACGGACGCACAAAGGGTGGATAGCAAAATGAATATGTACATTTTCGTTTTATATATTCCAGCCATACGATTATCATAAAATTTTCTAAATATATACACAGATATTTCCCTTATTTTATATATCGCATTAAACACTTCATGAAAAAACAATTTATAAGGAAACCAAAATAAAAAAATTAAAAATTAAAAAATTATGAATGGCAAAGCATTTTCTAAAATTCTATGAATTTCTGCGATGTAAAATTTGTATGAAAAACTCACAAACATATTTAATAATTGATATTTCTTTTAATTTTCTATATAAGGTCAGTTTTTTCTACCAGAGAACCACTTTTTAATACGACATGACTAGTTTTTTCCTCTAACGCATATGGCAACACTGCTCGTAACAGTTCCAATTGAACACAACACGAGAAAAACAAAAACAAATCGCACACACATTTACCACTGTAAATAACAGCAAAAACAAAGTTATTATTTTGTATGAAATGTGTGGGTTTGTGAGAGTATGTTTGTGAGTTTCACTACAGGAAATAGATGTGTACGCGCGTATTTGTGGGTATGTAAGGTTAGCATATTGGCTTAGTTTTATGGTTTAATATAAATTGTATACAACAACATAAATATGTACACACATACGTTTTCAACTAAAAAGCTTGAAGTATTGTTATTTAACAAATGTCTGTCTGTCTATTTGCTGATTCTTGTTAGTGGCGTAGCTTAAGCGAGAGTAAAGGAATTTTGATTGGACTAAAGGTTGCAACAAAAATTAGATGTTTTTTCCCTCTTGTAGGCATAAAAACATAAACTTTTTTAATAAATATTTTATATAAAATTAAGAAGACTTAATTTGTGCTGAATCTAAGTAACTTAATGATAATATAATATAAGATTTGTAAAGCTAAAAATTTCCCATACGTCAAACAAACATTTCTGTTACTGTGTGGGTTTATCACTATCGTACACACGTTTAAGAAAATACAAGTCTGGTATGATGGAGCTTATGAAAATGTTCAAAATATCATAAAAATTCAAAAGATCAGGGTTGTATTTTTTCGACAATTTTGCAATTATGAGTATGTTTGATTAAATTTTTAATTGATTTCCATATTAACTCCATTGCAATATTTTGAAATTTCTTTCGATATCGAGTGCCGTAATTTACCCCCTGATGTCAGTATGAATGAACGAGTACGAGTATACATTTCACACAATTCACATATACGTGAGCATTTTTTTATTTCCTTATTTCAGTTAATAACACACTTTAAAGCAAACATATAACAAATTTTAAATGTTTATACTCTTGCTATTTTTTGTAAAAAAAAATTTTATATACTTTGTAATTTTTTTTTTTTTTTTTGTAAATACATTTATTAAACATTTCTGTTGTATTTCTCATCATGTACTCTGACACATACACATTCATTATGTTATAAATTCGTTACGTTTTTTTCATTCCACATCACTTTTACATTTTGATGGTAAAATATGTTGTCGTTTTATATTGTTCATGCAGCAGCGGCAACATAACGAGCAACAAAAATATATACAACATATGTCAGATAGCGGGAAATGTTGACTGGTTCAAAGGGTAATTTGGCAGGAGCTGTTTAAAAAAAATACATATTTGGAATGTAACCAAAAAATTAAAAACAAACCTAAAAAATTAAAGCTAACCTCTGATTTTTAATAAAATTTTTTCGATCTTTTTTGTATATTCAATTAAACTAATTTTTCAAGCTTCATATACATATATAAACTCCTTTGCACCCTCTTTAATCTATACTAAATACAAACCTCGTAACTGTCTATAACTGCAGAGGTTTTTAACCAATTATTAAGCGATTTGAGGCACTTTAACGCAATTCTATTAATTTCTGCTCTGACTGAACTGTGCACCACAAAAAACACATGGTTTTGACAAAAAACTTCCAGCAAAGGACGCCAAAAGAAGAAATGTTTTATTGCATGGGTCTTTTTTAAAGTGTAAAACAGTCTAGACACTATTATCAAACTACTCATCAATCATTATGGTAGTATTTGTGAAAATAACATTGCTACGTTAAGTGTCCAGAAGACGATCAAATTAAGCCGTCAATCAGTGTATATATGTGAGTGTTGCATGCTTGCCGCTCAAAAGCAGACGTACAAATAAACACATCAACCACTATTTGCATTTGAAGTTCATACTGTTGGCATCAAATCAATATAAAATTTTGTACGTCTGCATATTTTTCCATCATTAACAAGAATCAGAAGGAAACTGATGTTGTTTTGTCAATCAAAGCTACAGCCGGCAAATAAGAAATCAAAACTTTTTGATTTTCATCAATCATCACCGACCAACACACGACTGCCTGTTTAAGGGGTTTTCGTCGTCTATTTGGAGAAAAACCGAATTGAGTCATACGTGGAGTCTTACAAAATGTTTCCAAGCTTGATATATACAAAACGTTTAAGAAATTAAAGAGTGGAATCCCTTTTTGAAAATTTTTTTTTTTAAATTTAGCTTTCACAAAACCGATACAAATATATACTTATGCATCTCCTGCGCCGGAAATCTGTTGTTAGAAGCTTGTTATTTTGCTTAAAGTGCAATTTTGTTGCACAGTGTTGTTTATATTTTTAATATTTAAATATACAGTTAAATTTTCTTTGTTTACCTGTTGTTCCTATTTTGCGTGAAACTTATTTAATTAAGAGTGTTTTTTTTTAAATCTGTATACATTTCAAAAGATTTTTTATTAAAAAATGAAACATTTAAAAAAGAAATATATTTTATTTCCATTGTCGTGGTACACCACACTTTATATATTGTGTCTGTGTGTGCAAGCGTTTGTTGAAACCCGCGCGCCATTGGTATTAGTAAATTAATTTTTTTTGCTTTGTGATTTGATTGGTATTTCATTTTAAATCAATATTGTTTTTATTTAGTGACTGTTTTTTCTGTTTTTTTTTCTTTTTGTTTGTTGGCCTTTGTCTTGGTCTCTTTTAGTTTATTTTATATGGCATTTTGTCTAAATATAAACTGTAAAGTATACAAATAATCGCAATTTTTCATTAAGTTGGCCAAGCGATTTTTTTTTCGTTTTTTGGTTGCGTTTGAAAAAAAAATATTCAACATTTTTTTGGTTAAGCAAATAAAAAGGGAAAAGGAATGTTAAATTATAACAATGAAAGGATTTTATATTTGAAAGCCAAAATATTTTTAATTTTGTTTAAAAAAAACAAATTCTCGGTGAGGCATGATTTGTAATGAATTATAATCATATATTTTAAATTAAAAATAATTTAATAGGCTTTTGTAGTTAAACTAGCCCAGCAAAATCATTTGTTTTTGTCTACAAGTCTATTCATTAAATGATACTCTTGTTTAGCATGCTTTCTCAATCATTCTGTGATATGGCTTAAAGGACCAAAAAGAATGTTTGTGTTTATAGAAAAAATTGCAAGTTAAATTTGATTCAAAGCAAATTATATTTGGCAGTAAACGCACTTTATCCCGGAATTGTACCTTTTCGAAAATTTGGCTCGAAGGACCAAAAAAAATGTTCGCGTATAATGTTTTTACAGATAATTAAAGATAGAAAAAATTTGGGGATTAAATTAGATTCAAAGTAAGTTATTTTATTTTGCTCTATACGTAAGTTTTTTTGCTATCATAATTATTCTTAAGTATTGCTCGAAGGACCAGAAAAAAAATTTCACGTAAAATATTTTAACAAATAATATTTGAAAAAAGAAAAAACAGTGGATTGAATTGGATTCAAGGTAAAATATTTTCCTTTTGCTGCAAACACACTTCCTTTTGTTTCTGTAGTGATTTCAAAATATGGCTCGAAGAACCCAAAAATGATATTCACAGCAATATATAAGCAGATAATACCTATATGATAGAAAAACGTTGGGATTAAATTAGATTCAAAGTAAATTAAATATTTTATTAGCAGTTTCAATCGTTGCGTAAGTCATTCTAATACTCGGCTCGAAGGACCCAAGAATAATAATTTGCCGTAGAATATTTCAACAAATAGTATTTAACAGAAAAAATCCAGCGATTAAATTGTACTTAAAAACAAATATTTTCATTGTCGAGGCTGCTCTAAAATTTAGCTCGAAGGACCCAGGAATAATGTTCGTGTATAATATATTTAAACAAATAATTTAAAAAAATAAAATTTAATTTTTATTTTTTCTCGTTGTTTCATTTATTCTAAAATATGGCTCGAAGGACCAGAAAAATTCTTACGAATTCTATTTTATAGAAAGCAAAGTAAGTTATATTTATTTTGCCTTATACACACTTGCTTGCGTTGCTAAAGTTATTTTAAAATATGGCTCGCTTAGAATATTTAAACAATTCATATTTGAAAAAAAAACAGGAGGGTTAAATTGAATTCAAAGTAATTTATATTTATTTTGTGGTATACGCACGTGCTCTATTTAGTATAATATTTATATTAATATAAAATAATAGTATTGAATATTTTATTCTATTCTTTCACTCAAAACAGTGATATTTATATCAATCAAGAAGTACAGCACACAAATCTCTTTAATCAATTAATTCAGAACTTGTTAATAATCATTAAGATTTCATATTGTTAATTAAGCTTTTAGTGTTCATTTATATAAAATATGATATTTTCAATATAATTTTGTTACGATCATTAAACGTGTTTTTGGCTATTTAATATGCAATTTTTTCAAGCTATTTCATATGCGAATAAGTCTTTTTTTTATTTCCCTGCTCTGTTTATTTAATTTTTTTTTTTCTAAATAATATCATATTCAAAGCACATTTGTTCCAGTTTACCCATTCTTTTACTAAATAAAATTTCATAAGATTATATATATAATAAATCTCTAGATGTTTCTATTGTCATTTAACAAATTGAGCCTGTTATTTATTTTTTACATGTTCCTATTGTCGCTGCTGTTGCAAATAAATAAATACTACAACTTGCTCTAATTGTAACGCTTACATAATCTCTTCACATCATAAGAATTGAATTTATAAAAAAAAAGAAATATGTAAGAAATACAAGAAAACTGAATTTTTATATACAACAAATTATAAATAAAGTACAAAGTATTTTTCTTTTGTTGTTGTTATTATTTTTGCTACAACTTTTTGTATATTTTACTACAAACGCACAAAAGCGCACTATTAAACTCGCACGAACCGTTAAAAACATGGTGTTTGTAAAAGCATGTGAGTGTGAGAGAGAGAGAAGGAGGGAGAGAGAGAACTTAAGTACAAATAACGGATGCTGCAATTACTAAGGCTTGAGGTTTTTTTTTGTATCCATATTTTCCTTATTGTTGTTGTAGTTTTTTGCTGCAGTTTGTAAACGTGGTATTGTACGTGTATTTATTTAAGTCTAAAGCATCTCTGTTTTCTTATTCCTGTGAAAATTATGTGTGTGTGTGTGTGTGTGCTTGTGTTTGTGTTCTGTGTGAATGGGTTTGCGTTTGTGTTATATTAATTGAAAAAATGACAAAAACATGCAGTTTTTTTTCCTTCCTTCTACTCTCATAGCAAGTATATGTATATAAATGTTTTTTTTTTTATTCTTTATTTATGTTGCTGTTTTGTTGTTGCATTATTTTTCCGTATCAGGTGGAAGATTAAAGATAAAATAGTGATTGTAAAGAACTCAGCTGCACATGCACATACATACAGCAACAAGCAGGGAAACCTTTAGACTTGATTACATCTTGCGTGAGATTGGCAAAAGTTGAAATGAAATTTAAAAAAAAAAAATAATCTACAGAGAAATTTATTTTTGTGCTTGTGTCATGTTGATTGCAGGGTATTAACACAGCAAAGAAAGCAGGCAAGCAAGCAAGTTTTTCTTGGAATCTCCACTGTCTTCTGTTTACAAAACATTAGCAGCTATAAAAATATAATTATTTCTTGTTATTTCTTTTTAATTTGAATTCACTTGCTCTAAAACACAGAAATTAATTTATTTAATAGGCTTTGTGCATGATCGCCGTACATACATATGTATGTACCTGTCTATGCGTGTGTCTGTTGAATAAAACAGTCAACTCTCGATTACTATTTTTATTTATTTTATTTTATTTTATTTTATGTTATTTTATTTTATTTTATGTTATTTTATTTTATTTTATTTTATTTTATTTTATTTTATTTTATTTTATTTTCTTTTATTTTATTTTATTTTATTTTATTTTATTTTATTTTATTTTATTTTATTTTATTTTATTTTATTTTATTTTGTTTTATTTAATTTTATTTTATTTTATTTTATTTTATTTTATTTTATTTTATTTGAATTGAACGCACATTAATTCTTTTACAATTTCAGACTTAATTGCGAGCTGTGTAGAGACTTATAGTAGAGTTTTATGGCAAATTTTTATGTAGAACTTCCTAGGTCGCGATATTCCCTTTCGAGTGTATATTTTGTCTTTCATTCTGAAAGAATTAAAAAACCCGTAAGGAGAAGACCTAGAGGGTTTAAATATTCTACAAAAATATTTTGTGTAAGAGTTTACATAGAACTGCTGAGTACATTCTTTATATAAAAAGCAAAGGCTTCTTGTCTTGAACTTCCCTTTTATTATAGGTTCAGACCTAAAATTTCAGAACACCGAACCTAAAATTTAAAAATGCCCAGGCATGAAATATGTTTTGTATCTTCTCTGTTAGAATGGGTCATTCTAACCATATTATTTTTTCAGTGTTCTAGAAAGTTATTTAGGAGTAGCAAGCTATAGAGGTTTTCCTGTATTTTTAAAACATTTTATTTTTTTTACTACACTAAATAAATTTATTAACAATGCATTTCTATTGTACTGGACTATAAAGTTTTTGCAAAGCCTTCAGCCCACTTTTTCTTAAGAAAGAGCTGAAGTTATTACAGGCCATTCATTTTGCAGCACAGAAATTTTGACAAAAGTTTCAACAATTTCACTTCACATTCAACCGTTTTAAGCTTAAAGTTTTCTTATTTCTTAAAGAAAAATATAAATTTATGCTTAAGGAGTTTACAGCAGCAATTTTTATTTTCTTTAATAAAAAAAGCAAATAAAAAATTTTTTATATACAACATTTCGAGTTGTGATTGTTTGCTGCTCTAAGGGACTAACTAAGTTCGTTTAAAGGTCTTTGTTTGCCTTTGAAATAAAGTTTATTTTCATTTACACAAATTTTGTTTTTCATTTTATTGTATTTATTTGTTTAGTTTTGCTTTTTTTTTTTTTTTTTTGAGAGCATTTATCTTTTCCTTTTTCAAAAGGCTTGGTTGCTTAACTAAATTGCTTTGTCGCTGCTTGGCTGATTCAGTTAAGTGTTGTTGTTGCTGTTTATGTTCCGGTTGCTGCAGTTTTTTTTTTTTTTTTTTTGTAGCCAGACAGTGTTGCCGTAAGTGCGTGTGAATAAGGCAAAATAATTTAAAAGAAAAAGCGATCTGTAGTGAATTCAAAAGTAAATAAAAAGCATTTTAAGTTTAATATTTTTATCTTACGTTTTTTTTCAAAAATATTTTAATTAGACAGAATTTTCATTATGTAAGTTTTCACGAAATTCTTTGATTGAATTTTTTGCCAATAGGTGAGATCAGTGATTCATGCCACGCCATTTTCTCTATGCCACTCTCTTCTCTAGTGCGGCTACAAGCAAATAGGAGAATTTTTGTACGACAAATGTCATGATATTTTATGAAAGATTTCGTAACATAAAATTGATGTTATTCAATAAAAACGCTAAAACGAAAAAATTCCAAAATTAAAAAAAAAATGCTGAAACGAGAAATTGCCAAAATGAAAAAACGGTTCAAATGAAAAAAATGCAAAGAAATCACTAAAAAAACTAAACAAATCCTCAAAAATCGGAATAAATCACCAAAACGATATAAAGGCGCTAAAACTAAAAAAAACCTTAAAGTTAAAAGTATGTATTGTGAAAAAACAAAAAAATTGCCAAAAACCGAAAAATAATCACCAAAAGAATAAAAACTAAATCGCCAAAACAAAAAAATGCCAAAACTAAAAAAAGCGTCAATACTAAAAAGTCGCCCATCAAAAAAGAAAAACGCCAAACATAAAATATGCGGCAAATGATAAAATATAGCCAAAATTAAAAAAAATCGCCAAAAACCAGAAGAAATCGCCAAAACGAAAAAAGAACCCAAACTAAAAAAATCGGCAAAATTAAAAATATTTATTGATGAAAATAAACAAAAAATCGCGAAAAAAAACGTCAAAACGAACAAATGATGAGGCTAAAAAGCGTCAATACTAAAAAAATCGCCCAAGCAGAAAAAACGCCAAAAATTAAAATATTCGCCAGTAATGAAAATGATAAAAAAATCGCCAAAAAGAAACTAAAAAAATCGCCAAAAAACGAAATAAAGACTCCAAAAAAAAATCGCTAAAACTAAAAATATTTATTGTGGAAAAACAAAAATAAATCGCCGAAAACTGAAAAATATCGTCAAAATTCAAAGAACGCCAAAAAGAAAAAAGCGTGAATAATAAAAAAAATTGCCAAAATCCGAAAAACTGCCAAAAAAAATTAAAAAATCGCCGAAAGCAAAAAAATCGCTCAAAATAAACAAGCGCCAAAACTAAAAATATCGTATAGTATTACATAGGTACTGTCCGTAAGGAGCACTTCGGGTGCGACTCAAAGTCGCACTTTACCGAATTAATTATTTTTAAGTACATTGAAATTGTTATCGAGGAGTAGAGCTAATTCAGGGGCGCATTTTACTGTTGCTAATACTTTCAAGTTTTATCCGGTCTAAATGGAAAACTCAATGTGGCAACACTGCAGCCAGCAGAACCTTTAAACTGAGCAGTGTTAGCTAGTTGCAGCAGCAGCTGCTGGGAACTAAAAAAAAAGAATTTACACATGCACCACCCATGCCAAAATGAGCAGCAAAACTAAATATGTACAAGCAGCAATATTTAAGCAAATTTGTGCCACATTATTTTTATGTTTCTTTTTTCTTCCTCATCCCTGTGCCCCTTTTTCAAATGTACAAACAAGCACAAAGTAAAACAACTTGGCATATCATGCAATAACATTATTTGCCACTGTACGCTCTCATGCATCTCTTAAAGGCAATTCCTTGGCCGTTTGTCTGACAGACTGTTGTTGCCTTTGTAAATGCCATAGCAGCAATTGCCGCTGTCTGTTTGTTTTTGTTTGCTGGTGAACGTTGCCACTTTTCCGCTTTTGTACACTTCCGCTAATTCCAACAAAAGCAGAAAAAAATATGTAAAGGACCTCTTTTTTTTTGTGCTTCAACTATTTAGTTTTTCTTTGCAGTTTTCCTTGTTTTTGTCTTCTACTTGCCACTTCCTCATTGCTGTGCATTTTTCTTTTTCTTCTTTTGCTGCTGATAATGATGATGATGTTGATGACGACGATTGTTGCACAAAGTGCAAATCTATTTTCGTTTCCTTGGCAGTAACACAAAAACACCAACAACTAAACCAACACAGAGACTTACAATAGCAAAAAAAAAAGAGAGCTTAAGTAAGGAAGTAGCAACACTTTGGTTGGCAGTTTAAAATGAAGGAAAGAAGAAAAGTAAAACGCTTACAGGGTTTCCTCGACAAGATTGCTCCGACAAAAAATGCTTTTGAAGAAATATCAAAATGTATAGAAAGAAGCTTTCCTGCTACATTAAATCTTTTTAATTAGAAGAGATTTAATATGTGGTAAAGAAATATCGAAGAGCTTAAAGCTTTGCATGTTGCTGGCATCAAAATTATGCCGAATAGAAGAAAATCAGATCATAACAGTTTCTATAAATTCTTGCTACAGTATTTTTTTAATATAAAATCAATGTCTCTAGTGCTTTTATTAGCAAGTAATTATAATAAATTAATTACTTGCAAAATTTTTTGGTATTATTTTCATTAAATTAATTCTATTAGATTTTGCCTTCTTACTACATTTAAATAGGTGTTGGTAAATTGAAATTTTAAAAAGCTGTAACGTGATTTCGTCGTTGGCTTGGGCAACTTGACTGTGTCTACGTTCTGCTTTCGGATCCATGAACCTTAAACAATAAGAACACCTTTATTTATCCCTCTATGGTGTTTTAGTTAAAAATTTACTTTATTAAATATAAAAGTTTAAAATAGAAAATAGCTCCAAGTAACTGTGTGACTTATTTCGGCTTGATTGTCTGGTTCGGTTCGGTTCGGTTCGGCTCTGTTATTAGATGATTCTGAGGCTCTTAGGCTTTTGTTCGGCTTAAGCACGTTCGCTAGTTGTCCGCCAACTTACGAAGGCGCATTGATTATCTGGTTCGTGCAGGCTTGTGGTTTGGTTCGGCTTAATGGTGCGATGATCCGTTGGCTGGCAGGCTGTTCTTTGGCTTATGTTTAGAAAGATGTCACGTTCGATATGACCAGGATCGTCCATATAGGGTGAACAAAATACCTAATTTCTACTGTACACAGAATGGTTGCTTAGTCTAGGGGATCAATCAGACGAAGCCGAAAGAATCCACTGAAGTAGCTGTAAGGACAGTCAGCCAAGGCCATCGTGAGAACATTCAGTTGCCACCACGGTGAGAACAGTTAGTTAAAACCAATTTGAGAACATTGAATTTAAAGCTCAGTAAAAATAGCCAATTGAAATCGGTATGAGAACAGTGAGCCATAGCCGATATGAGAACAGATAGTTTAAACACTGTAAAAGTAGTCAATCGAGGTCGCTGAAAGAAGAGTCAACTGTAGTCGCTGTGAAAAAAGTTAGTTGAGACCGCTATGAGAACAGTCGCTGAAACCTCTGTGTAAACAGTCAGCCGAATTCGATATGAGATTGTCGAGAGAATAGTTAGTCGAAGACGGTGTTTGAATATTCAACCGAAGCCAATATGAGAACAGTCAGTTAAAGCCGCAGTGAGAACAGTGAGTTTACACCACAGTAAAAACAGTCAACTTAAATCACCTGTGGGAGCATCTGGTGTGAAAATAGATAGTCTAAACGCTATGAGAACAGTCAGTCGAGGCCGCTAAAAGATCAGTCAACTGCAGTCCGTGTGAGAAAAGTGAGCCAGCCAAAGCCGATACGAGAACAGATAGTCAGAAACTGTATGAGAACAGTCAAACAAAATCGTTGTGAAAACAGTCAACCACAGTAGGTGTTAGAACAGTTAGCCGAAGCCATCCTGAGAACAGTTACTTGAAACACTGTGAGAACAGTAGCTGAAAACGCTGCAAGAACAGTAAGTTTAAGCCGCACTAAAAATATTCAACTGAAATCGCTGTGAGAACAGTGAGTTGCAGCCGATATTAGAACAACTAGTCGAAACGCTGTGAGAGCAGTTAACTGAAATTGCTGTGAGAATATTCAACGGAAATAACACTATGATAACAGTCAGAAAAGAAATACTGAGACTGCTGTGAAAACTGTTACGTGTTAGAGCATTGCTAGTCTTAAGCTTTTTAATTACTTATAAGCTTTGCTTATCTGGCAAGCTCTTGCCTGAAAACTTTTCTTGCCAAACTTGTCAAAAATTACAATTTTCTTAGCAAATCCAAGTCTTAATGTATTTAAATATTTTCATTCAAATGTTTACTTTAGTATAAATCAAAAGTTTAATTTAAATTGTAGTGAGATTTCACAAATTTCTGAAAATTATTGAAGTATGAAATTAATAGTGTGTGCGTATACAAACAACCAAGCACACACACACACACACACACACTTGCACACACAAGTATACAAACAAGAGAGTAAATGTTAAAGAGCATTTTCCGTTTAATAATTTTCTTTTAATCAAACAAAAGGGATTTCGTTTGTTTTGCTTTGTTCTTAATGCTGTTTATTTCTAACGTTTATTTGTTTAAATGTCCTTGTTTATTTGTTTTACTTGTTTTTGTGATTTTTCTAAGCCTCTCAGCTCTTTCGGCACGATTTTTTCATTTTATTTTATTATACTTCCGTTGGTTTATATAAATATATTTTTATATGTATGTATATGTAAATATAAATATGTTTATATTTTTTGTTTAATAGTATTAAAACTTAATGCACATTTTGTGTACATTTTGAGTTTTTCTGTGTTTTACAAAAATTGGTTGCTGCTTTAGTTATACATCATGTATACGTGCAACTACTTGCTGCCTGGTTTTTGTTTTTGGCTGCCAGCAGCAAGCAAGCATATTATGTTGCTAGTTAGTTTTGCTAGGAAGATTTCTATGTATATATTTTTTTCTCTTTTGTCTAGTTGGCCTTCGCCCAAAAACAACCGGTGGAAATGTATATAAAATAGAAACTTTATAAAAAGGATTTTCCTTTCGTCAAGGCGTTAATTCACTTTGAACATTTCGTTTATTTATTTCAATACATTTTTGTTTATTTCATTATACATTCTTGTTGCTACATTTTTGTATATTCCTAACAAATTTGTTTATTTTTTGTTAGCAAAGATGCTCATTTTTATGAAATCTTTTTTTTTTTTGTTGGTCTTCTTATTTGCCTCATTTTTTCGCCGTGACATTATTTGTTTTGTGCACGATTCTTTTTTGCAGTTCATTTGCCTTGCAGCCATAAGTTTTTTTTCTAAATTTCGTAGTTTATTTTCCAGCACGAGCTGAGTGTTGAGAGGGTGGGATTCAAAGTATGGATTTGTCATTTGATTTGTGATAGTGCAGAATATTTGTGGGAAAATATATGTGTTATGGGATGTTCGCAAAAATTTTTAAAATGTTTGCATGTTACTTTACAAGGGTTATAGAAATTAAATTTTTCAAATTAAGCATATACGAGAGGACCACATTGATTAAAATAAAATTTCCCAAAACAAAGTCAAGGAATTAAGGACAATATTAAAACCCATATTCGCCTTATACTAATCAAAATATTAGCTTCAGTTCACTTTTTAAGTTCAATTACATTTGGGGTGTACATAAGCATATCCTTGCATCGCTTGCATCAAAATTCCCAAACACTTTAATTTTATAAGTTTTTAAAATCAATTATGAATTTCAAATAAATAAATTTAATAAAAAATAAATTTTTAAAATAAAGGATATATGGGATGCAGGCAAGTTCCTGCATGGATTGTAGTGTAATTTGCCATAGAAGTTAGCCATAGAGTTAAACAAGTTGTTACAAAGTCTGGCTGAATTCTGATTGCAATTGCAGCTTAAATAAAAGTTTTTAAATAAAGGATACATATATGAAGGATTGGGCGAAAATCCTCTATAAAATTAAAAGAAAAATATAAAATAAGATATTAGCTCAAGCCAAATTTTTCCATTCCAGGATATATGGGACAAGGGAGTATCCTTGCACCGCAGACAGCAGAGTTTTCAAAACACTTGAACTACTTAAGTTTAAATATTAGGAATACATGCATTTCAGCATTATTTTTATTATTATATCAGCTTAAATTTAATTTTTAAAATAAAGGATATATGGGAGGCAGGCAAGTTCCCGCATGGATTTTAATAAAATTACCCAGAGATCTTAGTCAAAGAGTTTAGCAAATAGTTACAAAGTTTTATTGACTTCTGATCACGATTGCAGCTGAAATCGAATTTTTCATATAAAGGATACACGAAAAATTGTAATAAAATTTCTCGAAAAAAATTCAAAAAAAAATTACAAAAAGATCTACCGTATACAAAAAACCTTAAGTCAAGTTTTTAAATTCCAGGATATATGGAACAAGGGAATATCCTTGCACTGCTGACAGCAGAATTTTCACAACACCTAAGCTATATAAATTTAAATATTATTTATGCATGTATTTCAGCATTATTTTGATCATTAATTCAGCTTTAATTAAATTTTTCAAATAAAGGATATATGGGAGGCAGGCAATTTCCTGCATGGATTGTAGTGAAATTCACCAGAGACCTTAGCCATAGAGTTTAACAAATAGTTACAAAGTCTTGTTGACCTCTGATTATCTGTTATCTAATTTTTAAAGAAAAGGATACATAAAGGGTTGTAAAAAATTCCTCAAAAGAATTTTAAAGCAAATTTCAGAAAGATCTACCCTATACATTTTATTGTAGTTCAACTTTTGGCTGTAGTCTGTAAAAATCAATCACATATTTCCTCAAATACTTACAATATCTAATTTTTAGTAATACTCAGCTTAAATTATGATTTTCTTTTTAAGATGTACTAGCTCTACTTCTATTTCCCGACAAATTAATAGTTTCTCTCAGTTTTTAAAAATAAAGGATATATGAGAGGTAGTCATGTCCTTGCGTAGTTGATATAAATATTTCCCATACGGACTGAAAAAATTATTATTTAATTATTAGTAAGCATATCCTTTTTATAACTAAAGCAAATATTTAAATTTTTAAAATAAAGGATATATGGGAGAAGGTCATGTCCTTGCATCAATGGAAATAAAATTTGCCACTCTGATTAAATGCAAGAAATTACAAATTCTAAGCGCATCGTTTTTAAAATGAGAGCAAAAATCTTATTTTTAAAATAAAGGATATATGGGAAGCTCGCTTCTATTGTAATAAATTTTAATGCGGAACTTTGCTACTCACAGCTCTCGAAATATTGAAAAATTTTGGCAGCTGAAACTAAGTTTGTAAGATTAAGGATATATGAAGGATTTACATGTCCTTGCACCAATTGGAATATTATTTCCCGTAAGAATCGAATTCAAATAACTACCAATTTTAAATACATTTTCGCTATAATTACAGCAGAATTTAAATTTTTTTTAATTAAAGGATATATGGGACGCATATCCTTGAAGCAATTTCTATTAAACTTTGCAAACGGCTTAACAAATAATTGATATTTTTGACTTCATAATGCTTACAATTGTAGCTAGAAATAAATTTTTAAAATTAAGGATGCATGGTAATCCTTTGAACTTTAAAAAAAATATGAACATATTAGATTTAGCCCATCTGTTTTTCGGTTCGCTAGATGATTTCGCTCCTTATTTGCTAAAACTTTTGTTCACAAAAATATAAACAACAACTTAAAAAACAACTTTAATAAAAACTTTTCTTTGTCTTTCTTATAGTTTCCTCATTTACAAACCCAACGCCCGTGCACAACTTAATGTGCTTTCACCCTCTCCCTCCCGCTTCCATCTTTCTCATGCACCCAAAGCATTTCATACAAATGTAATTCCTACAAAAGCCAAAAGTGAAGAAAAAGAGGAACGCTACGAAGGCCTACTTTCATATTTATTTCTATTCAATATGAATAAAAATAAAATAAAATTACAATATGTTTATATAAAAATTCAGTTTTGTACAACTTTTTCTCTCTATTATAATTCTTCTATAAAATGAAACGAATAAAATAGAAAATATAGTTACGAATCGCATAAAATATGAAGAAGCTTGCAAGAAAGAAAAAACAAAAACTTACATCTTGTTGGATATAAAAACCTTGAAACTTTTTAAATTTAACCTGTTCAGCATTGAAACGTATGAACTGAAGTACGCAATGGTTGGACAGACAGAGAGACAGATAGAAATAATTTTTTTTGCAAAGAATTTTATACACAGTTAAACTTTTATTCCTTGAAATGTTGTTATCAGATTTGTTAGAATAAAATAAAAATATGAAAAAAAAACTATTTGAGAAATATAACATCATCGTTTGTGGAGCAAGACAGAGGTAAGCAGCGAGCGACAGGGACAGAAACAGAGACAGAGATGTTAAAAAGGACATAATGACAGCTTTTCCTAGACGTTGTAGGTACGAGTATCGCTTTTGCCGAGTTCTTAAGTTAAAGATAAAATGAAATAAAATCGGTATAAAAAAGGATGTACATACAATGTAAATGTGTTTGTTAAAGGATTTTGTAAAAATTTTGTTGTCGTTGTTGTTCCACTTTTATTTCATTTGCAAACAGACATGTGAACTATTTTACACATAAAACTTTTGCAATTTCAATACAAAACTTTTGTTATCAGCGCAGCAGCAACAACAAGAACAATGTGTTTATATGAAAGGGCAACAAAGTCTAATAACTTTCAAGAGCACAACGGAACTTTTTAAGCACAGAAAGTTAAAATAAAAGAAAACATATTCCGCTCTAAATCAATATAAAGCCACAAGGATATAATTACCTCTAAAAAGTGTACTCTTAATATTAATTACCGAATTTTAGCTGTAATTATGAGCATTAATACCGCCTTAGCTCATAACAACTTCTAAGATTATGCTGGCAAGCATTAAAAATTTATTAGAATCGCAGCAAGGACATGTCTGCTTGTCACATATCCTTTATTTAAGTAAATAAATTTGTTTAAATTGGCTATAAAGATGCTACAATAATCCTCAATAGCAACCAAAATAATACATTAAAAAAAGTAGCAAGTTTCAGTGCAGTCGATACAAAGACACACATACCTTCCAAATATCCTTAATATTAAAATTTTTTCCCCAACTTCAATTTTTCCCAGAATGCAATAAAAAGCTTATGGCGAACTTCCTTCCAATCAGCGCAGGAAAATGTCTACCTCCGGTGTATCCTAAATTTTGAAATTTAGTTTCAGCTGCAATTGTGACAAAAATGCAGCAAAAACTTGAGAATAGTCTTAGAAGTATACAGTCAAGCTTTGCAAGAAATTTTATTACAAGCGAAGCAAGCATATACCTAACTCCTATACATACACATGTATATTTTTAATTTGGAAAATTTATTTTCGGCTGCAATTATGATCAGAAAGCAAGGAAAACTTGATAAAGGTTGGAGAATTGTATAAATCAGCAATTTGTAGATTTTCATATCAATCGAAGCCAGGACACTTTTAACTCCCATATATTCTTTATATTAAAAAAGTTAACTTTAAACTGAAATCCTGTTCAAAAAGAAAGAAATATTCATCAATGCTTATGGAATTATATATTTAAGCCTTTTAATAAATTTCCTAGCAATTAGTGTAAGGATATACTTCTTTGTCGCTTATCCTTAATTTAAAAAAACCGATTTTTAAATGCAATTATGATGTGGAAGTATCAAAAACCATTCACGTGGCTTAAAAATAACACAATTTAGTACTCCGCACAGTTTCGAAAAAATAAAAGCAGTGCCCTTGCTTTCCTACTCCTACTTTATTACTACTTTTAGAAATACGCAGTTAAGACTTCTGGCAAATTTCAATAGTACTCCAATAAGGATACATCAACACCCTATATATCCTTTTATTTTTTATTTTATTTTAGCTAAAACCATATTCAAACTGCTTCAGAAAACTATAAAAACTTTTATTTTTTTGCAGCAAGGACCTAGCTAGTTCTTATATATCCTTAATTCTCAAAACAAGTTTTTAGTTACAATTATGGCTATAGTACAGCGACAACTACTTGTAGAATTATGTTGTCAATTTTCTTTGGAAATTTCACTACAATGGCAGCGATCGCAGAAATGGCCCCCATATATCCTTTATTTGAAAATTTTTATTTTAACTAAAACAATATTCAGACTGTTTCCTCAATGCTATTAAGTACTCCAGGATATCTAATTTTAATTGCAGCAAGGACTTGTCTCGTTCCCACATATCCTTATTTCTCAAAACTAGTTGTTAGTTACAATTATGATGTATTGTCGCTGTATAATACTTGAATAATTATGTTGTGAAGCTCCCTATAATATATTACTGCAATCGGACTATTCGAAAAAATCCTTCCCATATATCCTTTATGTTAAAAATTTAATTTTAGCTAAAATCATATTCAGAATGCTTCAGAAATTCATAATTATCTCCAATATCATACTATTAGGAATTCAAGGAAGTTTAATGTTGAATGCAGCAACGACATGTGTAATTCTTATATATCCTTAAATCTCAAAACTGGGTTTAGTTACACTTAGAGCGATAACTACTAGCATAATTATGTTATCAAGCTCCCTGGTAAATTTCATCGCAATCGCAGCAGTAGAAAATATTTCTCTCATATATCCTTTATTTTAAAAATTTCATTTCTGCTGTAACCATATTTATAATGCTTCAGAAACACATAATCATCTGTAATATCATACGATGTCATATAGCAGTCTAGGATATTTTATTATTATTACAGCAAGGACCTATCTAATTAAAATAAATACATCCTTAACATACAAAATTGTTGTTGTTGTTGTTGTTATTATACAGTTTTCACTGTATGCTACTTGTAGAATTATGTTGTCAAGTTCCTTGGTAAGTTTCATTGCGATAGAAGCAGTTGCAAAATTCCTTCCCATATATCCTTTATTTTAAAAATTTAATTTTAGCTAAAACCATATTCACAATGTTTCAGAAATTAACAATCATCTGAAATAGCGTAAAGTTAAGCAGTCTAGGAGATTCAATTTTGATTGAAGCAAGGACCTGACTAGTTTTTGTATATCCTTAATTCATAAAACTAGTTCTTAGTTACAAATATGTTCAGTTAAAGCTGTATACTACTTGTAGAATTATGTTTTCAATTCTCCTACAAAATTTCACTGCAATCGGAGGAATCGCAAAAGTGACTCCCATATATCCTTTATTTTAAAAATTTAATTTTATCTAAAAATATATTCAAACTGCTTCAGAAGTCCATAATAGCTTCTAATATCATAGGAACTTTAAGTTTTATTGCCGCAAGTAGCGAACTAATTCTTATATATCCTTAATTATCAAAACTCGTTTTAGGTTACAATTATGGATACTACTACTTGTAGAACTATGTTGTCAAGTTGTCTGGTAAATTTCACTCCAATCGCAGCAATGAAAAAAATTCCTCCCACATATCCTTTATTTGAAAAATTGAATTTTAGCTAAAACTATGTATATTCAAATTGCTTCAGAAGTCCATAATAGTTTCTAATTTCATACTGTAAAGTACTTCAAAAAAATTCTGTTCTGATTGTAGCAAGCGCCTTTCTGATTCCTATATATCCTCAAATTTCAAAAGTGGTTTTTGTTACACTTACAGCGATTACAACTTGCAGAATTATGTTGCCAAGTTTTCTGGCAAATTTCACTGCAATTGGAGCAACAGAAAAAGTGCCACCCATATATCCTTTATTTTAAAAATTAAACCTTAACTGTAATCATGCTAAGAAAGCAGCGAATATTATCAAATAGTTCTACAATTTACAGGGTTAGGCTTCGTAACTTTTTTGCCACGGCAGCAAGGACATGCTTACCTCCCATATAACCTGAATTTAGAAAATTCATTTAATATTGCAATTATGATCAGCGAACATTTGTGAGTATTTTTTAAATGTTAAAACCAAGATGTCTGCAAAAAAGTATAGAGCCACATATTGAGCTAAGGTTTAGTAATACTGGGAATACTTTTTATTTAAATAGAAATCCAAGATCTAAAAAAGAAACCTGTGTTCTGATTTTTTCTAAACATATTCCAGTTAATGCTCTTATCATAAATCGATAGCAATAAAAAAAATAAATTTACCTGAAAGCTTAAGGTAGATACTTAAATTATATAAAATAGACCACTATGTGGTCCCTTATAATTTACTTGCTACCTTAATCCTTAATTTAAAACATGATTTATCAATTTTTTTTACAAACGGTCTATCATCTTTTAATCCAGAAGCTTTTGTACATTTTGGCTCATTTAAATAAAACCAATATAAACTTACACCCACACACACGCACACATACAGTAAGGCCTTACACTGTTTAACTATTGTGTGTGTGTGTGTGTAAGTGTGTGTGTGTGTGAGTGAATGATTGTTTGCTGAGATATAAAATTTGCTTAACAACTTATTTTAAAACCATAAATTATAAGCTTCATCAAATTGTGTTTAACACCAGAAATCCCCTTTTAGGAAAGAAAAAATTCATTTGTACAAATTTTCCAAGAGTTATTTCTGTCTCTCTCTCTCTCTTTTTTCTCTTTCTTTCGCTTTCCTTTCGCTTTCCTTTCGCTGTAGTAGTATATTTAGATATCTAAGCTTGTTGTTGTTGTATTGTCCTTCAGGGCTTTAAGTTATAACGAAACATTAAGATGGTCGGTCCTTTTTATGGCCATTAGATGAACCAGCAGTTTTTTTTTTAATAAAAGCAAAATAAAATGTCTGAAAATGAGTTTGAAAAAGCGCTCGAAAGCGAATGAAGACACTTAAAAAAATCATTTAAAATAAAGAAACAAAATAAATAATTTTCACTACAAGGGCTATAGAAGACACATTTGAGCCAAGTTATGAAGAACGAGAATGACACAAGTGTAGAACGAAGGAGAGTTGGGAGGAGACGAAGGCTTACAGGATATCGTTTTCAAAGGAAGTTCGATTATTTATCTTTAACGATTTTTAAGCAAAAGTTTGACATTCAAAATCTACATTTTGATTAATGTCCTGCAATGATCGAAAGGTATGTTTGAAAGCGTGTGTGTGTGTGTGTGTGTGTGTGTGTGTGTGTGTGTGTGTGTGTGTGTGTGTGTGTGTGTGTGTGTAAGGATAAATTAATGTTATTTTAAATCACACTTTTATACGCAGTTTATAAAATAAGAACTATAAAGCACTCAGACGCACACACTCACACTCACACCCACTTGTGACATACTTATGCCTTTTTTTATATAAATAAACATTTAAAACAGGAAGATAAAACCAATAAATAAGGGAAATGTGGGTTCCAATGTCTGCCTATTTTTTTTTGATTATTGAATTATGGAAAAATGAATAGAACTCGTAAACCTTCTAGAATGATTTAGAGTATGAAATAAAATTATCAGAAAAAGATAAGCCAGAGTTTTGTATAAAATGTCTTATGAAAATTTATGTTTTTGCACACACACACACGCACACACAAATGTGGAGCGATAACAGCCAAAAAAAGCTTAAGCGACACATTTTTTTAAAACTCGTTTTTTACGAAAATTTATTACTTACGATCGCAAACAGTCAATTTTGGTCAACAGATTAAGTTCGAAAATTATGTCGCTTAAGCTTTTTTGGTGGTTATGGCACGCTGTGTTTTATATTAAAGCTTAAAATGCAAGCTTTTACTTAGGAAAAATAATACTTTATTCTTAAACAACAAGCCGCCCGCCCAGTTCAAAAACTTTGTCAAAAATGCCCTAACATTTATCCGGATAATACAAATTTCTTTAAAATAAGAATAAAATTCTCAGCAATCAAGAGTAATAAGACCAAAGAAAGCTTTAGTGTGGAATATAAACCGGCAAAGCTATGACTTCAATTAATTTTAAAATTTATGCAAATTAAAGGTGAACAGTATTTTTCTTTTTTCTCACACAAAAATGCAAAAATTCAAAATCAAAATATCTTAGCTTTTTATTCAACTTAAATACTTCTCTATTTCTGTCTCTTTCTCTTCCCCTCTCTCACTCACTCTATGTTTAAAACCATTCCTTTTTTTCACACTCCTTAACGAGAGAAAATTCCATTTTAATATTTTTCTTATTGTTGTTCTCGTTTGTCTTGATTTTGAAGTCAAAATTAAGGAATTACACTTTAATTGTTGAGAGAATTAATTTTAATTGTATTTAAAGCTTTCACATTATTAAAATAAATAACAAAAAATAATAACAATAATAAGAAGTAAAACAAGCGGCGAAAATGCTTTAAGCCAATTGAAACATTATTCTTTATTTTATTTCTTTTTGTTTTGTTTTCTGTTTTTATGTTGTTTCAAGGGGAGAACGCATGCATACACACACACACACACACACACACATCCATAACTTTTTTGTTTAGCAAATGTTTATCTGTTTTGCTGCAGGAAAATTGTCTTTTGGGTATCTGCTGTTGTTGTTTGAGTTTCTTAAACATTTATTTGCAAATGACCACTTTTGCTTCAGGTGGTGGCAGGCATGTTTACGAACTTGCCAAACAGGAGATTAAAATTGTTCTTTGTTTGTCGCTAAAAATTATTGTAACTAAAATTAAAGAAATTAAATTACAATCGCAAAAAAAATCTTTAAGAATAACTTTTTCACTTTTTTTTAAATCTTTTATTTTTGGAACTCAGCTCGTATTTTCGAAATTTGTTAGCAAATATATATTTACAATTTAAATTAAATTTTAGCTCTATACAATAAAATAAAAATATTTATTTTACTATATATTGTACTTCGAAATTTTCTTCGAATTTTCGAAATTCGCAATTCCAGTTAAAATCAGAACTCTAATCAATAAATTATTTATTTTTAATAAGATGTCGTTTGAAATCCCTGAAATAAAAAATTTTATTATTATTTCGTATATTTCGAACTTAGTTCGAATTTTCGATATAAAAAAAAATAAATATTCATAGCTAAAATTAGATTATAAATTTCATTGTGCAAATAAATAACTAACAGAAAATAGTTTTTATATATTTCGAACTTTCGAATTCGAATTTTGGAAATTCATAATAACAAATAAATCAGATTTCTATTTTGTAATTTATTTGTGTTTTTAATAAGCTTGAGCTGTTTCATAATTCAAATGCATGAAATAAAGTATGTTGTTTTTATTGTTATTTCTTTCGTATGTATATTTCGAACTTAGTTCGAATTTTCGGGACGGGCAATTAAATATCTTTAAAAAAGCCAACTAGATAAGACTAAAGAGAAGATTTCAGAAAGAAGATGAAAGTCTAATTTTAAAAATTTTGAATATGTATAAAATTGGTAGTTCTAAGAAGTTTACTTGGTCACACCCGTCCCATTTCCGAAAAAAATATAAGAAAACGAAAGAGCGGATAGCGAAAAAAATATGACGTTAAATATTTTAAGCCTTTTCAATACATCTAAAATTGTTAGTATAAAGATTTTACTAGGTCACACCCATCACATTTCCGAAAAAAGGTATTTGTTTACGAAAATTTAGCTTTTTACAGCCAGTAAGTATTTAATACCATGAAAAATACCTCGAACAATTTACTACACAAAAATTTACTGTGTGCCTTTTATAGAAGATTTTAATTATTCAGACTTGTAAATTCACACCCGAAATAATGTTTTTTTACTAACTACATATTAAAATTAACATGCTTGGCAGCCTCACTCTTTTTTTATTATAAAGTTTATATTCAGTAATTTTAACAAAAAGTTTGAGTATCATGGTCACAGCCGTCACAATGAAATTACATTTTTCGGAAATATTTTCTCTCAAAGTGGCATATTTTTAGCAGAAAAAAAAATTAAAGCTAATATTAAAACATCTAAAATTTTTAGTTTTAATAAGTTTACCAGGTCACACCCGTCGTTTCCGAAAAATATCTTTTTTAAAGAAAACGAAAGATCATATAACAGAAAAAATATGAAAGTCTAATCTCAAAATTTTTGCGTACATCTAAGATTGGTAGTCTTAAAAAGTTTATTAGGTTACACCCGTCCCGTTTCTAAAAAAAAATATTTTTTAAGGAAAATTTAGTTTCTTACAGGCAGTAAGTATTTAATACAATCAAAAAGAATTTACATTATTTACTACACCAAAATTATTGTGTGCTTTCTACGGAAGATTTTAATAATTCAGCAAAAATTAAGATTTGTAAGGTCACACCCGTCACAGCCTTTTCAGGTCTATTGTGAGCAGAAATCATGTTCTTTCAGTATCGACATATTAAGATTAACATGCTTGGAAACTTTAATCCTTTTCTTAAATTTTAAATTTTATATTTTAAAATTATAATAAAATGCTTGAATATCATGGTCACACCCGTCACAATGAAATAACCCTTTTCTGAAATATTTTCTTTCAAAATGAGGTTTTCTTTAAAACAATTAATTCATCTAAGCAAATAAATAAAATCGAAGTGAATCGACTTTGAGGGGACTTACACTGACACGCCCTATAACGAAGGTTATAGGGCATAATTTAAGAGGGAGGGTAATACCCCCTACAAATTATCCAATATCTAGATAACTACAATAATGAGGGTCTTTAAAGTACGTAAGGGTTACTTTGAAGACAATGTACAGGTTGCAAGCAACATAATTTAAGAAGGCATGAACAGCTGAGCTAGAAAATATTGAATTAATTCTTTTAAGAATCTGGCTGGGAAATTAAGCAAACAATTTATGGCCCAAAAGTGAGGATACAATAAAATATTACATATGTTTTTTTTTATTTTTTTTTTAATAAAAACACATTGTTAAAATGAAAATTCATTTAATTTATAAACTTCATCTACACACACAGACATTATTTAATATCAAAGTGAACATTTGTATAAATAAAAAAATTAACGTTTGTTGTACGAGTAACCAATCTCTAACAAAATAAATACTCTGCAATGATAACAAAAAAAATTTATTTAATGAAAATACTATACGAAATGACGAGGATGCTGATGTTGACGATAATGGTCAGTTTTTCATTACCAAAATACCAACGAAATACAAGCATGAAAATGAACAAATGAACACAGAAATATTTCAAGCATAAAATGCCAGCAACAGAATTAAACAAATACGCTTTGAACAACAATTGAACATTAAAACAAAAAACCTAAACAAAAAAAGGAATTAAAAACATTTGAAAATAAATGTAACATAAACTAAACGAGGTTAGTGAGACTAAGAGCATTTAAAAAAAACAGCCTTAAATTCTCTTATGGTCTCCTTGGCTTAATGTAAAAATATTATTTTAGCTTGGGATGTAATCAAAAACATTTTAGTACTGAAAATTTTATAAAAATTTCTTTTAATTTTTAATAATTTCCGAACGTCCTTCGTGTGCAAGTAATTTTGTCGAAAAGCATAAAACCCTTAAACAAAAACATATGTAAGTAAGTAATTTTTATTTAAAGAAAGAAAAAAGAACATGGTACATGTCATTAAAAACCTAACAAACAAAAAAAAACACACTAACACTGCAAAGAGGAAATGAAAAGAAAAGAAATAGCTTTACAGCTGCACACACACACACCCATTGTGAGTTGGTATGTGCGTGTGCGAGAGTGTTTAAATTAATAATTAGAAAGCAGCATACATGTTAAGCAAACACTGTTCCATACAAACGCACACGCACACACACACACACACACACACCACATACAAACATACACACTCATGTGTGAATGCACTGAGCAGTAAGTGTGTCTAATTTTATGCAATATATAATTGAGAGTGTTTGTGCTTGTGTGTCGTGCTGGAAAAGTCCTTTATGCATTTACACATGCTAACATGAACATAAATACTTTGTCATATTGCACTATGGGTCTAAGCAATTAACATAAATTAAAATGCCAGTTATTTTAATAACATTTTTATTCCTCTGCTTTTACTGTTTTTGTTTTTCTTTTATTTTTATTTTTTTGTTCTCGCAAAAGCGTTGTAATTTATGGCATTTTTATAAGAAAAAGTTGCTCGAGTACATAAAATATTTGGCAATGCCCTACACACTCTGAGCAATTTCAAAATTATTTATTTTATATTATTTTTAACAAATGTGTGCTTTGATTTATTGACTCTTAAAGTGTGTAATTTACGAGAAGGGAAGATAAAGTTAAAGTATTTTTCTTAAAAGAAAAATTATCATACCTATGGCATAAGTAATGCCAAAGGGGCGTGTCAAAGTCTATTCGAAATCATCAAGAACACACAACTACTTAGAACATGAGCATGAAGGGCTAGTAGAGAATATTGGGGGCAAATTTTTTAACTTTCAGGACAGAATAGCTTCTATGCTAACAAAATGTATAACTTGCTGAGGTTATATAACAACAACAAAGGAATTTTTGATAACTATTTCTCAAAAAGGTAATTTTTTTAAAAAGGTACTTTTTCTTGAAAAAGGTAAAAAGGTACTTTAAAAAGGTACTTTTTCTTAAAAAGGTACTTTAAAAAGGTACTTTTTCTTAAGAAGGTTAAAAATGTACGTTTCTTAAAGAAGTACTTTTTTGTTAAAAACATACTTTTTCTTAAAAAGGTACTTTTTCTTAAAAAGGTACTTTTTCTTAAAAAGGTACTTTTTCTAAAAAAAAGGTGCTTTCTTTAAAAGAGGTACATGCTTTTTTTTAAAAAGGTATTTTTTCCCACAGGGGTACTTTTTTCAAAGAACGTTTGTCTCAAAAGGATAGAATTTCTTAAGAAATTAAATTTTTCTCTTCACTTATTCTCAAACAAGTTATAAAATGTATTTTTCTCAAAAGGATACTTTGTCAAAAAAAATATTTAAATATTTACTTTTTCTTTTTTTTTCAAAAATATATTTTTACTCAAAAATTTAATTCTCTTCAAAAGTAACTTTTTTCTCTCTTAAGAAAATATTTTGTCTCAAAACTTTTACTTCGCCTTTTCAAAAAGTCAGTTTTCTGAAGTAATTTCTTAAACGGGCTTAAGTTTACTATTTTTCAATTCGTATACAAGAAAATATTTTTTATTAATTTATGTGATTTTTCTAAAAGAGAGAAGAAAAATGAAACTAGACTTTTACTCAGGGGAAATATTGACATCTCGGCCGCCACATTTCAGTTTTATTCAACAATGTACTTTTTCTCAAAAACTATTTTTTTAAGTGCTTCCTTCCAAAAATTTACTTTTTCTTATGGAAGTGCTTTTCCTCAAAAGACACTTTTTCTCAAAATTTCTAACATCTTTTTCAAAAAGTTATTTTCTTCAAAAGGTGATTTTTCTCAGAAAGTTACTTTTCTCAAATAGCTGATTTTTTCTCTAAAAGGTAATTTTTTTGTCAAAATACTTTTTGTCAACAAGTACTTGTTTCTCAAAAAGATACTTTTTCTCAAAAAGTTACGTTTTTCTCGAAAACATACTTTTTTGTCAAAAAGTATTTTTTCTCAAAAAGTTACTTTTTTCTCAAAAAGGTACATTTTTAGAAAATCTACTTCCTCTCTATGTTTTTTTTTGCAGAAAAGGCACTTTTCGTTTCAAAAAAAATATATTTTTTAATAATTTACTTTTCCAGAAACGTTTTCCTTTCAAAAAGGCAGTTTTTTAAACAGGCATCATTTTACAGAGCTACTTTTTCTCAAAAATATAATTTTCTCAAAAAGGTATTTTTTCTCGATAATTTTTCTCAAAAATATAACTTTTCTCAAAAATATAATTTTTCTCAAAAAGGTACTTTTTCTCAAAAATGTAATTATTCTCAAAAAGGTACTTTTTCTTAAAAATATAACTTTTCTCAAAAAGGTACTTTTTCTCAAAAAGGCACTTTTTCTAAAAAAGGTACTTTTCCTCAATAAGGTACTTTCTCTCAAAAAGTTAGTTTTCCTCAAAAATTTATTTTTCTCAATGAGGTACTTTTCCTAAAAACGGTACTTTTTCTCAAAAATTTACTTATTTCTCAATAAGGTACTTTTTTCAAAAAGGTACTTTTTTCAAAAATGTACTTTTTTTTCAAAAAACGTTTTTTTCAAAAAACGTTTTTTCTTCTAAAGGTAATTTTTTCAAATTGGTACTTTTTCTAAATATGTAATTTTTCTCAAAAACTAACTTTTTCTCAAAAAAATTATTGTACCTTTTTTCTGAAGAAGGTAATTTTTCTAATATATTTATACTTTTTAAATGTGCTTCTCAAAAAATAATTTTTCTCAAAAAGGTAAATTTTCTCAAAGAGGTAAGTTGCCTCAAAAAAGTGTTCTTTTCTAAAAAAGAAAAAAAGATACTTGCGCTCAAGAAAGTGTTTTTTTTTTCCAAAAGTTAGATAATTTTATGAAGCTGTTCTTTTTCAAAATGGTACTTTTTCTCAAATATATAATTTTTTCGCAAAAACGTACTTTTTTTCTCAAAAAGTTTCTTTTTTTCCCAAGAGGTAGTTTTCCCAAAAATTTTATTTTTTTCAAAAAGAATTTCTGGAATAATATTTTTTTTCAAAAAGGTGCCTTTTCTCCAAAAGGTACTTTTCGTCAAGAAAACAAATTTTAAAGGTACTTTTTGTCAAAGAGGTACTTTTTTTAAATAAGGTACTTTTTCGCAAAAAAAGGAACTTTATCTGAATAAAGTATTTTTAATCAAAAAGGTACTTCATCAAAATTTATTTTAAAAATGGTACTAGTTCTCAAAAAGTTGCCTTATTCTCAAAAACTTACTTTTTTCAGAAAGGTTGAATGTCTCAAAAAGGAAAACTTTCTCGTAAATGTATTTATTTCTCGAAAAGTAGCTTTTACCCAAAAAATCCAACAAAAAGTACTTTTTTCATACCACTTTTTTCCCCTCGATTTACACAATAAAGCATATTATCACTGGTACACTTTTTCTCAAAAGTATTTACTTTTTTCTAGCTTTGCGAAAAAGTCAAGACAAAAGGTTTCACTTTAATTTTTATATTTTTAAAATTGTGATTTTTTTAGATTCACAAGACAACATAATTTTAAGCTTTCTTTAGTATTTAATTAAAACATGGAAAAGAGACAATCAAAATATTTTTTAAAATCTTTGTCATTTCTATTCTTAAATTCTCTTGTTCACTTCATTGCTGCTTCATTTTTTTATTTACTTTTTCCCTTTTCGGATTCATACAAAATTAAAATACATATACTCTTTTCTTGTGCTTGCCACTGCTACAACTCTTATAGTAGTTTTTGTATTCAAGCCTTCTACACTCTCCCCTCCCCACCCCACCCTCATACTGTTGATGTAACTGCTCTCTTAATTTTTGCAAATTAATTGCGCTCAATTAAAAATGTTGCAAAATTAATTCATGACAACATTCCATCTTTACACTTTGTATTTATGAATGCAAGTGTTTGTACGAGTATGTTTGTAGTCGTATGTGTGCTTGTGTTCGCTTGTATGTGCGTGAGTTTAAGTAAATATGTGTCCTTGGGTATGTAAATGTAAGTGTTTGCCTTAAACAAACTTAATATAAAATTCTTTAACTTGAATGCTTACACAAAAACATTTTCACAGACATTTTCATTCATGTATAGGACTTAGAGTTTTCTCATCAAGGAAAAAAATGGAATTGCAATTATAGAATACAGTTTGATATGAGAGAACAAATAGTTTCTAGCTCTAATTCTCACATGTTTTTAAGTGTATTTTTTTTAAATTGTGATTTTGAAAATGGACCCATATAAATTTGAGCATTGTTCTCTAATGACAGGTGATTTGTATATTAAGAGACTCATTCGATCGATTAACTTAAACGATTAATTTATTCCAGTCTCATTAATTAATATTGTTGGTTTATTTAATTAATTTAGTTGTTTAGTTTATTCGATTGTTTTATTTTAAAAAACATTAGATTTATGTTAACAATTCACTTAAGCATTTAAATTATTCGAATAATCAATTACAGCATATTTTTTCAGTAATTTCTTCATATGATTGAATTGATCAGTTACTTCATCTTATCAATTTAATCGATTAACTTCTGGGCTTTTTTTCGAGCATTTCATTCGATTAAGATATATGATATATATATTAAACATTATTTATTCGATTAACTTAGGCGACTCTTATATATTTAGTCGATCACGTATATATATATATACTTGATCGACTAAAATACTCGATTAAAAAATTCCTTTTAGTTAGTTCTGTTATACATTCATTACATTTTTAATCCATTCGATTCATATATTCGAGTTACCTACACGATTTATTCATCCCAGCAACCTGTGTCTAATTTATTCGAATAATTTATTCCTTATTATATTTTCCTAATTTAATTCTTTAGTTTATCCGATTGATTTATTTAAAAAAAATATTCGATTTGCATAAGCGATTCATTTATGCGCCTAAATTATTCGATTAATGTATTTTAATAATTTCTTCAATTGTTTTATTCGAATAATATAGTCGAATAATCTATTAGAATAATGTTTAATTTATTTCATCTGATCAATTTAAAAGATTAATTTGTTCGGGTTTTCATGCTTTTCATTCGATTCGCATAACTTAATCGACTAATATATTCGATTAATATTTTTTAAAAATTATTTATTCGATTAAATTAATTGACTCACATATTTGATTAAAATTCATTAAAAATTATTTATTCGACTAGTTTAATATTTGCGATT
This sequence comes from Nowickia ferox, assembly GCA_936439885.1. Lineage (NCBI taxonomy): Eukaryota > Metazoa > Arthropoda > Insecta > Diptera > Tachinidae > Nowickia > Nowickia ferox. The sequence continues at coordinate 13,974,839 of OW387023.1, read as the reverse complement.
ATTATATATTAAAAATTATTTATCGGGTTTATTCAGTCGACTAATATGTTCGATTAATAAATTCGTTTGAATTATTTTTTTACTACATTCATTTCATTTATTCAACTAGTTTATTCCTTTAATCTAGTCGATTAATTTATTCGATTTCATTAAACGATTCATTCGTTATAACAACATGTGCGACTAATTTATTATGTTGATTTGCTTCAATACTTTATATGGTTTGCTCATTTCGTTATTTATTTATTTAGTTTATTCGATTGATTTATTAAAAAAGTTATTTATAAGAGATTAACTTGAGCACCTAAGCTATTCGTTTAATCAATTCTATTATACCAGTCGATTAAAAAATTTGAATAATTTCTTCAATTTATTTATTCAAATAATATAATTGCATAATATATTATAAAAAATTTAAATTATTCGAATTTATTAATCGAAAACATTAAGTGAATAAATTGTTTTCATATTTATATAATGTATACTAACAGAATAAATAGTTTGAAGAAAATAACGAATAAATTAATCGATTAAATTGTTCAGTAATCGATTAGTTTGTCTATTTTTTTAACTATTTATTCTATTAGTATACATTAAATAAATATTATAATTATTTATTCACTTAATATAATCGATTAATTTATTTGATTCACGAATTCGTTTAAATTAATTATGCAATAGATTCATTTCATTTATTCGACTAATTTATTATAAAGGTCCGTTCGATTAAATTATCCAATTTATTTAATCGATGCACTAACTCTAGCAAACTGTTGGACTCATTGATTTTGACAATTTATTCGACTAATTGGTTTGATTAATATATTCGTTTATTTTCATTTCAAAAGCTCACTTGTGTCATTTGCTCGAACAAAATATTAAGCAAATTTAATTGATTTTTAAAATTTTTTAGTTTATATATTTAAATTATTCAATTTATTAACATAAAAGTGTTATATATTTGATTAAATTTTTTAATCGATTAATTTATTCGATTAAAAAATTGGTTAGAATTATTTATATAAAACATTAATTTCATTTAATCAGCTTACTTATATTCCTAGGCCATTCGATTAATTTATTCGAATTACTTAAGCAATTAAGTTTATTCGAATAATTTGCTTAGCTAATTGCTTTGGTTGTTTTATTTCAATAGCTCACTTGTTTGATTTATTTGACTGATATGTTACTAAAATTTATTCGATTACTACAATCGATTAATTTATATGCTTAAATTATTGCATAAATTAAGAAAAAGTTTAAAAATTATTCGCTTAAATAATTTAATCAGTAAATCTATTCCGCTTCAGCTTGCCGAAACTGCTTTTTCCCCACACTTAAGTATGTGCCCATTAGTTCTTCAAGCTTTTAGAAAGGGGCAGAAAAAGCTATTTGCTTTCCTTTTGCTTTTTTTACTTTTCTTCACTCCATTCTTCTAGCCTTTTTATGTTCATATCTTGGTAAAATGCTATTTTCCATCTACATTTCTTATTTGAATTTTTTTTATTTGCATCTGTATGTCATTAAAAATTATAACATTTAACAGCAAAAAGAATAAGAGAAAAAATTTACAAAAGAATAAAATAAAAACAAAAAATTTTAACTAAAAACAAAGTAAAATACTTTTTTTGTACTTTTCGTACTTAATGTCTTTTGTAGGCAACTAAAAGAGAGTAAATGAGTGTGAGTATAGGTGAGTGCACACACACACACAATAACACACACACACACAAGCACACTGACGCATAATAAATGCATCTAGGAGTATCCAGGAAATATGAAAAGCTCTATACACTATTGTAGCATGTTCATACAATTTTATATTCCAAAAAATTTTCTTTGTGCGTGTGTGTGTGTGTGTGCTAGCATTATAAGGATCATGAAGGACATTGTGGTATGCAGTTGTTTTTGAAATTTTGCTGGTGTTGTCGCTATATGCAATCTATGCAAATGCTGTGTATTAGTTTGTGCCTGCGTGCGAGTGTTTGTGGCACTTTAATGTATTTTATGTTGCATTGCTCAATTTCAGCTTCACACATCCGTTTACGTTGCTTGCAACATGATTGTGTGACTCTTGTAATTTGTTTCAAAATTACACAAGCACACCAACACTCACATATGCCTGCATACATACGTACATATGTTCGCATTTAAACTACTAAAAGTTATTCGCTCTTTTAGTTCCACAAGCATTCTATGAACTTGTTTGTTTGTGATATACGAGGTGGGGTTTGAAGATTATAAAGTGATTTCATATTAGGTTGGTATGGAATTATTTGAAAATTTCCTTAAACTCAAATTCATTGATGTATTTAGTTTTATCGTAATTCCTGGCAAACACTTAGAAATAACTTTTTTCAAAAGTTTCTTTTGGTAGTTTTTGCTCCTTTTTAACTGTTTTAAAAACTTTTAATCCTTTTAGGGATAAATTCACTCAGTTTTCAGCAACCGAATTCCCATTTTAGTAAAGTTCAAAATGTATTAAAGTAAGAAAAGTGAGAGTAGTTCCTTGAATATAATAAAATGAAATGATGAGGCAAAAAATTAACAAACAAACATCATAACTCAAAAAAACTTGGTTTACAGAAACGAAATTGTTTCACAATGTCAATAACGATATGAGGACTAATTTTGCATTAATAACTCAAAAAATTAGATTTTTGAGTTATGACATTGCTCAAGTAAATGAGCCATATATATCTGTGGCAATAAATAATAATGGCTTAAGTCGAAATTTCTTGTTTTCAGATATTAAGGGGTTTGTCTTTTTTTTGTGTATAGCTTTTATATAAAATGTTTCCATGTACAGACCAAACGGCTGGACGGATTTTGATTTAGTTTCTTCTGTTTGAAAGGTGGCTTGATCGAGAGGGTTCTTAGCTATGTTTTAAGAAAATCGGTCCAATCGTTTAGAAGATATCACATCTTTTCTAGATACATATATCGGGGTTTTTAATATTTTAATTTATGTTATTAATAATAGCATTTCCTAATTGAAATTTAGCTGAGTGATAGATCTTGAAGAAGAGAATAAGAATATGTAATAAAATGAAAAAGCGCTTATGTCAACTTAAGCCATTATTATTTATTGCCACAGATATGTATGTATTTTGCTCTTTTGTTTATATTTGCAATGTCCATAGCCCATTATTCGTGACAAACTATTTCATATTAACCCGAGTAATTGTTTGAAATTATTCGTTTAACTGACTTTTCTTTAATTGAATGACAATTTTTTAAAAATCATTCTCTGAAAATTTTAATATTTTAACTTTAACGATTAATTTATTGGGTTTAACTGAGTAATTAATTGGATTAACTTATTCGAATTATTTATTGGATTTATTTATTCGTTTAATTAATTATATTAATTTTTTTCATTTACTTACTCAACTGTCTCAATCTACTCGATTAATTTTCTGAGTTATATTATTCAATTTTATTAGGCGAATAATTTATTTCACTAAAAATTTTGCTTAATTGGTTTATTTGCTTTAGTCGTCGAATTTACTCAATTAGTTTATTTGATAAATTCATGCTATTAATATACATATATAATTAGCATAATCGAATAATTTAGGCAAAAGATTCGATGAACTTACTCGATTAACTTATTCGAATAATTTAGTCGACTGATTTTTTCGACTACAGCGTTTGATGTTTTTATCATATTAATGTATGCATCATTCGGTATTTATTAGTTCTTTTAATTTGATTAGATTATTAATTAAGTTGATTCATTTATTACAACCGAATAATTAATGCGAATAACTTATTGAAATAATTTACTCGATCAATAACATTACTTGTTTCACCAACCTCTTTCTACCTTAATCCATTAGACTAATTTCTTTCACTTATTTATCTTATCTACTTAATCAGTTCGATTCATTTACTCAATTAATTAATCCGACTAATTTAATCGATTAATCTTTTCGATTTATTTATTTGATTGATATATTTGATGAATTTGCTTAACTTATTTTCTGTTAATTCTCTTAACTTTACTGATTTATCTCATTTGCTTTATAGATTCATTTACTCGATTAATCTATCTGTCCAATTTAGTCGATCAATTTATTCGACTTATTTATTTGATAATTTAATCGATTAATATCTTTCGATTAATTTATTCGATAAAGTTACTTGTTTCACTAATTTTCTGTTATATTCAGTTAACTCACCATCCAATTAAATAATTGGGTTCGATTAATTTATTTTTTTAATTAACTTAGTCGAGTAATTTATTCGCTGAATTTATTTTACTAACTGAATAGATTAATTTGTTTCAATCCTGTGCTCAACTTATTTATTTGATGAATATATTACTTAGGCTTATATAGTTGGCTTAATCGAAAAATTCATTCGTATAATTTACTGGGCTAATATGTTTGATGGCGAATTCCAATGAATAAGGTTAAATTCAGTCTCATTGAGGGCCAGACCTTATTAATTTTTTTAATACAAGTATATTTATTAAACGATTAATCTATGAATCTGGCATGCAAAATGTTATCTAACTGAAAAATCCATTTTGTTTAGCATTTTGCTTTTAATATTCAAACACCCCTCCTACATTTCAAACTACTTTAGAAAAGTTAATAAAAGAAAGCAAAACACTTTGGTACAAAAAACGAACGATAAAACTTGTATTGTTGTTTTTGGTAACTCAAGCATATAAAAGACCTTAATACCTCCTTTATACCAAGAAAGAGAAAAACAACAAAGAAGGACTTAGAGGAAAGCAACAACAACTGCTACCTAAAAAGGCAACAAACAACTCTTGCTATTACTTACAAAAACTTTTAATAAAATTAGTTTTTTATACATAAATATTTTAAAATTTTAATATGGAAATTAAGAAATACTCGTACCTACAACAACATCATGCTTTTGCTGGAAACTGAATTTTTTAAAAAATGCTTTTAAGAATACATCATTATACATTTAAAATTAACGAAGAATTAATTATATCGCAATTGTTAGCAAGAGAATTTTATTATTATTTCGTAATAATAAAAAAAAAAGATAGTTTGACATTATAATTAAATGTCATTTGCACTGGAGGTAAAACTGTAATTAATTGCAAAGAGATTAGAGAAAAGAAATTATAGAAAGAGAAAGAGATAGAGATACATATTGACTTTCAAGCAACAGCTATTTTTTTAAAACAATAGTTAGGAAGATAAGCAAGGACAACATTTGGCCTATTGTGAAAATTGGTTTATGTTTGTCCAACAAATATTAACTTTCGATATCATTGAACACATATGTAGGTCACAGTTTATTTTTTTTAATAAAATTATGTAATTAATCGCTTAAGAATTTAAACCTAAACATAAAATTCTTCACATTTTTGCACATCACAATATAACGTTGGAATTGTTTTGTTTTGTTTTTTCTTTTTGCATTTTTTTTCAAATCAAAAAGACAAACTAAATTCCTTTCGGTTTATTGCTTTTCTCATTAATTTATTGCACAAATATCCATTTGAAGATGCTCTTTTTGACCTTTACTTTCAAATCTTATAATTAATTTCATGTTAAATGCGAGTGTAGCAACAACAACCATGACAAGCCATGGACAAAAATCCAGTAATAAAAGTTGAGACAAAAAAAATTAATAAAAAGCAAGCAAGCAAAAATGCAGCAAAATAAAATTGAACAACTGCAACAACAGGAAGGAGCGGAACAAAAAAAAAATGCAAAAGTAACGAACACAATGCAAACAATACAAAAAAAAAACAACTGATAGCTGCTGTTGTTTGTGTTAGTGCAGTAGCAAGAACAGCAACAACAACAAAACTAACAATTGCTTAGAAATTCTTCACGTTTTCTTTTTTACTTGTGATTTTGTGATTTTTTCCCAATCAAATGTCCATTCATTTTTTGGCTTTAATCACGTTGTGTGTGTGTTTTTTTTTGTTGTTGTTTCATTTGCCTTTTTGTTTTACCGAATGACTGACTATTTTGTGGGCTTTTATTGTGTCATTGTTGTTGGTTGTTCTTTTGTATTATTTCACATTAAAAAAAATATAAAATCCATTTTGTAAATGTTTGTGTGTGCTTAAGTTCCAATGAGCAGGAATGTCGTTTTTAGTTTTGCTACATGTGTTTGTTTGTCAAACTGCCTTGCGTTTGTATGTATGTGTGTGTGTGTGTGCGTGTTCGTTTTGTACATTTCACGCTCCCTTTACTGTTTGTAATTCAACGCATTGTGAATGAAATGCAATGAAATTTTTTCTTTGCCCCCTTGTGTTGTTGATTTTCGTAAAGGAATGAAAAAATTCAAATTATTTGTTTCTTCATTTTTCATTTTGGGGAAATACATAAAAAAGTTTCATTACTTTCTTTGCTGTATGGTGTAAAAAAATGTTATGAACTTCAAATGCTCAAATGTCGGTACGATTACAAACAAACATTTCATATCAAATTCACACTTACACACACGCGCGCACGCACATTCAGATGTATTGCATACTTTTAGGAGCTGTCTTATACCCTTACCAAAAATTTTAAGGGTATATAAGTTTAACATTCCGTGTGTAACTTTCACATTATTGATAAGCGTTAATTGTCTGCCCGTCTGGCCATCTGTCCGTCTATCTGCATGTGAAGATACATTTTCAAGGCCCCAGAAAAGCTAAAGACTTCGTTCGGTCTTGGACTGACGTATTAGAATTTGTCTTAAATAGATCGGTATTGAAATTCAGCTAATTCAAAAGGACCGTTCCGGGGTTGGAAAATTGCTACATCTTGTTTTATAAAAGTAACTTACTAAAACTAATTTGTTTTTTAATATATTTTTTATTTTAGAAAAACATAAATTGATATTGAAAATCAGAAAAATCAAAATATTTCTCCAGGGCTGGAAGAGTAAAACTTTTTTTGGTACATAAAAGTAATTAACTCAAACTAATTTGTTTTATTATCACTAATTAAACACATTTAATATATCAAAAAGAAGCATATTGGTATGTCAAATCTGCAAGCTGAAAAATACAGTTCCAGGGTTGGAAAATTGTAACTTGTTTGGTGTAAAAAACTAACTAACTAAAATCAATTTCCTTTTGAACACATTTTCTATTTTAGAAAGAAATAAATTGATATTAAAAACCATAAAAAAACAAAATTATGCTCCAGAGCTGGAAAATTTAAACTTTTTTGATATATAAAAGTAATTGGTTAAAACTACTTTTTTGTTATTATTAATTGTTTTTTATTAGCGTATTGGCGCTTAAGCAAAATGAAAAGGATTTTTGCAGGGCTGGAAAACTATAATTTTTTTGTATATAAAAACAACTATGTAACTAAATTTAGTTATCGCTTTTTTAATTAAATATACATATTTTATATACTAAAAAGAGATAAATTTATATTAAAGACGATTCCAGGGCTGTAAAACTGAAACTTTTTTGTCATACATATAAGAATAGCTAACTATAACTAGTTTTTTTCTTTTTTAATTAAATATATTTTAAAAATTATAATAATAGATTGTGATTTGTGAAAAAAAATTTCCGTATATGTCAAAGTAACTAGCTAAAACTCTTTTTTTTATTTATTAAGTACATTTTATATTTAAGAGAGAAAAATATTAGTATTTAAAATCAGCAAACTGAAAAAGATAGTTCCAGGGCTGGAAAACTATAACTTATATTTGGTATATAAAAATAACTAACTAAAACTACATAACTTGTTTCTTTTTTGATTAAATATATTTTTTACATTGGAAAAGAAAATAGATTGTTATCAAAAACGATTCCAGAGTTGGAAAACTGAAAATAAATTTATGTATGTGTAAAATTAACTAACTAAAACTCGTTTTTTAATTTATTTTTTAAACACATTTTATAGGTAAGAACAAAAAATATTCGTTTTAAAAATCAGCAAAATCAAAAACATGTTTCCAGGGCTGGGAAATTTAAACTTTTCTGGTTTGTAAAGCAACTAACTAAAACTAATTTTTTTCTTTGTTAATTAAAAATTTTTATATTTTAAAAAGAGATAGACTGATATTAAAGACCATGTCAGTGTTGGAAAATCGAAACTCCGCACATAAAACTAAATAACTACAACTCGTATTTTTCTTTATTTGTTCATAAAGAAGTATATTGGTATTTAAATAAATTAACTGAAAAAGGTGGTTTGAGGGCTGGAAAACTAAAAATTGTTTTTTTTTTTGTATACAAGAGTAACACACTACAATTAATTTTGTCTCTAATATATAAATATATTTTATACAATAGGAAGAAATGGATTGGTATTAAAGACGATTCCAGGGTTGGAACTTAAACTTTTTTTCGTATTTAAAAATAACTAGCTAAAGCTCATTTTTTCTTTATTTGTTAAGCACGCACATTTTATATTTTAGAAATATAAAGATGGGTATTCAAAATGTTCAACTTGTGTGTATACGCATTTAAGTTGCTTTAGTTGTAGGTGAGTAAATAAAAGGGCTATGCTAAGGTACTGATAAATTTTTCCTCATTTATGTTAAAAATAGAAAATTTTAATAGAGTTAAAAATTTCTTAAATGCAGAGTACAGAATAAAATGTTTCGCTATTGCTAATACTAATAATTTAAACCTTTGAATTAAATTCTTCAGTCAAAAACTACCCTTAAGTCACTATAAATTGCAATAGAACTAAAAATAGTTCAACCATTTTTTATTTCACAAAATAAATATGTATTTATTTATGTATGTCCGTATATACTCCATACGTAAGTCGGTGAAGGGCATAAAAGATTCGGCACAGCCGAATATAGAACACTTACTTATCAGCAGCGTTGTTATTATTGCTTAGCATTCATTATACTGCTGTCAGTAGGGGGAATTTCTTTTGCTTTTTATATTTATAATGGAGTCAAAATATTTAATATTAATTCATTTTAAAAATTTATCACAATTGAGTATAATTTTTTATTTTGCCAGACTTGTGTTGGAAGTTTAAAAATTAAAGTAATAAAATACATCTTGAATAAAAGACGATAAAGAAACTCATATCAGACATTCAGCCACAGTGAGTTATTTTTGGTTAAGAAATTGCAAACTAAATATTTTATAATACAATTATTACTTTAATTAACCAGACTGTGAAATAAAATTTTATTTTAATTGAATAATTTTTTATTACAGTATCAAATAATTCTTGTCCAAAATTTTCCTTTTGATGTTGCTAATTTTCCATACTAATCTACAATAGGATAGATTCTAACACATGAGTCCAAGACATTTCTGGGGGTCTTAAAAACTCAATATTCACTTACAGTCCGAAGGACAGACAGACACTCGGACATTCCTATTCATAAGGGCTGTTTTTAAAAACTTTCTACAATTTTGATTTACTGTCACTTTTTCAAGTGTTTTGTGTGTGGTTTCAAATAACAACTGAGTGTAGTAAAGGTTTTCATAATAAAAATTTATATTTCTGAAAGTTAAAAAAAATTTTATATAATGTCGAAGGTGAGTGTTTTATTGATATTAGTCAAAAGCTGTCCCATAGTGCGTGCACTGGTGCCACTTTAAGCGACTATGATGACTAGTGACATATTTTGACCATTAAAGAGTAAAAATCAAAAACAACAATATGGTTCATGTGCCTCTTTGCCGTTTTGCTAAATCAAGTGAATGAATAAAAAAAAGCCTTAACAGTATCGGCTCTATTTGGTGTGCGTGTGTGAAGCGTGCGTACTTGTGCGTTGGTATAATTGTATGCATGCTTGTGTGCCTGTGTGTATTTGTTACTAACAAAATGCAAGAATTAACAAAAACTCACAAATGTGACAAATTTTTTTCATTTGTTTTCATTGTTACTTTTCTTTCCGTTTTTGCGACATTCTCATTACTTGAACATTATTTATACGCATGTATGTACATATTTTTGTGTGTAGTATTTGTTTTTATGTGTATAAGTCATTGTTTAAAAGAGTGAATATGTTGCTGCTGCTCTGTCATTGTAGTTGACTACAAAAGCAAGTCATGTGTAAACGCATGTTGCAAAAAAAATTCCAAATTGCCCTCTTACACAATCTCTCGTATCCACTTACCAACTCTGCAACAACAGAATTTCCTTTTTACCGGTTTTTTTTTTCTTTTTTTCTTATTATTTTTGATGTTGCTGCTGACGATGATGATGATGATGATGATGATGATGATGATGATGCTCTTGTCTATCTTCCCATCTATAAACACTTGCATAGAGTAGGTGTTTGCCGTAGTTGTTGCTGTTGTCGTTTTTTTGTTGCTGTTGTTGCTACTATCATATATACTCGTAGTGATACAGTTATATAGTGTTTATGGCCACTAGTAACAGTATGAGTGTATGTGAACATAATTGAGAACCAGTGAGTGAGTGAATGAGAGTGAGAAGGTATGGTAACCGTTAAGAGGTATTTTCCCTTCATATTTTTTTTTTTGTTTTGGGTGCAGGTTATACATTTTTATTTTTTAATCTAACGGTATAAGCCAGCGTTTGTACTCGTACCGAGTATTTCGTTTACACAAACGCTCACATATGCTTGTATGTATTTATAAATTTACTTGTTCGTGTGTTATTGCTGTTGTTGCTTAGGGCACTTCATTTTTTTAATTGTTTGTTGTTGTTGTTGTTGGTGCTTGGTTTAAAAGGCATTGTGTCGCCACAAGATATGTATGTATGTATGTAGTTGTTGTTATAAAAATGCGGGAATACTGCTGGCTGACGTATGTGTGCAAGATTGTTTGCTCGTTTGTGGATTTGTTAAGTTTTTAAAAGCTTGTAAAGGTAGAATACGAGTATGTGTGTGCAAGTGAGTGCGTCCTGTTTGTTTTGCATTTATTTATGGAATTTTTACATGAAAGATTACAATTTTACTATAGTCACACAATTATTTACCGTTTCTATACCCTGCAGCAAACAATGGACTAACGCGAATTATCTTCTCAGATGAAATGTACATCACATTACAAAAAAGGTTTCAACAAATTTTAATAGAATGAATAAAAACAACTCACATATTCCATTAGCATTGCAAAATAAGTACATAAAGCATGTAATTTTCATAAACTGACACCGCACACAGTGGACCAAACACAAGAACGCTGTTGAAAACAGCATGTTGCATGTGGTGCAAAATATATATAATTAATTTTTGTGTTATTTGTTCCTTAAAAATTATCCCATGTAATTCGGCCAACAGAGTGCTACGAGCTTAAGCCTAATCGAATCATAACTATAAATAAAAGAAAGTATTATCTAATATTCTCTTACTTCTTACTTTGATTAAGGAGACTCAAGTTACCGCATTGCCGGCTTGAGTAGAATTTCCGACTTTTTTTTGTCATTTATATTTTTTAATGTCGCATAAGAGAGCAAACGCACTTAAGCGTAATGAAAACATTTAATGTCACAGATTAAAAATATTTAAAAAATAACGAAAAAAAGTTTACAACAAACAAAAAATAATGTTTCTCTCTATACCAGTGGAAGGAGACAATGACACGAAAATTAAAAGTAATAGCTTTTACTTAACTTTTTTGTTTACATTTATTTATGAAAAAAAAGCAAGTTAATAACTTTTTTCAATAAAGTTTATAGCATGAAGCTTTTTACAATTGCCGTTATGAGTGTAAAAAAGAAAAAAAATTGATTTTGGACTCATGTGGTCACTTTCTTCAATCACTTTTTAGGATGACTTGACATTCACTGACAACAACATTAACTGACTTTAATCAAATCGTATCGTTAAAGGAATAGGAGAATATTTCCAGTAGTTTTCATATCAATTCTACATGATCTAAAACAAAATAGTTCTCGTCTCAAATCATGTATAGAGTCTTTCATTAAGCTTTTTCGATCTTTAAAGTTTGATTTTATACAAAACGGACTGAGGATGGTGAGGGTCTGAATATTTACCCTGTAAGATCTAGAATTGTTTCCTTCACCAGGAAGATGACACTTATGCGCTGGCAAACCACTAGTAGCTAACGTGCTGTTGGAACGCTCACTGGAGGTCAAGTTATTTGGGAGTGATACTACATTCAAAGGTGTTATGGAGATAGAAAAGTAACAAACCATTAGAGCTTTTGTTGCTTTTCTGTCTCCATAACACCTTTGCCTACCAAAATCTTGATATGGATATACATACATACTCGTACACTATGATAGTGAGAGCTGTCATCACTTGTTGTCTATTGCTTGGTCGAACACGATAAAGCTTCCTACAACTAGGGATCAGTTGAAAAAATTTCAGCATGTCTCTGTGCAACAGACACTATAACTACATGCTCTGCGGCAATGGAAGTCATGCTTGAACTCACATCTTTGACGGTTGTGATAGAGTTTGCTGCCAGGCAAAAAGTTATGAACATCTCGGAAATAAGCACAAGTGTGGACTGTCTAATTAGCCAATTGCAGTCCCTGACAAGGTACTTACACCTACTTGCTTGGCCCTCTCATGTGATGATTAAAGCGTATGATAAGATAAGAATTTGATAAGTGATTTAATACTGTTTTGGCCAACAGCAAAGAATGGGGGGAGATGGCACTATGGTACTTAGACGTGGCACTCTCAGGTGGTACACGGCTGGTTGCAGAATATTGGAAGGTTCTGGTGTGAGAGTCTTAGCACCGAAGATAAGCAACTATGAGTCTTTGTGAACAACTCTTACTATCTTTCAATTGGAAGCTTATGCCATGTAGAGATGCGCTCAATTAAATCAAGACATGGGCTACCGAGAAAGAAAAATAGCCATCTTTTCGGTTACTCAGACTGCCATAAAGTTCCTTAGTTCATATGAGTTTTCCCCTTACACCGCCGCATGGATCACTTGACACATTTGAGTGAAAGAAAATGAAGATAAACTTACCAGGAGGTGGACTAGCAGGCCAAAGTTGAGTTCCAGAAGATATATTGTTGGAAGTTAAGAGTACCAGGGAATAGCTCTGGTTCAACCTGCTTGAATTAAGGCATGCAAAGCTAAAGACTTGAACGTAAAACTAAAATCTTTTTAAAACTCTCATGTCATTAAAAAATTTGTTGGTTTGTTGGTTGATTAGTTGGTTGGTTGGGTAGTTGGCTGGTTCATTCGTTAGTTTGTTCGTTGGTTGGTTGGTTGGCTGGTTGGTTGATTGTAGACTTGGATCGATCTTATTCAGTATCTCGTTTTGACTCTAACCAATGCTCAAACTCATGTAATTTAAATGGGTTTGTTTATAGGTTTGCGTCAAAAACGAGATATTGAATGAGATCGATCCAAGTCTAGTTGATTGGTTGGTTAGTCGGTTAGCTTACGCTGGCATTCAAATAGAATCTAGATGATTCCTGGTTGGTTAGTTGGTTGGTTAATTCGTTGGTTAGTTGGTTGGTTGGTTGGTTGGTTGCTTGGTTGGTTGGTTGTTTGGTTGGATGACTTACGCAGACATTCAAATAGTTGAAATACCATTCCACGCATTGCTTCAAGCTATGTAGATCCGTATCCAAGTACTCGAATACGGCGATTGGTGCTAGATCCAACCACTCACATAGAGATATCTGATAAGATGACTCAAACTAATCTCTGCCAACTCTGAAAGGTTCTCTAGTTCAAGGCTGCCTAAAAACTTGTGTCTCAAGAGATGCCAAGCTAGGCATTCCCAAAGAAAGTAGAAGACTGTATATTTTTTGCTTTCTACACGACATCTACTACAGAACTCATTATAGGAAAGACCTATCCTATTAAGAAGAAGCACAACCTAAGTATACTCACTGATTTCATAGCAGGCCATTGCAGGTTGAGATAACACTTTTAAAAAAATTTGGCATTGAGAGTAGCAGCGGGTACAAATTCTGTAATTATGATGATGAAACTTCAGAACACATTATGAAGGACTTTGAAGCTTTATGGCACATAAGATACAGCCAACTGAACAAACACCTATTTAAATATTGAGAACTACCTATACTGAAACCAATGGAAATCTTAAGGTTTGGCAGGAAAGCACTCATAAGGGATACAATAGATCTTTTTGGTCACAGTTCCCTGTGTTCCAGTACACTTTAAATGAATTCATTCATTTTGTAGATCAACAACACCAAACACTCTTGCGAAGTTGTTACACAAATGCGGTGTGTGTTCGATGGTGAGCAAACGCGGCACCCATCTTGCGAAAAACTATCTCATACCTAAGTGAGCGTTCAAAATTGAAGCTGCTGAGCTATGTGAGATGCTTATGGCTTCCTTAACCGCTCTCACTTTCAATCTTCCATCAGCCAAGACCATATCGAGAATTTTGTGAATTGTGTCGGGTATACAGAGCTCAACTGTAAGTCAAGAACGTTTGGCATCTTAAGTGCTTATGCAAACACAACGAAGTTCAGTAAATTCTTTTTTTCAGTTGAAATTGATGGTACAGAGTCCTTTTAATTTTTACCAAGCCCTTGGGTTGAGCACACAAATTAACTTTTTTCCATTTTCTACTCAAATCACAAGGTAGTCTGCTATTAATGACAACTTGGTCAAACTTTGACAGGAGTCAACTGTTATATGTCTAATGATAGAAGCAGTATTACTTTTCCAGTTAAGAGACGGGAATTTCAAAAAGTCCCTTATTGTTGAATGTTTTCGCCGCTATCAACTGTCATAGTTGCAAAGTCTCTTTTGAAAGACCATATACTATTTCAATCTATAATTTAAGGCTGTTAAAAAAATGTTTCATTGATTTTCTTGTACCTAAAGTTTTTAATGTTTACAATGTTTTTTTTCTTATTTTTTTTTTGTCTCTTCATTTTTGTAACATTTTTATTTTATTGCATTATTCATAAAAAATCATTAGAGAATTTTGTGGGATTTTCTGGTTTGTCACTTGTTTGTGTACTAACATTGATTGATTTTGGTAATTTTACTTTCCAAACCCTTAAACTGTTTTAGCTTAATTGAATTTATGTTGCTGTTGTGTTGACGACGTCCATTTCTCCATATTATCCTGTAAAAAGTTTTCATACTTTTACTCTTATCCCTCTAACATTATTTTTTTAGTGCTGCTGTGTGGTAAGGAAAAAGTGAAATTTCTAGGGGAAACCACTAACATGCAAAATAAATCACTTTGCAAAAATCTAAAAAGAAAAATGATTGTAAATATTCCACTTGTGGGAAAGTTTTTAAAGAAAATCGTTAAATAATACAAGCGGACCAGCAGACAAACTATCGAACGTTGTTGTTGATGTTGATGTTGATGTTTTGTTTTTATTTGAATTTGTTTGTGTGGGTGTGTGTGTGTATTTGTTTGTTTGTTTTCCATAAAGGTCACAACGAATGCAATTTTCATTCCAAAAATCCATAAACTCTTGCATATCTGTGTGCATACGATGAAAACACCTGCATCAAAACACTTACACACAAACACAGAGACAGACAAACAATTCCCTAGCAAATACTTGAGATTTTTAACATGAATTTTCTCGTATGTAATAACATAACAAGAACGAAAAAAAAACAACCTCCCTACTCACTCTCGTGTAACTTAAAGCAAACACTTACACAGTATGTGACCAATGCCAGCCATACAGTCCTTTGATAGGAACCGGATATGGATATTATGGGTTTGTGTGTGCGTGTGCGAATGAATGAAAATATTTGTAATAGTCATAAAATATGAATGCGTGCTTTTGTATGTACTCGTATGTGTATTTTCATTTGTGTGTATTAACCCAGCGTGAAAGCTCAGAAGAGTTTCTTACTCCAAGCCTTATCAAGGGCCTGCTCAAAATTTTTTTTACATTCACTTACAAGAAATGCTCTATAGAAGGCATCGCCTCTTCCTTATAAAAGACAAGACACACATTCAGAAAAGAGAAGAGAAGGAGTAAAATTTTTTTTTACAAAAGCAAAATTGAAAGACATTAATTGGAAGGCCATTGAAAATCTCTAGCAAAAGAAGTATGGCGCGGCCTTGACTCGCTTAGGCAGGGTTCCGTACGGACACTACACATGCAATACTATACGAACTTTAGGGTATGTAATCGGAAATCTCACCTGATGTAGACATTTTTTTCAATTTTGTTTTTGTTTTGACGATTTTTAATTTTAGCTTTTTTAATTTTAGAGCTTTTTTTCTTTTAGCGATTTTTTTCAGTTTCTTGCGATTTTTTCTGCTGCTTTATAGATTCAGCGATTTTTATATTTTTGGCTTTTTTATTTAATTTTGGTGATTTTTTCGCTTATTGGCGATTTCTTCCTTTTGACAATTTTTTTTTTTTTTTGGGTAATACTTTTTAATTATTTTAGTACCTTTTTTGGTTTTGGTAATTTTTTCGGTTATTGGCAATTTTTTCGTTTTGACGATTTTTTTCGGTTTCTGGCAATATTTTTTTATTTATTTTTTTGCGAGCCTTACACTTTTGGTGATTTTTTGCAGTTGAGCGATTTATTTTACTTTTGGTCATAATTATCATTGAACCGCTTTTTTATTTTGGCGATTTTTCGCTTCGGCATTTTTTTTTTTAATTTTAGCGTTTTTGAAAATTGCAAGAGTTTGCTTCTTACGGTTTCCAAGATTCAGAAAGTTGTCAAAATTACATTAACTGATAGATTACCCTTTAATTTAGATTTTTTTAATTTAGTATTAATTAGTGTAGTCTGCAGAAGAATACCCTAAATTTGAAAAAATTCAAGTGTCTGCATATAACTGTCTGTATATTACGTTCAGATTTTAACAATTTTCGTTTTTTGGTTTGCAACCCCCTTAAATTTTTAACTGTCATATATATTTGTTGTTGTACATATTTTGTAAAAATTTCAGTTCCGCAGCTGTTACGGATCTCAAGAAAACAGCCTGTGACAGACAGACATACGGAAAAATGGACAGACGGACATCGTAGCGAAAGCATTAGGTTGCCTTTTCACCTTTGGTGTACGGCACCCTAAAATGAAATGGAGCGATCAGGCCTTGTATATCCAAGACAAGGAGTACAGAGGCCTTTTAGAAGGCATTTGTTGTTATTCTTTCTCCCGCTGTTAACTTTAGTTACGTTATGGCAATTAATTTTTTTTCTCGTTATTTGAACCAAAAGCAAGATTTACGCTTATAAATGCTGAGCAAATCCTTAGTATTTATTTAATAGTGTTGCTGGATGTTGTTGCCTTTCATATATTGTTTTCCTGTTTATACTTATGTTGTATGTGTGTGTGTGCGTGTGCGTGTATGTGTGCATACTAATTTGGCAGTAAATATTGTTAAATAAAAGCTGATGTGTGTGTCTGTCTGTACATGTATGTATATGCAAACATTAATATGTGGTTTATGGATTGAAAAAATATCATTTCAAATTAATTTTTTTGCAGATTATTAAAACAAGTTGTGTGGGTTCGCCTTTATGATTTTATACACATAGTTATGGTAAGAGATAAATATGAAGACTTTTATATTGAAGTGGTTTTATGGTGAAACTTTAGGTATTGGAATTTTATTCATTTATAATCTTCTTTTAAAAGGACTTAATGAATTCAAGTTTATTTTAAATCTTCTCTATTTATTTATATAAAAATTAACAAACGTTTGTAATAAAATAAATGAATATTTTTATAGATGATTGCTGGCTTGCTTATTTATTTGTATGAAAGAGAAACTTTTAAGCCGATCTTTTCAAAGTTTTTTAAAGCTAAATATTCTTGTAAAACATTTTGTACATGTTAAATTCTCATTTATGATTCCAGTTTTAGTACTCTCTTTCGAAAGAGACAAAAAAGACACTTACGTAGGAGACTCAGGAGTTTAAAATACTCTACAATAATTTTTATTTTTGCAAAGCTAAGACAGCCTTTACACATGCAAAAATTACTTTGCAAAGTATTGAGTTTGTAGGGAAACATGCCAATCAGCTGGAAGCCGACAACGCACCGCCAGCGGCTAGTTGTGTCACTCATCTCGCCGCACAGTGTTTTTTTTTTGTTGCCATATAGCGATGGAAGAAAAATAAAAGAAGTTGCCAAAACATTTATATTTACTTTAGTTAAGAAAAAATCAAGTTTTGAAGAAAATCGGGCTTAGGACACGCCTACCGCCCATGTTCGAAAAATTAAACATTATTTAATTTGCTATATATAAACTTATATTTTATTATACCCAACATAATCGCACCTTTTTTAGTTAGTTTTTACCGTAATTGTGAAAAGGGCTTTAGGTCCTGTCAAGTGTCCTTTAAAGAAAATATGCAATAACTTTTACAAATATGAGCCGAATTTTATGAAAAATTGCATATTTGTAAATATGTAATAGCACAGAAGTGTATTGTATGTTTTTTACTTACAGCCACGCACACTCACCATGAGCATATATATACTCACTCAAGTGCGCGTGACTGACACGCAAGATTTTCAATGAGAACATATTTCCTCTTGCAGGATTATGCACAATAAAGTTAAATATGTTTCAGTTTTGCACACCCTTAGGCATGCAAAATATGTATTTCAGCTGTCACTCACTCTCACGTCAAAATAAAAGAAATGTTTTTTTCTGAAAGAAGTGAAATTTATTTGCTGGTGGTTAAGCGATGTCTATATGCATTTCATTGTTGCTTTAACAAATCGTCAGTAGACTTCAACCATATAGACATCGCTTAACCACCAGCAAATAAATTTCACTTATAGTATAATTATGACAATATGTCGAATAATAAATCTCTTGGATTTCTGAAAGAAGTTTTAAACTAACACACATATAAGTTCATAAATGGAAAAATATCTAAAAGTTTTCAATCAATTTTGTTTCACAGGTTTTTATATGCAAATTTAAATTTTAATGATGCTGATCTCAGCATCATTAATGACGTTGTAGATTTGTATATACTTGGAGATATCTCCTAAGGCTATAGTTTCTTAATCTTGATGGTCATCCTTGAATTTGAAAAAGTATGTAACGTTAGGAGAAATGACTCATTTGATCCTTATGAGTGCATATCAGAGAGGTTTTCCTGGCATGCGACAACCGAACCTTTCTCACATTTTTGCGATTTGCTTTTAACGCTTCTTGCGACAACCAGCCTAGAATGCTTTTTTTACCCTCTTAACTTTCGCTCGAACCACACAAAAAAGCACCAACTTTGGGTATAAAAAAATATAGATTTTCAATTAAATTCTTTTGTTAATATTATTTCCGATTTCCTTTGGGTTATTGGAGCTCTGTTGATTTTAAGTTTTTGTTTCTTTGGAGTTCTTGACTACTGGGAGTTCTTGACTACTGGGAGTCTACTGTGTGTATGTTTGCATGTGTTTGTATCCGTGTGCGTTTACACTTATGTGTTGGCGAGTCTATAAATTTATTTGTTAAATTTGATTTCGGGTTTCTTTAAAAAGCCCAGGCTATCGAGGTCGGACTGTATGTAAGTGTGTGTGTGGTTGTGTATACTGTGTTCATGTATATGTGTGCGCGTCTACGTATATATTTGTTTTTTTTTTTTTTGGTGAGCAATTTCAATTATGCGCCACCATAATTTTGAGGGTTGATATTCAAATGTGTTGAAGTATAGAAAACATGATAATTAATTAGAAAATTAGATATACCTTTATCTTCGGTAGGATGGTTGCATTAAATGGAATTATGACACTTGAAAATTATTAACGCTTTATGGATTCTTAAGAGGATAAATATATTACGAACTACATACATACAAACATAAAAATTTATTCAATATGATGGAAAAATAAGAAGCTTTTTATAGAAGGAAAATAAATTTCTATTTAATCACTTATAATTCAGATAAATTGAGAATTATGAATTTTTAAAAGATAAACCAATAATTAAGTTACTTATAAATAACTATAAAAACTTCAACAAAAAGGCAACAGGAATTTTAGGGAATTGCTAAACTTGGTTTAATTTTTTTTATTAGTTGAATTAAATTTAACAAATCTCAACTCATAAGCCACAAACAATAAATTAAACTTAATTTAATCTTTGATAAGGAGTTTAAAGTGGCCTTTAAGTTTCTTAACTAATCCACTGAAAAGACAATTTTTGTTTAACTAATATAAATTTGTTAAATTGATTTAAAAATTATGCGTTACTTTAAACACTTTAGTTTTAGTTAAACACTATTTTTCACATTAAAAAAATACAATTTAAATACAAAAGTAAAGTTACAAAGAAATATGTATGTACATACACACATCCACATGTACTAACGTGTGTGTGGCTGATTTAGAAACGAAATATTATCCGGCATGTGCATATATTACTGCTAATAGATCATAAGATACAATTGGCATTTCCTAATCGGAATCCCAATTGAGTAATAATCATCTATTAAACATGTATAAAATAGCAAAACAGCAAACATTCTCAAATAAATTATGATGTTGTTAAAGAGCACATTTACATGTATAGTAAGCGTACATAATGTTGGGTGAGGGAAAAAGAGGACGTTTACCTTTGCAATACAATTTCTATAATAAGAAACTAATAAATATTTAATAAATTTATAATTATAATAATTAAATTGCGACTTAAATCAAATATTTTTAACTAAAAAGTCACCAGTGTACTAGTCTTAACGCATAAGAACAGTTTATTTACTCAACACTGAAATTAAAAGCTTTTAAGCACGCAATGTTAAGTTTTTCACTGCTGGAATACCACGATGTTAACTTCGTGTTAACTTCATATTCGATCAAAATTCATTCCAAATATTTTTAACCGACTTCAAAAAAAAGGAGGAAGTTATCAATTCGTCTACATTTTTTTTAAATTGTTTCTCAACTTAACTTTTAGACTGATTGTAAAGCTTCTTTTTTTTGTCTGAGTGGATATAGCTTCCAATTGGTCCGATTGTAAAAAAGTGGGCAGGAACACGCCCACAATTTTTTTAATTTAATTCTATGATATTGTATTTATTTGATTGCTGCAAAATTTAGCAAACACCTTTGGTTCTAGTAATTACACAATTTTTAAGTTGCAAAATGGACAGGGCTACGCCCATTAAAATGTATTATCATATTCCATGTGGTTGTACTTAAGCGATTTGTATGAAACTTACGACACACCTTTAGCTGTAAAATATACACAATTTTTTATTTAATTAAAAAAAATGGGCGGAATTACGCCCACTAAAATTTAATATTTTATTTTAAGTGGTTCTACTTTACCGATTTTTACAAAACTTAACACACACCCTGAGCTCTGAAAACTAACAATCATGCATTTAAAAAAATGGGCGGAAGCATTTTGATCGATCATCTGCCGCCTTTTGCAAAAACCATCTGGTCACGTTAATGATGCAGCGCCGTTATTGTATTTAACATAAAGCTTTCAGAAGAATGTTAGCAACATTCAAAATGTTTCAGCTTCTTCAAAAGTCTCTCAATAAAAGCTTTTAATCGCTTCATTGCTTCCGTAGCTTTATATAGTTAGATTATTCCAACGGCGGGAACTGCGCTTAACTAGAGTCTCTGGGTTATTAAAATGGACTAGAAGGGTCTCAGCAAGGCCCAGATTATGACTGGCATCCTTATCTAGTCTATG
Organism: Nowickia ferox; assembly: GCA_936439885.1. Lineage (NCBI taxonomy): Eukaryota > Metazoa > Arthropoda > Insecta > Diptera > Tachinidae > Nowickia > Nowickia ferox. The sequence continues at coordinate 13,953,363 of OW387023.1, read as the reverse complement.
TAACTTATGGACAATTTCGCACACAGGCTTTAACTGCACTTAAGGAAGTTTATCTTAAAAATAGTTCTGCCATTTTTTGTGTAGGTTGCATGCATAGTTGAAAGAGTGTGAAGTTTTTCCCTTAAATCAAAGCAAAATATGTGCTTAAATTAACTTTTGCTCTTAATTAATATTTAATATAATATATGCTTAGACATTTTTGCTTATACTCGTGTGCTTACATAAATACGTATGATGTGTGATGTATGATTTGAAAAAAAAAATCCTTAAATTATAATAAACATAAATCAAAAAATATATGAAATTTAAAAATTTTCCCTGCATTTCTCGAAATAATAATAACATTAAAAATTTGTTTAAATGATAAATATTTATTTTATTTTAAATGAATGCAACAGCAACAATAACCTACAAAATAAATTTGTTCAAAAAAAAAAAGCACATGAAACCTAACAAGTTTAATAAATAACAGGTTGTTTTTTATTTCTTCAACAAAAAAAAAATACATAAAAGAAAAATGAATTGTTATAAAGATTAATGGAGAAATGCAATACATACTCTCATAGTTTGCAAACGCACACCCACATTCAAACTCTGAATATATCTATGTATATGTAGGAAAAAAACTACAGTAATATTTCTCCTTCTTTTTTTTTGCCTAACAATATGCAATGCAATACAATGTCCTGTTAGTGTTATTGATGATGAATGTGAGAGCGTGTAAGTGGGTGTGCAAATGTGTGTGTGTTTTTGTGTGAGAACAACTAGCATGACATATGTGAATGGTAGTGTAATTGTATAACTTCCAGTTTGTGCCTTTAAAACGAGTAGACGACAACGAGTGGCCCCGGCCATGCACAAATGTATAGTTTTGATGAAAGGCTTAACTTTTCTCTAAAATGCATAACAATTTCCGTTTTACACACACACACGCACACATCTATATATGTATATCTACGCACATAAATAAACAAGCAAAAAACAATCATGATATAATAAATAACACAATATGCCAAACATATTTGTTGTCACACTAAGCACATATAACTTTCTAAATTTCTAAATATACATACATATGTACATATGTGTATGTATGTATGTATGTATGCATATGTGTGTGTCATACCTCAGTATAAATAACATAATACTGAGGTATTTCTACAAATATGTTTACAAATATTCATACATACATATTTGTATGTGTGTAAGTAAATATTTATACAGTTATAACGTTAGTTTGAGACATGTATGTGACAGGATTGTTATTCGAATGAAATTTATTCGATTAATGGAAAACTTTTTATTAATGAATAAAATAAAATAGTATTCTATTCATTTCTATTTATATAATGCGACCAGTTTCCCTATAAAAAATCATTTTTTTTTTAAATACGACCAGCACTCAGGGATAACCCCCTAGGAAAATAGGTTATGGGGAGGAGGATAGTGGGAGTAGTGTCTGTGGATATTCGATTTGAGCTTTTTCACGTTAAAAGTGCCAGGAAAGACTTCCGCAGGTAGTTGGTTCCACATACGAACAGTACGGCTAAAAAAGGAATGCTCTCTGTAATGCGTAGTGCGATCGACTACAAAAGGATATGCTTTGAATGACGTAAGTGCTGTATATATAAATGTGCAGGTTTCAGAACACATTCCGTTGTAGTAACGATAGAACAAAGAAATGCACCCCACATTGCGTCGATGCTCCAGTGAATCAATAGAGTTGCATACCCTACTCTCACCGATGAGCTTCGTCGCCCTCTTCTATACGCGCTCAAGCAGCCCCAAATTAGACTTTGAATCGCATCCAGACGGATATAAGTGGTCTAAATAGAATACATAGAAGATCAGATGGGGAGAAGTATCGCTTGCAGCGTTTCAAAAATCCTAGGCACTTGAATGCTTCTTTTAAAACTTGAAAAATGTGTTCAGTCCATCGAACATCACACTGGATTTTCATGCCGAGAACCTCAAGAGCTTCTGATTCCTTAATAGTTATACCCCCCATAGTTACAGATGGAGCAGAATTTTTTTTTTTTTTTTTAATTAACATCTGTTATCTGTTTTATGTTCTACATCACTTCAGCTTAACAGGAAAATTTTTCTAGAACATTTTAACCCTATAACTCTTCTTTGTATCCTTAAACGGAAATTTCACCGGTTAAGATGTTCCACACACAAAATGTTTGCTATTATAAAGCTCTGAATACAAAAAAGTTCAATATTAAAGCTAAACATCACAGATTACATAAAATGTAGAATACTTTTGAGTGTTAATTGCAAACTTATTAACATTTAAATTTTAGTTATTCGCTAAACTCTGCAGAGTTATGTAAAACACTATGAGAAACATTTTGCTAAAACATTTTATCTCTTTAACTGTTCTCCATATGGACATTTGTATCCCTTACGTAAGAAGGAGTTATATAAATATTATTAAACGGGTCTACGCAGGGTTAAAAAGTGCTTCGTTTCTGTAACTTGTGAGAAATTCTCGCATCGAAGAAATGTAAATAATTACATTGGTTTTCCTATTTCACACAGGGTTTAATAAACTTACAAAAAATAGCATTAAATATAGTTTTTTTTTTACTCACCCTGTGATAAGCAATTTTTTCGACTCAGAAAACTCTCGCAGTCCTTGCAGGTTGCAGAAACGAGACACAGTTTTCACATGATATATTTTTATAAGCCTCTGAATACACTTAAGCCTCAAACTAAGCTTTAACACCACAAATTAATCAAAAATAAAAACGCACTTCCAGGGTTAATTTACTTCAGTTTTGACTTATTGCTAAAGTTTTAATTGAATTTATATAATTACTGTATGCAAGAGCTTATCATGAAATTTTGTTACAAAAATGTTTGTAAGACTTTTTAAGCCTTGATATCCCCGCTTAAGAATATTTATTATATCCCTTTAAGAGTCAATTAAACTTTTGTTTCGCAATTTAATTGATTAAAAGTTTAATTAAAAATATAATTGAGTCAACTAAACTTTTTTCTTCCAAACACAAATATATATTCCCTACCTGCACATACACATAAGTCAATTAATTCCAAGTCAATAACCAACCAAACGACGCTGCCGCAAATGATTTGGGAATGGCTAAACTGGAAAGTCATGGCCCCAGTGTAAGAACTCCAAAGCTGTTCGAGTATTTCATAAATTAATATGTACATATGTATGTGAACGCATCAATACAAGTATATATATATATATATATAGTATATAGATGTGCACATGTTTATTTTTCACTAGCCATTTGGTAAGCGGTGACACACATATATTTGCAATCAAAGCTTGAAATGTATTAGAAGGCAAAACATTTTGCATTTAAGTCATAGAATTTGCATATAAAAACCCACAAAATTTACAAAGCTCCACTCAAATATGCACACATACCTGCATGCACATTTATATACACATATGCAAAGTACATCTGAATGTACTCGTGGCAATTTTACCTACAGAAATATATGATATTAACTAATATACATAAATATATTTATATGTGTATGTATATCTACACTGAAAAAAAAATTAGTTAAAAGTTTTGAAAAATTTCATTGCTTTCTTTGTGAAATATGCTTAAACATTTCTTAAATACATATTGAAATAATTTTGTCCCACTGAGAGAAAAATTTTAAATATTTTTGGAGTAGTTTGTCGTTGTACTTTCTAAAACAAATTTTTATCTAAAGTATCCCCAACAAAAAATCGATCACGGCAACGCCGCTAGCTCATTTATATTGTGTGTAAAATTAACGGCCTTATTCAAATAAAAGAAATTAGTTTGTACTTCAAGTGTGCTTTATTCAAAATTTCAATGGAAATTTGGTTTTAACGTACACTTCAAACACAAATTATTATATATTTTTTTTTTTTTTTGATACGGCTGTAAGTCTTTTTATTTATTTAACATCGAAAATTTCTTAATATACTGCATGGATTATGTTCAGTGTAGTTGCATACATATGCACACATACATATATATGTATGTATCTATTTATTACATACATTTGAAGGTGTCAGTGCCCAAAAATGTATGTGCAAATATGTTGACACAAAGGAATTTTCCATTTGTATGGATTTTTGTGGTGTTACATTTTGTGACATTTTATTATTATATTACAACAACAAGAAAGCTTATGCAGTCCCGCATATGCACATTCGTAACTAATAAAATTTCAAAATTCCCATGCACAAACATGCCCAGCAAAAAAAAAATTATTTGAAAATCGAAAGTTGAAAGTTTTTACTGCCAATTTTATATTTTTAGGGGAGTAAGCGCACCCCTTTTTGCAAACATTAGTATCCGCCTTTTTCAAGGTGTGTGCCAAGTTTCGCAAAAATCGGTCAGCTAAAAGCATGTCAAATATAATATTAATCTTGAATGGTCATGGCCTCGCCCACTTCTTTACGTGCAAAATTATTTCTTTCTAAGAGCCGAAACTCTTTACAAAGTTTTGTGAGATCCCGATAAGTCCAAGTACATATAATTTGGTACTAACCTTTTATGGGCGTTACCCCGCCCACTTTTTTAAGTCCAAGATGCAGTAATTTTTAAATCTAAACGTGTGTGCTAAGTGTCTTTGAAATGGATCAAATAGAATATTTAATGTAACATTACTTTTAAATGGGCGAAGTCCCTCCCGCCTACTTTTCTGAATGCAAGATTTTTTTCTTTTTAAGAGTTTAAGGTGTATGCCAAGTTTCGTAAAAATTGGTGAAGTAAAAGAACGTGATATATAATATTAAATTTTAATGGGCATGACCCCGCCCACCTTTTTTAAATCCAAGATTAAGTCTTTTTCAGAGCTCAGGGTGTGTGGCAAGTTTCGTAAGGACCGTTTAAAACAGAAGCACATGAAATATAATATTAAGTTCTAATGGGCGTAGCACCGCCCATTTAGAATTTTCAAGATTATTTAGAGCCCAATGAGTTGGGTAAGTTTTGCAGCAATCACATAAGCAGAAAATCATAAAAAATTAGTGGGCATATCCCCGCCCACTTTTTTACAATGGAACCAAATGGAAGCTATACCCTCTTGGACAAAAACAACCGGTGTAAAAGACACTGAGTTATAAAGTAACAAACATAAAAAACAATCAGATGAAATCTGGGTGTCTACTCTCTAAAGCCCCCCCTAGACGACATGTTTTTTACATCTGACTTGTCATATTTCCCAGTGTAAAACATGTACATGTCGTGTGGTACCTTTAAAACATTGCATCTGTAAAAGTCAGACGCAAAGTCTTCTGACAAAATTTCAATTAGAGCGTGTTCTATTTTCTTCTGACAAAATTTCTGACATTAGCGGTTTTTCTTAAGCAATGCATTTTACAACCACTTTTAACAAAATATTTAATAAAATTTGAGCACAGATCAGCTGTTGGATACAAACACGGACAATGTCAGACGTACTTGTACATGCACGTTTGTGACCGAATATTATAAACCTTCTGTAAAACACAATTTTTGACAGACATGCAGAATTACATCTGAGTTGAATAGTTGACATGTCAGACGTAAAAAACATGTCGTCTACGGGGGGCTTAATTCGGAGCATATATTATAAACATACAAATTCGAAAGTATTTTCTTTCATTTTGAATTACATGAATGAAAATAATGTGCAGTTTTTACAAGTCAGGCAGACGACTCGTCTAGAAAATTTATATGAAAATCACTCAAAAAAAATTAATGTTTTCCATATGAATTTTGTACTTAAGTCAACCGTGTGGGTTGCAATTATTTTCATTTGATATTATTTATTAAGTTATTTTATTATATAAGACGGACGGGCGGTTTGCATTTTCTCTAGCGATATGTGTGTCAGTCAGTATGTCTGAAGGTATATACATACATATGTATACATGTACAGGGTGGGCCAAAAGCTACCATGGGGTTTAAAAGTTCAATAACTTTTTCGTTTATTAATTTTTTAAAATTTTTTTTTCTCAGATTATATAATATACAAAATGGAAAATTTTTTTACACTAAGTATGAAAAATAATGTCTCTTAAATGACCACCGTTTTCAGCTTCGCACTGATGGGCGATTATGATTATGAGTGATGAAGCTCATTTTCTTTTGAATGGCTTTGTTAATAGCAGAACTGTAGGTTCTGGGGTTCTGAAAATCCAAGAGCCATTCATAAATGCCAATTGCACCCCATTAGGTGTACAATATGGTGTGGGATCACATCTGAAAATATCATTGGGCCTTACTTCTTCGAGAATGAAGATGGAAGTGCTGTAACCGTAAATGGAGAGCGGTATCGGTTTATGATAGAAAATTTTTTACGTCTTGCTCTTGAAAACATGCCTGGTATGTGGTTTCAGCAGGACGGAGCCACTGCCCGCACTGCCCGAGACACAATGGCACTTTTAAGTCAAATTTTTGGAGAAAGAATAATTTCTAGAAATTCGTAAATAATTTGGCCCAGCGCGATCGCCAATTTTGACAGCACCCGACTATTTTCTTTGGGGTTATTTGAAGTAGCGAGTGTATGTGAACAAGCCAGAGACAATCTTTGAACTCAAGGCAAACATTGTTGCAGAAATTTTGGAAGATATTATGGAAAATGCTCTAAAACGAGCCCATCAGTGCGAAGCTGAAAACAGTGGTAATTTAAGAGACATTATTTTTCATACTTAGTGTAAAAAATTTTCCATTTTATATATTATATAATCTGAGAAAAAAATAAAAAAAAATTAATAAACGAAAAAGTTATTAAACTTTTGGCCCACCCTGTATAAGCTTTAAATTTTATTGCAAATATTTTAGAGTGCATTGTTATCTCAATTTCATGTTGCAATATGAAATGACTTAATATATCACAAATGCATACAATATGCGAGTACATGTAGGTATGTCTATTTTTTACATTTATGCTATCTGATTTTTATTATTTACTATGTAAATGAATGAATATTAGTGTTTTTCATACGGGAATTGTGCGGGATCCCGGGAAAAATTTCCCGGGAAAGAAATCCCGCGATATATTTGCGGGAATCCCCGGCATTTTTTTTTTGTTTTGATTTTATTATGGCAACTTTAGTTCATATGTACACATTCCTTGATGAGTGTCGTTATTCACTTATGAAGGTGATGGTGCAATTATAAGGTGATGCTACTAGCACAATAACTAACATTTTACAACAACAACTTATATTGTGTTGATTTTGTAGTAAAGAGAACACTGTTTCGATTCAAAGAAAATCATTTTCCTTAAAAAAGGCATTGCAATTTTTTGAAGGAAGTGGTGAAAAAACTGAAAGTGTCCAGAGATTATATAATGCTCTTCTGAATATAAGGCCAACATCCGTAGAAAGTGAACGTATTTTTTCATTAACAGGAGTTTTTTTTAAATAAAATTAGAAATAGACTGTCGAAAGATTCTATTCTGTACTAAAGTCCTATTTTCAAAGCAAGATTTTGTAATATTTTTTTAATAATGTAATTTGTTTTTTTTTTTGCGTTATATCAATGCACTTGATTTTCCATTTACATATAATATTGGTATTTATGCATTACTATTATATAAAGAACTGAAATTATATTAGTTTTTCGACTAATGTGTTTATGAAACGTTATTGTTATTTGTTTTTTGTCGAATTAAATTAAATTAAAAAATATTTTGTATAGTTTTGCACTGGGCGGGAATTCCCGGCAATTCCCGAGAAACTGAACAGTCGTTCCCGCTTTCCCGGTAAAAGAAAAACTCTAATGAATATAGATACATTAGGGTGGATCAAATTATATGGATGAAAAGCAAACTAAAAAAAATTGTAGAGCAGAAATGAAAGGTACCAAGAAGAAAGTTTCCCCAAGAAGCAAAGGTCTAACATCAAATACTGTTTGGGGAAAATCAACATTCAAAAATGACGCTTTTATTAACAAAACACAAAAGGACGTTACTACAAGTGTAATTATTATTCTTTTTTTTTTTAGTGTTTTGCTTCTCCCGGAAAATTGTATTTGTTTTAATTACGCCTTTTAGCATTTTAGCTAACGATGTGTAGTATCTATGCAAGTGTGTTTGTATATACGGGCAGATACTCGTATAACTATTTCAGTTATTATCCTTTGAATTTTCTCTTATCTGTGCATATGGCCCCAAATACCTGTTTAAAAATGTTACATACATACATACATGCTGGTCAAACATACATATGTACATTTATATTTACATAAATAACTATATAAAATGCATGAATTTATGTATGTCATATGGTAAATAATATATCAAATGCCTAATGAAATAACAAAATTATCAAAAAGATACAAAGATATGTACAAATAACAGAGACATTGTAAATTTTAAGCCGTTTTTTTTCATCACAATATGATACAATGCCATGTATTAGAATAATACGAGGTGAGTTCCAAAACTAGTCTACCTAATTTAAAAAAATACGACAAATTTGGGGAAGCATTTTCATTAGCCTCGATACGCCTGTTGCTTTTCAACAAATACGATCATTTTCCTTATTTTCATCACTTAAACTCTGTAATAAGTTAGCAAAACACTCGGCATTGATTGTTTTGCCTTCTGAATCAAAAATTTGTTTAAGTTTGTTAATGCTTTTTTTGAAAGCCAGCTTAAATTTTTTTTAGTTTTATTTTTCAATTTTTAGTGCCAATTTTATTTTTTAGGGGCGTGGTCAGTTCCAATTTCACAAATATTGGGTGTTTTTTATTGAGGTATAGAACTTTAAGTTGGCATCACTTTTTTAACTGGCGGCCATTTTGTCAGCTGTCAAGTGATTAATATTTAGTTTGGTTTGCCATTTTATCATGAACAGGTTGACAAAAGAATAACGCTTGCAAATCGTGCAAATTTAATTCGAAAATAATGGTTCAGTTCGCGAAGTTTACCGCAAGCTCCGTCCATTTTATGGTCGACATAATCGTCCATCAGAGCAATTAATTCGGTTAACCATGGATCGTTTTCGCACTACGTTTACTCTATGTGATAATACGCATCCGCAGAGACGTCGAACAGTGCGCACCGAAGAAACAATTGCCGCTGTACAGCAAAGTGTTGAAGAGGACCCGAATGAATCGATTCGCCACCGTGCACAGCAATTGGAGCTTTGTCCATCAACTTTATGGAAGATTTTGCGCAAAGATCTTGGCTTGCGACCTTACAAGATCCAGCTTGTGCAAGAATTAAAGCCGCGAGACCATGCAATGCGTCGTGATTTTGGTGTATGGGCCGAAAATGAGATTGATCTCGATGCTGATTTTCATCGCAAAATTTTGTTCAGTGATGAGGCTCATTTTTGGTTGAATGGCTACGTCAACAAGCAAAATTGCCGCATTTGGAGTGAAGAGAATCCACATGAGACCCTTGAGACGCCATTACATCCACAAAAACTGACTGTTTGGTGTGCTCTATGGGCTGGTGGAGTCATTGGGCCATACTTCTTCCGAAATAATGCTGGAGAGTCAGTTACCGTTAATGGAGACCGGTATAGAGCCATGATAACCGACTATTTTGTTCCCGAATTGGATGGCATGAATGTGGATGAGTTGTGGTTGCAACAAGACGGCGCTACATGCCACACAGCGCACGTCACAATCGATTTATTGAAGGAAACATTCGATGAGCGCATAATTTCGCGGAATGGACCTGTCAATTGGCCACCAAGATCGTGTGATTTGACACCATTGGATTATTTTCTTTGGGGATATGTGAAGTCGCTCGTCTACGCCAACAAACCAGAAACGTTAGGGGACTTGGAAGCCAACATTCGTGGCGTTATTGCCAACATACGGCCCCATATGCTCGAAAAAGTGGTTGAAAATTGGACCTGTAGAATTGGCTTTATTCGAGCCAGCCGCGGCGGCCACATGCCCGAAATCATATTTAAACGTTAATGGCATAAAATTATCCTTCCAATAAAGCCAAATTGATGGACATTAAAACGATTTTCTTGTGTTTTATTTCAATTAGAAGTTCTATACCGCTAAAAAAAACACCCGCCAATTTTTCTAAATTCAACATGGCATTTTCAAAGATCAAGCTGTGTGCCGAATTTCGTAAAAATCGATCAGGTAGAAGCACGTGAAATATAATTAATTATACGAGTATTAAACGGGCATGACGTGAAATATAATATTAAATATTATATCATATTATATTAAATATTAAGGGTTTTCATGGGAACTCTTAAAGTTGCCATTTGTGCAATTGAGCAAACTTGCAAGACTTGTTTCATGAAGCCCCTTTTGAACTTTTGCGCAAACAGTTTATGTAAATTTGAAACAAAGTTCAAAGTTTTATATTTTTATAAAAATAAAAAAGTGTGTGTGTCTAAAAATGCCTAAAGAAATCCAAAAAAGCAAGAAGTTGTTGTTTACAAAATGCACAATTGTACAGCTTAAGTTTACGAGTCAAAATTATTGGGCAAACTTAACAGGCTTGTGTAAATAAATTTCTATACAATTTTCGACATTTTATTTACGAGAGTGTAAAAATGCACAATTGCACAGTTTGCAAGGCTTTGGAACATTCTCATGAAAAGCCTTATTATATTATAATTGATTTGGTTGAATTCTTGAATATGTGTGAGAGTGTTGAAATAGAAATATTATACTTTTTGTATTCCTCTCTCGCTCTTTTGCACTAAAAAATAAAAAGTTGCTGCAACAAAAATTGCAAGTCTGGACCGGCACTAATGAAATTCATCGCAAGCAATTTTTTATTTTTTGAATAAAAAAATTTAAGTGAAATTTATTTTTATGAAAATATTTTAAGCAAAAATTTTTATATATCGTTACCTTAATATAGAAAGGCCCTAACTCGGGACGAGGACTAGCAACCCACTTCTCCCGAAACCCCAAATTTGCTAAGAAATCGCTATACAAACAGGCTCTAAATGAAAAAGCGAAATACTCGTTGACGTTGCTGCCATGGGAGTTAAAGGAACTCATATAATATATTAAGCTAACGATATAAATATACATCATATATACTATAAGTAGATAAAAACAATTATATATTAATTTGGAAAATAAATTTACTTTCAGGATCCCCATGACCAGCAGCAGTAGAGGAATTTAGAACTTACGACGAAAATTAAGGAATTTAAATAAAATGCAGGAATTATATCCATTTATAGCCATAGTCCTTTTTGTGGCCACAAAATGTCCAAATTCATCATCACAGAGTATAAATGGCAAGTTATATAATACAGATTTAATAAAAATGTTGCCCAAAAACTGATTTTCTAACTAAAATTTTTTTGCTTTAGAAGCAAATATTCAATTAGATCCCGATCCAGAATTTTTAGGCACAATAAACAATGTAACCTTCCCAGCTGGCAGAGAAGCGATTTTGGCCTGCTCGGTAAGGAATTTGGGAAAAAATAAGGTAAGTTTAAACGAAGTAAATATTTACGAAGAAAAAATTTAAACTTAGGCATATTCTATTAGAAATATTTAGGGAATGAACTCAGAAAAAAGTTTTATTTCTTCGAACTTTTCGAGTTTTGTTCACATATTACGTAACGCTCCGGGGGGGCGGGGGGTGGAGGAGTTAAGGATTTGTTACGGTTTAGAAAATTTTGTGAAAAGCCTTATAAAGGGAGGTAGACTTTGAACAATTTACTACACCAAAATAATGTTTGCCTTTTACGGAAGATTTTACAGAATATATTCTTAAAGTAATAATCTGTAAAAATGAGATTTAAGGTCACACCTGTCACAACCTTCTGATGGCCATAATGAGAAGAAATCATATTATTTTGTTAAATGTTTAACATACTTGGGAGCAGCAGCCTTTTTTAATTATAAATTTTGTACATATGTTAGAATTATAACAAAGGATTTGAGTTTTATGGTCACACCCGTAACAATGGAATCACCCTATTACATTCATAATAATAGAAGGAAAAGTTTTTTTTTGTGGGTGGGGGTGACTTCAGGCATTTACTTTCAAGACACCGATATACTATGTACATATCTATCATTTACTCAAAGAACGTCATAACTCAAATAATAGAATTTTTGAGTTAGTGTTACAGAATTAATTCTCATATCGTTCTTCATGTTGTGTAAAAATTTCATAAAATATCTTGTTTACTGAACTATTGAGAGGAAAATAAAATTTTCATTTTGCATTGAAAACTTCAAACTCATTTTCTGGCAAACTAGTTTTCTGAGTTATAACGTTATTTGAGCAAACGAGCGATATGTAGATATTTTTGCCTTCCCTGCTTTTCTGCATTGGAAGTTTTAAGTAGGAAGAACATTTTTTTCATTACTATACTTTTTTGCTTATATGTAATTTATTAATTAAGTTTATACTTTTAGGTGGGCTGGTTAAGGGCCTCCGATCAGACCGTCTTGGCTCTACAAGGTCGTGTAGTGACGCACAATGCCCGCATAAGTGTCATGCATGAGGACATGCACACCTGGAAGTTGAAAATCAGCAAATTAAGAGAAAGTGATCGCGGCTGTTACATGTGCCAAATAAATACCAGTCCCATGAAAAAGCAAGTGGGCTGCATAGATGTGCAAGGTAGAGGGTAATTGTATGATTTCACTAATTTGAAAATGATAGTAAATGAAAATTTCTTATCAAGTTCCTCCCGATATCATCAATGAAGAGTCTTCGTCCGACTTGGCCGTCCAGGAGGGGGAAGACGCCACGCTCATCTGCAAGGCCACGGGTAATCCTCAGCCTCGTGTCACTTGGCGTCGTGAAGATGGTGAAATGATACTTTTACGCAAGCCCGGCAGTCGAGAGTTAATGAGAGGTGTGTATGGTAAGCTTGGCTGGAAGAAAAACTTGCTCCCATTTTGTTAAAGCTGTTGTTAATATTTTAGTGGAATCGTATCAAGGTGCTGCCTTGAAGTTGGCACGCTTGGAGAGGCGTCAAATGGGGGCCTACCTGTGCATAGCCTCAAATGATGTACCGCCGGCTGTTAGTAAGCGCGTATCATTAAGTGTGCAGTGTGAGTGGAATATTCTTTTAGGATTTTATTTTCTTCTAAATAAATGATCTTATCTTTTTTTGTAGTTGCTCCCATGGTACGTGCGCCCAGTCAACTGCTGGGCACACCTCTCGGCTCTGATGTGCAGCTGGAATGTCATGTGGAAGCTTCTCCTTCGCCGGTTTCTTATTGGCTGAAAGGTGCCCGCACGCCCAGCGGTTTTGCCAGTGTTTCAACTAATAGTTTAGAAAGTGGACAACCGGGACCGGAAATGCTTTTAGATGGGTAAATTTGTGATAAGCATGAATAAGATATATACAAATGTATAATATTTAAAGTATTTATTTTGCTGATAATTCTAATAGACCCAAGTACGCAATCACTGAAAAACGCGACGGCTACCGAGGTGTCATGCTTCTCACGGTACGCTCATTTTCACACTCCGACGTTGGCACATATCATTGTGTGAGCACGAATTCTTTAGGAAGGGCCGAAGGCACACTGAGGCTGTATGGTAAGTAAAATCCACTTTGCCATTGATAACTACACAAATTGTGAGGTATATTATGGGCAATCAACGACAAAAGTGAAAATAAAAATGCTCCAGCAGACAACGAAGAAATTATAAAATTAAGATGATATTTCGATTTTAAAAATGTTTAAAACAAAGTTTTCATTCTAGAACTTACTTTAAAATACCTAAGATGGCTCTAAAGCAGCTTCGTTCAAGGTATGTGCACAATGGGAAAGCTTTTACAAAAGAGCGTTGTGCTTTCGCAACGACGAGAGCACAACAGCCAATGCGATCTTGGCGAAAACAATGCTTGTGCTTACTTTGCAAAGAAACAAGAACAAATTGTAAGAGCTTTCAAAGCTGTTTACCTCAAATGCAAATATCAGAATATGCGTGTGTAAAGTAGTAATCCCCAAAAAGGTTTAAAGCACACGTTTGCTTACTGTTCATTGTTGCAGCAAAAATTAAACACTTCAAATAAAGGGCATATGGAAGGTGGTAGTATCCTTGCAGGGATTGAAATAATGAGTTCAAGAAAGATCGGTCTTAGTTAAAAAATTTCATTACATTCTGAGCACAATTGCAGCTAAATTTAAAATTACATTAAATTAAATTAAATTAATTATACAAGGTGCGCCAAAAGAAGTCATCCGATGTTGTTTGGCTCTCATTTTTTTTTCTATGTAAAGGCTGGTACTCTGTTCAAAGTAGTGAAAAATTTTCAGCACCATTGATTATTTCGCGTTAAAAATTTGACATGTACTAAATGTAGCCCAACTCGCGGTTTTTTTATAAATTTCTTGCTTTTATTGCTTGAAAGTATGCAACATTGTTAAAATTCCGTGCGAAAAAAGAACTGCTCATGTTGTTTCGCAGCTAAACTAAAATGATGCCAGACTAATTTTGCATGGAAAGACATGATTTTACGTGTTTTTCACAACAAGAACAGAGTACTACTTTTGCGAATTTATTTCGCAAATATTTCACACCAAATACTTTTATATGTAGTTTGACGAAATTGTGAACAGAGTACCAGGCTTAAATGAAAAACTTCTATTCTATTTTTTGATTATGTTTATTTGAAACTTTAGAAATTTTATTGGTCAAGTCGAGAAGATGATATCGGCCAAATTGTCACAATCACAATTGATTGGTCGTTTTATGGCATTTTTCATCACTTCGGCGAGAACTTCGGGCAACAGATTCTCGCACTCGTGTCGAATGTTGTCCTTGAGGGCTTTCAGAGTCTTGGGCTTGTTCACGTAAACACGGGACTTCAAAAAACCGCACAAAAAAAGTCTGGAACGGTTAAATCGGACGATCTTGCGTGCCAGTGTAAATTGCCAAAAAGAGCGAGGAGGCGACACGGGAACGCCACGACACGATTATTTCGCGTTCTTGGCTAGTTCATTTGTATTCTACATCTGTTTAGTTCACAAATGTCAAAACAGATTTGACATTGGCCGCCATTTGCAAAAATAAGAGTATCTTGCAATAGGGTGATTTCTTTTGGCCCACCTTGTATACATATGTATGAGAGCTAATCATCGGTGCAAGATTGGGGCGAAAATTCTCTGGTTACTTGACTAGGCAATATTAGAAATGTTTAGAAATTTTCGCGTCTGAAATTTCATTTCTTAATTTAAGGATATTTGTAAGGCAGCATGTCCTGGCATCAATTAAAATTGAATTTTTATATAAATGTAATAAGTGATTTTTGCAACATTAGCAAACTTTCGCTTCATTCTAATCACAATTGTTACTAGAGCTTAATTTTTAAAATTAAGGATATTCGTATGAAGGGCATGTCTTGACAGCGATTACATTAGAATTGACCAGGAAGCTTAGCTGCGCAATTTCATTTTCACTACATTTTAACATTCACAGTATTATTTAATAAAAAGGACATATGAGAAGTAAGCAAGTCCTTGGAAATATTTAAATAAAATTAGCTAACTATGTAACTTTAAGATTGTTTACAAATTTTCCTTGCATTTTGCTCATGATTACAAACGAAATTCAATTTTTAAGATTTAGGATATATGGAAGGTAGGCATATCCTTGCACCGATCAAGATGAAATTTCTCAGAAAGCTTGACTTTATAAGTGTACAAATAGTTACAAGATTTGATTGCATTTCGATAATGATTGCAGCTTAAACTAAATTTTGATAATTAAGGATTTATGGGAGGTAGGCATGTCCTTGCACCGATTTTTCTCGAACTGCCAGACACACTTCTAAGCTTCTCTAACTGCCATTATAAATATTAATTTGAAAAATAACTGTCATATTACAAAAACTTATATTTTGCAGAAATCAAACTACATCCGGGCATAGCAACTATTAATGATGATCAATTAAATTTCATTGGAGGTTGGTTTATTTTTTAAGAACTTTCTCTTATAAGCATTTTACATAAAATTGTGTTTTAAATTCAAAATTTTTTATACCCCCTTTGGCCAGGATTAGAAGAATCCCGTAATGCAGCTGCATTAGTGAAACAACGAATATCCAGGCTACAATTGGCCGCAATACTTTTATCATTTTCCAATATTTTATCTATACAAAAAACAACAGCCACAACAATAACACAAACCCTGAGCTGTTTAACATTGTCCTGGCTAATAAGATGATGCAATATCTGGTGGCAGGAAGTAAAACAAGAAACCAACAAAAACAAAGCCGGAAACTTTCATGTATAATTTGTATGCATAAAAAAGATTATTATATACAAAATAAGAAATCACACACAAACAATAAAAAATACTCATGAATTATAATTATTATTTAAATATTTACATATATACTAAAATAAATTAAGAATTTTTTTTCATTTAATTTAAATTAAGTTGTTAATAAAAATAAAAAAAAGCCATAACAAACAATACATACGATTATTTTGAATAGAAATATAAAAAAAAACTGTTTAATAATATTGAAAATGGAAACATAATCCCACGCTCAAAAACAAAAACTTCTAAGAAAGCGACATGCTAAGCAACGCATCTATATCATTTAGAAACGTATCAAATTAAAAATTTAGTATTAAAATTACAAAAGAAAATATATTAATTACATTGTATATGAATGAAATAAGACAATTATCAACAACAACAAAAAATTTAAAACAAAAACTAGAAGAGTGCATTTACTACAACAACTTGAAGAGAAAAAGAAATAACATAACAAAATGCGTTTTCCCTTCCCTAAAAATTTATACAAGAAAAAAATTCCAAATGTGTCAAAAAACCAACTCTCTAATCCATTGTATTCCTCTATTAAAATATTAAAACTCAATTAAAATCCTAAAAATATAAAATAAAAAATTAAGCTAAGCCCCACACAAAAGTAAAATTTTCCCACAATCCCAGGAAAAACATGTTATTATTTAACAAAAAATAAAATAAAATAAGCAAATATCAAGTAAAATGTTACAAACAATATATATAAGCATAAGAAAATTATTTATAAAAAATAAATAAATACCTTCAAAAATATTTTCAAAATCGCCCTCAATTAAACTCAAGAAATTCACCAAAAAAATTTAATACTTAAAAACAACAAACACAACAATTAAAGGATTTGGAAATGAAAATATTGAGAAAATAAAGAAGAAACTGATAAAAAAAAATAAATAAAGCCAAGAAAGAAAGAAAAAATTTATTTTATTGAAAATATTTTATAGGAAGTCGTATGTAAGTATGTATTTTGTCTTAAATGTGTGATTAATTTATTTCTGCGGCAAAAAGGAAAAAGTGCGTATTAAGTCGTTTCTTATAGGGTATTTGAATAAATAATACAATAAAAATATTTTAAAAACACTAACCTTTTCAGATTTGTGAGGAAAGCATTTCTCGAATAAATTTTTTTTTTGATAAAATTAATTAAAAATTGTTAGTTTAAAATTTAAAAATGGCTACATTTAATCACTTTTTCCTATTTACTATTGTTATCTTATTATCACTTATTCCTTTTCATATATTAGACGCACATTCATTTTACTAGGATTTATTTTTATTTTAAATAATTTAAATTTGATTTAGAGAAAATAGAAAACACCTTATCTTCTTGCAAAATTTCAAATCCCCTATTTACAATTTGTATGTGCGCCTTGAGAAGTTTTTTGCTTTTGCTGCAAAATTTCAAAATTTTAGATAAGACGCTTGCATTGTTTTTATATTTGTATTTTTCTTTTCTTGTTTTTTTTTTACTTAAACCATTTCCCCTAAACTATTTACTTAAGTTTACACTTCTTTTCTTGCATAATTTTGTTTCTTTACACTTTTTTCTTTTGAACTGTTTTAGCTTCTTCGTGCAGACGCAAGCACTCATATCTATACACGCGCCCATGCAAACATATATATGTATGGCTGTTATACAAAGGACACACTTCTTTTAGCACGTGTATTCATATTCAGTCTCATTGCACACTTGACCTTAATTTAATTTAATTTAATTTAATTTATTTATTAATTCAGAATCAAGCCTTTAAGGCCAAATATGATTCATATTCTACTCACAAAATAATAGCAATTTGAGTTTAATAAATAATAAAATAATGCGTAACAAAACTATTTACATAGTATTTAAATTTCAAGTAATATAATTAATATAATAATTATAATATAATTAAAACAAATAATATAATTATAAACAAAAGAGAAACATTATATATGTAGACATATGTATGTAATTATATGTTTTATGTATTATAAAAATTTTCTTACAAAAACAGATAACAGCAAAAGAAGGTATTAATTGCAGCGGTCATAGTGTTCAAGCAGAGAAAAACATTTTTAACAACTTACTTTTAAAGGTAGCATTTGAGAACGAAAATTTTTTAATTGCTTATCAAATGGTTTTTTGTATTAACTATAAAAAGTAACGCATTAACTCATTTATTTACAACTGAAAACGATTTTAATTCTTCACTTAACTCTTTCCATATTGTGCGACTCTACAACTAAAGAGGAAACGTGATCACGAGCTCATTTTACCGCCATTTAACTTAAAACGGTTGCTTTAAAAGGCATTGCATTAGAAAATCATGATATTGCCATACCAAAACACATTTGTAGTGCAACCCTGTTTTCTTAGTACCTTTTTAGGCAATCATGTTCATTTTGTGAAAAAAATTCATACGGCATTTTATACTTTTTCTTTCTTAACAAAATTCCTGAGATTTGTGAAAAAATAGATGATTTTCTATAAATAAAAACGTTTTAGCGAAGGATTTATATGAAATATAAATGAATTGAAAAGTGTTTTATATAAAGAACTTGAAATTCTTAAAGAATTTATGGGATTTATAGGAATAAAGGACTTGAAAAGATTAAAATAAAATTTTAGTGTAGTGCAGTTGGCCTGTGTGTGTGTGTATAATGAAAATTATACATAACTGGGAGCTGATTGGCTGCATTTGTGAAAAAAGGAAACTAAACTAATAAAATATAGAATTCTTTTTTTTTATAATCTAGTTTATAAGTTAGTTTAAGCGATTGTAGGAAATAAATTTCGTATATTTGGGGGATTTTCATAAACATTTATTTGTTCTATTTTTCTTTAATTTTTTTTCGTAACTAAAATTTATATTAAAAAAAAATATCTGTAAAATAATAAAAAAATAACCAAACGCAAATAAAATTGAAACAAAAATTTTGCTACAAAATGATAAACATTCAGACTATACAACATGTCGCAGACTGTGTGCCGTTGTATCTGCCTCACAGTCTTTATCTCAAGCCGGTGGCCAAGATGAATATATCTGTGGCCTTGCCCTCCCATAAAACGGGCAAATCCATTTCCAATTTGGATATTATGGATAAATTGAGTCAAGCTCTAAGGCCGGACAAGTTCTTGGTGCTGAAGGTGAGACACGAAATTTCGATTAATTGAAAACAATTATTAAAAGAAATTTAATCAAATTTCTGTGTCCTACAGGTATCGAAAAGTACCATCGATTTTATACGTTTCGAGGGTGAACTAGACGAGCGTTCACGTCTGCGTTCAGCACTGAGTCGTTTAGATGGCTTGTCCTTAAAAATTGCTGGTTTCCATGAAGGCTTTCGTGTACGAGCCTCGGAACCTAAAGAAGATTTTCCTACCAGACACGATTGGGATTCCTTTTTTAGGGATGCCCATAATATGGATGAAATGAAGGCTGGAGAACGGCCAGATACGATACATTTGACCCATTTACCCATCAAATGGTTTTGTCCGCGTCATTTGGAAAATGAGGATAATGCTAAACCCTCGGAAAGCATATTCAAACGAATATTTGAGAAATTTGGTAGTGTGCGCTGTGTGGACATACCCATATGCGATCCATATCGAAGCAAAATGAATGCCGATATAAACGGCATGAAGACATTTAGTTTTGAGCAGGATATTTTATTTGAAGCGTAAGTTTTAATAAAGTTTTTAACGAATTGCATAATAATGAATAATTGTGTAAATTTACAGTTATGTGCAATTTGATGAATATGTTGGCTTTGTTCGTGCCATGGATGAGTTTCGTAGCATGAAACTGGTGCGTAAGTTTGTGGATAAAATTCAAGCGATTAACATAATGGTGAACTTTGATACAACGAAACATTTGAGTGATGCTCAAATGCAACGTCGTGAACGGGTACGTAAACGTTTAATAGCCAAAGCCAAGGCAGAGGAAGAAGAAATTGAAAAGCAAAAGAAGTTGGAGCTGGAAAAACTGGAACGCCAGAGGTAAGACAACAGGAAATTATTTATAAGCGAAATGAAAAGAAGAGTGTATGCTAATCGCGTAAGTAAATTAAAACGTAAGACTATTTCTGCGAAATTATATACAAATGTCTTGTATTTAATAACAGAATTTCGACACTTACATATATTCGAGGTGAGTCGTTTGTTCTCACCAAGATCAAAGCTGTTATCACAATAATTTAAAAAATTTCTTTATATTTGTAACTTTTTTTTTTTTGCTGAACTGCCTGCACAGTCATCTTCAAGAACTGAATGAAGAATGTAATTTTATTCATTTTAGACTTAACTCTAATTGTATGTTATATAACACTTTATGGTGAATAAAAGTGAATCATTGAAAAATGTGCATTCCATCAAAAAGACTGAATCTTAGAGATGATTGTCCTTTTATGCGTAATGAGAACGAATGCAAAAAAAAATTGTATTTAGATGTCGAGATTTTGCTTTTAAAATTCTTATATATGTATGTACCATGTATATAATGCTTTCTAATCTTTGAAATAACAATATTTCTCAATGCAGAGTTACAAGATTCCACAGAAAATTTTAATTTTCCCGCATTAACTTAATATTATTTTAAATATTTTCTTAGTAGAGTAAACATTTTTATAACAAAATATGCATAAGAAAAATTTACAAAACAAACTTGAAAGAAATAAACGTTTGAAAAAAAAAAATAAACGTTGAAAACTGAAAAGTGGCTAGCAAACACACAACAAACGATCAACAAACCATATTGCAGGCAACAAGCGGAACAAGCCAAACTGGAAGAATTAGAAAAACAAAGAGAGCGCGAGGAAAAACGTAAAGAAAAACATCTTAAGAAGATTCAAGAAAAAGGACAAATCGAAATATCACAAAAAATACGCTTGGAAGAGAGAAAGCTGATGATAGCCCAAAGGAAGTTGGAGAGCATAAGAATATTGGAAAAACTTTTTGATCGTATGAAGGTAATTAAATTACAAGATTAAACAAAACCAAAAAACACAAAAAAAAAATAATCTTATTCCTTCTAGCTTAAACATATGGCCAAGGTGCATAGTTCCACCTCTTCACGCAAATATTTGATAGATATGCAGCGCGATAGTATGCGCGAACGTTTAGTAGAAAAATATAAAGTGGCTACAGAAAAACTTTTAAGCGATCAAAGGAAAAAAGTCGATGATATTAAGAATAAAACCCCCATAATGGGTTTGTTGAAAAGTAAAAAGTCTAAGCATGGATCTGATTCGGAGAACGAAAGTAATAAAAATCCTTTAGCACCACGCTTAGTGCCAGGAGCAGCAGCAACAGCCTCCACGGCGGATAGTTTAAATCCATTAAACCCATTCAAAACGATGGCAGCTATGGGAGCTGCAGCCAATTACAATCCTGAAGCTGCCAGCGAATGGATGAAATCATTGTCCATGCTTTCCTATGCCTCGCCCTTGTTTCCAGGTTTGGGCATGTATCGACCGCCCACTTTTCCAGTGTCGGTCAATTATCGTGGATTTGCACCACGCATGCGTGGTCGTGGTAGAGGCAGAGGGCGTGGTCGTGGCAATTACGATGGTCAATCTTCTTCATCACATTACAATAGTCATAAATATTATAACAATCATGATGACCGCGATCATCGTTACGATGACGAAGATGGTGGCAGCGGAAGTCATCATCATAGATATTCAAGGGGAAGGTGAGTGCGAGAGACTTTTATAAAAATATATGTTATTTTAACGCTTTAACGAAATCAGGGGTCTAATCGTCGCTTTCAATAACGAGCTGATTCGATCTTTTTCTTTTTTTTTTTTTTTTTTGAGTTTTAGATTATGGCATTCGAAATCGAACAATATTATTAAATATTTTTTTTTTTGCTGTTGCTTAAGCATGTCTATATGCATTTCGTTTCTGCTTAAGAAACTCTTCTGTAGGCTTCAACCAACAAATTCATGAAAAAAATCTATGAAAAAAGAACTTTACATTTTTATAGAAAAACCGTCAAAATGATTGAGAATTACACATGCATAATAAAAAAAGCCTCAAACACAAACTTAAATTCAAACCAAACACTTATTTTTGTTCATCATGTTAATTTTCTTCTAAATCAAATGAGTGAATTCAGCTAAAATTTGGTAAACACTTTTTTTTTGTTCATGTATATTTCTAGACACTATTCCCGTTCACATTCACGTTCCCGCGATCGTCGAACTCGCTCTAGAAGTCGCTCTAGGTCGCGTTCTCGTAGTCGCACACGACGCTCCCGTTCACGCTCTCGCTCCCGTTCCCATGGTCGTTCGCGCCACTACTCCAAGCGATCCAGGTCTCGATCACGTAGCCGTTCGCGTTCTTACTCAAGGTCCGAGTCAAGATCTCATTCGCGCTCACGTGTCAGGTCCAGAGATGATAAAAGTCGTAAAACTTCCCGATCCAAATCGCCAGGACAACAAGGCAGTAGTAGCGCACACCAGAAATCTGTAGAAAAAACCAGCAAAAAACTAGTATCAACAAGACGTTCCCGATCTTCCTCGGATTGGTCACGAACGCACAGTCGCTCGCACTCACGTTCCCGCTCAAAGCGTTCTTGGTCCAAAAGAGACGGCAGCAAAGAGCGTCGTTCTTCGTCACCAGCTCGTAAACTAGTAATTGAAACGGATAAACTAGTTAAATCGGCTGAGGAAATTAAGAGGACAATTGAAAAAGACATGCAAGAACGCATGCGTGAAGAGGAGCGTGAAATAAAGGAAACTTTTAACAAACGTCACAAACATGTTTTGGCCCATAATGCCGCCTTGGCGGAGAATTTGTTAGCAGCAGGCATAGATAGCAGCTTAGGCACCGGCGAGCACTACGCAGCCGAGTGTTCACTGGCCAACTCAACTCAAGAGAAGGAGGAAACCAATCCAAATGAAAACTGCAATGATGATAACCAATACGAAAACGAGAATCACGATGATGACGAACGTAAGCATATGAAAAAATCTCGCTTCGATAGACGTAATTCAATGGCCGATCGCCAGCGGGCCTCTCCCACATCATCGAGACGTAACTCGCAGGAACAGCGCTTTAAATCCAGGCGTCACTCATCCTCTGAACAATCGCCAAAGGGAAGTGACTCATTAGAACTGCAGAATTCTCCATCTAGACGCAACTCCTCAGAACGAGAAGTCTCTAATTGATAACAAATATTAAAATTTTTGTAGTAGTTAGTAGATTGTGCTTTTCTTTTTAAAAGATAAATAAATATATACTTACTTATCGTGGGGACAAGAACTTTTTATAAATAATTTTTTTTTCTTTTTATTTTATTTTTTTTTTTTGGCATCTTGTCCCTAATGAATTGAGAATTCAAAATGTATTTAAATAAAAGTAAATATATTAATTACAGGCTGCAATTTTATTCTAAAATATTGGAGAGATCTCAGGTATGTGATGAAAAACGATTTAAAATAAGAAAATGTTCCTTCTCTTGCTCATGGTGTAAAGGTACTTTTAGAAAAAAAAGCACTTTTTAAAACAAGGTACTTTTTAGAAAAATGTACTTATTCGAAAAAGTACTCTTGAAAATTGTACTGTTTGGAAAAACATTTTCTGCTAAGGGTACTTTTGGGAAAATTACTTTTTGAAGAAAGTACTATTTGGAAAGAAATATTTTCTGAAAAGGGTACTATTTTGAAAAAGTACTTTTCGAAGAAAGTACTTATTGAAAAAATATTTTCTGAAAAAGGTACTTTTTGAAAAAGGTAATTTTTCATGTAAGTCCTATTTGAAAAGGGTACTTTGTGGGAAAAATATTTTCTATAAAGGGTACTTTTGTGAAAAAGTACTTGTTGAAGAAAGTACTTTTGTGAAAAAGTACTTGTTGAAGAAAGTACTTTTTTAAAAATGTACTTTTTGGCAAAAATATTGTGAATAAGCTACTTTTTAGAAAGAGGTACTTTTTGGAAAAAAATAAAGAAACTACTACTAATATATTTTTTTACATTTAAGGAAAAAAATTTTATAAAATTTAAAAAAGTGTACTTACGGGATTTTGCATTTCAGCTAACGATATATAGAATACCACCAAACCAAAAGTTTCGACTTTTTCTGAAGTCAACTGAGTGAAAGACGGGGAGAAAAACTTTCTATTTCTGTCTTTCTCCCAGCAAATATGAAAGCATTTTCTTGCGTTTTGAAATACAGAGTAGACCCCCTGAATTATGACTTTGCAAAGTAAATTTTGCGTGTGGAAAAAGGGGTTTTCAATGAAGCAGAGATTTCAATTTTATTTTAAAAATCGCAAAAAACTGGGGCTTACTATTGCCGAAAAGAAGTGACTGCTATTGATAGGCTCATGCTATTTTCTAGACCTTACGGAACAGCATTAGACTGTCAATAGCACAACAATTTTTCTCGAGAGGGAGTAAACAAGTCCCAATTTTTTGATATTGTATTGACGTGACGTCGATGTTAACAACTGGAATTAGATTGATTTTAAAAAATTACTTCTGTGATTTTAGCTAACTTTCTTAGGCTTGTCAAAAAATCTATTTTTGGATAATTTGCATACGAAGTCATTCAATGGCAGGCAAATCATCAGGAGCGTGCGTGAAAAAAAGCATGCATTTTTGCTTGTTTTGTTGGTTTAGCGCCGTTTATATGTATTTTGCTCCCGCTTGGATATTTCTTGTTTATTAGTTCACTTTATTTTGTTGTGGAGATATGAATTGATATGAGAAAAAATGGGCTTTAGCCCCACTGTGCGACCTATGGTTGCGATTTCTTAGCGACATGTCGTTGCGATTTCGTGCATTTCATATAAAAATCGTTACTATTTCGCTTTCGAAAGCGGAAGATTTTGCCGACTAGTCATTACGAATTCGAAGCATTTGGTTTGGTGGAATGTTTGTTTTTTCTTGATTTTATATAAAAACTTATGAAACTTTGTTCACCACTAGTTTTTTTGGTATAACTTTAAATTTTTTTAGTTTTAGCAATTTTTATTTTTCTCTGTATTGGTAGGTACAGATTTTGTGACTTGTTTATGCAACCAGGAAGATTGCATTGTCGGTCGCATAGTCTGTAGTCTTGTTTATGGTTGCGTTCGAAGTTTCAAAATGTTTTGATGTTTATACAGGGTGTTTTTTTAGAGGTATAGAACTTCGAATTGAAATAAAACACAAGAAAATCGTTTTAATGTCCATCAATTTAGCTTTATTGGAAGGATAATTTTATGCCATTAACGTTTAAATATGATTTCGGGCATGTGGCCGCCGCGGCTGGCTCGAATAAAGCCAATTCTACAGGTCCAATTTTCAACCACTTTTTCGAGCATATGGGGCCGTATGTTGGCAATAACGCCACGAATGTTGGCTTCCAAGTCCCCTAACGTTTCTGGTTTGTTGGCGTAGACGAGCGACTTCACATATCCCCAAAGAAAATAATCCAATGGTGTCAAATCACACGATCTTGGTGGCCAATTGACAGGTTATCCATGGTTAACCGAATTAATTGCTCTGATGGACGATTATGTCGACCATAAAACGGACGGAGCTTGCGGTAAACTTCGCGAACTGAACCATTATTTTCGAAATAAATTTGCACGATTTGCAAGCGTTGTTCTTTTGTCAACCTGTTCATGATGAAATGGCAAACCAAACTAAATATTAATCACTTGACAGCTGACAAAATGGCCGCCAGTTAAAAAAGTGATGCCAACTTAAAGTTCTATACCTCAATAAAAAACACCCTATAGGTTGCAGTGTCTGTGTCACAATAACATGTAACATGTCAACATGTAATACAATCGCGTTGCGTAAACACGGTACAAAGTGTGTACCCACCATTACTGTTTATTTTTCAAACAGCTGATTACTTTTATGTTTGTACTAGATTAAAGATATATGTTGTATGCTCTTCTTTAATCTAGTCCAGCAAGTCGAAAAATTCGACACCCATTATAAGTTCCATTTAAAGCTTTAGCTACTGCTTTTTTCGAAATCTACTATATACATACATACATCACCTACAAACACACGCACAGTGGGCCTTATCGTGGTTGGCGTATTACGACTTCGACAATTTGGTAATAGAATAAAGAAAATATATTCAAATGTTCATTAATCTATTACAAAAACGTAAAACACGATAAGAGGGATTAATTACATACTTAAGCACATATCGCACCCTGAATCAACAACAGTCACAAATAAAATGCAATCATTTTTCACCATACTTACCAAAAGTTTAACAGGAGTTTTAAATACTTATTTGTAAAACCGATTCGAAATAGATACGCATTTCTACTTCTTATTATGTACTTCTTCAATTTGTGATTCTGATGGTGTTACGTCGTAACAAATTCGCGACATTTAAAAATTAACATATCGTACAGATTTTATTAAACTTGTTTTTTTTCTTGTGTTTTATATATAATATTACATATATAAAGTGTTTTTTTAGATTTTTTCTCTCTTATTATTTGTTTTTCAACTTTACATTTTGTGGATGTGCTTCAATTACAATTAAGTATTTTATTTAATTATTAATTAAAAATTTATCAGTATGGATTTTAATTTTCATGCCAAATCACGCTTTCATTTTTGGGCTTGCGCCACCTGTTTTCTCTCGGGAATAAGAGTGAGCTTTTCTCGGCTGTCCAAGGTTTGACTCTGGACAATTATTCAAACTCAATTGTTATTAAAAAAAATAAAACTACAAAGCATAAAATAAAAAAAAGATTTTGAAGCAATAATTCAAAATCTAGGGTTAGAGGAAAAGGTAAAATATTTTCTAAATAAATAAGAAATAAGAGCGTTGCAAATGGCTGGAGGACTTAAATTAAGAAGTGATGGAGTACTGGAGTGCTTTTGCCTTAAAAACGTCTATTGCGATTGGCGCGATTACGGCCACCGCCATCATTGTTGCTGCGATGGCTGCCACCACCGCGTCTGTTACGTCGGTGGCTGTTGCTTTGATTATTACTATTGTTGTTGTTGGTGTACATATCACCTTTGGAATTCGATTGATTCAAAGAAGGACTTTCGTTGCGCGCATTGTTGTTGTTATTGTTGCTGAAATTATTATTATTGAAACCGTTGTGATTTGCCCCGTTCGCTGGACCATTCCAAGGACCATTATTATTATTAGCCCAAGGTCCTGACGGTTGTTGAGTGAAGTTGCTTTGCGGTGAATTTAGAATTTCATCATTTGGCTGTGAAGGCGGTTGTTGCTGTTGTTGTTGCTGTTTGATGTTGATTAAACAAGGCAGGAAGGGTTTTTTCAAACTTAACAATTCTTTAACAAACACAGCTTGAGGATGATGTGGCCGGGCTTCAGCGCGTGATTTCTTGGAGGGCGGCGAACTCTCTCGACCCTCCAAGGTGGGCGAAACTGATCTAGATCGTTCATTGACTGGAATAACATCTCTTAACTCCTCCAGTTTGCCGGCATCTATATACTTATTAAGATAGTCAGGTCCTTGCCGTACGGCCAACATTAGTCTGGAGTCGGGATGGACTCTTATAAAACGGCCATAGACTAATATTCCCGCTATGGCCTGAGGATCCATGGTAGTAAGCACACCACTTGCCAGCATGCCCTCAATGGCGTTTTCACTGACTTGCTGAGGCGTAAGGCCACCAGTATCAACACGCCTTTCACGAGGCGTGTACATAACCTCTTCCTCCGATTCGTCGGGCCGTCTAGAGCCCGCCCACT
Organism: Nowickia ferox; assembly: GCA_936439885.1. Lineage (NCBI taxonomy): Eukaryota > Metazoa > Arthropoda > Insecta > Diptera > Tachinidae > Nowickia > Nowickia ferox. The sequence goes on along the minus strand of OW387023.1, from coordinate 13,925,480 downwards.
GTGCTTGAAAGTTTCTGGGTATAGGTTTGCTATACGGAACCTTTTTCTCTTGGTCTTTGGCATTAGCGTTGGCAGGATCCAATTCTAGACCGGGAATAAAGCCTTTATCGGCTGTCAAGCTTTCCGTAAATTCAACCTTGTCTTCGGGACCCATACCAGGTATAATGGCATCATCATATTCGCAGTCATCCAAGGCAGCCAAACTGGCTGGCAAAGTGTTCAAATTGTATTTATCTCTCATCAAGTCACCCGGCCGATTGCGAGTCCAAAACTTAATGGTGTGATCGTTGGATCCAGAACATAAAATATGACCCAAAGGATGCCAAGCCAGCGTCCATACTATACTGTCATGGGCCGTTTCCACACCCCCGATTTCTTTATCAGTGCTAAAAAAAATTAATAAAGAATTTTTATTAAACTTCAACAAAAAAAAACAAAAGAAAATGACAAGCTCCTCAACCTACCCTACATTCCAAAACAATATCGAACCATCCGAACCGCCAGAGCAAAACAGCCCCTCATGCACTGGATGCCAGGACACGGAACTGGCTTCTTTTTTATGTCCCCTAAATACTTGGGCTTCCTCCTTTAGATTTCTTATATCAAATAGTTTGAGCAAATGATCCCTGGAGGCTGTCACCAGCCAATTCCCATTGTCATTCCATTTCAGATCCATAACAGTAGATTTGTGAGCATGTCTTACGGAAAAATAAAAAGAAAAATATATTAACTCAATTTCCTTTCTCAAAAAATTCAATTACTTACAATGTAGCCAGCGCTTGGCCACTTTTGGGATCCCACAATTTTATAGGCTGTTGATTGTCTTTGCTACCGGACACTATAAGACCCTTTTGAGGATGCCAGTGTACACATTTGACGTCAGCACCATGACCTGCAAGGATTTAAGCACAATTAATGAATATTTCAAATTAAATTATCATACATATTGCACTTGTTACTCTAATGCCCGTTATTTCTACCCATAGATACATATCTATTAGTGTACAGATATCTATCGTGTAAGTCAAATTTTATAAGGCAATAAAATCGAGATTCGATACATTAAATAAATGTTCTTCTATCGAAATATAAAAAAAAAGCCTCGATTAAAAAATGAGTTAGGGCCTTTCTATATTAAAATAACGACATCGCACACTAAAGCATAAACAGTCTCGCTACAAATAAAGCAAGTATTTAATAAAAACAAGCGTAACGGTATTTTATATTTTTCAAGAAGACTGAGTTGCAAAAGAAATTTTTGCCGCCGTTAGATATTTGAACTGAACTGGTTTATGAACAAAGAAAACCATTTTGATAATTTTGAGTTATAAACAGTCATAGTGATATGTACATATGTATGTATGTATATCGTCACCTTAAATGCAAACGGACGTAACTACACTTTTATTTTTTACAGGAGAAGCAAAAAACGCTACAGGATCAATAATAATAAAGTATATTTGAAAATGTTGCTCGAAATTTACTTATAATATGGATACTCATTTATTTTGTTTCTATATGTATTTAAGTTTTTATGTTATTTACATCTTTTTACTCTAAGAATTAGATGCATTCGTAGTTACGTCCGTTTGAATTTATTCACTAAAGTCGCCATTTTTTATCGCAGTCGTCTAAATATTTTGTGAGCATGTAGCTTGATAAGACGAACAAAAATCCATTAAAAAATCGATTTCGAATTTTTATGTAGTTACGTCCGTTTGCATTTAAGATGAAGATATGTATTCATGAATAAAGCTCTGTTTCTTTTATATCATATACAAGTGATAAGCCAAAATTGCATTATTAATCAATTAATTCTGAAATAAGTCTATATTGCAGTGTGGTGCAATTATGTCCTTTCATTTCAATTAGTTGAGAAATAAGGCAAATTTAGCTGATAAGTTACGACTTTATTTCAGTGAGCGAACGAAAATCGATACATTGTGGCGATAGTATGATTGATTCAGGCTTAGGAATTAATCTTTCGATAGTCTCGAAAAAAAATCTCAGAAAGAAATTTGAATAATTGTTTTTTTGGTTGGTTTAAGAAGAAAAATAGGGAAAATCTAAATTAAAGCAATACTAAGAAATGTCTGTATATTTCACGACTTTTACGGAGTGGTTATATACTGTATGTCGATTGTTTAGTTTGTTCTGTCATGCGTCTGAACTACTCATAGGCTATATATTTTATTTAAATAGGACCTTAGTTGGGGCAGAGCGCAATATCTGCCCCCAAAGCTATGCAAGCAATTTTTTTTTTAATTCAAAGTATGGATGCACCTGTATCTAAAAGGACGTCAGACCCTGACGCTTTTAAAAACAGTGGCCAAGAGGCGGGAGAGGTAAATGTCTGCCTCATTCAAAACACATACATCTGCATCTAAATAAAAGGTCATATATGTATGTATGTGCATTTCTTATTTTTTTAAATATAACTAAAAGGGGCAGGGAACAGGAAGAGGGCAATTTCAAACTATGCAACCGATTTTTAAGAAATTCAAAGCAATCTGAGTGAAAAATTAATTCCGAGCGGGCATAGCTACTCATTGATATTTTTGTTAAATTTATACTACAGTGTGTATTGGCCAGTAAATATGTATTTATATCAGTTTTATTTTACTTCAATTGTGTTTAATTTCGATTTTATTGTATTCCATTTTAAATTGAAAAAGACCGTATTTTAAATGAGAGATGATGCTTGTAGGTTAAGTTAGGTTAGGTTCAAAAGAAGAGCCATTATACTCATGTCAGACTTTTCCAGTGAATACCTCTACGGTGAGTAATGTCTGGTAAGGTGTCATTTCCAAAGTAACGAGATCTCGGATGAGCGAAAGCCGGACAATGGCAGAGGAAGTGCTCCATTATCTCGATGCCTTCCATGCGTAACGTGCATTCATTGTCATCTGTGGCTCCAATTCAGTACAAATACTCTCGTAAATTAGAGTGGCCTGTTAAGATGTCGTTCAACTTTCCTAGCTCGGGCTTATTAGCTTCAAGAGACCCCCTTGTTTTGGCTCCGTCCGGGTCACTCACCTTGTTTAGATTACCTATCCACAGCATCATTATTCCGTCGTGTCCTGTGGGCCATCTTCGCCAAATTTTTTAACTCAATCTTGGCTACTTTGAAATGTTTTGCATTAATTAGAGTTACTGTCCGTAACGTTCTGGCCTTTTTCGCCAGTCTATTTCCGATTACATTGTAGTGGGCCGGCACTCTTACAAGACTTTTGCCATGCACTGCGTAATCGTTAAACATATTTTTGCAACCTAAAACGGTGCTGTCAGTAAATACATATATTCACACCTGTGGCCATAATATTCACATTGATCCCTTTTAAAACCTCCGTGATCGCACAAACTTTCGCCTGGAAGACTGTATTATGGTCAGGTAAGCGGAAACGCCCACGTTTGTTCCAAGGTTCAATTGACCCTGATGATGCTTTTAAGTCGTTTAAGTTGAGCTTGTGAAACTCTCTCGTATCAAAAACATTCTAATCTGATCATTTTGTTTATTTATTTATTTAATACCAATAAACAAGCCAATGCAGGCTATTTAATAAAATCGTTTCTTTAAACGGCTTCAAAAGATAGTACACAATTTAATATTTGAGTCGTTAGATTTTTTCTGAACATACCTATTTCCTGAAAGAACATATCCGTCTATGTTTAACCATTAAAGAGGGTCCAAAAATTATCATGTTACTGTTCAAACCACTCTGAATTAGAAAAATCAGAGATAAACCCATTTATCTCAACAATTCGTAAAAATGGTTAAAACCAGAAGTTTTGTATTTGTATGTAGATATTTCATTTAACAAAAAACCCTGCCTCCCCCCACCCCTTTCAAAAAACAAACAAAATTCCATTTGTACTTACCCCTCAGCACTTTCTCCTCTTGACAACGCAAAAAATCAAATATCCGCAAAGTACCGTCATCGCTGCAGCTTACAAATTTACTATCAGTCGGACTAAAACTGTACGATCGTTTGGAAATCCGGAAACGACAGTATTGGGTGTGTGTGTGTTGGGAAGGAGGGATGATAAGAGCGTCACCAACGGCAAAATGAAGCAGGATATGATGAACAACAGCCAGAAATAAATGTTGAATGTTGCAAACAAGATTATAAAATTCCACATGTCCGATCGAGCGTTCACCAGCAAATTGTTGAAAGCAAAGTAGTTTTTTTTGTTGGTTGAAAATTTTTGATGTTAGTTAATGTTTATTAATTTTTATTTATTTTTTTTATTTAATATATGTATATTTAGAACATATATATTTTATATGTAGTAGATTTATTTTTGAACGCGTTGACCCATATGAAGACATAAAAATAATTTTATTTTTGAAATGTGTTTAAGAAAAAAAATAAGAAAAATATAAATATTTCTGAAGACAAAATTTATTTGGCAAAAAGTTATTTTTATTTAAAAATAACCATGAAATAAAAAAATTAACTAAAAAAATCGATATAAATTTTATTTATTTTTTTTTATTACTCTTACTTATTATTATTTTTTTTTGCGAAGGCCCTATTTTGTTTCTTGTTTTATAATAAAAATGCCAAAGCCTTGTTTTCTAGTAAAAATAACTTTATTTATTAAAGTGAAAGATTAAGAAAAAAAATGCGAAAATTTTGTTGCTGTTTTAAAACTTTATTTATTGCGAGAAAAATAAAACACACCAAAGATTTCATAAAAAAAAATAAAAATGGAAATTATAAATAAAAGTAATTAAAAATATAGTTAAAAAAAAGAATAAATTATAAACTATTTTTTGCTTTCCAACGTCGAGAAGAAGCTTGCTAAGCGGGCTGGTTGGTGGTGATTCAGGAAAAAACAAATCTAATTAAAAATATTAAAGCAAACTTTCAATAAATAAAAAGGAAAGCGTTTCTTTTTTATTTGTTAAATTTTTGCAAATACCTTTAATTAGTTGAGCAGCAATTCGATTTCCGATTTCACTTTCAAATCAATCTCAATTTTAAATTAAAAACGTTCAGTTTTGTTTGTTTTTTAAGAAAAAGATGTAAATTTTATTTAAACACTTTTTTCTTTATAAATGCGTGAGTATTAAAACAAAAGTCTTTGGCTTTTTATTTACTTTCTTTTTTTAACATAAATATCACAGTTTGATTAATTTGGCTAAAATTATGTTATAAGAGATAGTAATAACTATTTAAACAATATTTTGGCAGATTTGTTTGTTTGTTTCTAACGAAGATGTGTTTTTTATTTTTTTGGTTTTCAAATCTTTATTTAAAGGTGTACAACAACTGAAAACACAACAAACTCTGCCACATAATTGTATGAAGATAGAATATATTTAAGGAAAAAAAAATTGCTAAAAATTCTGCCTAAGTCTGCTGCTTAGTTACAGATATGCCCTAATGAAAACTTTATTTGAATTAACTTTATTTGTATCAATGTTTCTATTAAATAACTAATTATTATTGTACTTAGTGAAAATATGTAAGAAAAAACAATTGTGAAGCTATACCTTATTCCCCTAATTGCTTCCTTGTGGGCCTGAAACATTTTCACATTGTTCATATTCGACTGCCAGTATTTAACGTAACCGCCATGATCGCCAGTCACCATCCAACTATCATTGTGAGACCAAACCATTGTGCGCACTGAGGTGTCGTGAGCCTGAAAAAAAGTAATTGAAAAAGAAATACACAATATTAAAAATCAAAAATTTACAAGACACTTGCGTATTGCCCGCCCGCACGCTGCAGTGTTAGACGACATTTTCCTTGCAAAAAATTTTACTTTCATAAAAGTAACATTTTAATAGTATTTCTTTTTTTCTTTTATGAAAGAAATATTAAAAAAATGTATACTTATCCATTTTTTCGGTAGTGATTCGTGAGCGTACTTTTTGCTTAAAAATAAAACATGGCAGGCAACTCATCAGAAATTCTGGCAGCACCATCCTCGCCTGGCAAAAGTTATTTGCTTGATAATGTACAAAAATACACAGTATTACAAATAAATAAAGACGCCCAAAACGATTTTAATTAAATTTTTCCGTTATTATAAATAAAAATATGGCGGTCGATATGTCAAGTTGTTTATTTATATTTGCAACTGAGCAAGTATACACCAGAGAACGAAGCCGACAGAAAAAAATTGGCGGCGGCGGCTGAACACAAAATGAACTAAAGATGAGCGATATTTCACAGCGATTGAAAAATCATCACAAATGCGATTGAATTTATCAAATAACATGGCTCAAATCGTCACATCCGTGATCGTATCGACAATCGTACGAAAACAAATTGAGTGATACGTCAATCGTATAAGCTGAATGGGATTTCAGTACGTTCACGTGTCATAATCCGAAAGTGGTGTTTGTAAGTGACGAGTTGTACATTCCCGGATGTGACGATTCGACCCCACGTTTTGGAAATATAGTTCTTTCATACAAACTTTGAATGTCCTTGTATGCTTATACCCCTTTTAGACACAGAAAGTTCACTTTGCAGTCTTAATTCAGCTGGTAGAAACACAGAAAGAGATAGTATTCCTCCCTATGTCTCTCACACAGCTGCATTAAGACTTTGCAAAGTAAACTTTGCGTGTCTACAAGATGTATTGCTTTAGAGTAAATAAAGCTATCACATGCATTTTTTGCATTTTCAGCTTTGTCGAGAACAAATTGTGTAAAATCGTGTGAAATCGTCCTTTCTGGCAACTACGAGTATGTATAGCTCTCACATTTTTTATATTTTTGCAATTTTATTGTCTCTCTGCCTCTTTTACGACAATATTCAATATTTGGAAGGGGTTGATTGCTAATTATTTGTTCTTTTCGATCTTCTTATAATACCCACTACTAACGCAGAAGAATTTTAAAAGAACAGCGATTTAGAAATCACGTTCACTAGGAGCAACATGAAAATGAACATTCGACTTTAGCCGACTTTTCATTTCAGAAATATCTATGTAGATACATTACTTTAATATAGAAAGGCTCTAACTCATTCGGGTATGTTCTGAGGGTCTACTCTGTAATTTGAAACGAAAGAAAATGCTTTCGAATTTGTATGTTCATAACACGCATATTCGAAAGCATTTTCTTACGCTTCGAAGTACAGAGTAGACCCCCTGTATTTCCAAGTGAAATTGAATTGTTGGGAATTGCCATAGCATTGTTATTATAAATATGTGCATATTTCCAACAATTCTATTATAATTCCGCAGTTTTAATTTCAAGTATAATACATAACATAGCGGATTATTTTCTGAAATCGAAATTTATTTTTGTATGTTTAGATAGAAGAACATCTACGGCCTCTTATGTATAATCAAAAACTGGCATAAAGTTAGCATAAGTGGCAAAATAGAACATGGTCTTAACGTGTTTAGCAATACAATTTTACATTAAAAATCATGCTAGGATGCAAACGTGTGTTAAAACTACATTATGCGGCGTTTTTTTATGTCAAATTGTATAGAAGAACTTGTCAACACAAAGTACCTTTCCGTGCTTTATGAAGTATTTTTTTTTTTTTTAGCAAAATTATATTTTCTGAAAATTATCTTTTCCAAAAAGAACAATTACAAAATTTTTAAAACTAACTGAAATTTTGTAAGACTAAATTATTAAACACATTCAAAATGTTTAAAGTATAATACACATGTTTATATAAGAATGGTTATTTGGACGACAGCACGGCAACATTTCGCCAGGTTGTTGACCATGCTGATTTTATTGTTGGCAACAATGAGCAAACAAAGTGATGCCAATGTACCAACTTTAATATCAGGTGCTTATAGTGCTGCTGCCGTCTCCAAAAGTAGCCTGCTGTGTCGGATGTGTTTAATGCATTAGATAAAAAAATAAACTAAATATTCGCAAAAATACGCTATTCATACTAGACAAGTCCAAGAATACATCTATTTATAGCTCAGTTTTATACATGATTTTTAATAAAACTGGCGATTTTTATGCCCCTATCACGGTTTTCAACTTTTAAAATAGGTTGGTTGGGATTGATAAATTTGCATTGCCATTCTCCACTAAATTGTCAGTTGACTTTTCAGTTGTGTTTTGGCACTGTCATTTACAACACTGCGTAAGTTTGGTTGAGAAAAACGTTGAGTATACATAACTGCTTTTTAATAGTTGGGTCTTAGGTTGGGTTTATCTAGTTCCAGATTGGTGCGATATAAAAAGCCGAAAAAATGGAAAAATTTATTATGTGAAACAATTTAAATGTTTTAGTTGAACTATAGCCCGACTAAGTAATTATTTCTGATTAGAAATATTTATTATGCTTAATAAAAAAATTTTCTTAACAGTTTCAGTATCGGCACATACAAAGATTTATTTAAATACAGTTTTAGGTAATACAACAAATAAAACAACATTTCTCTATTCTGCCGGAAATATCTAAAAATCTTTCTAAAATTATTTTTTAAAGACTTCGTTCCCTATTTTGGTTATTTCTTACATTGCATTGGGTAGTTCAAGAGGGTTGGAATCATCACGATTTTTTTTTTTTTTTGATACGTAGCACATCTATATTTGCGACTTGGTATTCGTCGTCATAAAATAAATCTACACATATTTGTATCCATTTGGAATGATTTCTTTGAACTAAACACTCAAAACAATATTTTTTCCAAAACTTTGTTTTAAATTTTCTCACAAATAAATTGCTTTCTGTCAAACTTGATATTTTAAGTTGGCAACGCGATGACAATTTCAACTAAAAAACAGTTTTGGTTCATAATACTAAACACAGTTTGGTCGTGTATAAGATTGGTCTACTCTTAGACGACCAAACTGAATTTAGCTGAAAACCGTTATAGGGGCATTAATTTCAACACTAGCGATATTGGGGTCTACTGTGTAATTCGAATCGAAAGTAAACTCTTTCGAATTGCATTGTTATTAACACTAATTGGAAAGCGTTTTCTTATAGTGGGTGGCGTTTTCCGACTTCGACTACGTTTTTGTAATAGATTAAAGAACATGGCAGCATTGAAATACTTCAACCACGATAAAGGGAATTATTCAAAATGGTTAATTAAATGCTTAGCAATGAACAAACAATTGAATTGCTAATAATTTTAAGTTTACTCCATTATTTGACATAACTTCCTTTCAAGAACTTAAAAAAACTCAAAAAACAATAATAAATTGCTCTTATCATTACACAAACGCACTTACTTGCAATATTGTCTCGAAATTAAAGGTCAAGCCATTCCACAAAGTGAATTCTCCAGAACTAGCGCCAGTTACCAAACGTCTGCCTTCTGGAGTCCAGGCCAATGTGAATATGGGACAACGCATTTTATTTGTCGCAGTTTTGACAAATCTTGTAGTAACAGCATTGGAAGGATTATCAAGATAACTACTTGGTGGCTGTAGTTCCGGTGCATATATACTTTCCGGTTGTAAGGCAAAACGATCACGAGAGTCCCTTTGCCATAAACGAGTCTTAAAAACGCAACTGTTTGTTATTTTATCATGAACATATTTAGCAGATTTTTAGTTTTATATCTTACCTCCAACTTCCTAACTATGGAAGCATTGTAATCTACTGTCTTACGCATAACACTTTTACGTAGACGTTTGCCATCAAAATCATCCTGGGTCATTTGAAATGGTCTTTGGAAGCCACCTGCACTGAAAGGTTTGAAATAGGGCTTATTGCCACTATGGTGGCCATGATGGTAGTGTGGTCTAAAATGACTGCCATGGGCACCAGGCATAGGCGGTGGTATACTAGTGTTCATTGCCAAATGTGAGGGAGCCGTAAGTTGGGGTGGCGGTTGCGAGATATCCATTCTAGAAAGAAACTTCTTTTTTCATAAATGCATTCTTTTACGATTTATAATAAACTGTTTACTTTTAGGTTTATATGCACGTTAGCGAATTTTTCCTTTATAAAAATATGTGTCTGACGCGTGTTCGCCTTGTTCAGTACTTTTGATAATTTTCACTACAGCTTTTGCGACTTTTTTTACAGCGTCTTTATACGTCTTTACAGTCAACTATCAAAGTAACAACTAATAACCATTTTTATAGTCTTTTGCAAACTTCTTTTTTTTGTTTATGTACATCAAATACAATTAATTAATAACCATATTATAATTCTTTTTTAATTACTTCTGGGAAAAAATTGTGTGCAAAACTTTTTATAATGCTTATCCTGAAGTTGGCTGCAATTGAAAATGGCCAGTGTGACCGTCATAGATGGAAAAGTTGAAAAATTTAGCTATTTTTGCTATTACGTGCACAGAGTTGCCAAGTAATTATTTGCACTATTCCCAAGAAACTAGATAAGAGTACCCAATAACTTCATACCGATTAATGCTATGTTTCCGTTACGAGTTGAATCACAGCTTCGCTTCCTCAATCAAGTTTATGGATCATGCTGCTTACACGGCACATTCGTGCTTCGTTTGGCATTTTTTTATGTATATTCACACATACATACGTATCATACGCACGTGCACTTGGTTTGTTTTTATTTGTTCACACACATGTGCACATATACCTATTTTGTTTTGATAGCGGGTTCAAATAAACTGGCGATAAACTGCGATAAAAGTTAGAGAATATACCAATTTTACGTGCTTCGCAAGTAGATTCATAAAATAAATAAACGCATTATATTTTTATTAAATTAAATTATTAAGTTCGAAAGGCAGTTTTGTTACGAACCATTAGGTAAATGCCGTGATTCACTATCCTATACAAACGTGTGACTTTTGAGAAAATAATATAAAACTTTCAAAAACAATAACAATTCATCAGATCAGGGTTGTATTTTTTTCGTAAGACGTGCGATTGTGTAGGATAGTGAGTCCCATTATTTACAGATTTAAGACCCTTAAGCAGAAAAATTAATTTGTACTTCAAGTGTTTTTTAGTCTAAATTTGTTTGTTTGTGTTTTTTGTTTTTCTGGAAGAAATATCTTATATCTTAGTATATATATGATGGTAGTTTATATCAAAGTATGGAACTCAATCTATTATTTTTGCATTAGGGGCTAAATTGTATGAATAAACTTTCTAATATGCTTGTAAAATATATCTTTCGATATGAAGAATGGTATATAAATCCAATAACACCATCTTTTTTAAATATCATTATCATATGTTAAACAACAGCATTATGTGATGTCATTCACATTCTGTTTTATATGGATAAATATCGGAAATGATAAACGTTGCCATTAGTACACACTATTGCGAACTAACTAAAGGACATAGTGTGTACTCGGCATTAGTTTCTAATGTAGTCTCAATCAATTTTATCCCGAAATCCCAAAAAAATGCAACCCTTGGCATAGACGTCCGAGGTTCTAGTGTTCGGTTTTATGGGATACTCTGGAAGTCTCTGCAAGCAAGCCAAGATTGCCTCGCTGCTTTTGTTTATTGTTAAAGGAGAACATTTTATACTTAAGAAAATAAAAAAAATTACTATCTGTACTAAATTTTTTTAATATTTCCCTCACTCTCTGCAATTTTTACTTTTCGCTAGAACTACCCGAACATCCACGCCCCCTAATGATGCAGCCAATCGTGTTTATCATACTGGGCTCACACATGGGAGAGATAGGAAACTGTGATGGCTGCCCTCTTGATTATCTTCTCTCCTCTCTTACATAAACACAAAAGCATGATACAATAATACAGGTAGCCGCAAATCTACAACAAATTTACAATAAATAAAACAACAGGACTTTTTATTGCTGTTTTGTGATGACAACTGTCAAAAAACCAAGAGAAAACAAGAGACATGTACTTCCGTTTTCTTGTGTCTTTGCAAAGCTTTATTTGTATTAGTACAGTTTTAATAGGCACCATGCGCGTGTATTGATTGCATGTTCTCTTGTAAAGCTGGTTTGTATTAGTACAGTTTAATAGGAACTCTTATAGTTTAATAGGCACTATATAGGTAAAACGTAAACAACAATTGGCAGATCACATCACAAACAAACTCCATCAGCTGGCGCTTCGAGGTTACCTGTATTATTGTATCATGCTCAAAAGTAGCTCAATTAAAATTACCGTATTTGTTTGTTTACGTAGACCCGTTTTTGAATAACGATACGGTGGGCTAACGGTACGGTTGGCTAACGAGACGATTATGCTTTTGTTTTTGGGTTGTTGAACGTATGGGGAAATTGTTGACCGAGGTGGATTTATCTTCTGTCGGTTCTTATCTTCACTGTGTGATTATTTGGCTTCAGCTATTTTATAAATGGTCTTGAGATTTGCTAATAAGCTAGACTTTATCGATCAAATTGCTTGGAAATGTTAAAATTTAAAACCACATCAAATAGGAGGTTCCTAAATCGGTTGCACTTTGTTATTTATTTTGTTTTTCAATTAAAGTTCCATTTATAATTTTTAAAACAAGTTTTGTATTAATTTATTAAATAATTGAAATGAAATGCAGAAAATATAAAATGAATATAAATATTTCGTTCATAAAGTTTACAACCATTTATCATTGGAACGGTTTTTAAAATTATCAAAGATAATTTATAAAAAAAAACAAATTAATAAAAGCAACAAACGTTAAGGAAATTATCTGCTTAGAATAATAAATGTTAACAACAAAAGTTTTTTCTTTCTTAAAAACCAAAAACAAACAATAATAATTGTAATTTTGTATATTGAAAAGATCATTCGTTCATTATATTGAAGAATCAAAAAAAAATGTAAGTCAATGACTGAAAAAAATACAATAACACCAAATTTACATACATATGTACGAGTATATTGTTTAAGTAAGTTTTGGTAATGAATTGCATTTTTGTTTTTACCCGACGCTTGAAGCAACAAATAAGGAAAGAATGTATTCACGTGAGCTGCATTTTGTTTTTCATTGAAAATAATTTTGAAATTCAACTTTTTCAAGTGTAAGAAATAAATATTATGCAATTCCTATGAGAATGATTTCCAAAAAAGTTTTGAAAATATTGGTTTTGAAACGATGCATGCATACACTTATCTACATATGCATCAAGGTTTATTAAATATGCAAGTGCTCAGATGATTTACTTCTTTTCATGTGATTCATGTCAATTTTTTTATAATTCTGGTATGATTAATTGTTTAAAATTTCAAATTTTTGCGTGTGCGTGTGGATACAAAGCTGAAGATTTGGCCCTATTTTCTCACTGCCAATATCACAATGGCATTGACAAGTGTCATAGTAATTTATGAAAACCAAGTACCTTTTTTTTGCAGAACTAGGGGCACCTGTTTCATCTGCCTTGTTCGATAATTTATATTTAAAAAAAAACCAAATTGTAATTTGTAGAATAAAGGTATTCTTGTCACATCGTTTAATACACCACAATTCTCAAATAAGGTAATTTTTGGTTTAAAGAATACAGTAACGTCTCTTTGATGCGGTCTTCGGTTATAAACACCATATCATATGCTATATAATTTGAATTGATGGTATCTCGTCAGCTGGTTTCTAAAAAATAGGCATTTAATACTTTAGTTTCACTTCTTAACTATAGAAAGATGTGACCTCATCAGCCCTGATGATAATCAGGTGTTTGATGTCGAACTGAACTGCTTTAGATCAGAGAAACAAGTCGATCGGCTCGAAGCCGACAGCGCATCGCCGCTGGTTATCATTTTATTCATCCCGCCGCCGCCGATTGCACCGGCTCGCATCCGCTCAAAACGAGCGGAAATTTGATCTGCTCAAAAAGACAAAAACATACAATTTTTTATTTTCTCTTTAAATTTTCATATGCTTATTTAAGCCACCAAAATTCTTTCGTTCACAAAACTATTGCGCTGCCGGCGCCAATAATTTTACCTCGACTTGTTTCTCTGCTTTAGACCCGAACTGGCAAAATCTGTTTTTTCTAATACGTTTAACGGCCCTTTTCACAATGCACAATTAAAAGCTAACAGGGACATAACGTCAAGTTTTGTATGAAGAACTTGCAGTTAAAGTTCACGTTAATTCTTACTCATGCATTGTGAAAAGAGATGTTAGATGAAAAAAACTATTTAAATTTGCCGTTTTTGACAGATGGAGTTGTTTGAAGCCGGACGAACTACATGTTGTTGCTGGTATTGCTTTACATGTTGTAGCGATAAGGTCGCCTGTCTATCAATTCGCTTTGCATCACAGCTATCAATTCACATGAACTTTGACAAGAAGTTTGTGTGAAAAAGAGTAACAATCCGATCGGCCGACTTTCAATGTAACTTCAATCCGCCGATCTATATGACTAGCTTCGGCTCAAAATTGCAGCCGGCTAGCTGCGATGAAAAATGTACACAATCAATTGCACTTTTTAATGCTGAACTTTTTTATTACAAAATTATGTTATATTATATTTTTATATCCTTTTTAAATACATTTTTAATAAAAGTTTTCATATACAAATTTTTCTGTATATAAAATACATATAATAAAGAAAAATACTCAAAAATTAACAATTTTTGGCAGCACTTCGATTCCTCCAAACGAGAAAAAATTAATCAGCTTACGACTTTCATATACTGTATAAATATACTTTTGACCTTATTATGTACAAAGCAAAACCAGCTCAAACCGCTAAAAAAATTATTTTTCAATATAAAGTTTGACTTTTGTCATGATAAAAATATATAGCAGAACTTTATCAAGAATCAATAAATTGGATATCGAATAATTCTGAGACATGACAAAAATTTGTTAAAATATGTATGTACAAATGTTGCAAATATTATTTTTGTTACCAAAATAAAATTGTCGTAAAGAAAAATCTAATAAACTATTTTGGTGTCTCCGACTCTGATCGTTTTTATCAATTCGAAAAAATTGTTAAATCGTTTTTATGTTACACAAGTGTGGCAGCATAATTTTGTAGGAGAGCAGAATGTGGCATATGTTTAGGCGTTTTAATTTTTTGTACGCATATCGAGCCGTAACCGTTAAAACAGCTGAAGCGACACATTTTTTGGAATTTGTTTTTTTTTGACGAAAATTAACTATTTACGATCGCAAATAATCGATTTTCATAAAAAAATTAAGTTCGAAAATTATGTCGCTTAAGTTTTTTTTTGACGATTATAGCAACATATTTTAATTTCGCCTTGTATTTTTCTGTATTGTGTGCTGTCAATATGAAGATTTTGATAAAGTGCATACAAAAAATGGTATGGCTCTTGGAAGAAATAAATAAAAAACTTTAATATTTATTGGAAGAAAATGGTTTAAACATCTTTTGGACTTTTACATGCAGAAAATATTAATTCCGTTTATGAAATTAAAAGTGATTTCATTCATACTGATATTAGTCGTTTTTGCGCCAATTTAGTCTGGCAACTACGTTTGTATACATGCTTGCTTATTTCCCTTTATACAAGTAGATTCTGCCGCTTCGTTAACTTAACGTAGTGTCTATTGCTGCTGCTCTTGTTGTTAGTGCGAGTATGAGTTTGTGTTTTGGGGATTTTGCATATAAAACCGTTGTTTCGTTTCAACTAAAACTTCAGTTGATCGTTGTCAGTGTTGTTGAGCGCACATACAAATTAAGCAACCGTTACACGTGCATACGTATTGTATGCATAAAATAAATATAACAACCATTGCGTGCGGGTGTTTAATAAATAAATATCTAACGGCATTTACATACAAGTGTTTTTCGAAATAAAGTGTGGCTAATAAAGCGTTATTTATTCTTTAAAGTACATGTTAATATTAATTAATTGACAAAACGCACATGCATACGCACAATTATCAATAAATTTATAAAAATTTACATATTTCAACATCCAATTATTTATTAAATTTTAAGCGTGCATTTTGCTTACTTTAATAATTTGATTTGAAATTCAACTGACAGGAGTATTAATTAATAATTATGCAGACGGTTATCAAGTAAGTTTTTAATTATATGTATGTATGTACATATGTAAATATGTGACGTATTTATGGAAGATTAAGTTAATTAATTACATATAGAGATATTTTTTCCGTTCTAATATAGAGAGAATAATTGGGAGTGAAAATTGAAATTTAAATTACCTATTATAATTATTTTATATAAAATCGTTACTTTTATTTAAGAGAATATAACTTTCTCTCGTTAGGCGTACATGTACTATTTTAAAATGAATTTGTTTTAACTGTATGACAACTTATAAATATGTTTATTTATGTGAAAAATGTTGAAAATCATATTTTAATTTATATTTAACAACTTACTGTCTTCGTTATGAACTTATAAAATGCTCTAACTTGTTGAGGCTAGATTGCAATTGAAAAAAATCTGTAAAAATAAATTAATAAAGAATAAATAGGGTTTTTTTAATTTTAAGACAATATTTTGTTTTATAAGGGGCTTTTAAAACATATGTATTTCGTTTGGAAAGAAAGATGTTTTATAAATCTCTTAAACAGAAAAATATAATTATTTTAGTTAAACAGTGTGGGTCAAAACAATAGCACCAATTAAACCTTTTACTTTACAACAAGCAAAACTTTCATTTAACTGTTAATTTTTTTATGAATTTGATTATTTCTTGACACATTTCATAGGTGTTTGTGATTAGGTATAACAATTTTTCAACTTTTTATATTTAGTACAGTCAATATATCATCAGCATCAGTTAGATTTCTTTTAATTTATTCTAAATTTTGCAAATAACAAAGTAAAAGCTAAAGGTATTTTAATTTTCGGTTTATATTAGTGGGATTTTGTAATTTTAATTTTTAAATTGTATAACAAAGGATGAAGGAAAAATACGATAGATAAATGCTATCCTAAAAAAAACTCATATGTCAAGGCAAGTCATATTCCGCAATCAAAAGTTTGCTTTATGGTTCCAATAAAATAACAAAATGGCCGAAATCGCAACGTTTAGTTCGTACAAGCAAAAATATTATTTTCATGCCGGCTGCAGGACCTAGAAAAACATTCGAGAAATGTGCTATGGTCTGATGAGTCCAAAATCATTCTTTTTGATGAAAAGCGTTCTTTGTCCGAAAACCATAACTTAGTCAGTACAAGCCGATCTTAGTATTATGGTGTGGGGGTGTTTTTCCTATCATGGGGTGGGTCCTACACATTGGATTAGCACAACCATGGATGCTACCGTATACACTACAATGCTACAAGAGGTAATAGTTCAACATACTTGCGATAAAATGCCGCTAGTGTGGGTCTTTTAACAATATAACGACCCGAAACACACCATCAAGAAGCAAAAAAAAAAGAAATAGTTTATTTACATATATTTATAATTCGATTAAGCTAAAGTTCGTATCGCTCTGTAAGATTACAAATTAAATGTGATAATTTTTAAGGAACAAATAACACCAAAGTAAATTGCAAATATTCTGATAAACACTAGCAGAACGGAACATCATACTGTTTTCGAAGGCCGTCACACCTTCAACATCAGCGTTCTTGTGCTTGCTTCACTATGTGTAGTGTCGGTTGGTTCAAATTTCAGCTTTATATACTAATTTTTCTGTTTTCATCTCTAGTTTACAGTTTAGTTATAATTTAGTCAATGTGATTGAGATTTAAGCCTCATATACATATAATTATTTATTAAATGTTACAAATACAATTTAAAATTCTTTAGTAACTTATTTTGAACACAGAACTTCAAACGTTACCGATCAGAATCTTTGGTCGGAATCTATCCCACGAAGGGAGTCGTCTATTCTCGAACGACGAGAAAATCTATAGTTCCAGTTCTAGTAAGGTAGTCTAGTCTGTAGTCGGACTTAAAAAAGGAGAAAGTCGATACTAAATCCAAAAAGTAGAGAAGGTCTTTTGAAACCTGATGAAGAGAGATGTCAAAGCTTATTTGATGCAATGGGGAAAGTGTCGCATGGCCGCAACTTCAAACAAAAGGGCAGGCAACAAAGTATTGAAAAATTGTATTTTACTTGTTTTAATTTGTTTTACCAAGTCAAGCATATTTGTATGAAAATGAAAAAAATTCAGTAAAGTGGGAATTTAACTCGCACACGAAATGTTCCGAACGGACACTACACACGAATGATATACTATACGAATTTTAGCCTATACAGATATTCGAAATTCGTATATAAAGTGGAGATTTTTTAAAGAATGTTAAGTACCATGCAAACTTTTTTTCGGTTTTTTGGGATTTTTTCGGTGTGTGGCGTTTTTTCCGTTTTAACAAATTTTTTATCGGTTTTTAGCAATTTATTTTAGTTTTGGCGTTTTTTTTAGCTTGGACCTTCTTTTTCGTTTTGACAATTTTTTATGTTTTTTTCGATTTTCTTAGTTTTTTGTCGACCTTTTTACTTTTGGTTTTTAGCGATTTATTTTATTTTCGGTAATATTTTTATTAAAGCGCTTCTTTTCGTTTTGGAGTTTTTTGGGATTTTTTTTCGTTCTTTGGTTTTTTTTATTTTGGAATTTTTTTCGTATCTTGCTACTTTTGTTTTGTTGTTTCGGCGATTTTTGTTTTAGTTTTGGCATTTTGTTTTTTCGTTTTGACGATCTTTTTCTTTTTTGGGATTTTTTTCGGTTTTTGGAGATTTTTTTTTAATTTTGGCGATTATTTTGTTTTGGGATTTTTAGCTTTAGCGTTTTTGAAAATTTCAAGAGTTGCCATCTGTTTAGAATAGGAAGATTTTTTCAAACATATTTCTTATTTCTATTCATTACAATTAAAATTATTCCTATGAAATTCATAAGTGAGTGGTACAAAATTACTCCATATAGATAATTGTAGTGGTTAGCCCGGCGTTAAGCAATAGTGGACACTATCGTCGTTGTTTTAACTAACTGACCTAACTAACATTTATTAAATCTTACAGGAGCGCTGGTTTTATATTCTTTTTTGCTACAGAAGTGCGTAACAGTGAAAATTTCCCATTATACAAATATAAAACTTATAAAATGGTGATGCCTAAATAATTATTTAAGAAAGAAAACCTTTCAAATGTTCTCCTTAAAACCCAAAAAATTGCCTTTAAGCGCTTTTTCCTTATTGATACAAAATTTTATTTTTACATCTAGTTTTTGGTGCTTTCCAAACACGTCTGTCTATCTTTTTTGTAGAAACTTTCAGCTTTCAATCAATTTGAACATATTTTTTAGATAAATTTTAGCAAAACGAAAGACATGAACAACTTTTGTTTAAGCTTTAATTACTTTTCAGACATGTTTATATAATGATTAATTGTTGAAATTTTTTAATTGTTTATTTCTTGTTGAAATTAATAAATAAAATCTGAAGCGAGTATTAGTTTTGCTTGAGCGTTTTTAATTGTCATTTCATGTACTCGTATTTGATTTCATAGTTGAAAAAAAATATTTTTTTTGAGATCACTAAATCTTTAATTGAGACATCTTATGACACAAATTAATTTCTATTAAGAAATAATTATTTTGAAAATTTTCAGTTTTTTCTGCTCTCTACATGAATTTGTATACAAAATATATAATAAATTTAAATAAATCTTTCGCTTGGC
Source organism: Nowickia ferox (assembly GCA_936439885.1). NCBI lineage: Eukaryota > Metazoa > Arthropoda > Insecta > Diptera > Tachinidae > Nowickia > Nowickia ferox. The sequence continues at coordinate 13,906,026 of OW387023.1, read as the reverse complement.
TTGCAATTGTTTATTGCCGGATTATTTTATTAAAAATAATAATAAAGTTTAAAAAGTCTTTTGCACAACAAGTTGTTTTAATTGATAACTGGTAATAGAACACGAATTTTGTTTGTTTGTGTGCATAATTGAAAATGTTTTGGAATTTGAAAGTTTTAAACTCTTAAATTGCATTTGCGTATGTACTATTTATAATATTTTTTTTATATGAAAACTAAATATCGTTTTTAGTTTTTTTTTTGCACAATCTTGTTGAAAAATTTACGCAAGATTAATTTGTTGAAAAAAAAAACAGACAGGTTCTAGATTTTGAAATTAGTTTAAAATATATCGTCGGGTGGTTACTGGTTTGCCGCAATAATAATATATTATTAGTATCTGTGCGGCAAACCTGTAGCCACCCGAGGATATATCGTTACCTTAATATAGAAACGCCCTAACTAGTTATTTTTTCCAAATCCAGATTTTTTGCATGCTTCGATAGATGAGCTTCTTTTTAATTTATCGAAATATGCATAAGACCTGATTTGGAAAAAAATGAGTTAGGGCATTTTAACATTAAGGTAACGATATGTAGCGTTTAAAGCCGAAACGGGTTTAGCGTAAAATTTCTTCAGATTACTGTGCAACAAAATCAAACAGGGTTCAATAAAGCGGGATACTCGAGTTCTTTGGCATAATTTTAGGGTGAATAGGCAGGGAGACCTTCAAACTATTAGATTTTAGGTTTAAAATTATGCCCCCTCCCCTCCACTTCTACCTGGAATAGCAAGTATAATTTTTGTTCCCATGAAATTTTCATTTCCCTCGAAGGGAAAAATGCCCGCTATCAGTCCCAGTGAATGTAAAAAAGCGAAGAAGATTTATAAAGCTTAAAAATTAATTGCTAATTAAATAAATTTAAGTTTCATAACAGAGATATAAACATTTTGATAAAAGGTTTTTAAGTGTAAAATTTAGTTTTTAATTATTCTAGGCTGACTTTTTTCAGCTCGAATTGTAGTTGTAAGAAGTTGTTCATTGCTTTAGCAAGAATAGAGTGTTGCCACACAAGTATTTTTCATCAAGTGCAGTGAAGTTAATAACACTGTTCTGCCAAAAAAAAAATATATATATATATATATAAAAATGCCGACAGCAAGAACTTTATTATGCGATTTTAATGGATTTTAGTGTACTGAATCCCAACCTGTTTACAGACTGATTCCAGCACGTCTAGCTTTTGAGATTTTCTTATTTAAATAAAATACTGATATTGGCATATTAAATACGTATTTATTATGATAAAAGTAAAAAGTTTTACACATAAAAAGCTTCTATGATATAAATTAAAATCTTAATTGAAATTAAATATGTACTAATATAACATAAAAATCAACTTTTATTTAGCAGATCGCTTTCTTTTATGAGTTTTATCAGCTGTTTCAATATTGATTTCCCAGCAAAAGTTTGTTAGCATTTCTGGGGACCACATGCCATTACTATATCTTTTTTCCATGTGCGCAATATCTCGTCATGCTAATTAATGATACGTTGCCTCCAAGTTGTTGATATGAAAGAAAAAGTTCTTGTTTCAGTTCTTCGTGATTTGCCCTTCTATTTCCAAGAAAATTGTGACATACATTTTTGATATATATATATATATTTTTGCTCTTCTTTCTTTCTTGACCAGCTTAGATTTGGGGACCAAGAAATATATATTCCACAAATAATTTAATCTCTCATCTTGAACTCAAAAAGGGGCCCTAAGCAGTTAGATCCTTCTTATTTTGGCAAAGCTTCGATTTTGTTGCACAGTGTGTTATTATGTAAAAAAAAATTATGTTACATATTTTGGTATAGAAAATATTTTCATTGCATAGGTATTGTATTTTAATTGCAAATTTGAATTTGAATTTGAAAAATGAGTTATTTCGTATATATGTATCTACATATGTACAGATATAATATCAATGTACATACATATACATACATATGTATATGTAAGTATGTATGTTTGTATTTATGTAACGCACATGCTACATAACCATTTGTATCTACAGATTTATACAAATTTTTCGCTCTTGTGTTTATTTATTGCCTTTGAGTCTTACTTTGATCTCAAAACAAGTTTTGAAAAGATTTTGGATCATGATTTAAAATTTTTTTTTGTTGTTAAATTTTTGCTTGTTTGCTTTTTTTGGAACTTGTAAAAATGTCCCAAGATTGCCGATTGAAATTAAAATTTCAAATATAACAAACTTGTTTTTCAGCTTTACACAACACATGCATATTTACATACATATGTATGTATACACATGCATATCGATGTAAGCACTTATATACATGTGTGTGTATGTATGTATGTATGGATGTGTGTGTTGGCAAACTTCACACCACAGTAAAAATAAAAATAAATTTATTGATGCAGCAGCAAAAAGTTCAATGTACAAGTAACACTGTCACACTTTTGCTTTTCATTAATTTTTTCAATTCTTCAATGTTTTGTTTATTTTTCGCTTTTCTTTTAGTTTTTGGTAAGAATTTTATGTGCTAACATAATTAATAACTACGTTAAATTTTACTTAGATTAAAAATAAAATTAAAAAAAAAATTTTCATAAATTTTTCATAAAAATTTCAAAACTTATACTCGTATATGTAACCGACCACATAAAAATCTTCACTTGGCTTAATTTTCAGAGAGCCGATTTACTAAAAAAAAGGTCAAAGTATCGATTTATTTACTTTAATTGATTTCAATGCTTCTGTCTAAACGGAATAGTCGAATCTTAGAATTTGATATATTTTATTCCGATATATTGAAAAAACCAGGCCGTCCAGAGAAAAGGAAGCAAATCTTCACCTTGAAAATCTTAAAAAAGTTAAAGCCAAAACTTCCAAATGAAAACTGATAGAAAAATTCTAAAAATTCCTGCATGTTCAGGAGGAAGCGTTCAGAACAGAGGCATAAAATCTAAATTTTTACCTGGGTGAGGATTTGGTGTCTTTTCACGTGGACGGTCACATAATATGAAAGGAAAAGAAAGCAACTTCCAAATTTCTATGAGTTTCTGCCGTGAAAAATTTTTATGAAAAATTGAAAAAAATATATTTTATTGGCTCGATTATGGACGGCAAACGAACTTCAGTTGCGTTGCCAATTAAAAATAAAATTAGTATTATGTCTGGCATCTTTCTCCACTTCCTTAAAAGTCATAGAAAATAGGTTTTATATCGTACTCAATATTTTGAGCCCGCGAGATCTTTTTTTACCGAAAAATTTGAGTAAGTGAAAGAAGTTTTGAGAGCATAATGTTTAGTGAATTTTAATCCGAAATAATTTCTTAGTCAGGCTTATGTTCAGCTAATAAAGTCTAATTTAATTTTTCTTCTCTTCTTTGGAAACTCACATTAATTAATAAAAATATTTCATTCAACAAGAATTGAAATTACTGAACTTAAGCCTGACTGAAATAATTTCTTATTTCTGATTATTTTATTTAACTATTTTTTCTCTCGTAGTTATAGTTTATTAAGCTTCTTTCTGTATATATGTATGTAGTTATTAACTGTTTTACTGTGTCAATATTTTTAAAAAATTTATAATATGTAAAAATAAGTATGTTTGTATATACACATGTATGTATACACATGTATGTATAAGGTAAATACAGTGAAAGGTCGCAAAACGGAAAAATCATCTAACCCAATTATTTTTCTGATTTGGGAGAAATTCAGATATTTATGTGCATATGTGTATAATAAATGCTTTACTTTGTAATAATACTTTTTTATTATTATATTTCGACCTCTTTTTATATGTATAACTAAACCGTTATTTAAGCTTTAGGTCTTTATTTATATATTTAGTTATATTTTCAATATTTTTAATGTATTGGCAAAATGCATCACTGTGCGTAACACTGTACGCAGCATGTTGTAGGTAAATGCAGGTAACTAGCTCATCTAAGTTCGTTGATATTGACCTCAAGGTCTTTTTAACGATTGACCATAATTTATTGTTGGGATTGGAGTCACACAGTGGGTTATAGATGAAAATAATTTATATAAATTTGTAACATGTAATGTTAATTTATTATTCGACATATTGTCATAAGTTTATTTGAACTGAAATTTATTTGCTGGTGGTTAAGCATTGTCTATATATTGTTATCCAATGGATTTCTAATTGTATAAAAGGTGTAGAAAAATAAAATACATTCATATCGAATATAAATTATTTGCTGGGTTTTGATGATTTGATGATTTCTAAGCCTACTACGCTTATTTTTCTTTTGTGATTTTCATATATATTATTATTTGTGAATTCTCAAATAGTTTTTGGTTTGTGACTGCTTAAAATATGTGGTTGAAGTATACTGATGATTTGGCTAAGCACTAATGAAATATATAGACAATGCTTGACCATCGCGTGACTTTTATAGAAATTCACATGGTTCTAGAGCAGCTTTGAGCAAAACAAACACTCGCGAGCTTCTTTTCACACTTATTCTCACAGAAGTAAATTGATTCACAGGAGTAAATTGATTCGAAAAAATAGAAATAAAATCGCCAAAAATTATTTCTTGCAAAATTTTTCTCATCCAAATTCAGAACGCATTAATTACTATATATAATTAATATAAGAAAAATCATCAAAATCAAATTGTTTGAATTTCTTGCAGACGAGTGGAGTAGAATTTATTTTTTAAGCTACTCCTTCAATAAACTAATTTTCCTGAATTAAAAAAATTTTTAAGTTCAATCTTGTCAAAAAATAGCCATAGAAAATATTTTTTTCTGTTTTTCTTAACTACATACACAAAATTTCATACGCGTGTGCATATACATATATGCATGTATGTATGCATATATACATACATACATGTGTATACATACCAATGCCATTCTTGTTCACACCTAAACATACATACATACATACATGTACACATACATATGTACATACCAATAAGTAGCAATAAACTTTTAATTTAAAGTTTAAAACAGAACTACTTTTGAGTATGAATATGTATGTATGTATAAGTACATACATACATACATATACATATAAACATTTAATAACATAAAAAGAAAATACACAATGAAATTAAAGAAAACAAAATAACGGCCTTTACCACAATGCATGATTAAAAAATAACCTGGACTTTAACCGTAAGTTAGGTTTAACTGCCATTCACAATGGATGATTAAATTTAACGGAACAAACTTTTTCGGTTAACATAAAATGAAAAGGATTGTGAATTGGGTTCAGTTTTGTAAAAATATATAAAAAACAAATTTAAATATATTTAATAATTAATGTAATAGAAAATGGATGGACAACATTTATATATTTGGAAAGTGTGTAAGAATTTTTGCTCAGCGCGACCAGTTTGCTCTGTCAGATGAGGATTTTAGCAAACAATTCAGTATATCGAAGTCTGCATCATAGAGTTAACATTGCCATATTTTCTATAATATGTTTTGGTTAATTAACAGCCGGATGGTGAAATAGAAATCAGTAATAAACCAGTAATTATATAATTTTTCGTTAAAAATAAAATAATCATACATTGTGAAAAGGGCTGTAAAATGTGGTTAATATATTGTTAATATTATATAAATTTTGAGTTCTTTTGTCCCTGACTGTACGCAATCAGAAAAAAAATGTAAAGTTAAAAACGTGTTTGCGTTGTGTTAAAATATGCGCATACATACGAGTACTTACATAGGTATGTATGTATAGATATTTATGTATGTGTGTGTCTGTTAAACATGTGTGGATGTATGTATGTACATATGTATATGAGTAGTACATTAGCTAAATCTTATATCTATAACACATCTGTGAGAAAAAAATTGATTGATTACGAATAACAATGAACACATAAATAATTTTTGCTGTTGTTAAAAACTTTCTTATTTTGTATTTAATCTCTTTTTAAACGGATATTTGAAGTGTTTTGTATAAAATTATTGATGTTCATTTACCACATACATACATACATACATAAATGCTTTATGAAACTTAAAGTTAAAAAAAACGTCTTGTTTTAGCACCTTATTGCAATAAACCTTAGTATTGACATCACAGCAGCCAGCGTTGCCAATATTCTTTTTAAGTAAAAGGCACAAAACAAAACTCTGTGTAAAAAGCGCCAAATGTCTAGCATACGATCAGCGTGAAATTTGTATAATTAAAAAGTGGTGTTCACTTTAAAAAGCTTAAATATTTTTAAAAATTTTTGTTTGTACATTTGAGATAACTTTGTTTTTGAAAACATACCTACTCGGCTTACTTTTGAATACTTAATAATTGTATCACCCTGTTTTCAGCATAAATAAAAATAATGAATTAAAAGGGTTTTAATACATATTGGGCATAATTATGAGTGTCGTATTACGACTTCGACTACGACGATTTTGTACTAGAGTAAAGAAAAATGCAATGTTCTTTAGTGTAGTACAAAAGCGTCGTAGTCAAAGTCGTAATACGACACTCGTAATAAGGCCCATTATTTGTTATACTTTCTCGATTTATAGATTGCAGTGTGTGGAAAACTGAATATACTTATGTATATAGAAATTCGAAAAATTACAAAATGAGTTTTCATTAGCAGAATTTTCTGTATGTATGTACCAGTCCACGTACAGACCAAACAGATGGACTGATTTTGATTTAGTTTTTTCTGTTTGAAGGGCGACTTGATCGAAAGTGTTCTTAGCTATGTTTGAAGAAAATCGGCACAGTCTCTTGCAAAATATCACATCTTTTCTAGATACATCGGGGTTTTTTTAAATTTTTAATTTTTGTTATTATGCGTAATTGTGTACGACAGTCCAAAATAAATCATTATTTAATTGAAGTCAGGGCAAATTCATAATGAGTTGGTCTTATTAAAGCAAATACTACTTAGGTGTTAGTTTATCTGGCATTAAAATCAAGCAAGATGTTTGTATATACATACATATAAAATACTTTGACAACCTGTTTTTTCCACAGTTTTCCATTTGAAATCAAGATGACTCCATCTTATTAAATTCGCTGGATTGGTCTCGAGTTGCAGCTCTGCATATTCGCCTTGTATATTTGTTAGTGCAAAATTTCCTGCTATCAGAAAATTTCCGCACGTTTTTCTTAGATTTGAAACCAGAGAAATTAACAGCTGATAATCAGCTGCTGAATTGAGATCACCTGATATCAATTCGCCTTGGATTAGGCCTTGCCATTTAAATGACCGCCTCTAGATTCGTTGCAGCAGTCAATCCTTTTAAGTTAGCTTTCGACCACTTTTTCGCAAATTTCAAATGTTCCAATACACAGTGAGGCAAATGCTAAATCGAGACCACCTGGTGTCAATTCGCGTTGGATGCATTGGCAAAAATTTTTCGTCGGCTGTTATCATTTGTGTCAACTGTAAAATTTCGATTCTGTTTTTCCAACGCCATATAAATTTCTAAGTGTTCTTGTGCAAGCAGAAGTTTTCCTTTGACTCTAATAAATTTAAAAAAAAATATATAAAAAAGAAAACAAATGATTGACAATTGACCATTTTTATCAAATGCTTTGAGTCTCGCGATGCCTAACAACAGATTTGACAATCTTTGCATGTGACAACCGTGTGAACTGACAATTATTTTACTCTTGTAGCGCTGCAATTAGAAAATAGAAAAAATTTCGTATAAAAAATTTTGTGAAAATATATTTGAAATTTTTGGATACGTTATGTTTACAATTTTTGGTTGTCGAATGGCAATCAAACTCAAGTTTTTTTTTTCTATACATAATAGAGCCGCTTAAAGTAAACATTTTCGTGAATTAACTTTTTTTATAAATCACTTGCCTTTAATTCAATATTTAAGGTTATTTTCCATGAAAACAAAATACTCTTTTAAAATGCATTTCCATTTAAGCAAAATATTAAATATTTTAAATAAATTTCAGTAAACTTTAAAACACCAACTACATACGAGTACATCTGTATTTGGACAGATGTTGAATAAATAAATAAATACATTTCTGTGTGATAAATTTTTGAAATTTTAGTAAATATTTGAATGGGCATTGTAGACATTTAAATCAAAGAACTTCTTTCTTTCAAATTAGTACATGTAAGTGTAGTATGTATGTATGTATTTATTTAAGCGCTTGTTTTATTATTAATATTATATTTTTCTCTTGTGAAGTTGTTGATGTGTTAAAAAAAATAAATATTTATTTTAAATTTCTCTTATAAGAAAACATCACGATGCCGCAGAGTGGTTGTTCCAAATTGTTTTGAATTTATACATATCTATTCCATTTCATAAATTTCAATTTAAGTTATTCGCAAATATTGACTTTAAAACACTTCATTCAAATGGTGTCAAAAATTTTAAGTTTTTTTCCACTTTAATTTCTGGCAAAAGTGTTTAATTTGAAAAGAAAAGAAGAAACACATTCATTTAGACTAGCAAAAAATAAATATAAAAAATAAATGAAATGTATTTGTAGTAGTGAAAAAAAATGTTTGGTGATTCATTATTGAAGTGTTGAATGTTCAGTATTATTTTTTTAGTGATCTTTTTTAGCTAAACGTTTTCTGATCATTAAAATAATTGATTTTAAGGCATAAATCAATTTCAAAGATTAAAAAAAAGTTGTATTAAATATGTAATAAAAATCCTAATTTTAAGCAGACTGACGTCTTTGCTTAGTGTTGCTAATTTGAATAGATCAGTTAGCATTATCTATATAAGTTTTTTTTGTATGGCTTTTCATTAACTTAAAAAATGTGCAAGTGTAAGAAATTTGCTAAACGTCCCACAGTGGGGCAAAAAACAAACCGGTAAAGTACTGAATGAATTTGTATTCGGAGTCATATTTTCAAAGCCATATCTTGTGAAGTCTGTAGCTGAATGAAGGACTGAACTACAGCCTCTGAAAGTTGGATAACTCGGGTGTGGTTTGTAACTTTCGTAAATACTGACCGATTATTCTTGTATATATTAGAAAATATGTACAGAACCATATTCTTTGATATTTCACTTCGAAATTAAAACTTTTATTTTTTTGCCTCGAGTTTTTTTGTTATAACTTTTCTACTAAGCGTCTGATTGCAATTTTAAGCATACCATGTGATTTCTAATAAAACTGCAAGTAAATATACAGAAAAAGGCTGTAGAATAAATTAATCTGTTAAGTCGTAAAAAGGGTCTTAACTCAAAGCTTTGAAATTTAACTGATAAATCGTTAATTTTCGCAAGAAAAGTGATTTCATAATTTTTAAATTTGTAAATTTTTTTTTATATTATAAATGCCAGTTTTATGTTTTCACATGATGAAATATCATCGTTTAAGGTTCTGTTTAGTGAATTTTCTTTTCGTTTTAGGCATGTACCCTACATAATACAAAATCATAAATTTTCTCAACAAGTTTTGAGTTTATATGGGCTTGTAGGAAGGAAACTTTACACAGGGTGGCTTAAAAATCCATTAATTTAATTTTTTAGGTGCATGTAAGCAATTCGCCTTGTATGCCAGGTGCTCTTGTTAGTGTAAAATTTCCTGCTGTCAGAATGTTTTGCTTTAATTTGACACAAGAGAAATTAACAGCTGATTATCAGCTGTTTAATCGAGATCTGCTGATATAATTTAGGTTCATGTTTAGTATTGCTCTCATTCTGGCTATAAATGTGGTTGCTAGAGCAAAATGAGTAAACATCTCAAAATTCAGAAAACACTTTCTTTACCATTAAAATATTAGCTAACAATTTTAATTTGTTCTGAAATATATTCTTTGAAATTTCTTTTAATTAAAAAAAAAACTATTAAAACTAACTACTTACATTTTATCAATATGGAGATATTCAAGTTTTAGTGTAATTAGTATGTGCACAGTGGGGTAAAACGCAAACAAAGTGATAATAATTATGGAACTTTTATAGGCAGAAAAATATCAACTTAAAATCCACCTAAACAAAGTTAATTGAACCTTTTTAGGCAATAATTTTGTTTCATATGTGTTCCATGTTAATCTAACATAATTTACAGTAATGTTCAAAGAAATTTTTTTTCATTTTGAAATAACTTTATTTCATGTTGATTTAACATTCGCATACTGTTAAATCAAAATGCAGCATCATGTTTAATCTAAGCTATTTTAAGTTTCAACAACGTAAGTTCGATGCTGAAATAAAGAACCATGTGGAATCAAAGTTATTTCAAGTTGAAACAACATGACTTTAATATAATTTGTTTAAAGAAAGTATTATTTCTTGTAAATTTAATATGATTTGAAATTAAAATTTTTGCATTGTGGTTTTATATTAGTATTTTTTTCTGTGTGTAAGGAACTCTTCGGACTTGCAGATTCTAAAGCTTTTTAAGTTCTGAAAATCGGTTAGTATTCCAAACTTTGTAACACCCAATGTGCTCGGTAAATGCTACAGATATAGACATCATAAGGTATGCTGCTGAAAATCTGACTTCTCCTCTACAATCATTACACTTTTCAGGCTAATCCATTGAGTGCATTAAAAGTTCCATATTTACTACCACTTTTCTTATTTTACACCAGTGTGCGTCCTTATATAACTTTTATAAAAAAATTAATAATAAGATTTAAAGCTTCAAAAATGGAAATTTTCTTTTTTTAATAACTTTTTTATGGACGTCTAGTTTTAAGGGTCAAAACAATAATCTTAAAAAGGTTTACGTTTGAACTTCAGTATTTTAAGTATATATACATGTATACGAGTATACATATGTATTTATGTATGTATATATAACATCAATTTTAATTAAAGCCATGAAATTGCGTGTAAGTTACAAATTTATATGATTTTTTTTAGGAATTTATTAAAATAAAACAAAAAAAATTTTAAAAAAACTAGGTATAATATTATTTTATGTTTTGTATGTGTAAGACCTTCTATATTTGTACAAACATACACACATAATAAATAATAACTAAAACTGTACAAAAAAAATGTGAGTATGTATGGCCCATTAACCCATTTTCTTAAGGCTTAAGCATAAATTAAAACAAACTAAGCATAACATTTTTTCCTATACAATTTGTTCCTCCCATTTCAATTACTCAATTAATTAATATTTCATAAACGTACGTTTGCGATGTCATCTTGATTAAATGACAATTTTTTTTAAAACCTTTTTGTAAATAAAATTAAATGATTTTGATTGATTTTTACAAGGAACACGAATATCTCGGTAATACAATTTAATTGCTAAGCTTGTGTCAGCGATATTGGAATATCGAAACAAAAAAACAAAACAAAAAAGCTTTTGAATTACAGCCAAGTTAACTGATAAAATTTGTTTCCGTAATCTTGGAGAGCGATCACGTTTTATCTTGTTGTTGTAATGTTTATATAAACTTCTCATCTACAAATTGTTTATAAAATTTATAAACAATTTCTAAACATTTATAATATATGTAAATGCAAACAGTAACGATGTTTATTTATTTATTTGTTTGTATGGAAAGATTTTCAAGTTCCTTTCAAGTATTTATATGTACATATATAAAATTTCATACACGCATACATACATACATATTACACAAAAATCTGTTTTGTAAATGCTATTTGGCCACACCAATTGTCATACCTAATTTCAATTATTTTCCTTTAAATATATTTGGTTGTGTTTTTTTCTCTTGTTAATAAAAAATTAATTGTTTTGCATAATGATAAAATATTAATAAATTTTTGGCGAAATAATTTTATTCAAATAACACAACAGCACGCGACGTAACTGAATATATTTGCTGGGTGTCAATGAATTAAATTATATATGCATAAATACATACATACACACATACGTACGTACGTACATATGTTTTTTACAGGTTTACATACATAGATAAATAAATAACTACACCGGATATTCAATAGGAAATTTAAAAGTTTGTAAAACAGTTACGAAGGTACGACGAGTATTTCTTAAATCTTTTCAGTACACAACACAGCCAAATTAAGAGACACGAGCTTTTAATAAAAAAAAAAAAGTTAGCGATGGCATCGTGAACATCATTTTACTCACAATCACGCACTAATAATATCAAATTATTTTGAAGATTTGGCTTGTTTTTATGGTTAAGCAATTGTCTATATGCATTTCGTTCCTGAGTTCCAAAAGCAGGAACGAAATGCATATAGACAATTGCTTAACCATAAAAACAAGACAAATCTTCAAATTAAATAAATTAATAAAGACTTTATGTCAAATAAATATACTTCGGTATTTCAAATAATATCAAATTATTATTTACTTATTTAGTAAAATACTTTTTATTAAAAATACATTCAGAATGGTTATTGAGTGATTTAGCTGGATCCAATGCGCATTTCACTGTTGCTAATGCCGATCTTCAGGGAACCTTTGCACAAAAATTTCTTAGAACAACTAGAGATATTAGGTTAAACTTCTTTTTAAACAAATGAGAAGTTCAACTAATGGCAAAGTTGAAACAAGAACTCAATAATCAGTCACCCTTATCACGAATAACAAGTGGAATTTTTATTCACGTAAAATTTATTTATTTTTTATTCCCCTCGAAGGGAAAAATACTATAGTGAATCTCTCGTTAAATTTTTTTTCAAGCTATCAGTCCCAGTGAATGTAAAAAAGGGAAGAAGATTTGTAAAGCTTAAAAATTAATTGAAAATCAGACAAATTTAAGTTTAATAATCAGAACTACACAAATTTTAGGTCCCAAATTTATTTTTTTAACTTAAAAGTTGTGTTTCTAAATATTCTAGATGCATTGGAAAAAAATTTCTTATTATACCACCGCGGTGCACCACCATGAAATTAACTGTGTGTGAACCAAAGCGATTCCTACTCCATGAAGAAAGGTTTTGCAGGAATTATTGTTAAGAATCATGAACTTTACTTAATAATTTTGTCCTAAAAATAAATATTTATAACTTTTAATATACATATAATTCGAAGGAAAATATCGAAATTATTTGATGCAATAATTCAGTTCGCCTGCAAAAATAAAGTGAACAAAACCAAGGGAAAAGTGAAAAAATTCACGTGGAAAATATTATTCATGATAAGGGGAAATCAAAAAAGGGAAAAATTTCCGGGTGAATTTCGAGGTGAAAAATGTTCACGATAGGGGTGAATATGTTTTATGTTTTCTTACTTCACCATTGCTATATTGGATGACTTTTTTGAGCTCGAATTGTAGTTGTAAGAAGCATGTAAAGAAAATAACTGTAAAAAACAACAACAGCTATTCATTGCCTTAGCAAGAATCGAGTGTTGCCACACAAGTATTTTTGACCTGATGCAGTCAAGTTTATAATTAGTGTCTTTTTTGGGAATTGTTACAATTTAAGTTTAACATTTGTTAATTTTTCCCGGGGAACAATTTCAAACAAGAGCATGTAATTGGGAAAACAAAATATTCGTATTGGAAAAGGGAGAAATTTCTCTCGGAATTTTATTTATTGTTTTAATAAACAAACACAACCTCTGGACTGTGAGGATAGCAGCGCTACCACTCAGCCACGGGACCACCCATGATTGCCCTGATTATTTTATTTATTCAGTAAAATATTTTCTATTAAAAATACATTTTATTTTATATTTTTTATTATTTTTTTATTTTTAAAAATATTTTACAGAATATAATATAATAATCACATACGCGCAATAATGTAATCAGGACAATCATGAATAAAATTTTCTCGGGGAACAATTTCAAACAATAGCAAGTAATTGGGAAAACAAAAAATTCGAATTGGAAAAGGGAGAAATTTCACGCGGAATTTTATTCATGATTGCCCTGATTATTCACTTACGTGCAAGCACTTTTGCGTGAGTGAAAGTCGAGTCCATCTCTGTTAAAATACAATAAACCCTGATTGACCATTTTTAGTTAAAAGAATAATTTATTCATTTTAAAACTAATGCGTTTCTTGACATTGACTTTTATGTAAGTTTAAACAATTGAAAAAACGACAAAAGAAGTTTGTAAAGTAAAACTTAATTAACTTGTATATCTATTATCTCTGGTAATCAAACGCATGCGTGATACAAGAAAACTTTATGTTTTAATAAAATAAAGCAAACAATTCGTTAAGCCGTATTTTGGTTGGGAGTGTATAATGAATGAATGAATGATTAACGGTGTTGTGATGTCTCTCCGCCGCCAACTCATTGGGGAAAATTAATAAAAACGCAACAATGGAATCATTTAAATTTTGTACTTATGGATATGTGTGTGTGTGTATGTAGTTTAATCTTTTCAAATTGAAATTTCAGCCCGTATGAATTGTATTACCATAAACGTAAATAGAATTCACAAGCATTTGTTTTTGTTTCCATTATAAACGCTATAAAATTAATTAAATGTTAATAAAACTTTTCTAAAAATAAAATAACTAAATATTAATCGACTGCAAAATAATCTATTTTCCGTTAAATACACCGGGAAAATATCACTAAGGTACTCGTACATATTAAGGGTGGCAAAGAACTTTGCTTGCAAATTTCTTACTAAAATCAGTATATTGCCATACTTTTTTTAAGTTTTTTAGCTTGTTATGTTTTTATATTGCAACTCTCAATTGTATTATGAGAGGTTTTATATCAGTATATTAGTTTTATAAACTTTTTCAAGACTTTAATTAAATGATAAATAAATCAACTTAATTTTAACCACATGAATTTTATTTTTATTGCAAGTAAAGGCACGCAAAATTTGTTTTCTAAATAATAACAATATGTATTGTTTTGTTAATATTTAATATTTCATTCAAAAATATTTTATTTTATTGTTATTACTTAAAAATTCAAATCAAAGTGAACTGACAATGATTTCAGTTCAATATTTTTGTATTGCGTAAGCAGTTAACAGAGGCTTTTGTTAACAACTTTTTTTTATATAAAAATGTAACAAAGCCTTTTGTTAACAAATTATATTAAAAAATAAATTATAACAACAACATAAATTCAGTACAGTGCGACACTTTGATTGATGAAACACGAAGGGTTCCGTATGGACACTACACATGTAATAGTATACGAACTTCAGCCCACATAACCGAATATCTTACCTGATTTAGAAATAAGAATAGAATAAAAATTTCAAGTTCCGAGTAATTTTTTTTTTTGGTTTTTGTCGATTTTTTTAGTTTTGGCGCTTTTTTTCTTATTTTTTATTTTAGTTAATATGCAATAATAATTTAGTGAAATGAAAAACCACATCACAATTTCTCAAGAAATTTGTTAAAGGTTAAGGGTGATTCTTAAGTAACTTTCTCTTTGGCAACACTGTTTTTGGCAGCTCAGCTGTTTTCGTGTTACACGTTGCCATGAATCAGATTACAAGCGAATTGCATTTTATTATCAAAATTCATTCTCGGTTAAGAAAGTGTATAGTGGCACTTCTTCCATTTTATGGTCAGTTTGGGCGACCTTCTGAGGCGGCTATTCGGAATCTTGTGATTAAATTTCGCACCAAATTTACATTATTGGGCATTAAACCAAAAACACGCAAATGCAGCAGCGGTGCTTTTGACACTATTTTTAGTGGTTCTTGAAGACTCAAAATGGCAAATTTTGAGCGTTAGTGCCAAACTAAGAAAAGGCAGTAAGTAGTGCTTTTAAGAAATTTGTGTATTTATTTTTTCAGTGTAAAGCATACCGTTTTGGTCTGATATATTTCATTTAAGATGATACTATTGCCGAAATAGAAAATAGCTTAGAAAATATTAAACATTATTAAAGGCCGTGATACACTATCATACAAAGTCGTGCGATCTACGAAAAAATACAACCCTGGTATGATGGAGTTTATGAAAATTTTCAAAAGACAATAACAATTCATCACACCAGGGTTGTACTTTTTCGTAGATCGCACGACTTTGTATGATAGTGTATCACGGCCTTAAGCTTCACTCGCTTGGATCTGCACTCGTTTTGCACGTTAGTGCTTTTTACTCCTTTTAGATCTCAAAATTACGCTTTTTCGTGCTTTTTTAAATTTTGATGTGCTCTTAGAGTCAAAAAAGTTGGCAACACTGATACGCAGAGTGCAGACAGAGGAAAATATCGCAGCTGTATCCTCCAGTGTTGTTGATGACCGTGAATTACTGATTCGGCACCGTTCGCAGCACTAACGTGCGATGATTAAAAATTTTTTTTGGTCCAAAATTAAAGAGCTGGACTTGGCTGACATGTGGTTTCAGCAAGACAGTGCCTCATGCCGCACAGCGCACGAAACAATGGCCGAATTGAGAGGCGAGTTCGGTAAACAATTTATTTCACGTTTGGGCGCGTTTAATTGACCGCCTAGTTCGTGCGATTTAACGCTTTTAGACTACTTTTTGTGGGGCTATGTGTAAGCTCATATTTATAGAGACATGCCCGCAAGCCCGGTTGACGGACTGGAAGCCAATATTAAAGAATTTAATCGCGAGATACCGGCTGATATGTTGGAGAGATTATGCCAAAATTGGACCCAGCGTATGAACCATTTGAGGCATAGCTGCGGTTAACATTTAAATGAAATCATCTTAAAACATTTAAATATATATGTAGATCGTTCTATCGACTCAAATAAAGATTTGATACATTTCTATAAATTTTATGTGTTTATTTTTAATAAAATCCGAAAGCTCTTAAAAATTCACCCATTACATTTCAAACAAAAAATCTTATTTCAAAACAATTCAATTGATTTTATTTTCTTAAGTTACGAATATAGTGGTTGTGTTTACAAAAATTCTTGTGGTTGCAATTTCAATTAAAAATTTAATTGTATTCACTAGAAAATTAGTTTTATTTGCAAAACTTTTTTCCCGTGAGCCACGTGACCGGAATAATGGGAGTTAGCTTTGGCTCATTCATTCCTTTAGAGTTATGTAATCATACATGCATGGACAAAAACGCATTTTTTGACATATTACCATATGTATTGCAATGCAGGAGCGATATGTAATATAGAGCTAAGTGCTTGCATGTACATGCTCATTTACTTCAATAACGTTATAACTCAAAAAATTTCATTTTTGAATTAATAATGCAGGGGGCAAATTACGCCATTTGATATCGAAAAAAATTTTCATACAATTTTAATTGTGTTTGCATGGAAATTTCGATCGGTATCGAATGCCGCAATTTGCATACAGAATTCATCAGCAGATCAGTATTCGTATATTGTTTGCTCTGGGGGAGAAAATTATAATATTCGTTTTACATAAAATCGTGTGTAAATTGAAATTGTTTAACATCTCTTTCTATAAAACTAGTTTTTATAAATTATGACGTTGTTGTAGAACAGTTTCTTTCCATAAATCACTTATGCTTATGAAATCAAATAAATTATTTCATCTGCAAATTATTAAGTACGTATTCTTTTATGATTTTGTTTTTCTCTATTCTCTAATTAAAATTTTTATAGCCGGTTCCTATCTCTAATAACTATTTTCGAAAATTTTCATAACTGGTTCTTTCCTACTTTCAAATAATTAGAATGTTGAATGAATTTTAACACAAAATCTTATGGACGTCAGACCTAAATTTTTTTCTAACTTTCTGTTCTACAAAAAAGAATAGAACGTTCTTCGCATAAGCAATTTTTAGCACAAAGTCAATATCTTCTGACTTCTCAGCGGTCACTTTGAAGTACAAGACTTTATAAATAATTTATATGAATACGTATTTTAAAGTCTTAAATTTATTATCGCAAGTGTGTTTATGCTGTACAACACTGAGATTAAAATAAAAGTTAAAAAAGGATGTTTTTAAACTTAGTTGATTAGATAAAAAAATAACGAATAAAATTATTCGTTTGTATAAATTAATAAAAATTACCGATTATTTACATGAATTATGAATAAAATTATTCGAGCTATGCAATGCTTTGATTATTATTCGAATGAATAACGAATAAAATGATTATATTATTCGAATGAATAAAAATAAAATTCTTCGATTATTGAAATAAATAGGGAACCAAGCTATTCGATTGTTCGAGTTCAATTATTCGAATTATTATTCGTTGATTGGAATGATTACTCGCTTAATAAAACAATTATACGATTATGCAAATGTGAATGAAATCAATTGAATGGAAAAAGAACTATGAATTCAATGAATTCAATGATTTGATTGAAAATAATGATTAATCGAATGATTCGATTGAATAGCGAATAAATGTATTCGATTATTCAAATGAATAAATATAATATTCTTCGATTATTGAAGTAAATAGGGAGACAAGCTATTCGATTATTCGAATTCAATTATTCGAATGAGTATTTGCTAATTTGAACGATTAACGATGTTTAATGTATTGAATGGAAAAAGAACAAAGTTATTTGATTATGATTATGAACAGAATAAAATTATTTAATGAGATGAATGAATAACGAGTTAATTTATTGCTTTTTTTCCAAATAAACTAATCTGCTGTTTCTACAAACCAGACAGGCGACTCGCCTGAGTGAGTGCTTTACATATAAATTTTCTACTCAAGTCGACCGTTCGCGTTGTGAAAACAGGCGTAATAATTTTTTTTCGAATAAACAAAAAAATCAAAAAAAAAAAATTAATATTATTCTATTCAATTTAAAATGATATTATTTGTTTATTTGAATACATAACAAATAAAATGATGCGATTATTCGAATGTGTAATGAATAAAATTTTTTAATTCATAAATAAATTAATAAAATTTTCGATTAATCCAATAATTCAATTATTATTCAATTGAATAATAATTAAAACAAAATTATTAGATTATTCAAATGAATCATTAATAAAATTGTTCGATCATTGCATTAACAAAATTATTCGATTATTCATTTGAATAATGAATAAAATTATTCAAATGGTTCTATTATTATGGGATTCAGTAATAAATGAAATTATTGGATTATTTGAATGAATAACAAATGAAATTCTTCGATGAATCGAATGATACTATTATTATGCGAATCAATAACGAATAATATGCTTTGATTATTCGAATAAAAATATGTAGTGTAATTTGATTACTAAAATAAATAATAAATAAAATTATTCGATAAATATTATTTGATTATTGATTTATTGGAATGAAAAAATAACTAATTTGTTTGGTTATTCGAATCAAGAGTACCATTTTTGTTAGTAGGCAGTATACTAGTCTACTAGTCGGTGGTGAGCAGGTTCCATTCCTGCCAGAGACTCTGGGTGTTTCTGCAGGCAAGCCATAGTAGCTTTGCAAAATCTATCGTATGATTAAATAAAATAAATCGGATGATGGGATAGATAAAATTTAAATAAAAAACATACGTATATATAATACATATATATAATTTAATATCTTATGGTAACTCCAAACGATAAAATTTAAAAATAAAATAAACATGCAAAAGCCAGGCACTCTAAAAAGATTTTGCTATTTGTCATTCTATTCCAGCAATAATTATGCTTTTATTTGTTGAAACATTAATCAGGTACATGATTTTGTTGAAATTCCTAAAAGGTATTTGTTTTTTGTTTCTAGTTATAAGTATATTTTTTATATTTATAGACATAAAAAAGTAAAAATAAAACAATTACTCAAAAGTACTCTTAGCATGATGTTTGCTGTTGTGTTTTATTGCCTTGTTGGTGTTGTTATTGGCTGTGCCTTTTACGTCCAGAGGTGTCAGTTTTATGATGGCTGTTCCATATTGGTTCCTATAATTGCAACACGTTTTGCCTTAAAGTTTATTATTCGGAAATGGACTTTTTATGCATTACGCATGCAGACATACTTAAGTATTATTTACGTACATACCACACATATGTACATATATATATATATACATATATATACATATGTACTACATGGCTAAATAATTTATTAGTTTTTTTTTTCTCAGCCTCTTTTTCTTGCGATGCTTTTTATCTGAAGTTTATTTGGTGTTAAAGATGTGTTTGGGTATCAGTATTTTTGCAAATTTTATTTCCAGTTTCCAATTTTTTTTTAACAAGAAATGGCTGCTAATTTAAAAAAAGAAAATGGGAATCGGTTGACCTTGAAAGCCATCTCTGAATAAAATTTGCGGTATACTTTTTAAGTTTATAAAAATCAGTGAATATCTAAATCGATTTGGCGCAGACTTTTGAAGTTATCAGAAAAATAACGATTTTTTTGTGGAAATTTTTCGTCAAAGATATCTCTCGAACGAATCACATAAGTTAAGTCAAATTGGCAGCAATAATTTGTTAAAAATAAATTCAGTAAAGTGCGACTTTAACTCGCACACTATGGGTTCCCTACGGCGCTTGTTTCTTTTTTTTCGGTTTTTGGTGACTTTTTTAGTATTGAAAGTTTTTTAATGTCTTTTTTTCGTTTTGCCGACTTTTTTGGTTTTTGCGATTTTTGGGTTCGATTTTTACATATATATTTCAAGTTTTAGCGATTTTTTAGGTTTGAAATTTTTGTTTGTGAGCTTTTTACTCTTGTTGATTTTTTTTTTTAATTTTAGCGATTTATTTTATTTATTTTTTTTTATTCATTCAAGCGTTTTTTTTAATTTAGGCGATTTTTCGTTTCGAAAATTTTAGAATTTTTTTTAATCCTAGCGTTTTCAAAATGTCAAGAGTTTGCCTCGTACGGTTTGCAAGATACAAGAATTTGCAAAAATATCGTAGTCAAAACTACATTAACTGATAGAATACCCTTTAATTTTGAATTTTTAAATTTCAGTGTTAATTGGTGTAGTCTGCATTAAAATACTTTAACTTGTTCAAATTTCAAGTTTCTATATATAATTGTCTGTAAATTACATTAGGATTTCAACATGTTTCGTTGCTCGTTTTAGAATACCCTTTAATTTTTAACTGTCATGTATTTGTTATTGTAGTAGCGGCCGAAGTTTTAGAAATTCTGCAAAAGTTTCAATTTTAATTTGCTTAAAATTTGTACACAATACGAGCAATGAATGATAATGATTAATTCTGCATTTTCAACTCAAAAATTGCATTTTTGGAGTTATGACGTTATTTTAGTAAAATAGCCATAATATGAATGTACATACTCGTATGTATGTATAATACACATTGTATGTGCCATAACCGCCAAAAAAAGCTTAACGAAATAATATCCGAACCTAAATTTTTTACCAAAATCGAAATAATAGATTTTCGTAAAAAAAACCGATGTTCAAAATATGTGTCGGTTAAGCTTTTTTGGCGGTTATGGCACGATATGTTTTTAGTAACTGACAATTTTGCTTATGTAAATAGAAATTATTTTCAATTTAACATTGATTTTTGTTTGTTTTTCTTAATTGTCTGGTTTTTGAAATTTTAATTGTTCAGACTTTGCTTTTTGTTGCTAAAAATGTACTGCATTTAAAGTCAGCTGATGATTTATTTGTTTATTTCTATTACAAAATCACTTGATTTATTTTAATCCTCAATCATTAATCCATAAAAATTTCAATTAAACAAAAGTGAGCATTAAATTAGTTAAAATAAGAAACGGAATTAGTTATAGAAGATGGATTTAGCCAGTTCGCAGGCAAAAAACTGCCGCTCATAATAAAAATCAGGAAACAAAAAAAAAAGGAATTAACGAAACTATTCCTTGTTTTAAGACTTAAGGCTCAGTTAGCCGACTGTAATGCAATGTAACTGTAATATACGAAACACTTGATCGATATTTTTATTACATCTCTACAACCATTTCCATTACTTTTCATATAACAATATCGATCAGCTGTTTTCTACTGTTGCAGTTACATTACATTACAGTCGGCTAACTGAGCCTTTAAAATTATGCAAATCCATCTTTTTTTTGAGTTTTCAACTTGCCTTACATAACTTTACGCTCACAGAACAGTCACGCGAAAATTTTCTTGAAGGCCGAGTCACATAGAAGCCGTCAAATGCCTTTTTCAAGTGACAGTTAAAATACAGGGTTTCTTATGAGCTGATTCACATTCAGCACGTCTGCGTCAACGCAAAGTACAAAAGTTTGGCAACTTTTAACTTTTATAGTACGTTTAGTAATTTGACAACTATTAGTTGGTTTTTTTGGTATGTGTTCATTTAAATTAAATAAACTAAAAGAAATTAATAAAATTAATAGAAAAAAACTTAAGTTTAATTAATGAAATGAAGAACAAACCTATTGAAGCTTTTAAAATGTTTCCGTCAACAAAGTTTTCATTCATTGTGTCAACTTCAACCGTCAAAGTAAAGTCAGTTGAAAAAGGCGACGTATAACGTGTGAAGGACTCTATGCGACTCGGCTTCGATGCTTGCTGATTCATTTCATACTTTTTCATGTTCACTCTCATGCACGTTGACATTTATTCCAATCTGATAAGAGGTGCCTCTCTCTCTCTGTCTCTCCCTCTTTCTCTGGTTGGATAAATTTTAAGCATCTTAATTAAATAATTAAATTGCATTGTTAATCACATTGGCAATAAAAAATTTTTCAGAATTTTTTCTTTGCGAACAAATCATAAATCTTGCTAAAGCGAAAGTGTTTTGAAAACTTGTTTCCCTAGGTTCTTAACTTTTGAAGTACTCGTACTTTTATCTCATAATTTTAAAAACAGGAAACGTTTATAAATAAATCTCTTAAGCTGCTTGTTTATTTAATAAAAGAAATCAGGAAGCAAATGCTGATGCTGAACTGGTTTTATTTACCTTGCAAATTTTTAAAAAACGTGAGTGCAATATAGTTCACATTTTTTCAAAATTACTTTCTTAAGAAAAACAAAAATATGTTAATTAAATGAACTTTGTTGTCATAAATTTCCTTATCTTCTCTTTATATGTATTTGAAATTCTGCTGTATTTGCGTATGATCCTTTTAAAAGGCTGCACTGATTTTAATGAAGTTTTTGTGTTTGTATTTAATAAGTCCATGAATGGTTTAGATTTATAATTGCTCACAATAGGTGGAATTACAATAACGTTGGAAGATGGCGTACAAATTAGTTTTCTATGTTTCCTGAGAAACTTGCGAGAAACTAATTGACGACATTTCAAATCCATATTAGATTTGAAATATGGAGATGGCTGAACAGCTGGTTTGTAAGCAAACACATAATGTTATATCAAAAATGTTCCAAAGTAAAGTTCGAAAAACTACTTAATTGATTTCATTATAAATACAAAATGGCGAAAGCAGTTATTTTTTAACTTATGGTATGGATATCAAATAATAAGCCTCTCTCAGAATTTAAAAAAAACCTAATATTAAATCCAACATTTCGGTTGTCTTGTAGTATATAGCGTTCGAATAATCCAGTTCTGCTGATTTTCAATTGGCCAATTCACAAAGTGTTCTACTGTGTTATATTGTCATAATGTACTAATTTGTTTTTTTAAAGCCAAGCAAATTACATTTAAATAATTTAAAACATTATGACAATATACTATGCCAACACTTTGTGAATTGGCCAAATACAAAAAAACTTGGTTACGAGTGATCTAAGTGATAGTTGTAATGTTCAGTCATCGGGTTTCAATTTTAATCTTTTAAGCGAAGAAGTAATTAATCGATTTTGCGACTGAATTGCTTAATAATTAGTGAACTACGAATTATGCGCGCTTATATGTAGCGGTATTGCAAGTGAATATTAAGAAGGCACAGAAAATGCATATATGTATGCATATTTCATTGTTATATTCACACACAGACAAACAGAGACGCACAGCTTTAGTAGAAGCTTTTATGGTCTTTCGAGCTATATGTTTATTACAGCCGGTTAAAAACTTTGCTATACTATCATAATTCAAATAATCAGAAACTTGTAGAGTCATCGACAACAGTTACAATAGAAGTTTTTATGGTCCTTCGAGCTGGGTACTTATTCCTCAACACTATGGGCTACAACAGCAATATTTTCAGTTGTACTTGAGCGACGTGCATGTGTTCGTTTCTGCAGATCACTAAATTTTTCCACCAGTTTTAAAATGGCTGGCCGAAAAGGTGCTTCTTCACACAACGACACAAAACTGTTTTAGTTTTGCAAACTATGACAATTTTTGTAGTGAATTTTTAATAATTTCAGTGCATTGCTGAAACGTACATCATTCCAATTTTATTAATGGCGTAGTGTTTGCTTTTCATCTGTCAATTAGTGACAGGTTAAGTCATGATAACTGTAAAAATGGCGAGGAACTGGCGTTAGTTTGGGGTCTGATTTCAATTTCATAAATATCATTTATAAGTGTTGTATAGAGATGACATTTTTTTTTTACAATTAAACTACTTTAGCCGCTCGAATTTAGGTATAACTGTAGCAAAATATCGTATGTCATAAATTCAGCTAAATTTGTGCACACATACATACAAGTGTATGAATAGGTGTGCGGATCTGCATGTGCCTTATCATTTGATTTCCCTTCATAAATGTCAATTTTTTCTTTGGCTTCAGAATAAGATTTTTCACTCATTCACTTGGGTTTGATTGCTGTTGTGTCTTATTGGTTTTTATTTTTGCCACTGCAAGTGCTTTTGACACATTTTGCTATTTTTCCCCCTACTAAACATTTAAGGTTGATAAACATTGACGTTTCAGTGGCACATATTTACAAACATACAAATATATATATATTACAGAAATATGTATGTGTACTCGTATATGTATGTATATTTTTTTTGTGTCCGACCGTTTTTCGAATTTGGTATCAGCTGCTACTGAGTTGTGATTGAATTCCACATTACCATAAGAATAGTGTTAAAAAATATGCAGAATTTCGGACTGTTTTCTCAAGAGACTTCTCTTTTGATTGCAACGATTGTAAATGCAAAGTACACGGACTTCAAGGCAAACCACACACACAGATTTCCAATTGAACAGAAACAAAACAGCTGATTCATAACAGAACAAAACGTACAAACAGCAAAAATTGCGCCATAAAATTTCACCAATTAAACGTAGCACAACCATAACCATACAAAACATCTGTTCGAACCAAACGTATGGGCAACACTGTATTTGATAATAGGTGATAGAAGCCAATTCAATTTGGTTTTTCGCCGTAACCATAAGCAGCTGTTTTCTGGTTAGACATAATTGTTGTTGCACTTTTGAAATGAATAAACAAATGAAGCATAAACAGCTGTTTGTGGTTATGGCAGCACTAATAGGAGAAACAAACTTAAATATGGTTATGGCTATGACATTATGGTATGTCACGTCTGAATGAACTTTTGGAAATTTGTCCGAACCTCGACTTTATCACAAAGGTGACTTCGGTGGGACATTAATATTTTAGCTATACAAATTAAACGAAGGTCTTGCTTACAAAACATATTTACTTACTTATTTACACATAAATGCATGTACATTCATACATATACATTTACATATACGTACTTACATATTTATGTTTAATTATGCAGAATACATTTTGTTGCCTTTATTATTAAAATGATAATAATAACACAAATAAGAAGTAACAAAAAGATTTATTGTCAAAGTCACAGGGGAATTTGGCATATACTTAGAATATTAAATTATTTATTAAAAACTAAAACATGTTTTCTTGATTTACTTAATATAAACACATGCATATGCATACATACATATCTACGTAAATAGCAGCAGCAATTAAAAGAGGATTTTTGCTAAACTTGCCAATAATAATAATAGTTAATTAATTTAATATTGCACCTATAACTTGTTAAGTTTTTATAAATCTACTTTATTATTCAAGAGGCTAGCGCTGCCTAGCACTTCCCAGCTTAGCAAAAAAAATAAAAAATTTAGTAAATGCAAACTGACTGGTAAGGTAGTCCACTAATTAGTGAGTACTGGGCAGGCCAATTTGAGGTGATGAAGTCAATTGACTGCGGAATAATGAATTGCCTTTTCATATTTTGACATTTATTTCATAGGTGTAAATTTATGATTTATTTTCCGTCGTAAAATTTTTTCGCTACCTACAGTCAGCATGTTGTCCTCAGCCTGAACAGCTGATCGAATAGAGCTAAAAAATATTTGTTAAATTTTACATTACAAATGCGATAAAGTAACGAAATAAAGATATAAAATTAAATTATATCCATCAAGCCATTTCTAAGACGTAACTGTTGGTGGGGGCAACAGTTGCCAACAGTTTCACAACTGTTGAGCTCAACAGCTAAGTTTTATGAATGCGCCCAATAAATAAATTAATTAAAAAAGAAAATCGGTATTCTCTAAAAAAGCTGTATTATAGTCAGCTGAAGAGGTGTATCCACATATTAAAGTTTCTATGAACAAAATCGATTGAGGTTCAATCAAACGTGTCATAAATATAAAACAGCTGTTCGAACAAAACTTATAGGCAACACTGATTATAGGTGACTCGCCATAACGCCATAGCCATAACCATAGAAACCAATTGAATTTTTGTTTTTCGCCATAACCATAAGCAGCTGTTTACTATTTACACATAGTTTTTGTTACATTTTTAAAAAAAAAAACATAAACAGCTGTTTTTAAATGGCAGCACTAATAGTTGAAGCAAATATATTTATGGTTGTGATAAATAATTGAAAAAGTGCTATACAAAAACAGCGTCATGGAGATGTTTCAACAGAGTTTTTGGTTCACCAGTTTACATTTGAGGCAAAGAAACAGCTAAAGCAGTGATTGTATAATCGTGCCCGAAAAGAGTTCCATCTGTTTTCAAGTTCATGGCGCCTTTTTTTGTTGGACACGCCTTGGATAATTTTTATTGATTACCTTCAAAAAGGGAAAACAGTCGCTTATTGCAGGGTTCAAGTGATGGAATTAATGGAAAAAGGCTACATTTGGCTAAAAAGAAATGCGCTAGTTCATAAATCCATTATAGCGATCATATAATGAATTTATGTTCGACTGGCCTCATCGCGCACTTTTTTCTCCAGACGTAAATGGATCGTATTATTAATAGTGTTAAACTTAAACAATAAGCTCGTTGGTAAAGGATGTTTCAATAATGAAGGGGTGAAGTTTACGGTTGATGAGCTAGATAGTTCTTACTATAAGCAGGGTATCGAAGCTATTCGCTAGGAAAAGCATATCGAGCTAAAAAGAAAATTATGTTCAGAAATAAATAAAATTTTTCCCAAATTTTTAGTGTTTTTTTTATCGCCTAATTTTCGGACCAGCTTCGTATGTACTGTGTATTTTTAATTCTATTTTTTATATTTTAAAAAACGTTCAGACTTATTATATATTATTTATGTCCGTTATTACTATTGCACAAAAGTGAATACATATTAACATACTAATTTAACTCAATGAACTTGATACTGTGTTAATTAAAATTTTTATTGATTTAAACAAAAAAAATCATAACAAAATGCAGTTTCTTTGTTGTCACAAATAATCTTTATAAATCCCTTTTTATCGGGATTAAACATTTCTAAGTCCCAAAATAGCGGGATTC
Organism: Nowickia ferox; assembly: GCA_936439885.1. Lineage (NCBI taxonomy): Eukaryota > Metazoa > Arthropoda > Insecta > Diptera > Tachinidae > Nowickia > Nowickia ferox. The sequence continues at coordinate 13,878,663 of OW387023.1, read as the reverse complement.
AGAAAACTACTCCCGCTTGGCATCTCTAATACCAACCAGGCGAAAATAGAGTGTTGCCAAACTGAAGCTTTAATCGATCACAAAAAATGTTTTTTTTCTATAAAAGTCTATGATTTTTAATAAATGATGAAACGTTTAGATAAAGTTCTGAATGCATTAATTGTTTTTATTCTGGCATCATGAATTATCAACTAATTATATATTACTACTAATTATTAAATTATTACTTTAATGAACTTTAATATTCATTTTATAATTTATTTGTTTTTATAATTTTTGTTTTGTTTTTAAATGACATCATAGAACTTTCGTCTAATTTGAATATTATACAAAAATAAGCAAAACTTGTGTGCTGCTCTTTAAAAAAATAGTTCTTGAATTGAATTTATTGGGGGATCAATGCATGAATCTTAAAGTAAGAAATTTTGAATAGAACGCTATTGATATGTAAAATAAAAAAAGAAATACATATTAAACAAATCTTCCTCAATCAAGACTAATGATTTTCTATATTGAAATGTCGCATAATTTTTTTAATATATTCATATGTAAATCATTATAAACAAAATGTATTTATGACTTAGACCATTTTCAAATTTAAGGGCACAATAGTGAAAGAGTGATAAGTTCTATCTCTGCTTATACATATGTATATACACATATACATTATCCAATTACGAAAAATACATTATACAATATTTTTGTTTTTGTAGTTCAACCAACAACGAAAATTTTAAATCCAATTACGAAAATACTTATTTTCAATTACTCACAATTTGTAATAATTGTTCGTTAGATTGTCTTGTTTTCCGACGACCACGCGTGTATTTGATTTTCAATTTTATCCAATTTTCAAAAATTGTTCGATAGTCTTTTTTTCGGTCTATCCCATGTGTAATTGAAATTTTTTTAAATTTTTCTTTCTATGTAAATAATTGTCTTTTTTTTACATTAACAACTACATAACATTGTTGACACAAATGGGTCATTAAGTATCGGTTTTATTTGATCCATAAGCTTCAAAAAAAAAACATTAAAAAAATAAACACTGTTAAAAGTCATACTAAAAGTTTATTAAGTTTAAGCAATCTAGTAATTTTTTTGTGTTCCAACAACAGATTAAATGGCTTACAAAACAAGCAAATAAACAGCAGAGAGACAAATGATAAAGACGATAAAAAACCTCTAATGAACAGACAGGGCATTAAGACTTTATTAGCACATTTAAAAGCATGCATTTAAATTAAACAAATGTATAAAACACACATGCAGGAAATATAACTTCACAAGGTATAAGGTGTGTCTTTTTCAGGCGGGGATCCTTAAAACGGCAACACTGTTTTTTGCGATTTTTGTATTGAATATGGCAACTCGATATGAAGAGACCGACCGCTGATACGGCAAATTATTCTTAATACAGTTTTAAATTCAACAACGACTACAACTTTAAATTGTAAAAAACATCACAAGAAACTAGATTTCAATTCAAAAAAGTTTTTTTATTCGAAAGTTCAATACATGACATTATGAACTGAAAATGATTTTGGACATATGATCACCTCAGCTGTTCTGGACTAAACGCATTCCGGACAACTTTTTCCAATATTTCTATCTTTATATTACGAATGACATGTACAATGTTGGTCTCAATTTTTGCTGATTTATCGGCATAACCCAGTGACTTCACGTGGCCTCCACAGAAAATAGTGGAGAGTTGTCAAATAGCACGACCTGGGAGGCCAGTTGGCAGGTTCATTTCTTGAAATCAACTTATTGCCAAAATTTGATTTCCATAAGTTCATGTTCGAAATCATATCGTCCATACTTTCAAACAGAAAAGTCATTGGTCATGGTGCGGTAACGATCTCCATTGACCACGACGCGAGCTCCATCTTATTTTTGGAAGAAGTAAGGTCCAATGATGCCACCAGCGGTGCATTTTTCTGAATGTAATGGTGTCTGTAGGGTCTGTTATGAATTTTTTTCACTCCATATGCGGTAATTTTGCTTATTAACAAACACGTTAAGCGATAAAACATCTTCTATAATTTGCGCGAATGGACAACTGATATTCAAAGTAAATCTCGATCTCAATCTATGCATTATGATTTTAAAATTTGAATCACAAAAACTCTAACTTCATTCAAAACATATACTCAAGAGTTTATATCCAGCTCTAACGAAAACACCATATACTACATACACAAATGCGCACATACATAAGTATGCATGTATGAATGAAGTATTTTAATTATTGTAATATTTAAAAGAACTTAAGCAACAGAAAATTAGGAAATAAATAATAAAAATTACCTCTGATTTTATTTAAAATTAGTTTTTATTTTGTTTGTTTTTTGTCTTCTTCCATCAAATAAGTTGCATTTTTTGCTGCCAATGCGGTGACATTAAAACAATTATTTGTGTATATGCAACTTGCATACATAAATTGTCTACTAATTTTGCATTTCTCTTTAACGGAAACATACTCGTATTTGAAATTATTTGCTTCCTTGTTTATTTAAGATCAAAATTAAATCTGGCACCAATTCAATTCAATTTCATTCCATTTCCTTCCGTTTGCGTGCTTTTGCTTTATAAAGCAATAAAATAGCAATAAGGCAATAAAAAAGTGATTGACATCTTTAAGTGAGCCAAATGTGCGTGTATGTGTGTGTATGTTAAATGAGAGTGAGAGTTTATGCAGGCAGCCTTGCTAGAATTAATGATTTCTAATATTATTGATGTTTTGTTTTAATCTTAATTTTTTTCCTTTGCTAAAAATTGATTTTTTACTCTCATATCAAAATGTAAATATGGCTGCTTTATTGCAACGGCCTTCAACGTCAAATTGTTTAAGACCATATTTTAGTACTATCACAGCCTTTTGTAACAAAAGCGTAAAGCAAGGAAAAAGTAACTGAATAAGATATTGTAAAGAATTCATTTATCTTAACATTAACTCGCATAATTTTCAAGCGACCCTCGGATTACCTTCAGTTGTTACTGGGGTAAATTTGAAATTAACACAATCAATTGCATGTTAATTTATTTTTAAATTCGTTGGCTTGTAAGCAGTAACTGAAATAACTTGGCCAACAAGTGATTATCACCTGCTCTGGTTAAATGTCTAAACGACATGCATTGTTTTAACACAGTCAGACTATTATCGCTTTAAGCGAATTGTTGCGAGAAATGTTGAAATCAGTTGTTGGTAAATGTTTGCAATATTTTGCCCCTTTTTTAAATGTGTGAAAAGAAGAAATACTATTACGAGTTTCGAATTTTGTGCTGCTCTATTATATCACAAAATAAATGCGAGATTTCTATAGAGCTTAGGAATAAGTAGATTTTGTAAATTTTTTGTTATTATCATAAAGTATTTCTTTGCAGCTATACTTTTCACATGAGCCTAAAAATTTTAAAATGCGATAGGCCATTTAAGGTTATTGTATGAAAATTATACGATGTGTGAAAAATGTACTATGTATAGCCCATTTAGTTTTTCTATATGCAAAATGTACGATGTATAGCCCATTTAATTTTTTTATTTTTGCATGAAAAATGTACGATGTATAGCCGATTTAATTTTTTTGGATGAAAAATTGCAATGTATTTATTTATTGCATTTAATTTTTTTTTGTGTGACAAATGTACGATGTGTAGCCCATTTGATTTTTTTTAATGTAAAATGTACTTTTTATAGCTTATTAAATTTTTATTTTATGAGTAATGTATAATGTATAGCCCATTTAACCTTTATGGATGCAAAATATACGATGTATAACCGATTTAATTTTTCTGTATGAGAAATGAACGATGTATAGCCCATTTAATTTTTTTGTATGAAAAATTTATGATTAAAGGAGCTATACCTTTAATTTTTTTTGTGACAAATGTACGATGTATAGCCCCATTTAATTTTATTTTATATGACAAATATGCGATGTATAGCCGATTTAATTTTTTTTAATGAAAAATTTACGATGTATAGCCCATTTAATTTTTTATATGAAAATGCACAATGTATAGCCCATTCATTATTTTTTGGTATGTTTTGGTAATGTTCAGGCGGACCTCTCGAATGTTTCCCTTAGATTAAATCATTATTTAGCAAGGCAAAGCGATATCATGTGGTCTCAACTGCTCAGGTGACTGTTGCAATTCGAATACATCTTAGATGTCAACAAAAAATTTTCAGTACATACATACATATGTTTTTGACATCCCGAGAATAAGATTTTCAACGCGAGTTAAACTATTGCTTTGATGTAAAAACCGTGGTCACTTTGCGTAGTTATTTATACTTTTACTGCAATCTGAATTTTCTTGTAAAGAAATAAAATTAATTTTTTCTTGCCAAATATTAAAAATTCCCTTTCTCTTTAAAGCGGCAAAAAAGCTTTGAAAGTATTTACTTGTGTAAAATTGTGCGCATGCTTAAAAGCTTCATTTTGTGGTTTAGCAAAACATTTTAATAGAAATGTAATTACTTTTTCTATTTAGCTACAAAATTAACAAGACAATGTATAATTATTTGTTATACAATGTTTAGGTAATACATACGTACATACGTGTATAAATAGAAAAAAATCTCATCTTATATCTATAGTTTTAAAGAATAACCACTTAAGTTAACTTTTTCGTATTTGTGTTATTGATGTCAAAATCCTTTATTTTGATTATTCGTTATAAATTTAGGGTTTTAGTCAATCACAAAACAGGGGAGGAGGGGTTTCAATAGTTTAAACTATCCGTATTTTATTGACCGATTTCAAGAGATAATATTTTTTTTTTATCTGAGAGATGAAACTGACATTTAATCCTGTCAAAACATTGGCGCTTTCATAAAATGTAATATTAAGTTTCATGTTTTTGTAATCAATCGATATCTACGATAAGTGGTCTCTGCCTTCATGTATATTAAAATTTAAAACAATGGGCGTCATCGTGGTTGGCATTTTTGGACTTTTTGTTCTAGATTAAAAACAAAATATTGCAGTTCCCGATCCCGACGAAAATTTTGCACACGTCTTAGACTTTCATAAGTACTGGTTATATCGGTATGAGTTACACCCTTTTTGAGTTTGCTTTATTTTATTTTTAATTTTGAAAGATAAAACTTTATATTCTTTTTAAGCAAAAAAATAATTCTTTAATAAAAAAAATTAAATGAAATGGCCCCATTGTGCATTTCTTCATTTTGCAGTTTTGTGAAATTTTCTTGCATTTTAAATTTGTAAAAGAACTCAGAAAGCCTCATCAAATTATTATATTATAGTTTTGCTAGAAAAAATTTGAAACGTCCCATAGTGCTAAGTGTGTTACAAACATTTCTTGCTCGTTTTTAATAAAAAAAATACATTAATTTTTATTTAATAATTTTTCTTTTTAAACAATCTTTTATTTGAAATATTAGTGGATTTACATTTGAGCAAAATCTAGTAATTACGAGGTTTTAGACAAAATCAAGTAGATTTGCCATACAAAACAAAATCTATTTCGTCACTAGATAGATTTTGTCGAAATCTACTTAAAATCTAGTAGAAGTAATTGATACAGCTTAAGTTTTTTTTTTAAAAATTTTACTAAAAGGTAAGCCATAACCGCCAAAAAAGCTTAACCGAAACATTTTTTGGACCTCGATTTTTTTTTACGAAAATCGATTATTTACGATCGCAAATAATCGATTTTGGTAAAAAAAAATTAAGTTCGAAAATTATGTCACTTAAGCCTTTTGGCGGTTATGACACGATATATAAATAGACAGACGACAATTGTCCTGGATAAGCAGCCAGTAAAGTTGGAGCTGCTAAAATCGCTTATCTCAACATAAGTGAAAATTTTTAGTTTGATGTAAAATATTTGAATAAATCTTTTAGGATTGTCTGTTGTTTTGATTTTTCTTGAACAAATGATTTTTAGACATACGCGGTTAATCAAGGAAACCATTAATGATGGACGTTGCATTTACTGGTGTGTCGTGTCTCGCCGCATTTGATTTCTTAAACAGATTGAAATGACTGTGCATTGCACGTCTTTCTGTCTGTCTGTCTTTCTGTCTGTCTGTCTGTCCAAATATTTGCATCGCTCGTGAGTTGCCTTAAGCATCATGTGTGGATATATGAAAACATGTTTTTCCATCAACTGTCTAAGAAATTTATTAGTATAAAGTTTGTTTGTTGTTTCTATTAGTTTGTGTAATTTTTTTTAATAACAATTATTAAAGAAGAAAAAAAATATGAAGCTGCAAAATATTAATATTTTAATTATTGCTTCCTTTCGCTTTTACAAAAAAAAAATAAAAATTTGTGTTGTTGATATACATTTAAGTATAGACATACATACATACTTATACAAAAATTAAAAAATATATACATACAGACTCGTATGTACATATTAGTTAAAAGAGAGAAATTTTTAAAATAAACGTTATAAATAAAGTAAAACAGATGAATAACAATTAAGTAAATGTTATTTATTTTTTTTTTCGAAATAAATTTTTATTATTATTTGGGCTTTAAAATAGAAATGTTTACAATTAAATTGCGTGTTTGAAATTGTTATAAGTATTTTTGATGATTTGGCTTAATTCGCAGCTATTTAACAGCAAGTAATTTATAGTTGAATAAGTAGGTAATTCTAAAAAATATAAGTACAAATATTTTAAGCCATTTAAGCCACATAGACGAGGAGTATCGCCAAATTATCGGAACTAACTTTTAGTTTGATGGTTTTCAAGGAAATCTCTATTGAAATGCCTTCTATTATAGAAGTCAATTTACTGTTCACAAACTGAAACAATCATTCTATAACGTTACTCTTTTATACATAGATGTTTCTTTTTAATTTAGTTAGTACTTAAACTAAAATCAAGATTTATTTGCTTTCTTAAATTTTGCATTTTTTTTAACAATTAAAAGCTGCTAGTAAGTGTCCTTTATTTCGTTAAAAAAAAAACTAAAAAGAAACTAGACCTCAATGTATGATATTCATTTACTTTATTGGATTTTTTGAAACTACATACAATCAAGTATAGACTACCTTGAACAATAGAGACTCAGCAAGGTACGCAAAAGATAAACCAAATACTTGACCCAAAATATAGAAAATAAAATTGATTTTGTAGGCTTTTTGTTTTGATGATATAAAAAAAATTACACAAAGAATAAAATATGTGTATTATTATGTATTAAAGTAACTTGTACATGTGTATACGGTGGCGTATTTCAGCGACATTGTCATTATGACATTTCCATAGATGAATCATCATCACAAAATCACTACCAATTCGCAAATTTGTCTAAATTATTTTGAATGAAAATTTCATTGGTTAATCCACATGACAATGATACAATTAAAAGGAGTTATGCATGATTATGTTATTGAAGTGTCACCGCCTCCCCTTGGAGCGTTACGTAAGATGTCAACCAACAGCGTCGGCGGAATGAATAAAAAATTAACCGGCTGTGGTGCGCCGGTCGACTTCTTTCTCTGCCACTAACATAGTGTCCACACCTGATGAATTTATATCATGATGAATGTCAAAATGATATCATGATGAAAATTCATCACGTATAGACTCAATTTATTAATATTATGGCAGCGTTATGATATAATTATCAGAGCTCACGGTATGATAAATTCTTCTTAATATCAAATGTCATTTTGTGTGTCACTGTGCATTTAACGTTTATTTATTAAACAATTTTCATTTAAAAAAGGCGACACAACAACTATTTGTGACCAGAAAATTAAACAACACACAAATTAGATATTTTTGGCAAGTATTTTGCAAATATTTGTTTGATTCATCATAATATAAAATCATCAACGTCTACCCCTTTGTGTTGATATTAATGAAAAAAGGACAGTTGCTCTGCCGGCGTTATATGGCCAATTATGATATAAAATCGTCAGGTGTGGACACTATGTAACTTCAAACATGACAACAAGACCGAATCACTAACGACGTTACAGTGGGTCAAAAGTAAACATAAAGTATAGAAACATTTTCGAGTCTTACAACTTTGGCGTATGTTAGGTCAGGTCTGGGAACTTTAATTTTTTTGTGATTTTGTTAAAAAAAAATAACTCTACCAAATAAAACCCGACTTCAATGAAAGGATCTGATAGAACATTTTCGAAAAAATGTATGAGACCGAACTAGAAGTAAACTCTCTCAAACATCAAAAAAAAAATTTTTGGAGATCTGTTGGTTAAGAAGAAGTACGTGAAATATAAAATAAAATTTTAATGGGCGTACCTCCGCCCATTTTTTAAATGCAAAATTGTGTGTTTTTCAGAGCTCAGGGTGTGTGTTAAGTCTTGCAAAAATCGCTAAAGTAAAAGGGCTTAAAATAAAATATTAAAGTTTAATGGGCGTGACTCCGCCTATTTTTTAAATGGAAGATTGTGTCTATCTTAGAGGTCAATTTGGTTTCATACTGAATGATATTTTAAAGCATTTCTCATCTTATAGCAACTTTTAAACGCTTTACTTTAACAATTGAAAATATTGAAAATTAAATAAAGTTTGCTTATAATAAAATCGCTATTTATTTAGTAATTAGTAAAATTATAATTAATATTAGTTGCAATGTATTTTTTGTTTGTCTATTTGTTTCAAGATTTACCGCTTGCTTAGTTTAGTAGGCTTAATTACAATTTTATATTATTTAATAAAACGTTACAATTATATTGTTAAACTATTGTTCTTGTATTTTTACATTTTTATTTATTTATTCGTTGGTTCAACAAAAATTCACATTAAAATAAAAATAAAAAAAGAAAACCGGTTCAAGGTTTCTTTAATTCTAAAAGTTTTTAAGCTTTCAATAAAGTGAGGTTTTAATTTTTGATATTGCCACTTCAAAAAAAAATTAAATAAGTATATAATAATAATAAAAAACAATTGCAAATTAGTGACGCGCCTTTTTTTTTGGTTACCAAGCCATTATTTGAGTTAATGTTGCTTAACATTCGAAAATAAAAAAAAATAAATTAAACAATACGATTACACACTATTATTAGAAAACAAAATTATTTAAATCGTTTTTATAGAAAATTTAATCTCTACACGCGTGTTTAAAATTGCTGAAATGGACAAACAATTAGTGCAACAAAAGCCAGTAAAATGTTCCCATTATCTTTTTGAATAAATTTTTCCTGCTGATTTTTATTAAGCATTTGCAAAAACAAGCAATTATTTTGTTACAAAATAATATTATAATATAATAAGCTTAAATTTTATTGTAATGAAAAAAAAATGATAATGAATATCTATCATTAAAAAATTAACAACAATTTAGTGTAGGAATAATACAAGAGATGACCAGCGTTGCCAGAAACTTTGTAAACAAAATCTTCATTTGTTAAATAAATAATATTTTTTTTAATAATAAAATCATCATAGTTCTTGTTTATCACTACAAAAAATTAATATATGGGTCAAATACACATAAATTAAGAAATAAATAGCTGTATTACGGGCATTAATTTTTATTACAATATTCAGTATTTTTGTCCTAGACCAAGGATTTAGGACTAAAATGTCATAATAAATATACATAAATATTTCAAAACAACCCTTAACTTATGTGTAAAAAATTTACTTCTCATTTTATTATAAAACAAAAATAAAAATTATTTTTGGTAAAAAATTTTAAGAGTCGGAATCGGACTCCGCAGCGATGAATTTTAAAGTATTCACCGATTTCAGTGTTAACTTTTAATTTGTGCGTCCGCAACGATGAGAATGAATTATTTGGACAATTGTAGTGCACACTAGAGTCAAAAACTTTCACTGGAAAATGTGCGGTGAGTTATGAACACTGAAATTGGTAAACACTTCAAAATTCATCATTGCGGAATTCGACCCCACCTGTCGAATTTTTCAAATTAAGTAAATAATAAGATTAATAATGTTTTATAAATATAGAAAAAACAGTTAAAATTTTTTGATATCATAAAAGCAGAGTACGATTATATAGAAAGTATAAAAATGATTTTCTATAAGAAAAAATCTACAAAAATATTATCACCTCTATCGTGAATAATAAGTGGAATTTTTATTTATTTATGTATTTATTTTATTAATACATATTCTAAAAAAGTAAATTTGCAGAATATTATTGCACAAATGTGGGCGGAGTAATTAGACTATATGCCCAAGATGTTATTAACAGTAATTTTAAAAAATTTTTTTGCGACTGACTATACGCGACATACATATGCCTTCACATAGGAAGTTGCAACGTTGTTGTCAACGAAATTTCACAAAAGAACCGCAAAATTATACGGTTATCCGTGGCAGCTCAGTCAAGCAGTGCGAGCGAGACGAAAAGCTCTCGAAGGATAAAACAACACACACAAACCTGACTGCACTTAAGAAGTAATTACGATGACGCGAGAGCTGGGGCCAAATTATGGCATTCGATATCGAGCAAATTTTCATACAGTTTTAATTGTGTTTGTATGCACATTTCGATCGATATCGAATGCCGTAATTTGCCCTCTGTTCTTCCGCCCAGAGCTGCTAACCACTGAGTGGAATTTTTGTTTCCATGCATGGTAAATTATACAAGGTACATGCACGACTACAACAAAATTACAACACCAAGAAACACACGCATTTTGATGGTAGAAACGAACGAATAAGTGCCGGAAACAGATGTCTTTTGTTTTTAGAAATAACAATCACAGGGTAACTAAAGTACAATTGCAGACGCGGCATTGATGCATGATTATAGTCATTCGGTGTTGCCAATATGTGTGTAATACACAGTATGTAATTTCTACTCTCATGTGTAGGCCATGTAATGAGATTCATATATATTATATGTGTGTAATTCTACTTTGGGTTCTATTTTTATTTATTTTTGTTTTAATTTTAAAATACACTAAAGATGTGTAGTGTAATTTTCTTCAATGTGTAATTGGAGACACAGCCATGTGCAAATTCATTGGCAACACTGTAATCATTTTATTCACACACATACACTAACATTTTTGCAGTTTGTAAACAAAGTTTGACAACTTTCTGCATTGTATACATTACCAGGCTGGGCTTGTGCATGTACCTTGTATAATTTTACCATGATCCCATGCAAATTTGTATCCCCTCAAAGAGAAAAATGCTATTGTGAATCTACCTTGATTTTGTCTCCGCTATAAGTCCCCAGTGAATGTCAAAAATGGAGAGAAGATTTGTAAAGCTAAAATATTTTCTATAGAAATTTCTTATGAAAAATAATTTCTGCAAAAAAATTTTGATAGAAAAATATTTGCAATAGAATTTTTTATGCGGAAGAATTTTTTTGGATTTTCTTAGAGCAAAAAGTTTACAGAAACATTTTTAATGTATTAAATTTTCAATCGAAATTTTTCTGAGAATAAATTTTCTATAGAAATTTTTTAGAAGAAAATATATTCTATAGACATTTTTTGAGAGAATTTTTTTTAAACATTTTCTATAGGCAGTGTTGTCAGATATGGCGATATCTCGCCAAACGTGGCGACAAAAATTTGTTTTTGGCGATGAAAATTTTGAAATGGCGATTGCCGATTTACTTGGCGAAATTTAAAATCCTTGGCGATTTACTTGGCGATATTTTTGGCTAAATTTTTACGACTTCAATGAAATGTTTTTGACATTATTCTGTTAAAAACATGAAATTTTTTAGATAAGGAATTTTTTCTTCAATATAAAATATTTCGTGCAAAAGATTATAAATGTTGTAACTCTTTATGTCAAAAAAAATTTTCTGAAATTGAAGAAGTTTTAAACAAAATTATAGACCACAAAATCTTAGTTGGTGTTTATGAAACACAGTGGGGAAAACTTCCTTTTATAAATTGGAACCAACATTTTTATAATGAAGCTCCAAAAATCCTGCACGAGTTCTCGCCTAAAATGCATGATTACGACGATGCTACTGGTACTTACCACTTCAGTTTTATCAGAAGATTTAAATATTAATGTTGATCTTGATGTTTAAGTTCAATTTATCCTATTTATATTGATCTTTTGGAATAAGTTATTGTTAAGTATTTAATATAAACACTTCTCAATTTTACGATAGACGTTACCTACTGAATTTAAAATTTAACGATATTTGTAATGTAATTACAAAATAAAAATATTTTTTGTAGCTAAAATTTAATGTTGTATTACATTGGCGATATTAGACAAGTAATTTGGCGAGGAAGCTGAAAATAAATCTGACAACACTGTCTATAGGTTTTGTTTTGAGAAAAAAAATTTCCCATAGAAATTTTTTTGAGAGAAATAATCACGCCTATTATGAATAAAATATGAAAGTTTTGTGCCCATGAAATTTTTGTTTCCCAAAAAGGGAACGTTTGTTCGCACTATCAATACGTTGCATTGGCATAGAAAAAAAATTTTTTTCTATATCCAATGATACTTAACGAATGTAAAAGACGGGAGGATGATTTGAAAATTGCTGCAAACGGCAGCAAATGGGCGATATATAAACTAATTTTCAGTATAAACTTGAAGCTTGAAGAATCATTGAACGTTTTGGATTCGCAATGTGCTAAATGCCAAAAATCTTCAAGTGACTTTGTTAATTCGAAGACGAAAACCAAGCACTTACATACTCGTATGTGTATATTGCACCGGAAAAACTAATACTGCATTAAACTCATTTTATTTTCTTTTAAAGATTTCCTTACTTAATTTGCTTAAGCATCAAATTACAATGGCTTAACAAACAATAAACTAAAAAAGAAACTAAAGCAAACGAAATTAATACATAATTTTTCTTTTTCAAACTAATTGCTCATTTTAAAACTCGTGCAACAATGATATAAAAACAAATATATGAAGATGGTAATTTCTATATTTGTTTGTTGTAAAGACAAAAAAAGAAATGTAAATAAACCTCATGAATCATCTAATCAAATGAAATCAAATGCATTAACTCAGATGCCACCAAACACACACCACCGAAACTTTGAGCAACACAAGCTGCCTGAAGGAAAGTTGCATTAAACCAGATGCATTTTATGCCACACTAACCACTACTTCAGAGATTAACCCCAGCTGCAAACTAAACAAATATTTATACCACACGGTCTAATGATGAGGGCTTTGGGAAAACATATTTACCATATAAATGACGTTGAGGTTCAAATATATAAAAAAAAATTTTTGTATTTTCAAATTGCTTTCAGTTTTTCGAACCGTGTTCAAACTAGTAACAGTCGGTTGTAGTAATAATCATGCGGCTTAAAAAAACTTTTAGTTAGTTTTTTTCTTCTTCTCTTTATTGGTTTTGGGGTTTGTTTAAATGTGTTTAAATGCATGTGTGTGTGTGTGTGTGTGCTTGCATTTATAAACTTTTAAAAGTTGCGTAAACCAAGTTGGTTAATATCTGAGATTTATTTTTTTATTTTACTATTTGTGGCCTTAATGGCATTTAATAGTTATTAATATTTTGTAGTGTTTTAAAACAAACAAACAAAAATATGTTTAAAAAAAGTATCAAAACCAAAAGGTTTGTCTTAAGTAGAACGAAAATAAGTAAATTAACAGGCATGTGCATAATTAGTAAAGAACAAACAACAATGGCAAGACTGTTGTAAATCAGAGATGGTAAAATTGAGCTTTCATTGCAAAAAAAAGCTTTCAGCAATTTGTAATACGATGGATGAATTAAAACAATGAAATTCATTTTCAAAAACACTACCATAATGATTGATGTGCATTTTGATAGTGTCTAGACCGCTTTAAGCTTAATTTCAATTCGTTTAAAGTTTGACAGTAGAGAAAAAATATTATTCTTCTTTGATATGAAAGCTGACTTAGAGAAGCTGTCAGCTTGATGAAATGAGTTTATCTTATAATTAACCCCCAACCAAAAAAAGAGGTGTAATAAGTTTGTAGTGTGTGTCTGTGTATCTGTGTGTCTGTCCGTGTCCACGTACAGACCAAACGGCTGGACGGATTTTGATTTAGTTTTTTCTGTTTGAAAGTTGTCTTGATCGAGAAGGTTCTATGTGCTGTGTTTGAAGAAAATCGGTCCAGCCGTTTAGGAGATACCACATCTTTTCTAGATATATCGGGTGTTTTTACAATTTTTAATTTTTGTTATACCTTTGAAACTTTTGTGCGCGAGAGAGAGAGAGAGAGAAACGATAAAGATTGAAATGGCATATAAAAAATTTTGTCCGAAACTAACTTTAGATTAAAACTTTTACTACAATTTCCAATCTTAATATTTACCCGTCGCCTTTCTTTCTTTCCTTTTAGAAATCCAAATTGGTGGCGCAGGCGCACAACTTTGGAAAGATTTCTTACACTTGTATCAGTCTTTGCCAGCATCGCCGTTATCGGTTTAGTATGCGGTTTGGTCTTTGTTTTATTAACAAATCAAGTGGCTGAAGGTATAAAATATACATACATATACAAAACGAAAAACTTGTTAATAACATAAAATTTCCCGCACTTTGCAGAACTGAAAACTACCACACCCGCCAACAATGCTTTAGGGCTGCATGGCTCCCACATGGGGGCACCACAAAATAAAGTACCTACCGACAACAAAGACATGGAGTTTTCCACGGTTGCAAAGGAAAAAGATGTTTGCCTTACTCCCGAATGTATACACACAGCCTCGGCGGTTTTGGGTAAAATGAAAGACGATATAGAGCCTTGCGATGATTTCTATCAATTTGCGTGCGGAAATTATATTGAGGAAACGCAAATACCCGATGATAAAGTGGCTGTGAATACATTCTCCGTGATATCGGATAAATTGCAAGAGCAATTGAAGGATATTATAACAGAAGAAAGACCCGAAACTGAACCGAAACATTTCAAATTGCCAAATCTTTTGTACAAGGCGTGCATGAATAAATGTAAATTTTGCAAAGGGTTTGGAATCCTCAAAGTTATACTAATCCATGATGATTTTGTTTTGTTTTTCTTTCATTTAGCTTTAATTGAAACCTTGGGTACCAAACCCATTACACAAATTTCAGACTCTTTGGGTGGTTGGCCCGTAATTGTTGGCAGCTCTTGGGATAGTGATAATACATGGAGTTGGCAGGAAGCTACAAAGAAATTTAGACGTTTAGGCTTCAGCATGGATTATGTGGTGGACTTTTCAATTGGTGTGGATTTGAAGAACAGCACGAAACGTATTATTGATGTAAGTTCTTAAACAAAAATTTAAGTCTTAATTTTTTCATGTATGTACATATATATTTTATAAAAATATTCAAGCAGTGCTGAATGCTAAAATGTTTTCCGTTTTGATCGTAATACGACTTCAAAATATATATAAAACTTTTTGTATAAAAAATGAGATCTCATAAAGTTTGTTCGAAAGTTCGAAATTTCTATTTCAAAAATTTTTTCCGGGAAATTTTTGAGCTTAAAATCCATTTTTCTATAAATTGTTATAAAATAAAATATAAACACTTTATGGCAATGATTTTCGAGAATCCTAAAACAAGTTCGAAACTTCTTACATAAAATTTTTTATAGATTCTTTAGGTCATTTTGTGCTAACGAAGTTTTTGAAAATAAAATAAGCTTCATAAAGTGATATGTAATATATGTATATTCGAAAAAATGGGAGACACAAATATTCGAAATTTCGAACATAATAGCTCCTGACTTTATATATTTATTATTTTTGCACTTATACACTGCATTTTGCATTTTTTCTTTAATTAAGCGAAGTATCTGTGAATTTCGAAATTTCTTTTCGCCAAAAAAACTTAACCCACGCATTTTTTGGATCTCGTTTTTTTTTTGACGAAAATGGATTATTTACAATCGATTTTGGCCAAAAGATTAAATTCGAAAATTATGTCGTTTAAGCTATGTACTCGTATTTGGCGGTTATGGCACGATAAGTTTATTTTCTTGGTATTAAAAATTTGATATTCAATTTAGACTCAAAAATTTATTATATTCTACAATTCGAAAAAAATTTTGAAATTTCGAACTTATTTTTTATTATGAATTCTTGAAGATATTAGTTAATACATTTAAATAATTATTTTTTTTTTTCAAAATTGTCGCAGTGTAAATTTTCGAAACTAAGTAAAAATACAGTTAATTCTTGATTTACACAAAGTTATTTTCCTAAGTAATTTTCTTTTTTTTTCAGAAAAAAGTTCTTATATTGCAAGTTTTTTATACTCGAAACTATTATTTTCGACTTTCGAAAATTATAATTTCGACTTTTGGGTGACAAAGAACGAGCTTTTTACTTTAGACTTCAAAATTTGCAACATTTTAGGTAACTTCGAAAATTCGAACACAAGTTCGAAATTTCGAACATACTGGTTTTGCCATGCATTTTTGAAGATATTAATGTATAAAAGTCAATTCAACCTGGAAATAAATTTATCTGCCCAAATTTAGCTTTTTTTTTTGTTAAATTTATTTATTTTTTTTTAGAAATATAATGCCTGTGCCTTTATAATAGAAAATTTAAATACACATGCATACACACAAAAAAGTAAGATGAATAATTTTGGAATATCAATTAAAATATTAATAATATATCAATTGAGAAATTAATTAAATTTTCACCTATAAACAATTTGATTATATCAATTAAGTTTTTCTACTCAAATAAATATAAAAAATTTAATCAATTAAATTCTTAATTGAAAGCATTAATTGGTGAATACTTTTTTCTGTGAAAGTATGTGTCTACACTACACAACTTTATAATTTAAAAACATGAACATGCTACTATTTCTAGTTGGATCAATCCTCAATTGGTTTAAGTCGGGAATATTTGGTAAAGGGTTTCAATGAAACCTTAGTCACGGCCTACTACGACTATATGGTTGATATGGCTGTACTTTTTGGAGCTGACAAAAACGCAGCCCAGAAAGAGTTAAGAGAATCTTTACAATTCGAAATGGACTTGGCTAATGTAAGTATACCAGTAATTTGTGTACATATTATATATTAAATGAAAGCTTTTGAAATCCACATAGATCTCTTGGCCTAACGAGAAAAGACGCAACTCTAATGATTTGTACAATTTACGAACAATTAAGCAATTACAACAGTCATATCCCTACGTCCAGTGGTTGGATTATATTAACGCACTTTTACCCGACGGACTCACGGTTGATGAAAATGAAATGATCAACTTGTCGGTGCCCAGTTTCTTTGATGATTTGGCTAAATTATTGCAACGCACCAATAAACGTGTCATTGCCAATTACATGATGTGGCGCATACACGCCTTCTCGGTGGCCTTCCTCACTGAGGATTTCCGCAAGAGGCAATTGCAATACGCCACTTCTTTGTCGGGTAGACAGGACCAGGAGGCCAGATGGAAGGAATGCGTGGACATTGCCTCGGGCAGGTAAGCATGAATGCGTGTTTGTGACTACTTTCAGATTTTATGTTGTTCTCAATTATTTATAGATGTTAGAATTTTTATATTCTACTTTAATTTTTAACAAAAATTTTTATGTGATTTGATAGTGTCATGTGTACGTTTTTGTGTTATAGTAACAATACGTTCTTTGCGTTGTCCTTTTTATTATATGTTTTGTTGTTGTATGCTCATTTATTCGTTTCCGCTTTACATTTCGTTTTGAATGTGCAACATATGTGTGTTTCTGTGTCTTCTTACCAGAGTTGTAAATGCGTACTTATCTAATTATGTCTATACTTTCATACTATATTTTTTATTTAATTTTTTTTTCTTTTTTAATATCTTTTATTTTCTTACAGCAGTGATACCGACGAGGACACACTCGGGTATTTAGTACTCTTCTCTATACTTTCTCAATCTTTTTTTTATTTTCTTTTTCACATTTTCTCATCTCATTTTTGTGTGTGGTAGCTCATTAAACTCAAACTTTTTTGTTGTGTAGTCATTTCGTGTGTGTTACGTAACAATTTTGAATTCAAAGTTCAATGAATTCAAAATCCATTTCAAATCAAGCTTAACAATAATAATCTATTGGTTCTTAAATCATTGAGCTTTAAAGCCTATCAAAGCTTACAAGTTCAAGGTTTTCACTTCGCTCAATCTTGTGTGCAGAACATAATTATTTGCTTAAAAAAATTATAAACAAGCTTTGTCAAAATTCCATTAAACATTGAAGCTTTCTTTTAAAGTATGTATAATTAACAGCCTGTCCCACGGTGTCGACAGAAAATGTTCCATCGATTACTTATATTATAAAAAACAAACCCAAATTTTCTACTCGTATAGTTATGATTCGATTAGGTTAAAGTTCGTATCGCTCTGTAAGCGAAATTGCATGTGATAATTTTTAAGGAACAAATAACACCGAAGTTAATTGTAAATGTTGTGACAAACACTAACAGAATGGAACAACATGCTGTCTTCGAAGGCCGCCACACCTTCATCATCAGCGTTCTTGTGTTTGATCCACTGGCATCGCACAGCCAGTTGATGAAAATTTGAGCATTTTTCAGTGCAAAAGGAATATGTGAATTGCTTTGATTCATCGTATTACAATTTGCTGAAAGCTTTTTCGTAATGAAAGCTCCATTTGTCATCTCTCATTGTCGTTTGTTCTTTACTAATTATGCACATGTCAGCTAATTTGCTTATTTTTGTTCTACTTAACACAAACTTTTTTGATTTCTTACTTAATAGCCCAAAGCTATTAACTTTGGTAAGTTTTAATTATTATTGATCGAACTTTATTTAAATTGTCTTATTTTATTGTTGTTTTCAACACAAGTTGTCGATCGAACGTTTTCTATTGACATCGTGAACCATCCCGTAAATGTTAAGAAAATTCAAATACTGTGGTCACAGGCAATACGTCGAAAGCATACATACATACATACATACGAGCTTCGAGAAAAATCACTCTCAATATTTCTCGTATTCCATTATTATTATTATTAGCTTAAAAAGCTTTAAGCAAGCTTTCCCAGAATCCATTAAACATTTAAGCTTTCAACATACACATGTGTAATTAAAGGTTAAAGAAACACAAATACCCTGGTCACAAGCAATACGTCCGTCCATAGCATAAATACATACTCGAACAAACTTTCGAGAAAAATCGCTCTTAATATTTCTCGTATTCCATTTCATTAAAAAGTTTATGTTAAATAATTGATATTTGTAACCGATCTATGGGCAAGCCTGTTGATAAACATGGGTGTTAATGAAGTGTCTGTTAAAAAAAAATCATTTAATTAAAAAAACAAGTTCATTTCTAATGAAAAAAAAAAATTAAAATACTGAAATTGAAAGGACCGAATTAAATATTTATAATATTAAAAAAAAACAATAAAAATACAAATATTATCATAGAATAATGTAATGTACGCAAGATGACCTCTGCTGCTCCGTTTATGGGCCCAGAGTCGTTTTGAGGCATAAGTAGACTGTAACAAAGGAGGTGATACTTCGACCAAAGCATTGATGCATCCATTTTCATAAAGTTTCAGCCTGAAGCTCAACAATAATAATTTACGGCTTGTTACTGGTTTTCATTCTGGTCACTTTGGACTGAACTATCTATCCTCTGTGGAAAAGTAACCAAGAACGTTCACCCTTGTGTCGTTTATGCTTTGAAGATGAAGAGACAACGGCACACATTCTTTGCGAGTGTATCGTCGAATGTAACAGCAGAAGGTGTATTTTTCATTCTGAGTTTCTGTGTTCAGGTGATATTAGGCGGGCTGCTGTCTGTGCTGACTTTCATAAGGAGAGTCATACAGAGCTTGATTTGAGTTAATTTACAGATCTATGTCACTAAAGATCCATCTCGCATAGATATTCCCCCTATTCCATTCTAATGTAGACTTTGTTAGGACTATAGCCATCTATAGTGGGTGAGTTAATATTGAAAAATGTTGCGGCAAGTGATATGACATTAAGAATTAATTGATTGGTGGTAAGTAGCATTTATGCTGTCTGACCGGCAGCATCTTTCTCTCCCGGTGAAGATGTTCAACATTCGTCATCTTGACATATTCGGTTGCGATCCGATGTTCATTATTCTGCGTCGTGTATACATAATTGTTTCCAGTTTAGTTAAGGATGGAGCGATTGGTTGACTGTTGACTGACAAAATTCGTGTTCACACTATCGATCTAGACGAAATTTGAGCAAAACTGTCACTCATGTTCTATAGTGTGTTTTCTACTTTGAACGAAGTTTTCTTTCCAGGTATTACAAACAAGAAAGCCAGGGTTTCATTTCTATTCCAACGATTTGCCTTCAAAAGCCAAATCAAATAACAACCACTATCCCTAAGTTGAAGAAAACTATTTTTCTTTTAATAAAATAAGATTTAAGCATAAATTTAGATAAGGACACCATTATTGATTCCTAATTTAAAGCTACCCCTATACCGAATTCTCTCTAATTTGTATAATTTTAAAGAAAGTTACAGCAAAATTACTTTTTACTTATTTGATTTATTTTGCAAAAAAAAAACACTTAAAGTTTCTGAAAAAATTAGACAGAAATAATAAAGTTGCTTTTAGGGAATCGTAGCTTAATGGATCTGTCACCACATGCAATTTATTATAAAACATCATCTGCTTTTTATTGATGTTTTTAAGTAAAATTTCCATTAAATTAACCGCATTTGTAGTTTGCTTAACACCCAAAATTTAGTAGACAAACCAAGTATAGTTTTAGCAGTTTTGTCATCATTTTTATATTATTAATAATGATTTATTTCAAAAATTAAACATTCTAAATACACCAGCGAACATTAAAGTTAAATAATTTATGTTTCAATATTTTTTCTTTATTTCGTTTATTCCCATACACGCTACACTTTTTTTATTATTTAATTTAAAAACAAACAAAAAAATATATTCACCTGCTTTTAAAATGCAATGAAAAAAATACGGTCAAATAAAAAAATAATAATAATCACCAAATAACATTACAAAATTACTTCACGAACGTTTCATATAAATGAATTGCTTCAACGATATCAATCATATAATAATTCTAACTTTACCCCAAAATATTTCATCACAAAAAATCGACAAACTTTTTGAAAAAAAAAAAATCAGTTTAGCGATTGCAGTGGGATCTCTGTACGTACGCAAACATTTCAAACAAGACTCCAAGGCCATTGCCTTGGAAATGGTCAACAATATACGTGGTGTTTTCAATCAAATACTCAGCGAAGTGGACTGGATGGATCAAAAGACAAAAGAAGAGGCCAAACGAAAATTGCAGGCGATGACAACCCATATTGGTTATCCCGACGAGATGTTGGAAAATGATAAACTGGCAGAATACTATAACAAATTAGAAATCAATCCAGACAAATATTTTGAATCGTTTCTGGATATGAATGTTTTCGGTACGGATTATTCGTTCAATAAATTGAGACTGCCAGTGAACAAGACAGACTGGATTAGACATGCCCGGCCAGCCGTCGTAAATGCTTTCTACTCATCCATTGAAAATAGTATACGTAAGTGTTTTGAAATAACAACTAAGTAGTTTTTAAAATAAAAGAAAATGTTTGCATAGGGGAATTTTCAAAGGAAAACTTGGTTCTAGAAGACTCATTAACAACTCGTTGAATCGAACATTTGTGAAGAGAAATAAAAAATAATAATATTAAGTATTTGTGTTTCACAAAAATCAGTTTTCTGTACAAATTTTTTTTTCAAACAATTTCCTATTGAAAAAATTCGACTAGTTTTCAATAGAAAACTTTTCGATTCGACCAGTTTATCAGAGAAAACATTTCTATTTGAGCAGCTTTTAATAGAAAAAAATTCGAATCCTTTAATTTTCTATACATAGAAAACTTTCGTTTCGACAAGTTTTCTGAAGGTATAACTTTACGATTCGGCCACTTCTTTATAGAAAACTATTTGATTTAACCAGTTTCGGGAAGAGCATTTTTCCATTCGACCAGGTTTCTAAAAAAATTCGATTCTAACAATCTTCTATAGAAGAATTTTTGATTCGAACGGTTTTCTGTAAAACACTTTTCAATTCGACCACTTTTATATAGAAAACTTTTTATATAAAAAACCTTTTGATTCGAATAGGTGCATAAGGAAAACTTTTCGCTTCGGGCAGTATTCTATAGAAAATTTTCGTTTCGACTAGTTTTCGGAAGGTATAACTTTTCGATTCGGCCACTTCTTTATAGAAAACTATTTGATTTAACCAGTTTCGGAAAGAGCATTTCAATTGGACCAGGTTTCTAAAAAAATTCGATTCTAACAATCTTCTATAGAAGAATTTTTGATCGAACGGTTTTCTGTAAATCACTTTTCGATTCGACCACTTTTATATAGAAAACTTTTTGCGTCGATCAGTTTTCTATAAAAAACTTTTTGATTCGAATAGGTGCATAAGGAAAACTTTTCGCTTCGGGCAGTATTCTATAGAAAATTTTCGTTTCGACAAGTTTTCTATAGAAAACTTTTCGATTTAAACAATTTTTTGCGAAGACTTTTAATTCTACCAGTTTTATATAATAACTTTTTGTTTCGACCGGTTTCCTACACAAAATTTTTAGCTTAAACCAGTTTCCTGCACTTCGACCAGTTATTCGCAGAAAACTTTTCGCTTTCAGGAAGTTTTTTATAGAAATCTTTTCGCTTTCGGCCAGTTTTTTATAGAAAACTTTTCGATTTGACCAGTTTTTTACACAAAACTTTTCGATTCAACCCATTTCGTATGGAATACATTTCGATGCGATCAATTTCATAAAGAAAAAGTTTCTATTCGACCAGTTTACTAAAAAAAGTTTTCAACTTCATCAGTTTTCTATAGAAAATATTTGATTCCATTAGTATTTTATAAACAATTTTTCTATTCGACCAGGTTTCACAAAGAAAACTTTGCAATTCGGCCAGTTTTCTATAGAAAATTTTCGTTTCGACCGGTTTTATATGAAAAACTATTCGACTCTGCCAGTTTTCTATAAAAACTATCCGATTCGACCATTTTCATTAGGAAAGCTTTTCTATTCGACCAGTTTTTTATCAAAAGTTTTCGTCTCGACCAGTTTTTTGCAGAAAATATTTGATTCCATCAGTATTCTATAAACAAATTCTTTATTCGACCAGTTTTCTGTGAACATTTTTTCGGTAAGACTAATTTTAAAAATTATTCGATTCGACTAATTTCCATTTCCTAAAGGTTTGCTAAAAAAAAATGTTTTCTCAGAAAATTTTTTAATAAAAAAAATTTATTGAATGCTAATCTCAATTGCAGAGTTCCCAGCTGGTATCTTGCAAGGTCACTTTTTCAACGGTCAACGTCCCAAATATATGAACTATGGTGCCATCGGTTATGTCATTGGTCACGAGATCACGCATGGCTTTGATGATCAAGGTCGTCAGTTTGATGTTGAGGGCAATTTAATTGATTGGTGGCAACCCGATACGCAAACGGCATATCTGGAAAAGGCTAAATGTATAATTGAACAATATGGCAACTATACGGATAAGCAGACCGGACTAAATGTTAGTAAAGCCCTGAAGCTATAGATTGAAAGTTGTACTGAGTTCTGGAATTATTTGCTCTTCTTTTCAGTTGAATGGTATTAATACGCAAGGTGAAAATATTGCCGACAATGGCGGCATTAAGGAGTCCTATTTGGCCTACAATCAATGGGTGGCGAACAACGGTGAAGAACTTAAATTGCCAGGCCTAAATTACACACCCAACCAAATGTTTTGGATATCTGCAGCCCAAACGTGGTGTGCTAAATATAGAAAAGGTATAGTTTTACTTTAAAAACATTTTTTGCTTTAAGTAATAAAACGTATTATTTGTTGCAGAAACCCTAAAAATGCGCATCACCACTGGCGTTCACTCACCCAATGAATTCCGCGTGTTGGGCTCTTTAAGCAACATGAAAGATTTCTCCCGCGATTTCCAGTGTCCTGAGGGTTCGCCCATGAACCCCGTCCATAAATGTGAAGTTTGGTAGATTAATTGCCAATCTCTTCATTAAAAATTTATATTTTATTTTATTTTATTTTATTTTATTTTTTTTGTGTGTGTTATAAGTCCTTTTTTACGTTTCTTTTTTGTTTTGTTTTTTATTTTAAGTTCCTTTTTTAGTTCTTGTTTTTACAAAAAAAAAAATGTGCAATTGCTACAAATTATTTTGTATGTTTGTATGTGGTCTATTATTAAGAGTTTGTAATAATTTGCAAATGAGATATTAAAAGTTAAATGCAAAATGTAATTTGTTATTTTAAAAAATATTTTGTATTTATTTTAGTTGAGACTAATAAATATACAAAAAAGAAATTTTATGAGTGTCCAGTTTCAATAAAAACTAACACATCACAAGGAAGACTGTTGAGTGGTGTGAATATGATTCACACCAGCTTGTTTGTTCGTTTCGAATTACACAGTAGACGACCCCTTGGTTTATTTCACTTCTTGCTATTTAAATACAGTAATCCCCCGTTAACTACCTCGCCAAATATGTACAAGATTTTTTGGTAGTTATACGGCGAAAGCAATAAATAAATAAAAATTTAAAATAAGCTTAACTTAAATATTTTATTAAGTAATCACAATCATATCACAAAAAAGGTAAGCATAGGAAATTCTCTTTTAAAAATTTTTTTAATTTTATTGTGAAATTGTAGCCAATAAGTGCTTCGTGTTTTTTACATGAGGAAATTTTTATTTGGGATGAAATCTTTAAAGCATGTAGCCGAAATAGAAAATTAAATTAAAGTTATTTAAAAAGAGAGGTTTTTGTTCGAATGAGATAGCAAAAAAAGTGTACTTAAGTAAACCCAGGATAATTAAGTGGGGTATACTGTAAAATTCAATTGTTCAATGTGCATTTTCTGATTGTGCGGCAAGAAATTATCAGATGAACAGTTATCACATTTCTAGAGTGAAATACCTTTTGATGTGATGTTTCCATGACGATTTGAACCACTTGCTTCGCTCTCTGAATTATGATTGCGAATCACACCGCTTACACGACAAATCTGCGTTCTTCTATTTAACTTTATTTTATAATTTGTTCCACTGAATTATTCGATACTTATATCGAGTACACACTATGGTATTTTGTGACATCACAATAGTGTGTACTAGTGGCAACGTTCGTAATTTCCGATATTTTTCATTGTATGGCATTGCTTTCCACATGAAAGACATAATGTGAACGGTGTTGCACACATTTTCAAAATGACAACACTAAATGACAACACAAAAAATGGCAGATGTGTACTTGGCATTACTATTTTCCAAGCAAAGCTGGCCCATAAACAAACTAATCAATTTAATTACCTTGGAAGTATGCTAAGGCCAAGCGGTGGCACATCCGAGGATATTACTTGCCGCATAAACAAGGCCAGAGGAACCTTCTCCCAAAAATTTGGGCTTCCAATTGTATATCAATCAGTAAAAACCAAAATCAGAATAATACAATTCAAATGTAAAGTCGGTTCTGCTATATGGGTGCAAATCTTGGGCGTTAACATCAGCCTTAATTACAAAACTACAAACCTCTACGATTCTGGAATTCTGGAAATTTGGTGGCCTCAAAAAATCTCTAATCAACAATTACTTGTTGCAACTAAAGAAATTTCAATCGACTTGGAAATTAAAAGAAGAAAGTGGCAATTGATAGGCCATACTCTCAGAAAAAAAGTAAAGGAAACTTGTCGTGAAACATCGTGATGAATCCCGTAAGGATCCAAAACCAAGGTCGACCGAAAACAGCATGGCGACGCAACACCAATTCTGAACTAATACAGACGAATAACTCCTGAAATGAATCTAAAAAAAATTATCTAAAAATAAAGCTGACTACAGATCTTTCGTTTTGGCCCTACGCTCCATCCGGAGTTAAAGGAAACACATATAGGAAGTTACTGATTTTATCCCCAATTTTCGAAGATCCAGTTTTCATCATATTTTGACGTTTTGATGTTCTGGGAGTTGATATTAACTATTTTCGGTATTATTTCTTTTTTAGTTTCTTTGTTTTTAATAGTGTTTGCCAGATCATTTACAATTAACATTGTTCCTTAAAAATTATTACATGTTCGTCGAGCTTTAGTCTAATCGAATGATATGTATATAGAGACAAAAATTTTATTGAAAATTGCAAATGTTTTTAATACAAGTATGTGAGATAATTTCAGACTCGAGTGATGATGATAAAACAAGAAACAAAATCTCATATTAGAACAAAAGCTGCTGAGAGTGAAATTTAATATATTAAACATATCGGACAGCAAGTGAGTAACAATCTCAAATGTATTACAACAGCACCCCCCCCCCCCCACCCGTTACATGACATTCAGCTTGTTTTGGCAACTATTTTCTTCTTAACTTTAAAGTTCAAATCTCATCAAACCTATTAATACATTTTATATTTATAGGTATTATTAAATTTTTAATTTGTTCCCACTGTTCTTTAAAATTACTTAGTGCCTCTCCGAAATCCCAGGCAGAAGTGCTTAAACGGTAATTTTTATATTAAGTTCAAACGTAAACTTTAAAAGCACCACTTACTTCCATTTTCTTTGGCTGTGCAGTGTAGTCAGCTGTTAAATACTACACCCACTTCGAACAAATTAGCACGTTTTGCAACACTGTTTTTTTTAACGGTAACAATTTTACTGCGCATGCACCTTAAGTGTCAGTGGGAAAGCAACAACCAAAAACACTGATATCGAAAAAGCTAAATATTAAAAATGTTTTCATACAAAGAGACAATATAAACAAAAAATCAAAACAATCTCTGTAAAATAATGGCTGATGAGGGTAATAAAAATTGTTTGGATAAGAAGAGTGCAAACTGTAGGGAATTAACCAAACAGGAACAAATGATACCACGTTCTTTTATACGCGGAACCAGCGGTCATCTCTTGCAGCAACTAAACGAGTTTCGTAAAAATGAACAGGTAAAACATATGCACACACACAACTAATCGATTTAATCGCCCCAGAAGCCACTAACGATGTCTTTTATATTTAATCTGTACAGTTTACGGATGTCCATCTCTTGGGCAGTGATGGCAGACGTATTTCAGCCCACCGTAACATATTGGCAGCGGCCAGTCCCTTCTTCATGGCCATGTTTAGCGGCCACTTTCCAGAAAGCGATCAAGCGGAAATAGAACTGCCGGAAATCGATGAACACTGTTTGCAATTGGTTGTGGAATTTATTTACACGGGTCTTTGCGAAATAAATGATGAATATGTGCAGGAATTATTACAAACTGCGTCATTCTTGCAATTGGATCATTTGTCGGACATGTGTGGCGAGTACATGGGCGAATTGTTGGATCCTGAGAACTGTTTGGGCTTTAAGCATTTCGCTGAGAAGCAAAATAATCAATTTCTGCTAGAAATGTCCAAGGATTTTATCATAACACATTTCCAGGAGGTGGTGCAGTGTGAAGAATTTTATGAAATGTCATATGAGGAGGTGAGAGAAGTTTCACACAACAAATCCGCTTCACTTTTACTTTAAAGTTAATAACTGCCTAAAGAAATGGGCAGCGCTGCCATAGAACCCAATTTAAATTTAAATTTCCTTGGTGTCATAAATTTCGATCTTAAGAATCAGAATTAGTGTTGGATTTATGTGTCACAGAAACCAATCGTTTCCTTAATATAGAAAGGCCCTAATTCATTATTTTTTTTTAAAATCGAGTTTTTTATATATTTCGATAGAAGAAAATCTAATGTATCCAAAAATGCAGAAATCTCGATTCCAGAAAATAATGAGTTAGGACCTTTCTATATTAAGTAACGCAATGCTAATAAGTTTGTGTGGAAGACACACCAAGTAACTGACAGCTGTCAGATTTTTCATAGCAATTGCGTATTTTGTAAAAGTATAAGCAGATTTATGTCTACTCGGATCCCCGGGTGTTAGAAATTCGACCATTTATATATATTTAAAAATATGGCACTCAATGCCTTTTTTATAATATTGATGAAACATGTGTGGTCTGAAAGGAGTTTTTCTTGAGATGTGCACTATATATTTGTTTGCCTAAAAGTCCCTAAAATCCTAGAAATTCCTGGCCCGAACACCGCTACGGCAACTTATATTGTTACTTAAGCACTTTACCTTTTTGCAACAAATATCTCTTTACGTAGTCACTCCACATTGGCTTAATTGTCGGTCGCGAATAACTGTACAGTTTTATGAGAACGTGATATTATCCACATGCATTGTAAATAACCTCATCTTTGATTATGCGAGAAGATTTTGATTTAATACAAAAAATTGGAAAATATTTTATACAATTTGGATGAATAAACCTGGAGAGTACCGTATAAGACTCGGTGATATTTATTCTGGTGGAAGCCATATACATATATGGGCATTTCCATGAGAAAGTTCACTTTTTGTCGCGTGCGATAGCAAGCAGCAATTAAGCTTGTAACTCGATTTTTCTTAAAATTTTACCTAATCTAGAGCTGCTGACGGCCTACACATATATATAAAAAAGTAAAAAAAAATTTCAATTTTCTTTAAGAAAACAAGCATATTCATTTGGTGTCGCACGCTACAAAAAGTTGACATTCCAGTGAAAATACTTATATGTTCTCTTGGATAAGAGGATTCCTACTTCCTATATGAAAATACGTGTAGGTTGAAGTGCAAATTCAGGAGAGAAGGCTCCTATTTGGATGACTTAACCTGGGCATTTAACTTCAAAACTCAAAAAAACATGTCAATAAACGGAAAACATAAACATGATGAAGAAACATTTTGTGGAAAGAAGAATTATGAATAATTTGACAAGAATCGTTTAAAACACGTCAATCACTTGAGTATTTTCATAGATTTTATTTAATAAACCTTGAAAGTTTTTGGTAAAAAAAGGAAAACCGGCTTGGATTCGGGAACAGCCCTGATTAATTATATTTATGTATGTATGTAGTATAAACACAGAAAAAAATATTTCTCCAATTAACACCTGTAATTGAAAAAAAATACAACTATCAATTAAAAATTTAATGGACTCAATTATATATTTAATTAACCTTTTACTCCATGTTTGTACAGATCAGGCAGTCCAACCGTCACTCAAAATAATGAGTGCTTTTTATATAAATTTTCTAATCAAGTCGACCATCTGCTCTGTGTAAGAAAAATTTAATTGACTCAATGAAATTTGTAATCGATTATTTATTATTTGCTTTGTAGTTTGTAATAATTACAAATTACTTTAAATTTCAGTTGGTTCCCATACTCGGCAACAATGAGCTTTTCATGCATTCCGATGACACCATTCTAAAGGGAATTGTACGCTGGGCCGAATATAAGCCCGATACACGTTTAGCCTACTTGCCACAACTTTTGCGCTTCATACATCCCATGTGTGTTACAGCGGAGGTCACACGTTCGCTGAAGACATTGAATGAACAACCGGATTGCCAACAATGGTTGAGTGAAGTGGAACATTATGAAGGAAGCTCAGAGTGGCGCATATTTCTGGTTGATAAAATGGGTAGAAATCCCGAAACATTTCGCTATGATTTACATACCGACACAATGCTGCCCCTAAAGCCACCACCAAGGCCTGCTTTTGCCATCAGTCTGACAGCCCATAAGAATATCTTATACATGCAGGGAGGCAGCTTAGGACGCAGTACTAAAAATTCTTATTACTACAACATTTACCGAGACCAATGGTATGATCTGACACATTTGCTAATGAGGCGTTCTCATCATCGCTCGTTGGTTCTAAATGATTGTCTGTATGCCATTGGAGGCAATTCCTCCAGCGGCATTACTAATACCATGGAGTATTTGAATTTGGCGACCAACAAAACTGAATTCTGCAAACCCATGCTGGTGCAGCGCAGTTCTATGGGAGCCGTAGTGCATGAGGGTGCATTTTACGTAATGGGAGGTGAGGAGGAGGTCAGAAGTTGGAATTGCTTGGAACGTTTCGATCCGCGAGAGAATGTGTGGCAGGCCTTAAGGCCCATGAACGATATCAAAGGTTACTGCTCAAGCGCTGTAGTGGGAGCCAATATTTATTGCTGTGAGGGTCTGGGCATGTGTATGGAACGTTATGATGTGCGCAACAATAAATGGGAAATTATCGATTTTAACGAAGAACGAGAATTTTATGAAATCTTTGCGGTAGACAATCAGCTCTTTTCCACTTGCGGTGAATTCATAGCACGCTACGACATTGAAAACAATCGTTGGAATATAGTACATCGATTTCCTTTAACAAGAGACTGGGATTATGCAGTCGCCATGCCCATGGTTAATTATAATCTATAAGCTATAAAATATATTTCTATACATTTCCTGGCAAATGATGATTTATGGAATACGAATTTGTGGTTATTCTCTTATTTTTAATTAAAGTCAGAGTCTTTTTGTTGATAAAAATCATAAGGAAATTAAGAAAAAAATAATGCTAGAAAGACTAAATTAAATGTATTAACAAATTTTCAATATAATACAATATAAATATGATGAAGTATTAAAGGACAATAATTCAGAACAAAAGGTTGAACGACAACTTCTAGTGAAAACAATACTAGAATAATAACCCTTTTAGACACGGAAAGTTTACTTTGCAAAGTCTTAATTCAGGCGGGAGAAAGACAGGAAGAGAAAGTATTTCTGCCTCTTTCTTTCACACAGTTGAATTAAGACTTTGCAAAGTAAACTTTGAGTGTCTAAAAGGCGTATAAGAAAATTTGTTTTCAATGTGAGTTATCGGTCGAACGTTAATCAAATTTTTTTTCTTTACTTAATACAAACGAGTGAATATTATTCACAAAAAAATAATTACAAATAAAAACTACAAAAATTTATTAAAAATTTAAATCTGTCATTTCAATTAATTTGAGCGCCAAGTCAATCACTCACTCAGTCATATGATCAAAAATCTAATTGGCCAATAATTTTTAAAAAGTTTAAGGGATTTAAAATTTGTATTTGGATATAAAATTTTGGAAAATTGTGGCTGGCTTATGGATGGCAATCGAATTTCAGTTGCCTTCCCAACTAGCAACGCAAGTGAAATTAAAATTCCTATTATGTATGGCAATTTTCTCCGATTAGATAAAAGTTATCGAAAATACGATTATGGCAGAATATTTTACCAATGAAGGCGCAATTCTATGTCAGGATCATGAAAAAAATCAAACTTGTAATTTTTAGACTAAAAATGCAGACGGTGCAAATGTTTGATCTCTTTTATTTTTTTTAGATCGGTACGAAAGAAAAAAAATACGGTTTAAAATATAATAATATTTTTTTTTGGATAAGATAAATAAAAAACTAAAATAGTTTATAACTAACGAAAATAGTTTGAGTTTTAGAATTTTCTCCGAACGTAAATTTCACTGGAAAATTTACATGCATATGTACATATGTATATACATATGTATATATATGCTATGTTGAAAACAATAAAAAAGTCAAATTAGGTTTTTGTAATATAGGGTCTTTCAATAAAAGCTTTCATTTGATATGTAAAAATAAGAGTATTTCAAGCAGGAACAAAATGCTTAACCAACAAAAAAAATTAACAAAAATTTTTATTCCACCGAATTTCCATAATTTCCGAGTTTGGGCCTCAAGTCTTTTGTGATTTTTCTTTCAATACAGCTATAGTATGAGCATCAAAAGACTTAAGTCACATACATGAAAATGGGAACTTTTTGGTTATTTTCCTGTTCAGCATCGATATGCAATTTTTAAATTGCTTTAAAAATTCCAATGTCAATTCAGAATTTTCTTAAGAAAATAATTATTTTCAGTGTTTAAAAGTCGTAAAATTGTGCTGTTTCTTCGACCTTTTTATTTTTTGACTGCCCAATCACAACTTGTTGCTCATACTCCTGCATCTGAAAGTTCAAGTGTCGTTGTAGAAGTTCAACACAATAAACGAATAGTCAGCGATGCCAATTTAGCGCGTTTCGTAAAAAAAGCGCTAAATTAGCTCGTTTTTAATAAAGTCATCATTATTTCAGTTCAATATTTTTTTAAACTTTTTTTTGAATAAATTTAACAATTTTCTAGTATTCAAAACTCATAAAATGTTTTAAATTGGTTAATGATTCTGCTGTCGCGAATAAAATTCCATTGACTGTGGTGAGACTTAAAAACGCATTTCAATACTGTAGTAGCATTTGAATCGCAAAACTATTCGACAATTTATATATATATTTTGTCAAAAAGTCTGACAAATAAAATAAAAATAAATAAATAAATAAGGATTTCGATTATTTGGAAGGCAATTCTGATTCTGTATTAAATGATTTTAGTTATTTAGGATATAATTTCGAGAAAACAATATTATAAAATCTGAAAAGAGCTACTAAAACAAATTAATTATATTTACTAATATAATATAATAATAATGTACATACAACGACTTTTATTAAAATTTAATTTAGCGCGTAGGAAAATAGCGCGTTTTGACTATAAACAGTTGACAATGCTGTAACTTAGCGCGTTCCAGCGCGTTTTGCGAAGGGGAATAGCGCGTTTGGGTTATAAATAGTTGGCATCACTGAATAAATACGCAATTGAAACTGCCAAATCAAAAGAAAAGAAAAAACACACAACATCTCTACTACGATAATTTCAGAATTTATTTAAAACAACAGGCAGACAAACAGAAAACTTTTCGAAAATGTCGAATGTTGATGCTCTTCGTTTTGTATAACTATTCGTTTATTGTGTTGAACTTCTACAACGACACTTGAATTTTCAGATGCAGGAGTATGAGCAGAAACAAAAGAAAATACACGGATGGGAAGTTTTTAAACGCTGATTATTTTCGGCTTGACGTTGATTTAAGTAAGTTATAATAAAACATTTCATACATTTCATATATATTTTTGTTTGTTTATTGATTTGTGTTTAAACAACTAACATTTTTGTTTCTCGAAAAGATAAAAATAATACATAATAAAATAGTATTTAATAATAGTATAATAATAATTCAAGCATACCTTTTTACAGAAATATAAAGTTTTGTTAATTAATTCTTAATAAAGTTTTCAGTTTATATTGATTTTAAACATTAAACTAACATACAAATATTCAATAAAATATAAAAGAAAGTTCGTTAATATTATAAATAGTTAATATGTTGCTTTTACATACAATTTTTTTTATAAAAGAAAGATAAATAGAAAAATTTTAAAATTATAAAACATGAAGCAAAAAGATTTCTCATAAGTTTAATACAACTAAATTAATAAAACTATTATTCGTTAAAATTTTGATAAATACAAATACATACGTATATTTTTTTTTTTACAATGTAAATCGAAGATTAGGAAATGATGCAAATAAAACATTAAACGTTAAGTTAATTAACAATTATAAATTAGTGATATGATACAATTTGTTTGCAATTGAATAAAGAAATATTAGGGGCATTCAGAAGCATGTTGTAAGGCTCAAACAACATTTAATGCAGCATATAATTTCTTTTAAATGTTTTACATACAATAACAGTTTTCTTTTATTAGTTAAATAGCATAATTTTCATAAATGTTTTATTTTTCGTTTTAACATTCCATAGAGATTTTCAAGCTTTGTAAATATTTTTTTTTTATACTTTTGTTAATTTTTTGCTTTAATAAATTCAAAAATTTTTTTGTATATTTTAAAAATATTTTGTTTTAAATTTGTATTTTCAAACAAAAAATCACTTTAAAAAGCAAGAAACAGCAGACTTAGAGAGTAATTTCAATATTATTGTTTATTTTTTAATCGAAAAAAGACACCAATTGGAAGTTTAAGAGTCAAAGTAGCAAACCGCATAATTTTTTTGTATAATTTTTGAAAATATGTTTTTTTTTCATCTCTTAACACGATTCATGATTATATAAAAAATGATTTATTAAAAAAAACACATTTTATTATTTTATAAAATTTTTTAAAAATTTAACATTTACTCCAGTATGTAATTGCATTTCAATAAATGTTTAAATTTTTTTTTTATATATATTTTAATAATAAAAATTACATTTAATAATTATTAACCTTGTTAACAAATACCATACGCATATTTTATATAAGTAGACGTTTTTTTTAAATATAAATTTAATTTATTTCATTTTAACAATAACAACAATTTCTGTAAATATTTTTTCGTTTAAATTATTATTAAACACAACTAAATTTAATGCCATCATCACTTGAATAACAATTTTGACAGTGCAATTTATGATTGCGCACTCGTACATCGGTGCCATTTAAGCCATCGCCCAGCTGGACATGACAGACGCAGCATTTGAAGCAGTTGATGTGATAGAATAATAATAAGGATTCAATAATCATGGCAGCTCCACGTCCTATACAAGCGAAATGTATTATTGGGTTTTTTTGTTTTTTTTTTGTTTGTGAAGATCCATAAAACCAAAAATTAAAAGACAATACGAAAAAAATAACAAGTTAAAAAAATTATACATATTTTTAAAAAATATTTAAACGTAAAATATATAAAATTATTTACGATCGCAAATAATCGATTTTGTTCAAAAAATGAAGTTCGGAAATTTTGGCGCTTTTACTTTTTTTTACCAATCTGAAAATTTACATTAAACACCGAAAATCAGTTAAAACCTAAATAGCGTTTCCTCAATCGCTTAAATAGCCGGTTTTTATGTTGGGTGAATATTTATTCTTTACGAAAGAAAATTTTCAGTTAGTTAAAAAAAATCAATTATTTTTTGCATAGAATGAAAAAATCTTTAAATTAGTTTTAACAAAAAATTTTTATTTTGCTTTAGGGGAAAATTAAAAAAATATTACGAAAATAATTCAACGAACGAAAACGAAAACAAAAAGAAAAATAATAGTTAATTATTATATTGTCGTTATTTTTTCTTGTCTAAGAAAATCGTATTTAAATTCGTTATTTGGAAACTACACCCAAACAATATATTTCAGTTCACGATGAGTATGACGGCATTTATCGATTGTGCAACCCAAATCTTTAATAAAACAAATCAAATCCAAAAAGTGCAAGAACAGGCATGTAAAGAAATAAAGAGAGAGAGAGAGAGAGAGTTGTTTAGTATTAGCTACTTTTTAAGTTCGAAATTGCATAGTTTTAGGGGTTTCATAATGGAAATGATACTTGTTCAAACAATTACAGTGAGTGTCGAAATTACAGAGCAAAACTTTTCCATTTAGCTTTTAAAGCTTTCACTAAATCTGTTTGGAAATGAATTTTAAATTTTTATTTGAAATCTAAGTGATTGATGTCCAAACTAATGACACGTTTTCAATTTGTAATTCGGAGAAACTTTATTAAACACTCACAACTAACATGGACGCAAAAGTTACCTAATTCGTCGCCACAATGAGAACATTTCTTTTTGCCACTAACACTCAGTACTTTGTCCTGTTGTTGCTGCTGTTGTTGTTGTTGTTGGGCTGGAGTAATATTTGGCTGGCCTTGAGACGTGCTA
The DNA here is from genome assembly GCA_936439885.1 of Nowickia ferox. Lineage (NCBI taxonomy): Eukaryota > Metazoa > Arthropoda > Insecta > Diptera > Tachinidae > Nowickia > Nowickia ferox. The sequence continues at coordinate 13,843,252 of OW387023.1, read as the reverse complement.
GAGCAAGTAGCATTTGTAGTAGAGGCTGATGTATTGGAAATAATATTATTATGACGATGTAATACAGCATTGGGCACGGATTGCTGCTGATTTAATTTATTGTATTGCTGCTGATATTGATGGTATGTAGAAGCTGCATGTAAAGGACTCTTCTCTAAATTATTTCTGCAAAAAAAAAATAATAATAATAAGTAAATAGATAATATTGAAAATTTTTAAAGAAAAACATTACAAAAATGATTAAAAACCAAAAATTGTTTATAAATTGAGCAAATTTCGAAACGAAGTTTGAGTTTTATGAATAAAGGATGTTTGGAATTTTCGCGTCAACGAAGGCGTTACGATGAGCTAGAAGCAACATAAATTAACTACTCTTAAAACTTTTGTTATAAAGACGGTTTTTTCATTTAATGTTTTGCCCTTGCTACAACAATTACATTTTCTATATCCCTGCGAAAAACTTCGAAAAATTACTTTGTTTTTTAAGTGGCTGCTACTTCTCAATCATTCATTCGATACAGTTTTGGGCGTAAATAAAGCCAACCTAATACAAAAATGAGCTAGCTGGCAAAACTGCTTGTGGGCTTGTATAATTTGAACTTTTATCATTAGATTTAATTGCAATTTTTTTTCTGTGCATGAACTTTTTCTGTTATTTATATTTTTGCAGGTTTTAAAAATTTTATATTTCATAAAGTTTTTAAAATTAAGCAGCAATTTCAAATATTAATTTTTTTTTTTCGAAAATGAATATGTACTCGTATGTATGTATTATTGCTTAATTTTTTGTAAGAATATTAATTTACAATAAATCTCTAAAAATGCTGGTTTGCACTGTTTTATTAGTAACATACATCTATAACATTTAAAAGGAGTAATTTTTAATTGGAAGCAGATATATCAAGTTTTAGAGTATCTTCGAAATTTCGAATTTTCGAAACTAGGTTTATTTATAATAATATTTTTTTTCATTGACTAAATTCTGTAAAATTTTAAAATACGTACTGGAATTGATTCTAGTACTTCTGACTTCTATCTGATGTAAAATGTGCATTTTGAGTAGTAGAATTCGATGACAAATATTACAATTGAATATTTTAACCCGTTATATTCTCCTTCAAGTATTCCTTTTTATTTTTTTTTAAGAAAGGATGAAAATGTACTACAAAAATTGTTCTCGTAACATTTTACATCGTAAATGCGTATCAAAAAAGAACTAAAAAAAACTATTTACATACATACTCGTACGTGTAGCAGCAAACCCACCTTTTTCGTTCTCCGATGCCTTTGCTTTGTACTCTCTCTGTTAAAGTTTGAATAATGGAATCGGGCAAAGGTTTGCCATTCGTTGAAGTAGACAACAAAGCGGAGCCATTCGTTAACTTATTATTGTTGGCCGGATGTACGGGCGCACTGTTAGCAGTTGTTGAGGTTGTTCTTCTTGATGGTTGCTGTTGATGCTGTTGCTGTTGTTGTTGTTGTTCACTGAGGCGCCGTTGTTCGGCTTCCTGGATTAGCCAGTGATTATTTTGATTGTAGCCATGATAACTATCGGGCATAGATTTGCGTTTTTGCTGATAAGCCGACAGCCAGGCCGGATCATTGGACAAATTGCTGTCGTACGACTTGCGCTGTTGGACTTGCACCCAACCGTCGGTATATTTGGGTTTTGGTGTAGCGCTAAGGGCATGTAAGGTATTGCGTGACATATTTCCGGGATACAAAGACTGATTGATGTTGCCGCCATTAGCTGCCGCCTGGGGGCAGTTGGTATTGGCAGAATTCAAATTCTGCACAGATTGATGCTGATAATTAGAATAAATATGAGGTGGTCCAGCTCTGGGTGCAGCTGTGGGGGCAGCGGCAATTTTCACCAAAGAACCTCCATAGGCTTGAGAATTCAGCGAGTGTCTTTGTCTGGCGTTGTACTCCGCATGATCGCCATTGACGAGCATAACATTTGCGGCATTTGTGTTTATATGCATGGCACGCATGGGTTTGGAAGGCGGTGGCGGCGCTGCAGGTTGTGACATCATACGTTTGGAAAACTCATTAATATCGGACATTGACTTGCGATAATCATTGTCCATGTGATAGTATTGCTGTTGTAAATTTGGAAGATTAGCGTATATTTGTTGGGCTTGTTGTTGCGGTTGCAACACTTGCGTTTGATTTATCATGTGTTGCTGGTTGTTGGGCAGGGCATGATTTATTTGTCGATGAAACATTTCTAGATTATTAGACGTTTCAGCGCCAATATTTACCACAGTCATGGCTCCCAGGCCATTAAGATCCTGCAGAGATCTTCTGTTGGCCGACATTAACATTTTGGCTCCATGTTGCAACTCTCGACGAGCCATATTCTCTCTTAGCATTAAATTTTCCCTTTGCCTTTTCAGTTCTTCTTGTTCGAATTGCAATAGTTCCCTTTCGACACGTAAAACTTCTTCCTGTTCTCTTATTTTCTCTTCTATGGACATCATTTTGGCATTCGCAGTGGCTGTGGCCTCGCTCAAAGATTGTGTGGCTGCTGCTGCTACTGTAGCCGATTCGGTCCATGATTCGGCAGAATTGCCTTTTACAGTTTGTAAGAGTGGAGTCGGCACTACCGTTAGTAGGCCATCATTTTGGTATATCAGATCATTTGGTGTTGGATCCAAGCCGGTCTGTGTGTGCAGCGTTAGAGGTGATGTATTGCCATCGTGTATTTCATTCTCTTCCGAGGAGTTGGTATAGTGTTCACTGCTCTGGCGTGAATGATTCTCCGAGACACCTGAATCGCGACTCTCACCTAGAAATTTCAATAAGAGATATTTAAAAAAAAAATGTAATAATGATGGAGTTTTGTTCTGCAATCGTTTACGCAAAGAGGCCTGCATTCTAATATTCAATTTTAAATTTGAAACTGTTTGATTTAGACACGTATTTATTAAGTTAAACAGTTTCATACATAACTAATAGACAATTTTATGGAATCCAACATGATTGGAAAATGTTTAAATCAATAAATACATGCCTGAATCAAACAGTTTTTTGGGCACATGTGTGCCAGATGTGTACTCGTCATAACCCTCAAATAATTAAAAAAAAACAATAATAATCGATTGCTTGGTTGGCATCTATCCAGCCTTGCATAATCTAACGGTTGTGTGCTGTGCAGTATACACCTGAACCAGAGTTGTAAGTGTGTAACTGATGCTCAAAAAAACTTCGTATGAGAGAGATATGAAAGTAATGCCAAGTACACACTATGGCTTTTTGTGACATCGCAATAGTGTGAACTAGTGGCAACGTTGGTCATTTTCCATATTTTATTTATTTGTTCACATTATGCTTTTCATATAAAAAAAGCATAATGTGAACAGCGTTGCACACTATTTTGAAAATGACACCAGGACATGACAACACAGGAAATGCCAGATGTGTATTCGGTATAATATATGTATGTATACACATACATATACCGCAATTGTTCATCTAAAGGTCATATCTAACCATTGTAAAATTCTTACATCATTTTCTGTAGTCTCGCCAAAACACATACAGTTGTATCCCTATTTATACCCGACTGCGCGAAGCAAAGAAGGGTGTTGTGTTTATCAGCCTATGTATGCATGTATGTAAGTATGTGTGTTCCTTTGTGGCACTATATAAACCGAACTTGTGGACCGATTTTGATAATTCTTAAATCAGTCGACTTTTCTAAATCCTGGGAGTGTCACTAAAGGTATGACAGTAGTCAAAACTCAATATGGCGGCCAACAACGCCATTTTATAAATACGGAAAAAAATATAAAGTCGGCGAACTATGTATGTATATCAAAATGGGTATCATTCGACAGGTATTTTAAAATCATCTTTAGGTTTCTCTTATGATTTTTCATTTCGAATGACCGTTTAGGATATTTAACGGTTCAAAGTTGGTCGCAGTCGGGTTTTTTGAATTTTTTTAATTACCTACTATTTGTTATTTTAAGAGTAGATATATTTTGCTGTAACCGCAAAAAAAAGCTTAAGTGACACAATTTTTGAGCTCAAGTTTTTACGAAAATCGATTATTTTTCGATAATAGATAATCGATTTTAGTCAAAAAACGATGTTAAAAAAATGTGTCACTTAAGTTTTTGCCTCTACTGGGAATTTATAAATTTTGAATTGCCCCCCTTTTAGAAAAACAAATACGATATGTTTTGCACAACTCTCTTTTTTTCATTCCCTAACAGTTAATGAGTTTTAGCCTTTCAGGGCCTATTGTGCAAGTCGATAAATTTTCATTTAAAAGAATTCGTATGTACGTACATATTTATGTGAGAGCAGATGGAAATTCTGCTAAGACTTGTAGGTTAAATTAAAAAAAAAGAAAAGCTGTTTTCTAACGCCAAATAAAACCAGAACAAGAATTACATTGATTTTTTTTTCTCTTTGTTTTTACAGTTCCCATTAAAAGTTGGCTTCTTGCAACTTTGCTTTTCTTTTAACAAATCACCCTTAACCTTTTGTAGATAAAAAAAAAACAATAAACGTCTTAAATTATTAAGAACTAAATGCATACACACATACGTACACACACACAGACACACACATGTACATATGTGCATACTTATGCGAAACACAATTTTGTAAATTTGTAAATATAAAAGTGTAACATCAACTTATTGACTTACCTGTATCCGAACTATCACATAAGCCTGCCTTTAAATACAACTGCTTCTCCAAACGTCTCTCCTCCTCAAGCAGTTGCGCCATGGCGGGTGGTGGGGCCACCGTTAGCTCTAAATACGATTCGTCATCATCCAAAGAGGAGCCCTCAATACCCAAAAAACTGGAACGTTTATTGCGCAGTTCTTTTTTAATGCGTTTGGTGGAGTTCATGCGCTTAATGGGCGGTGACGGATGATCCGGGGATGAGTGATGATTATGATGACTGGGGTGGTGGTGATGGCGTGTTAAGGTTTCGTAAGTATTATCCGAGGACCAGGTGTCCGTATGACTGCTGCTGTCGACATCATCGAAGAGCGGCGGACTGTCTGCTGGTGGTGGTGGGGGTTTTTCTTTGGGTGGCTGCAAATTGCCCGGCAACTCATTCGTGATTTCGCCCGTCATATTGCCATTGAAGAAAATTTCTATGTTCTCGTACACGGGTATGGGCTTCAAGTGCTTGGGCGCATCGTAGTAGGGTTCACTTGATTTGGGTACTTGGTAGTAGGGTTCCGCATTCAGGTCATTTATGGGTTTGGGGTTGGCATTTAATTCGTCTTGGGTTCGCAAATCGGTATCTTTTGGTGCTGCCTGTTGGCTGCCTTTAGTGTTGTTGGGCTGTTCAAGATTATTGAAGTTGGTAGTTTTATTGGCTGTTGGGGATAAATCGCTACTAATAGTTGTTGTTGTTGTTGTTGCTGTCGCTGTTGTTGTCGTTACATTTAATTTAGTTGCTGTTGCGGTTGTTGCTATTGTTGTGTTAGCAAAAGCATTTGTTAACTCAACTACATTGTTGCCATGATTAGTTTTATTAATATTTTTGTTATTGTTATTATTTTTAATATTATTACTGCAGTTGTTGCTGTAGTTGTTGCTGTTGTTACTAATTTGACAATTAAAATTGTTAATTTGACTATTGTTTAATTGATTAGATGCTGATAATTTGAATTGTTTTTGATTTAGATTATTTGTTTGATTAATTTGTAAATTGAAAGTTTGTTTAGAGTCAGTAAGATTATTATTAATTGTTGTTGTTGTAAAATTATTATCAATTTGTTTTTTACTCATCATACTTGGAATGATTTGTTGTTGGTGTTGCTGTTGCTGTTGCTGTTCATAAGATGTTGTGGCAGCTGTTGTGTTCGTTAAAGCAACATCTACTTCTGCCATAGATGTTGTTGAGTTTATATTCTCATAAATCGGCTCATTCGATATCTCCTCTTCACTTTTTTCCTTAATTGCCAAAATCGTCGAAGAACTTTCTTCTTCAAATTTTAGCTTTTCACACTTTTCTTCATCGGTTTTGTTAATTAAGAAAACTTCCTTTTCTGGAATTTGCTGTTGTTCAATTGGCAACTCAGCTTCCGTTTCCTTTACAATTTGTTTTGAACTATTACTACTGTTACAATTATTGTTGTTAGTGTTAGTAAAAGTGGTACTGGTATTACTGGATGGGGCAGTTGTTAGATACAAATTCTCTGGCTGTTGCTGTAGCTGCGGCTGTTGTGGCTGCTGCTGCTGCTGCTGTTGCTGTGGCTGCGTTATTGCTTCTTTGTCAATTGCTGCCAGCGCCAATTCCAGAGCTTCGTTGATCTATAATTGTTTGTTTGTTTGTTTTTAAAGTAAATTTGCAAATAAAGCAATGCAATAGTTTTTGGTTTTAATTAACGAGCATCCAGCAGCATGTTAAAAGTACAAACATAAAAATGTAAGAAAAAGGCACAAAATTAATTAAGTTTCATCAAAATTTGTTAATCAATTTGATTATTTAGTTAAAGCTTTGGCACAATATTTACAAACAAAATAAAAACGGGTTTCCAATCAAACGACAGAAAAGGAACAAACACAAGCACAAGCAAAAATTTATTACAATATGGACAAATCAAGCAAAAGTAAACAAATAAGTTTATAAAAGGCAGTAATTAGACAAACGTTTTGTTTGAACATATTTACACAAACAAGAAAACAAAAATTATTCATCTGAATTGCAGAGACTTAAATAAACATTTTTTAACTGCAACGGAAAATGACAACTCATGCAAGATTTCAACAAATCAATTTCGATATCTATAAAATTTAATTTAAACACCAGAATTGCGTTTAATAGTTAATTTTGTATTTTTTTTTTTTTTATTGTTTTAATTAAAAAATTTCTTTCGCAGAACGTCTTAACTCTTCTTAGTACGAATCTTTTTTGCACTCTCTTGATAAAAAGGGATAAAATGGTTTAAAATATTCTAGAAAAACATTTGCTCAGGTTGAAAATGTTCGACAAAAGTATTCGCCTCTGAACACACGAAAGTCACAACATGAAACCCGTTTAAGGGTTAATTCCGTACTTATTAAAGTTTCGATTATAGCTATCAGGTGTTTTCAACAGTTTTATGTTAAGTCTTACGAAAAACATTTTTATAGAACTTTTAATCCTGTAACTATTGCCTTTCGTAAGGAGTGGTCACACAAGAACCCTTAAATGCGGATATAACGGGTTAAATTTCGATTTAAATTAAATTTCGGGTTTTGGGAAATTCAGAGATTTACGGCCACGATATCGATATAAACGTTCGATCGATTACTTAGAGCCCATTTCAAAATATGAAAATTTGTTTTTGTTTTGAATGTAAGTGTGCGTCAAAACGTGAAATTGGCCCTTATATTGAAAAAAAATCTAAGGACATATAGTTCACGATATCGACAACGTTCTACTTGTGGCACACTTACATTTGAAACAAAAACAAAATTTTAAATTAAAATTATTATTCAACTAACTTTTACTTGAGGCTCCGCTCGCGTTGATCGGTTTAAAAAATACATATAAAGTGGTTTAAAACTGGTTAAACAATCAAACCCGAAACGAAAATTGCCCTAACCAGCCCAATAATGGTGTCTATTCTGGAATACGTGTCGACTTGCAAACAAAAACAAAACTGTGTAAATGTAAACAAATTGTTTTTGTTTCTCATACAAAATTAACCGTTTTTAAAAGAGAAGAGACGCGTTGAAATTCTCACGTTTATTTCATTTTAGAAATGTATGGCAAACAAAAACAATTTTTGAAATTTTGTTCTTATTTTAATGTAAAGTTTCACTTTTTCGACGCGTTTTCCAGAATAGCCCCCAATAAAAACCGGTTCTGAACCGGATAAAAACATCCTATATTTAACGGTGGTAATGTAGATTTACATTGGTGATAGAATTTTCAAAATCGTTGTTTAGGGTTTGAACGTGAAAACGTACAAAAAACGTGAAAACAAACAAATAAATTTACTTTCATATATTTATGTATACTCGTACAATTTTAGTGAGGAATATTTATTAACCCCCTGTTTCCACAACACGGACGGTCGACTTGAGTAGAAAACTTATACGAAAATCTCAAATCTTTTTGAATGATTTTCATAAAAAATTTTCTAGAAGAGTTGCCTGCCGGGTATAAAATTTGGTTTTTGTTTCATCATGGGACAGGCCCTAATTTGCTTATTTTATGGTTGTTGTTGTTGGTCGACATTGTGTTTCAGGCCGCTCGTTATAGTTGAATTTTGTTGCGATTATTTTTGTAGACAATTTTAGCGCATTATATCGCCTTTAAGGGTACTTATTTGACCCCTTTTAGCGAAAGGTACAAAGACAACTCAAATTAACATTAACCCTTAAATATAATTCAACTTTTGCATAATACGAATATCTACTGTTTATGTTACATTTCGATCTTTCGATTGCTGTATTCAGACACTTATAATATAATTTCTTGGGGAATATTTTTGTAGAGCAACGCATCACGTTGCACAATGGGATGTATGACATTGTATATTTTTGTGCAAAAACTATAAGGAGTCGTGTTAGATCGTTGAAAGTTGGCACCGAGCATTATATTGATTAAATTAAAAAAACATGAATTTTCATCAACATTTTCCACGCCTAATGCCCAGCGCCCATGCTGTCCACATCGATTTTTTTCACCTAAAATGTTTCCTAGTCCAAACGGAAGTTTTCCAATTTGGAAGATACCTACTGGGTCTAATTATTCACTCTGAAAGCATTTTTTGTGCGTAAGCAAAATTCGCAATTATTCATTCCGTTGCTGCGCTATTTTCCCGCAGTTGTGTTATCATCTCTACAGCGACGGTATTATCATATGATTGATATCGCCCTATAGATATTTTTCCTTGTTTTGCTTACGCTCAAATTTTATGATGGAAAGAACAAAATTGTAAGGAAAACATACATATTTGAAAAATTTAAATTTATTTAAATTTATTTAGTTTTTTTATAAGAACAAAGAAAAAATAATAATTTAATTTAACATGTAGTAAAATTTTTGATCCTTTTCTTTTAATTACTCTTTCACCAAAATTAATCCGGCCAATTTGAATTTGGAAGTAAAAGTTAAAAAAGTGTTACAGTTTTGAATTCTCTTAAAATACTGAATAAAATGAACGTTTTTCTTTAAAAAAAAATCCAGCCAATTCTAGCTAATTAAATTTATTTCAATATTTTTATTGTCGTGTCATGTAAAACATTATTGAGGTTGTTTTGTTGGCTGAACTCGTACAACCTCTAGCCATTAACTTAATTTAGACTGCATAACAAATGCAACATTAATCTCGGCACATCAATATTTTGTTGCATAGCAAACATGAAAACGAAACAAAATTTCTTGCCACTAATACAATTCATTTCGTATTTCTAAATCTAATTTCATTTATTGCGTATTATCACACATTCAATTTGATTTTCTTATCGTTGCTAAAATAAATATTGATTTAAGTACAGTATAAAAAAGCTGGTTAGTTGAAATGTATTTTATTTGCCTTCTTTTTGCTTTGTATTCCTTGATATTGATAAGGCTTCTTTATTTTAGTAAAATAAATTGTACCCGTTTTCATTTTTTTTAAGGTTAGGAAGTAAATGGGATTAAAACACAATTTTTTTTTGACAAATTCAGGTTTATTGATACCAATGTAAAGTAGAAATATGGGAATTAATAATGAAATATGATGTCGGGCAAATGTCCACCTCTAGCACATTTTGCAACAAAGCTTATCTTATCTCGTCAATCCAGCCCCGAGTTTCATCTTTCAAAGGGTCAGTTGTATCTCGTTTGTTTACGTAAGCCCGGTCTTTTAAATTAAAATTCACAAGTTCCGTAATTAAAATTATTTATTCAAAAGTGTAGCGTTCCATGGTTAAAATTGCCCAACTTTTTACTAAATAAATGTCAAAAGATGACAGCTGAATTCTTGACATTTCATCATATAACAGCCATTTTACTTCCCAAACTCAAATTTGGCCACCCTTTATTACAGAATAAATCGTCATATCGCTCTTAAGAGGAAAATAATATATTATTTTACCTTTGAGTTGTCAGTAAATTAATAAATTATGACTCCTGAGCAGCAAAGGTGCCATATGTAAGTCTTTTATATTTCTATTGAGCCTTAATTCTGCTTCTCTGTTGCATTTTGATTTTTATTAAGTTTTATAGCATTTGCAAAAATTTGTTTTGTCACTTTTTCTCACCTCGAGTTCTGTAGCCATTTGGTTCATGTGAAACAATTCTTATAAATTCAGATAAAGACTCATTATTGAATTTTTTTAAAAGTTCCTAACCAACAACTGACGCTGATAGACAATTAACCGAGACTGTCATATACAAAACTATTTCACGCAGAAATTAACAAAAATAAATATGTACATATTTTATATTCATTCCGAAGCAAATGCTTGTAAAATAGATAAAATGCTATTGCAATAACACAAAAATCTAATGGAAAATACAACTGAAATAATAAATACACACATACGAGTATGTATGCATGTAAAAAAACGAACCATTTAACGAAGTTTAATTTAAATATTTTCTTTCACTTGTATATTTAAACAGAACTGCATTTTACCTAAAGACTATCAAATACTTAAGTGAACTAAATGAACTAAATGATTAAGTATTAACAGCACAAAAAAGTATGTACAGAGATAACACAACTATTAAAAATAAAAAAAGTAGTAAAAAAGGGTTGAAAAAAATTACCAGCACATTTTAATACCCAAGCAAAAGTGTTCGTGTAGACATTTATTTAACTCAGCCTTAAAGCATGCTAAGGTATTTTGTGTTTTTGTTCAACTGTTTGGGTTTGTTTGGTTGTTTATGCTCACAAGAGCAGAATTATAGCAAAACAACAACAACACCACTTTTACATGGTTGGTAATACTTGGGTAAATACCGTTGGATTTTAAATCTAAACAGCAGAGAGGTCAAATGGAAAAGAAAATGTGTCATTTTGTTGAAAGCAGGGAAATGCAGCAAATTGAAAAGAATAAATCTCCACTGAAAAAAGCAATAGATGATAATCCCTAAAATTTATAAAAAAATTAAAATGCATTTAAAATATATTTCAAACCTATTTTATTTCTTATGAATACGGGGCAATGTAAATATTTTATAAATAAATATTAAATAGTGTTGATTAAACAAATACTAAATAGTTTGAGCACAACGGGACCAATCAGGACTCAAGTGGGCCGGTCTCTCATAAAACTGGCAACCTGTAAAACCTACATATGTAGTAGTTTGTGCAAAAATATTTAATCTGGAGATTATTTTTCTTCTACTTTAATTTAAATTATCAATAAATGAAAAAATAAATTAATATGACATTTTTCCCTTTCTATATTAATTTTGTGTAAAACATTACATATAGATTTGTTTTAAATTCAGACCGCCAATGAAAAGTTATCTTCCAACTCGATTGCACTAGAAATATTTTATTAATAATTCTTGTTTCAAAACCCTGCCACTTCTTAATCATTTAAAAAAATTATTTTTATATCAGCAAATTTATAGCTCACATTTCGTTCCATTTTCAAATGATAGGCAGTGCCAGCCCAATAATATTAAATATTATATTTTAATCGATTCTTACAAAAATACCTGTATCAGGATTCAGTAACTTTTCCTACGATAATCATATTGCTATAATAAATATCGAATCTTATATTCGATTTTATCGTAAGTGACAAAAATTAAATTTTTCGGGAGAAGGTACGTAAATTGTCGCTTACGATAAAATTTTACAGCCAGTATCTTAAAAATGATCAACAATTTGGCATTTTGATAATTCTAAACTATATGGCCCATAAAGTTTTAATTTCAATAAAAAAGTCTCGATATAACGAAAAATTTTAGACTTTTCTATCTAGTAACATATTTTAGCGATATTCGCTGTCAGCTGCCGATTGATATGGACTTTAAGGACTTAAATGGTGACTACAGGCGCCTAATCACGCCATTTGATATCGAGTAAAATTTAAAAATATTTCAATAAAGTTTTATGCTAATACTTTTAAATTTCTTTATATATCGAATGTCCTCACGAAACGAAATCTCAAAACATTTATGGAAATATTTGAAAACTTCGATTGCTATCGAAAGTCGTAATTTTTCCCCAGTATATGCATGATCTTCGAAATTTCATCAGCGCTGCCAGATTTGGTTTTTATATTTATAAATTAAGCTTTTTTTAAAGAAGTTTAAAACATAAAATATTTTGCAAAATATTTACATATGAAAGCTCAAAATTGCATGCAACAGTCTTCAAATACAACAACAAAACACCACAACATTTAAAAATAACAAAACGAAAAAGTTTAACTGAATTTTGGTTAAAAATTAAGATGTACATACACAGCACAAACGCATTTGAACAAAAAATAATTTATGTATGTACGTAATATTTCCCGGCTTACCTTGATTAGCATGACGTAAAAGCAATTGTGGACAAAAATTGGTAAATTTAAACTGTTTTTGATTTTTAGTAAAATTCATTAAAATAAATGATTTTTAACAACAGTTTAGATTTTTGTTGTAATTTGGTTTTTTTTTCATATAATTTAAGCATGAGCGTAGTAGAAGAGCATTTATTTTTAATTTTTATATTTTTTAATAAACATGTTCAGACATGTAAAGAAAGAAAGAGAAAGAATACAACAAAAAAAGACAACATTAAATTAACATGGCACATACAATACATACAATTACATATTAATTAAAAGACAATTTGAAAGAAAGCTCTATTTCTTAAGAAAACAAAAATGTAATTATAACAGTGAGCCTCCCTAGTAAAAGCTTGTTTACAGTGCGAAAGAAAAGTGTGTTTAAAGAAAGAGCTTTTGCATTTAAAGTTTTATAGCTTTAGATACGCACGTTTTAAAAAGACAAATATCAAAACATTAAAATTTTTCTAAATAATTAAAATGTATTTTACGCTAGTGGTCCAGAACAAACGTATTATTATATATAATATGGGTATAATCCGTATCTATTATGTGATTACCTTTACGCAAGTAAAAAAGTTAAAAGTTTTAAATAGCTGATGTTCACAAACAATCTCTGCCCAAGTATATAGACATGGATGCTGATGAAGTGCGTGGCGGCACAGACAAATTCTGGTATTTCTCCCAGCTAAATCTAGTTAAATTTTTTTTTCTTCTTTACAAAGAGCTTCTTCTAATAAAATTCGCTGGGAGTTTATTATTCATACATATATATAATTTAATGTGGCAGCTGAATACAACTTTGGCTGAAAAGTTATCCCTACAAAATTTAAATTAAACCATTTAAAGCTGCAAAGGTTCTGAACAAAAGCCCTCTTCTCTTTTTTCTTTGTCAAGAAGATAAACATCAAACTACATATAAAAGAAACTTTTCGGAAGTAATGGGTAAATAAATCCAGTTGGCCAAAAAACGAATTTAAGGGCCAGTCCCACGATGTCACCAACGTTCGACTCGTCGCACAGTTACATTGCAAACAACAAAATTTTAAAATTTGCTTTTGTTTTGAATGTAAGTGTGCGACGAGTCGAACGTTGGTGACATCGTGGGTCAGGCCGTAAGTTTCAATTTATAGACAATTTAATGCAAAAATACAACTTTATTTCTCTCAAGAGCTGAGTAAATAAGATATTTGTATAAAATTTTTACACAATAACTATGAAGAACGGTATGACGTTGTTTGAGTAAATGAGCTCACGACTTCACAACCACTGCTCTAGCTATCGCCAAATTAAACTACATACTTTTTATTTTTTGTTCGCGATATGATACCTTAAAATTATTGGATATTATTTAAAAGAAAGAATATCTCAAAATTCATAAGTACATATAAAGAAATAATTTGATACATTTTTAAATTTTTACGTCATATAGTAATTACATTTTAAATAAGTAATTAAATTTTTTTAAATATGCAGTATTTGAAAAAAAAATATGACAGCTAGACTTTTGGATTTGCCGTCCGGAATCGTCACCTAACATTATTTTCACAAAAAGATTTAGTGGGAACCAAGGACATAGAAGCAACAAAACACATAACTAGAGATGCCGTCCTCGTTACTCATGCATAATGCGATCTCTGTCCAATTTTACAGAATATTTTTCGATAATAAGTCTTGATTTAAAATTCGAGAATCTAAGTATAGTAATTCCCGTCCTTGTCAATCATCTATAACACTTTACCTGCTCTGTAAACAAGCTTTTTATATTTAATTTTTCATTGTTTGCGAAATAAATCTCATTTTGAAATTCCCACCAACAGCACACGTAATTGCTGTTGGAAACACCCTGTAAGTGTATGTGCAAAATACTATAAAAATGTCTATAACATTTCTGTTATTGATTCTATGGCAGCTTTAACATTTCTTAAGAAAATGTTAACAGCCAACTAACAGTTGAACAGTGTGTTAAAATACCTGCATAAACATCACTGTTATGTTTATTTCTAGCAAATTAAAGTTTTTTAATTATTGATTTTAGTAATTGTATTAATTTTCAATATGAGTATGCGTGTGTGTTTGTGGGTGTTAAATGTTGTTAGAACTTGAAAATATGAGTTTTTTTTGCGAGAGAGAGAGAGAGAGATAGCAAATGTTGGTGGAAGGTTTTGTTGGAAAAGAAAACAACATTTTGAATACGTTTGGTTTTGGCTTTTTTTCATATTGAGTTTATTCTGTTTTACAGTTTAACGAGTTAATTTATTTAAATTATAATTAAAAAAAAAGAAAGAAAACAATTATATGTATGTATATAAAATCGTTAGACAATTAATTAAGAAAAGTTAATTGTTATAAAATAAAAGAGAATCAAGTATGTACGAGTATAGGTATAATATTCTTCTTTTTTTTTAAAACACACGTAGTATTCAATTGCAAGAAAAAAAAATAAATGTGTAGGAAGAAGTGAAAAGTTTGAGTATTTAAAAAATATACACATATTGAAATATCAACAAAAATATAAAAAAATTTAACGCTTGTTTTCTAATGTTGATGGATTTGTAGTAAAAAGAAAGAAAAAAAAAACTCACACAAATCGGTAGTTATGTCATGACGGTGTCTGTCGTTCTTGTTCTTTAATAAGAATTAATTAGATATGGTCAATATAAAAATTCCTTTTGCCGTTTTTATTATTCACATTCTGGTTTCCTCAATTAACTAATAAAATTTATTTAAATAATTAATAATTAGTTATTAATTAATTATTGTTTATTAGCTGCATAAACTCGTAGGTTGCTTATGCCATACTTTTCTTTTGCTACGACTAGGGTTTGTTTATGCAAAAAATGGTCCGTTTCTTTGCTTGGCGCCTGTGTTATAAAATGCCCACCACAGAAAGAAATGAAGAAATATTAATAAAAGTAAAACCAGTTGCTTGTTGTTCTTTTTGCTGCTCCATCATTTATGTGTGCCAGTTTCAGTTGCACTCTTCTTGTATGCAAATTTTGTTGCAGTTGTCCACGATAAAAATATTTCAAGTTTAATTATTATGCAATTATTTAAAAGATTAAGAACGGTAAACTTTAACAATATTGTAGCAATTTGGCTTTAATTGATATTGAAATATAAAAAACAACTTAGTCAAGGTTTTCTGCTCATTTAAGCTTAAATATTCTAAGCAAAGCAAAGATTTGTGTATGAAGGAAATTGGTTGTTAAATAAAAGTCTCCTTATATGTTGGACCATTTAAATAAGAACTTGATATTTGGATTGCTGAAGAAAATTAGGTTTATGTATGTATTTATGCAAATTTTGAAATAATTTTCTTTTAAATCAATCAAAAATTAATTCGAAAGCTTTTCAATATCATTAAATCTTGTTGGGAGCAAAAGTTGGTTGGTTTCATTAGATTGCTAAAAACTCTTATTTTAAACTATAATTTCAACAGTAAGAAAACACAACTACCAAGTCTCAAGGTAACCGCAAAGCTTTTAAAACTTTTAAGTAATAAATTAGATGCATAAATATATTAAACGTGGCTTTAACAGACTATAAATAAGTAACAAAATATAAATTAAATTTTAAGAAAAACCTACAGATTATTTGCAAAAATATGGAAATTAGAAAAGCTGTTTTAAAAAGCTCCAAAAAATGTTGACACTGTAACAAAAACCCCTTTCGTTCGTATCTAAAAAAACTATTAGATTAAATCGCAGAGTATTTAGTTTAAACTACAATTCAGTCCCGAAAATTAAACAAGAGCTTTTTCAAAAGGTAAATTTTTGGTAAGCTTAGTTAGTTTTAAGCTTTTTTTTTTAACTCATAAGCGTGGCAACTAAAATATTTCAGTCCAAAAGCCAAAATTTTTCTTAAAAAATAAATTCATTAAGTTCAGCAAAGATTTAAAAAAGTACGAACTTTAAAAAAAGGGTTTGTCGAAAAAAGCTTCTGAAACCTCTAAAAAATTATTTGTAAATATCACTGAAAAATATTTATAAGAGCTGAGAACTAACTATTAAACAGAAAATATTCCGAAAAGCTTTCAAAAGTCATTTGAATGTCCCGATTCACACACTTCAAATGAGGGGTTTCCACCTAAAAAAAAGCTTCTGATAAGCTCTTAAATATTATTTGTACGCGGCTGAGAACTGTTAAGCAGAAAATATTCCAAAAAGCTATAAAATGTAATTTGTAAAAAGTTTGAAAAAGCTTCTGAAACCTACAAAAATTTATTTGCAAAAACGTTCTGCAAAATTAAAAAAAAAAACATTTCACAAAAAAGTTTCTGAAAAGCTGTCAAATATTATTTTGTAAATGACTGAGAGCTGTTAAACAAAAATTCAATTGGAAAAGATTCTGAAAAGCGTTCAAAATTAATTTTTAAAAAGCTTTCAAAGTTTGTTCAAAAAAGATTATTTCAATAAAAAAAGTTTTTATTCAAAGAAGAGCTTTTGCTACTACGTTAGATCTTTAAGTCAGCTTTTTTAATTTTTTCATAAAAATGCTCTATTTAAATACCTGATTTAAAAAAAAATTTAAAGGTTTTCCCCACACAATAAATAAATATGAATAATAATCAACAAAAAAAAAATTACTCCTGAAAAGCTTTTTGGACTTTCTGATGAAATATGCATATTAACTTTTTGATTTCAACAAGCTTTCGAATGTTATTTTCTTACTTTACAGCTTTAATAACTATTGCAACTATTTATTTTATGCTCTTTCTTCATTCGCAACATTTGCCCTTCCCCCACTATTGCTGGCCTCCTCCCACGTTTTCCAATTTCTGAATTTCATGATTCAATTTATTAAGTTCATCATCTAGTAAATCATCAATTTCCTTGGTCAAATCCTTTTCAGTTTTATCACCTTCTAATATCTCGTCGGTTATTATTTTACGTGTAATTTCTATATTCACGGGAGCCGGTGTCTTGGGAAGTGGAGGGGGAGGAGTCAATTCATCGTCCATTTCACTGGTGTTTATATAGAATTTTGAATTATCAAACTTGTGAACTTCATCATATTTTACTCTCTCTAAAGACTGCAAATCTTCTTCGGATAAAACTAATACTTTGTTTTCCTGATTGCTTGAGGGATTCACGTTCGTCTCGCTTTTGCTGGTTTCTGCTCCTGACTCTTCTTTGTGAGAATTACCACCCACACCGAAGTTCTTCTTAAGAAAGTCAAATATATTCTTGGTTTTCTTAGTGGGTTGGGGAGAGGCTTGAGGTCTTGGGGCGACTTTGGGCGAGGCTGGTGGTGAGGTAGTAGTAACTTTGATTTGTGTTTCGACAACATGTAGGCGTGCTATGGCGCCACTTTTATCTTCTTTGGAAGGCGAATAGCAGGTGGCTGTATTAAGATCAGCCTCATTAACAGATTCGCTGGCCTTGCAGCAGGAGGGTATGGGTTTGGGTATTTTCGATTTCCTTTGCATTAGAGGAGTTGTCGCGGGTGAGGAGCAGGGCAAAGAGGATTTCATTTGACTACTGGCTAAGCGTTCTTCGGCTATGATTTTTTCACAGGTGTCTATCAAGGCCTTCGAGTGCGCTGCTCTGGCCTCTACTATGGGATAATTGGGCTTAGCATTGGATTTTGAGCTGGGTTTTTCTGAGCCGGTGGCAAAGAAATTATCACATTTGCGTATTTCAGTGGGAGAAACACATTTGAAGCCTGTTATGGGCTGATGGTTTTTGTCATCGGGTAAAGTGTTAATGTCAAGTTTTTGGCACAACTCCTCTTCGACCGTTTTCTGTCTTTGAGCAGTAGCACCTTGAAGTCTAGGAGCCGTAGAGGGCGTTATTCCATCACAATGTTTTAGATCTGCCTTGGAAATATCCTTAAAGCCTGTGCTGCCTTGATGGAAGGGTAACGATTCTTTGTCTACTTTTTGGCAAAGATCTTCCTCTACGGTATGCTGGCGTTGCAGCAATTCCGGGGTAACAGCCAAAGAAGTCAAGAGGCTGTTACAAATGGCCGCATCTAAGGCAAGATCTTTATCCGAGTTTGATCCTGGAGTGGAAGGAGAATGAGGTGCGGGTGAGGCCAGTTTATAAAGAGTAGATTCATTTGGTGGACAGGCCACACTAGAAGTTGTTTCAGTTGGTGTCGTTGGCTTTAAAGGCGCTAAAGGAGCTCGCTGAGTACTGGGTAGCAAAGGACTGGATTGGTATTTATCGCAAACTGTCCGAAGCTCTGGAGGAGTAGTAGTTTGGTTTAGTTCCGCTTCAGGAGACTGTAAAGCTTGTAAGGGAGTTGCAAAAGGTAAGTTGGGAGAAGATTGGGGACTTGAAGACTGGACTGAGGAGTTTTGCAAAAATGTTTCCTTGGGAGTGGCGGGAGTAGTATTGGGTTTTGGTTTTGTAACTGCCTGGGCTGTTGCATCTTTGGTGTTCAAACTCACAGTGCTGGCATGCCTCTCAGCCCTAATCATTTCTTCCACCAAAGCCAGGGTAGTCGACTTATCGAAAGTTTTAGCAGGTTTTCTGGATTCTTCTTTAACTTCTTCATGACTTTTCTTTCTTGCACTTTCTTCTTCTGCTTTGCCCTGCGGTTCTTGGTGAACTTGGACACTTGTTTTTATTAAAGTGGGTGCAACATCTTCGGAAATAGTTGAAGTATCGGACAATACGGACAACTTTTTGCCATTGTCGACGACAGTAGTAATTGTGGACGAGGATGAGGAGGAGGAGGACGTAGAAACTGATGAAATCACAGACAATTTCTTTTCCTCTTCTAGAGACAATGTGCTAGGAGAAATTTGAGCTTGTTCTTGTGTGCACCTACCAGGCGCATAGACCATCTCACGTCTGGGCATTAACGGAGATGAAGGTATGCGCGTGCGTGGTAAGGGTTTGGGAGGTATAGGTTTTGCGTTGCCTCTATCTTTTTGCTGTTGCTGCTGAAAGCAATTGGAAAGGTTTTTGACCGTATTGGGTTTCGGTAATTCATCTGGATTTACTATGGTGATTGGTGGAGCACATAAAACAACTTCAGGTTGTTGTTGTTGCTGCTTGACTGCTTCACTGTCATGATTGGCTTGATGTTGGTGATAAGCTTCTTTATCTAGTGTGTGGTTTGCATGAGGTTCATTAACCATTTTTTGAGATGGCATTGATTTCACATTTTCAACTTTTCCAACATCATCATCATCATTACGATGATGTTGCTGTTGTTGACTTTTCTTACTGGTTGCGGCCAATGATGTTGTTGACAACGTTCCAATAACTGTATTTATTTGTTGTTGTTGCCTATGCGTGGTTGCCTCTTGCGGCAATTGCTGTTGTTGTTTCATTTGGTTGGGAAATATGATATTGTTGGATTGTACAGCCTTTGGCGCACTAATGTAGGGCAATTGTGTTTTCTTTGCGGTCATTGTAGGAGTTGTGGGTTTCGCAAAATTTGAACTATTGAGGGAAGTTGTCATGGTCTTGGAGTTGAAAATTTCTACTCTGCCATTAATGCTAAATTGAGAATCATTTTTACGATTTAATGAAGGGCTACCAGGCGGGGTGGCTGCTATAAATTTAGTGCTGGATCTAATTGTTATTGGAGACATGGGTGGCTTACCTAAGGGAGTCATGGGACGTGGTATCATAGAAGCAGCTAGGGGAGAGTGAATAGAGGGAGCGGCAGCATTCCCCTCTTTCGTAACAAAAGTTTGGGGGGAGTGCAGCGAGTGGGGGCTTTCACTCTTAGAATTTTCAAACACGTGCGTTTTAATATTTAAGCTTAAAGGAGTTTCCTGTTTCGGCGCTATATTCTCTTTGATATTTTTAATTTGTTGTTCTTCGCTGGCCTCTTGTTCATCTAATTCAATGTCGTTTTGAAAAGTTTCTTTAAAGATTTTCAACAAATTCTTGGCATGAACCATTTCATTTGTGGGTTTGCGGCGCAAATTTGAAGCTGTCTTAAAATCTAGTCCCGTCACCACATTATCACTACTAGTACCGTTACCGTTACTACTTTGGCTAAAGCTACCCTTATCACTACTTATTTCATTATTATAATTATTGCTACAAGTACTTGGTTCTGGGGGGTTAGTAGAACTTACACTATATTCCATATGTTCATTAGTAATGGGTGTTGCGGCGGTTGCATTCGAGTTGCTAGCCAAGGGCGGTAAGGCCACAGAGCCCAAGGTTAGTTCTTCGAATTCGGCTTCAATTTGATTGACAGCACTGGCTGCCTCACTCAGTTGTTTTTCCTCCTTGGCCAAGGCTTCGATGGCGGCATTGAGTTTGAGCTCCTGTTCTTTCTTCAAAATATCGGCATGGATACGTTCTTCAAGTTCCACATCATCGGCTGTATGTATACCGCTATCATCTCTGTCAGTTTCCTCTTGATCATCGGATTTTGTTTCGTCTGCAGGGAGTTGTGAAGAAGTCGCAACTTTTTCTTCGGTTTTTGCCCTCTCTAGCACTTCTGCATCTTGTTTTACTTCCTTCAAAGTTTGTTGGGCCTTCTCCTCTTCGCTCTTCATGATCTCCAGCTGGCGGGCATCAACCAACTTAACTGGTGGTTTACGTACTTCTTCTTTGGTTACAGCATTTTGCAAACTAGATAAACGCTCCCTTAGAGGTGGCACTGGTATATCGACTAATTTGTTGGCAGTGGTTTTAGTTGCACCATTTGCACCATTGACTAAGTTTTGTTGTTGTTCCAAACTCTGTAAACGTTCCTTAATGCTGCTTATATCGCCCGACAGACGCTTCAGTTCTTTCTTCGGTTGTTCGGTGAAAGTTTCTGTGGTCTCCTGGATCTTAAAACGATCCCTCAGTGTTACTCGTGGAACGCCAGCGTTATTAATACTCACGCCCGCCAGCTGAGACTTTGAATCGCTATTCTGTGTTTCATGCGATTCGAAGATTTCTTTTCGCTTGGAAATATCAATCTTTGGTACCACTACCTTATTCTTTTCCACGCACTCTTCGCTGGGTGATTGCACTTCGAAACCCATTAGACGGTCTTCAATCTTACTGCCACGCCTTGGAGGATATGCGGTCTCTTTGATGAGTGGCCTTTCAGGTGTCGATTCTTTAGAGTTGTGTTGTTGGCTGCTGGCGAGTTTATTGAGAGCCGCTGAGGTGAGACCAGAGGCGGCACGTGATACTCTTTGCTTGTAGTCTTGTATGGCACCTTCGTAAGTGTATTCACATGGATCGGGTGAACTAGCTGGTGCTGTACTCGAAGACGTTTCGTAGCCAGGTGACGATATATATTCTCGTGTTGTGCTTTCTGTGGTGGCTGGTTTATTGTGAGTGCCGTTGGTTATGGCCTTGTCCAGTTCAGCAGCGTTGTCGCTCTGCAACAGAGAAAGAGAGAGAGAGAGAGACAAATTAATTTTGAATTTAATACAAAAAGAACTGAGAACTGAATATTTCAGTGTGATTGTGCAAGGCGTTGGAGAATGGAAATTTTGGCATTTTTGCAACAGATTAAAATAAACTTATACTAATTTAAATTTTTTTCAAATCGATTTTTTTTTTGCATATTTCGATACATTACAGGCACATCTATCGAAATATGCAAAAACTAGAATTAAAAAAAATTAAATGAGTTAGGGCCTTTCTTTCTTACCTTAAACAATGTATGTATGTATGTACTTACATCCATATGCGCTGTTTATTTATTTTTTAATATTTAGCATCAAACTTGAGAAAATACAGAAGCTTTTTTAAAAAATTTCTTAAAAACTATGATTTCAAATATTTATCACTCTTGACTAAATTTAAAAAGTGTCTCAACAAAAATTTCGTTTCGTTCGATTTCAGTAGAATGCGGTTTTTCGTTCGTTTTTTTTTGTTTTTATTTCAAATATTTTTAACAAGACTTATTAACTGAACAATTCAAATAAGACTAACAGAGAATCGAAGGAAACATCATTTCAGTAACGAAATCTTGTGTACATATTTTTATTTTTATATTTTATTTGTATAACAGCGGAACAATAATATTTAAGGAGAGTAACCAGAATTAATGTGAAATCATGGCAGATATAAAAAGAAACAACACAAAAAATATGAAAACAAATAATATTTAAATAAAAACGATGACCGCAAAAATATAATTTTTTTTCACACAATATTTTATTTGTATTTTTTTTTTCTGTTTAAATTTTGCAAAAAAAAAATAAAACACAAATTATTTTACATATTGATGACTTTTATTTCGAATAAAAGTTAATGGTGATGATAATGATGAAGGAGATAATATTGTTGTTGTGAAGTCTTAATAATTGAAATAGATAGATACAAATGTATGCACATGTATTTAACAAATTAAAAATATAATTACGAAAACAAATCGCCAGAGTTTCCCAAACTTTAAGTAATTTTTTTTAATTTAAAATCTCCAGATAGAAAAAATTCAAATAGAAATAAAAGGCAAGTAAAAATGCACGTCTGCCTTTTCTTAGTACGAAACACGTTTACCTCGCCATATATTCAATAACTAAAAACTCTTTTTCTTTCATATTAGAATAATTAAAGAATATTTTATTTTATTTTCTTTAAATTTTATTAGTTAGTATTTTTTCACAAATTAACCACGACTTGAAATGGAAGATGATTTAGTTGAATTTTTTTATACACACGAGTACATTTTCAGACAAGTTACCAATTTCATGTTCTTTTCAACGCAAACTATTTGGAAAGTATTTAAATATATTTAGGAAATAAATAGATCGAAAGGAATACTATAAAATTAACCTTTGAAAAAGTTGCCTTTTAAAATAGTAAAATATAAAAACGATATTAAAAAGCACCTCTTAAGAAAACTGCATTGCATTTGTCACAATAATTCCTTCTGTTGATAAAAAGCTACCTTTTGCAAGAAGCATTCTTTAAAAAGTATTTTTTGACAATAACTGAATAAAGCAATAGATTTTGACAAAAAAAAATTAAAATATATATATACGTATGTATGTATAAGTACACAAAAAAGTACGTTTAAAAAATGTCTTTTGAAGAAGTACCTATGAAAAAAAGTACGTTTTAAAAAAAGTACGTTTTAAAAAAAGTACATTTAAAAAAAAAACTTTTGAAGAAAGTACCTTTTAAAAAAATAACCTTTCGAAAGGAGCACTTTTTGGAAAAAATGCATCATGAAAAAGTACCTTTTGAAAAAGTACTTTTGGAAATAATAGTTTTTATAAAAAGTACCTTTTAAAAATATTCTTTATAAAGAAGTAACTTTTGAAAAAATTTGATTTTGGAAAAAGTATCTTATGTAAAAATTTATTTTGAAAAAAAGCTTTTTAAGAATATACGGTTTGGAAAAAGTATCTTTTGTAAAAAAATTATTAAAAATAGTACCTTTTGAAAAAATTACCTTTCGAAAAAAAGTACCTTTTAAAAAAAAATATTTTTAGAAAAAATACTTACTTACTTTTTTCAAAAGGTACTTTAGAAAAAGTACCTTTTGAAAAAAAGCCTTGTGAAAAATTAGCTCTTGAAAAAAGTACTCTTGGAAAAAAGTACCTTTTGACGAAAGCACTTTATAAAATCAGGATCACGGGATTCCTGGAAGGCCCCGCAACACATGGATAAGAATGATGAAAAATTAATGCAAATCTCGTAACCTGACCTGGAATCAAACAAAGAGTCTAGCTAATGATCGAGTACGGTGGAGGGAATTTGTCGACGCCTTGTGTTCTTCGTAAGATTTTATATAATTTGCAAAATTTCTGTAAATTTTATGAATAAAGGAATTTATATACTTTACCTTTTGAAAAACCTTTTGAAAAATGTACCTTTCGAAAAGTTCAATTTTGAGTATTTTTTTTTAAATTTGGGAAAATATATCTATTGCAAGTGAAGTAGATTATGAAAAAATTATGTTACAAAACCCTCTCATGCAACAAAATACCATTTCGCTCATTTACTTCAATAGTGTCAGAACTAAAAAAAAACTAGTTTTGCAGAAAACGACTGTAAAGTTTTAAATTTGCAAAGAACTCAATGCAGAACATGAACAAATAATCTTCTCTCAGGAAGTGGTAGGTAGTAGAGGTTGAAAACTATCGGCCAAGAAACGCCGATCAGTGATATACATATCGCACTTGTTCCTCAAAAGCGTAACAACTCAAAATTCATGAATTTTCAGTAGAGGCCAAAAACTGTTTCTGTTGATTTTAACGATATAGGTATTACAGCAAAAAATTATGTCATTGTAAGAAAATACCATTAAAAAAGAATATAACGTTTTGTTTCTTTTTATTGCTTACAACACTTCCAAAAAACTACTTTTTTTTTTTTTCTTTTTTTTTTTTTTTTTTGAGTTGTTATTTTTTTTCTGAAATTTTTTTGTATAACTAGTGGTGTTATTAAGAGTTGACCCAGTTTAACTGAAAATTCATTATGGATTACATAAACAGATAACAGTCTCAAACAACAACAAATCGAAATGTCGCTCTTTGTATGAAAAATCTTTGATCTGTTTTGCTCAAGCACTTGCAAACAACTAAAAATGTCTTCCTTTAATTGAGACTAAAGTAGTTATTCTAAAAACACAAACAGAGTCATAACGGTTTTTTTCACGGAAAAGAAGACAAATCAAAGGGAGATTTTTACAGTGGGTCGATATGACCTCTGTTGTTAGGTTTTTTGCAAAAAGTGAAAATTTTAAAATTTTGAGTTGTTACGCTTTTGAGGAACAAATGCGCTATGTCTTGTGAAGGGTATATAAGATTCGGCGCAGCCTTGTTTCTGATTTATTTATATTAAGGATATTTTATGGGAAGTTACACACCCCATAACAAAAAATAATTATTTGTGCAGGAGAGCATAAATATGAAGTTATTTAAGAACCTCTTGCTAGTTAGAATATAAACAAATGAATTAATGGTTCATACTTTTAGTCATTTAGAACACATGGCACAAAGATGAACACATCAAAAATACCCGGTTGGCCAACTTGTCGCAGATTAAAAGCAAAACTACTGAACTGGTCAAGCATCCAACAAGTTGGAGTACAATGTTCATAAGCTAATCTTGCAATGTTTAATTTACAATTGTGTAAAATTTCATTAATGAAAATTTATAGAAAAAGGGACAGATGAGCGAAAGTGTCACTTTTGTTGTTCGAAAATATACTCCACTGAGCTTGCAAGATGGTTTAAAGACATGGCCAACTGGGTATTTCTATACATATCTACATAGATACATTTGTATATAAATTTAAAAATAATTCGCAAAAAAACGAAATAAATTTTCAAAACACTTTCAATACAAAATTAAACAGTCATCTCATCTCCGTACACAGAGGAAAGAAACCATGGAATGGGAGAGCGGAGGGCCAGCTGCGACTAAAAAAAAACTAAGACAACAACAACACAAACAATAAGAATAAAATAGAAAATAACAATAAATGAAATTTATTGAAGCGTTTCATATTAGTGACTTTTTTCTCCTTCGCCCAGTTTATTTTTGGTTTACTTGCAGCATTTAAATGACGTATAAAGTTATTTTTTGTTTGCGAAAAATAAACCATAGAAACATAGAACTTTTGTATTAAATCATACAAACAATTAAGTGTAGTACGTAAGTATGTATGTATATTTAAAACACTTAGGCACATACTCGTACATAAGATGATTAATATAGAATTGAATTTTAATCTTAATTTATTGCGTTATTTGATTGATAATCAGACATGTCATGGCAGGCTGTCATTGTTTTATAATGCAAGCGGTTTTATTTTAATTTTTTTAAGACAATACTCGTATGCCTTGCAGCTGTTTTTTTTTTAATTTGTTTTGTTGACCATAATGATTTGATTTTGTTGACACTTGCTGTGTGTCAAACAAAAAGGAAAAATGAAACGGAAATTGTGATGCCTGAGAAGTGTAAATAATTTGTTTGAACGATTTTTGCAGGTTTTTAAAAACGATAACAAAATGATATATTAATAATTATTTATGTACGTAAATATGTATGTAAGTATGTATGTTTGTAGGTATGTATATCGTATAACGTCTATACTCGCACGATTATCTTAAAGCTGCTTAAAAGCGGCAGAGTAAACAAGAAATTCACTGTTTTAAAACATTTAGAGTTAATTAGTACAGCACATCAAGGCAAGCGAAGAGACAGTGGCTCAAGAGAAGTAATGTAACAAAACAAAATTGGTAACAAGCCGTGGTATAATCATTAACAATGATGTGCAAATATTTATGTTATGATCCCACTTATCCTGCATTTAGACCAGCAAGCACTTGCACGTAAGTTCGAAAAAAAGTGTGCTAGTAAAAAAGTTTAAAGTTAGTAAAGAGTTTTTCGCAGCAACCAAACAAGTAGAATATCATAAAATCAAAAAAAAATCTAATATGAACCGAGTTATGAAGTAACACCCAAAAAAAAAATCGACACGAATTGACAACCTGGGGGGTTACTCTCTAATGCGATGCGAAAGAAAAATGCTACGAAATCGAACAATTGGTACCCTCTAATGCGTTTGCGCATTTGGTTTTCGCATCTATTTTTCTTTTCTTTCGCAAGCCTGGTATCATGCGAAAGCGTCTGTCAAAGTCGTCCGATTATCGCAAATAGCTTGCGATAGGTAAATATCAAACGCAAAGGGAGAAAAATATATGATACCTATATGGTTGAAAAAATATTTATATTTGATATCGAAATTATTTTTAAAGAAAAAAATTACATTACATTTTGTGATCACATGCGAAAGGATTTTCGAAAGTAATAGAGAGTACCAAATTGGCATCTTATCGCATTTAGCTTTCGCATCGTAAGTGCTTTCGCATCGCAATAGAGAGTAAGCCCCTGATCCTTTCTTTGAAGTCGGTTAAAGAGGGTGTCATTTTGACTTTCTGTTAGCTTCAAAAATTTGATAATATTTTTTTTATTAAGAGATCTAACACTCAGACAATTAATATGCCTACCATGGGCCAACAAAAACTATAAGAGAAAACATGAAAATAACAGTGATTTCAAATTATTTGCATTTCGCATATTTACAGTTAAGGAAATAATTATAGAAACACTTTAGTTACTTCGCTTCAAATTAAAAAAGTTGAAATCCAGGCACATAGAATTTTATTGCTTTTATGCAAAAAATGTTAACATATTTTTCCTTGAGGAGATCTGTTCGAAATTTCGAAACTGACTGCGTATTTTCGATATATATGTATGTATGTAATTTAATAAAAATCATTTTTGAACACAATTAACATAACTAGTAAAAAAAATTTTAATTTTTTGTATTTTTTAATTACTTTTTAAAATTTTTTTTTAATTTTTTCGAAATTTCAAAACTTTTAAATGAACAAAAATTTACTTTAAAGTTATTAAAATTGTATATTTATCTGATAAAATGCTAAAATATTAATTTAAATTTTCCAAAAAATTTTTCATGTTCGAATTTTCGAAATAAATTATTAAATTATTTGTTTAAGCTTATTCGAAATTTTGAAACCCACTGACTGCAAGTTTTCGAAATTTCTAAAGATAATTTTATTTATAGCACAATTAACATGCATACATATATACATACGAGTACTATGCATATACATATGTATGTATGCTCATAAATGCTACTATATCAAAATATTATTTTTTGGGGCTTATTCGAAATTTCGAAACTGGCAGCATATTTTCAAAATATATGTATACGTATGTATATGTATATTAAATGTATTTTTGAGTTCATTTAACATCAGCATTATATAGCAAAATGCTTAAACATAAAACTATTGGTTTTCAACCATATTCGAAATTTCGAATATTTGTAATTTTTTAAAAATTTTTTATATAATGTAAACTACTTCAAGGCTCACTAAAATTTTATACTTTGTTTTATACGAATTTGTTTTCCAATATTATTTCTTGGCACATGTTCGAAATATCGAAACTTTCGAATTTTCGAAATAGTGTATTTATGTACATATTCAAAACTCTGAGAATTTTACTTTTTATACAAAAATGATAGCATATCACTTCTTGAACTATATTCGAAATTTCGAAACAGACTGAAAGTTACCTTAATGCAGAAACGCCCCAACTCGTTATATTTTCATATCGATTTTTTTTAATATACCTAAGTATCAAACCAAAAAAGTTTGCCTTAAGTAGAACAAAAAATAAGCAAATTAAGGAACATGTGCATAGTTAATAAAGAACAAACGACAATGGCAAGACTGTTGTAAATTTAGAGATGGTAAAAATGAGCTTTCATTACAAAAAAGCTTTCAGCAAATTGTAATACGATGAATCAAAACAATTCACATATTCCATTTGCAATAATGGCTGAGTATATAAAGCAGAAATCTACATCAACTGACACTACACACAGTGGACCAAACACAAAAGAACGCTGATGATGAAGGTTTAGTGGCCTTCGAAAACAGCTAGTTGTTCCGTTCAACTTTGTGTTTGTCAGAATATTTACAACTAACTTTGGTGTTATTAGTTCATTAATAATTATCACATATAATTTGGCTTACAAAGCGATACGAACTTTAGCCTGATCAAATCATAAATAGAGATTTTTTTTTTTAATTTTTCATTAATGTTTCAAAAAAAGAGTTTCTAATCTATCAAAATATGAAAAAAACTTGATTGAAAAAAAAAATAATGAGTTAGGGCGTTTCTATATTAAGGTAAAGATATACATGTATATGTGTTACTTTCTTTAGGAAAGGGATAGTGCAGAGAGCACATATGCTGAAGTAATAATTATTAAGCTTAACTCGTTTTACAACTCTGCTATTGTGGGTTTTTTTCATTTTTAAAGCATCGTTGCAGCGCCTCTAGTGTTAAATAGGCATATTACTTAAAGCTCTGTAGTTATTTTATTAGTTGTTTTACTTCGCCCACGATTCATCGCTACATATAAAGGCGAAGGAGGGCATTAGCATGAACACTAATGCATATCATGACTGGGTATGGGCAAGAATTGAGCTTGGCTTTTTCAAGATCGTTATTTGCGTTGTAGTCCACGCTAACTAACTACTTCAGCCTACAATGGGGTAGTATCCCAAATATAACATATATAGAATTTGACATCCAATTAAAAAATCATCAAGGACAAAATTGAAGATGTATCCAAAGTCGTAACAATGGAACACAATAGCTTTCAATCGGGCTTAAAAGGGCGAATGGACTGCAGTTTTAGAATCGTCATTTTGTGACTGACAAAATGTTTTTTATAATAATAATAATGATATTTTATTTTATTTATAAAAGTTTTAATTTTTATTATCATTAACTGACAAAATCGTAGCTGTATCCAGTACCCGGTTTCTGTAACTTGTGGGAAGTTTTCGCATCGAAAAAAATTAATTAATTATAATTGTTTATCCTATTTTTTACAGGGTTACTCATATAAAAACTTAAATAAATTTAAAAAAAAAATCAAAAAATCGAGTTTTTTTCTTACTCATACTGTGATAACAATTTTTTCGACTCGAAAAGTTCTCGCATTCATTAGAAAAACGGCCTTAAAATGATGACGTAATATGAAAATTGAATGGAAAACAAATTGTTCAGTTTCAGAATCGTGATTGTCTTTCCTTCAAAGGGGCATAAAAATAAATAAAAAATTTTCAGCAACATTGATTATTTCGCGTGAAAAATTTGACATGTACTAAATGCAGCCCAACTTGCGGTTTTTTATAAATTTCTCGCTTTTGTTGCTTGAAAGTATGCAACATTGTCAAAATTCCGTGCGAAAAAAGTACTCCTCATGTTATTTCGCAGCGAAACTAAAATGATGCCAGAGTAATTTTGCATGGAATAACATGCTGCCAGATAGATTTTACGTGTTTTTCGCAATAAGAACAAAGTACTACTTTTGCAAATTTATTTCGCAAATATTTCATACCAAATACTTTTACATGTAGTTTGACAGCATTTCGCACGAAATTGTGAACAGAATACCATGCTTAAGATTCGAAACGGTCCACTTTGGAAAAAATAAATTTTAAGTATTCTAAATTTACAACTTGCCCCACTGTATCTCCTTTGGATCATCATAAACAATCCATTTTCACTATAGCATGTCAATTCCACTTGAAAAATCACACATTAAGTACGATAAAGAAATATAGACTACTAGAGTAGTTAAAAACTGATTTTTATTTTTCAGTTAAAGCCATTCATTCATATTCAATATTTTTGCAACTAATTGTTAATGCAACGATATCTATAGAGCTTCATTAATGCAAAAAAAAAAAACACAACACAAAACTGACTTTAGCCTATTAACGAGCAAAAAATTAACAAAAATATGAAAAAATATTAAACGCTTTCTTTTCTTTTTAGAAACACTAGAAAGAAAAGCTCAAAAGTGAACTTCAGGTTAACAAACATTGCAGGCAAATTTTGAAATAAGCAACGCAACTGCTATTTGTTATTTGAATTTAAAGCAAGAGTGTTAGAGCAAATGATCTATGTGCATATGTTTGGATATTTAAACAGAAGTGATATTTCTTTTGCTAATTGCCAGCAGCATCTGCTTTTTTCCTCTCCTTTTTTCTTATTATTATCTGGCTGCTTGTATCAAGTAACGCTAAATACAATGACCCAGTTCTAGAAATGGCAAATACATACATAAGAGTAAGTAGAAATAAAAAACTATATATATTTCTTTCTTTTTTTCCATTACTAGTAACAACTTTCAAAATTAATAAAGTCTAATTCTTACTGTTGGTTAATTATTTTGCATGTGCTTCTTTGGTAATCTGTTGTGCTTGTTAAAATTTAGATCATTTTGAAAATGCTCAAAGTTAATTAATAAAGCAAAAGTTTAAATGAAATGCGTTGGAAAGGAAGCCTGCATGTGCAATATGTACGAGTATGTATATCAAATAAATACTTACCATAACGCTATTGTTATCATAATCTTCGGATAAGCTGCTTTTACCGCTGGCACTACTGGTGCCAATGCCTAAATCGCTTAAATCATTTGCTTCATCTTCTGCATAAACCGCTAGAGAAGCCAATTTATTAAGGCCTCGGCCACCAGAGCGTTCACCTCTAGAAGAAAATAAACAACCACAAAAAATAATAATAAGAGAAAACATGAAAATAACAGTGAAAAACAAGATTGCGCATTCAGCCGTACAAAAATATTTTCTACTGCGAATCTACGTCATCACAGAATACACACGTGTGTTTGTTGTAAAAAGTGTGTGTGAGAGAGAGGGAGAGCACATTCCACACACAAGTTTACAACAAAATTCTATGTTTACGTCACAACAGAAAATAAAATAACGGATTCATACATTCCACATACGGTTAAGGAAATAATTACAAAAACAATTTTACTCCCTTCAAACTAAAAATTTTTGAGTCTGGCGGCAGTTTTCATGTCGGCGCCTCTATTTTAAACTTTGCGGCGCGGGAGTTTAGTTGTTTTGATTTAATAAGTAAAACAAAAACCACAGCTGCTCTATTCTGAATTAGTGTAAGAAATTTCAATTTTATATGATTTGTTTTTGTGTATACGAGTATGCAGAGCGTAGCATATATTCCAGGCTTTCTAAATCTGTAATATTTGTACCAGTAGTTTGTAACCTGCAATATCCTTGTTGATGAGCCACAAAGCCCCAAAGTGAGCAACCTCGGGCTAATGAAAAACTCAAACCGTTGCCAGGCTGATGTTTTTGCTATTTGCTATTTTTCTGTCCAAGAGCTAAAAAGTTTGCTGCATTTATGGGTTTCCGCTTACAATTGAGGAAATATTAAAAAAAAATTTAAATTTGGGCTTTTTTACCAATCTTGGTTCACTGTTCTGCTAATGGAGTTAAATCTTGTTCGATTTATTATGGGTTAAGAACAAAATTTGTAACATTCAGAAAAAAAAGTTGGCATCAAAAGCACAATTTAGTCAAAAATTGTACTCAATTTAAATTAAATTTTTGAAAAAAAGTCGATTTTTCGCGGTCTTTTTTTTTTTTTGGAAGAAAAAGGTCGGTTAATTATTTCGCTATTATTTAAAAATGTTGCAAAAATACCAACCCCATATTTTTATTTATTCAAAAAGTTATAAATACTATAAGAAATATAACAAACAAAATTTTTGTTCAAAATTTTCGTTATTCAAGGAGCCATATCGTTTCGAAATAGACCAATTTTTTCTCAACTTCTACGGCTGGAACCAGAAAATTTATCATGCCAACTTAAGTCATGATATGTTATTAAATATATCCAAAAATATAAGAAAAATACTGAAAAAAATCGCATTTTTGGAATTTTACGAAATTTTTTTTGGGAATTGCTGTGAACTCAAAAGCAAATTATGTATATTTGTTTATACTTTTTCCCCCATATTCATAAAAAATAAAATGAATTTGAAATCCATGTTAGGACAATTTTGTATAAAAAATTTTAACGAAAATACATATCAAATTCATTTTAAATTTTATGAATATGGGTTTTTGTGTATTAATTGCATAATTTTTCGCCTAAAGGCTGGTACTCTGTTCGAAGTTGTGGAAAATTTTCAGCAACATTGATTATTTCACGTAAAAAATTTGACATGTAAATGTAGTCCAACTTGAGGTTTTATTTTATAAATTTCTCGATTTTATTGCTTGAAAGTATGCAACATTGTCGAAATTCCGTGCGATAACGTTACTGCTCATGTTGTTTCGCAGCGAAACTAAAATGATGCCAGATTCACTCTGCATGGAAAAACATGCTGCCAGATAGATGTTACGTGTTTCTCGCAATAAGATCAGAGTACTACTTTTGCAAATTTAATTCGCAAATATTTCATACCAAATACTTTTACATGTGGTTTGACAGCATTTCGCACGAAATTGGGAACAGAGAACCAGGCCTAACAGCAAATTTTCAGCCGAAAATATTGATAAATGCGAATTTTATAGACACTGACTCCGAAAAAGGCCCTCTTTAGAAGGTTTTGTTTTTATAATTATTTCCACCACTTTCACTAGTTTAGAACTTTTCATTGCAACAAATGAAAGGAAAATAAAATATGGCAACAACAATAACAACAATAATAACAACGACTTACCTCTCTTCAATCATTTCGGAAAATGTTTTCGATTTTCTACGCGTACGGTCATGTTCTTCCAATTCCAATTTCTTCACCTCCACCACACGATCAATAATATGTTCGACACGTTTTCTACGTGATGACTTCCAATTATCCAGATTCTTTTGTATTTTAAAATTGTGTGTAAACGATAACCATCAATTACAATATCATTACAATGAAGAAAAAAATTCAATTATTTTGTAAGCAAAATATAATAAAGTTGTACAAGTTTTGGGGTTGGGTTGAACATTCCATTTCGTTGATTATTATTTGTTTATTTATGAAAAGAGAAAGAATTAAAAGAAAAGAATTTTATTAATGATAAATTTAAGCCAGAGAAAGTTTTTTATTTGGGTTTTCAGTCAGTCATTGCTATTTAATTATGAGCTTTTTTTGTCTTCTTTTTTTTTATTATTACGAGTATTATTATTTGTGTTGTTCGAAAATAAAGGCCGCCTAATTGGCTTTTGAACGAGAAAATCGTGCGTACAAGTGCCAACCGATGTGTTTGAAATAATTAATTAATTGCTAAGGTAATAAAAGTTTTACTTAAGCAAATTTAAATATTCTCACATTAATATGACACCAATTTAAAACTTATTTTTTTAATTGTTATTTTAAGTTATACAGAGATTCTTAGAGAATCATTAAAAATTTCAGCATTTAATTAATGACTGAGACTGCCGGGGCTTTAATTATTCCCTCAGTTTCTCAAGACTGTCTGGGATCTACTGGCTTGAGTCTTGAGGATCGTTGTAGCATGATCTTGTTATCTCAGCGTATTTGGCAGTCTTGTTTTTTTCAAATTCCAATAAATAATAATTTTACTTGTTCAATTTCACAGTCGTACGTGAATATGTTGAAAATATGCGCAGCGCAGAGCGGGAATACAAATGCGTTTGATTATTTAATCTTTATTTTTCTTTTGATTTTTTATGATGAGAAAATTGTTTTGAAATGAGTTGAAAGTAAAGTGAGAAAAAAAACATAAAAAAAATATTTTTTAAATTTATTTAGCAAACAATTGCATAAGCTTGTTTCACTTATGTATTTATTTATTTTTTTCATTTGGATTAAGATTTTGGTGTTAAAGAAATTGATGGTATACAAGTCAGTTTTACAATTACGAGGTTGAATTGTACAATTTATTGGACATGTTTGGAATTTAAAATTTTATAAATAAAATAAAATTATTTGTTATGTGTTCAATACAATGAAGAAAACTTATTAGCCAAAATTTATGTCATTAAAAACAGTGGGCGGGGCGGTACGTTGCCCAATGCATATACATATGTATGTACATCAGGCTTATGGCTTATGGTTAATTTTGATTTCCACCCTAAATATGGGTTTTTTATGTCAATCACGCTCAATAAACCCAGTGGACTAGCTTTGCCCCAACTTAGCATTTTCTTAGGGAAAAGTTTTTCCATCACAAGTGAATTATAAAAGATTTTCCAACTTATTAGCAAAAGTTTAACATATTATTAGCAACAGTTTTAGCAACTCGCAAGTTAAATTAAGCAGTTTATTTACAAAAAAAAGTTAGCAGCTTAGCACACTATTACCAAGAATTTTTATCGATTCTCAAGTTAAAGTAATCAGTTTATTTTGAAAAAATAGCAACTTGTTAGAAAAATTTAACTTATATAAAAGATTTTGCAACTTATTAGCAAAAGTTTAGCATATTATTAACAAAGCTTCAAGCACCTCACAAGTTTAATTAAGCAGTTTGTTTAAAAACTTAATTACGTTAGCACACTATTAGCAATAATTTTAGCAGTTCGGAACTTAAAGTAATCAGTTTATTTTGAAAAAATTGCAGCATATTAGACAAATTTGAACTATAAAAGATTTTGCAACTTATTAGCAAAAGTTTAGCATATCATTAGCAACAGTTTTAGCAACTTGCAAGTTAAATAAAGCAGTTTGTTTACAGAAAACTTAGCTTAGCACATTATTAGCATACATTTTAGCAACGCACAAGTCAAAGTAAGCAGTTTATTTTGTAAAAAAAAGTAGCAGCTTGTTAGACAAATTTAAAATATAAAAGATTTTGCAACTTATTAGCAAAATTTTAGCATATCATTAGCAACAGTTTTAACTTAGCACATTATTAGCATAAATTTTAGCAACGCGCAAGTTAAAGTAAACAATTTATTTTGTAAAAGATAGCAGCTTGTTGGAAAAATTTTGCAGATAGTCAGTTATGTTCCTAACTAACAAAATTTTTGCTGCTCAATAGTACAATTTCAGCAGCTAAAGATTAGCCAAATTGTAGCAGTCTTTTAGAAAAAGTTTAGCAGTTTACTAGAATAATTTTAGGAGCCTGTAAGTATAATTTCAGAAATTTGTTGGTATAATTAGCATGTTAACAAAATTTAGCACTTTATTGGCAAATTTTTAGCAGCTTGTTAGCAAAATTCAATAGGTCACTAAAAAACAAATAAATTTTGTCATCAGGTTCTTAACAAAAGCTTAGCAGTTCACCAGCACGCTTTTAAAGCCTGAATAGTTGCAATATCTATGTAAACACATTAATTCACACTAAAAATGAGGTTCAGAAATTACATTTAAATGCTGCCAAGCAAATTTGTTAGTAAAATTTACCAATTTTTAGCAAGTTCTTAGCAGCTTATTAGCAAAATTCTAACAAGTAGTTTAAAATTATTCAAACACTTGCTACTAAAAGCTTAACTATATTTTACCATGTGCAAGACTGTGCAAGCAAAATAATCCAAGTTGATAAATTTTTTTTAACAAAAATTTAGCAAACTCACTTTCACAAATTCAGTCAGTTTTAAGGATTTTATTAGTAAAATTTTATTAGTGCTCAAGAAATTTTAAGAATCTTGTAGCCAAAAATTTAGCAATATTTCGTTAGATTTTTATTAAAATTTAGCAGCTCATTAACAATTGTATTTTTATTTGTAATGCATTACTAGTCGTTATAATATTTTAATTTTAAAAGTTTGTTACCAAAAGTTTAATATATTGTGCAAAAAATTTTAGAAGATTGAAAGTGAAATTAATTAATTCAATTCAAATGACAAGAGTGCTTTCTCATCTTCATGTTAGTTTTTTCTTATACACAAAGGTGCTAAAAATTTATTTTTGGTAATATACTCCTAATTTCACCCTAATACATTGCCTAGCAAAATTTAGCAGCTCTCAAGCAAGACCTTTGCAGTTTAGTAGCAAAATTTTTGCATTTTAATAACGAAATTTGTATGCCTAGTTAGCAAAATTTTAGCAGCTTTAACATCTTGCTAGCAAAATTTAAAAAAAAATCATTAGGAAAAGTTTAGAAGCTCACTAGCGAACCCTTTACATCTCATTTTTGCATTTCGTTCCGCAGTTTAAGTTTAGCAGATTGTTAGCAAGGTTTTAGATTTTACAGGCTGCTAGCTTCATGAAAAACCTGTTAACGTGGGTCTTGATGGGTGCCGTTGTGCTATTAGCTTGTTAGCAAAGTTTAGCAACTTATTAGCACATGTTTAGCAATTTATTAGAACATTATTACACGCTTGCTATACAATGGTCTGCCTTATTACCAATTAGTAAATGGTTATTTAGCTTTCATCAAGGGTGTTTTGCCATATTTATGCTAATTTGATGTATACACTAATGCTAATTTTTAAAAGTTCAGGAAAAAAAGTTAAGCAGCTCACTAGCAAGACTTTTGGAGTTCAGTAGCAAATCTTTTTCAATTCCTTACAAAAACTCGTACACCTAATTAGGAAAATTTTAGTAGTTTTAAGATCCTTAACATCTTGCTAGCAAAATTTAAAAAAAAATCATCAAAAAAGTATAGCAGCTCACTAGCAAAATGTTTGCAGTTCCCCAGCCTGTTAACCCAAAGTTTTGCAATTTTTTACAGTTTATTAAGTTAAAGAGCTTGTTAGCAAATTTTAGCAACTTATTAGCACACGTTTAGCAATTTCTTAGCCCAATATTACACACTTGCTATACAATTGTCTATCTTATTGGCAATTACCAAATTGTTATTTAGCTTTCAACCAGAGTGTTTTGCTAGATAAATGCTAATTTCATGTTACACACTAATGCTAATTTGTATATGATGTATCACTAACTTTTTCTTTCACTGTAGCAATGTGATTTATTTAGATTTAGATAACGACTTCACTGCTATTTCGTTAGCAATTGATTACGTGAGTCTTAAAAAATTTTGTGTAAATTTGTCACGAATCTGTAACGGTGTCATTTGTATTACTTCTTCTGCATTTTTTCTGTTTATTTTACTTTTTTTTTGCCTCTAATAAAAATGAACTACTGCTCCAGTAGCATTTTGTGTGTGATGTTTTTTTTTGCACTCGCTATGAATTAAATTTAAAGGTTTATTTATGTATTTATGGATTTTATTTTCATTTCATTTGTTTTAAATTCAATTTTATTTATGCAACTTTATATATACATATATATTTTTTTGCTTTATTTCATGATTATTTCATGTGAAACTTGCAAGAAAAAAAATTATAAATTACAAAAAAAAAACTGCATTAATTTTGCACGTTCAATAGTGCAATTGGTATGTGCTCTTCTAAAATTAACAAAAGTTTTCTTTTTTGGTTATCATACAGTGGTATTATAACAATTTTAAGATCATGCAATGATTAATAGATGAGCAAGTGAAATTGTTTATAGAGCGGTTTACATCAATTGAAATGTTTTTAGGTACAAAAAACTAAAAAATAAAAGTAAATCTTATGAATTACCACACTAATTACACAGAAAATAGATGAACAATAAATGCACTTAAGGCCTTGTTACTGTCAAAAAGCAGACAAACCAATCTGGTGAAATACATACATACGACTACATACTATTGTGCATACCCGCCAAAAAGGCTCCTTTCACCTTTGGTGCACGGAACCCTAGAAATGAAATATTTCACTTATTTTAGAACAAAAATTTACTTTGGAGCTTCATGAGGTCACGCTCACATAAAATATGTATTCTGTAAAAGTAAAGTAGATTTGCAATTATAACTTCTTTGTGGTCCTTCGAACCTGATATTACTTGCTGTCATCGGCAGCGCTGAAACTAGATCAGATAATTTTTATCGTACAAGATGCCGCAGTTACTGGATTTACTTCTTTCTTGACTTCAATATATTTTCTCAGCTGCCAAAATGTACAATAAATTGCAAAGTGCGGCAATACGGTCAACTATTCTGTAAGAAAAGTGTGCTGTGGCACAGTCAACTTATTATTTTGTAAGAAGTTTGACTTTGTGTTATTACTTTTCTAATATTATCCGTTTTTTTTTTGTATTTATTTTATGTGTACGAGTATTTGAGCATAAAATAGTTATTTATTTCATTATAAAAGTTTTGCTATTTTTTCAAGTTTTCTTAGACAATATTTTTTTTTAATTTTTTTCTTTGTTTCGCTATAAATTGTCGATTGACTGCGAGTAGAGTGTGGGAAAGGAAGTTGTTTGTGTGGTTTATTGCCAATATTGGTTTATTTAATTGAATTTTTTTTTGTTATAAGAAAAAACCAAACTCTATTTTTTGTAATTTTGTTATGGCATTAATTTTTTTTCTCTCCTATTAAATATTCACTCTTTAACACAGTGTTACGACAGTTTGTGGTAAACAATGCCATTAATTAGTATTTAAGCCTTAATTTATTTCTTCTTCTGGGGGAATTTTAATCGTTTATTTTAGCAGTTCACGATTTAAAGAATGAAATTTGTTAGTGTACGACGGACGCTTTCAGCTTTTTTAAATGTCTGGTTGTGAATTTATACATTTTTTTGATGTACGTGTCTAAAATTCATGGCACAAAATAAAGCGGCGAGAAGCCTACAAATAGCAAACAATAGGAATTAATTAAATATTACTAAATGGAAATTATTTATTAACAGTTACGTTTATTGATTTTGCATATGAACTCAAATAAATTTTAATGCCAAACGAATTTATTGGCCCACTTTAGACCTTAAACTTATTGGTAGACTGACTGATTGGGACAATTGGACACAGAATATTTACGAGTACAAAATGAAAGCTTTAAAGTAACTTCAGAGTTTCTTAAATTGAAATTATTAATATGTAATTTCAAAGAAATTGAATTTTTTTTAAATTCTTAATACTCTTAATTCTCCATATATGTATTGTACTTACATTTTGCCAATCTTCTGGCTCCTCTTTGCGTATCTCTTTTATTTTTTTCACTTCTTCCGCTTTCTTAAGTTGTTCTTGTGCTGTTTGATACAAATTACAAGGTTTGATTTGTACGAATTGCATGGGATTATAAGGTGGGGGTGGTGGGGTTGGCCGTGTAACTCTAGCTTTTGTCACATACGCTGTGGGATCAGGAGATGTAATCGACTGCAATTAAAAAAAAAAATGCACACACATACATTTTGATTAATACAATATTTTCTTTAGTTTGATTAAGTTGATAATTTTTATATATATTTATGGGAAATTTAAAAATTAAACATGTACCCACAAAGGCACCTTTCGCGACATTTGTTGTTCTTAATGATAACACAATAAATGAAAATCAATAATATTTTATTTCATCGTAAGTAAATTATATTCATTCGTTGGCGAGCAAATTCCAATATAATATTTAAAATAAATATACATATGTATGTATATATACATATGTACATATGTACATATAACAAGTGTTTTATTTGTCACCTCGACCTGACCGACAATAACTGAGCAGCGAGTATGCAGTAGAGCCACCTGGACAGACACACAGCAAAAATTAAAAAAAATGCACTAACTCTCCTGTTGTCAACAGCCGTAAATATGAGCATAACATCCCCTACCCCACTACCAGCTTCTATTACATTTTCGTCTTAAAGAAAAAGTACTGTGACTTTACCCACAACCTAAACAAGGGATATTTTTACAGCAAAAGAAAAGAAAATAAACCTTCTCTCCCGCTCTTTACAACGAAATGCTGGCTGTAAAGCCGGGAAAATGAGGAGGAAAATAAACACAAGAAATCCTACTTGAGTGCAATAGCAATAAAAACAACAAAATTCAAAATAAATCAGGCATGGGAATGAGTGCATACAGCCTGTTTAGATGAACTAAAGTGCATGGGGATAAAATTTATAATTTTTAAATCTTAAACTCTTATTTAAACATTAACTATACGGGCGCCATAAAATAATAACTTGTTATAAAAATTTTATTATTAAGGAGCAAAGTTTATAAAAAAAACACTAAATAAAAACACACTAAAAATTGTAGCGGCGTTTTGAAAGTTTATTTCAACCCCTATTTTAATTAAAGGAGGTTGAAGTTCCCCAATACTTTTAAAAAAAAAATGCATCAGATGTCAACTTTGCAAATGATTATATGAATAATCCCACACCTGAAACAAATCCAAACCTGGGCATTTCATTGTAATTGCTTGCAGTCAGCCAGTCAATGACTGTTTAATGTTGACGGAAGTTTAGTTCTGGCATTTGTTTTTTTTTTATTATTATTATTGCTGCTGCTGGTGCAAGAACAATATGCACCACCACCACCACCACCACCACCAGCATATGTTTAAAAGGTTTTTATTGAGCGTGGAAAGAATAAAAGGAAAATGTCTTGCAAAATAAGAATTTTAATGCAAGACATCTCAACAGAGTCTTAAAAGAATTATTTCCTCCCCATGTCAACTAGAATATTGAGTGACAGGAGATTATTACGAGTATTTTGAATAAATTGCAAATACAAATATGTTACTTGGTACTTAGCACATCAATAGCATCTACAATGGTGTGACAGGGCAACATTTATTTTACGTGATGATAAAATATATACATACATACATACATATGTATGTACATTCATACATATCAAAAAAAATAAAATAGAAAACAAAGCAATTAAAATTATATATGAATGTATGTATGTACATATTATGTCAAAAAAAAAATAATTTTTGAATAGGTACTTTTTTCAAAAATCACTGTTTTCAAAAAGTACTGTTTTAAAAATACTTCTTTCAAAAGGTACCTTTTTAATTTTTTTTTTCAAAAGATACTTTTTTCAATAAAATACATTCTCAAGAGATAATTTTAAAAGCAATTACTTTTTTCTAAAGGTACTTATAACATAAAAAGACTTTTAAAAAAAATACCCTTTTCCAAAAGTTACCATTTAAAACTGAAAGTTCTAATTTTTATTATACTATACTATATATTATTTACATCTATTATAAAATTGTTTCAAAACACTGATTTTTTTTACGTATGCCGGTAAATTAACATTAGAGGAATTTTCTTTTTGTGGCCATAAGACCACATTAATTTAAAATGAACAAACATACGAACTATTTGAAGGTACGTCCGTCGAAATATTTTTCTAGTCAACCAGATATGTATTCAATCTACTCTGCATTTGTCAGGCCCTTATGTTGTGTACACAATATGGCAATTGTGTCAGCAAGTGGCAACGTTTGCCATTTCCGATATTTTGTTGTTTTGCATTGCGTTCCAAACAACAACAAAAATACATTATGTGAAGGGCATTGCCACATTTTGAAAATGACAGCAAAAGAAATACCAAATGTGTACTGAGCATTAGTGTTTAGAACAAACATTCTTCTCTCGGAATTTTTTATTTATTTATTTATTTTATTTTAAGCAGTGGATGGCTGAATGGATAGTTTTAATATTTTACATACACACACATGTACGAGTATGTATGTATAAAACATAAATACATAAGTATGTACATACATATATATTGAAGGTATGTATATGTTTGCAAGTGTGTAGGGAAATCCAAGAAACCCCTGAAAGTCTCTGGGACTATGCGGCACCATCCAGCAACACAAAATTAAATAAAAAAGAATATTAAAAAAACAAGTAAAATAAATGAAATAGCTTGAAAATATAATATTTTTAATTGTCATTTCTATTTTTCTTTCTGCAAACGTGGTGCAAAGAGCAACTCAAAAAATATATTGCAGACTTTGAGAGCGAGAGCAGATTTATACAGTGTGGTAACACTTGAATGTTACAAATTGTTGCCACATTGAGGTAATTAGGTACTCATAATTATTTTTATTTTTTTGCATGTGTTAAGCCTACAGCACACGGCATGTAAAAAGCCACATGCGTATGTGGCGATGACGTCACGGGAATTTTCAGCATGTTGGTTGCATTTTTTTAAATCACTAGTAGTGGCTACATGCCGTAAAATTTTGATAGTATTTTTGTTCCAAAATACAAATCCGGCACAAGAAGCCGAATCGAACACATTTTCTTAGGAAGCACATCTGTAAGCATGTGAATATTTACATTTACACATGTTACTAGTACACGGCATGTAGCAAATGTAGCTTCGTGATGACGTCAAAATTACGTCAGAACCACATGCGCTTGTGGTTTTTGACATGCCGTGTACTATAGGCGTTAGTATTTTTCTGCTCTTTCGCCTGAGCGACTACCACGGCCTTAATTGTATTTTCTTAAAAGATGAGTCTTAAAAAGAGTCTTAAATAAGACAGAACAAAATTGAGACAAAACGAAGGAACGCTACAAAGGCTTAAAACATTGTTGCACAAATCTATTTTGGGCATGTGTTTGCAAGTCATTTGAATTTGAAGGAAATGAAAAGGGCAAAAAGGTCGAAAAGGAAAGAGTCAAGTGCAAAAAAAAATATAAAACGACGTTTTTGAAATAGATTAAACACACGACGTAAATGGTTTTTTCCCAATTAATCTAGGACCAAAGTGTCATAGTGCAAGTCGAAATATGCCAACCACGATAAGGCAGAATATGTAATTTGAATGAATATTTTTTTCTATATAAAAACTCACCGTCTTTCTACCGCCATTACAACTACTGCTGCCATTCGATGTGGTAGAAGTCTGGGAAGTAGACATATCGCCCTCCATCATAGTCTGACCTGTTGAGTCTTCATTAAGAGCTGTTAATGACGTTAGATTATCCTTAATTTCTGTTGCGTTGGCTTCCACGGTTGCTAGCGAAGTGACACTTCGCTCACATTCTGTCGGCATTTCAAATGCCTTGTGAATAAATTTATTTTGATTAATAAATTATGTTTCTTCTTTTATATAATTTTTTTGTTTTTCTTTTGTTAGTGTCTAAAATAAATTCGTTGTGTTTTTGAGTTCAGTAGAGTTTTCGTTAAAAATAAACTTTGGTACGGATTTCGTAGTAAAAATATGGTTGAAACTTGTTAAACATTATAAAACTGATGATGGATTTTCCTTAAATTGATTTGCTGCCTTTAGTTATTTACTTTTATGGTTTTTGTGAATTTTTAAGCTTCCAGGAGCTGCCTGACGTATTTCGTCTTATATTTGAGTATTTTTCGTCCTCTTTTTTTGTGGTTTATTGTGAGTATCTGCAATAAAAAAAAAGGAAAAATTTTATTAAAAATAAAATTATATCAAAATGTTAAATGAAAATTTAAATATCTTTAAAATTCAAGAAAAGAAGAGCTTGCTCGTTTGAATTTTGTTCATATTTGTTACTTGAGAGTATGAATATGTTCAACTTCGATTTTAGTTTTGAGAGTGTAAGGTGTCCTTTGGTCTCACTGCAAGAAAGGTGGGCGGGCCAGAATTTAATATTACATTTCGCATTAAAATTTGAGATAGACTGTATTTACATTATGGAGTTGGTTTCCCTGATTTTTTTATATCAATAAGAGTTATTGACCAACAAATGAAATCAAAAAAGTTGCCAAAAGTACTTCAGATATTCATTCTTCAAA
This sequence comes from Nowickia ferox, assembly GCA_936439885.1. Taxonomy (NCBI): domain Eukaryota; kingdom Metazoa; phylum Arthropoda; class Insecta; order Diptera; family Tachinidae; genus Nowickia; species Nowickia ferox. Next base: position 13,799,031 of record OW387023.1, on the reverse strand, counting down.
ATTTTTTCTATCCTTTTCCATTCTTGAGAATGCTGCTATCAGCAAACAGAAAAAGTTTCGTGCAACAATTTTCATAATGTAAATACGGTAATATTCCACATAATTTTACCCCATGAATTCTTACGACACAAGCTCTCTCACAAAAAAAAATGAGCGGCGTCCAAAATAAATTTTGAAAGTTTGCATGTAAATATCGCTTTTGTGAAGTGATTTACACTATTAGGAATTGACTTGAATTAGCTAAGACACAAACCTTATTAGTCGGGCTCTTCTCTTTTCTTTTGCTTCATGTGAGTTTCATCACAGCCTTGTGACCCCAATTATTTAAAGTAAGCCATGAATAAAAACATAGAAGCATAGAAATTATTATTCCATTTTAAATTTTAGGTCATCTAAATAAAATATTTCTGTTTGTATTTGAAACAGATAAAACTGACCTAAACTCAACTCAACACTCAACTCAACTCGAAACTCATTTTGACTCTATTGTCAATTTAAAATTCTTTGTATTTATTTAAGCTGCATTTGCTTTATGGCCGTTTTTTATCTTTTGCAAAAAGTATCACGCATTGTTTTTTTGTATTTTATTTATTTTTTAATGCAGCAGCCTCAACCGTTGACATCGTTTTGCTTGCAACATTATTTGAATTGTTAAAAAAAATATGTGCTCGTATGTAACTAGAAGCAGGCAACTTGGTACTTTGTTTTTCTAAAATGTGTGCATGCAGTTTTTGTAATAGAAATAAAACGACTGCGGTGAACAACAACAACAAAAAGGGTCACTTAAAGTTAATTTTTCTTTAACTTAAAATGTTCCACATACTTGAAGACATCATTCGCATCATCATCATCATCATCATTTAATCACTTTTTATTGGAAAGCATACAGGGAATCTTTGAAGGAAAACAGCCAAACAACCAACCGGCCTTTATTGAAAATGTGCCACAGAGTTCAATTGGCACACAGACCACTTTAGGAAATTGTGATGAATGACTCTTTCGAGCTCTGCATAGCTTTGCTGCATTTAATTCAATATTTTTGCACAATTATTGCAAGAAGTCGGTAAGAAATGTTAATTGAAATATTTATTATAGCAAAATTTATTTGCTCATTTTTGCATTTTTATTGCCCCGTTTCAAGTGTTCCATAGCTGAAAAGCCACTCAACTCATATAATTACGCTAGAGTATTTTTATCCGGCTGCTTGTTAAGTTATTTTTTTTTTTACTCGGTAGAAATTATCTTGCTGTGTGTCTTAAAGTTGTTGTTGTGTGCTTAAAAGTGTTAATTATTAATTAATTATAATAGGTTTTATAGATAAGTTGTTTTTAATATTTAGAAGAAAAAGAAAGAAGTAGCAGCTGTACTTCAAAGTTCAATTGTTAATTTTATGGAAATTTATTATAAATAATTTCCCATAAATACACCTGCTAAAATGTCAACTTTTACAACTTTTTTCAGCAGCTGCCATAAAAAAAGCTATGCAAATGAAATTGATTTTGAAACGCATATTTTAGAAAGTTGTTGCTTAAAAGCAAGAACATATTCTTTGGTTTTAGATTTATAAAGTGGTTAGAAATGTTCAAGATATGCAAATAGAAGTTAAAAAAAGAAATAATTAACAACCGGTTTTCGGTTTTATAGTTTTTTTTGTATATTATAAGCCGGTTTTGGACTTTTAATTAAAACACGATTATCGGTTTTTTATATTTTAAGCCATTTTCCGGTTTTTTACTAAAACCCGGTTTTCAGTTTGTTTCATTAAAATCCGGTTTTCGGTGTTTTATTCAAACCCAGGTTTCAGGTTTTTATTCAAAACCGATTTTCGTTTTTTTTTATATTATAAACCGGTTTTCGGTTTTTGTTAATTAAAACCCGGCTTTCACTTTTTTTGTATTATAAACCGGTTTTTAGTTTGTTTTATTAAAACCCGCTTTTTGATATTTTATCCACCAGTTTTAGGGTTGTTATTCAAACACAGTTTGCGATTTTTATATCATAAACAGGTTTTCAGTTTTTTGTTAAACCCCGGTTTTCAGTTTTTTTTATATTATAAAGGTTTCGGTTTTTTGTATTATTAACCGGGTTTTCGGTTTTTTATTAAACTCGGGTTTTCGGTTATTTTTTAAAAACAGGTTTTCGTTTTTTTTATCAAAACCTAGTTTTCGGCTTTTTAGATTAAAAACGGGTTTTCCTTTTTTAGATTAAAACACTTTTTTGGTTTTTTTAAATTAAAAATCGGTTTGGCTTTCTTATATTAAAACCAGTTTTCGGTTTTTCAGACTAAACCCTGTTTTGGCTTTTTTTAGATTAAAACCGATTTTCGGTTTTTAAGATTAAAAATCGGTTTTTTGATTTTAGGATTAAAAATCGGTTTTCGGTTTTTTAGATTAAAACCCGGTTTTCGGGTTTTCAGATTATAAGCCGGTTTTCGGTTTTTTTTATTTTTTTTATTAAAACTCGGTATTCAAATTCTTATTAAAAGGCTATATACGTTTATTTTTTATTAAAACCCGGGTTTCGGGTTTTTATTAAAATAAGCTTCGAATAACTGGTAGCAACAAAATGTTCTTTGCGAAATTCTATTGCAAATCTCTGAATACACACAAGATCTGAACTCAACTTAAGCGTTAGAAATAAGTGAAAACTTAAAATGCGTTCAAGGGTTAATTTAAGTTTCAGCTTATAGTGTTTTTACACCTAAAGTTAAAACTGATTTCAATATTAATTAAACCCATGAAGAAATTCAGATTTTAACACACAGGTTTTGTTTAATAAATTTGTCCAATAAATAAATAAATCTTCTGCAGAAATTAGTGTATTTGTTGCTGTTTTTATTTGACAAACTGTACAACAGCTGTTTTTCTATGAATGAATGCGTTCTAATATGGAAGTTATTTAAAATTTTGTAAATGAATACTTATACAAAGTGAAGAAGTGCTTAGAAATAAACTTTAAAGGTGCTTGACCTTCTTCAAATAATTTAGAAAACTTTCATAATTATGCCCACATTTATATGTACATCAACTGCAAAGAATTTATGTAAATTCTTCATCAGTTCCCTTGAGGAAATAAATACAATTTAAAACAAACAAACAAAAACTTAAATTTATTTTTGTAACTCAGTTTCACTTTCACTTATTTCAACTTTGAACTTCCAAAAAAAAAAAAAACAAATTGATTGCAAGTCACGTCTCTTTTAAATCATTTAGCTTAAGTAGTTGTACAAGTATTACAACACGACAACCATGAACATTACAGTAAAATTCAATAAAAAGTTTTTATTTGTAACAAATTTCATTTGCCTCACAAATACACACAAATATAAATACTTCACGTTTGCCACCAACTTTATGGCTGCTACACTTTCCATTCAGCCGAAATCCACAAATTATTTTCCTAGTTTGTTTGTTAAGTTAAGATTTCATTATGTCATGCCATGTTTTTGTTTTTGTTTTCTATTCCTGTTGTTTTCTTTTTCTTCTTTTTTTTTGTTTGTTTGTTTTGTTTTTTTGACAATTTAAATGTCATTAACAGCATGACACCTTCATTTTTCTTGATGTCTGTCAGAAACCACAACCGTGTCACTTACAACTGGCCAATTGGTTTATGTGCGTATGTACGACTATGTACATACATATGTATGTATGTGTATGTAAACATACATATTTACAAGCGGAACATATTCCGCTTAAAATCTTTCTCTTGCAACCGATTTGTTTTCATATTTTTTTTATCATTTCATTTTATAATTATGAATTGAAATCACCAGATAAAATCAATGAAAGTCTTTAAAACTTACCAAACAAAAAATTAATTGTCATTTATCATTGGAAAAATTTTGTTATAAAAATCATATAAACTGACATATTTAGATCAAAATTCAAACTATTTTACTTTCGTCTATCACGTTTATTACTGTTAACTTCAAAAGAGACAAAACTTTAAGAAGCAGCAATGGAATTTATAGGCCTTATAAGGCATTAAGCCAAGTATTGCAGATTGTTTTGAAATTTATGATGTAATTAAATTTGACTAACCCCTAATTTTTAACTTAAGAATTAAGTACGTAATTAGCTAATTTTTATTTAAAATTAAGTTGTAATTAAATACGATTTCATTTTTCCATTGGTTAATTAAAGTTCTTATTAAATTACGTTGAAAGTACGGTAGCACTGCAAAATTTCCCAGTAAATATTATGGAAGGCTTTTCAAACGACAGCTGCTTAACATAGATAAGAAAGTTAGGTTATCAAAATGCAGAAAATTAAAATTGGATAAAAACACATTTTATGAAGCCAAAAGAACATCAGAATGCATTTTTCTATTTATTTATTCCATGATATAATTAAATCTACGAATTGTATATGTTATATATTTATGAAAATTAAAGGAAATTCTTTCTAGTACGACCACATGATGTTCATGTGTATGTTTTCAATAAACACATACACGCATAAAACATATGCTGCACTCAAAAACACAATTTCGTATTTAATTAGAACTCAAAAATAATTACAATTTGATTACCAACTGAAAAAATTGGCATAAGCTAATAGCTCCGTTAGTGAAATCGTATCGTGCGGTTGCGTATCAGCTGACAAAATCCGTAACATTTAATAAACATGTTGATGTTTATTGAAAATGTATTGGCAACTTTGGCTACATACAAACACTCACACACACAGAGAAATACAATAACTGCTGATACATTCACTGGCAGCCTCATGTCTTTACTAACTAACTAACTAACTAAGACGAATTCTACTTTGTCTTGTTTTAGACTCGGCAGTTTTTCTTGAAGCAATTCTCTTCAATTCTCTTTTAAAATTGCTCGTTTGTTTACACACAGACGGTTTCTTGTTCAGTTTTGCTGTTGTTTTAATACAGCGAATGAAATAACAAAAGAGAATTGGAGTAACTTTTCTGTACAAGCAAGTCAGTACCCCTCTTCTTTCTTCTTTCCCCTCTCTCCCATAAACTCAGACTTGCTTCAAGAAGAACTGCCAAGTCTAAAACATGATTTTGTATTCATACTTGTCAAAAATTCAAATAATACCTGCAAGTGCGACAGTGGGAATGCAAAATGTCGTTACGAATGGCAAATAATACAATAAAAATTTGCCATCCTTTAATACTCGATAATTTTTTGAAATTTTTCTAAACGATAAGACTTTTCAGCTGATCAAGGCTGCATTTTTACAAAATCAAGTAATAAACAAATGCACAAGTCGTCTGTTTCGACGCTGATGCCGCTCCTTTGTTCATGGTATTCTTCTTCGTCTTACACCGGTTCTAAATTTTTAAATAGGTTTATCGTATTGAAATATATTTAACCAAATTTTTTATTTTTCTTTTCTTGCTCTTTTATGAATCGATTACTTTAACCGCCGAATATTTTCAAAGGCCGGCACACCACAGCCTGCATGAAACTGCTCTGGCGCCGCTAGTCAACAATAAATGCAGGCATGTTAATTCTTTACAGCTGTTTGCTTTTTACTTGTGTTTTTAATTTTATTTGAGAGTCTAGTTAGATTTCTTTCCCTTGAAATGTTATGAAAGTCTTTATACTTGTATAATAGTCTAGTAGTCCTTAACTAACAGCTTTTTCAGTTGCCAAATTGCATAATATTGGCAGTCGCAAGTTTTTACTTGCTGCCATAATTTTTAAATTCAAACATTAGTTGCAAAATGGTTTTTGAATTAGAGATGAATTATGAATTATTGTATCATTACTTACGAGCGTAAATTTTTGCATTAAACTGACGCTAAATTTCGTTTTTCTTCATAAAAAGGTAAGAAATGTTGCCCTTTTTTTTGGAACAGAAAACTACTTAAATTACAGTTCGAGCTTTGCTGTATTAAAAAACTTAGAGTAAAATTTTATGGAAAATTTTTGCGTGGAATATTTAAGCTCTTTATATCCCCACTTAAGGGTACTTATTGCCCCTTTTTTGAAAGGCATGAAAATTTCTATAAGGAGAAGAGCTCTATAAGATCTAAAATACATATTTCACAAAGCAGTTCCTCGTAAGATGTATAAACAAGTTTATGTTAATTTTATAGTGCATGAGTTTCATGATTTCTTATGATTATTCAAAAAACTAAGGCTAAAGTCCCTCCCAAACTATGTTTTATATTAGGTTCAGTGCTGAACTTTACTCTTAACATTTAAAAAAAAAATTGTTTTTAGTGTGTGTGTGCTTAATGTTATAAAAACAACAGTGTGCCATTTACATTTAAATACATTCATTTTGCTGCTCTAATAATGTCTTGTGTTAGTTATAAAGTTGTAAAAAATTTTATATTCATATTTATTAACATTGAAATTATGCTAAAATTTTATTCAAGTTGTTTTTCTCTTTGTAATTCTTGAAAAAAATAAAGATAAACACTAAAAACATGCTGATTGCTATGCAATATGGTTTATAAAAAATAAAAAAGGAATTAAAATTATAATTTTTTTTTTTGCATTTCATTTATAAAGTAGTATCTTATAAGCTTCAACCTAAATATGCCATTAAAATGAACACCTACGCAAGGGAATAATGTAAAAGTTTTACATACAAATGCGGTGCAATAAATGCATAAGAAGTAAGTACAGTGCGATATAAAAGTGCAGTAAAAGATTTTAGTGCTGATTATAAGAAAAAAACAGGAGGAAAATTTGCATTTCAATGTCTTGATAAAAATAGCTTAACATAAGTTTTGTGTTAACATAAATTGAGTCGGTTATATGCATGTTGTCGTATGTAAAATATTGCATGTATCTAAAAATGTTTAAACAAAAATTTGTGTTCATACAATAGGTTTGTTTTGCATAAATGACCATCACACAGAAACGGCTGAATGGAGTCAAATGAAATTTGGCTTACAATTTACTCATATTGTGGTGTAAATAACATAAATAAGCTGACATTTAAAATTAATTACGAAAACTGCATATGGACATTTATACAGAAAAGTTCACTTTTTGTCACGTTACTTTACTTGCTGATAAAGCTTGTTTCTCAAAAAAAAAAACTATGTTTAATATTCTTTTGTATAAATTGGTTTGGAACTCACTTATGTATGTATCTCTACATTAAGTGAAAGATAGGAAAAAATCGTACAGCATGGCTCCAATATATAATAATTGCTTGGTGACGTAACGTGACTGTGGAAATGCCCATATTCAGTTGTTTTTTTAATAACAAAATGCTTACAAGAGCAATCACGTAAATACACAACTTTAATTACTCAAAATTTTTCAAAACTTTTTTTTCAAAACAAAAATCTAGCGTAAAATGACATTTTGTGTTCACGCATTCACCGCAGCAGACTACAGGAACACACGATTGCAAGTGCCGCTAGCTGCATTTGTCGCCTTGTACCCAGCTACCTGATTCTTTTGGAGACAGCAGCGGCATCATAAACTCCTGATATTCAGTGGTACCACCATCAAATATTTAACATTTATAAAAATAAAATTGGTATTTTGAAATGTATTTAAGTATATCAAGTTAAAGTATAAAAATTAATCAATTTACTGCCTTACATCAATTTTGGAATATTATTTCTGTTATATAATATGAAATAATTGTACGATATCATTCATTCGATATTTTGCATTACACTGGCAACACTCTGTTTGCTCACTGTCGCCAGCAGAAATATAAATTTGTTTAATTGGACTACAACTAGTTTACACTATGCAAGTCTTATTGCCAAGCTGATTAGTTTGAGGGATAGAGAGAGAGACGAGACGAGACTAATAAACTAATCAGCTTAGCAATAGGACTTGCACTGTCCTCAAAAGAATCATTCTCATATAAACATGTGTACACTATCCTTGACATTTTGAAGTCAATAGCTTGCTGTGGTGAATGTGTTTAATGTTGCACTCTTCAAATAAAATTAAGAACACAAGCAACGAGAAAGCAAACAGCTGTTCAGCATTAACATGCCTGCATTAGCTATGACTTGCGGCGGCACCAAGAATATCATGCAGGCTGTGGAGTGCCGGCCTTTGAAAATATGCGGCGGTTAAGGAAGTCGATTTATATAAGAGAAAGAAATGAAAAACAATAAAGAATATATGAAATATATTTCAATACGATAAACCTATTCAAAATTTAAAGCCGGTTTAAGGCCAAGAAAAATTCCATAAACAACGCAGCGGCATCGGCGTTTAAACAGAAGCCTTGTTTATAACTTGATTTTGTAAAAATGCAACCCTGATCAGCTGAAAATTCTTATCGCTTAGAAAAATATCAAAAAATTATCAAGTCTGATGGAGGTAAAATTTATATCGTATTATATGCCCTAACGTCATAACGTTTTGCATTCACACTATTTTTTGTTATGATTAATACAAAGTATAATAGTATGAACAGCGTTTTGCCAGTGGCCATTCATAATACCATTTTTAACATGTGGCCACGCAACTAAAATTCTGTTGCTTTCCCTAATTAAGCCATACCTCTAATTAAAATCTTCTATTAAGCGCAATTCTGTGCCTGTTCCAAACCGCACAAACAGCAATTATTCAAGTATGAAAGTAATCAATCAGCAACTTTTCGGATATTAAAGATCTTTCTCACTTGTTGAACTTTCCCAGGCTTCGTCGTCTTTTTTTGGCAATCATTTCCTGTGTTTCTTCCCATTATACAATTATAATGTTTTATTTTTCCAACAAAATTTTCTTTATTAAATTTTGTGGTTTTAATAAACAAAACCAAAAACATATTTTTATTATTCTTTTTATTTTTGTTACGTCATATAAGAAAGGATATTTTTTTAATAACATTAACAAAAAACATTTAAATCAACCAAAAAGAAAGAAAAGAAAACAGAAAAACCGCAAAACTGCAAACTAAGAGTCCGGAAAAAATGATTGCAAACAAATGCTGTTATTGTCAAGAATACAATAAATGTTTATCACTGCAACGGCAAACAACAAAAAACAATATGTAGCCAGAGTAATAATAAACAACAACTTAATGTTGCAATAAACATTAAACGAACAACAGTCAAACGAATGTGAAAGAAAATCAAACCATCTGCCATTTTGTAAATAATCGTACGCACAGAGTACAATCAAAAGATCACACGCACATCTGACAGTTGTCAGTGAATTATTCTGGGCGTACATAATATGTATGGTAAACGCTATTGAGTGAACATGCAAAATTTTTTACATAGAGGAAAAAATTTATAATTATAATTAAAATAATAATTATTATGCACAAATTGAACAGCTGTACCAGAAAGGAAAAAACTTCAAATGCCCCATAACAAGCATAATAATATTTTTAAGCTAAATTTAAGCGTAACACCTAAAAGTATGTCAGAATCAATGCCCAGACATATGTTGTGGCATAAATTAGTCATGACTAGTCATGTTGCCAGGTGCTTGATAAAAGAGTCACTATACCAACTTATAATACTCCAGAACTCAAAAGGAGATAAAAAAATATTTTTGTATCCACTTTAAAGAGTTTACGTCTGAGTCTTATTTAAAATGGAGTTCCCCCAACAGCTGGCAGACTTTTACGGCATCAAAAATCCGGCAACCCTTGCATTTCATAAATAGAATGTGTGTGTGTGTGTAAAATATTAGAAGGAATATTTTTGTAGAGCATTTTAACCCTCTATCTCTGCACTGTATGGGTCTTTTATATCCCTTTTGTACAAATGGGACAAACACGTATTACCCAATTGGCTTGTCCAGGGTTAAAATGAGCTACAAATATATTCACCATACAATTTTGCCATAATTTCTGTGTGATCCTTGATGGAGAAGTGAGGGGACGAACAAAAGTTTATATTGCGCTAAGAAGTTAAAATGAAAATAGTGATTGACATGTTTATTTAAGGGCTAATAAATCAGACAAAGTTTAAACGCTGGTTTAGTTAAACTAAACTTAAATTTATATGTAGTTTAAACTCAACAGGAGTAAATCCGTGAACCATACCTTATGTGTAGTTTAAAAAATAATATTGTGGCAGCACTTGAACAAATGTCAAAAAACAACTATTTTGCATCAGGCTATCAATTCTTTGCACAATCAAATATGCAAAAAAAATTAAAAAATTTTTATTAAAGGTCGCCAAATTTTACTGAGAAAGGAATTATATTTATGCTCGGCGAAGTAGAATAGTATAAAATAATAATAGAGTGTAAGAACACATGCCGAACAAGATCTGAAGAAAAAGTAGAGACATGGAAAAAAGTTGAGTGCTCTTTTAATGCAAAACATATGGTCTGTAGGTAACAAAACCATATGGCCCAATTTTATGCGCTTACAAATGGTTTAAATACTGTATTGATTTATAAGTTTGCTAGTTTAAACACATTTTAAGCCAGAAATAGATGTTAACTTGCACTGATTTATTAGCCCTAAGCCACAAGCGTACGACAATCACACATGTGTATGCTGTGATTGCTGACTTCATTTGATCGTTTCCAGGGCACTTTTGATGCTTGTTCGTTTGGAAAAGCTCTGATTTTGCTATACAGTGTATCTTTCAATTAATTTCATTATCGCATCAATTAATAAAATAAACAAAAGTAAAAACAATTTAACGTATTTAATCAATTGAAAAAAAAATGTATTGTTGGTTTAAATTTAACAATAAAATTATTTGTACATATATAAATTCTCCTGATTGCGTTTTATTGAAACGTTTTATCTAAAATTACAAAATAAATTTTGATATTTCATGCAAACTTATTGTGTGTATTTATGTATGCATAAACATACACAGCTCTGTACCCTTACATATGTACATATTTATTTATTCTAACCACAATATTATTAATTTACTTTTTTAAACAAACGAAAAAAAAACAAATTAAAAACAGATCAATCTGCAGAATTTGTATTATTTTTTGTTTGTTTGTGAGTCGATATCAACACAACAGCACGCAACACTTTGTTTATTAAAAAAAAATTCAAACACCAGCAACATTTAAGACAAAAATTGCTTTAAAATTATTCCATTTCAACGTCACATGTGTTGCTACAATAGAACAAATACAAAAAAAAAAAACTACTAAAGACAAATGGAAATCAAATCAAGTTTTTAATTTATTTGTTTTTTAATGCTAATGTATGGCTTCACTTTAAAGTTTAAACACAAGAAATAAAAAGTTGTCTTGATATTAATATTTTTTTTTTTTTTTGAAAATAAGTGTAGAAGTTTAATTTATTTCTCTGGTTTATTTTATTGCTTTTCAAACAGAAAAATTACTTAATTTCCGTTGACTAATTGTAAAATAATTTTTGATTCTTTTATTATAATGAGAAGTTGTCATGTCAATAAATTTTATTTTTCATGAGAGAGAAATGAAAATTTAACTGAGCAATTAAGGGCAAAAATTTATAAGAGATACTTAGCATCAGTAACTGAAAAAATAATATTTACAAACTGTCCCACGGTGTCGAAAGAAAAGGTTTATTTTGAAAACACTTATAAAATGGACCAAAAAAAACTTATTTTTGTTTGCCATAGAACGAACATCGCCTTTAAGATGCTCATGAATATGGGCGTGGCACTGCCCATTTATAGATAAATTATATAACCATAGTCAAAACAAAGTGTACTTTTAAGTATTTAAAACCAGTATTACCATACAAAATACTGGTTTTAAATACTTAAAGTATACTTTGTTTTGACTATGGTTATGCGCCAATGACTGTAAAAATCTTCGCACGGTCGTCGTTTCATTAGAAAATACATTCCACAAAATTCTAAATATTGTCGGGGAAATAATTCCTAGGGAATTATTTTTTTCCCAGAATAAAATCCTTCTATTCTCAACAAATGGCGAGTATAATAAAAAGTGAGAGAGAACTCCAAATTTTAAAAGTCGGCCATTTTGTTTGTAGTTGTTTTAGTTAACACGAAAGTTGGCAAATATATTTTTTTAAGTAAGAGAACTCCCAGGACATTGTAATTCGAAACAAGAACACATTAAAAAATTTAAAGAAAATAAAGAAAAAAAATAACTGCATTTAGCTTTAGAGAGGAGAGAGAAAGGAACTGGAAAAAAGTAAATGTGAATATAAATGATGATGGATAAAGAATGATTGGAACAGAAAATGATCGAGAAAGAAACCGAAGGTGCAGAGCTGACAATTTAGTCATGGTCACACCCGTCACTATGAAATTAGCCAATCTAAAGTTATTCCGGTTTATTTATGTAGGAAAATTCAACAGCCACCACTCTTGTCTTTATAACAAAAAATTTTAGCATCATGGTCACACTCGTCACAATGAAATTACCCAATTTAAAGTTATTCGAGTTTCTTTATGTAGAAAAATTTATCAGCCAATACCCTGCATTACTTTTAATTTTATTTATTTTGCTTTGTCTTTTTAACAAACAATTTGAGTATCGCGGTGACACTCGTCACAGTGGAATAAGCCAATTTAAAGTCATTCAAATTTTTTTTTATGTAGGAAAATTCATAATCCATTATACACTGTATTACTTTTAATTTTATTTATTAATTTTTGTTTGTCTTTATAACAAAAAGTTTGAGTATCATGGTCACACCCGTGACAATGGAATTAACCAATTTACAAAAAAGTTATTCGAGTTATTTATTTTTATCACATATCGTTACCTAAAACACAGAACGCCCTATTTAAAAAAAAATTAATCGAATTTTTTTATAAATTCCGTGGTACAAAAAAGACTTAAAAAGCTGCGCGAACAACAGCGATTTCACTTATTTTACTACATTTGAAAAATTCGCATTATTTTCAATATTTTCCATTTTAGAATAACCTTTTACTGCTTCTGTAAAATTATGAAAGGTTAGTTGGGGCGTTTTGCGTTTCAGGTAACGACATATGTATGTACACATGTATGTGTGCGTGTGTATTTATATAAAATATGATATTTCTGAGCCAAATTCTTTTAAGAATTTATGTTATTTCATTTAACACCGAATTTAGTTGTTTTACACAAATTTTATTGAAACCGTCCACCATTAAATTCGCTTCCGTTTCAAAACTGAATTTTTTAGTTTACTATTTTTTGTTTTAAATAAGTACACTTTTTTCAAAAATATTGAGTAATTTAAACTGCTGCGTTAATAAACTTTATGACCAACTACAAACAACATTGAGTTTCCGGTCAATGCAAACATTCAGTGGAAACAAAAAGCAGCGCTTAAAACAGCTCTTGAAAAATAAATGCCGTGTTTGATTGCTCGCTGAAACACCTGTTGCGACAACAAAGTCTAGATAACAACTAAAAAAAAAACTATACAAAAAGCCGAAAATATCAAGTCATAAAAACATTAAGTAGAAAAAATAAATAAAAGTAAATTTTGTTTGTAGTTTTAATTTTCTTTGTGTTTTTTTTTTCTTTCTAAGGGATTATGAATGAGTTAATTGGTAGTAAAACTATGACCACCACATAAAAGCAAACAAATTAAATAATTAGAGAACACAGCGCCGCCATTCCAGTGAGAGAATAAGAGAAAAATAGTATAACTACCAATTTAAAAAAATAAATTAATTGAGTGTTCAATGAGAATTTAAGCAATTTTGGTTTATTTTCTAAAACCCGAATTAAGCTCTTGTAATGTAAATTTACTTTTTGAATAAATTTGGGCGGATTTTTTTCATACCTGGCTGCCTAATAATAATAATAATATTAATAATTTCCTTTCTTTTCGGTCCGTTCATTCATTCAACTCTTCCACTTGCACAGTAGCTGTGTTTCGAGCCCCAAATTAAACATTCCCAGCACACACCAATTTTAATTTTTATTTTTTTTTTATTAAAATGTTTGAATAATTTTTGTTTTATATTCAAATGAAAACATAAATTTTTTATGATTTCTAATTATTATATTCAAATTATGAACAGTAAATCTTACTAATACACTTAAAGAAAAGATTTCTTGGAATTATAAACTAATAATTTATAATTTTGTAACTGTGAGACGACCTTAATACATATTGTACATGTAAGTATGTATGTATTGTAAATACAGTTGAACCTCGATTATCCGGCTCGCACGGGATCGGGCTTAGCACGAGCAACCGAAAAACACGGTCAATAGAGCTTAAATAAAAGCACAAAAGTGTACATATTTTTATCAATAAAACATGCAATTAGTAAAAAATTTATTTTTGATTTATTTTTATGCCAATTTTGGCTGAAGTTTATTTTGTTAACTGTAAATTCCAATTCAATTGATGTGGATTTATTTTTGTTAGTGCAATTGTTTTTCTTTTTTCTCTTTTGTATTTATTTAACTAACCATGGGTCGTAACGCCTGAACGATTAATTTGTTAAAACTTTTTTTTAGTAAAATTTTGTGACTCGCACACGTACTACAAGTCTAAAATGTCAGAGAGATAGAGATAGAGGGAGAAGGAACAAGAAAGGCAAACTTCAAAAGAATAGATTCATTAAAACCATAAAATTGCTCGTTATTGTTACGTTGCATCGGCTTACGAAGCAATTTTAGGTGCAAGATATGTTCAGCACTTTTAAGTAAAATCTTATGAGCAACATTTTTCTCGAACATTTTAACCCTCTAACTCTTCTTCGTATGGATCATTTTTGAACTTTTCGAAAAAGGGCCCCAATAAGTACCCTGAAACGGGGTTATCACAGGTCAAAATGTTCTACAGAAATATTCGTCATGAAATTTTGCTAAAGGTCACTGAACACAGCGAAGCTCTAAATTCAATGTAAATACCAAAAATAAATCGAAATAAAAATTGTGTTTGAGGGTTAATTATGAACTTATCCAATGTTGCATTTTAGGTCAAGGATGTAAATTAATTAGAACTGTCATTCCCTATGTACTCAGCCTTTATGTAAAATCTTATGAGCAACTTTTTTATCCAACATTTTAACCCTCTAACTCTTCTCCGTATGGGTCTTTTTTGAACTTTGCGAAAAAGTGGTCAAATAAGTACCCTTAAACGGGGCTATCACGGGTTAAAATATTCCACAGAAATATTTGTCATGAAATTCTACTATAAGTGTCTGAACAAAGCAAAAGCCCTAAGTTCAATGTAAACACCAAAAAGCATTCCAAACTTAAATTACTTTTAAGGGTTAATTATAAACTTATTCCGTGTTGCACTTTAGGTACATAGTGTGTTCAGCACTTTTAAGTTAAATCTTAAAACATATATTTTTGTGGAATATTTTAACCCTGTAACTTGTCTTCGTATGGGAATTTTTGGTACTTTTTGAAAAAGGGGCTAAATAAGCTCCCTGAAACGGCATCATCGCGGTTTAAAATTTTCTACAGAAATATTTATCATGAAATTTTACTGCAAAACTCTAAACACAACATAGTCCGAAATTCCATGTAAACAACAATGAATTTACGTTCAAGGGTTAATTATGAAATTAAATTGTGTTGCACTTCAGGTACTTGCTGCCTTGCAGGAGTAAAACATTTTTCTAGAATAGATATGAATAAGATAAAAATTTATATATTTATGTTGCCATTCTTTTAGTTACCTGCCTTTTTTACAATATTCTTAAGCTTGTGGGCATTTTGGGGAGTTTTGATTTGATTTGTTGTTTCGTTTAAAATGCAGACAACAACTGCTGGTAGATGTGTTGCCGTCTATTAAACATTTTCAATATTGATTCCTCATTTTTTATTTAATTTTAATTTTTAGCTTTCAGCATTCTTCACTTCTTTTTTAATATTTCTTTTTTTTTAAATTTGAAAAGAAGTTCTGCTTGACGGAGGGTTCTTTTTCAAAAAAGGAAATGCCAAAAACAAAACAATTTAAACGTCGTATGTGTCAGAAGAAAAATGTCTGCAGTAAATGCATAAGGAATTTTTTCTGCTTTTGTTTTGCTCTTTGCAGCCAGTGGGTGTGTAACAAAATGTTACATATTTTTTATTTTTCGTAAAAAATTGCAGCAATTTTGGCGGCTCTTTTTTTCTGCTATATAAGAATTTGGGTCAAAATTTATGCGTTACGTATGAAAAAAAATCAATCAAAATATTAATTTAATCATTCTTTTATATTTTTATTTACTTATGTACAACTATTTTCTTTGTTCTGTAAAGAGAAAATAAGCATAAATTTGTAAAAATTAATAATAATTAAAATATCAAAATATTGCTGACGAAAAAATGGTCCAGGTGGGGAGCTTAACTGAAGAGTCATTTATAATAATTATAAGCACTAAAAGAGGCCATTCAAAATATACAAAAACCATTCGATAATTAAAGCATTGCAAAATTTATTATACATTAAACCCAATTAAACATTTACAAGAGCGATTTTTTTTTCAGTGGAACAGCACTAATACATTCTCACTTTTAAGCATTTTCTCTTTTTGGTGACCACTGATGCAAAGACCAATTAAATAATAAAGTTGTGATGCACACATTTAGTTATTTCGATTTCATTCTGGTTTTGATTTATCTCAAAATCGATTTCATTTCCCATGTTTTTCTATGACAGAGGTTAATTCTGTAATGTGTTAACATGAAGAATTTTTGTTTGTTGTTGCTTAAGCGACGTCTTCATGCATTTCATTCTGCTTAAGAAACTCATTACTACATTTCAACCAAAATATTCTTGCCCAATGTGGCAGTTAATTGTAATTAAATACAGTAAAGTGCGACTTTGACTCGCACACGAAGAGTTCTATACGGCACTTGTTTCTTTTTGGCGATTCTTTTCGGTTTTCTTCGAATTTATATATTTTTTTTTTTTTGTTTTTGACGATTTTTTTAGTATTGACGCTTTTTCAGGATTGGCGATATTTTTCGGCTTGAGGCAATTTTTTTGTTGCTTTTTTTTACAATACATACATACATATTTTTAGTTTCAGCGATTTTTTTGGTTTGGCATTTTTTTCGTTTTGGCAATTTCTTTAGTTTTTTTGGCGACATTTTTACTTTTGGAATTTTTTATTATTTTGGCGATTAATTTATTCTGTCGAGTTTTTTGGTTTTGGCGATTTTTTTAGTATTGACGATTTTTTAATTTACTGAGTTTTTTCGCTTTTCGATTTGGCGATATTTTTACTCTTGATATTTTGCATTTTAGCGCTTTTGCATTTTGTCGATTTTTTCGGTTTTCACCGATTTATTTATCTTTGGCGATTTTTTTAGTTATTGTATTTTTGGTGATTTTTTCAGTTTTTGGCGAATTTTTTTTTCTTTTTTTAGTTTTTTTGACGACTTTTTATTTTTGGTGACTTTTTTGCATTTTGGCGATTTATTAATTTTTTTATTATATTTTTCATATGAGTGCTTTTTTATTTGGTAGGTTTTTTCGGTTTTTGTTGATGTTCTTAGCATTGACGATTTTTTTAGTTATTGTGTTTTTTTCGTTTTTGGCGATTTTTTTTTTTTTGCTTTTTTTATTATACGTATTTTTAGATTTGGCAATTTTTTTAATTCTGGCGCTTTTTTAAATTTGGCGATTTTTTTAGTTTTTAGCGATGTTTTGCATTTTGGCAATTTATTCATTTTTGGTGATATTTTGCATTTAAGCGTATTTTCATTCAGTAGATTTTTTCGTTTTAGCGTTTTTTTCGGTTTTTGGTGATTTCGATTTAGTTTTTTTTTACAATAAATACCTTTAGTTTTGGCGATTTAAGCGCTTTTTTCATTTTTGGAGATTTTTCTTTTCAGCAGTTTTTTAATTTTCGAATGCTTTAGTTTTAACGTTTTTGAAAATTTCAAGAATTTGCCTCTTACCGTTTCTAAGATACAGTAAGTTGACAAAATTACATTAACTGCTAGAATATCCTTTAATTTTAATTTTTTAAATTTCAGTGTTAATTATTGTAGTCTGCTTTCAAATACTTTAACTTTGAAAAATTCTATTGTCTATATAAAATTGTCTGTATATTACATTAGGCTCTCAAAATTTTTTCGTTGCTCGCTTTAGAACACCCTTTGATTTTAAACTGCTGTATATTTGTTGTTGTAGCGGGCAAAGTGTTACATCTTCTGTGAAAATTTCTGGTCCGTAGCTGTTACGGTTCTCGAGAAGACAACCTGTGACAGACAAATTGACAGACATCGTAGCGAAAAAAATAGGGTTCCTATTCACCTTTGGTGTGCGATGTGAAAAATGGAAATCGATTTCAGAAGCGAAAAAAATTGTTATTGTGAAATTTTTTTATTTATGGTCACACGCAGCAATTATTGTTGAGCAACTTTTGAGTTTAAGGGAAAGACAAGATTAACATGTTGACTTCCTTTTTTCTTATCAAAAGTTGCTCAACAAAAATTGTTGTGTGCGAACCCAGTCTTAATGACTTCTTCTTCATTACCCCACCCAGCTTCCTTTGTTTTAGTGTATTATTAATTACCTATTTCCCTTTTTTATCTATTCAGCGCCACCGTAGAGTATTTTTTTTTATTTAAAATCAACGCTCATTATAACGATGACATCAACAAGAAAGAAAGAAAGAAAAAAGGAAAATAAACAAAAAAATCTCACAATAGAAAAACTCTTTTCTTTAAAGAAGCCACAAAAAGAAAACACCATCAGCAACATGACAACCAACAATGATTGACCATTGTTTTCTATACAAAGTCAAAGACTGCTGCCGCCGCCGCCGCCACCTCTCGCTTATTGATGAGTGATGATACAGAGATGATCAGCAAGTCAAAGCAATTTGAACTGCACACAAATGCTCGTGTTCGTACTTCATATATTTAGTACGCAACAAGAGACGAATGAATGTCTTTCATTAAATACATTTTAAAAACATTTTTACCACAAATCTAACTAATTAAAGCCAAGTAAAGGAAAACTTCAAAGCGAAATTAAAAATAAACAAAAAAAAATTGTATATCAAATTGTTTTCAAGATCAGATAAGTAAAGGAAAGGGAAATGTATATACGAGGTTGGTTCGAAAAAAAATTTTATATATTTTGATATGTTTATATTTCAAGCCTTCTTAAGCAAAAAATGTAAACTTTTAACAAATTTTCCGCCACTTTTGCGAAAAGAAACGAAATGTCCCATACCAGAAGCAGTTATAGGGTTAAAGTGCTCTACAAAAATTTTCTTTAGGATATTATATAAAACTAATGAACATATTTAATGCATAAAATGCAACTTTTAAAGGAAGTTTTTATTAAAAAAAATCTAAAATTTTACTCCAGCGGCAAATCGGTTTTCCTAACTCCCCTTATTGGGGGAAGAAGGCTAATATATTTGCCTTTTATTCCCAATAAGAGGAAGAAATATTTGAATGCGAATATAATTCGTTTTAACATGTAGACGTGCTTAAACAACAAGAAATAAATTTTATTTGACAATATTTGCCTGATAAATGAATTTCATATCAAAACCAAAAGTTCTATTCCTTTTTGAGTTTACCTCGTATGCAGTAGAGAAAAAAACTAATTTGGTTATTATAATTAGTTGTAATAAACTAAAATTTGTTTCCTTTTGTACAGCTGAGAAAATGGGTGGCATTTTAGTCAAGTCCCCTCCTTCTCTCCACCCCTCTGCACAAAATGCGTAAAAAGTTTTGTAATTAAAAACAGGAAGGGAAAACACAAATTAATGATTTTGTAATTATTTATGAAAGAGAAATTAAAAGAGGCTAAAAGAAAGTAAATTGGAACTAATCTTAAATAATTTTATTAAATATTGACTTTTCTTACATAAAGAAATAATTGGCTAAAAAGAATACGGAAAGTTTGCGATTTTTGTTTATGATTTAGTACGATTAGTAGGCTACGCTTCACCTAACAGAGTAGTTAGATTAATTTTTTTTTTTTTTTTTTGCAAAATTCACGAACTCTATGCTGTTTTAATAAATTTTTATAAAAATCCAATATATGAGTAGTAAGAAAAATTATATTTTTGCATGGAAAATCTCTTATAATGTGAAGGATTAAATTATTCCATTTTAATTAGTGAACTCAGAAAACTATAAATACACCATAGAATCTAAAGTAAAACCATTAGCACAACACAGAACAACCATTTTCTTGGAAAATTTCTCTATTCAAGGCTTGTTGACTTCAAAATTTTCGTGTAAAAATCAAACGGTCTACGAATGATCTGCGTTGTCACTATTTCGGAACTGACTTTCTTGATAGCTTCGTTTTTACTTTTAAATTATTTTCCTAAAAATATAAATTTCTTACCTTTACTAAGGCGCTGCCCTTTCCTCTCATTAAATAATAAGTTTTGTCCAAATTTTCTCAAAGCCGATGATTATCGTTGTAGTGTGGTAACGCCTAATGATGTAATTTTATTATTTAACTGCAAATAAAGAAGAATAAACTTTAATTAAAAATTTAATTAAATTGTTTAAAATATAAAAAACATATTAAGCCTTAAGATAGGATCACACAATTGCCACAATGCAACAATTGAACTAAATTTTTATTGTGCTAAATTTGTTGGCGCACAGTAAATAAAGAGTCACAATAAAATTGTTTGCCGTTACGAGTTTGATTCATTTAATTGCCGCTAGTTGACAGTAATTATGGCATCGATGTCACGCGATTGTTCCAGATGGTGGCAACACCAAGTAATAATGCAAAGCCATTTACAGGGTAGACACAAATTTACCTCCTTCAACTAACGACAAGTTGTAATACTGGCCCTTAAGGTGTTAATTGGAGAAACAGTTATTTAGGGAAGGAAATTATTATAAAAGTGTGCAAAACGGAGGAGCTTCATCAAATTACCGATACGATTTTATGCCTTTTTCATTTCTTTTTCTAGAGTTAGACCCGCATCTTTGCTATTTTTTTAAGAAGTTGATTTGGTTGTGCAGTGTAATTAATTATTTTAATTTAAAATTTGTTTTTTATTACCCTCTACAATCGAATTACAATTATCTACAAAATTTATTTTTTTCAGTTGGAATTTTTTAATTATGCTTCGCGGGTTTTTAATAAAATAACAATTATGCTTAAACTTGTTTCATTCCTTTTTTATTTGCAAATAACCAACTACAATGTAGTTTATATAATAACAGAAAATATATATACAGTGAAGTTTAAAAGATTGGTTTTTATACCAATTTGAATTTTTGCATAAAGTATGTTCAGAATTGTTGTAATAATTAAAATTTAATAATAAAAATCATAACGTAAATAATTTATAATTATAGTTTTATTTTTTATGAACAACAAAAATACATGTATGTTGCGGATTGTATAAATATAAAGCCAGTAGCGTGTCAAGAAAAAAATGGTTGCT
Source organism: Nowickia ferox (assembly GCA_936439885.1). Lineage (NCBI taxonomy): Eukaryota > Metazoa > Arthropoda > Insecta > Diptera > Tachinidae > Nowickia > Nowickia ferox. The sequence goes on along the minus strand of OW387023.1, from coordinate 13,777,845 downwards.
TTTTGCAGCCATAACTGATTTAAAAATAAAACTTTTTAAGAAAAAATTAAACCAACTTCAAAAATTAGCAATTATAAATCGTTAAAAGTTGCTAAGATTTCGTTAAATAAAACATTTTTAAATGTATTACTTGTATGTTACTCACATATTCGTGGGACCGCTCCCACTTTTCTAAATTCAATATCGCGTCACTTTCAGAGCTCAAGGTGTGTGCCAAGTTTCATAAGAATCGGTCCATTAGAAGAAGCACGCGAAATATAACATTAATTTTTAATGGGCATGGTTTTGCCCATTTTTTTAAGTTCGAGATTATTTAAGCGCGAAAGCCATAAATATGTGCTATGTAAGAAAATACATTTAAAAAAAACAGCGGAATTGATAAAATTGCTCCAATTTATGGTCCATTAACAATTATTTTATGAAAAAGAAATACGAGAATTTTTGTTGGCCAAAAAGGCATATTTTTATTTAAAATCTCCCCATATTTTTCAAACTACATACCTGTGTTTTTTTTATTGGATTGATATGCAAATATCTACTCGCATGATGAAAACATAAAATTTTAAAGCAGCTTGTTGCTGTTTCTTTTTTGTTTGGTCCGATTTAACAATTAAAATAAAAATTGCCTTTATTTGCACGATCACAATTAAAGTTACACACGGTTAACAAACAAACCAATGTGGACCAAGTCTTTGTATCTAAAACAAAATACGCCTTTTGAATTCACAAATAACAAAAAGAGCAGTTAAACACCACAACAAATTGAAATGATTTCATATCAACAAAGAAAAACAACTTTTACGGCACGGTATGCGGTTTTTTTTTCTATAAACAAATTAGACGTATGCGAATTTAATTATGATTTACATTTATTATTTACACACAATTACAAAGAGAAATACAAATTGATTGAAAATTAAGATGCAAAAACAAATAAACAACAGAAATAATTATAAAAAATTGTATATTTAAGTAGTTGGATAATAGATGCCAGCAATACTCACTTGCACTTAATGGCGCAACTTGTGTGCTCGTACTTTGAAATTTAAATACCAAAAGTTATAAAGTAGATACTTACAAAGCATAGAGGCGAATTTATTAATAATGTTCCTTGGTTTGTAAGCGAAAAGTTGATTGAATGTAACACACGTGCAGCACAAAAATATACAAAAAAATTTTCTTTCAATGTGAAAGAAAAACAATTCATTTAAAAGAAATATTCCATAAATTTGGCAACACTCTTTCAATTGAGCAGAATACACAGCTGTGTGGATGTCAATTGATTGCAGGGAGATGCCACCCAACATCCAACATAACATACATACATACATATGTACATACACGTGTACAGTTATAAGAAAACAAAACAAAACATAAATTCCAAAATGTTACAACACAAGACAGAACATTAATTAATTAAAGAAGACATTTGCTTTGAAGACCATGTTATTGCCTACAAATTTTAAGCAATTAATTAAAGCTGCCTTAAAGAACAAAAAAAATTAAAAAAAAGAAGAATTATGAGGTGAAGAAGTTTGCAGTGTTGTCTTGTCGCCGTCAAAATCAATGTCTATAAAAATATAAGAACTAAAAAATTGTAAATGATTTATAAATTAATGAAGCTTAGCCCACGATGTCGACAGAAAACGTTCGATCGACAACTTGTATTGAAAACAACAACAAAATAATAAAATTTATTTTTGTTTTCAATATGAACAAGTAATCGATCGAACGTTTTTCGACGTCATCGTGGGGCAGCCGATATTTTATTTTCTTCTATTTAATTTAATTTAATTTTATTTTGGCCGTCTTTGGCGTCGATTCACGGTGAGAAACGCCAAAATCCGGATCTATAAAGCGCCTTTTCACCAATTGTATGTGCATATGTAAGTACATACAAAATTAACCCAAGTACGAATTTTAACTTTTGACTTACGCTTATGTGATGTTTAAATTGAATTTTGTGCGTCGGTGTATTCACATACTTATAATAGAATTTATGGCCTTTTTATTTTGAAAGCAAATGCCTCCCCTCGTTAACTGTAACTCGTTTGCATTATTTCATTTGCAAACCATTAGAAAAAGTCACGAAATTTTTATTGACACTTTTGAAAACCAAAGAAGAAAAGAAAAAGATTTATTAAAATTTATCGCCTCAAAGTCAAACGTAAGCCACTCTTCAGCCACTCAAATAATTTTTTATGATAAAAGACTTTTACGAAAGAGAAATAAAAAACAACAACAACAACATCAAATACAACGAAAACCTCTTAACAAATTGCTCAATTAACACACTTTAAAACTTTATAAAAAATACTAAAAAAAAACATACATAAATTCAAAAAGAATCATTTAAGAAAAAATTGAAATGTAATAAACAATGACCACAAATTTGAAGAAAATAAAAAAAAAGATCTAAGCGACAGTTACCACAACAACAACAAACAAACAAACAACCAGCGAACACTAAAAAGCAAACAGCAGACCTTTAAAGACCACACCGAGCCCACACCAGACTTGACCAACAAAAGCCAAACGGCCAACTACCATACAACAACGAAGAGGAATAAACTGCAAAATCGGTGGCGGTTCATAATAAAGATGATGGCGATGATTGTGTGTGAACACTGACTGCAGCACGCCAACTCACTAAAACAGACGACAGACGACGACAGACAGACAAGACAACAAACACTTGGTCATACTCGCACACATGATTGATTTACAAAATCCAATAACCAATCATGTGTGCTGCAGCGATGCACCAACACCTTTTTTTCAATTTCATCTTTAACATTCAAAGTAATTTCAGATTACAAAATAATTTATCAAAAAAGAAAAAAAAAGGCAAAGAGACATTAAAATATTTAAATAAAAATAATCAATAAATAAAGATGTAGAATTACAACCGCAACAGAACAAAAATAATCTCGTCTCGTTGCCAAAAAAGAAGGAAGACATGAAAACATGAAAAAAACGATAGATAAACTTTGATAACAAACAAACATGAGCAACAAACTAAAGGCAGTCATAAATTTTGTTTATTTAGTCAATTTGGTGGCTGCGCAGTGGGGCAGTAGCTCAATGTCGGGTAAATATCTATATCAGCTACATGCGAGTATGAGAGATATTCAGGGCAATCATGAATAAAATTGCGTGTGAAAATTTTCCCGGGAAACAATTCCAACTAATAGCAAGTAATAGCGAAAACAAAAAAACAAAAAATAAAAAATAAAAATACTTTGTAGGAGTTTTCAAATATTCTGCTTCTGTCCCACTGTGTGCCTTGTGTTGTATGTTTAAATCAGAAGTCATTGTATTTGCAACTTTTTATTATTAAAGGTTAGAATAAAACAAACAAGTATGATGCTGTTGAAAAAAATTTTACTTATTTTTTTTTTTATTTTTTTATATGAGAAGTAAACACACCCTCTTTATGGGAACTAATAAATTTTAATAAAAAAATTAAAAGAAAAAAATCGCGAATTAACGTCCGTTATAAATCACTTAATTTTTTGTTTGCTTTTTGGACCAAATACAAGGCACATGTAATTTAATACTAAAACATTCGGCTTTTAAATATACATACATACATACATACATACGATTACATATGTACTTAAAACTTAATTAATAAACTTAAACATTTCATCCTTAATTACTTAATTACTAAAAGAATTAAAAGAAAGCTTCGCCATAACTTTCAAAATAAACAAAGCTTTTAGAATCAGTTTTATAAATAATCATTTCCTTCAGCAGCTAATTAATTTTTAAAGATTTAGTTCAAATTTGAAAAGAAGCTTACAAGTTTTTAACCATAAAAGCTTTTAAACTTTAATGCTTTATTGGGGAGACTAAAAAAATGTTGCCTATCAAATGTACTTTTGAATTTTATTCTAACAAAGACATACATACATATAAGATTTTTTATTTCTAGAAAATTGCATTTTTTTTTAATTTTATTACGAGGAGACATAAAAGACCTTAGGGAGTCGGCATTTTGTAAAATTTACAATAAGGCAATAAGGAAAAAGTGCTTAAGTCAAGTGAATTTTTTAATTTGTATTCTTACTTCTGCGCCATATTAATTCAAGAGTGTTGAATATAAATTTAGAATATATTCCCTGTCGGAAACTAAGTTAACTTTAAACTAACTATAAGCTAACTATTTCGCAACTAGTACTGACTGTATCTTGGATTACTTTCCCATGGAAACAACTAACTATTTTAACATTGCGATGTCGTAGGCGGTAGTCGATTGTCCCACTATACACTACTTTTCAACTAGCTTAAAGCTGACTTTATTTAAGTCAGCTGGTAGACGGTAAGTTTAGAAAAAGATATTAATATAAAATTAAAATGAGTTTTAAGGCTGCTGAGAGCAAATTTGTTAGCTCTCACCAAATCCGATTACGTACTCGGCTAAGAATTGATTTTGGGTAAGCTTAATTCTACAGAATATTTGGGGGAAACTAGCGCAATTGTAAATCATAAAAAGTAAGTGATGCAATGGCTGAATAAGTTAGAAAAATCACAAACAGATGATGAAAAAAGCACTGCAGACTAAATTTATGAAATATTAGGCAACACTGCAATGCATTTACGAACGCGCTCAGCTCATTCTTAATCATTTTAGCTGTTTTGTTTATTTCACTGTACATTCAAAAATAACCTTAAACTTAAGTTAAGCATAAAAATTTCGTTGACTTGTCAGTAGCAAAAATGTTTAGAATTTTGTGGTGGGCGGTAAATACGATCGTAATATCATAAAATACAAAAAAAAATGATCAATTGCTCCAGCAAACAACACATTTAGAAAAAAAAAAGAAAAATAAACTACAAACTGCAGACGTCAATTGCATTGCAATTTTTGCAATTGTAGAAGCAATTTTATAAAGAAAAATTCCATTTAAAAAATTTAACTAGACTGAAGATCATATGAAATCAACAATTCTAGATTTGTTTATTTTTCTTTGGGTCTCTTTTTTTCTTATTTCTTCCCCATATTCATATTCACATTTTGTGTTATTTGCAAAAAAAAAAAAAGAAAAGGAAAATAAATTGAATTGAAAATAAAATAAAGCTTTATAATGATGAATTAAGAACTTCTGCTACATGATGCAGGCAGGCACTCATCCATAAGTATACGTACATACATATCGTTACCTTAATATAGAAAGGCCCTAATGCAATATATATGTCTTGGAATTCGAGCTTTTTGTATATTTCGATAGAAGAACATCTAATGTATCGAAACATGAAAACATCTCGATTTCAAAAAAATATCGAGTTAGGGCCTTTCTAATATTAAGGTAACGATATATACACATATGCGTACATATGTATATAAAAAAAAAACGCTGAATAGATGATCATTGTAGCGGCGTAGATGATGCAGGTGATGGTGATGGTGATGAAGAGATCACGTTTTTAGAATAGTTTCAATAAAATCAAACTGCAAAAAATAAGCCTTAAATCAAAATCATTGAGATTATTGCACTTGAGGGCAGTCAGGCAATCAAAATTGCAAAAAAAAATATTAAATTAAATAAAAATAAAAAATAGGCAAATAAAGCAACATCATCAACAAACAACAAGCAAAAAGCAAAAGTTTTATTATTATTATTTTTTCCGCAATAACAAATTCTATTTCTAGTTTGAGGAATTTTAATACGAAAAAAAATCATCTTTTAAGAAGTTGTTGATTTCTTTTGCATTCTACAAAAACAAAAAAAATAAAAAAACTTCAATTGTTTGCATTCTTTTCTTCTTTAATGCAATTTAAGATGTTGTAACGAATTTAAAATTGTCTGAAGGCTTTAGATTTATTTCTGTCCATTGAAATGAGAATCTCGAAAACCCAAAACGAACAGAAATAAATTCAATTCATGATTATAATTGGGCAACAACGATTCACATGGAAATCAAAGAATTTTTTAAATTGAAAATGAAAAGTATTTGAAAATAAATTAAAGTCCACAGTAGAGTCTGCAGCAAAAAATAAAAATGTAATAGTAAAAGCACTTTTTACACCAGCTTTAAGTTAACAGCAGTAAGCTAAAAATAGTATATCTCAGAATGCTAGAAAAAAGCCTAAGCAAAATAGAATTTGATAATATGAATGCAAGAGCTTGTTAGATTTTTTACAAGCTTTTAGTCACGCATTTATTCTTAATCGGGCTCAAGCTCAGTATTTTCAATTCTTATTATAGAATGAAATATATTATTAATTAATGTGAGTTCTTATAAGTTTAAAATAAAATAAAATAAAATAAATAAAGTAAAATAAAATAAAATAAAATAAAATAAAGTAAAATAAAATCAAATAAAATAAAATAAAATAAAATGAAATAAAATAAAATAAAATAAAATAAAATCAAATCAAATAAAATAAAATAAAACAAAATAAAATAAAGTAAAAGAATATTAAATAAAATAATATAAAATAAAATAATATTAAACTCAACTAAATTAAATAAAATAAAATAAATATAAAATAAAATACAATAAAATAAAATAAAATAATATCAAATCAAATAATATAAAATAAATTAATATTAAACTAAATTAAATCAAATAAAATAAATATAAATAAGTAAATTTTGCATTTTATATTTTATTATTTATAGTTAAAATATTTATAAACTTTAGTTAGCTAGAAAAGGCTTCAAATTGTCAAACCTTTGAAAAACTTTTTTAAACTCACTTATAAGCCATAAACTTGCAAAAATCATGTGGAAGCTATTGCTTCATTTAATTTAATATTGATATATTTAACAACAACAACAATTTCTACACGATTTCAAATGCTTAAAGCATTTACGTAATCCGTAATGAAAACTTAAAGTTCAAATTTTATAACATTTAATATTCTCTTACAACCAGGTATTACAAAAAGAATTAATTAAAATAATATTTGCTTATTTTTAAAGCAAAAGATTTAATTTATTTTGGTAACAAAGTCGATATATAGCATGGCCAAATTATGTATATGAATTCCTTCTTCTCTTGCCTTAATTAGCTTTTTTAATTTTTTTTTATTCAACGCAAAAATATTAATAAAATTTGTTTATTTTGAAAAGCAACCAAAAACAGACATTGTTCGTTCGTTCCTTCGTTTATTTATTAAAACATCTTTGGCAACATATGCCAACCAGGGCAGGCACACAGTTCGTCAACATTGTTTAGCCTGCTGCCTTGCTGTGCTTTTGCCTTGCCCCTGTCGTTATTGCTGTCCCACTGCTTGCAGAGCATTCTGTGGTTTTTAACTGACTGTGGGTCGTGGTCGCTTTTAATTGAATGAATTTCTATTTCAAACAATAACAACCTAAAATTTAATATGAAATTGTTTGTATAACATTTATATTGTATTGAAAGACTCAAATTATGGCCTTCACTCATGTCATGGTTTTAGAAGCAAATTCATACACTTTCAATTTAATACATTTGTTTGCAATAGAATTGTTTTTTGTGTATCTTTTTTAATTTACTTTATCAACTCAAACTCGTATGCAATCCCACAAAACATTAAATAATATTAGTTTTTATTTAATTTACTATTTTTTTATAATTTAAAGAAATTATTTAATGCTCATACCACTCACTTGTCTTGTTAAGGAATGTCATCGAAATCTTACATCATCTTAAACAAAAGCGCTACCAAGGCAAATAAAGCATTAAAGATTCAACAGAGACGGTTGGCAACGGAGCACACTTTTCTATAGAAAATTTGTCTGTAATAAATTACACCGTTCTATAGAAAAGTTGTTTGTAATACAGAACACTTTTCTATAGAAAAGTTGTCTGTAATACAGAACACTTTTCTATAGAAAAGTTGTCTGTAATACAGAACACTTTTCTATAGAAAAGTTGTCTGTAATCTATTACACTTTTCTATAGAAAAGTTGTCTGTAATACAGAACACTTTTCTATAGAAAACTTGTCTGTAATCTATTACACTTTTCTATAGAAAAGTTGTGTGTAATACAGAACACTTTTCTATAGAAAAGTTGTCTGTAATACAGAACACTTTTCTATAGAAAAGTTGTCTGTAATACAGAACACTTTTCTATAGAAAAGTTGTCTGTAATCTATTACACTTTTCTATAGAAAAGTTGTGTGTAATACAGAACACTTTTCTATAGAAAAGTTGTCTGTAATACAGAACACTTTTCTATAGAAAAGTTGTCTGTAATACAGAACACTTTTCTATAGAAAAGTTGTCTGTAATACAGAACACTTTTCTATAGAAAAGTTGTCTGTAATCTATTACACTTTTCTATAGAAAAGTTGTGTGTAATCTATTACTCCTTTTTATAGAAAAGTTGTATGTAACGGTGCAACATTTATGATAGAAAAACTATAGAGATGCATATTAGTTGAAAGCAGGAAGGAAAATAATGCAATAGGCTATCTTGCAAATATTTTTTCATACTCGTATTATTTAATTTTTGCGTTAATTAATAAACCATTTGCTACAATAATAAATTCTTTTTTTAACATTTTAATTTTTATTTTCTTAAGAATTCATAGTTTGTCTGTTCATACCAATCTAACAGATTTCTGCTGTATTTTGCAGGTTTCCTTCCCCCGGTTGGCTAACAACAACAGAAAAGCATAAACTCTTTAGAAGTTTTTCTTTTTCGTAAAAAGATTTTAGTAAAAACAAATCCGTTGAAAGTTTTGAGGATGATTCACTATAATGATTTGCCTGTTTGTTTGTTTGGTTTTTAGCCAGTTTTGTATTTTTAGTTGTGTGTTGTTTATTTAAACTCTTTGGGCTTTCAATTGGTATTCTTTCGTTTACATCATTTCCCAGTCAGATGAGCACGCACTGGGTTAGTCATTTTTAGCACAAATCAAATAAAATAAAGAAGCGACTTTAACAGAAAACAGGTTTGAATTTTAATTTTTTTTGCGAAGAAGACCAGAAGTTGAAAAGAAAGAAAAAACATAAAAGACACACGAAAAATGCTGCAAATTCTTTAGCTACAACTTTGTAAATTACAATAGTTATTTATCTTGCTGGAGTATCTTGTAGGTTCTTCGTTTATTATTTTATGACCGTTTAGCTCTAATGATGTTTATCTATTAGATGATTTTATTGCACATGCCATCACATGCAGAAGTTAAGGTATTTAATCGTAGAAATAAATCACTCTGCTACTTGAAGAAGGATGAGGTAACATATTAAAATGACAGTTAGTGTGTGATTATTTTTTTTTTCATCGTTATATATATAATGCTATTAAGTTTCTTAGGTTTTTAATTTCGGCAAAGAGCAGAAAATTAATTTTTGAAGTAGTACTTTTCAAAAAAAAAACAATAAATTTAAAATGTCATTTTTTAAAGCTAATTACACACCAGAGACAACACTTTTGAACCAACACCCCGCGGCCGCATCAACAGATGTTATTTGGCCAGTGCACACAGTGCTAGCGTTTTCACTAAAATAATTACTTTTTCTAAAAAGGTATTTTTCTTTATTAAAGAACTTTTTGAAAATGGTACTTTTCGAAAATGGTACTTTTTGAAAATAGTACTTTTTGAAAAGTGTACTTTTTGAAAATAGTACTTTTTGAAAAAGGAGCTTTTTGAAAATGGTACTTTTTGAAAATGGTACTTTTTGAAAATGGTACTTTTTGAAAATAGTACTTTTTGAAAAAGGTACTTTTTGAAAATGGTACTTTTTGAAAAGGTACTTTTTGAAAATGGTACTTTTTGAAACTGGTACTTTTTGAAAAAGGTATTTTTTGAAAATTGTACTTTTTGAAAAATGTAATTTTTGAAAATGCTGCTTTTTGAGAAGTGTACTTTTTGAAAAAGGTACTTTTTGCAAATGGTACTTTTTGAAAAAGGTACTTCTTGGAAATGGTTCTTTTTGAAAAATGTACTTTTTAGGAGATATTTTTTTGAAGAGGAAACGGTATTTTTTTAAGTATTTTTTTAAGTCCATATTTTCAAAGAAGTACTTTTCTTCAAAGAGGTACTTTTCTTCAAAAAGTTTTTTCTTAAAAAATACTATTTAAAAAAAATAAGTTTTTATTTAAAAAGGCGCATTTTTAAATAGGTACTTTTTCAATATCTAAATTTGTGAAAAAGGCACTTTTTTAAAAGGTGCTTTGAAAATCATTTGTTTCAAAAAAATTTTTGAGGTACTTATTTTCAAATAATTTTTTCCTAAAAAATTTATTTTTTACAAAGGTACTGTTTTTATTTAAAAAGGCTTCATTTTTAAACAGATAATTTTTCAATAACTCCATTTTTAAAAAGGTACATTTTAAGTACTTTTTTTAGGAACGTATTTTTTTAATAACGCAATTTTTTTCAAAAATGATTTTTGAAAGGTTTTTTTTCAAAAAGGAATTTAAAAAAAAATTTTTTTAAGAACGCAATTTTTTTCAAAAATGGTTTTTGAAAGGTTTTTTCTCAAAAAGGAATTTTTAAAAAATATTTTGTTTAAAGGTACTTATATCAAAAAGCTTCTTATTTTCACAAAGGTACTATTTGAAATAGGTAGTTTTTTTTGCAAAATAGTACTTTTTCAAAAAGGTACTTTTTCAGAGGTTCTTTTTTCAAAAAAGTAAATTTTTCCCTAAAACGTAATTTTTTTCAAAAAAGGACCCTATTCGAAAAAAGTACTTTTTTAAAACAATGTAATTTTTCAAAAAAAAAGTACTTTTTTTAAAAAGAGATCTTTTCCAACAAGGTACTTTTTTTTAAAAAAAGGGTACTTTTTCCAAAAAAAAGGTACTTTTGCCAAAAAAAAGTGCCATTTTCAAAAGGATAGTTTTTTCAAAAAGGTAATTTTTTCAAGATATGTACTTGTTCAAAATGGTACTCTTTACCAAAAAGTTCCTGGTTATAAAAAATTTAATTTTCTTCAAAAAGGTACCTATTTTCCAAGAGGTCCTTTTCAAGTGGTAAATGTTATCAAAAAGGTTGGTTTTTATTTAAAGAGATACTTTTCTTCAAGTACGTAATTGAAAAGAAGTACTTGTTTACGTTTTTGAGAAGGGCACATTTTCTAAAAAATTACTTATTCTAAAAACCGGTGACTCACCAAGGTTGTTCGGACTCACACCATAAGGCTTAATGGTCGAACATGTCTTTGTTGCTATAACTAACAGTGGCCTCCTTCAAGCTCAACGTAAGAAAAGTGACATCGAGGTATTCGTTTTTAATACCTGCAATTTATCTGTTTTACTTCTGCTTTAGCACACACAAAAAGCGAACGAAATTATCATAATTCTGCGATCATTTACATGCCAACAGATTACACTTGGCCAAGTGTCAGCTAAAACCAGCCAACATTCAAATGTTGTTGGTTAAATCATTTTAAAACTTTGTCTTTAATTGCATTCTTTGCCGCAACAAAAATTCTTGCCAGCATTGCATATATTTTTTTTTAATTATTATTATTATTAAACATATCAAACGAATGAATTAAAGAAAAAACAAAATATCTCTACTCAAATATGCACAAACTAAACAAATTTAACAGATTGTACGAAAATTATTTTGACTGTGTAAAAAAAAAGTTGAAGCCAAGTTTTAAAATCAAATGAAAAAATAAAATACTCGTTTAAATATAAAAATAAAACTAATAATAATAAAATAAGAGTGGCTGACCTCGAGATGGTTTCCATGACGCCTCTGTTTTAAAGTTTCTTAATGTTTTGCTTTTATTTTGTTTCTTTTTGTTTTTAAGTAACATGAGTGACTGTCTTGGCTTTTTTTTTTTTGTATTATTTCTTGTCTTGATCACTGATGATGACAACAAGTGCTTTTTGTTTTTTTTTCTCTTAATATGTTTATTCAAGTATTAAAGCTACGGCTTAACTTTGGCTTAAAGCTTCTTTTCTTCTTTTTCTAGCTGGATTTTAGTGTTTTTGTTGTCGTGATGTTTAGAATTATTAATGCTGATGTTGTTGCTTTTCGATGTGTTCAATGCATGAGGCAGGAAAGGAAGCCTCATAAGAATACGAATATATTGTTTTGTACACAGACCACACCTTTAGTTCGAACAGATGGACAGACTATACTGACAGACAGACCGAACGGATTAACCAAACAAACATAATTGTGAATGGGAAAATAATAACATTTGTTATAGATTAAACTTTTGAGGTACAAGAAAATTACAAATAAAAATTATAAACCGATTAAATGTCCGACATGTGTACATATCAAAAAACAACAGCAACAACAACAACAACTCTTAAGTACTTTAGAGCAATTTATTTAACTAAAACAATCAAACAATCAAAGAATCAAATCTTGACTTTTGTTTAAGAATATTAAGACATTAGATATCGAATAATGTTTTCTATGAAACTGCAAAATTTGTCTAGAACAAAGTTGCCCATAACACTGCAACTTTTGATATAAAAACAAGACGATTCCAGAAGAGCTATTCTAAATATAATTTTTTTTATATAAATAAAAATTCGCGTAACAAGTAGAAATATAATCTTGGACAAAAAAAATTGCTTGAAACAGGACAATTTTATGCTTACAAAAAGTTGCTCATAGCAAAGAAACCTTTCCAACCTAGAAAAGTTGCTTGCAGCAGAACAAATGTTTCTGTACACAAAAAATTTACTCACAACATTAAAACTTTTTCTATTTTTAAAATTAGCTGTGACAAATAAATAATCCCCCGTATCGTGATTGGCGTATTTCCACTTCCACTACGACGTTTTTGTAATAGATTAAAGAAGAAGACTTCAACAATTTTTCTTTAATCTAGTACCAAACCGGTCGTAGTCGAATTTGAAATACGCCAACCACCATAAGGCAGAAGATTTTTTTTTAGAAAAGCTTATTGTAGCAGTAAAAATTACTTCTCTTCTATAGGCAACTTCATTCCAAAAGAAAAACATTCATCAACACTCACTCATATTATGCAAGAGAAAATTCCTTGTAAATTCAAAAATTTTTTTATAAAAATCTTTTAACAACAATCTTGTTTTAAAGTAACTTTTTAATAAAATAGATTCATATCGAATAAAAATTATTTGCTGGGTTTTGTATAAGTTACTAAGCCCACTATGCTTATTTTTCTCTTGTGATTTTCAAAAATATTAATATTTGTGAATTCTCAAATAGTTTATGAAAGTCTGTGCATAAGATAAGAGGTTTGTGACTGTTCAAAATGTGTGGTTGAAGTCTACTGACGATTTGTTAAAGCAACAATGAAATGCATATAGACATCGCTTAACCACCAGCAAATAAATTGCACTTATAATATAATTATGACAATATGTCGAATAATAAATCTCTTGAATCTTTTTAATAACTTTTTTGTTTTTATTTCAAAAAATAAATTTAAAAAAAATACTTATTTTCAATGGGGTACTTTTCTACAAAGAGATACTTTTTCAAAAGGATAATTTTTTTAAAAGGTACTTTTTCCAAAAAGGGTACTTTTCCCAAAAAAAATACTTTTCACAACAACGTACTTTTTCCAAAAAGGTACTTTTTCCAAAAATTTATTTTATTTTTTAATTTTTTTCAAAAAGGTAGTTTTTTCAATACACAAAAAGGTACTTTCTTAAACAGATACAAATGTATCAATTAAAACAAGGTACCTGTTTGTTATTTTAGCCAGTGTTTAGGTTTAAGTTGATTTCCTTTTTCAATGTACTTTTCAAAACAAAAACTTTCTTAAAATAATACTTTCAGAACTTGTTTCCTTTATTTTATTGGCAGCCTTTTTATTACTTTTTGTAAATTTGTTTCAAAAATTTACTTTTTTTCAAATAACTTTACTATTTTCAAAAAGGTACTTTAATATATAGATTTTTTTTAAAGATATGCATGTGTACTTTTTTCGGACAGGTACTTTTTTCAAAAAGGTACTTTTTTAAAAAAAGGTACTTTTTTCAAAAAGTAAACTTTTTTCAAGAAGACAATTTGAAAAAAGTAATTTTGGAAAACAAATACTTATAAAAATACCTTCACAATTTTTTTTATATTTTATGAACAGCTTTTCAATTACTTTTTTAATTTGTTTCAAAAAGGTACTTTTTTCATAAATTTTATTATTTTCAAAGAGATACATTAATAAAGTGAGGTTCTTTAATATAAAGAGGTACTTTTCAAAGATATACATGTGTAAAAAGGTACTTTTTTTAAATATACTTCTTTCAAAATGTACTTTTTTTAATAAAGGTTCTTTTTCAAAAAAGAATTTTTTTAGAAGGTACTTTTTTCAAAAATGTACCTTTTGAAGAACGCCCTTTTTTCAAAAACGTCCTTTTTCAAATTTTTTTTTTCTAAACCGTATTTTTTTAATACTATTTTCTAAAAGGTAAGTAACTTGTATCAAAAAAAAAACTTAAAAACAAACTTAACAAGCTTTTTTTTTTCTTTAAGAAAAGTAACACTCAGACAATGATTTCCTACTACTATTACTAGGTGTTACCCTACGTCTACAGCTGATATATTTTTATCATAACAAATGTCAAATTCCATATAGAAAAAAAGAGCTAACATAAAAAAAATATTTTTCAATATAAAGTTTGACTTTTGTTATGATAAAAATATATCAGGTGTAGACGTAGCGTTACTTTCTTTAGAAAAGGCATGCTGATAGAGAAGACAGGTGGCGAAAGAAGAGATAGAGGAAGGCTTCATTCTTTTAAAATTCTGCTTTTTGCATTTTTTTTTCAATAATACAAAGTTGCAGCGCCTCTGGTGTCAATGAGGAGTATTAAATTTTCAAAGCTGTGTTTAGTAGCTATTTTATTGGTTATCTTAATTCGCCGATGATTCTGCTACACAATATCGACGAAGAAGGGCGCTCTGATGTTACATTAAGATTAGCATCTGCTGTAGTCGGTATAGTTCAGTGACCAGTGACTATGTCTTCATCACTTGAATTTTCCTGCAGCAACTGATACAAAGGGACACTAATGCATGTCCGGAAAAATGCGTGTTGTTGTTATTTAATGACTGTCGGAGACCGGGCTCGAACCCAGGACCTTGGGTTTTGTAGTCAACATGCTAACTAACTCAGCCAACGCCACCATCTTTTTTTTTAGCAGGTATTCACATTTTTTTTACATCTTAGCAGCTTTTTCTATAAAAAAAAAGTCATCAATACTCTTGTTATGTAAGAGCAAAATCCTTTTACATTTAAATCAATCTTTTTCTTTCTTCGAATTTATTTCGGGAATTATAATTTAAATTTATTTTAGTACGAATACAAAAGTAAAAGAAATGTATCGTATTTTCACTAAATTCCAAAGAAAAATACATGAATTTTCTTATAAAAATAATAATGAAAACAAAAACAAAATTGTACATGAATAGATTTCGTAATTTAATAAATTGTTGTTCGCTTTAGCGTTCAATAATAAATTGTGGAAATATAATGGTTTGCAGAAAAACTTGGTTACATATAAAATTTTAAATAAAAATAAAGCGAATCTGAAGTCGAATCTGCCTTTCAATCAAAGGCAACGCAAACCAAATGAATAACAATTTGAACATTTCCGTTGTTAGATGTCGATTATTGTATTATCTTCTTTTTTTTTATCGAGTGTGTGTGTGTGTGTGCATTTGTTGAAAAATCAAAACATTCAACAATTGGCAGCAAGGCAGACAGACAACCTCATGCATGATGTTGCAATATCAAGATACGCACTTTTTAATTTGCAACCAACCACCAACACCACAACGCCGGTTAACTTGAATCGTACGTACACTTGTGTTGTTCTGCTGTCTACTGCGGCTGTTGTAATTACCGCTCGAATAAAAAAGTAAACAAAGAAACAAACAAACAAAAATTCAAATCTTAACTGCAAAAAAAAACTCCAAAGAAGAGACCCCATTCCCATTCACATGTGCTTTTTGTGTAAATCTACTATGGAAATACCACAAAAATCGCGTGAATTTTTTTTTTTCAAAAAATTTATAAGACTTTAAGTGGAGTCATTTCTATGCAATTTTATTGAAAAAAAAATATTAAAAAATTAAAATAAAAATATTCGCATCCAAAGATAAGTTAGTTAGTTGGTGGCATAAATATCTAAAATCTATAAAATTTGGGTTCTATGGTAAACTGAAATGTCAAAAATATTTCAAAATTTCGAATAATACAAACTGCATATCGCTACCTTAACGTGAAATGGCTCTAACTCATTATTTTTTTTAATTGGATTTTTTTTTAGTATTTCGATAAACAAACTTCTAATATATCGAAATATCAAAAAAAAACGCGATTTGAAAAAAATAATGAATTAGAACATTCTTATAATGAGGCAATAATATGTATACTTTTAAAATTTATTGAAAATAGAAAGACACACAGAAGTATTGGTTAAATGTACTAAAGTCTATAAAATTTCCGGTAAAAACTTTTCTCTAACAACAGTTTTCGTTAGAAAAATTTGGTATTACACAACCAAATCAAAAAAAAATTGCTACTCTGCATAAAGAGACTGTTTTGGTAACTTTTTCTATTTAAAACTTTTGTGTGCAGTATTAACTTTTCTATAATAAAGTTTTCTATAAAATAGCAATATTTTCTATAATGTATTCTCGAATAGCAAAGTTGCTATACCTTCAAAAAAGTTTTCTACAGAAAAATTTGCTATTCTGCAGACATATTTTGCACCGAAAAAGTCGCTCTACTGCTTTTCAACTTTTCTATAAAAAAGTGTATCTATTGCAGATATATCGCTTTTACACAATAATAATAAAGCTTTAAAAAAGTTGCTATTCTGCTGGAAATTTTCCTTAATGAAAAGTTGCCAAAAATAAATAAAAGTAATTCTCACGATAATGTTTTTTATATAATTCTGCCAAAGAAACCGGTTTCAATGAAAAAATCTGAAAGAATATTTTCGAAAATTGGACCAAACTGGAATAAACTCTTTCAAAAATAAAAAAAAAATAAAAAAAATATTTCGAAAATCTGTTGGTTAGTTCTAGTTTACACCATGCAAGTCTTATTGCTAAGCTGATTAGTTTGTTAGGAAAGAGATACGAGAGGAAAAGAAACGTTAGTGTTCCCCTCGTCTCTCTCTCCTTCAAACTAATCAGCTTAGCAATAAGACTTGCATAGTGTAAATATGGACTTAAGAAGAATTATGTGATATATAAAATTAAATTTTAATGGGCGTAACTCCGCCCATTTTTTAAGATGCAAGATTGTGTGTTTTTCAGCGCTCAGGGTGTGTGTTAAGTTTTGTAAAAATCGGTAAAGTATATAGAACTATTTAAAATATTAAATTTTAAAGGGCGTGACTCCGCCCATTTTTTAAATGGTAGATTTTGTCTATTTTAGAGTTCAAGGTGTGCGGTAAGCTTCGTAAAAATCGCTGAAAGAGAACTACGTAAAATTATCTAATAAATTTTAATGGGCGTAGCCCCGCCCATTTTTTTAAATGGAAGATTTTGTCTGTTTTAGAGCTCACGTTGTGTTGTAAGTTTCGTAAAAATCGGTGAAATAGAACCACGTGAAATATAATAACAAATTTTTATGGGCGTGACTCCGCCCATTTTATTAACTTTAAAATTGTGTAATTACAAGAACCAAAGGTGTTTGCTAAGTTTCGCAGCATTCAAATAAGTAGAGTATCATAAAATCAAATTTCAAAAAAGTGAGGGCGTTTTCCTGCCCACTTTTGTACAATGGGACCACTAGGAAGCTATAACCTCTCAGACAAAAAAAAACAGTTTTTGTTTGCAAGCGGTCTAAAATGTACCGAGTTATGAAATAACAATGAAAACGAATTGACGAATTGATAACCTCCTGCTTTTTTTGAAGTCGATTAAAAATATTGCTTCATTGCAGATAGTTTTTCTATAGAGAAATTATCTTTTAGAAGAGACAACTTTTCTGGAGAAGAAGTGGCTCTGTTGCTTGCAACTTCTGTAGGTGTAAATTTATAAATTAAAAGTTATTTTTTTGCAGTTAATATTTTTCTTATTTCGTTTTCCATTTCAAAATTGTTTTTTTTCATAACTTTTTTGCCCAGCTGATGCATGTATGTGTGTGTATGTGTGTGCACTTTGAAAGCTTGAAAAAGCATACAAGACAATTTTGCTTGTAGCTGCAGATTGTGCCGTTTTTAATATGAATACTCGTATGAATGAATTCACAGCATGGACGTTTTATTTTTATTTTGGTTTCAAAGTATTGTGTTCATAAATGAAAATCATGCACAGCGCGTACTTCTCGTAATTGTTGTTACACCCTGATTACGCGACCAAACAAACTCTTAACATGGATACATATGTACGTACATACGTACATACATACATACACTCAAACATGCACCATAATGTTTTTTGTAAATATTTATGTACATTTTTATACAACGGACTTTTTATATTAACGAACGCCAACAACTAATGAACGCCTTCATTGCCAAGCATTAAATGAAAACATCATAATTGTAGGAATTCGTGGTGTAGCAGCAGCAAACAGCGACTAACTAACTAAATGTTTAGCAGTTGCAATTTGAAATCTTTTAATAGTTTCACTCTGCGCTGTACTGCATACAGCAACAACCAATAGAGCCACCACCCTCAACACCTTCCCAAACACTGACTTTTGGTGTTGTTGTGTTTTTTCTCTTCTGCTTTGGTTTTTAATAAAACAAATTAGACAAAATATAAAAAAAAACAAATAAAACCATTTTAAATAGAAAATTAAAAACTTTTAAAGCTTTTTTTAAAAGTTTAAGTTTACAGACATTTAAAGTTTCGCAACTTAATAAATAAATATAATCACGACTTATTGATTTAATTATTAATTGTTGGAGCCACAGAGTAGATGAGCAAGTCGAGCTCAAATCCCTAACGCCCAAGACTTTGCTCTGTTTTTCTGGAATGCAGCAATTGGAAATAAAGTAACACAAAATAAATTATGATTTAAAAATTTAAAAGATTTTTTTTTGTAGAAAATTAAAGCAAGTGTTCTATTTCAAACAAGTTTTCTTATAAATAATTCTGCCAAAAAAAACCGAATTTAATACAAAGATCTGATAGAACATTTTCGAAATATAAAAATAAATTTCAATGGGCGTACCTCCGCCCATTTTTTTAAATGCACGATTATGTGCTTTTCAGAGCTCAGGGTGTGTGTTAAGTTTTGTAAAAATCCGTAAAGTGGAACCATGTGATATAAAATATTTAATTTTAATGGGCGTGACTCCGCCCATTTTTTTAAATGGAAGATTGTGTCTATTTTAGAGCTCAAGGTGTGTGTAAAGTTTTGTAAAATACGGTTAAGTGGAACCATGTGATATATAATAATAAATTTTTATGGGCGTTGCCCCGCCCATTTTTTCAACTTTAAAATTGTGTAACTACAAGAACCAAAAATGCTTGCCAGCAATCACATAATCAGAATATCATAAAATCAAATTAAAAAATACGTGGGCGTATCCCCGCCTACTTTTTTTACAGTAGGACCAATTGGAAGCTATACCCTCACAGACAAAAAAGTCATTTTTGCAATCGGTCTAAAATGTAACGGAACGAATTGAAGTCGGCTTAAAAAAATCACAATTCTTCTAAGGCGAATTCAAACCAGCTGACCTCATTTCAGCAAATGATGATCAGCTGTCAGTTTCTGTGGAGTCTTTCAAATCAAGCAAAACGTTCTTAATTTTTGTTTTAACAACAGAAAATTTTTCACTTATCTAAAAAATATGCGGTGTTGCATTTCATATGCAAATAAGTTCAGCTCATTGAATTCGCCTTGAAATTGTTACTTCCAGTTTAAAATATTTTAAGTGCAAATTAAGCTCATCAAAGAATTTTTTATTTTTTTTTTGTTCAAACAAATTTGCACTTACTTAATATCTGCTCATCATCTGCTGTGTCTGCAAAAACCTCATGATTTAATTTTTTATAATTTTTTTTTTTTTGTATCATCTTTCAACTCCTTTCTGTACACAAAATTTATTTTTGCGGTTTAGAGAATCTGCAAAAAAATTCAATATGGTTGATGTTTTTTTCTCTCTATCCATTTTTTAGCAGCAAATTACGAAAATTGTTCGTATTCAATTAAATTTAATTCAATTTAATTTAAAATTCAATTTATTTATGACACAGAGAATCAGAAACCGTCAGCAAAATTAAAAATAATGATGGGAAGAAAAATTCTATATAAACTTTTGTGAGAATTTAAAAGAAAAGTGAAATTAGTTTAAAGGTTTTATAATTTTGCATCAGCTTCCCAAAATTTCTATAAATTCCTAAAACTATACTGGTACTTTTATGCTGCAAAATTAATAAAAATAGCTAGAGAGCGAGAGAGAGAGAAGGCGTGGCACTTGGCTCATATAAATATGTGAATGAGGGCTGTCAACTTGTTTTCGCCAAACGTGGAGATTTTTCAACTAGTTTGGCTTCTCAATTTTTGATTTGGCGACATGCGATTTTTGTGGCCATAAACAAATATGTTGGCGATTTTTATGGCTAATAATATAATATAATTCGGAAGAATTACTTTGTTGAATGAGCATTTTTTTTTTTTTAATTTTAATTAATTATAGTTATTATTAAGGTTTTTTTTTAATTTTGATGAGAAAAATATACAAGCAATAATTTTTGGCGATTTAACTTGTACTTTTGGCGATTTTCTATAACATTTTTTTATTATTTTATAAAAATTTATTTAAAAAAATATTATCAAATATATATTATGAAAAATTACATAAAATTGATTTTGAAGAGTTTTGGCGAAATAAGTCGGAAAAAATCTGGCAGCCCTGAGGTGAATAATCATCACTCAGCACACAACACCAAAAATAATTACGGAGTTCTGACAGAAGAGACCAAAAAAATATACGTGTGTGTTTTGAAAAATACAACGGATTTTTTTTGAGAGTGAGGGTGGGACTAAAGTTTCCCTCTTTTGGTCTATTTGTGGGAGCATATCGATAGATGAAAAACTATTTCTTCTTTACATCTGAGGTGCAGGGTATGTTCAGCAACTTTGTAGAAAACATCAAGGCAAACATTTTTTTGGAACACATTAACCCTCTAACTGCCCCATATAACGGTAATTTTTGGTTATATTCCAAAAAATTATAAAAAACATCTTTAAAGCAAAGTACGATGGAGATGAAATGTTCTACAAAAATGTTGGCCATAAAATTTTACTATAAGTCTTTAAAGACGCCAAAACTAAACACAAACAGCAAAAACCAGCCAAACTCAAGATTACCCATTTTTATGCTTACAAATTCCCTTGAGGGATTAAATACATACAATAAAATTTTTGTGTGTGTTCTGGCACATGTAGTAAAATTTTATGGCCCCTCTTAAGGGGAGTTTTTTACGAAATTGTTATGCAAAGTAACGAAGTATAATTCTAAATAAAATCTAAGCAAAACTAAAAATATAATTTTTACTTACTTATTTTTTTTTATGTCAGCGCTTTCCAAGATTTTCCAAAAATCTGTAAGAGAAAACAAAAATAAAAAATCGCGTATTATTACAAAGTTTTTGCTTAAAAATTAACGAAAATCTATTTTTGAATAGCACATAAAGTTAATTTGGACACAATTATTTTATTTTATTTAAATTAATTTTTTACACTGCAATGATTGCATTGTAAATTCCAAAAAAAAAATTGTTTTATATGTATATATATCATGTCAAGATCTTAATGAAAATATTTTTTTTTTCAAATATTAAATAAAAAATAAAACGCTGATGTGTATGTATTCGTCATAGAAAAGAATGAAAAAAAAATGCATAAATAAATTAAAAAAATTAAAAACAATAAATGACATGTTTATTGTTCCAAAGAATGCTGTTGTTGCATTTAAACAATGTTGTTTATGAGAAGCATTCATATTGTTTTAATATATCCAGATTTTCATTAAGATAAAAAAAGCTATATTTTGCATTTTAAGAATAGTAGCAGTGAAAAAAAGCCAGCAGTAGCAAAAGTTGTCTTACAACAAAGCACACAGAAAAAAATTTAAACACATACATACAAAGGTTATCTAAACAACAGCACACTTTTCTATAGAAAAACCGTCGGTAATACATTCGACTTTTCTATAGAAAAAATGTCTGTAATACGGGACACTTTTCTTTAAAAAAGTTATCTGTAATACAAGACACTTTTCTATAGAAAAGTTCTCTGTAATACATTCGACTTTTCTACAGAAAAGTTCTCTGCAATACATTTGACTTTTTTATAGAAAAGTTCTCTGTAATACAAGACACTTTTCTATAGAAAAGTTCTCTGTAATACAAGGCACTTTTCTATAGAAAAGTTCTCTGTAATACAAGACACTTTTCTATAGAAAAGTTTTCTGTAATACAAGACACTTTTCTATAGAAAAGTTATCTGTAATACAAGACACTTTTCTATAGAAAAGTTATCTGTAATACAAGACACTTTTCTATAGAAAAGTTATCTGTAATACAAGACACTTTTCTATAGAAAAGTTCACTTTAATACATTAGACTTTTGTATAGAAAAGTTTTATATAATACAAGACACTTTTCTATAGAAACATTATCTGCGAAACAATGCACTTTTCTATACAAAATTTATCTGTAATAAAGCAGAATTTTCTATAAAAATATTGTCCGTAAGACTCTTATTTTTTAACTTGATTAATTTATTTTTAATGTACATTAAAACTTCAGCTCTTAAAAACCAAAATTTAAGTCATTTATATTTTGTTCGCGCATTTAATGTATTTAAAAAAAAAATAATTACTTATCTTACACTTTTTACTTTTAAGTTGTTCATTCATTAAACTATTTTTAGCAATTTAAAATACTTTTAGATTTTGTTTTCGTTTTCTTTCCCTTTTTGATAATTGAAAAATGTTTAATGATCTTGTTTATTTGTTATGAAATTTTTTTTTATCTGTAATTTATCAAAGTGTTTTATAAGATTAATTAGATTTACTTTCAAAAAGTAAAACATAAAAAACGTTTTATGTTTTACTTTATGTATTTTACTTTAATTTTAATTGCAAATAAATGCCAAATAAATAATTTTTATGATTGTATGTTTGTTTTATTTGTTTTTAAGTTTTGAAATAAATTTTAAATTCAGCTTTCAGCTCTAATCTATTTTTTTTATTTATTTTTTGTTTTAAAATATTTTCGTGATGCAGGAAATTTATGTCAGTTGTGAAAAATTTTGTCTTAACTCAATAAAGTACTTTTGTCTTGTTTATTTACAAGTCAGACAATTTCTTTTTTTTTTTTTTTATTTAAACATTTTCCAAAGAATCCAGGTGCGGAAGTTTAAGTTGCTTTTGTAACCAAGTGTGTAAAAGTGTGTTAAAGAAAATTTTAACACATGTTTAAGGCTTACTACACATTTTTATTTTTTTTTCAGTTTTCGTAATCTACAACGCAGATCTTAAGATTCTTAATGTGGTTTAGGAGGATAGAAAGAATAAAATCTCAAACCACCAACGCCTTTCATATCAATTTAAACCCAAAACTACTTTAGAGGAGAAAAACAAGTACGGGGAGATATTAAAAGAATTTGCAGCTGCATTTTGTTACAAAAACAAACCGCACTAAGCATCATTAGAAAACTTTTGTAAAGTAAAAGTTTTTGTTGCCAAAGTAATGCATTAAACGTAGGGAAAGAAAGCAGCTCTTTGCGAAAATCAATATTGAACACTAATAAAAAAACGACAACAAACGCGAGGCAATAAAATATGTGAACATATGTGGCGCATTTGAGCTTTTCCAGAATTTATTTATGATAAATGCTGTTAAATGAAACGAGAACACAATCAAAAAAATTATGATCGAAAATCTGTGCTGTTTTCTTTCATTTTGCCACAAGCAAAAAAAAATCACCTTAAGACATGCTATCACAAGTGATTTTTTTTTTATTGAAAAGCCTTTATTTATCAATATCTTACATTTCTTTTTTTTATTTCTTTTTTTTCTCCAATGAACGATGATGATGGCATTTAGAAAAAGTGGGTGGCAATGTTAACTTTTTCCTGCCACAAAAGATTAAAGAGAAATTTGTTTTCCAGCTGATGTTGTTGTGCCGTGCCGCTTGCTATTGTTGTAAATTTCATTTCATTCATTTTTATAGTTAAAGTAATTGATAATGACATAAATATGCCATTAGTTATGAAAATATTGTTTGTACGTATTTAGAAAAATACAAATATGTTTTAAATTTTCATTAGAAAAATATTTGCAGCACAGTCAGGCGTATTAAATTTGCTAAAGAGAAAGTCTAAAGTGTAACAAAATTTTCAATAATTTTTAATTGTTTGCAAAGATTTATTAGAAAATAAATCATAAGCATTTTTATAACAAAAAGTCAATGCATGAGTAATATTGATCATAAGCACAGCATGGTAAAAATCGTTATACATACATATGTATGTATGTATGTAAGTACATATGTATAAAAAATCATTGGGGGCATTCACTGTATGCTGCAAAAGGTCTTACGTAAGTGTAAATGCAAAATATCGTAGATTTTCTTTGGATTGTGTACATGTATTTTGTTGTTGAATTTTAAAGAAAAGCTACAAGGGACTCTTTTTAAAATGTTATTTTTTTTTAAGTATTTTGTTAAGAAGGTAATTTTCTTTAAAAGCTACTTCGTGCAAACTTACATACATACATGCATACTTTTTCAATGTATTTTTTAAAGATAATTTTTTGAAAAAATACATTTTGAAAAGTACTGTTTTTAAGAAACTTTTTCTAAAAATACTTTTTAAAAAGGGTATTTTTTAAAAGATACTTCTTTGAAAAGGTATTTCTTTAAAAAGGTTCTTTTTTTAAGGAACTTTTAAGAAAGTACTTTTTAAAGGTTATTTTTTTAATGTACTTTTTTAAAAATGTACTTTTTTTAATGTACTTTTATTAAGAGGTACTTTTTTTAAAAAGGTACTTTTTTTAAAAGGTACTTTTTTAATGTCCTTTGTTTTAAAAGGTACTTTTTTTAAAAAGGTACTGTTTTTTTTAAAGAGGTACTTTTTTTAAAGAGGTACTTTTTTTAAATGTACTTTTTTTAAAGAGGTACTTTTTTAAATGTACTTTTTTTTAAGTTACTTTTTTTAAAAATTTCCTTTTTTTTAAAGATACTTCTTTTAAGAATGTACATCTAAAATTGTACTTTTATAAAAAGGTACCTTTTAAAACAGGTAGTTTTTTTAAAAAGGTACTTTTAAGAAGGTCGTTTTAAATGTGCTTTTCAATATTGACGAGTTTTATTCGTGTTGGCGACCTTTTAGTTTTCTGGCGACCTCTTTTATTCTGGTGACTATTTTGCCTTTTAGCGATTCTATTTTTTGGTGATATTTTACATTTAAGTGCTTTCTTTTAATTTTGGCGATTTTTCGTTTCAGCATTTTTAATTTTGGAAATCTTTAGCTTTTGCGTTTTTTAAAATTTCCAGACTAAAAAAAATTTCCAAAATACATCAAGTTATCGAAATTCCACAGTCGAAATTATATTAACTGTTAGAATTCTCCTTAATTTTGATTTTTAAATTTAATAGTTAATTAGTCTAGTCCGCCTAAAAATACACTAACCTTGACAACTTCAAGTGTCTATACACAATTGTCTGTATGTTACACTAGGATTTCAACATGCTTCGTTGCGCGCTTTAGAACAGCCTTTAACTTTTACATGTCATATATGTATTTGTTGTTATATTGGTCAAAGTTGTACATATTCTGTGAGAATTTCAGGTTCGTAGATTTTACGGTTTTCGAAAAAAACAGCCTTTGATGGCCATACGGACATCGTAACGAAAACAGTAGGGTTCCTTTTCAGCTTTGGTGCACGGAACCCTAAAAAGAGTGCGGTTTGCAAGGATGTTATTCTTAAAAACAATTAAAAATAGGTATGCAGGTAACTGAAAAAATATGATTTCTGCTCAGAATGGCCATCAGAAGGCTGTGACGGGTGTGACCTTACATACATACATATATATGTATGTCAGCTTTTACAGATTTATTACTTTTAGCATATATTTTATAAAATCTTCCGTAGAAAGCAGACAATAATTTTGGTGTAGTTAATTGTTCAAATTCTTTTTGATTGTATTAATGAATACTTACTGCCTGGAAAAAACGAATTTTTCTTTAAAAGATTTTTTCGAAAATAAGACGGGTGTGACTTAGTATGAAAACTCAAAACGTTTGAAGAAGTAAAACTTTCGATTCTTGTGCTTATTGCAGGCACCAGAGATTCTGAATGAACCATTTCGAATAGTTGCTTAATGACTCAAAACTCAAACAACTCATTTACTCTTCGGGAAAAAAAACATTTAGAAAAGCACCAAGTGCTGTCATAATTACATGCTGTTTGCTCAAATTTAAAACAACAAGAAAAAACACATACATATTTATCAACAAACAACAACAAATTCCTAGAAAAAAAATTATAATTTTTTTTGCCCATTTCGAACTTTTATATGGATTCTTTGTCAAGCTTTTAACATAAGCCTACCTAAGGCAACTATAGCAACAACTTTGAAGAAGAAAAAAAATTCAAGTTTATCATGCCTTTTATTTGTACATTCTACTTCGTTTTTTATTATTTGGCATGTCACCCATCAAACATAAACATTAAAATAGAAACCAAAGCTACATACATATGTTGAAAAAAAGTTTATTATAAGTATCTATACGAAACAGATACAGAGAACCAGAAATTTAAGAAACTTAAAACAAAGGAAATACCCAGAGGAGCATAAGAATGACATACAAACCGGAAGTTGTGCAAAATATTTGAGTAAAGACGACATCTTTATACTACGAGTAACATTTTAAAAGGCACAAACACACACACACACACACATAAGTGTGGCAAAGTGTACTGATTTTTTTACAATTGAATTTAACGACTAAAACATGTTGTCGCATGCTTTTTTTATATTTTATGAGAGCAAACACACCCAGCGGGAAAACTTAGAAGACCTTCTTACGTCAGGCCTTATTGAAGGCGTGCCTAGGGCTTTTTACATTGAAATATTATTCTTATTGAAAGCTTGTAGTACTTTGTTCAAATTTGTGAAAAATTTTGAGCAACATTCATCATTTCATACGAAAAATTAGACATGTCAACAATATTAGCTAGCCCTGGAAAGTATGCGTTGTTGTAAATTCCCTACGAAATAAGTGCCACGCATACTATTTCGCATGAAAACTTAAAATGTAGAAGAAAGATACATTCCATACAGTTTTTAGGGTTCCGTACACCAAAGGCGAAAAGAAACCCTATTGCTTTCGCTGCAATGTCCATCTGTCTGTCTGTCTCTCTCACATAATGTTTTGTCGAGAGCCGTAACAGCCACGGACCTAAAATTTTCACAGAATATGAAAAACAACAAAAATATATGATAGTTAAAAATCAAAGGGTGTTCTAAAGCGAGCAACGAAACATATTGAAATCCTAATGTAATATACACACAATTATATATAGACACTTGAAATTTTCGAAGTTAGAGTGTATTTTTAGGCAGACTAGAACAATTAACACTGAAATTAAAAAAAAATCTAAATTAAAGGGTATTCTATCAGTTAATGTAATTTTGACAACTTGCTGTAGCTTGCAAACCGTAAGAGGCAAACTCTTGAAATTTTCAGAAACGCTAAAACTAAAAATCCCAAAATGAGAAAACTGTCGAAACGAAAAATCGCCAAATAAAAAAAAGCACTCAAATGAAAAATATCACCAGTAATAAAATAAGTCGCTAAAAAGCAAAAAAAAAATCACCAAAAGTAAAAAAGTCTGGCAAAAAACTAAAAAATCGCCAAAAATCGAAAAAAGTCGCCAAACCGAAAAAAAAGCACCAAACGACTTAAAAAAATACAACTCTTATCAGATGAATTGTTATTGCCTTTTGAAAATTTTCATAGACTTCATCGTATCAGGGCTGTATTTTCTCAAAAATAGCACGATATTTTAGTAGTGAATTTTAGCCTTAAAGAATGCCTTATATAAGGCCTCGGCTCTTAGGATGAGGTAAAATTTTTTGTTATGTGTTCTTCTTAAAGAAAAGGCACTGAATGGAAGAACTTTGTTTCTGGTATAAAAAAGATATTAGTATGAGAATAGAACGAGTTTCCCTCGTGCATGCAAAAGAAGGAGTACAGAGGATCAGGGTTGTCAGAAATGGCGATTTCTAGCCAAGCGTTGCGATTTTTCAATTTTTCTGGCGATAAATAAGTTTGTTGACTATTTTTTAACAAAATTGAACTTCAAAATGTTTATAATTAAGGAATATTACATAAAATATTATTGAAGGATAAAAAATAAATCCTACCGAAATTCGCCTCTAACAAATTAAAGCAATTTGGTTTTGATGATTTTTCTTATATTAATTATAGTAATTAATGTGTTTTGAATTTGGATGAGAAAAATTTAAAAGAAATAATTTTTACAATTTCATTTTTACTTTGACGATTTTTTGCTAAATTTTTATACGATTATTTTATAAAAATTTATATTAAGAAATTGTTATGTAAAAACAAATTTATTATCAAATATATATTAAGAAAAACTGCATAATATTGATTTTAGCGACTTTTGGTCATTTTTAAAATCAATTTGGCCAATTCGGAGTTCCATAAGGCATCCGTGCTGCTTCTTTTTCCCGCTGGGTATGTACATGCATACATAAATCCATGCACACACACTTTATAAATTGTATTGATGTCAGAATTAGAATGTTAAAGAATAACTATGAAATTAACAAACTGAAGCATAACGATCAATGACATTTAACAAATAAAAAAAATAAAAATCGTTGGATTGTTTTCCATTTTATGTAGAGTGTGTATGTGTAAGAGAGTGGTGCTTGAACTTAATAATGAATGAGTGAGCTTTCAATTACATCATCCATCATTTACCAATGGTAATTAAGAGTTACAACAACCACACCTTATAGTTGTGTGTTTGCAAAAAAAACCATCTAAAATTCAATGCTTGCTTAATCTAGAAAGAAAACATTTGTAAAATCGACATCATACAAGTTTAACTAACTCCAAAGTCATTTGCAATAATTTTGTATGCATATAAATAGTATACCTATAATTAAAATAATAATTTAGTGCCGCAGTGCCTAAACTGCCTAACGCGAAGATTTTATGCTATTTTTACATTGAAATGAGAAATATAATACAGTTTTATAATTTTTCTTGGGCATTTTTCTTCTGTAAAACAGTTTTTTGTTTCATATGGGCAAAAAGTTCCTCAAACGTATACGACAACAGTGATCCAATTGCATATGATGCCCATAACTGTAAACTTAATAATTTCTAATCCGGTTACTCTGCCATATTATCCAGCTTAAAACCCACAAAGTTCCCTCCACACATACAAAAAATCCACATAAGACAAACAAATAAGGAACATCCTTGAATTAATTTTCAATATTATTTGGAACTGTTTATTTAATGACATTTAACAATTTTTTTTTTTTTTTGTTATTTCACCATTAATAATATTTTTATGGTTATTGTTGTGTTTGCCTCATAATTTGTTTTTGCTTATTTTACGCCCACATAAACACAACAACAGTGATATTTTTTCTGTTGTTCCCTGTTGGGATTTCTTTTTTTTTTGTGCATTTCTGTTGACATTGACAGTTTTTTAAGTTTTAGTGTTGCTGGTGTTTGTTTTTGTTTATTCGCATTTCTTTGTGTTTGAGTGGCTGTTGTTTTTGCTTTTTGAGATTTAAAGAGTAGTGAGACAGGCTAATTTGTTTAAAAATGTTTTGTTGTCTGTAAATATGTATGCATGTATGTAGTTCTTATTTTCTACATAGTACATATGGATATAAAATTCGCCCATACTTATTTAAATGGAAGGCCCAAAGCACATAAAGATTGTGATGATAATTCTAGTTTGTGAAAAGAGTTGGTTAATGATCATTATTGTTTTTCATATTTATCTGCATATACATACATACATACATACATATGTGTAATGGGTGTGAGCTTATGTATATACATACGAGTATATGTATGTATATACATCCATACATAAATATATGCATATAGAATTGCCCGCGTATTTTATAAGCCTTTTTTGTATAAATCGCATATCTATACGTGCGTGCATATGAGTCATATTAATTCTATAAAGCAATAGTTTTAACCTGCAAATGATCAATATTTTTTCATCATAATTAAATAAAGAGATAATAGACAGACATACATATGTACATATACACACAATTTCTAACAGGAAATCTAAAAATGTTCACTAAATTATATTTTTTGTAGTTCACTTTTCTATAGAAAAGTTGTCGGTGTAGACAGCTTCGCACAATTTTCTATAGAATAGTTGTCGGTGTAGACAGCTTCACACAATTTTCTATAGAAAATTTTTCGGTGTAGAGAACACCGAAAAGTTGTATCTGTATGTATATGCAACACCACACACTTTTCACCAGAAAAGTCGCATCGGTTGTCTGTTTAAGCAGTGAAAAATTTTCTATAGGTACATAGTCGGTTGGTTATTGGTTTGAGGCACAGTGTATTCAAAATACATTATGACTGCAGCAAACCAATAACCAACCGACGACATATGTATAAAATAATTTTTTTGTAGAAAGGTACTTGAATTTCTTATTAGCCTTGAAAGGTTTAAAAAAAATTTACATACATACATATGTATGTACGTGCATGTGCATGTTTTTTTTTAGATTTTTTCTGATTAGTTCTTTTTTCGTTTTTGTATCTGTTAAATTTTATTATTTTTGGCACGATCTTAATATTTTTATTTTTTATTTTGTCCATCAAACAGTAATGATATTGAATTTTTTTGCGTTCTTTGTTTTGTTCTGGATCTTTTGCAGTGGAGTGTTAAAATTTAGTGGTAGCAAGCATGATCATGTAGTATATAATATATATAAAAATGAGGTTTGGAATTTCGTGCTTTTTAACAGTTTAACAGTTTTTTATGTATTTATTATTTTATTAATTTATTTTTTCTTTTTTCAGTCCCGCTATGACGACACCTTTTTTATTTGTGGCCAAGTTTTATGTATGTAAATCTTTATGATTCATTTAGACTATTTTTGAACAAACGGATATACATATATAGGTAATTTTTTTGCAGAGAAATATGAGACCTGTTTAGTAATAAATAAAAAAAAGATTTGTCAATCAAAGTGAAATTTTTAATGTTAAAAAAAGAAAAGAAACAGTTTCTATAGTTGTGAATATTGAAATTTATAAATATGTATGTAGTTGCTCAATACACAAACCATGTTGTATCTTTTAAAGTTGTATTTGAAAAGAGAATTAATTGCAAACAAAATCGCATAAAACAAAAAATATTGTATAATTTTTTTTTTTAAATTCATATGCATTTTGACGCGCGTTAAATAACAATAAAAATATTGAAATAAAAAAGAATTTTTAAAATCGCTTCAAAAATGACAGAGAAGTCGGTGAAAATAGAAAAAAAAATACATGCCTACATAACGAACATGTCTATAACCTCCTACTCTTTTGAAGTCGATTAAAAAATAATTTGTTTTTGTTTAGAGAATTTTTTTTTTGAAATATTTACATAGGTATTTTCTTTTCAAACACAACTTTAAGCAATACAACCAGGATTGTGAATTGACCAACTATAAGTATTAGATTATTGTGTCTATGTACATATGTACATATGTATATATATGTATATGTAGTTGCATAGTACAGTCACGCTCTATTAACTTGTCCCATTAGTTTCCCTTTACGTTTGCTTTAATTATCTCCAAACAAATAAATTATTTATACCTATACATAGTAAATTCCGCTTAATTATTAATTAAAAAATTCGCATATGATTTACATGATTAATTTCATTAAAAATCATAAATTTAAAAAAAAATCAATTAAGGGGAACTTACTTTACTTACTAAATTTCGAATAGAATTCACAAATTTTTTTGAGTGTAAATATGTTCTATATTTTCTATGCAACTGTTATGTTAGTCTTGTTCTATTACATACTTACTTCTAACAAATAAATACAAATGATCATTATCATATCATACACGGCAACACATGTAATTACAGTGGACGACAAACATCATTTGGTAGCCAACTGTCCTACACAAAGAAAATCTAACAACAACAATAAATATCAGTGATAAGTAAACGTAGTATAAGGTGTGACCAGATCGTTGAAAATAATAACAATAAATTACATGACTTAACATATAAGCGTATATTTATTATATTCTATTCCATTGTTTCTTAGTGACAAAGAACTTTTCTCGGTATACTGAAACAGACCGGAACTCACCTAAAATGCAAAAGAGCGTAACTGACAATAAATTCAAAATAGACCTTTTAATTGATAATGATGTAATTGACAAAAATAAATCTTTCTAGGACATTTACATTGTCTCGAAATCTAGTACTTATAAGATTTCGAGCTAAATCTAGTTGCTTTTTACAAGATTCCCCATACAAAACGAAATCTAATTTGTCAGTAGATTTGTAGTAAATCTACTCAAAATCTTGTATTTTTATTTATTTTTTACTACTCTGTACAACATAATTTACATAAAAGGTGAGTGAATTAACTCGTTTTTAACAAAAAAAAAAAAAAAAAAAAAAAAAAAAAAAAAAGTTGTAATAAATTTTGTACATTTTATGATCGAAACAAAAATAATATAAAGTAAGAAACATACAGGACAAAATTGATTTCAATTCCGTAATTGGGTCTTCAGAAAACGGAAAACGAATAATTTGCTCGAAATGAAACCACTTTAAATTTAATGCTTTAATAAAAATCTTTTTGAAACAACTTTATTTCAATAAAGAAATCTGTTTTTCAACAATTTATTTATAATTTGTTTATATTATTTCATATTTTTACATATAATATTCTATTCAGTTAAATAAAACTACATAAAATTTAATGCATACTCTGCGTTTGGATATGAAAGGGGATCTGAAGCATCCCTTAATCCGCTTCGACATGATTTTCCACCAAAGTCTTGACATCTCTGGGCTTCCAAAATTCCAATTCCAGACATTTCGTGTGCTTATTATTAAATTTTGTTCAGTTCAATAAAAAAAAAATTTAGTGCCTTTGGTATTTTGTTTTGCTCTTCTAATAACCATGTGGTTTTTTTTGTGTTGCCCAATAATGCCAAATTTAAATTGAAAAAAATCGAATTTTTTCTTTTTCGGAATGAACAAACTCGATCGAAATCTGGAGAAGGTAACCAAAATCGATCGAAATGAAAATTTGTAATCAAGACAGTAGACAATTTCGATCGATTTCTATGAAAGGTCTAATGTGCATCTTATTATTACTTTGATTAAAAAAAATAAAAAGCTATTCTGAAAGGCCGCAAGTATCATTAGGAAAATGATACTTTTTATTAAAAACACATCCGCATTGGTTTTCTAATTTTAGTTTTAAAATATGGTCACTAAGAAACAAATAAATAAAATTAAATTTATTAAGTTTTTCGCTACTTCTGTAAAAAATAAAAATTGCATATCGTTACCTTAATTTTAAATCGATTTTTTTGTATATTTCGATGGAGGAACATCTAATGTATCGAAAAATGCAAAAATCTCGATTTCGAAAAAATAATAAGTTAGGGCCTTTCTATATTAAGGTAACGAGTAATAAGTAAAATTTTTGTGGCATGAAGATTTTTATTTATTTATACATTTCCCTTTTCCCAAAAATATATGGCTTTTTGCTTATCTTATGTATTCGTATTTAGCATAATTATCCCGAAGTCGGCAACACTGTTTATATCACCTCGCGTGATTACAGTTGTTTTTCATGTAACAGAGTCAATGTTGTTATTGTTCTTGTTCTTCTTCTTGTTTTTTGTGGTTGTTGTTGTTTTTGGTGATGAGAATGACCACAGTTTAAAAAAAAAAGATTTATGTATTTTTAGAATTTCTTTTCTGTTTTTGTTTTTTTATTTTACTTTTTGCCATAATTATGGGGTTAAAAAATTAGAGTAAGAAAAACTTCTTACAACTTTTTCTCCTTATAGGCATTACTTCCATTGGTTGTTGCAGTTGTTGGTATTAAACTAGTTGCAGTTTGTGTTAGATGTTGTGTTGTGTGGTTTAAAGTAGTCACAAGTCTGGGTTTGTTTGTTTGTTTGTTTATTAGGCAAAAAGAATTAGTTAGTTGTACTCGAACCAGACTTATCGCAAAAGTTGTTTACATCGTTTGGTTTGTTTGTTGTTGGAGATGGTTTTAATGTTAAATCGTTTTGCCTGTTTTTTCTCGTCTTCTTTATGATGTTTTAGAGCCAATTGACCTTGTTTTGTTTTATTTATTTTTTTTTGTAAATCCAGTTTTATAGAATTTATGTGGGTGTTTGTCAAGAGTTATTGTTGTTTTTAGTAATAATTCTAGGTATTTATTGGGAAAAAAATTTAAAATAATCAATTACAAGTTTTAGGAATAAGAATAATGGAAATTTTGAATTATTAATAAGAAACACTTAAGATAAATTCATAAATAATGTATGATTTTAAGTGCTAAATGAAGTGCGTGATGACACAGAAAATGCAGGCAGCATTTCCCCAAACCAGTCAGTCCTAAGTCTAAATTAACTTTTCTTGTCTTCTTAAGAAAATCAATTAAATTAATGGAAAACATTTTCATTTCTAATGAGAAAAGAATTAAAAATGCTGAACTAGAAAGTCTGTGTAAGAAAAATTATCCATAGAATTAAAATATTGTCTTAACTTATTCTTTTTTTAGATTATTTCAATAGACTTAGAATAGCTACTGTTTTGAAATTTCTTTCGATATCGAATACCGTAATTTTTTCCAACGCACTTCTATTATTCTATTTTAATTCTCTGAATACACCCAAAGTTCGAAAAGAAAGCTGAAATACTAGGAACGCTTTTAAGGGTTAATTTCTCTAGCCGATTTCTCAAAAATTCATTCAGCTAAATTTACAAAGGAGCCTAACCATGTCTATATGGTGTTTATTGTCCCGTTGAAGAGCTTAGCAAAGCATTGTGGGGAGTACATAACTCCCCCATATCCATATTATCGTTTTAGCAGAGATTTATTTATTAAAGCAGGAGTTTTTAGGGTTTCATACTCAAAATAGAAACAGAAGCTTATTAACGTCAGTACTTCGTTCTCCAGTCCAGTCTGTCTGACCTCTAGTCCGTCTGTCCGCCGTCCGACGCCTGTTAGAAGCGAAAAGCAATTTTAACGCTTTACCTGTTAAACGGCTGAATCGATTTTGAAGACATTTAAAACATAGATACATCTGTATATAAAAGAACACATATGTTATATCTTTAAAAAAAATTATGGCCAAGAAATTGCCCCCTGCCCCCAATCTCTGCCCTCCGAAGCTATCCAAGCGAATTTTATGATATTCAAAACTTAGATACATCTTTATGCGGAAAGACACACATTCATTGCATTCTGTAAAAAGGAGGACCAAGAGGGGGCAGGGGAAGTATCAGCCCTCCGAAATGGATTTTTATAAAATTCAGAAGACAGATGCATCTGTGTCTAAAAAGATACACGTGTTTTATATATGTTTTCAAGAGTAGGACCAAGAAGGGGCAGGGGGAGATTTCTGCTTCTCTTAAGCTATTCAACCAATGTTTATGTTACTCAAAACGTGAATACATCTGCGTCTAAGCATACACACACACTTTATATATTTTCAAAACTAGGACCAAGAAGAGGTCAGAGGGGCAAGTTCTGCCTCTTCGAAACTATCCAAAAGATTTTGATTAAAACAAAGATACATAGATATGAGCCTAAAATGACAAACAGGTTTTATATATTAAGGCACAGGCACACAGGATTTCCAGTTTTCATAATTTTTGATATCAATAACTCGGCTTATGAGGCTTTTAACGAAACCCGCAAAAATGTAGGTTTTTGTCCCTGGTAATTGCCAATATCATAAAAAAATTTTGACTTCTCTTTTATTTCATTAAAATATTTGCCACATCTGTGTATGACTTTACCTTGACTTGGCATATTTTTAATGTTTTGTGTTTTTTATGGCAAATTTTAAAAATCGTTTATCCTACGATTTAGTTTTAAAGAGAAATTTATGTTGCACATAAAATTAAATACAGCCATAACCTTCATTTTTGTTGTTGTTGTTTTTTCTCTACTCCCTCTCCTTCTTTTTTGTTTGGCAAAACATTTAAAAGCTACAAGAGGATCAACGCAAGCAAGCAGTCAAGCAGGCAGATAGACTTTTACGGATAGACCTTCATAACAAGATTGCCATAAATTAACATTCACATTTAACGGCAACGTAAATGACACAAGGCTGAACACGAATGCACTAAGGAAATCTTAAAAAAAAACTAAAAAGTAATAAATTCCATATGCCAAAATCTAAAGTGTCAGATTCAATTAACTTTGCATTTGCAAGGCAACAAAATAAGAAAAGAAAAGCAAAAAAAAAACTTACTTTAACAAACAATTAGAAGACAAACTTTGAAGCATTAACAGTTGACCTAGTGTAGGGTGCAAGTGTTTGAAAAGCAAACCAAAATCAAATTATTCAATGTCAAGTTGATTTTACATACTTGATTTTGAATAATAAATCTATAACACCCCACATTCAAGCACGGCTAAGAACAGATTAATTTAAAAGTCAATATTTTTTTTCTTATGGTGATTACGAAAAAAAAGAAGAATAACGATGAAGCAATTTATTTCAATTTAATCCATTTTAAGGTGTTATAAAACATAAAAACTCAACAATTGAAGCGTAGCCGCGAATAACGTTGCAAAAGACAATTTTTACAAAACCAGTTTTTTCACAGATTACCGTTAACATTACTCTCTTGCGTTGTTCCAACATCAAACCATCCAAAATTATGCATCGTATCGCCGTCAAAATACAAATGCAAACAGTCAGTCAGTGGAAGAACTTTGTAAGTATTTAACAAAATCATGCCAACGAAATAGTCGAAAATAATTGATAAATGTAACAGAGATACAAAAAGGAAAGTTAATGCTAATTATCATTATTTCCGATAAGCTAAAAAGATTTAACGAAAAAAACAATCATGATTTAAAATACGTGTTTTGGCTCTCCTGAAAAACTATTATTTTGTCACTTACAACGTTATTCGCGGCTAACCTTCAATTGCTCAAATAAAAAAAAAGAATATTTTAAACTTATTATCTCTCTGTCCGAGTGCAACGTTAATTACGACAACTTGGTTGGTGCACAAAAAATAAGGTCACGGTCCAAAGCCAACAACTTGCAGTAATTTTTTTTTAATTTGTCTGTTTAAACTGCATTCAACTGGTTTCATACGTTATGATTATAATTAAAATAATTACAAGAGATATTAACAATTTAAATGTATTTTATATCTACAATATGAAACCAATTCAGGGTTAAAGATTGATTTGCATAAAAGTGATTTGATCCTTTCAAATAATACAATTTTAATAAAAGATTAGGAACTTTTAAATTTGATTTAGAATTTTTTTTTTAAATTATTATCAAAGATATTTCTAAATAATACTAATGTAAAATGGGCTAAACGAATCAATTAAAATTTCATATTTTTGCTTCATTGGCCACACTGGAGAAGATCTATTCATAATACAACTCTTCGAAACAAAAGTTCTTCCTCAAATAGTTTTCGTTTCAGTGGAAGCACTGAAAAATGTATTTGATTCTGCTGCACTGGCAGCACTGGAAAATATCCTTTGTTTCTGTTTCAATAGCAGCACTGGAAATTTGCGTTTGTTTCTCTTTCAGTGGCAGCACTGCAAAAAAGCACTTAATAATACAACTCTTCGATAGATAGAAATTTTTATTCAAAAATTGTTAAAAAACTTAAACTTATTATACGAAATTTTATTATTTACCCTTATTCCAATTGTCGACATCGACATCACGCCAATACAATACCAAAAATTTTGGGCTTGTCTACTCGCTCTCGAGAACAATTCTGTGCTATTGACGGTCTATTTATGTGTCGTAAGGTCTAGAAAACAGAATGAGCCTGTCAATAGCTGTCAGTTGTTTTCGACAACGGCTAGACAATTTTTTGATTTTGTATTGAAGTGACGTCGATGTTGGCAACTGGAATAAGGGTGATTATTTCCATGGAAAAACATATATAAATTAAGTTTAAGAAACAAAATTTATCGACAGCTCCACTTCGCATAAGAAAAGTTATCGATAACTTTTCTTCTGAGCAAAATAAAAGTTATCGATAATATATCATACATAAAGTAATTTTAATAAAGAAAATTTATCGATAACTCCACTTCGCATAAGAAAATTTACTAATAACTTAACATTTCTGTAAAAAAAAAATATATCGATAACTAAAATTTTTCAAATAAAAATCATCGCTAGATTTTTATTTTAGTCCTAATTTACACTATGCAAGTCTTATTGCTAAACTGATTAGTTTGTTAGGAAAGAGGGACGAGGGGAAAAGAAACGTTACTGTTCCCCTCGTCTCTCTCTCTCTGTCAAACTAATCAGCTTAGCAATAAGACTTGCATAGTGTAAATATGGACTTATTGAGTAAAATTTTCTATAATTGAATTTGTTCAAATGAAAGTCATTGGCAAGTTAGCATTCCAAAAGTAAACTCATCGATAACTTGAGTTTAAAAGAAATATCGATAACTCTAATGGTTTTAAGAAAAGTTAGCAATAACTTGGACATTTACGGAAAAATAATATATATTAGGCCCTATTTGCTATTTAATCGCAAAAAACAGACTTTTTAATGAAATTAAAATTTAGTGGAATTATCAAAATGCCATGTAAAAATGGGCTGCAAACATTTTAATATTATAAAAAAAACATTCTCCTGAAAACTTTAATTATTTTCACTCACGATTAAATCGAAAAAAAAGAATTTTTCTCAAAAAATTTATATATCAATAAATTGGAAGATATATAAATGATAAAGTAAAACTTTTCGAATATCTTGAGAACTCTACGAGCAGTGTTGCCATATTTATTTTTCAAAAATCTTCAAGCCAGCCAAAAAAACTTTTTTTTGGGTCGAACTCGTTCATTCGTTCATTTTTGCCACAAACCTATGATCAAATCCATTTAAATTACATGGGTTTGATCACACGATTGTGACAAAAATGAACGAAGGAACGAGTTGGACCCAGCTCTAAAAATATGTAAGTAGTTTAGTCAAAGAAACCTCAATAATATACTTAAAGTACCGAATATCATATTTTTTTAAATCTTATTTTTAGCTCAAAAAATCTTTTTTGTCGTTTTAACAGCTCTAAAAACTTCAAAAATGAGATAAATATTCATGTATGGCAACACTGTCTATGAGATTGATTTTGGCCCCGTCTCACGATGTCGTCAACGTTCGACTTGTCGCACACTTACATTTGAAACTACAACAAAATATCATAATTTGTCGACATCGTGGGAAAGAAAGCAAGAAAAACTTGATGTGTGTATGTGTGTGCGTGTGTGTGCGTGTGTGTGTATGAAACAGCTCTCAGGCAGAAAGGATTGGATAACTTTACTAATCTATAACAATAACTTTACAGTTTAAGTTTCTTAAAGAAACATTATCTACTTCCCGATTTCTTTTTATTTTTTTTTTGTATTTGCGTTAAGTTAATACATACATATAACTCATATGAAGAGTTATATTTATACATACATATAACTCATATGAGGAGTTATATGTATGTATTAATACTAAATTTCTCTAGAAAACTTTCTTTCAGCAATTTGCATATTTTTAACGTAATAATAAAATGTTATTATTTGTTATACTCGTATGTATTTTTCAATGTACATAAATTGTCGAACGAAAGTTTGCTTCTGTAAATTTATCGATAATTTAAAAATATATAATTTTTCAACTTTAATACAAAAAGTTTTCTCAAATTTATTATAAAAAATCTTGATTTTAATCTTAATCTGTTTGTTTTTCTTCATTTTTATTTTATAGTCTTCCATCAAAAACTTTCATCACACCACTTTGAAAACTAAAAACATTTTGTATTATTTTTTTTTAGTTTTTGTATTAAAGAAATGAACCTACAATGCAGTTATTGTTGTTGGTGTTTCCTAAGAACTCCACTTCAAGTTGTTGTAGTTGCTTTTTATTTGTTGGCCGATTTTTTTAACGATTATGAAGAATTTGTTTGTATTTTTTCTTCTTCAAAGTACTTTTATCTTCATTAAGAAAAAAATAAAATAAACTACTGGTGTTTAACACTCCAAATTGGACAAGTACTACGACGACGATGATGTTTGGCTATTACGGACTCTGCAGCAGAAAGAACAGAAGAGCATCCATCATAAGTTCACACTTGTGTACAATCGTTCGAGTATTCTTCATTTAGTCGTATATGAAAGAAGACAAGCAGACCTTGTGCCACAACAAAACAGTATTAATTCTTCTACAACACAGCAGTGCTGAAGAGGGATCTCAAGATCATCAAACAGTGGAGCAAATTTAGAAAAAAAGCAAGATAAATTTTATTTTTGTTTTTGGACGGAAGCTTTTTGTAAACGCTTGGGAATGATTGATTTGCTGTTAAAAGTTTTCCTCATCGATGCCACTGTACTCTCTGTCTTAATGTTTTTCTTTGTAAAAAACACACCATGAAAAACCATAGAGCCCTTGAATTTTTTTTCCTACTTTTTCTTTATTCTTTTCCCCTTCAATTTTTTTTTTTTTTTGTCTATTTATAGAGAAAAGTAATGGACATGACGCGTGGGAATTTTTTTCCTGCTTAAGTTGCTGTTTATTTTCAACACTATTATTACACTTGAACGAAAATAAGAAATTGTAGTATTTTCTTTATAATGGAGTTGTTATATTCTCAGTTTTGTACAATTCATTTTTATGTAGATTTAAGTCATGATAATGATTTAGTAGTAAAAACTGGGGAAACAAATGTAATAAAAATGAAAGGAAAAGAAATTGTTATAATGATGTTATTAGAGGTACAATTAAGCTTTCAGCATTTTGAGCTAAAAAGGCTCCGGAAGTGAATAATTAGATATATAACATTTATAATATTTCTTCAGGGGCGTGGTACTGCCCACTTAAAATTTTAACGTTACTAACTGGTTGGCCCACAATAAACGATTGATGCTAAAAAATGGGAGAAATCACTAATCTAATAACTGCGGAGCTATTTAAGGTAAAAAAACAGTTCAAACTATATCATACTTTTTGATTTGTGTACTTTTTTGTACCTTTTTGGTACTTCTTTTGGTACTTTTTATACCCTTCACCAAAAATTGTATCTAAAGGTTTGTCATTACGTGTGTAATTTCCATAATATTAATATGCAACACACAAGGTATACATATATATTCTTGTTGCTTATGAATAAGGACGACGAATAAGCGATGTCCGTCTGTCCGTCCGTCCATCTGTCTGTACGTGAAATCAGTTTTCCGAAGCTTCCAAAAATGCTAGAGACCTTAGTCTTACACTGGTGTATCAGAAATGGTCCGACATAGATTGGTATTGAAAAGCAGTAAAATCGAAAATACGTTTTCAGAGCTGGAAAGTTGAAACTCTTTTTTGCCCTATAAAAGTAATTAGCTGAAACTAATTTTTGTTTTTTTGGTAATTTTAAGTTATTATTATTATATATTTCAGTTAGAATTAAATTGCTGTTAAAAATCATAATAAATCAAAAAACGATTCCAGGGTTGGAAAATTAATTTTCTTTTCGTACATAACCGCAGCCTACAAAAACAATTTTTTTCTATTTCTCTATAAATTAAACATATTTTATATTTAGAGAGAAATATTTTGCTAAAAGAAATTAGAAAAAAACTCAATTAATTTTTACTTTTTGTTTAGAAATTAAAAGTAATGGATGTTTAGAAAGAAAAGTTTGGTATACAAAATTATGGAGAAAAAAAGAAAAGAGGTGTCTTAGAACACCCGATTAAAGCTTTGCTGCTTAACTATATAAAACAAACTTAATGTGTTAAATAACAATGCAATAAAATTAAATTATATGATCATGTCAAATTCGACGCATTTTCCATTATTTTCTTTTCTAGCGGCATATGATTAAATTAATGTATTGTTTGTGGCATTCGGCGGCTGTTTGCCAGCTTGCAGTCGATCGGCTGTATTCTCTGCTTTCTGTTCATGTGTAAAACCAATACAAAAACAAATTGAGCAATCCTTCTCATTATTTTTGTTTCACTCACTCAAAGAACGAAACAAAACAAAATTAAACAATTTGTTTTACTCTGCTTTTATTTACAAAGAAATAAAATAAAATAAAATAAATTTATAACTGTAATAGTATCGATTATTTTTGTTACAAAAATCACTTATGACTTCCTAGCTCCTGTGTCGTGACATAAATAGCATAGCTATAATAAAGAGCACAGCTGCAGAGATGGAAAGCTTAAACTTTGTTGGAACATAAAAGTAACTAAATAAAACTTATTTCTTTCTATATTAAAGAAAGAAAGACATTAGTGTTAAAAATTAGAAAAATTAAATAAAATATATATGTAGTTCCAGGGTTGGGTATTTGAAACTTTTTGTTGGTATATAAAAGAAACTAAATAAAACTATTTTTTTCTTTTTTTTTAATTAAACATTTTTTATATAAAAAAGACCTTTACTCAATTTTTATATAAAAATCTAATTTAACCATAAACATTGGCACTCATTAGTCTTGCGAAGCTTTGTGATATGTTGCGTATTATGCACAAATGCAGGTGGTGTGTAATTAGTTTAGGTTGCTTGCAGAAGTTTTAGAATAGAAATTCGTTTAAGTACCATTATGAATAGTTATTTAATTCGGGTTTCGGGGTCGGGAGCAATATGGTAAAGGCTGGCAAAAAAGCAGATTGAATTTGCTTTAGATGTGGGTGAATAAATTTCCATTAGGAAGTGCTGATCTCTGTTAAATTTTTCTCTAATTAATTTCTCCTCATGCATTTTAAAAAGTAAATATCTTAATAATGTAAAAAAAATGTTTAAATACAAAGTGATTAATAAAATATTCAACTATTGCTCATGTCAAAAATAAAATCTTTGAATCAAATTCTTTAGTGGAAAAATACCCATATTCAACTATTTCTCATGTAGAAAATAAAATCTTTGAGTCAAATTCTTTAGTGGAAAATACCCATAGGTCACTTACCACAAAAATTGCACTAGAGGAAAAAATAAATCGTGTATATTTTCACTACTTAGTATCTTCGGTGAAGGGTATATAAGATTCGGCACAGCCGAATATAGCACTCTTGCTTGTTTTTAACTGCTGCTAATGTGGAAATAAATTGCGCTCTAGCAGCTTTGGGTTTTTTTAACCAAATGTTGCCAATTAAACATTTGAAACGTCTTTACATTACACTTTTTAATATTTAAATGAATGTGATAGAAATATTTATTTAAAAACGAATAATTTTTTAACCAAATACATTTTCTTTTCTTCTACTATAAAAAATTATTTGCAATTTTAAATTATAAAATTTTTTTATGCAACT
This sequence comes from Nowickia ferox, assembly GCA_936439885.1. Taxonomy (NCBI): domain Eukaryota; kingdom Metazoa; phylum Arthropoda; class Insecta; order Diptera; family Tachinidae; genus Nowickia; species Nowickia ferox. Next base: position 13,734,412 of record OW387023.1, on the reverse strand, counting down.
TCATCTGCCAGATTTAAAAATTTTCTTTATATCTTTAAAGACTGAAAAACATTAGCACTGTCTCAAGGCTTTTTTTATTTAATTTTTTATTCATACCACTTGAAGGCAACCCCAACCCTAAACTCCATCTCCCTTCACACACACAATTGCATCAGCACTTAACGCAGCAAGTACTCGTAGTAATTTTCCTCCACCAAGATTCTTTGCCAAGTTCTTGCTTTGTTTTACAACTTGCCACTTTCCCAGCTAAGCGTCTCTGTGAGGCATAACAAATGAAGCTGCCAAATACCACACATTATTAGGAAAATTAACACCAACGAAGCCGGTGCTTTTAGGTATATCGTGTGGTGCGGTTACCACTTCCCGGCAACATTCTTGTCTGGCATTTTTGTTTGTTTTTTTGTTGTTATTGTTGGCATTGTTGTGCTTTCGGAAATACCATCTTACATGTGTATCTGCGAGTATCTCTTCTGTACTTTGGTAACAATGAGATAATTTCTTCTTGCGTAGAAATTCTTGGAAATTAGGATACATACTTTATGTTTTACAAAGTTTAACTTACATATGTAAATTTTCGTATTATTTTTTACGGTGGTAAACTGTAAAATAATTTTAAAAGAATTTCTTTAAGAAACTCCTAAGAAAAGTAATCTACAAAATATTGTTGAGAGGTAAGTAACACACAAAAAAGTAATATGAATGAGTTTGTAATATTAATTAAAATATTTGTAATATTAATTAAAAAATTAATTAAATTTTCACCTATAAACAATTTGATAATATCAATTAAGTTTTTCCACTCAAATTAATTAATACAATTAAAAATTTAATTGAATCAAATAAATTATTAATTGAAAACATTAATTGGTGAATACTTTTTTCTGTGTAATAATTTAAGTTGTTTGTGCAGTGTGAGGGAAAATGTTTGAACAGAAACGGCTTGACCGATTTGAATAATCGAAAATTATGGATGTGAAGTTAAACTTTAAAATTTGAATTTTAAATAATGAGCTCTATTAACAGAAAAACAGATCTCTATTATAGAATAAAAATTAGCTTTTTTCTCACAAAATGTTGTGCGCAACCGATTTTTTAAACAAAAAGAACAAGGAAATTGAAGCCGACTTCTTTCTATATATCGTCAGCCCATTATTGGTTTGGAGCTAATGAAAAAAAGTCGGAATGGAGAAAAACGACAAGGAAAGTTTACCTGAAGTTTTCTCAAAGTATGCCCGATAGAATTTTTTGTATTTTCAGCATTGCTTCCGACACATGTGTGGAAGAAATATGTAAATTTTAGTGAACTTTGATGATGATGATGGTGATGATGAGTTAAGGCCGTGATACACTATCATACAAAGTCGCGCGATCTACGAAAAAATACAACCCTGGTATGATGGAGTTTATGAAAATTTTCAAAAGACAATAACAATTCATCACACCAGGGTTGTACTTTTTCGTAGATCGCACCACTTTGTATCATAGTGTATCATGGTCTTTAGAAGTTAATATTACTTTATTGTAAAAGTAAAAATACGTTTTGTGCCGCATACACCACTTTTCTTAATTTATTTTCAAAAAGTAGCTTTTTGTGCTCCATACGACTACATTACTGCTGAGAATTGAGAATTTTGTTGTTTTGTTTATTTTGCTTGCTGTCTAGAGAAATAAGTCGATTGTTTAACGCCGACCAAGAAGCCGCCGGCCGCCATAATATTTGTAACTATGGATCCGCTTATACACTTACACAAGAAAAACAAGTAATTGAAGTGTATTTAATGTAAAGAATGAAATTAAATGATTTCTGTTATACTCAAACATGCATAATTCAGGTTTCTTTTATTTCATTTTAGTGTTTAATAAGTTTATATTAAAATATATAATCGGCGGCCGCGTCTGGGTGATGATGTTTTTGCTTAACAGCCGCCGTTGAATTTTTCTTAGGGCAAACTCTTTTTTTATTATTCATTTCTTATAGAAATGAAGCAAAACAAGAGTTAACTTTACTTCGTATGCTTTTGCATGTACAGCAAAACAATACTCGTACTTATCAAACCTTAAAATAGTTGAAATGGAGCAAAATGAATGCTAAATATCTCAGAAATCCTAATTAATTTCGCGAAACATGTTTTGGTTTCAGGAAGAAGCTATTCGAAATATATATATGTATATATATCCCATACCTAACTCAGTTTTTTTCAAATGGTCGGTGGGTCAAACCAACAATGTTTATGAAGCTATGTTTTTTATATATATCCAACATCCAAAAGCTTACACACTCTTATTATAATTACTTATTATATTTATGGTCCTTCAAACCAGTCTACAGCTGTTGTTGTCCGCTAACTTAAATTTAATATAAAAATAAATAAAAGTTAACTTAAGAGTTAATAATGAAGATCTTATAAATCATTTGCTGCGTGTAACCCGGCTTTTATTTTCATATTATTATCTCCATTTAAAAATTAATTATTGTCGCTTAACTGTTAATAAATATATTTTCTTCACTTTTATTTTTTATTGTATACAATTTTGTCACGTCTTATAAATTCCGAATTCATTTGTTGTGCTAATGAAAGATCAACAAGAAATTTCTTTACAAAAAAAAAAAAAAAAAACACATATTCTCAATTATGTGTATTATGTGTAGAATTAAATATTTATTTTTCAAAGCTTTTGTTTAATCAAGAAGTGAGAATAAACGTTAAAATGAAAGATAACAAAATACTTTTGAAATGGTAGAGAGACTTTCAAGTAAATTATGATAAAACAGAGAGAAAGATGTATTGGATACGAATGAAGTCTAGTGATAGAGGTTACTAACCTCTTCTCCAGTAAATGCGTTTTAGGGCAGTAGCCCCCTCTACACGTGAATCTTTTTATATACATAAATTCGATTTTCAATTTTACTTTTTATTTACAAACTAAATTTACCTTGAATTTATTTATTTAAAAAAGCAAGAAAAATAGTTTTAAAATAAATTTATTTTTATAAGTTTCCATTATGTTTTAGCAACATTTTTAAGCAACATGTGTCAAAGGCTCTAAGATATTTTATTTCATTAAAAATTTAAATATTATTGCGAACGCAATATAATAATGTATTTCAAATATTTTTTTAAATTTTCTTGGCAACATGTTGCCAAGACTTGTGCCTACTATAGCTTGTTAGGCAACATACATACATATAATAATATTTCTTTTATTTGGCAAATGCAATTTTCCTATGAAATCAAGAAATTATTATGGAAAATTAAAAATAATGTTAAATGTTTTGCAACAAGTTGAGCAACCCGGCTTTTCTTTTTCTATATAAACGATTAACTATTGCATGTAATTTAAATATTAAAATTATTATTTAAAACTATTAAAATTTTGCTGGAAGTTTCACATAAAGTTCATGTTCATTTGAAAAAAAAAATGTAAAAACTAAACACGCATATTTGTTTAATTTTTTTATTGTAAAAAAGGAGGAGGAGGAGGAGGAGCAGTAAAAAATAATATTAAATAAATTTTTAATTATTGTATGAATACAACAACAAATCAATACTAAAAAATTAACAATTATTTTGTTTAAAATTGCAGCTTGTTTTTATGTTTTTGATAATTGTCAAGACAAATTACTTTAATTTGACAATAAGCCAGGCTTGTTGTGTTAATTGGTAACAACATACAATTTGCAAATATTTTTTTTTTAATATTTTAAATTCAAAACAAAAAAAAGCAAAAGCATTCAAACGAGAAGCAATAAACTGGTCATTGACAGGTGATTTAAAAAAATATGTATGTAATTTTTAGTTAATTAACATCAACTAGGCGTCATCACAAAGAAATATATTTTCAATATTTTTTCCACAACATTTTACAGCATCAGTAACATTTTATTTTAAACATTTCAGTCAGTTATTTAAATGTAAACTTAGTTCTCCTAAAGTTTATGTTTTGCCATTTAAGTTTAAAATAAGGAAAGCTGCGATAAGCAACATGTTGCAGTAACTCACATTCACACATTATTAAATCAGGCACTCTTATTATGCTTCTAGTCTTCATGTGTACGAAAAAAAATTTTATTATTTTTTTCCAGCAGCATGTTGCAGCAAAAATTAAATTTTTTGACTGCCTGCTGCAACAATATGTGTAAAAAATTTTTTTATTGTGACACCAAAATTGTTTTAGTAATAACATTTTTTCAATGCAACATGTTGCAAGCACATATATTCGACATATTTTTTTCATTTTAGCGATATTTTTAGTTCTTGTATTCATTTGCTTAGATATTAAAAAGGCTAAATTTTGTGTTTTTTTTGTGTTTAGAAATTAAAATAAATTGAATCTTTCTCGGGCAACATGTTGCAGCAACATCTGTGCATGCGTAAATTTTTTCTTGTATCAGTTTTAAGCTGCACCAAGAATTACATACATTTTTTTGTTTTAGTCTCTAAGTATGCAGAATTAATGAAATAAATATTTTTTCGCAAAATGTTGCAGCAACATACGTTATTATATATTTACTTTTAGCACTATAATTATTTTTTAGCGTTCGCGCATGTAAACATGAATAAAAAAGTGAACTTTTTTTAGCAACATGTTGCAGAAACTTACATTTTGTACATATGTATACTTATAATTTTAAAATCGTTCTTATTATTTTCGCCTCCTCTATGTATGTTAAAGAAATGCAAATTAATTATTCAAAGCAACAAGTTGCGGCAACATACATTCAGGTGTTATTCATTTGAGCAATATACATAAATTATTTTTTTTAGCCTCAATGTACGAAAATATATATGTATAAAAATTTATTTTTATAGCAACATGTATATATAAATATATTTATCGATTCAGAACTATTGTAATGCTTTAAGTTTTTATTTTTATGTATATATATATATATATATATATATAGACTAAATATATTTAATAAGTCATAGCAACATGTTGCAGCAACATATACTCAGTTGTTGTTAATTTCATCAATATAAATTATTCTTTTACCCTCAATGTACTTAAAAAATAGATATAAATTGCTTTTCCATAGCCACATGTTGCAGCAACATATATAAATAAATACTTAGATATATTTAATATTTTTGTTATTCCTTAAGATTTTAAAACTAAATCTATTTAATCAGTCATAGCAACATGTTTTTTATTACATCTTTTATACAATTTTCTTCTTTTACTTTGTTGTCGCAAAATTTCTTTCTTCCAAAGTTACAACATGTTGCTAAAAGCACAATTTTAAATCATTATTTGAAAACAATGCAATTTAAGTTATCTTGTAACAATATTTGAGATGGTTTTGTATGTTAAAATCACCAAGATAATAACACAATGGTTTGCAATAATAAATTATATTCTTTCTTGGCTTATAAAATATATGTACATGCAAATGTTTATAAACATAAATACGAGTAGTATAAATGTATCTGCCGCTTTTATTGTAATAATGATGAAGATAATTATTGCGTTGTAAATGTCTACTTTTTTTGTTGTTAATGTATTTACTTTGGTTGCTTTTTATTTACTACCGTTGGTTGCTGATGATGATGATGATAATGATGATGATGATAATGATGTTGTTTTTTTGTTATTTGTGGTAAGCTTTTTACAATATAATCACACTTAAGCCTGCAACAACAAGCAAACATCAATTGCCTTTTAGTTGTTGTATTTATACAGTTTTTAAGATACAAAAAGCAACAGTACAAAAAACACATTAACTTTATGAACATGACGGACGGAGTGCATTGAACTGTCGTTTAGTATGAATGAATGAGATATTTTTTGTTGCAGTGTGTGTGTGTGTCTTCATGATATTGAGGTGTTTGTTTCATGACACTCGCTCGTACTTAAAAAGCTGAAGCCAACAACGCTTGTGACAATAATCATCATCATGTTGTTTATTATTAGTTTGCTTTTATAGTCGGAGCATTAAGTGTTTGTTTTTTGATGCAGTAATATCAGCTTCATTATGCAGCAGCATAAAAAAGCATTTGAAGCACGTTGGTTGATTAACTGAGTGAGTTGCAAAAGCAACAGCAACATCATTTTTATCATCATCTTCATCATCATCATGTCGTTTAGTTATGCTGTATTGACTTAAATTTGTAAATTAACATTTAGTTACGGTTACGATTTGATTCTCCTTTATTTTCAAATTTTTTATAGGTATTCGTTGTAAATAAAGTAAATAAACTTAATTTGTTTTTATTTATTTGTTTGGTCGCGGCTTACGGTCTCTGGTCTTTGTTAGGCATTTCTTTTTCGCTGCCAGTGATCATCGTAATTGATTAATATAAATTAATATTTGAACTTGGGATTATATAGAAATTTATAAAATACTTGTACGTACATTACAGAGTAATAAATAACAAACAACAGATAAGACCGACACCGTGGAAGAGTCTGTCTGAGCGAATTTACTTGCCAGGCAAAAATAAATTAACAATGTAATTAAAAATTTAAAAGATTAAATGTAAAAGGTGTTAACAAAAACAAATGGCAAGTTAAAAAAGGAATAAAGAAATAATGCCATTTTACTGTTTATGCCTGTGGTAAAAATATTATTTATTTATTTCAGGGCTTCGCAACATGTTGCTATGATCGCAATGAATTGAATTTTATCAATTGCTGCTGAAATTTGGATTACAAAGCGATACAAACTTTAGCATGATCAAATCATAAATATCCAAAAACAAATCGTTTAAAGTGAAAACAAGCGCCAAAACTAAAAAATCGCTATAACTAAAAAACAACCAAAAAACAAAATTAAAACAGAAAAACCCAAAAACTAAAAAAAATCACTAGAACTTAAAAAATCTCCAAAAAAAACGGGCAACACGTATAAAGTGCTAAAATGCCAAAATAAAATTTTTTTAAAACATCGAAACTCAAAAAAATCGCTATAACTAAATAAGCCGAAAAAAGCGCAAAAAACAGAACAAAATTTCCAAAACCAAAAAAATTTCCTACAATAAAAAAAATCGCTAAAACTAAAAACAAAACACGAGAAACCGAAAAAAATCGGCAAGACGAAAAAACGCCAAAACTAAAAAATCGCTACAACTAAAAAACAACCGAAAAACCGCACAAAAACCGAAAAAATCGGCAAAATAAAAAATTTTAGCACTAACTAAAGAAAAACGCCCCAATCAAATTTTTTTTACAAATCGCCAAAACTAAAAATTTGCTACAACTAAAAAACATCCGAAAAAATCACCAAAAGCAAAAAAAATCACCAAAAATAAAAAAGCACTAAAACTAAAAAATCGCTTAAACTAAAAAACAGCCGAAAAAAATCGCAAGTAACATAAAAAAACAGACAAAATCAAATATATCACATAAACGAAAAAAATCGCTAAAACTTAAGAAAAACGCCAAAAGAAAAAAATTTAATGCCTTATATAAGGTAAAGGTAGGATCACACGATTGACGCAATGCACCAATTATTGGTTCATTTTATACGCCAATCGTGTGATTTCACAATTTATTGCCTCATACGACAATCGAAAACAATATTGTGCTGATTTATCGCAATCAAATGCAACTCTGGTGCGACAATCGTGTGAACGGTTGATAGGCAACCATGCCCCAATAAAAATGTTAAAAATGCACCAATATTTATTCTGTTCTCGAGCGGCAATCAAAGTAGCCAATACGCGACAATTTCTTAAATTAATTTATTTTGTTCGTGTGTTCCAAGTGTTGTCATAAGTATCGTCTTAAACTTACTTTTATATGTAATTATAACTTATTTGAAACGTTAGCATGGAACTGTGAGCCAATCTTAACCCATATACATATTTAGTTTTTATTCGTTTAAAAGAACGAAAATTGCCTCTGCTTTGTATATTTAAGGAGCACAAAATATACAAAGTAGATGCAATTTCATTTGTTTTAAAACAATAAACCATTTTCATGTACAAAATAAAACAGACAAAAAATCATCTCTTTTTAAAAGAAACCCGTTTGCAAGTAAAACAAAATAAACTAAAAACTAACAAAACAGATGTTTGTTTTTGTTGCCATAGAACAATCGTGTGACTGGGCTGCGGCAATTATTACCACAAATTCATTCTTCGCCAATCTGCGACAATCAAATTTTTATAAAATGGGGCAATCATGTGACTGCAACGTATTTGATTGAGACAATTTTATTATTGTACACCAATTTACCACAATAAAAATTGGGTCAGATTGGTGTATTTGCGGCAATCGTGTGATCCTACCTTAAGATATTCGATTATATAGGCTAGACTTCGTATAACATTACATAACGCCCATTTACTTTAATAGTGTCATAACTTGAAAATTACGTATTTTGATTTAATAATGCAGAATAATTCGAAATTTATTATTTTATTTTGTGGAAAAAATTCATATAGACAGCTTGTATGACTCTCGTCTTGTCTTCATTGAATTTTTTTTGTAATTTAAATTTTTTTGAGTTGTGACATATTCATATTCAGTATTTTATTTCAGAGATTCTTTAATGTAGCCTTTCTTTAGCAATATGTTGTTGGAACTTGTAATAAAATAATAAGGCAATGGGCAGTATGATAAAAAAAAGGTAGTTGCATTTAACTTAAAAATTTGTTAAGAAAAAAAAAAACAGATACATATTTGAGGTTTTGAAACAAATTTGTAAGTAAAAAGCAAATACTTTTTTTTATTCATACAACCCAATAACTTTTATTTTGAAGCCTTTCCTTAGCAACATGTTCATGGAACAGATAAAAAAAATAATACGAAAACTACTTTCGTTTCAGAGGCTTTCTTTAGCAACATGTTGATGAAATTGATATTGAAATAATGCAGCAGGAAACGGTAGTGATTTGTCTGATATGCCTCAATATCTAATGCATATGACAACGTTTACCTTCGCCAATCCGAATTATCAAGGTTGGCGCATTTCGACTTCGTGTACAGGTTTTTGTAAAAGATTAAAGAATAATGCAAATTTTTTTCTTTAACCCAAAATGTCGTAGTCCAAGTCGAAATAAACCAACCACGAGAAGGTGGAATATTTGTAGCGATAAAAATAACTAAGAAAATTGCTTTATAGCTTTAAATAGTACGCCTGCCGAACACCGGAGACGCTGCCAAGATGCTATAAAAATTAAGACGAGTTAAGAAGCTTAAAAATTTAACACTTCATAATCTGTCATCTTTTCATTATCACTTTCCTGAAAGAAGGTAGAAGTGAAGAGAAGACTAAAGTTTTTCTACTGCATAATAATTGTATAAAGCTTTGACAAATATTTCCTTTGGCAACATGTTGCTGAAACAATAACTTACTATAATTTTAATAAAGAATTCTTTTGTGCTAATTTCTTTATTGTTGTGCCCTTATTTTCTTTTGTTTTCATATGGCAGCTTTTCTCTATATTAATTAAAAGATTAATTGACATTTTTACATGAAATAAACAATAAAAGGCAGCAAAACGAAACGTTATTTTCTTTATGTGTGGAAAATTTCCCATTCCTAACCAATCAACAACAGCATCTTTTAAATAAGAATAGAGTTTCTGTCTGTCATATATTACAAAATAAAAATTAATAAAATGGTTTGTTAAACAACAAATTGAGATTAAAAGTTTGACACAGAAAACGAAAAGAAGACAAACAAATTTTAGAATAATTTTAATATACATATAATCATTATAAAATTTTAACAATCGAGGAAATGATTTATAAATACGAGTATGTATTTGTTTAATAAAACACAAAAGAAGTCTCAACAAAGAACATTCTTTAATCAGTTGTATTGACAAACTTTTTTTTAGGTTTATAGCTTGAACCTTAACATTACGATTTAAATAGTTTTAAATAAATTTAAAAATGTGGCAACAAAAAGAAAATTTTCTATCATCTGCCTCTCAGTTCGTTTAAAAGCTTTAGAATTTATTTAGAAGGAGAAAAAGCTGGAAGTTGAACTTTTGAATTTCATTATTATTTAAAACTTTCAAAATATTTTCTTTGCATTGTAACATTTTAACAATCTGGCTGACAATGGCAATCAGTCAGCCAAATGTCTTTGTTTAGATTAGTTCAATACTACTTATGGTCTCAACTATTTATACATTTCTCATTTATTTTTAATTTTGTTTTTTTTTTTTTTTAATTTTATGACCTTTTTTCTGTTAATGGAAAACGTGTTGTTCGGTTAGAGGTTGCGGATTAGTTGTGTTCTAAGTGAAAAATCACAGATTTAAATTTATTATCGTTCTCTTTTTTTTAAAGCATTTTCATTTTTTTATGATTACAAATTCTTTTTATATTTTCAATGGACGGGGTTATGGTATGCCATTGTGTTGGAAAAAGTGCCGGTATGATCTTGAGGAAGAAAGAAAACAAAGCCATGAGAAATAGAAAAATATGCACATAATTATGTATAAGTTTTGTCAACAGAAAACTTAAGCTCACAGCAATTATTTGCCAAACAACAAAGTTGTATGACAAAATATGTGCTTAAGCAACAAAATTTGCTTAAAACTTTTAACAAGCAACTATACATTTGTTACACTTAGTATTAAAATGCTTCAAATTGTTGCAACTTTGAAAAAAGTTCAAAATATAATTGCAATATTATCAAAGATTTTACCATCAAAAGTTGCTGCAGCATGTTGCCAAGGCAATGAAGTCTAAAAATCACTAAAATACTAAAGTTAAGAGAATTTATAATGAACAATAAAAATCTAAAAGAAATTAAAGAAAAATGTTGCAGAGCAACTTGAAGTGATAATAACAAAAAAAAATCCAACAACTAAGCATTCAAAAAGTAAAGAAATTTATTTAAAATTTGTCAACAACTTATGAACAGACGTTGCTGCAACATGTTGCTAGCACAGTTTTGAACGCATTTAGAAATTAAAGAAATTTATTTAAACATTTCTATCATCAGATGTTGCTGTAGAATGTTTTAAAATGTTGCGGCAACATTTATGGACAACAAGAAAAGTAAATGTATTTAAAAAGTAAAGAAATTTACTTACATATTTCTAAGAACTCATCATCAGATGTTGCTGCAACATTTTAGAATATATTGGAAAAAAATTTCAGCAACATTTAGTGATAACAGAAAAATATATGTTCGCATGATCATTCAAAAATTGAAAAAACTTATTTAAATGTTTCTGCAGCATGTTGTCTAGTAAATTTTTAAAATACTGCAGCAACATTTAGCGGCAACAAGAAAAATAAATGTTTGCAAAATTTATTTAAAAATTTCTAAAAACTTATCATCAGATGTTGCTGCAACATGTTGCAATGTTATAAATGCTAAAATTAGAGAACATAGTGATACTAATGTTGAAATAATAATTTAAAAATTATTGAAAATGTTGCAGCAACATTTATTGCAACAATTGCGAATAAGAAATATTTACAATTCCATATTCGAAAAGTTATAGAATTAATTAAAATATTGTTTTAGCTTTAAGAATCAGATGTTTCTGCATCATGTTGCTATGGAAATTCATACTGAAATGACGTTTATGAGTACCAAATCTATAGAATATATTGAAAATTATTGTTAAGACATAATATTTAAATCTTTCGCAACAATTGCACGTAAGAAATACTCAGAAATTTGTGCACAAAATATAAAATAATGTATTTAATAATTTGGTATCATCAGATTTTCCTGCAACATGTTGCTATGGAAATTAGTTTTTATATCATTGAATTAGTATTAGAATATAATAATAAAAAAATGTACAAACAAAACATTTAAATATTTTTAAATGTTGCGGCAACATGTATGGTGGCAATTGCGAATGAGAATGTTTACAACTGCGTTTTGGAAAAGCAAAAGAATTAATTGATATATTGTTTTAAATTGCTATGGAAATTAATACTGAAATCACTGTTATAAATGCCGAAACTAGAGAATATTATGAAAAAAGTATTTAGACAAAAATATTAAATTTTTTTAAATGTTGCAGCAACATTTATTGCGACATTTGTAAATAAGATATTGCTTTAAATTTAATCATCAGATGTGGCTGCAACATGTTGCTAAAACAGCTCATCACATTTATGTAAAAATGTACGAGAAATATTTTTGTGTAACATTTAACTTTGTTAAAATTTTTTTAGTTTTTTTTTCGAAAAAGAGAGCGCTCTAAAAATATTTGTCACAACATTCTCCTCTGCCACCATCAGCCGTTATGAGCAACCGTTACGTGGTAAATTATTATTATTCCAGTTCAACTTGTGTCATTTAAAAATAACTGTTAATTTTTTAATTGTTGACTTTTTCTTTTCTTATTTGGCATACAATACTAAATTTAGAAGTAAAGAGTTGGAATGAAAAGAAATTAATATTCAATCTTTTAGCTTTTTAATCAACAAATTCTAATCTACATGTGTCATAAGCAGAAAACAACTGGCTGCGCTGACATTTGCTTGAAGTCGTTTGTTTATAATTATTAATATTTTTTTTAATAGCAATTTAATGAAAATGTTTTTAGGTTGTTCAGCGTGTTGTTGTATAAAAGTGTGAAGGTATAAGTGAGTGTTTCTTAAAAATATTAATGAGATGCTAATTTTGTATTTATTTTTTTTTTTCAAAATTTATTTTAACTTTAAGTAGTTTTTCGTTGAAAGAATAACAAAACGTTTTAAAAAATAATCATTCAATGACATTGAAAAAGAAATATTTATTGTTTAACATTTTTTTGTATTTTTTTCTTTCAGCTTTTTTTTAAATTGACAAGCCAAGTTTGGCATGAAGTAATGAAGACTGTTTAACATAATCACACGTTTTGCTAAAAAAAATTGTGTATTCTTTAAGAAATCTGTTTATCGTTGTATATAAACGAAAGCAAAATAAAGTTGAAAATAAAAAGCAACAAAGCGTTTTGCTCAAATAACCTTGTTAAAAGATTTTTTGTTTTCTTTCAAAATTTAAAATTAAAAAGCAATAAATTATCAATAATAAAGTACAGGAAGTTTCCATAATTTACAATAAAAGAATTTACAAAAAAAAAAGCTATGAATGAATCTGTTTCTAAAATTTTGCCCTGACCTTCTTTCTTTTTTTCTTTGTTCGTCGATTCTATGCCATGTGCTTGGAAATTAATAACAAGTTCCAAGTTCTTTTATCTTCTAACAGACCGTGCGTCCGTCCGTCTGTTTATTTTTGTATCTATCTGCTTGCCATTTTATTTGGAACAAAGACTGGGTATTTCTTAAATATTTATTAATATGCAAACTTTGCACTATTAAATGCTGCAAATGCTTAATTAGTAAAGTTACAAAAGTCATAAATTAATTCGCTTTGTAAATATTTACCTTAATTTTAAAATTTATGGCGCACAGTAGACAAAAATAAAAAGTATTTATCTGAAAATATAAAAACACAAAAAATATATAAATTTTATATTTTATCAAAGTTAATTTAAGTGCAATAAAAAAGTTATCTACATATATATCAAATATGCTTAGCAAAATGTTACTCAAAACAATGTTTCAGTCACAAGTTGCCTTCAAAATATTTTACCAAAAGGTTTGTTGAAAGCAATATTTCAGTAACAGGATGCTTTCCAAAGATATCAACAAAATCTTAATTTCAATCTTTAAAAAATATTATGTTTGCAAATAATATTTTTCTAAGCTGTAATAACTGACGTTTAGACAATAAATATAAATTTTTTCAAAATGTTGCTGCAACATGTACATATTGTAGCAATTTCGATTGAGTAATATTTGCGACTGCACATTCAAAAAGTTATAGAATTAATTGAAATATTGTTTTAGCCTTTACCACCAGATGTTTCAGCATCATGTTGCCAAGGAAATTAATACTGAAATCACTGTTATAAATACTAAAATTAGAGAATATAGCGAAAAATTGTAAGATGTAATATTTAAGTTTTTGAAAATGTTGCGGCAACATTTATGGTAACAATTGCGAATAAGAAATATTTACTGCTGCAAATTCAAAAGGTTAAAAAATTCATTGAAATATTGTTTTAGCTTTTACCATCTGATGTTGCTGCAACATGTTGCTATGGAAATTAATACTGAAATTACTGTTATAAATACCAAAATTAGAGAGTATAGCGAAAAATATTGAGAAGTAATATTTAAGTTTTTGAAAATGTTGCAGCAACATTTGTGGTAACAATTGCGAATAAGTAATATTTACTACTGCACATTCAAAAAGTTACAGAATTGAAATATTATTTTAGCTTGTACCATCAGATGTTTCTGCAACATGTTGCTATGGAAATTCATACTGAAATCAGTGTTATAAATACTACAACCAGAAAATGAAATGAAAATTGTGTTTAGAAAAAATTTTTAAATTGTTGAAAATGTTGCAGCAACATGTATAGTAGCAATTGCAAATGAGAATGTTTACAACAGCGTATTTGGAAAGTAGAAAACTTAATTAAAATGTTGCTTTAATTTTTACCATCAGATGATTGTGCAACATGTTACAGAAATTGAAATATTTAAATCTTTTAAAATAAATCATGTTGCAAATAGTATTTTTCTATTAATATTAATTTATTGCTATTCATTTATTGCATATTTTTTTTCTCTTTTTTGCAACAAAAGAATATCAAGACAACATTATTAGCACAAAAGTTTTCACACATTTAAATTTAAATGCATCATATTCATCAAAGCAATTGTTATTAGATAAAAAAAACCCATACATACACATAACGATAGTATTTATGTTTCTTTAAAAGCAAAAATTATTATTATTTGTGTTTGAGGCTCAGGAAATGTGTCAATAAAATGAAGAAGAAAACTAAGCAAACAAAGACTGGAAACATGAAGCAAAATTGTGTGTATGTAAGAACTCAAATTAAGATAAGATAGAAAAATTATGGCAAAATAAATATTTGATTTTATTGACAGATAAAAGATATCAAGAGAAAAATAAATAATAATAATAAATAATATTTTTGAAAATCAATACAAACAACAACAATTTTTCGTTCTTATTTAAAGCTCTGATTAGCAACATCTTGCTTAAATAATCCAGCGTATCGGCCATGTCCAAGAGTTCAATTCCGTTCGGAAACGGAATTGAATCCACCTCAAGACGTCAAGCCCTATTCGGAGCATATCCCAGCATACCAGGACCCCCAACAGTCTGGACACACCTGACAAATTTCCATATTTTAGTTTTCTTTTTTAGATACCATATCCTACACAAATGGGGTGGATTGAATTCCGTTTCCGAACGGAATTGAACTTTGGGACATGGCCGAATATTTAAGATAAAAAACAACTTCTTTTATTTTACAAGTGCATATTGCTTTAACTTCGATTATCAGATGTTGCTGCAACATGTTGCTAAGAAAATTAATACTGAAATCAATGCTATAAATACTAAAATTAATAATGAAAATAATGTTTAAACATTATATTTAAATTTTTTAAAATGTTGCAGCAACATGCAGCAATTGCGGATGAGAAATCTTCAAAAAAAAATTTATAGAAAAGGTTAAATAATGTTAGAATATTTGCTTATATTTTATCATCATATTTTTCTGCAACATGTTGCTAAGAAAATTATTTCTGCCATCACTGATGTAAGTACCAGAATTAGAGAATATAACAAACATAATGTAAGAACATACAATTTTAATGTTTTTTTTTTAATTTTATTGCGAATGGCAAATGTTTTATTTCTAAAAATTAAGCAATATATACTTGTGTCAAATAAAAGCTTTGTTCAAGCTTTTGAAAGCTCAAACCTTTCCAAAATCTCTTAAAACACTTGTTGCATAGATTTATGTTCTTATAATAATATTTCTCGTTTTAGAAGTCAGAAACAAGTTTTTTGCTTAAGTAAAAGAAAAGAAATTAAAAAAATATGGTCAAACAATTTTTATTTTAAAGGCAACACATATTCTGACATTTTAAATCATTTTGATAAATTTTTTCATTATTTTTAGTTTTATGATTTATTTTCAAGAGTGTTTTCTTTTTCATAAAACTTTTTCTTAGTGTTAAAATTTTCTAAGCAACCAAAATAAAATCTATACGCAATGAAATTGTAAATTCTTGTGAAAACATGAGCAACATTAAATTCCTTAACGGCTGAAATATACAAAAAAAACTCACTATATATAAAAAAAAGAACAAATAACAAAAAAACCCATATATAAATAGTATTTTGATGATTCTATTTTCGATGACAAGCATCAAGAGATGCCATAATACACACACACACTCATACTTTTTTAATACGTGCAACAAACAAGCATTGGCAACACAACAACAACATCATTTCGTATTTATAAGTGCGTGTTTAGTGTGTGTGTGTGTGTGTGTGTAGCTGCACATTTTTTTCATCATTTTTGTGCTAATGCAACAAATGTTGCGCGATGGGGGAATGAGTAGGCATTTATAAATTTTATAATGATGACTTCTACATCATCATCTAGCGTTTCTTATACGATTTCTTATTAAGGCTACTACAAGTTTTTTTTTTCTTTTTACTATTTATTTATTATTATTTGTTGTGTTTGTATGATTTCTAGTGCTTGTTTAGAAAATTCCTCGAAATCATATCGAAAAGAAATATATAAATATATAAAAAGAAGAATATGTCATAAGTAAATACGATATTGGTTCTAGAAATTTTGCAGTCTAATTAAATTTAAGTTTTATAATTAGGGCATGGTGAATAATGTTTTTAAAGATGTTGCTGCGAAATATTAAGTAAAAATAATTTTTACAAATCCGCTGCTTATAATATGTTGCCAGAAACATTTTGTTTAAATAATAAATTCTTGATTAAAATTTTAAAATTCAAATTATATATTGCCAGGCAACATGTTGCTAGACTCACTTTCCTTACAATATACGGCATATGGAGAAAAATGAGCAACAAATGGTGAAAAGTAAACATAAAAAGCTAAAAAAATTTAAATTTTTAAATAAAATTCTAAAAGTTAAAGTTATATATTGGCGAGAAACATGTTGCTGGACAAATTTTTTTTCTAATATGTAGAAAAAATTGGCAACAAATATATATATATATATATATGCTATATAAAAAACATAAGGAGCTAAACAAAAAAATTTTTTAAATAAAATTCAAAATTCAAATAATATATTACCCAGCAACATGTTGCTGGACATATTTTTCTTATAACATATGGCATGTAGAAAAAAACTGAGCTAAAGAGCTAAAAAAATAATTGCAATTTGAAATAAAATTTCAAAATTTAAATAATATATTACCAAGCAACATGTTGCTCGTCATAATTTTTTATAATATATGGCATGTTGAAAAATGGCAACAAATGCTGAACAATAAACATAAAACAGCTAAAAAACTTAAATATGAAAATAAGACTTTAAAAGATCAAATTGAATATGGGCAAGCAACATGTTGCTGGTCATAAATTTTTCTTATAATATATATCACGTAGAAAAAAAAATTGACAACAAAGGCTTAATAATTAACACAATGAACTAAGAAAATTAAATTCATAAATAAAAATTTGAAATTAAGATTATATATTGCAAAGCAACATGTTTCTATAGAAATATTTATCGTATAACATGTTCCTGAACAATAAACATGAAGAGCTAAAAAAATCAAAACTTAAATTTGATACATATTGCCCAGCAACATGTTGCTGGATATATTTTTCCTTAAATATGCTATATAGAAAAAAAGAAGAATTAGCACCAAATGCTGAATAAGAAATTCAGAAGATTTCAAACTATATGTTGCCAAGCAACATGTTGATGAACATATATTTCTTAAAGTACATGGAATTTAGAAAAAATATATTATCAACATTTGCTGAATAATATTGTTTCTTGTGTTTTTCAAGTTGCTTCTTTGCAGTTTAATAGAACTAAGGAATCTCATATGTTAATCCTAGTTGTCTGTTCTAATTTGATTATTTCGTACGAATTGACAAGTAAACAAAATTAAAAAGACCTTGAAAATATGCTAAAACGTTTAAGTTTATAAAAACACTCGATGTGTTTGTTGTAAATTTCAGGCGCAACAACTAACACTCATATTATTTCGCATGAAAACTTAAAATGTTTAAGATACATTTCATATATTTTTCCCAAAACGAACAGAAGTTGTACTTTAACTAAAATTTTTTGATGAACAATTTATGGCAATTTTTTTATGTGTATTTGAATAGCACAGGGTATCAGACTTTATTAAAAAAAAATTATGTTCAGATACATGTTGCTTATTTGAGACAATTTTAAATTTTTAGTTGAACTATAGTGAATTTTAATCAGAAATAATTTCTTAGTCGGGCTTAAGTTCAGTAATTTCAATTCTCTACCCCGGTAGATAGACTTGGGTGCTGATGAAGTGCGTGTCTGCACAGAAAAATAACGGTATTTCCCCCAGCTAATAAAGTCTAATTTAATTTTTCTTCTCTTCTTTAGAAACTCACATTAATTAATAAAAATATTTCATTCAACCAGAATTGAAATTACTAAACTTAAGCCCGACTAAGAAATTGTTTCTGATTAAAAATTTGTATTTTAAAATAAAATTTTAAGACTCAAAGTATACATTGCCAGGCAACATGTTGCTGCGTATATTTTTCTCATGATATATTGCATGGAACAACTACAAATTCGGAAAAATATTGCTAGTTGTATTTTCCAGTATGTCACAAAACAAAAAAGAAAATTTATTATTGGTGTTTTATTGACTCGCAATTGAATAGAAATAAGTAATTCAATATGAAGCCAGGTATTAAGATATACACATGCACTTAGAAACATGTTGCTGGAGGAATATATAACTGCAATTTTCATAATTAATTTTGAAAAAAGATTTCTCTATTCGTTTAAAAAAATAGACCATTAAACATATATGAGCAAATAAATTAAATGTTGCGCAACATGTTGACAAGGCATACAAAGGCGTTAATAAATCCTAATAAAGCAGTGTGATGCTTACATTAGAAAATTTAATTTGTTGCAATATGTTACAAGCCCTGAAGACTTAATTATTAAATAAAACTTAATAGCTGAAGGCTTTTTCCAAATAAATCTCACACTGCCTTCGTATAAATATATTGAAATATAATTCTTTAAAAATTGTGCCTTATCATTAGCAGTAGCAAACACACACAAAAAGTGTAATTAATTATTTAATTGAAGTATCTTTTCAAACTTTTGTATAAAGAGTGCGTGATCGATCATAATTTCAAAAAAAAAAACTCGTTATACATTTCTATTATTTTACTGACTACTGGATTTGATGGGAAGCAGAAACATTTAACTTTGAATTTACAAATTCATTAGAAAAAAAAAATGACAAATTATTTGCAAAATTTATTTTTAATGTTTTTGTTGGTTTGTGTAGATACATAAAAACAATTTATTTTTATATTATTGTACAATAAATTTGATAAATTTGTTGTTTTAGTTCAGTTTACACATGTTGCTGCTGCTGTTTGAATGTTCTTAATTTTTTTAAGGTGTTTTTTTAATTCTTTAATTTTTTTTCTTTTTTTTTCTTTTTTGATAACTAATACTTTTCATGTTGCCGTTAATATCTTTTCTTATTTTAATATTAATAGTTTTTTGTACGCCTCAACATTTTCAAGAGAACGGATTGTAGGCGCCTGAGCAAAATAATATTTGTCATCGTGCTGCTTTATTAATTGTTGAAATAAAACTAAAAATTCTTTTTGTCTCAATTAAAAATAATCTAAAATAATTAAAATAATATTAGCAATTTTGTCAACATTTAATAAGAGTAATTTCTTATGAAAATTATATGGTATATAAAATATTTTTCTTTTGTTTTCGCTTTGATATTTAAATAAAAAGGTTTTAGAAATTATTTAACGTTACACTTCCTTCTAATTTTTTGGCAAGATCTTACAATTGATAAGAACTAGATGTTTGTTATATTTAAAAATCAAGCAAAATTTTTCACATTTTTATTAGATATCATTGTGTTGCACAATGTTAGCACTAAATGTTGCGCAACATTTAGCAGTCTTTATTATTATTGCGCTTCAAAAATTAAATATGAAAATATCTGCCTCCATAGATCATTAAAAAAATTTCCAACAATAATAATAAGACTCAGCAACATGTTGCTAAGAATATATTACAGTAAAAACTATTTTTTTTAATCTTATTAAACACTAGCAAAAATAATATTTCATAGCATTATATTGTTTATACTGTGCATCCATTAGCAACTTTTCAAAAGCGAAAAATATTATAATATAAAATTTTAACAAAAAGTTAATACGAGTACATTATAAGCAATCTTATTAGCATTCTAACAATGTCTTACGAAATATCGTCAACATGTTGCCAAAGTAAAAGAGCAACTATTTCGAATTGAATTTTAAAACAATTATTGCATTTAAATTTTTTATTGTCAAAAATTAACTTAAACTAAATTTCTTGCCTTCAATTCTGCACTTACGAGATCAACAAAGTTGTAAGCATTACAAGTATGAGTCATCATGTTGCAAGAACTAAAAATGTTTAGCAGCAAATTGATGAACATACAATTTTTTAAATTTGTACTGCCTTAAACTTAAACATCATAAAAATAAGATTTATGTTGTATATGTACATATATTTATAAGGTCGAAACATCATGTTGCTGCATTTATTAGCAACATGTTTTTTATAAAAGTTTATAAAAGTGTACTAAAACAGCACTTTATTGATCTTAAATTATTATATCCTTGGAAGCTTCTGCAACATGTTGCTGATATTGAAAAACTCAGCCAGCTAACATTGGTTTAAATAAGAATATAATAGTTTTTCTAGCAACATGTTGCTAAGCTTACAGCAATTTATGCAAAACTTCTGTAAAAATATACGGGTATCAGCTCATTCTGCTACAGCTTTTTAAATTAGAATATAATAATTTTTCTAGCAACATGTTGCTAGGCTTATAGCAGTCTAGGCAAAATTTTCGCATAAATTTATTTTTATTATATGTATATAATTTTTTTTATTATGCAGCTAATGCAATATGCGAATTCAGCAACATGCTGCTAACACATTACGAAATTTCATCCAGATGTTGCTGAGGTTAAACATTTTGTAAGGCTTAAGAGAGAGCAACTTATTTTAAGTTTTCAAATTTTTACAGCAATATGTTGCTCTAGCTTTAATTGTATTTTATGTACTTAACAATTTTATTCTTTTTAATTATTCATAAGCGCATTTATTTTTATATTAAGTACATTATTTAGAAACTGCAAAATATCTGAAACATTTCCTACGCTTTACAAGAAAATTTATTTTTTTGCTATTAAATTGTACTTAAGTTTTATATAACTATTTCAAGAATTTTATACATATATAGATATCAATATTTCTAGCACGTCTTTTTTGTAATCTAGATTTAGTTGTTGTATAAATTTATAAGATACGTTTCATTTATTTGACCCACATTTTTCAATCCTCAATATTGTTGCTGCAATTTAGCAGCAACAAGTAACTGAAACTGTTTACAAACATATTAATAATAAATAAAATATAATACCACAATAATAATAAATATATAAAAAGGCAATTGTAATTAAATCGCTTATATAAAGTTCTGAAAATAAAACTACTAAAGCAAAATGCAATTGTAATTAAATAATAGTCTTTTTTTTTTTTTTTTTTGTTTAAACCACATTGAAGATTTTTGCACGTATATGAAATACATGAAGTTTTGTTTTTGTAGAATCAACTGCAATTAAATGAAGTCAATACGAAATATGAGTAGAAAAATATTTCAAAAAGATAACGAACTAATGAAAATCATACAAGAAACAAGAATAGCAAACAAAAGTTAAGTTTTTAAACTATAAAGTATTTTTAATAGAACTCAATGAATGATCAAAAAATACACTGAATCAAAAAATACTTGTGAAACAAACATTCTGTAATTTTAATCCAAAAATTTTCTAAATTTTATAATTATTTAAAAAAATGTTTCTTCTGTTTAAAAAAAGGCAACAAAATATATTTTTAAAACGGAAATGCAAAATTAAAAAAATTTTAACAATTTAAATTCTAAATCATTTGCAAAATATATATATATTTTTTTTTAATGTTAAAGTTAATTTTTGTGTTGAGCACCAAAATCATTTTTAATAAAGCGTAAAATTCTCTAAAGCTGAAGGGAAAACCTTGAAGCAATATCAAAAATTTAAATCATTCACTATAATCAATGAACAAAGTTAAGCTGTCATGTGCTTAGCATCATGTTGCTAAAAAAAACATCTAATACTTGCAAATCGCAAATAATCGATTAGTTAGTTACATATCAAATTTTTCATACGAAATAATCAATGTTGGTTAACATTTTTCACAAATTTGAACAGAGTACTAAGCGTTATACTGTATTATAAATGTTTAGCAACATGTTGCTGAATGTCGAGTAATTTTATACTATAATGTTTCTCAGATAACATTATTTATTTATATTATTTTTTTTTTTTAATATGTTATAAAAGACGTTTAGCAACATGTTGCTAAGGTCGATAACAGTTAAATATTTATTTAAGACAAATTATAACATAAACCTAAAAAAATAAAGTTTTATTTTACAGAATAAAATTTTTGGTGATTCAAAAATTTTAAAAATTAAAAAAAAAAAATTAATATTCAAAACAAAAATTTAACAAAAAAAATCCCAAAAATTTTTAACTTTTTTTTTAGTTTTTTTTTTGAGCAAAAAAATTCTATAAATTTATTAACAAAAAAGTTGTATAAATTTTTTAACAAATTAAAAAAAATTTAATTTTTTAACAAAAAAATTTTACAAATTTCCAAAATTATTATGAAAAAAAATGTAAATTTTTTTAATATTAAAAATTTTTAAATTTTTTAACAAACATACTTTAGATTTTATTACAAAAAATATTTGGTAAAAGCTGCATTTTTATAACAAAAACCTAAAGTTTTAGTTAAAAAAATTTTACTTTGGACCTGTATACAAATTTAAATGCAACTTTTTGGGCCACATGTTGTACAATTACATAATAAAAAAATACGTTTAAAAGTTTTCAATTTACTTAAAACTTATTGGAAAAAGAAGATTGGATTTTTCTCTCAAATTGTTAAATATACAATTTTTTTCAATACTCGTATGAATAACGAATATGAGTTCTGACGTTGTTGCAGTAAATGAGCGATATGCCCACACTTTAAAATTAAGTTAAAATTTACTTTAATTTTAACCCCATTTTTTAAATGTTTAAAACACTGTTTTATTTTCTTAAAAAATGGCACCAATAACTTTCAAAATTTCAATTTAATTTTGCGAAAATTCTTTAAAAAAAATTGCAAACAAATTCTCAGCTAAAAATATACTTCAATTGAAAAAATTTTAACGGAAAAAGAAAACGAACGGAACGAAAAGTGGAAATGGCAGCGACAAAAAAATCAATTTGAAATTCCAAACGTTTATTTAGAACATTTTCTTTTTTTTAGGTTTTTCCTCTGGCGTAGTTTCAGACAAACATACAACACACCGCATGAAAAAATAAATAAACAGAACTATTCCATTGAAAGCTGCTCAAGAGATAGAGATAGTCTGGCAGACGAATGGATAGACAGGGAAAATTAAAAGGCAAAAATCAACATAATAAATGACTGACAAGCAAACGGACAGAAGGACAGATAGAAAAACATACATACTTACTTCCCCCCCCCCCCCCAACACACACCCCTCACCATATTTAAAATAAAGTGGCGTCTTTGTATCTCTAACGCTATATTTAAATTCTAGTAAACTACAAACAAAAACGAACAAATTTTTTGTTTGTTTTTCGAACATTGAGGAAGAAGAAAAATAATAAAAAAGAAAAGCTCTTTTGAGGAATTTTCTAAAGGCTTTTTTTACAAGTCTTTCAATTTAGTTGTTGTTTTTAGCAGAACTAAAAATGTTGTTGTTTCATTGCTTGAAGGGGCTTGTTAAAGTTCTCAAAAAATACATACACACATGCATATTTTTATTTATTTTTTGTCATTAAGTAAATTTATGACTTGAAAAACTTGCCTAAGTTTATTTATATTTGTACATATTTTTTTTAGAATGTCTCTACTTTTTCATGTCACTCAAAACACACAAATGTTGCACCCCAAAAACGATAGAAGCCATCATTATATTTTATATTAAAAATATTTTCTTTGCTTTTTCTATTTTGATGTTATCGGCTGAACGTAACAAAAGCTATACAACCTCTGGGAGTAGGACTACATAACTTAAGGAATTCACTTTATTTTTGGAAACATTCCCAGTATGTCATAAACACACAGAACTCTGCGATTTACTTTGTTTGACTCGATTTGGGATTTTGGGCAGATTTACATACATATCTGTTCATTTTATAGCCCGGCATTATTGCTTTTTCAAACATAGTGTCTGCATTTTGAAGGCTAATAAATTAGAGAAGTCAAGGGTCGTGCAGGTTGTGGCATAAAACGAAATAAAAAATCAACTTTTTCAAATAGAAATTGTTTAATAAACTATGAAAATGGCCGGAAAGATTTTTTTTTTACTTTAACCAGAACTTCTTTATAAGAAAAAACCGCTAGTTTTCCCAGCCCGTTGCACAGTGGGCCGTCTTCATAAATGTTTGAGCAAAAACTATACAAAAATATTTTATTTAACTGAATCTAAATCGGTTTAATATTGTTTTAAATTTATTTTTAGTTTTTAGTGTCAATTTTATATTTCTAGGGGCGTGTTCACGCCCAATTCGGCAAAAATTAGTGTCCGCCCCCCTTCTCTAAATTCAACATCGCCTCACATACAGAGTTCAAGGTGTTTGCGGAGTTTGGTAGAAATTGGTCAGGTTGAAGCACAACATTAACATTAATACAACATTAATTTTTAATGGGCATGGCCCCGCCCACTTCTTTCAGCACAAAATTATGTCATTCGAAGAGACGAAACTCTTGGCTAAGTTTCGTGAGAACCAAAAACAAGAAGTCCATATAACTTAATACTAACCTTTCATGGGCATGGCCCCGCCCACTGTTTTGAACACAAAATTAAATACTTTTTAGAGCTCAACGTGTGTTCCAAGTTTCGTAAAAATCGTTTAAGTACAAGCATGTGAAATATAATATTAAATATTAATGGGCGTGATCCCGCCTACTTTTTTAATGCCAAATTATGTCTCTTTAAAACCTCAAGCTATGTGCCAAGTTTCGTAAAAATCGTTTAAGTGCAAGCACGTGAAATATAATATTAAATTTTAATGGGCATGTCCACGCCTATTTCTTTGAATGCAGGATTGTGTCTTTTTAAAAGCTCAAGGTGTGTGCCAAGTTTCATAAAAATCATTTAAGTATAAGCATGTGAAATATAATATATTTTAATGGGCGTGGCTCTTCCCACTTTTCGAATGCAGGATTGTGTCTTTCTAAAAGCTGAAGGTGTGTGCCAAGTTTCGTAAAAATAGTGAAATTATAAGCATGTGATATCTAACATTAAATATTAAATGGGCGTGGCTCTGCCCACTTTTTTAAATGCCTCTTTAAAAGTTCAAGATCTGTGTCTTTTTAAAAGCTCAAGGTGTGTGCCAAGTTTGGTAAAAATCGGTCAAATAGAAGCACATGAAATGTAACATTAAATTTTGATGAGCGTAACTCTGCCCATTTTTACAACTTCGAGATTGTGCCTTTACGAGAAACTAATGTGTTTGCTAAGTTTTGTAGCAATCGAATAAGTAACATATCATAAAAACAAAGAAAAAAATTAGTGGGCGTATCCCGTCCACATTTTTTTTAAGTGCGACCAAATGGAAGCTTTACTCTCTCAGGCAAAAAAAAAAAAAAAATTTTTAAATCGTTCTAAAAGGTGCCGAGTTATAAAGTAACATAACCAAAAAAAAATACAGACGAATTGATAATCTCCTCCTTTTTTTGAGTCTATTAAAAAGACACATGCCGAGTATCATTAAAAGCGGCCACCCCCATATAAACCCATTTTTTACATAAAATTTTTTCTATTCAAGCTGAAGTCTTTGAAGAAGTGGCCCCAAAATTTAACACCCAATATGCACTTCGTCAAGGGCAGCAGCCGTGGTGCCCACATGCCCGAAATAATTTTTGAATGTTAAGAATGGATCACCCTTATCGGAAATTAGAAGCGATAATTTTGTTCACGTGAAATATTTCCCATGAACAAAAAACTTAACAAAATTAGAAAGTTATAAACTGACACAACAATAGCGCAAACATTGGCGATCACAAGTTTAGGGAAAGGGAACACATTTCATGTGAACTTTTATTCCCGATAAAGGCTGGTACTCTGTTCAAAGTTGTGAAAAATTTTCAGCACCATTGATTATTTCGCGTGAAAAATTTGACATGTACTAAATGTAGCCCAACTCGCGGTTTTTTTTATAAATTTCTTGCTTTTATTGCTTGAAAGTATGCAACATTGTTAAAATTCCGTGCGAAAAAAGCACTGCTCATGTTGTTTCGCAGCTAAACTAAAATGATGCCAGACTAATTTTGCATGGAAAGACATGAGACACGAGACAAGAACAGAGTACTACTTTCGCGAATTTATTTCGCAAATATTTCACACCAAATACTTTTTTTTTCGCACGAAATTGTGAACAGAGTACCAGGCTTAAGGGTGGATATTTCCAGCAAAAAAATTTTTGGAAATAAAATTGAATTTTTTGTGTAATTCTTAACAGTTTAACAGCCGTATCCAAAAATTATAATTTGAGCTTGAAATTTACATTAAAACAAAATTTCCATACAAATTTTGATAAAAGAAAACTTGAAGTTCAAATTGATTTTTTTTTATAGGGCCGCAAATCTCTAATGAGCTTAAAAAAATATCATATGAAAGATTTTTTTTGCTCATCTCTGCCAAAATCAATCGCTAAAATCATGTGCAGTTATATTCTGTACTCCCACCATTTTAAAAAATCCTTTGCAAATTTTGTGGTAAGACTCAATATTATGAAAAAAAAACAGCTGACTTCTAACATTCGAAATTCCCTCTCACTTTTTATTTCAATCGCCATCTGTTTAGAATAGCGGGATTTTATTCGGGGGAAAATCCATTGCCTGGGAATTATTTGCCGGGAAGTAGTTAGAAATGATCTGGTTGTTTTTTGTTTTCCTGTGTTGTACAGTGTTATCGATAGCAAAGGAAATTGGTTTGGAAAAAAATCCTGCAGCTTTTTTGTTTATTTGTTTAACTAAAAATTTGCATCTTGAAGTTTTTCTGTTGAAAACTTTCAATACTATTTTTTGTTTTAATTTTTGTTAAAGTTCATATGAAAATGTGTTCATGCAATCGTGTTTATAAAAAATATGAGAGATAGTACGAGTAATAAGTAGTTAATGGCATTATAATGCTTGTGATTTTTTTTTTTTGTCTAAAATCCATAAAAAACATTAACAAAGTCATACCTGTAGTTTTAATACAATTTACTATTTTATTTTACAAATAAAAAATAATAATAAATATGTACATAAACCAGAGGACAGACCAACTACACTCTCGTAATAGACAGACAGTTGCATTGAAATTGCAGTTCGTTATAATCATGATTATTTTCTTGTTGTTTTTTTTTTTCATTATTATGAATTTCGACATTTTTATACAATTTAAAGTAGTGTTTTCTTTTTATTTTTCCACAACAAAACATGCCATAATAATCATCAACAACAACAAAATCATACAAACAAAAATTATATACAAAATATTATTGACAGTTTTGATCATTTTGAAACTGTTGTTCAAGTTAAATTATGTGTGGCCTGCCTGGCTGCCGCTGCCTTTCCCCTCGAGTGGGAAAAGTTCATTAAACTTTTGTTGTTTTTTTTGTATTACATACATACATACATACATACATATATGTATGTACATATATTTATAAAAGAAAATCGTTGGAACATAAATAACTTCATTATTTGGTTGATAAGTAACTTAGTTTTATATCTGATTATCTATTTTATTTTTCAACTACAGTTAGCCCCTTTGCAACACGCTGAAAGGACTTGCCAAGCCTTACTGAAGAGAAATGTCAACACAGTTTGACATGCTCAGCTGTCAAGCCATAGTTATCGGTACTTCTTTTTATGCTTTTGTGACTCCCAGGCTATGTTAAACAATTTCTAGAACCGTTTTCCGCAAATGAATCCTTATTGTACGAACATTAGTATGTACCATGCTATGCGGGCGTTGTCTGTTTGTAAAAATAACAAGTGTTTGCTTTTTTTCAGCACATTTTGTAACTGATTACAGATTGGAAGGAAAGAAAAAATCTCAACATTACAGAAAAACAAAGCAAGTATTGTTACCAAATAATAAAAAAATACATTATTTATACCGGTACTCTACAGCCGGCAATGTTGAAATCAATTTTTGTGGGTAAAAATATAAAAAAAAACAAATATTTTATTTACAACTGAAACTCAATGTTCACCAACATTAATGGATGAAACATATGCAGCCCAATAATAAAAGACATTTTTGGGCAAAACAAAAGGTAGTTTAAATAAAAATATAATTAAAACTACATTAAAACAAAATTTATATAAATAAAATAGTATTTTATAGTCCTTGTATTTCGAAAAATTCAAATAATGCCCAAATATATCATTTGAGAACTTTTTTGTCATATTTTTCTCAAGTTGTTGAATTTCAATAAGTTTGTTTGAGAAAATTAAATGCCAACAAGCAAAACAAGTCCCCTTGAAGTAGGGTGATGCCACTCAATACTCGTTTTGTTCCCAAAGAATTTATGATTGCAGGAATTTTTTTCTCGAGAAAATTATTTTTCGAGAGAATTAAATTCCATTTTTTTCTAGATATGCACAATTTATTAGTTTGCTCAAAAATCCCCAAAATCCCTGAAGTTCCCCGAACACCAAAACGGCAACACCGAAAAGCTGAAAGCACCACAGTGGCAACGCTGAATCTAAAATGGCATTTGATGTTTCTGCTAAACTTTTCAGATCACGCCTTGCCGCTGTGGTATTTTCCCGAATTCGATGCTGCCGTATTAATGTTCGGGGAAAAATGGAATTTTGGGTATTTTTAGAGAAAAAAAAACTAATTATGCATATTATGTATAAGATAAAAATAAATTTTAAGCCATAGTGTGGCTTACTTATAAGTGAGATGGTCAAATTTCGAACCTATATTTGTTTGCTTAAAGTCTCCAAAATCCCAGAAGGCCCTCGAACAAAACCATGGCAACACTGAAAACTTTAAAATGCAGCAGCAGCGCTGAATTTCCAATATTACTTGATCTTTCTGCTAAGCGTTGCCGCTGTGCTATTTCACCAATTTCGATGTTGCCGTATTGTGTTCAGGGAAAAAATTTGATTTTGAGAATTTTTAAGGAAAAAATTCATATATAAAAAAATTAAACTTAATGCATATTATAAGATAAAAATAACTTTTAAGCTATAGTATGGCCTATTTTCCTATGAAATGCTCGCATTTCAACCCCTACTTGGCGATTCTATATTTGTTTGCCTAAAATTTTCCAAAATCCCACAAGTTCGCCTAACACCAAAAGGGCAACACTTAAAACTGGGAAACACCACAGCGCCTACACTGAACCTCAAATAGTATTTAATCTTTCTGTTAAACTTTTCACATCAAGCCCTGCCGCTGTGGTATTTTTACATTTCCGATGTTGCCGTATTGGGTGTTCGAGGAACAAATGAGATTTTGGGGGGTTTTAGGGAAATATATATTACACATATTATAAGATCAAAATATCTTTCATCAATATTGAAACAAAACATAATGTGGCCTATTTACATGCATATAAGGTTCTAGTAAGTATAAGCATTTGTCTCACCAGTCCAGCCGTGGTGCGACTAAAGGCTCAGTTAGCCGACTGTAATGTAATGTAACTGTAATGTAGGAAACAGCTGATCGATATTTTTGTATGAAAAGTAGGTTACGTTACGTTACATCTCTATAACCATTTCCATTACTTTTCACATAACAATATCGATCAGCTGTTTCCTACCGTTGCATTTACATTACATTACAGTCGACTAACTGAGCCTTAATATATACTCGTACATAGTTCTGTCGGAACTAACTAATGCAAGTGCGGCTAATCATTCCTCTAAACTTTGGTCAAGATTCTGGGAGGTTGAGTCTCTATGGAAATGCATGGCTAAGTACTTGGCAAAGAGTAGAATGATGATCTCGCTTTACAAACACAAACTGTTCTTTTAGCGTAAATATTAACTTTCGCCGCGTTATGGACCAAGGCACGGTTTCTTCATATGTACTCGTACATATTTCCAAACTGCAGTCTCTTTGTCTCTTTGATATCTAATCTGAAAATTAATACTTTGATTTAGGGTTCAAATGGGCAAAAAATTTAGGTCATTACGAATTCCTTAAGTGACTCTCAGGTTTCATTTAAGTTTATGGCTGCACTTATTTTAATGTATTTCCGTATATTCACTGTCAATTGTTGTTTGCGGTAAGTGCACATTTCACATATTTGTGATTTCATAAAACTATTTTTGAGATTTTTTTCACATTTAATTACATTTGTGTGTATATTTCTGCTATTGTTGTTGCTGTTGATTTGTGTAATGAATGCTGTTGATTTTTATTGAGTTTGTCATTTAATACTTGCAGCAGCAGTCTGTCCGTCAGTCATTCAGTCAGTCTTCCTTTTGGTAGAGGCTCTATAAAATACAGTTTCATGACATACCAACCAGCCATGGCAGTCCGAAATAGAAAGAAAAAAAAAGATTTTTATATCATATGCCTGGTTTTTTTTTGTGGAAACGCTTGTGTATGAATTTTATCTTCCATTTGATTTATTTTTCGTTCCTTTAATGCCGAGAGTATGGAAAAATGTTGATGGTTGACTGCATGCTTTCATAAGTTCAGATGAAAAATATGAAAGTGTCATCATTAGTGTTGTTTTATAGTTTCAAGCTTTTTTTCTCTCTCTCTCTAATTTCTTTCATTTTTTTTATTACAATATAATGTTCATGATAATGATAATGATATGGAAAAAGTTTTTAAGCTAAACAGATGTACATTCATCTGCATGCACAAGCATGATTTGAATGTGTGCATATGTATGTACATATGCATGTCTGTCCCTTATGATTTGTGTATTCGGTCAATTGAACTGAAGTCATGTGTTGCGATCTGATTATGGTTTTCTGTTGATGATGATGACGACGATAATTATGTTGAAGACAGCGAAGATGTGATATTCACTGATCGGTCGGTCAGTCACTTACTACTTAATGTTTTGTTACACTTTATAGAACATTTTTATGAGCAGTTTTGTTTTATTTTTTATTTTTTTCACTTGAAATATTTAGTGGGGTTTCGTTTTATTACTTTATTTTTTATTGCCATAGAAATTAATGTGCATGTGAAAGTTGTTAAACCTCCAGTTGTAATTATTGCACAGTTTAATTAGCAATAAAAATATCACAAGTTTTATCTGCCAGAAGAGGTAGATACATACTTTTCGTTTTGAGTCTAATAGTGGCCGTCAAAAGTCTACGCAAGAGCACAATTTTTGACATTTCATTAGTATACAAGCGTCAAAATAGCCCAATTCTAAAATGGTATAGATTTTCATAAAGATTTTAATTGAAATCTAATAGATTATGTTCAGGTGTAAGTGTTTTATTAATTTCAAATGTGTTAAGCAATTAAGAAAATTGTCCACTCTTGCATTACACTGGAGGAAACTAACTTTTTTTCTGGTGTAGAGACCTAAACTTGGCGTCGAGAAGTGCACCTTGGTTTGAGTGCTATTTATTTTCGTGCGACTTCTGAGAAAATACATCCCTGGTATGATGGAGCTTATGAACATTTTCAAAAGACAATAGCAGTTCATCAGATCAGGGTTGTATTATTTCGTAAGTCGCGCGATTGTGTAGGATGGTGAGTCCCAGCCTTTAATGAGCAAATTAATTAATTAAGTTTTTTTATTTTCTACTCAAATCAGGCGATAGACAGTTGTCAATGGCTGCACAACATAAACTAAATGACGTATCATGTTAAATTTTCGGCAGAAGTCAACTGGCAGCCGCCTGTTAATAGGAACAGGGCTGCACTTTCAGCCATTAGGCGAAAACTTCTAAGCGCTAGATTTTGTAAATACAAACGCCTTTTTTTTTTGTTTTTTGCTTTGCTTTGATATTTGTATGGAAAAAATATTTGTTGAAACGAATGTTAGTTATTTTTCATAAAAACGTTTAGAAACAAAACCTTTTACAAAATCTGACAATAAAAGTCACGAAGTTATTGACCTGCCCTCGTATACTGCAAATAGCGATATTATTATTGGATTAAATACAGAATTAATCAGAATTTTATGAAAAACTTTTAACAACAACTAACAGAAAATGCAATTACTGTGCATTTTGCATAGTCGCCAGAGTTGGCGTGACAGTCATGAAATAACATTTCATTCAAAATTTTAAAAACCCCCGAAGAAAATATGTATATGATAACTTCCAAACGGCTGGACCAATTTTCTTTAAACATAAGTTAAAAGATTTTGGATCAAGTCACCTTTCAAACAAAATTAAATAAATTAAAATCGATCTAGCTGTTTAAATTAAATCGAACAGAATAACCAAAAATAACTAAATCAAAATCGGTCCAGCCCCGTTTGGTCTGTATGTGGACTCGCACAGACACTCTACAAACTTATAATACCCTTTTTTGGTCGGGGGTTAAAAATTAAACCAAATTTATAAGTGAAACTTATTTGCTGGTGGTTAAGCGATGTCTATATGCATTTCATTATTGCTTTAAAAAATCGTCAGTAGACTTCAATAATGAAATGCATATAGACATGCATCGCTTAACCACCAGCAAATAAATTTCACTTATAATATAATTATGACAATATGTCGAATAATAAATTTCTTCAATGTCCAAATTTATAAGTTTCAAAAATTAATTTTATTATAGTTTTGATGTTATCACAAAGTTAATTAATTGTTTTAAGCCTTAAGTAAATTTCGGGACACCCTTTGCCATTGATTTTCTTGATTCTTATAAAAATTCCTCAAAAGCAAAAAAGCGAAGCAAAACATTAGCAACAGCAACAAACAACATACCACAAAAATTTCGTCAATGGGTTAAAAAAAAATAAAAAGAAAAAACGGTAACATCTGTCTCGGTTGCAAGCAGAGACATTCCACATGCATACATACATACTTACATATTTACTTATGTGTGTATGTGTATGTAACTTGAACTACATATGGATGGTCGTATGGATGGCTTTATTGGTGCAGGCCTTATTAAAGGCTTAAGAATTTTTTTCACAGTGACAACGCGTGTAAAAAAGTTATGAATATGGAATGGAGCGAGCAGGCCTTGTGCATCCAAAAGAAGTAGTATAGAAGGCATTCTTACTCCTTCTTGTTCCAGCTGGGTTGTTATTGTTGTTGTTTGGAAAAGTAAACGATGATAATAACAAGGGTTACCGTTGATAAGTTTCAAAGCGGATTGCAAAAATAGAGAAGAAATAAATTCAGTAAAGTGCTACTGTAACTCGCATACGAAGGGTTCCGTATGGACACTACATATGTATGTAATACTATACAAACTTTAGCCTATATAATCAAATATCTTACCTGATGTAGAAATTTTTTTTTTTATTAAGTACCGCCTAAACTTTTTTCGGTTTTTAAAGATTTTTCTATTTTTTCGCTTTTGGGTTATTTTTCGGTTTTTGGCGTTTTTTCACTTCGGCGAATTTTTCAGTTTTTGGCGATTTATTTGTTTTAGAGTTTTTTTTAGTTTGGCGCTTTTTTCCTTTGGATATTTCTTTCGGTTTTTGACAAATTTTCTACATTTGGCAGTTTTGAGATTTTTTTCGGATTTTTGCGATTTTTCTTATTTTTGGCGGTTTTGGGTTTTTTCGGTTTTTTGAATTTTTTTTTATTATGGCGATATTTTAGCTTTTTTCCTTTTCTTTCGGTTTTTGACAAATTTTCTAGATTTGGCGGTTTTGAGATTTTTTCGGATTTTGGCGATTTTTCTATTTTTCGGCGCTTTTGGGTTTTTCGGTTTTTTGAATTTTTTTATTATAGCGATTTTTTAGGTTTTTGGCGATTTATTTTTGCTTTTGAGATTTTTTATTTTGGCGGTTTTTTTATTTCGGCGATTTTTTTCGGTTTTTGGCGATTTTTAAAGTTTTTACGGGGTTTCCTATTTTTGGCGCTTTTTTTGCTTTTGGGTTTTTTTAAGGTTTTCGAGGTTTTTTAGTTTTGGTGTTTTTTTTCATTTTGGCGATTTTTTCGGTTTTTATTTCAGTTTTAGATTTTTGGCGAGTTTTTTCGGTTTGGAAATATTTTAATTTTGGGATTTTTTACTTTTAGTAATTTAGCAAATTACAAAAGTTTGCCTTTTACGGTTCCCAAATACGGCAAGTTGTGAAAATTACATCAACTGATAAAATACCCTTTAATTTTGATTTACATATATTAAATTTCAGTGTTAATTGTTGTAGTCTGCATCATCATCATCATCATCATCATCTGTTGTGTCTATATATTACATTAAGATTTCAATATGTTTCGTTGCTCGCGTTAGAACGCCCTATAATGTCATATTTTTTTTTTGTTGTAGCGGCCAAGGTTTTACATATTCTGTGAAAATTTCAGGTCCGTACCTCTTGCGGTTCTCGATAAAATAGCCTGTGACAGACAGACAGACAGACGGACGGATATCGTAGCAAAAACAATAGGTTTCTTTTCAACTTTTTGTACGGAACCCTAAAAATTATACCAAAGAGTATTTTAAAAATACCGTCAAAAAAGGAACAAATTGATACTTTAGCATCACAACGGTAACGCTGATGATAACGGATGAGGTGAAGGACGTTGTTATTTTGTTTTTGTCTATGCTACGTTTGAATAAATATTTTCGGCCATTCGCTGAAGAGCGAGCAAGCGAGCAAGCTTGTCAAGTGGCACATCTTCATTTTGGTGTTTCTTTTTAAAATTTTCCTCTGTCGTTGTTGTTGTACAAAAATATGTATGTACATACATATGTATGTGCAGAAACAAAATTGTTTAGCAATCAACAGCAACTACAGTGCCAACAACGAAAATATGTATGTATGTACCTTACGAAAATCAACAGCTATCAAATTACAAAACTAACGGATACAATAACGCACCGTAACCGCTACAGTTACAATTATGCTGAGATGCAAAGAAAGAAGATAACCCAGCAAACATTAAAATGTATATTGAATTTATATACAATAGGTAGAAAAGATAATATTAGAGAACTTAATAAAAAGATATTAAATTTTAAAATAAATGCATTCATCAGGCAAATGTTTAAAGAAAAGGTTTATTTTTTAGACAAGTTGCAATTTTAATGAAAGTCTTGTTGGCACACAAAACTCTTATACCGCAATTTATCTTGTGAATTTTCTCAATAGTCTGTCTGCCTGTCCGTCTGTTCGTCTGTCTTTCCCAATTCATTTCACAATGCAATTTAATTTTGTAATTGCGATTACATACTATAATAAATTCCCCCACATATGAGTCAAAGTAAATTTTGCTACCTTATTTGTCAGAAAATATAATAAACGAAAAAAAATGGGCGCGAAGTAAGCGCAGTAGAAGGCAAAAAAAAAAGACTTTAATTAAATTGCTCTTTTATTTTGTTAGTAAAGCAACAATTCGTATTTGGGCAATGACCACTTTTTCATATTTTCTAATCTGCACTCGTATTCGGTCGTCATCAGATGCAGAAAGAAGTAAAAAAAAACAGCTTATAAGATTAACATGTGTTAAGTCTGGTTTCAAGTAACGTGACCAAAAGTAGATATGTATGTATGTATGTGTACTGGTATTTATATTTATTTTATTTTTTGTTACTGGCCTAAAATGTTTTTTATAACGTCACCTAAAAGCGCAAAAAGCCGTAAAAAACAATATAGATTTAAAATTATGTAATCAGTTCGCTAAAAAATTTGTATTTTTAAACAAACATACATACACACATACATATAATGTGCATATGCATGTAAAATGTTTTGCCAAAGAGTAGATTCCTTAATCTTAGTTACGGCTTTTTGGAATTTTGCTGACGATATTTATGTAAGCATAAAAACGAAACATAACATTTGAATATTTTTTCTCCACTTGGTTTAACGCCGAAATGTCCAAACTTTTGAAAATTTTAGACAAAAAAAGACCAAGCAAGGATTAAAGAAGGGAAGGTATGACAAGATAAGTAAATGCTTTTACACACATACATATCTCTACCTTAATATAGAAAGGTCCTAACTCATTATTTTTTTAAATCGATACATTAGACGTTCTTCTGTCGAAATATACAAAAAAACTCGATTTCAAAAAAATAATGAGTTAGGTCCTTTCTATATTAAGGTAACGATATGTATGTATGTATATACTTAAAGCCTAAAAATATTAAATGAACTTCTTTTCCCATCGACATAAATTAGAAACTTGATCAATGGCAACCCAATGATTTTTAGAACCAGCTGAGCTCATGTCAACCACCAGCTGTTAAAAAACTACAGTAGTTTCCATTTAACTGATATCATATATATGTACATTATAATAATTCAAAAGGAGACAATTGCACTCGAGCATCAATTAAAAGAGAATATTGCATAAACTATTTACCCGCTTAGTTGTCTGAAAAATCATGACTTTTTTTAATCAATTGAGCGAGAATTACTGTACTGTAGCTTAGATTAGATTTGAAAATCTGTTGAGAAGAGAAAGTAAGTTTTCAGCTCACTTGGGCCCAAATAACAATTTGCTTTGTTTTGGATATTTTATCATTTAGGAAGTAATTTAAAATATTGTTAGAATAGGTCCAGGGTGAGGGGCACAACCCATGTAAAGTAATAATAGAAATCTTATATCTTGAAAGAGTCTTCAAATTTGGTATGAGTTAACTTGAAATTAAATTATATATGTAAGTATAAATTATAATAAATTTAAAACCAGAAATAATTTCTAAACTTAGGCCTGACTAAGAAATTATTTCTGATTAAAATTTACTATAGTTCAGCTTAAAAAAATTTTTAAAATTGTCTCACATAAATTTAAAACAATAAATGTTTGTTCTTTTGTTATTTTTATATTCCGTCATCGTTCACAGCACACTCCCTGCCTCTACCACTCATATACCAAATCCTCACACACTTACAATGACTTAGTTCTTATTTTCTGCCCTAGAAATTCCCTAGAAATAATTTATGTGGCAAAACAATATAATTTTTTAAATATTTGCATATTTTATAATTTTTAAAATTTTTTTGCATATTTTATAATTTTCCGCAAGTGTTTGGATATTTAATCTTTTATAGCAAATTGTTGCATATTTTATGATTTAAATGATATTTCAATATGTTTTGTCATTTTTAGAATATTTGCTTGTTTTATAAATTGTAGCATATTTTTGCATATATTGTAATTTTTGTTATATTTAATCAGTTTTAGGATATTTCAGCATATTTTTAAATCTTTATCATACTTTTGCATATTCTATCATCGCCAGTATACTTTTGGATATTATATAATTTTCAGTGTGGGTTTGCATATTTTAACCTGAATAGCATATTATTGCATATTTTGCCATTTTCATCATATTTCACTAAATTTATCATTTTTAGAATATTTCCAAATTATATTCTATAATTTTTGAAATATTCTTCTTTTTGATTTTTTGTATATATGATAATTTTTGCAAATTTGGCCATTTTATATTCGGTAATTTTTACCATATTTTTGCATATTTTGTCATTTGTATTATACATAATAAGTTCAAGGTTATTTTTGCATATTTTATAATCATCATCATACGTTTGCAAATATTTTTATTATATTTTATTATTTATTATTTATGTCCAGCATATTTTTCCATATTATATTATTCTTAGTATGCATTCGCATATTTTATCTTGTATAGCATATTTTTGCATATTTTTGCATAGTTTGTGATTTACATCATATTGCAGCATATTATAATTGCTACGATATTTGCAAATTGCATTATACAATTTTTGGCATATTTTTGCATATTTGGTCATTTTTGCAACATTTTATACATTTTTGTACATATTTTGAAATTTTTACCATATTTTATAATTTCCATTACATTTAACCAGTTTCAACACGTTTTTCTATATTTTAAAATCAGCATCATATTTTGCCATGTTTCATTATCTGCAGCATATTTTTGCATATTATACTGTTTTGAGTATGCGCTTGGATTTACAATCTTAAAAGCATATTTTTGCATATTTTGTCGTTTCCTTCATATTTCAGCATTATTCATTTTCGGCGTATTTTTGCATATTTTATAATTTTGCTGATATTTTTGCCTACATCAATCTTAGTAGCATATTCGCTCGAAAGAAGTCTACAATGACCATTTCCCATCACCAA
Source organism: Nowickia ferox (assembly GCA_936439885.1). Taxonomy (NCBI): domain Eukaryota; kingdom Metazoa; phylum Arthropoda; class Insecta; order Diptera; family Tachinidae; genus Nowickia; species Nowickia ferox. Next base: position 13,696,015 of record OW387023.1, on the reverse strand, counting down.
AGCAAGACATTACAGTATAGTCAGTGCTTGCGCCAATATTTGTGTAAAGTTGCATGTCATTGTTTCTTTTTTAGCGAACAAAAATAGAAGTTTGGACTCAGAACAGTAAAATATGCTTATTTTACCCAGGCGCACAAGGGATGATGAAGAATTGTTTAGAGCAAAATAATAATTCTCGTATACTTTTTTCATTAATTAGTTTCTTGTTTGTTTTTTGTTCGAAAAAGAAATGCTTAAAACAGCATTCCTTCCCCCCAATACCTTTTTTGTCACATTAATATTACAAAAAAAAATGTTTAATGTGCGTTTTGAAATTACTTTGCCAATTCATTGTACGAATAAAAAGCTGCGAAAGAAAAAAATCCCAACTAATGCAATTTTCCAAACAACATAATAAACACAAGCAATAATTGAAATACAAATGCTTTTTATTTTTTATGTTTCGAAAACTTTAAACAAGTTTGGTAAGATTTTTTTTTCAAACCCAAAAAGAAAAGTGAAAATAAAAACTGAAAAACTTATAAAAACAAATAAATAGTACTTACAAAATGAAATGACTCAAAGTTTTACAGAAACCATTTGAAAAAAACGTACCTGAAATTAAATAATTAAAAATAAAATAATTAGTACTTTTTCATAAGAATTTCAATTAATTTTTTTTCATGGTTTTCAAACAAAAAAAAGGCAATTGGTTACAGTTAATAAGAGTTTTTAAAATAAATCAACTTTATTTTACTTTCATAAATTGATTGATTTGGTATCGGGGTTTTCCAGCTAAACAATTAAATCCTTAACAATATTAAAGTGTAACAATTAGAAAATAAAGAAAGAAAAATTATTTTAAAAAAAATGTAATTTTGAAGGTACATTTTCTTATGACAGGTCATCCATTACACAAGAACAATTCCAATATGTTACAAAATATTTTATTTCAATACAATTAATTTAAACAATAAAATCAGTTATGCGTGAAGAGAAAATGTGAGATAAATTCATTTAAGATGCAGCTTTCAAGGGAACTTTTGACGCAGGAAAAATACGCTTATCAGATTGCAATAACCATTAAAAGAATTAATATGAAATGACTTGTTAGTTGTTGTTCATGTTGACATATTCCAAAATTTTTATCATCCTGCATATTTTAGATATTTCAGCATATTTTTTTATATTTACGGTCTAATTCATAAAAAATATTTTAGGTTTATTACAGTTTTATTTGATAAATTTTCCATAGAAATATGTCAAATAAGCGCTTAATAAACCTGAAATATTTTTTATGAATAATAATGCATTTCGTCACTTTCAGCATATTTTTGCTTACTTTATTAGTTACAGCATATTTTTGCTCATTTTGTTGCTTTTAGCATATTTTTTTTATATTTAGTCACTTTAAGCATATATTTGCTTATTTTAGTATTCAGAGTATATATTTGCTTATTTTATGATTTGCTTTTAGCATATTTTTGCATATTTAGTCGCCTTCAGCATATTTTTGCTTATTTTATTATTTACAGCATATTTTTCTCCATTTAATCGGTTTTTGCACATTTTTGTCTATTTAATCGCTTTCAGCATACTTTTGCTTATTTTATTATTTACTGCATATTTTTGTTCATTTTTTTGCTTTTAGCATATTTTTGCATATTAAGCCGCATTTAGCATATTTTTGCTTATTTGATTATTCAGAGCATATTGTTGATTATTTTATTATTTACAGCATATTTTAGTTTATTTTGTTGCTTTTAGTATATTTTTGCATATTTAGCCGCTTTCAGCATATTTTTGCTTATTTTAGTAGTTAAAGCATATATTTGCTTATTTTATTATATTCAGCATATTTTTGTTCATTTTGTAGCCTTAAGCATATTTTTGCATATTTAGTTGCCTTCAGCATATTTTTGCATATTTAGTTGCCTTCAGCATATTTTTGCTTATTTTATTATTTGAGCATATATTTTTTTCCATTGGTCGTTCTTAGCATTTTTTGCTTATTTAGTCACATTCAGTATGTTTTTGCTTATTTTATTACTTGCAGCATATTTTTGCTTATTTTATTATTTAAAGCATAGTTTTGCTTATTTGATCGTTTCCATCACATTTTTGCATTTTATATCAATTTCAGCAATATTTTGCTATTGTGATTTTTATGATTTCCATTATTACTTCCAACATATTTTTGCTTATTTTATAATTTTTAGGATTAGTGTGCTTGTTCTATTATTTACAGCACTATTTTTACTTATTTGTACTTTTGCATATTTTACTATATTTAGAATATTTTAAAAACTTTTAGCGTAATTAAGCATAATTTATCATTTCCAGCGTACATATTTTAAAATTTTTGGTATATTTCTGCATATTTTATTAATAAGTACCTATATAATTTAAAAAATATTTTTGTATTCTGTAGAGGAAACAGGCTATTATTGTAGAGTTTTAGGGCAAACCTATTTGTAGATATCATTTTAAAACGTTATTTCGCCATTTAAATAGTTTAACGGCTTTACAAGGCGTCATATATTTACAATTTTCGGATTATTTAGTAATATGACTATTTTCTTCTTGAGTGCCAACTAAAGTTATAAAAGGGCAATAAATTTATTTTCTTTTTTTTTAATTGTAATTTTTATCGATAATTTTAATCATTAAATTAACTTTGATTTGGTTTTTCTTACTTTTATTATTCCCAGGCATTCAGATAAATACATAAATTCTTATCAATAGAGAGAGAGACCGACAAACGATGTAAAGATTTTATGGCCGGGGTTTCTTTGAATTAATTTACAATATTTGTCACTAAATTATAAATATTGTATTTTGAGCCTAATAAATAAGGTTTAGAACTAAAACTTTGCTTTATAAACTTAAATTATTTATAGACAAAAGATTAAATAAAAATCACATAGAAAGCACAAAAGCTTTAATAAATTCCCTTAACTTTAAACAGGCCAATTAATTAAATTATAATAAAAGAGATTAATAGAGTCAAGTCTTAAAATGAGGGGAGGATTGGGCCATAAAGTTATTGAGTTGTAATCTAACTTTTACATAATTAATAACTTAATTCCCTTTTAAAGCTTTAAGTTCTAGGTAAAAGCAACTGAAACCAATTTCACTGGAAACCTTTTTGTGTTATTTTTTCCATCGAAACAATTCCCTAACAACCTTTTTTTCTTTTGTAATTTGTATAAGAAAAAACACTCTGCTTGCTCGTGTATGTTTTCTAGATTAATTAATAATTAAATATTTATCTTCTTAACACAAATGTGCAGTTAGTTGAATATGTATTCCAAAAAGGCATTAAAACGTACAGACAACAAGTATATAGTGTGTACAAAAAGGATATATGAACATACATACATACATATCGCTCCTTTACTCAAAGAACGTCATAACTCAAAAAAAATAGTTTGCCATAAAACGAGTTTGAAGTTTTCAATGTACATACAACTTAACAGAAAAAGTCACTTTTATTTCGCTTTCAAGAGTTGAGTGAAAAAGATATTTGTATGAGATTTTTACACAATATGAAAAACGATATGAGGATTAATTCTGCATCATTAACACAAAAATTACATTTTTTGAGTTATGACCTTCTTTGAGTAAATGAGCGATATGTAAAAAACAAAGGTGAGTATGTACGAACATATATCTAAAAAGTCTTATAAGAACCAGTGTGCTTGTACGAGTACAGAACACAGGCACTGAACATATTTTTCAACTAAATGAGCTAAAAAAATTCTATTATATTTTTCTTTATAAAAAAAAATTTTTTGTTTTTAAGTTTATGGAATCTAGATTTTTTAAACTATAAAATAAATTAGATTTTTTTTAAAAGAAATCTTTGAATTCCTGTAGAATAGTGGTACCTAGGGAACGTACAATTTGTCACGTAAAAACACCATTTTCGGATTATGAAAGACTACGTTAACGTACTGTAATTCTATTAAGCTTATAGGATTGACGTATCACTTAATCTGGTATCGAACGAAATTACGAAATATTTAAATAGAGTTTATATGAAAATATTCTTAAATATCGAATCGTATCGAATGTCGTAATCTGCCCCTCTGTTTTTGTACTATAGTCGATACGATCACGTATGTGACAATTTAAGTCCTGTGGGCAAATTATGGCATTCGATATGACTCGTAATTTCAATATTTCAAAATATTTCAATTTCACTTAATCTGGGCGAAAATTGCGGCACGCGGTATCGAACGAAATATTTTTAAATTACGAGTCGTATCGAATGCCGTAATTTAACCCCTGGGTGGCTATTTTTTTTTTTTTTTTTGGTCTTCATTTGTCCTTTTATGAAGCCTAATTGTAGAAACCCTAACATAAGCGTTTTTCATAAAATGTTTTTGATATTTAACCACATATTTTGAATAGTTTGTGACTGGTCTGGAAGTCTACTCATAATTTGGCAAAGCACCCATGAAATATATAGACAATTTTTTGATATTTTCTAAATTTTTAAATTAGGATTTCCAATAAAGAACGAATGAATTCCAGTATGTGCAACGAAATTCTCATTATGCCGCTTAAGGTTTTTTGGCGGTTATGGCACGATATGCAAACAAGAACTCGATTTGAAAAAAATAATGAGTGTTTCTACTCGTATGTTAAGGTAACCATATGTGTGTATACATATCGAGTGTTTGCTGTAAGAAAGTCATAACCCAAAAAAGTCTTTTTTTTCATTACAGAATCAATCATCATATTGTTTTTTATATTGTGTAGCAATTTCACACAAATATTTTGAGATGAAAATTACTTTTGTTAGAAAAATCTAAACTTTTGATTTTTCTTCGTTTTCTGGAAAACTAGTTTTTTTTGCTTTATGACACTCCTGCAGCAAAAGGCTCGTCTCCTTATGTACTCGACATACTCGTATCGACATACATACATACGCGTACATATACATTTATGTTTATAATGTTTGTGTTTGCACAACTTGATCCAGATACATATTAGGAAAAAAAAAATAAAACTTTAGAACAGTGAACTCTAATGCAAAGCATGCCTTACTGTCTTTAACTTCTACGAATAGAGATATTCTATAATCAGAGTTTATACACCCACGGTCACATTAATAAGGAATTCTAAACTGTAAAAAATATTACGGATTTATAAGAAAATTTTGTTATGTGGAATTTGTTTTATAAACCCTTTATTAAGCCTTAGTTATTTTTTTTTTTTAAATAAGGCAGTTAAAAATTTAAAATTGTATTCAAGCATGAAATTACAAATTTTTGCAATATTCTAATTATAAAGTCTAGTTATCTAGTGGAACAAATTTAATTATGTACAGAAATAAAAGTTAACTTTCGTTTTTGTTAGAGAAATGTCAAAGCTCCGGATTGATTATATTCTTTTTGCACAAGTGGCCTTCGAGCAATAAACAACAAACGACAAATATTAAAAAATAAATAAAAATCATATTTTTTTGCCTTATCAGCGCAGCTGATTGTCAGTTGACTTAACCCGATCCTTCAAACTCCATATAAAACAGCATAAAATCTTAACCCGAACTGTCAACATTCAAATAAAAATAACCCTACAACAAATTTTTATGTAGATATGTTGTTGTAATGATAAGGCCACTTGGTATTAATACACTTTGGTGTATTCCTGTGTTTCACAGAATGGTAACAAACTTTTTGTCTGGAAAAGTTCTCACCAAAGTTAGAGAACATAGGCACAGAATTCCATTTGGAGTATATACATACCTTCAAGATTTTCATGTCTAACAGGATTATTTTATCAGATTAACATAACTCTGTTAATGCATTTGGTTTGTGTCTTCATTGCCTTCACACAGAAAAAAGTATCTCATAAAAAATTTTTGGAAAAAAATACTTTTTTAAAAGTGCCTTATAAAATAGTGGTACACTCGCACCTAGAGCTGGGTCCAACTCGTTCATTCGTTCATTTTTGCCACAAACCAATGATCAAACCCATGTAATTTAAATGGGTTTGATTATAGGTTTGGGGCAAAAATGAACGAATGAACGAGTTGGACCCAGCTCTACTCGCACCGTTAAAAAAATAATTTGGAATAAATCATCCTTTGAAAAAAGTGCCTTATGAAAAAAATTGACAGATGAAAAGCAATTTGTGCGTGCAGCTTATCCTGATAGATTGGATGAATGAATAAATGCCTTAGCTACTTCCGCAAACTATTATTTCTTCCCAAACGAAGATTGTTTACAGAATAAGCGACTAATTTAGTGTCACAGGGAATAGGTATGTATATTATGGCATTAGTACATAGCTACATACATACATACATACTATGTACATATACATATTTATACATACATAAATATGTACATGCCTACATACATATTTATGTATATATTTACACGAGTGTTGTCAGATATGGCGATATCTCGCCAAACGCGGCGATGAAAATTTGTTTTTGGCGATGAACATTTTGAAATGGCGATTGGCGATTTACTTGGCGATATTTGAACTCCTTGGCGATATTTTTGGCTATATTTTTACGATTTCAATTAAATAGAATAATGTTGAAAATATGAAATTTTTTTGTAAGGAACTTTTTCTACAACATATCTACTCGTAAATATTTTGTGCATGAAATTCTAAATGTTGTGACTCCTTATCACAAACAAAATTTTCTGAAATTCAAGAAGTTTAAAAAAAATATGACCCACAAAATCTCATTTGGTGTTTATGAAACACAGTGGGGAAGAGTTTCTTTTATTAATTAGAACTAATATTTTGATAATGAAGCACCAAAAAGCCTGCACGAGTTCTCGCCTAGAATGTATGAATACGACGATGCTGCTGGTACTTACCACTTCAAGTATATGATATGTGTACTTAAATACAAATTTAAGTAACTGTTACTTAAGTTTTATCACAAGATTTTAATAATCACTTTTGTCTTGGTGTTCAAGTTGAGTTTATCCTATTTAGATTGATATTTTGGAATAAGTTATTTTTAAGTATTTTTTGTACGCCATTATTTATATGTTAATGTGAACACTTTTTTTAATTTTTCTTATATAATAATATAATTTTTATATTTTACGATAGACGTTACCTACTGAATTTAAAATTTAACAATATTTTTAATGTAATTACAAAATAAAAATATTTTATTAGCTAAAATTTAATGTTTTTATCATATTGGCGATATTTGGCGATATACGACAAGTCATTTGGCGAGGAGGCTGAAAATAAATCTGACAACACTGATTTACACACATTTGAAACTTTAACTAACAAAAGCCATAATCCACCAACTTAAATGCCGCATTAATCAATAATTCACATCCCAGTAAAAAAAAATTGGAAGTCATTCTGAAGGAACTATATTTTCATTGCCTCCAAAAAAATCGATATTTTTAATTTGCCGATAATTAGCAGAAAACCAAGTAGAAGTTTATTTTTGTCATACAAAACTTTTGTAATTTCTCCATAGTTTTAAAACATACTCACCAGAATTTAAAAAAAATTTATTTTTTTAATGAAATGTAAGAGTTAAATTTGGTCTAAAATTTAAAAGTTCTTTACTTAAATGTACATGAAAACACTGTTTCGCGTTTAAGTTCGTATAAAAAGAAACGAATTGTTAAAATACGTACATATGTATGTAGGTAACTTTTTACCATTTTTCCTAGATGAAAATATTATCATAGAACACAAAAAAGGAAATTTTCGGTCACTAGGCATCGCAAAAGAGAACTTCTTGCAATGACAACCCCATGTAAAAATCATTAGAACGGATCCAAATTTGCACTACTTCCAGATCGCAAACTCTACATTTTCATGACTTCTTTGGAGTGTCTTTTTTGCTGGGATATTTATGTATATAAATACATACATACATACATACTATGTACATATGTATGTGCATGTGTCCCATATCTGATGCACTAAAAGAACATACCTATTGCATATACATAAATGTAAGTAAATTTGTATATGAATGAATCATGTATGTATGTATGTATATGGAGTTGGTTTATGTAGGTCACACATTATATGGTTAAACACTAGCAACAACAAACTAACAGCTTCCAACAGCCAGAACAGAGTCATCATTAACAACCACATCACACATGAATCATATGACATCAAACAAAACGCCAGCGTTTTGCAGTTACATATTTTTGTTGTAATATTTATTTTATACAAAATTATGAGTTTTTGTGTTCTTTATGTTCCTGACACTTTTTCTATACACTTTTTTATTTATGTATGTACATACATACTATGTACATTTACATACATATGTACATATTTATACATCCATAGTATGTATAATAGACTTATTCCATAATTATGCGTGTATATTACACATGCTCATATGTACACATGTGTACATACTATGTATGTATGTACATACGTATGTATTTACGTAAGTATGTATGTACATATGTATGTAAAATGAAATCCCATTTTAGAATAAGAATTTTTTTTTCATTGTTTCTTTTTATCATTTCCATAACAGCTGTTGCATTTAGGTGTCCTTTATTATGTCCAATATATATTGGGTGTTTTTTATTGAGGTATAGAACTTTAAGTTGGCATCACTTTTTTAACTGGCGGCCATTTTGTCAGCTGTCAAGTGATTAATATTTAGTTTGGTTTGCCATTTCATCATGAACAGGTTGACAAAAGAACAACGCTTGCAAATCGTGCAAATTTATTTCGAAAATAATGGTTCAGTTCGCGAAGTTTACCGCAAGCTCCGTCCATTTTATGGTCGACATAATCGTCCATCAGAGCAATTAATTCGGTTAACCATGGATCGTTTTCGCACTACGTTTACTCTATGTGATAATACGCATCCGCAGAGACGTCGAACAGTGCGCACCGAAGAAACAATTGCCGCTGTAGAGCAAAGTGTTGAAGAGGACCCGAATGAATCGATTCGCCACCGTGCACAGCAATAACCGACTATTTTGTTCCCGAATTGGATGGCATGAATGTGGATGAGTTGTGGTTCCAACAAGACGGCGCTACATGCCACACAGCGCACGTCACAATCGATTTATTGAAGGAAACATTCGATGAGCGCATAATTTCGCGGAATGGACCTGTCAATTGGCCACCAAGATCGTGTGATTTGACACCATTGGATTATTTTCTTTGGGGATATGTGAAGTCGCTCGTCTACGCCAACAAACCAGAAACGTTAGGGGACTTGGAAGCCAACATTCGTGGAGTTATTGCCAACATACGGCCCCATATGCTCGAAAAAGTGGTTGAAAATTGGACCTGTAGAATTGGCTTTATTCGAGCCAGCCGCGGCGGCCACATGCCCGAAATCATATTTAAACGTTAATGGCATAAAATTATCCTTCCAATAAAGCCAAATTGATGGACATTAAAACGATTTTCTTGTGTTTTATTTCAATTCGAAGTTCTATACCTCTAAAAAAAACACCCTGTACATACTACATACATACATATGTGCATAAGTATGTATGGATGTGACAAATACTTTTACAAAATGCGTACACGCATCCACAATTCAATGTGTTGCCATTTATGTTTGAAATTTTACACTTGCAGGAAATTTTCGTTTAACAATTTGGGAGCGGAGTATGAGAGTGATTAAGTACGGAAAGGGGGGAAACAAACAAAGCTGTCATATGCTTAGCTTCATACACACGCACATTGCTCTACAGCTTATGTATGTACATATATAATTTAATAATAAATATAAATTTAGGAATATAATACTGTTATTCAAGTAATTTTTCTAAAAAATATGTACATATGTATGTGTTCAACAGAAATAATTTAACATTAACATTGTCATTTGATTGCTGCGTAACTATCAGTTTATATTTGTATCCCTCCTTTTTTACTTTTGCAGATTTCCCTTCAATGCAGAGGTCATTAATTCATGACTTCGTTTGCTTGAAATAATATGTAAACATTTTATTCTATTTTTCTTTGCATTTTGCATTTTTTGCTGCAGCTAAAGCTTTTGCTCATTATTATTTTTCCGCCAGAAACCAACAAAATGGGGCTTTCAAAATGAAAAGAAAAAGAAACATTACTTTCCATTTTTATACTCATGTACATACATGTACATATGTATGTATACCTACCTACTCGTATGAGTTTTTGTTTTTCTTTTTTTTTCTATACCTAACAGTTTGAATCTTAAATGCTTAAGATATTTGATATGTTTTGTTTTCTTTTTTTTCTTGCAGTTTTATTTTTGTCTATGGACTATAAAGTTTAGTTTAAATATTTAAAAATATCAAGAAAACTATTTATTTAAAGTACCCGGCGGTTGTTGCTGCAACATTTAATTCCATTGCAACAAACATTTTGTTGTACATTGGCAAGCGTGGCAGGCAGCAGCAACAACCGCAAGTCATTGCCAGACGACATAGAGATCCATCAATGGAAAGTTGTTAAAATGTGGATAATGAGATCTACAATTTATTTTATTTTTTTATGTTTTTATGCTTTTTTTTTTTTTGGTTAACAATAACAATAAAGTTCAGAGACATTTTTGTATGTATGTATGTATATTACAGTGTTTTGTTCTTTTTTACTTATGGATTATTTAAAAAAAAATCACACTTGAAATTTTTAAAAAGGTACCTTTTTAACTGAATGTAACAGACCTCACAAGAAATACATGGTTTCTTAGCTGTCAGTTGAAAAAGGCGAAGTTTAACTTATGACGGATTCATTGTGCCCCGTCCTTAACGTTGTTGCTGTCAATATGTTTATTATCTCATAGTTAAAATTTTCAGTTTCTTCATAATCAACCACATATGTATGAATACATAACACTTACATAAGTGCATATGTATATACATACGTATTTATTTCAATAACGTCATAACTCCACAAGGCTGGTCTTAGTGCAAACCAATTTCAAGTTTTTAATGTACATCCTACAACTTAAAAATTTACATACATATGTACTACATACATACATATGTTACATACATACATATGTATGTATGTATGTCCATACATTTATTTTATTTATTATTTTGTCAAGAGCTGCTTGTTGAAATCAAAAATCGCATTTTTTTAGTTATGACGTTGTTGAAGTAAATGAAAGATATACGAGTATGTATACAAGCATTTGTTTTATTTTCTTCAATCATTCAAATCGTCGGCTTAGAGTGTAAACCTGCTAACTCAATTCCAGAAAATTTTACAGGAGAGACAAAATACTGTAAACGGTTTCTATACCTATAAAGCTTAAGAAATTATCCTAATACATTAAGTTTCTTCGATATATGTATGTAGGTATAGATGTTCAAATTAAAATAAATCTTTAAGCAAATCGATGAGGCGTCTATTTCTCCTTCGAACGGCATTAAAATATGTATCATATTTTATAAAAATTGGATTTAACAGGTTTACACTCTAAGCCGACGATATGCAATTTGAAGTTGTTTTCTTCTGTCTCCCATTTCTTTATGTTATTTGCTGTAAATACTTAATTTCTGTTATACATTTGAATTTTTTTTTCCATCTTTCAGAGCAGTAACGTGTCGTTGTTGTTGTTTTGCTTTGCTACTGTTACTGTTATGTTAACAGCAAGATGATGTGACTGTGGCGAATACGTACAGTGAGTACGTGTGTACGTATGTATGTATTTACGAGTACGTGCACACGTACGTTTATATTTGTAACAGCAGAGCAGAAATAACAGTAGCAGCATTAAATTATACTACATTACAGTGAATGTTTTTAATGCATACATATGTACTATGTAAATGCGTGAATGTTTGTATGTATGTATGTATGCATGCAAGTGTAGTGTAGATTGCACTAGTGCAAACCAAGTTATTATACCTACATACATACATACATAGATACAAATGTACATAATTATGTACATACATACATTCATGTTTATATTACAATAATAATATGTAAAGAAATCAAAAATTTAACTGTTTTTAACAGCAAATTAAAAAATAAACTTTTAAAGCAGAGAGAAAATTTTATTTCATAGATAAAAACCATTATGAAATGGAGTTAAATATTGCTAAAATAATTAAATTTCATTGAAAGAAAGAAAATTAGTCCACAGATAATTGGTGCTTTTTGGGAATTGTTACAATTAAGTTTAATATTATTGTTTTACTCATTCGGTAAAATAACGATTTATTTAGAAAACAATAAACTATACTAATACTATATACAACGCTGATTTAATATACATATGTATGTATTGTATGTAAACCTCGTTGAATTTTGAACAGAATTGACAAATCAGCGATATTACTAAAATGGAAGCGTTAATAAATACGAAATTAGCCCTCAAGTGTATTCTAAGTTTTGATTACTTTAGGGCCAATTTCATCCCAACACTATTTAAATATCAATTCATATTTAAATGTCGATTTTCATTAATTTTTGTATGGACAAATGACTTTTAAATATGAATTGATATTTAAATAAGTTGGTGAAATGGGCTCTTATAGTGTTAAAGTTAAGTTTAGTGTTTAGTTGTATTCACAAATTTATATTAGAACCTAGTGATGAATATTTTTGCAGAACATTTTAAAACGTGATATCGCTGCTGAAGGGTACTTCTTGAATCTTCTCTCAAAGGGAACAAAAGGAAGCACACGATAAAGAATTACATATAGAGTGTTAAAATTTTCCATAAAAATGCTCCACGTAAGACTTTATATAAAAAAAGTTGAGCATATTCTATACCCAAAACTCAAGAGTGAAAATATAAGAAATTTTTAAATTTTGACTTGTTTTTAGTGTTATATTTTAACTACGAGCTTGATGAGTTTAAAATTTTATGACAAATAATGTTTTTCGCGTTGAATCGTACTTTTTACGTCCTTTTTGAAAGAAAAAATTTTTTTGCTGGTATGTAATGAAAAGAAATTTGAAAATTGTACCTTCATATATCACTTTATATGTACATTGTTTAAACCGTAAGAAGGTTCCCTACATCCCTAGACATCACACACAATCATCGGTATTTTTTTGTGCAAATGTGAAAGTGCTCTAAAGGCCATAAACCGCCAACATAATCAGACGATAGATAGCCTTAACACTCATAATGATTGTTACTAACTATGAACAACTACTTTTTGTTAATGTTAAACGGCTCATTGAAGTCATTTTGCCGTGTGTGGTCATTAGGCTTGAGTAGTTTATTACCTGAACGTATCAGCTGTTTGTATAAAAAGACCTTTTAGGGTCATGTGAGAAATTTTTAAAAGAAACTAATATTTTTTGCCTTTTTAAAGATTACCCTACCCGGTACTTTGCTTTCATTATAGAATAATTTATTGGAAATTCTAACGAAAAAATAATTTTATTTTACAAAGGGTTTATAAAACAAATTTTATATGAAAAACTGTTTTATAAACCTGTTATAAATCGAAAATATTTTTTATGCATAAGAGGCATTTAATGTTTTATTGCTAATGCATGATTTTATTAGCTGTCTGTCTTACTAGCCTAATTCATGTTTCGAGTCCATCATGTATTCACTGAACTCAAGAGGTTATAAAATATTTTAAAAGAAATAATAAAAAGTCATTGTAATTTTCATGCTGAAAATTGTACTTTAAACTTTCTAAAATGAATGTTTAAAACACAGAGAAATTAAAAGTTTAAATTGGTTATACATAAATACACAAAAACAAGAGAACCAAAAGAAAAAGAAAAAATTAAAAACTTTTAAAATACGAATACGACAAACAAATGAAAAACCTTCATTATTAAATAATCTTAAGCAATTTGCAAGATTACTTTCAATTTTTTTCAGAAAGAAAGAAAGTATGTAGTTGGTAAAATAATGAAAAAAATTAAGAAATTTTATATATGTATGTATGTATTAAAATTAAAAGTGTAATTAAGGTTAAGCTAAAGATTTTCTTTAATTTAAAAATAATTAGAATAATGCTTAAACTAACTATTTGTAAAGGGAGTAATTAACAGATTTATAAGAGGCCAAGTTTTTTCTTTATAAATGGCCGGAAGCAGCTTATAATGTTTATGCCAGTTAATTAAAAAGCTCCCAAGTCCAATTGAGGTACACAAACTCAGCTTTGGTTTTACCAACGAGAACAACAAAGGCAATTGTTATTAAAAGTTGCAGTTTTATTAAACAATTATTTCATGCGTTGAATTTGAGATTCAAATAAATTTTCACGGGCGGCTGCTAGAAGCTTCACCGTAAGGAAAAGTAAGCTTTATGGCTTCGTTAGTCAAATCGTATCGTCTTACTTTTGAAGTTGTCGTATCGTTTAAGTCTGTATGTTAGTTAGTAAAAACGTGAGGCTGCCAGCGAAAGTGTCAGCTGTTACGTTGCTTTATACGTTTGTGTGTATGTATGTAAGCCAGAAGTTGACGTTTGCTACTTAAAAATCTATTTTCTGTAGATTTTTACGTAGCAAACGTTGCCAACACATTTTCAATAAGCATCAACATGCTTATTAAATGTTACGGATTTTGTCAGCTGACACGCAACAGCACGATACGATTTCAGTAATTCTACCATTAGTATTTCGAACATAGAAAACTAATATTTTACTTATTATTTGGGCCTGAAGTGTTGTGGTTAATCTTTTAATTTCGGAAAAGGCAGCGAATTAGTGTTATTTTTAGTGAATTTTTTTTTTTTTTACATACAAGAATGTGTTTTCTTCTTTTTTGTAGGTACGTTTATACCTAGCAAGCATTTTATTAATTCTTTTATATTCTTGAGTTTTTTTTTATTACGAGTATTTACCTGTTAACTGCTACTTGTTATTTCGAACAAATTAACTACCCTACACTCTTGACATTCTTGAGAATTTTCTCAAACAATAACAACAAAAACAACAACCGTAACCAATTGTCGATTTTCATTTTGAACAATAAATTTCATTCAAAAGCGAAACAAAGGAATAGGCAAACAATTTTGAAATTAAATTGCAAATAAAAACTCTCATAATTGTCCGAAAACAACAATAACAAGAGTTTGTTTTTCCATTTTACACTGGCAGGCGAAAATGGTTTACAAAAATTTACAATACATAGTTTTTTTCTTGTTGGAAATTTTCCATACGAACAAACCTATTTTATATAAGTTTATATATATAGGTAACCCTCGATGTACGCGATAGTATTCAGTATTGGTACAAAGTTTTTTATTGTAACCAGAAATTTCCCGTAAATCAGAACATGAGATACCTACAAGCAAAATTTTATTTTGGGATCTAAGAAGTGCGTTAAATTAAGAAGACATGAAATCATTAATTTTTTTCCAATTTTGCCTTTACTTTAAAAAAAATTTAATAAAATATTTCTCATGTTAAAAATTTCTTAAATTTAAATTTAAATTTAAAAAAATAGCTCAGCTGTGTGTCATCGCTATTATCTTTTGAATGTGCCTTCATTTCAAGGCAAATTATTTTAAAGCAAGAAATTTTGCTAAAATTGTAGGCTTTTCCCCAATTTTTAAGGCAGTCCAAAATCTTAATTTTGTCTTATAACGTAATTGCATTACGTTTGGTAGTTATTTTTTTCGATGGTGCCATTTTTATAATAAAACTAAAAATAAATTTTAACAATTCCCAACAAAAAAAACACTAATTATTAACTTGACTGCACCTGGTCAAAAATACTTGTGTGGCAACACCCTATTCTCGCAAAAGCAATGAATAGCTGTTTTTGTTGTTTTTTATTTATATTTAATATTACATACTGTTATGAATTTTATAATCAAAGTCAAAAGATAACAGTTTCCATTTTTATATTTTTGAGCAGAAATAACTGTTATTTTATGATTTTTATTTTTTCGGTCAAATACAAAAAAGTTCTTTTTTTGATTTTTATTTTTTCGAGCAGAATAAAAATCAAATTCTGAGATTCCGGATCCGAAAAAAACATGGTTGCACTATTTTTAATAAAATAAATAAAAAATAACAATTATTCCTGCTTAAAAAAATCAGTAGTTTTAAAATCATGCGAGTTTCGAAAAATCTAGTTGAAAGAAAGTAAAATGGTGTAATTCGCCACGTTCTCGGATGTTTTCTTGTACCAAGTTAAATTAAACATTCAAGAATAATTATTATTTTCTTACAACTACAATTCGAGCTGAATCAAAAAGTCAGCCAATGTATTAATGGTAAAGTAAGAAAATAAAAAAAATTTGGATTATTGAGTTCTTTCTTGTTTCAACTTAATATCTCTAGTTGTTCTTAAAAAATTTTTGTATTAAGTTTTCTTGATGATCTGCATGAGCAAAAGTGAAATACGCATAGGATCCAGCTAATCCCTCACTCAATAATCAATTCCAATGTATTTTTTAATTAAAAAAATATTTTTCTGAATAAGTAAAAAAAATTATTTGGGATTGTTATTGCGTTAACAAAAGTTAAACTGGAAAACTAAAAATATTTTAAGTTGGTTCACCATAAATCGCAGTTAAATGGGTTTTGCCATAATTTTCAACAGTTTTATATTTAATTCGCTTAAGAAAATTGCGTAATTAAAATAACTGCTGCTATTATTAATACATATGTACCTGTTATATCGAAATCGTGTAAATGAAGTACCGCGTAAATCGAGGTATCGAGGTCTACCTGTATACAGATATATGTATATGTTTTTTCTCCGAAATTACAATTTTAGCGTGAACTAGCTAAAGAACTAAGTGCGATTATGTATTTTTTTTTATTCTCCTCTAATATACCGAAAATTCCAGTTACGCCCTTCTTATAGGTATTAAGCCATCGATATGTAACTTTAAGTTACATGTTATGCTATCATTTTAGTATGATTGCCAACTTTCACAATCCGATAATTGAGTTTGGAACATTTAATCTCAATCTGAATTTAAAATGCAGTTTAAAACCTCCGCTTGTCATAGAGAAAATTATTTCATGCCAGCCTCATGTTTCAAACGTTTGACCTTGTGTTTGCTGGGTTAATACAAGCAATGTATCACACGAAAAGAAAATACATACTAATAAAAACAATAATCGTCTGCTTTTTCCTAACAACATTTTACAGTCGCATCCACATGTTTGCGGCCGGAAAATAATTGTTTCTGATGCGCTGGCTTTTGGTTTTCATTCAAATTTAGTGGGAAAAAGCCATACTCATTTCTATAATAAGAAAAAACATTGTAGGTAGGTATGCATAAATATATATGTACATATACGTACGTACGTATGCATTTATGTGGTTCAGAACATAAAACATGTGCACCTATTACATACATACATACATATGTACATACATACATAGATGTATACTACAATTTTAATTCATAATTAAAAATGCATCATCATATGAATCATAAAATTATTTCGTTTTTAACAAATGCCGCCATCTACCTACAGATGCATTTTTATTTTATCCATCAAATACATATTATTTTATGTATGTACATATGTATGTCTGCATGAATATGATTTCAAGGTCTCATAAATAATTTAAGCCGGTTTTTTTTTTGTTCAATAAAAATATTTTGATAAATACATAAATTTACATTTTATGTATTTGTTTAAAAAATTCGTGCAAAAATTAAAAGTCATTATTTGTTCATGATTCAAAAATGCAGAACATAAGATTTTTTTTTTAAATTAATTTGCATTTTTAATATACTAGATCAATTGCTGTTGTAATTAGCATACAATGAAGAATGACTAACAAAAATCATTTTAATAAAAAATTACATAATTGTATGCAAAATAAACCAAAAAAAAACAATGAATTTTAAATTGTGAATTATAGAAAATGTACATATTTAAAATGTTTTCAATGCAAATTAAATTTAGCATTTTCTTTATTTGTTTTTTTGTTTTATAATTCGAACATAATTTTAAAGAAGCACTGAAACAAAAAATCTACTTTAAAATAATTTAGAGTCCTTGATCGTATATATGTATGTAGGTATGTATTCCAATTTTTATGCATTTAGTATTATTTCTATTTTTTGTTTGTTTTATAATTCGAATATAATTTTAAAGAAGCATTGAAACAAAAATATGTTATAAAATAAAAGAAACAATTATTTTTATGTAAATATGCTAAAATATTCGTCTTTGAGCTGTGTTCGAAATTTCGAATATAGTTTCGATGTTCATAATTTTATGTATGTACATACGTACAACAATTTTTAAAACAGTTTATAATGAAATTTTTTAGTTTAGTTTAGTTAGGTACATATTTAAATTTAATTGAACTGGAATGAATTTTAATTAGGAATAATTTCTGAATCGGGCTAAAGTTCAGATTAAGCCAGATTAAGAAAATATTAATTAAAACTTTAAAGTCGATTTCCTCAAAATAATTTTTTTGAGGCATATGATGTTATTACAATAAGAGCTTTAATAAAAAAAAGCGCACTGCCTTATAATAAATTTTCAATTATATGTATACTAATATACTATAATATTATAAGTCATCATTTTGAAAGAAAAGAATAATCCACTATTTTTAAAAAATAAAACTAATAGGTACCTATTCGCACATAAAATTTATTTTAATAAACCAGATTAGAAACTAATGCAATTATAAAAGAAAAAACTATCAAAATTTTTGCAAACACTAAATAGGTATAATTTTTTAATTATTTTTTCTTAAAAATATCTGGAAAATTCCGTTTTTTTCTAGTATAAAATTGACGCCACTGGCTAACTGCTATTGTGAATCAAGTAAAATTTGTAATTACTTATTTATCTTGGCATCTATTTCACATGTTTATATAGGTACATTATAATTTTATTTCATACGTATTACATGCGGGAAATAATATTACATTTTTTAAGGCTAGAAGCCATCTTTTTAATTATAGTGAAAATTAATATGTAACCAAACTTTATATTGTCAAGAAGTTGGCTAGGCTTTCAAACAAAAAAAAGTGTGTATTTTAAAAAGTTGCATTGGTGTAAATTTGTTTTTATAAATGTTCTATTCTAAAAATATAATTGTAAAAATTTCACTTAAAAGTGTTTATACTTGGTGTTCACAATCTTTTGGGAGGATACTAGCTTGGGCGGTTTCACCCACCAGCACTAGGTATGTGCTCTAAAGATCTGAAATATTCTCAAAATATTTAGCACTTCTGCACTATTTCTAAACTTATCAGAAGCAAAATTCCCTTAATATCCCCACAGTACTAAAATTAAAATATGGCAACACTCTTCTAATCAATTGCATTCAATTGTGCAATATAAACTTTAACGTTTTTTTGGCATGTTTATTATTAATATGGCACGGTAAATGACATACACACAACTACGTTACATGCGTGCACACATGCATACATGCATATGCATGTATGGATTTACATAAGCATGTAAGGTACCTGTTGTACTCGCATAGAATAACAACAACAGTGCAAAAACAAACGGAGGCAAGAGAACTTGATTACACCAAATTGAAAGAGCTAAAAATGAAAACATCATCAAAATATTAATAAAGAGAATCTTGCATATTGAAAACAAAAACAAATGTAATAAAAAAAAACAACAACAATGCTATTGATTGAAAAATATGCATATGGCGATGCTAGAAAACTTTACGTTTTAAAAAGCGAATAAAGCAGAAAATACCAAGAGAAATGGAAAATTATAATTAGTTGCATACCTATATACATATGTATGTATGTATGTAAATATTAGAAATATTAATATAAAAACAATTTTGTAACTCACCTTTTTTCAATATTTTTTATATGATTCAATAAAATGTTAATATTTATTTAGTATCAAATTTTTATGGTGTACGAGAACAGCGAAGATAATCAAATTTGTATTGTTTTTTTTTTCTAATGGTAAATTAAACTGTATGTGGTAAAAATCGTATTGTTAAATATAATCATGTACACAATGTAGGCTTTCGATGGCCGTTAGTCTTTCTAAAAAATAATAAAAATTAAAATTTAACACTCATGAATTGTAAAAACTAATCAAATTTAAATATCTATTGAAATATGACTGCTGCTGTTTTATAATACTATTTAATATTTATATTTCATTATGTATGCGTGGGCATATGAATTAATATGTATGTATGTGTGATATGTAATCCCTATGTATGGACTTACAAATTTACGAATAATATTCCATAATTCTTGAAGAAAAATCGGGATCATTTTAAAGTAATTTTCTTATAGAGTTGCCAGTTAGAAGAAATATCTGTTCTTTTAGTGGGCTTTTTCATTAAAAATTATACACATCGCTCATGTATTTAAACAACGTCATAACTGAAAAAAAGTAGTTTGAAAAAATACGAGTTTAAAGTTTTCAATTTATGAGCAACTGAATGAAACAAAAAATTTATTTTTCTCTCAAGAGTTGGGAGTAAATATATTTTAATGATATTTTAAAATTTAATTTTTTGAGTCATGACAAAATAAATAAATACAGACGAATTGATAACCTCCTCCTTTTATTGAAGTCGGTTAAAAATGAACAGAAATTTTAGTTTGAAAAGTTTGCGAGTAACTTTCTGTTTTGTGATGGATAAAAGTAATGGTATATAGTATTTATTTACTGGTATTAAAATATACTTTAAAATCCTCCAATTCATAAACTAATGTGTGCGTTGTATGCGGTACATAAGTTACTGGTAATTTGAAAGTAAAATTATTTTTCGAAACGTGCTTATACAGAAATTACCAACAAAATTTATGCGACAAATGAGTCATACCATAGGTTGTGAATTTGGCAAATATTTTAAAAATTACAAATACGCAATTGAAAAGTAATTATTATTAACTGATAAAAATTTATGTTTTTTTACTAAACAAACATGTACAATGTATCTACATATGTTTATTATATTTTTAAATTTTGTATTATAAAAGGTAAAACCAAACTGACTTACAAAATTTTGCAGGAAATTACTCACCCTTTATAGTGGTTGAGATATTTCGACTTTGATGACTAGTTTTATGAAAAATTTTACAATGTAAACATTTCTCCAATGGGAGTGGATAGAAAAATTAAAATCAGACAGTTGCCAAATTTTTTCATATAAATATGCTGCGCTATTTTTTCAAAAGGTTTCGTGCAACAAATTCAATGAAATTTTATGAAAAATGCCATATATTAATTCGTTATAAAAATAAATTGCATCAAGTAAATAATACAATAACAATAACAACCTTGAAAATAAAAAAAAATCCTAAAAGCAGTTTTTAGCTTGAAAATTTAATGGAGATTTCAGAGTAATAGAGTTCATAACTTTTATTTTTTATTGCTCATAGATTCTTCAATTAAAGGCTGTATTCTGTAAACCGAGTCGATTTGAAATCGTACGATTTTAGAAAACTAACTCCGCTAATAAACATTTTTCTTGGATTTTTCTAATATTTCTATATCATTTTACAGCGCTGATAGAATAGATTGAAATCATATGGGTATTTAAAATATGTTTTTATTTCTATACCTACAATGCATTAAGTTTGAATTAAACTTTTGACGCAAAATTCAGAAAACTGGGGTCTAGTCGTCGCTTTCGATAACGAGCTAATTCGATCACGTTTTTTCAGTTTGAGATTATGGCATTCGATATCGTAACATATTATTGGTCCATGTTCTGGCTTCCACATCGTTTTCACATGTTTTCTTGTGAGTTCGGATGTTAAAACACAAATGTACACCTGTTTAAGTTCAAATTTAGAAAATACAAATTAATAGTAGGTATGTGTTCTAGCATCCGAATTTAGAAGAAAACAATTTGGAAATGGACGATTTCAAACTTTTAGATTCTTTCGTTTTCACATTTGAGCAGTCTTGTGAAAAGAATACGAGTTTTTTGCTCAAATGTAAAAACGAAAAAATCTAAAAGTTTGAAATCGTCCATTTCCAAATAGTTTTCTTCTAAATTCGGATGCTAGAACACATGCTAAACTGAAAAACGTTTTCTAAAAAAAATAATGGACTATATAAGTATCGGTTATAAGCTATCACTTATGAAATACCTACGCATTTTTGCATTTTTATATACCAGCGGGAAGTGAACTGCTTAAACAGTTCTTACACTCGAAGTTTTTAATTTTAAAGGGACTATGACATGATTTTTTTTTTTCATTTCAGTAGTTTTGGTAATTTTTATTTAAGCCAGCTAATTTAACGCCTTTATAATAAATTGCATTTCTTTCTTTCACTGTTAAATTCAAAATTTTCTTAATCCTGGCAACTCTAGAACTGACCAAAACATTAAAACACATATACATACATACATACTACTGTTTTTGTTTTTAGTGTTATTTTGCTTCTTCTACTATTGTATTTCAGGTTTTTTAGTTGTTGTTGCCAACATTTTCTGTCTACTTTATTTAATTTTTATTTTTACTTTTTTCTAGACAACGTATGAAATAGATACGAAATAGAAAAAAACTGGCAAAATAACAAACCCCAGCACAGTAAAAGAAAACAGCATAGACTTATGGAACATGTAGCATAAATGAACATACGAAATACGTACATACAGATGTATCTTTTTAGATACATACATACATATGCATGTACATAAAAGCCATAGAAGAAAAAAAATCTTTTTAAGAACGTCCAAACCAATACGATTGAATAAAAATACATAAAAAACCAGCAATATTGCGGCTAAAAAAGGCAACTAAACTCTTGGTTCCAACAAAAAAAAACGGCAACAGTAATAATAGTAAATGCATGTACATATGCATACAGAAAAAAAACAACAACAACAGCAGCAACCATTTACAAAAATCCAACACCATTTTTTTCCAATTGTTTAATTTCTTTCAATAGCAAAATTACAAACATTTGGTTTGCATTCCTTAAGTTACGTGAAACACTTTTTATTTTTATGCTCTTTACCAAAATTCTTTAAAGGTTTTTCCTTAATAGGTATTTTAAGAAGTTTTTCTTAACTTTTTTTGTAAATATGTATGTGTATATGTACCTACATATATACTTTTTTTTTAATTAAAAAAACTTGTATGTTGTGAAAATGTTTCAAACACTTGACAAAAAAAAAACACAAGCAACACTGTTACAAAAAAGTCGCACGCGTTTATCGTTGTCTTTAACCAATTTATTCCCATAAAACGTCTATACACGACCAAAGCTCCCGTTAAACTAAAGATACAGGAAAATTAACCTGTAATTTTCTCACATCTCACTAACATTTTTTTAAGAGCACTAATATGAAGAGTTGTAAAAAATAGTACTAAATGAATTTACAACGGGAGCATAATTATGGTTTATTGAATGAAAATAAATTATTTATGGATTAATGTATGTACATAATATGTATATGTATGTATGTATTTAAGTTAATTGAAAAAGTTTCAATGGGAAAATAGGTATACGAAAATCTTTGTAATATTGCATTTAATTCTTTACAAATTTTATTTAAAAATAGTCTATAAATCAACTGTTATTTTCTCCAATGTATACTTGCCATTTCCGTTATTTATTGTTAACAGAGTTGCGGCAAAGTGTACTTTTGTAAGAGGGTGACCAGCTTCAATAATTTTTCCATAAGCATGATTCCAATTGGTAGTTAAATATTCAGGGCAATCATGAATAAAATTTCGCGTGAAATTTTTTCCGGGGAACAATTCCAATTAAAAGCAAGTAATAGGGAAAACGAAAAATTCTAACTAGAAAAGGGGAAAATTACACGCGGAATTTTATTCATGATTGCCCTGATTATATGGCTCTCGGATGTAATCCTTTTGACACCGATTAAAAAAAACACATACATATCTGATCAAGAACGTTTCGGTCGAAATTTCTACACTTTTCCCCAATTATGAATATAAAAAAATATAACTTTGCAGGGGGCTTGCGCAGAGATATGAGTATTCTTTTTGAAAGTGGGTTATAATCATAAAAATTGTTCAAGTTCATCACTCAGATTGCTTGTCAAAATTTGTGTTAATAGACAGCTGTGACGTAGGTAGGCAATTCTATTTGCAAGATGTTCTCATCCAGGCAACAACCGAAAGTTCTCCAAAAAATAAATAGGTGAATTCATAAAATTATTCAATGTTTTGTTACCGCAGAATATTTTTAGCACCAAGCAAGACAAATTCATATAAGATATACTCAGCTGTATTCGCTATGAAAAATTTATACTTTAACAGCCCAGTCATGAATATTCCCTCGGAATTTATTTCTCACGGAAAATAATTTTCTCGAGAAAACATTCCTCCAATCATAAATTCCTTGGGAAGAAAAAAGAGTAATACGTGGCCTCATTGCATTATGAAGCTCGTTGTTTTGCTTGTTTGTTGACATTTTGTTTCTCCCTTTTTTTTAGTGAGAAGAGTAAAAAAATTATTAAAACTCATCAACTTGAAAAAATCGGGGCAATCATGAATAAAATTCCGCGTGAAATTTTTCCCGGGGAACAATTCCAACTAATAGGGAAAACAAAAAATTCTAATTGGAAAAGGGAGAAATTTCACGCGGAATTTTATTCATGATTGCCCTGAATATGTAAAAAAAGTTTATAAATGATTTATTTGGGCATTATTGGTGTTTTTCCAAATAAAAGAACTATAAAATACAAGTTTATGTATATAAATTTTGTTTCAATAGAGTATTAACCATGTTTTTATGGAAACTCCCTTCTGTTTTGCAAGAGAAAGATTTTTAGTGACAAAAGCAAGTTCAACTGTGTTCATAATACCTACTTTTTTCCCGGGGAGTTTTTTTGTTCCCGCATTTGGTAAAAAAAGGGGGAAAAATTCATGATGGGAGAAAAGGGACAAGTGAGAAAACTCGTGTGGAATTTTTGTTTATGATTGGGCTGTAAATATCAAAAAAAATTTACTGAAAAATGTGTGTTGACATCCAACGTATATTCAAATTACAAGGGGCGAAAATAGTAATCTGATCCCTTGCGACCACCTAGTATGGATTCACCTTGGCACCAAGTATGAACATTTATTAACAATAATGCTGATCAGCTGTTCAATTCGCCTATGAAGTTGAAAGATAACTTTAAAGAAAAAATCATTCCCCAATATCGTGGTTGGCGTATTTCAACTCTTACTATGACGTTTTTGTAATAAATTAAAGGACACTGCAACATTTTTTCTTTAAACTAGGGCGAAACTGTCCTAATCGAAGTCTAAATACGCCAACCACGATAAGGCACATTATAAAGTTTGTTATTAAGCTCAAAAATATAAATGTGAGAGGGAAAAAGTTTGCAATTGTTCCAATTTGAAAGTAAAGTCTAACGTTGTAATCCGCAAGGTAAGGTAGCCAATAAAAAAAATTTTTTATTTATAAAATAGATTTACGTGCAATTGACCTAAATGAATAAAACAAGTCGGCTTAGTTCAATTAAAGCATTATTCAGTTTATATTACAATAATCTGTTCTTGATATTTATCTTGTAATCCTTTAGTTTTTTACATCCACGCATGCATTATTGAGATAAAAAGTTATATTTTCCTCTCAGTGTGCGTGATGACTTACCGAACTTGCTTAGCTTAGCAGTTTCCGGCAACTCTTAAATGGTGCTGCCAGTCTTTGTTTAATATTAGCAAAGCCAAGAACCAGTTTTAAAGTAACTCATTATGCTGTGTATACACGTTGCAATGTCTGGCAATCAGTCATAGAAGCTGGAGTTACATATTTTACGCTATATTTGATGTATATATTTCATATTAACAGTATAAATAAGCACAACGGGACCTCTAAGGACCCAAGTGGGCTGGTTTACTATAAATCGGCAGCCTGTTATAACCTAACAGTATAAATATCCTTTTTAGGCATTAGTACGCTAATGCTATATACGAGTACATTGTCTCCTTATTTATCCTGTACCGGCAAAGATGGCAAATGTATTAAGCTCAAAAAATTCAATTGCTTTTTAGCTAGACCTATCTTTCATCATAACCCCATATTTCTTTAAAATTTGTTAAATTATATTTTGTTGCATATATATACAAAAGTAATAATAATCTTTTAAAACTAATTTATCAAAAACATTTTAAAGAGAATTAGAGTCATAAAGGTAAGTGGGATTTTAAAAGCAATTTTGGTAAAAAAAAAATTATAATAAGGCTATAAATGTTCATGAAAGGCTTTAAACTTAACAAAACCTGTATGTAGTTAAAATGATATCACATATGTATGTTAATGATAAAATGACAATTCAAATGTGTTTGCTAGAACTCTTGCGACAGCCGTCTTCGCACTTAACTAGTTTTGTGTAAATTGTTATACACATTAATTGCCGCAACTACATACAAACTTACATCCAGTCATCGTCTGCATCTGATAGCAATTCGGGCGGTATATGATTTTTGCTGTGATCAGGATTTCTTTCATTAAGAGTTTCCACTACTAGGCCAGCTAGTTGGGAACAATTTATACGATCAATATCCTGTGTTTGCTTTATAATACTACTTAAAATGGCTTTTGTATCTATAGTGTCTTTGGAATTTTTAAAAGCTGACACATTGTGATTTGACACATATTTTTTACTTGCCTTTGAAGTTGTTGGATATTCAAATTGATCGAACCCATCATTTTCACTGGATGTTGGCGAGCCGAGTTTAATTTTTTTCGATTTGAAGGACTTCATCATTTGTATTTCATCGGAGGATGCTGCACCTACAATGGAAGTAGTGGTTGATTTAAATATGGCATTTTCCTGGGATGTATTGAAATCTGTTATACAATTGAGCTTTGATTTTGAATTGGTCATTTTATCATTTAGTTCGGTTAGTTTAAGCGATTCAACTTTATTTTGGTAATCAGACGAGGAACGAGTCGTTGTTTTGCTTGCTGTGGTTTTGGATCTTGTCATTCTTTTCTGTAATGATTTGGGAATTTCCAGATGTTGTTGATTTGTAGACTTGTCGCTTATTTGTTCTTCGCCATGCGATGTTGAATCTATTGTAGGGTTAGTTAACGATTTATATGAAAGATTCTCCTGATATGTTGTAGGGTTGGGCTGTGATTTTGAATTAAATTTCTTGTGATATTGTAGTGATTGTTTAGGCTCGCTAGGGCCATCAGAAGAATTAGTGAGTTTGGTTAATGCCGTGCCTGCTCTTGTCATTCTCTTCTGTGAGGTGGGAATTTCCAAATGTTGTGTTTTAAGGGTTTCACTTGCAGGTACTAATTGAATTTCTGATTCATTTTCGGAAGAAGAATAATGCAGGCTAAGGAAGTTAGTTGCCTCTTCATATTTGTTACATGCGACTTTGCAGTTTTCTGTCTGAGAGTTATTTTTCTTTTTCCGTTTCACTTCTGGTGATTTAAGGGATTCTTTGGAATTTGCTGAATTTAGTTTAATATTATTTTTTGGTGTTAACTGCTTTTTGCTGCGTAGCGGCTTTGTTTGTGTTGGCTTTTTTGTCCTAATAACTAAATCAGATTTTTCAAAATCTTCCGATGAGTTGGTGCTGCATACAGGTTTGTGTTTCTTTTTGATGCCAGCTTTATTTTTATTATTTCGTAAATTTTTAGCCGTACTTTGGTTAAGATATTCTTGTTCATTATTTTCACAAATTCCTTCGGCTTCTTTGGCTGATTCTGCAGATTTGACAGAAACTGTAGAAATTTTTTTATGTTGATTTAAACTGCCATTGATGTCTTTTGCGGAAGTAGATTTTAAAGGTGAGACAAAATATTCCACTCCGCCTTTGTTTATGTTCGGCAATCGTATAGATGACTTGGCTAGTGGTGTTTTACTCATAAAACTATCTATTGTTGGTTGATAGTTGCTGCTTGGTTTCAGTGTATCATATTTGTACCAGCTGGTGGGTACTTTGGAGGTTTTCATAACATCTTTACTCCTGGGAACGGTGCTTATGACTTTTGTAGGTTTGAGGTACTTAACAAAGCGTTGCATTTCCATGTAACTGGAATGTTCGGAATACTCAATGCCCACCACAGTAATCTTATTGCCAAAACGAGGTTTTGCATCCTTTTCCCAACCACTGGGTCTCATAGCAAAGACCACGTCATAGCAATCTTCATATAATTTGAAATATTCAACTAAGGCCTTTAAAGAAAATTAATCAAATTAGTCTTCAGTAAACTTTAAATGAGTAAAACTTACCAAATACGATAATTTTTTTATAGGTATGACATGCATATTGGCGTCCTTAGGATCTTCCACTAAGAATCGATTGAAGCGTTCCTCGTCCATGGCCTTCAAGGCTTTATAACGATTTCCCTCGGCGAACACTTTCATATCGTATTTTTCGGCCAATGATGACCAAAATTTTTCCTTTCCAACCATGTAAGAGCCGCATATATAGAGTACACGTTTATCGCCATATTTCTCCAGGAATTTTTCTATCAAATCCTGCGCTTTCATGATGGATTCGTATTGTGTACAAAATGCATATTTTTCCGATATATAAGTAGTATCCAAATAAATGGTATGTATATTGTTATTCCAAAATATCGGCTCAGATTCCATTTCATGACAGGCTCTGAAATCGCCGGTGTGTAAGACGCACTTGCCATTGGGAAACTTAAAAACTAACAAAACGGCTCCAGGGCAATGGTTTGCATCCAGTGCTGTTACTTCTATGCCATTTATTTCATACGTTTGATTTAACTCCACTTCATGGATGTATTGTTCTTCCACCGATATAAATGTACGCAATAAGCGAGCTGAAAATTAAAGAAGTTATTTGCTGGTGGTTAAGCATTGTCCGTAGACTTCATACACTCATTTTTTATGCAAAGACTCAAAAACTATTTGAGAATTCACAAATAATAATATTTTTGAAAGTCTGTGAATAAGATAAGAGTTTTATACTTTAATAGGAAAAAAATCTAATTGAAAAAGTGAGAAATCTCACGCAGAATTCTATTCATAATTGCCCTGATATACATATCGTCGGTTGGTTATTGGTTTGCGGCACAGTATATTCAAAATACATTATGACTGCAGCAAACCAATAGCAAACCAACGATATGTATACATATTTGTTTGTTTTTTTTTTTTTTTTTTTTTTTGTAAAAAATTTGATAGTTGTTGTCAGGCAAAGTTTAAGATTGTATTATTATTATTATTATTTTTTTTTACATCAAACATATCGACACGAAAAATGTTCACTGGGATACTTCAAGTAAATGCAATATTCTCAGTTGCATTAAATATAATTGCTCAAATTGCAATTAAATATTCTCAATTTTTCAGCATTAAATAAATAATAATTTTAAATATGATGACTCATTATTATTATTTTTTTTTTTCAAAGGGATCTAATTACATTTTTTGTAAGATATTCAATAAAAACGCTGAAGTCTTCTTTAATCTAGAACAAAAATGCGACAATCAAATCGTAGCCCAATAGCTTTTTCAATTAAAGTTTTTGTCAATATTTTAGGAGAATTCTTTTGTTCTTTTTGTATGATGAATTATGAATAATTTATTAATATGAAATCTATTTAATAACTTTAAAATCAAACATCTGTCTATAAAGAACCCGATTTCGTACAAGCAATTAAAAGAATTTTACATACATAAATATCGTTGACTCAACATAGAAACGCCCTAACTCATTATTTTTTTTAAATTAGATTTTTTTGCATATTTCGGTCGATTAAAGGCTTATGATTTAGTGTGCAATATGGACATATCGTTTCAATACCATTTTTGCATATTTCGATAGAATAAAGTCTTATGTACTACATATCGTCTTTTCATAGACCACACCGGCCAACGACCGCAAACATTTTTTGGTCAGTCTTCTTGAACAATACAAAACATCGTTATGCCGATTTTTATGTTACGAACTTGTGTAATTTGTACAGTACCAAAAGTTTTTTTGCCACTGAGATTTTTTGAGTTGTGACTGTTTATGATTTAGTGTGCGATATAATATATCGTGCCATAACCTCCAAAAAAGCTTAAGCGACATAAATTTCGTCAAAAAAAAAGACGAGATGCAAAAATTTATTGGTTAAGCTTTTTAAATAATTGTTTATGCATTTGAATATTGGCGTAGCTCGCCACCAAACAAATATGTTTGTTTTTTTCTAGAAAACTAAACTTTTTCTTTACTTTTTTATACATTTATATAGGGCGTCAAAATCAAGTAACATTGTTCTGAAATATAAGCTTAATTACTTGCTGTCGCACGCGAAAAAAAGGGAACTTTCTCGTGGAAATGCCCATATGTAGATATGTATATGCATACATATGTATGTATATGTACATATACGAGTATGTAAATATGTAAATATGCATGCCTTTTTGCATTTTCAATGAACGTGACTAAATAAATAAAATCAATTCAAAATTACACTATACAATGTAAAGATGTTTAGAAATACAGTTTAAAATTTTAGATTTTATGTTTTTTATGAATGTTTGCGATTGTGGTTTACATGGAACTTAATGATAATGCCAGAACATAATTTTTTGAAACAATTTCATTTTTCGATTTTAATATTTATTCACTTATTCACAAGAACTACGTAAATAAAATTTTTCTGCAGATAAAATTTATTTTGTGTGCAATTTGTTCCATGCAACCGGAAGCAAGCGAATTTTTGCTTTGTTATCTAATACTTGTTTAGTATTGAAATAATAATAAATAAAAACTAAATAAATTTTCTTTCTATACCTACATATCGCTCCTTTATTGCAGCATAGACATATTTAAAATAAATGTAGAAAAAAAACCTTACATCATATTTAATATTGTGTAAAAAGTTCATATAAACACCTTGTACAAGCGCCTCTTGATAAAAAGAAAATATTTTTATAACTTCATTGAAAACTTAAGACTCATTTTCTTTAAAACTATAGTTTTTTTGAGTTAAGTCTCTATTGCAATAAATACTGAGTATTGTATCATCATTTCCACAAAATTTACCAGCGCAAAAACTTACTTACCCGTTATGGGACTCATCCACAGAGGCATAGCGAAGGATTTTGTCAAGCCAATATAATGATCTGCATGGAAATGTGTTAGAAAATAATCGGTAACATTTTCAATGTAACCAAATTGAAAGGCATCTACGGCAAATGTGGTATTTTCAATAATTTTATATGGTGGACATGGTTTTGGTTTTCGTCTGGAGAAACTAGTTGCATTAGTTGAGGATTTTTCGGTGTGCACTGTATTTGCGCCGCTAGTTTTAGACATTCTCAGGCCAAAACTTAATGAGGAAGCTGTTGTAGCCGACGAGCTTTTCAAGGACGCATTGCAACTATCCACATCTGCTTGCTCGACGTTAGCTTCTTCTGCTTCTTTTTTGATGTTGTGCTCCCCTTCACTGTCCGAATCTATTGTTATATATTCAATCGGCGCCTGTTTTTTAATTCCTTTTATTGAACTTGTGCATGACATGTTTTCTGTGGATGGCTCCGTAGAATCCGTAAATAAACGTTTTTGCCTGCCTTTGTTGCCTCTTGCAGATTTTCTTGTCTTTTTATTTGCTTTGGCATTCGTACTATCTTTCGTTTTTGTTGCAGCAATTTTTGGTGCCTCTTCCTTGGGAATTTTAATTTCGTAATTCTTGGGGCAAGAAGTAAAATATGAATCAATGAGCTTTTGATTAGATGGCGTTTCTTTAAGAGCAGATTTTAATAGTCGTTTTCTCGATGTTCTTGTTAATGTAGTTGTAGCCGCAATACTACCATCTATAACGGTTTCTTTTTCACCCTCTTCATCAATAAGTTTTTTCCACGTTGTGGCGGATTTTGCATTTTTACGTTTTCTCAACGGCGTTAATGCATTTGTTGTTAAAGCGAAATCGTCTTCTTTCAATTCCTTAATATCTCGTAATTTAATTTTACCAACTTGCAACATTGTATTTAATTTTTTATTAACATTTAGTGAAAAATTATGAAATACAAGTAAAACTATATTGTTTACATTTAGAGAACTACCAGTGTTGAATAAAAAAAACCCAAATTGCGGGTTTTTGTGCTACACACTTGTATTATATTGTAGTATATGACAGTGCAGCCAAGTTTGAGCACGAATGATATTTTCAGGTGGCAGATATATCTCTTTTAACACACACCACTCCGTAATCCAAGCTTTTTGTGAAACACTTGATGAAAGGTATACAAAGAATGAGAAAGCTTGCCTTTTTATGCTCAGACCAAGAAAAACATTATTTCTACTTTAATTCTACGAAAAAAGGTATATGCAAAGGTCCTCAACGTATATTCACAGAGTTACGATATTTCCCTACACGGCGCTTAATAATAAAGATTCTCTGCATAAAAATGCTTAAAATGCTGTAAATAATACCAGTATTAACCTCAAGGCGAAATCACATCAGGTGGTCTTAATACAACTGACATAGTTTATCTGCTGTCAAATCAAAGCAAAACGTTAGGAAATATTCTGACAGCAGGAAATTTTACACTAACAAATATACAAGGCCAGTATGCAGAGTTGCAAATCGAGACCTCCTGGTATCAACTCTTCTTGATTAACCTGATGCGTTCAGCAAATTAATGCAAAATCCCTGTTTTATATGAAAATTTCAAAGGCACATAACTCATATATGACGGTTTTTCATATATGACGGTTTTTTCATAGAATTCAATTTCCTATCACTTGTGATACATTTTATTATTTTTCTTTGAATACGCTTCACTCATCTAGATTTGTCATTCGTTTTCAACGTTATGCCATCTCATGCACTACTTTATCATTTTTTTTTATCATTGAATGTTATAACAACAGGTAAATACGTATATGGTCACACTGTAAGTACTATTTTACTCTTCTATGTTTTTCCTCTAGCACAGTTTTGTACAATTTTTCATAAAATAGCATTAAAAATTCTATACGTTCGAAGAAAATTTATGTTAAATATTAATAAAATTGAGTAAAAAGAAATAAAATCCATATGAATTCATCGAAAATGTGATTTACTAAGTCTTGAATTAAAAAACTTGAAAGAACGCGTAAAAATATGTAAATTAAACCAATTTAAAAAGCACAGACCACAACTTAGCATACAATGGAAAAAATCTATAATACAATTTTAGAGTATAACTAAAAAGAGGTAAAGTAATGAAATAGAATCCAAAGTGCATAAAAGATGTGAAATTATTTTAAAAAAGACTAATGAAAATCATGAAAAAAGATTTTAACATCAGTATCCGTTTAATAAATTAAAAAATATGTGTGTAAAATGTTTAAAGAAGACATAAGAATAAGTTTAACATGAAAATAGTTGTGTATTTCTTGTTTTTTTTTGCTACTTTTTTAGTTGTGTTGAATTTTTACTCTCAACTTCTCATATTACTTCATTCATTGATTCTCTGTTATTTTTTGTTGCTGCTTTTAGTAAATTAATTGTTACAAGAAGGGGGAAGGGTTGGATATTAAATGCAAATTAAACGGTGTTCTTAGAAAGCGTTTCCATTAAATTTTAATCGAAAGGAATTTTGTTATTGTTTAATAGGGATTTGCATGATGCATTTTTAACATGACTTTTTCTTATCGATTCGAGAAATTGAAAACAATTTATCTCTGCTTTTCAGTTTTGGTTTAGTTTAGTTTGATATTTAAGTTACTAATTTTTCTGTTTTGAAAATGAATAATTATAACAACAATTTAACTCTGCATGAAAGTTTGCCTATTGTCCTGTAGTTATTCAAGCGTTAATTGTGCATTTTCAATATGCATTTAATTAGCAACGACAACAACAACACAGAAACTTGAGTTTTCCTCCTAAAAAGTACATATACATATTTATGTAGGTATATTTATGTATGTACACATACATACATATATGTACGTATGGTATGAGCATGGATTTTGCTCAAATTCAATTGTTTTCATTTAATTTTTTCTCCTTTACTTAATTGGCCTCCATTAATTAATTATAATAGTTTTAATTTTTGCTGTATGAATGATATCATGCAAATATTTTTAGGAAAATATTTTATTATGCAAACAATAACAAAGAATAGTCAATAAAAAAACATTTTTAACATAAACAATTCCAAATTTTATTGTCTGTACGTTTGTAAATGTAGAAATTTTGATGAAGAAATAGAGAACAAATCTTTTTGAAAGACTGTTAAGGGAGTGTGTTTAAAAGCAAAGTTTACAGTCACTAACGAATATTTACAGACGATTTATATTTTAAATAAAAAATTTGATTTCTATTAACATCAATTGAAAAATGATTCAAGTATGAACGTGTATATCGTTAGCTAAAATGCAAAAAGGTGTAACTAAAAAAAAATTCAAAATCGATTTTTAGATTGATTATAATGAATGGCATTAGACATTTGGCCTTGTAGATCTTTCACATCTTGTAGCTTTGGTAAATTGTTGCTGCTTTGCTTTAAATTTACCAAAGCTACAATATGTAAAAGATCTACAAGGCCAACTGTGAATTCCGCTTATATGTATATCTCGACAAAGCTTTACACTTCTCTCCGATAAAAAATTACGCTTTTATTTACAACAAACAAGGGGACTTAACTACAAGTTTGTTCAGTTTTTTGCATCTCCTGTAAAATTATATTTTAGTTAGTTTACGCATAAAAAAAAAATAAACACTAAACATGGAAAATGAGAAAATTGGATGCGCTTTTTTATTAATTATAATCCATGTTTTTAATTTGCATTTCGTAAAACTAAAAATATATGAATTCCTTAAAAAAATAATTTTCCGTGTCCAAGTTGTGTAGTTTAGGCTATAAAAAGAAACTCTTGACCGGCATTTTTTGGCACACACCATCAGTCAGAAACCAATATGGCGGCTGACTATGACTAAATCGCACAAATTTGTGTGGTTGACTGTTTGTGTTTACACTATCAATCAAGCGAAAATTTTAGCAAAACTGACACTCATGTTCTATAGTGTGCATTCTACTTAATAACGGATTCGAAAAATATTAACAACTTTAACCTGGGGGTCTACTGTGTAATTCGAAACGAAAGAAAAGAAAACACTTTCGATTTTGTATGTTTATAACATTCGAAAGCATTTCTTTCGTTTCGAATTGCAGAGAATAACCCCTGGTATCATTTTTTTTTATAACAAGCACCCTGCTTTATTTTTCAGATAATAGCTACAAGTAATCTATTTTCCCAAAGAATACCGAAATGACAACAAAAATTTGAATAATTTATAATACCTACGACTCTTCGTTTTTGCATAAGCAAAAATAAAAAGTAGAAATTATATATATATTATAAAATTCGAGAGTTAAAAAGAAAATGCCTTTACCTACTAGTACATCGGCTCAACAATTGCGTCCATTAACACTGGCTGGACCAGAACGTGAACCAGTACAATTCACCGTTAATCTGGTAGGAGCACCAGCTGAAGTTGAGCAACTAGTGCAGCAAATAAAAACTGTTGCTGAACAGTTCCTATATCACTGGAAAACATTTCCCATTGGTAAAAATTAAAAATGACTTCAGACTACAGACTGATACTGAATTTACATTATTAAATTTTTATTGAAATTGGATGAATATAACTCCTTTTATTTGCCAATAGAAGGCGTCGAGAAGAAGTAAATCAGAACATAAAAAAGTTTCATTCCCTTCGCTAACGCTGCTATTGACAAATAAAAACTTCATGGTGTAAATTCTTTATAATTATTAGAGTCTAGACTCAATTTTCTGATGCAGCTTTGCTTTTCTTATTTGCCTTGTAGTTCTTCCTCAACCTTTATCAGCTGCTGCCTTGACACTCAGCAGTTCTGGCAATAATGGCTCGAATACTGTAGGCAATCGTAAGAATAGACCTATTAACTTAAGGGATTTATTTATAGCACCACCCTTTGATGAGCTCGATGCAGTGGCCTCTGATGGCACCGGTGATCCGCGTCGTCTTACGAATTCCCAGTTAAAATCTTTACGTGAAAATGGGTAAGTTCTTTTTCTATTGTTAGTACATACATACATACATACATATGTATTATTGTTTTGAATTTAAATTATTTTGTCTTTAAGTTTTTTAAAATTATGTTACTGTTTTCTAATTAATAAATGCTACACAATACAAAATAAATCATTTCCATCTGTTTATTTCTATACACACATTATTTTATAATAAAGATTTTTGTTTCACATCTTGGCGTTACAAATTTTTTTTCCTTTGCGTTCACATACAAGCAAATATTTGTTACATGGGATTTACACGATGACTTGTTACCCTGCCTTTTTGTTAAATACTCTTTTTTTTTGTGTTGTTACACCTCTAATCAACTTTTTGTTCCGTTAGTTAATAAATTAGAAAAAATTCACGCTATAAAGTCATAGTGTCCATCCCGTTTTAAACAAAACTAAATTTTCATTTATGGTTTTATGAAGTTGAAAAATGAATTTTTATTTTCATACTTTTGGGTTTACTTAAATAACTATTTTCTTTATGTACTGCATGTTAATTAAATTGTCTCATACATACATTTATCTTTTCGTTATATTTTATAAAATTAAAATTGCAGTTACATATTTAATTATTATTTTTATATCTTATATGTATATATATCATAAATCTTGTACTTTGGCTATATAATTCAATAAAAAAAAAAAAAGAATTCTTTTATATTGTTATATTTTAATGCATTAACACAAAAAATTAATCACTTTAAAAAATATCGTAAACCAAAATCTTAAAAAAAACCAAAACAAAAAACAAAAGCTTGCAAAAGGATAAATATGGAAAACCCAAGAAATTAACTTTGGAACAATTGGAAACTATACGTAAAAATGGGTAAATACAAAATCAACAATAAATAACTTATTTTCGGTTGTCGTTTTCTTTCTGTTTAAATTTTAATTACTCTTAAAAAATATATTTTCTTACGTAATTGTTTAAAGACATTTCTTAGGCTTATAATTTTAAAAACGAAATTTTGTTTGTTTTTTGTGTAAAAAATGACGGCGTTTTCTTTTCTCAAAATAAGGGCAACATTATTTTTTCTTTCATGAAAAACGAAATAAATTTCATGTTCGTTAGGAAGTGATTTTTTTAGGAGGGAGTACCCGATAATTTCAAAACCAATGCCGCTGAATGAAGTTTTTGTAACAAGCAAAAAATAAAAAAAATATAAATGTGCATTTTTCAGAAAAGAAAACGCCTTAAGTGTATAAATGTTGTAAATGTTTATAAGACCTTTTTGTATCGATTACATATAAAAAGTTAAATTAAAAAATAATATACATATGTACATATTATTAATATTGATATTTTTAATAAACAATTTCTAGAATTAGAAAATAATTTAAAGATAAATACGATATTTTACATCGGTGGCAAATTTTATTTTCATGTAAACATTTTGTTTTAGAACAAGCGAAAGAAACATTTCGTGCGTGTTGTGCAGTATTTTGTTGAGAAAATGTTTCGCGTGCGTGTTTAGTAGTGACAAACGTCTTGCTATTCGTGTTCGAGTCGCGACGTGTTGGAAAAATTTCACACACTCCCATCTTTAATTTACACGACGAACTTTTTCTTGAAATTAGTTTTATGAAACCTTTTTAGCAAGAAGCATCGAGCACCAAATCAAATTAAATCAAAAAAGTTTGCTAAAAACGCTTTAAAGTTTCAAGTTACACAATTTTTCCTATGTCGCTCTATTCTCTACCTCTCCATAAGCAAATACCCAGCGGGAAATGGAAATCAATAAAAAAGAAGAAGGTAGTGCACAGCATGTATAATTTTTCAATCCAAAATTCATTATTGTTAATGCAGAACATGTTCTAGGGTAGTAATGAATTATTTTAATGTCTACGGCGAATGAATTTTATAATTCATAAGTACAAATTATAAGAAAAACAAAACACTTATCACTTGTTGCTTCTTCTGCAGGTGTGGTAATGTACGTTGTAATCAATGTGTGATTGTTGTGTCTGATCAAATTACCTTCTCGCTTCCAAAGTAATGCATTATCTTGCTTTGTAATCAATGACCACTTCTTCCGCTATGTAGAGACACTTCCGCGCAACAAACTTTGTGATTTTTTATGAGAAATATTAAAGTTAAATTTTATATTACGAGTATACAATAAATTGTTTACTTTATTTTTTTATTTAAAATATATTTTTTTTAAATTTTTTTCAAGTTTTT
Organism: Nowickia ferox; assembly: GCA_936439885.1. Taxonomy (NCBI): domain Eukaryota; kingdom Metazoa; phylum Arthropoda; class Insecta; order Diptera; family Tachinidae; genus Nowickia; species Nowickia ferox. The sequence continues at coordinate 13,658,027 of OW387023.1, read as the reverse complement.
ATAAATAAAAATGAATTTTTGCATGTTAATAGAAATTTAAGTAAAAAAAATTATGCACTGCAATTCACTTCAATGTCTTTTCGTTATGCAAAATTATTGCGTAAAAAAGTATACAAAAAAATTATTTTGTTTTCCGACCAGTGTAGTTGGTAGATTTGTATTTTATTAAAGAAGCAATAATTCTCGTATTCTCTACAAATCAATTGATTAGTTAACCTGTACCTGGATTAAGTAAATGTTGTTACGATAATCGTTTCGCTATAATAAATATAACGACAACTTATCGACTTTGCTATCCAGTAACATATTTTAACGATATTCGCTGTCGGATGCAGTAAGAAAAGCAAAATTACAAACTCAAATTCATTTAGTTTTTTCATTCTTGTTTGTGCTTTTCACTTATTTTGACATTTTGTATGCAGAGATGCCACATGATATACGCCATGTCACAGAGTTCGATTCCGTTCGGAAGCGGAATTGAATCCACCTCAAAATATATAGCCTTAGCTGAAGCATACCCCAAAATACCAGCGTCCCCAACAGTTTGGACTCACCTGACAAATTTCCGTATTTTAGTTTTCTTTTTTAGACACCATCTCCTACAAAAATGGGATGGATTGAAGTCCGATTCCGAACGGAATTGAGCTCTGTGACATGGCCGATAGAATTAAATGGTGAAGAGAAAAAGACAGTTGTACGCTATCGTAAAAATAAATTACAGAATGACATTATCGTTACTGAAAACGAATAAATATATCGATAAATATTTATTTTTTCGTTTCGCAAAAAGTTAGAGTCAGAAGATTATACATAAATGAATTTAAAGAAATTCAAACTAAACTCATAATTATTTTTCTAGTATTAAATATTTTATGGTGAGATAGAAAATAGTATTCAATAGAAAAATTAAAAAAAGTGAAAAAAATATTTATACCTATTATCGGAGTTAGCTTTCTAAAATCGTGCGATTTTAAATCGATTCGGTTTACAGAACAGGGCCGTATACATATTGTAGTGAGCGGCAGTGCATATATATAATTATATTTTTAAAATAAATGTTTAAATAAGAGACATAAATAAAAAATTATCTAAAACATAAAATATATCGCCACCTAAACTTCAAAAATCCGTGGAACACTTTTTGTTTTTTTTTTACAGTACAATGAGAAGATCTAAATTTGAAACTATTTAATTTAATTTTTTAGTCATGTGTCGGAAAATATTGTGTTGATAGATTTAATTACTAGCTATTACACCTTTTGCATTTTAGGTGACGATGTGTGTAATTTGTTTTTCTTCAATGTTTACCCTTTTTACGTTTAATATGTATACATTATTTTAATTAATTTTTTTTAACAAATTGTGTAAAAATTTTGTAAAAAGATATTTCCATCTTCATTTTCATTAACATCATGTTTAATCATCATTTATTTATGTGTTATATTTTCTTTTGTTGCTGGCTTTTATTCCACAATCAAATCCACCTTATTGTGGCTGGCTTAATTATGTTTATAAGACACAATAATTTTTATACATGACGAAACATAAAAACCAAAAAAGCTTAAGTGACATAATTTTTTAACTTCGTTTTTTTGACGAATATCGATAATTTACGATCGTAAATAGTCCATTTTAGTCAAAAATTATAGTTTCAAAATTATGTCGGTTATGGTTTTTTGGCGGTTATGTTTCGATACATATATATTAATCTTTTATATACAATATTTAAGTATTATAGAAGAGAATTGAAGGTTTGTGCATGAAAATTTGTAGCTTAGCTCTAGAGAAAATGTATGAGAAAAATTCTGTATGAATTGTTACTCTTTTTTATTTATAGGGAATTCAATGTGCCCAGCTTGCATTTTCCTGGCCAGTTGCACAAGTGGCGTTTATCGCAACTGCTGCAAAAGGGTACTCTTCGTGCGCACGACTCCTTTTTGAGCGATTTAGCTTTGGCCGCTCGTTTTCTAGTGGTTACTGCGAGAGGCCGTATATTTGCCCACTTCTTTTCGGTTTATCATGCCATACATGCCCTGCTGCATGGCATTGTGAGAGTGGTCGATATGTTTATTGGTGTACCCGCTTTGTTGGCCCATAATTTGGACTACAAGATTAAGGAGGAAAGATGTCGTTTTCTCATAGCGGAATTAGTGTGCAGAGTAAGTGAAAATAAATAGATGACAACATCTAATGGTTTGGTTATTTTGTGAAATATGGTGCTACAATGTTTTCTTCATTTCATTTCAGTCTGAGTTCGAAGACTGTTTGGATAGTTTATGTTCTTACGTACGCAAAATGTTGCGTCGCGCCACTATGGAGAAATTCGATTTTAATAGTTGCGACGTGTCGCAGCCGGTGCCGTATTTGTTCTTAACGCCCAAAGGTCAAGAAATCGATTTGCGTTTGTTTTGCCGTGATGTGATGCGCAAAGCTTTACCCATATTGATTGGCATTTTGGAGCGAGAAACGCGCGGCTGGTTTTTACACTTTCGCGAACGTTTAATAGCAGAATTGAGGGCTAAAAAGTTGAGTGACAGAGAAATCGAAGAGGAGGTCAATGAGGCCGTGATGAAGGAATATTTGCAACGTGTCTACACCTCAATATTATCGAATCCTAAGTTGGCCGAACTGGGCGAAGGTATACCGGAATTGTTGGTGCAACAAGCCCAATCGGTGGTCATAATGTACAAAGCGGTCGACAAAGTACAAAAGGATATTAAACGTTCGCGCGAAGATCATCAGAAATGTTTGTCGAATGATCATTGCGTGCTGTCGAGAGTGGCTCCTTGGTTGCGTTCCAGATTGCGTTATGCGGAGGAAAGCAAATTGTCCAAGTCAGCTTGGTCGGCGCACGAAGAAGCACTGAAGATGTGCAGTAAACATAATCTACATCAAACTGCCTACTTTTTGGGACGTGATTTGGCCTTTATGAAGGAACGTGAGCCAGTGCTGTTGAAAGAATTGAAAAATGCCAAAACGCCTACACGCAGCTTTCAATGGGCCTGTCGCATTTGGTCACCGAAATCTTGGATTATACGTAGAAACTTTCAAGGTCAATCCGATGTGATACCCACAGTCATTAGTCAACAGGCCACCTCAATAGTAACGCCCAGATCAGATCCTAGTCAGCCGGTATTTTTGGTTGAAAAGGAAATTGTGCGTACTACAAGTACACGTTGGCCATTTTGGCGTTTGTTGAATTTAATGCAGCGCAATTGGTGTTGGACTTGGAACATGATGTTTCTGCTGGGCATTTTAGTGCCCTGGTGTAGTCCTGTGAGTTTGAGAGCCTTGTTCTGTGTTAAGCCTTTCATGCCTGACTTGGAGTTGTCACAAATCAATGGTACTCTTTTTCCGCGCAAGACAAGCATAACACAGACTATGGCTTCCAGGTTAATAGAGCTCTGGCGACACATATCAAAATCAAGAACGCATTTTGAAACCGAACCGGATACAGGTAAGGAAGGAGTTTTCTTTAAGTGAATTCTATAAGGAGAAGTTAAACACTTATTTTCATTTTCGTTAAAGGTTTTATAGGTAAAGGCTTTACGCGCAATTTAAACCGTGTATGGAACTATTTTGTCAAGGGTTTTCTGGGAACTGTAATCATATTGTTTGTCTTTCCTTTACTCTGCTTAGCCTGCAGTTTACTTAGCATTATATTGGCCTTGACAACGCCTTTTTGGATACCAGTGTTCACCATACTGCTGCACATTTATATGATATTAATTTATGACCTGGACTCTCCAGACAATTCTCGCAATCGTTATTGTATTTTATTAGAGGCTATAATATGGAATGTGTTAATACAAGGCTGTGTGCAACCCATAGCGGCATTACTGGTGGCCAGTATATTGTGTCCCTTGGTATCAGGTTTAATATTAATTGGTAAGCAGCTTAATTGTTTCCTGGCGCAGAGCTATTTTGTGTTATAAGATTTTCTCTTCAATTTAAAGTGGGTGTCATACGTTATTCTTTGCGCCTGCTGTGGGACTCTCTTACTTTTCATTTGTTTATTAAGAAATGTGGTCGCATTCCCGCTTCCGATAGTTTGGCTGTTAAACGTATTGCTGGTCCTGGCCTGGCGCTCGATTATTATTTTATCATAAGGCCGGAGCAGGCTTTGGCGGCCTTTGAGGCCAAAATGGAATTGGATGAATTGCAAGCGTATCAACATGCCATGGAACGTATAATTTTACAGCCACAAAAAGATTTTTCTCAATTTGTTGAGGCCTGTTTTGGTCCCTTTTCGGCTCAGCTTTCCAAGACGGGGCCCTATTTGGGCCTAGATCGTGAGGCTCAAGACTTGATGACCACACTGCATGAAAAACTGGAGAAAAGGAGGCGAGAACTACAAACTGCCTTAACTACACAAGTTAAAACTAGAATAAAACTTAACACCAAGGAACTAAAGGTATTACATAGTACAGTGACTTACAAAATATATGTTACAGTGTATAACAATCTATGAATGTTTTATTTAAACAGATTGCCATACAACTTGCCGCCCATATATTGGAGAAATACTATCCGTCACATATTATAGCTAGATTATCCATAAGTGAGGAGGAATTTTGGGATAATAAGGTACAGTTTCTTAACAGTAGTGAAAGGCATACGTGTCCCTAACATAAAGTGATTTTTTTAGGGCTTAACAGTTAACGATTGGCCCGGTTTAGCTGGTCTTATCTATACTGAAATTTTTAGCTTAGATTTTCTAACGCCCCTTATGGAAAACGATACACATTTTAAATTGGAACCTCATCCTACTTTAGACTTGACACGCTATACGGAAATGGTACAAAACGCTACGGATGTTATTGGCTCCAAAGGTTTAGATCTCTTGGGTAATGTGTATGCTCCGCGTGGTAATGTGCAAGTGCATTTACCATTTTTGGAAGTGACCGCCTTTAATCCCAGATCTAGAATAACGTTAACCTTCAGAAAACCAGAAAAACGGTAAGAAAATTTCTTTTAAAATAACTTACTTATAAAGCAATTATTTTTCATGCATAACTGCGTTTAAAAAAAGCGACTTTTACAAAATGTACTTTTTTCAAAAAGTACCTCTTATAAAAATAATATCAATTCATATTTAAAAGTAATTTTTCCATACAAAAACTAATGAAAATTGGCATTTAAATATGAATTGATATTTAAATGGAGTTGGTGAAATTGGCCCTGAGAGTTCATTTTAAAATAATTGTGGTTTAAAAAAGCACGTTTTTTTGCCAAACGTTACTTAATAAAAATCTTGAAATTATTTTCTTACTTAAGGGATATTTCCGTTGGTTTGACCACACCTCGCGTTCGTGCCCATCGTGCTGCCCAGCAAACAAAATCTCCCGACACCCATAAGCCTTGGCGTCCCTGGAAAAAGAAGTCCGACGATAAGAGTTTATCAGAAAAGCTATTGATACCTCTGCCGGTACCACATCCTGTACATATAGCGATTAATATATACAATCGTGATGCTGAACATCCCATACCATTGGACTCGGAACTAGTTTGGGAAATATTGAAATCTATAGAAGATTGTCAGAGTGGCGATGCAATGGTTTGTTCAAAATTAATTTTTGTATTCGAGATTAAACTTAGTTTATATTTCAATCAGAGAATAGTTTCTTATTTAGGCTAAATTTTAATACTTTTCGAGTCATTTAAAAAAAAATTGGACCCACAGGGAAAATGCGCATTTTTCATTATCTCAATTTAATTTGATGTTTTTGCGTGGTAGCTTAAAATTCTCAGTATTCATATTGAAAAAGAAAATTGTGGAAACACTTTTTTTGTTATCAATATAGCTGGACTTTTTGCAGAGAAGAAGAAGAAGTAAAATATTTTGTGCGTGTTAAAGGAAATTTATTTATTTATTTATTCCATAAATACTTTACAAAGTAAATTTGCAAGGTATTGTTGCACAAATATGGGCGGGGTAACTAGACCATATGCCCAAGATGGTATTAACAGTATTTTAAAAAAGTTTTTGTGACTGACTATACACGACCGAATTACCGCAAGGATATACGGTTATCCGTGGCAGATCAGTCAACCAGTGCGAGCGAGACGCAAAACTCTCGAAGGCCAATAAACAACAGTGGCCTGGTGGCACTTAAGAGATAATTGCCAACGACGCTTGATGTTGACTCTCCCAGAGCTGCTTTACGACTGAAAAAAGGGAATTTATAAATAATAAACTCAAAACGTAGAAAATGGAATTAGGTGTGACAAAAAAACTATCGATTTCATATTCCCATTGTGGATTTACTTCATACATATTTTATTTATTTATTTTTTCTGAAATCGCTGTGTGTTACACAAGTGTATGTTGTCAGTTTAATGTGAACTTAATCTCGACCTGAAAAAGTGACTAAAGGCTGAGTTAGCCGACTGTAATGCAATGTAACTGTAATGTAGGCAACAGCTGATCGATATTTTTATATGAAAAGTAGGTTACGTTACATTACATCTCTATAACCATTTTCCCGTTGCAGTTACATTCCATTACAGTCGGCTAACTGAGCCTTAAAAGTAAAGTATTTTAATAAAATTTTATTAATTTCTTTTCAGGCTGTAGCCCAACCAGTCTCACGTTATCGTGGAGCTGCAACGGAGTCTAGTAATGATTCGCTTGCATCCAGCAGTAGTTTGGGCAGTACAAGAGAATCTGGTTCAGCCACTGGTTCGGGCTCGGGAATCGCCAATGGCAACAACACCGAAACATTGCCTTGTGCAAATCGTGAGGTAGATATTTTTAATAGACTATTTATTGCAAAGTTATTTATTTGGTTAATTCATTTTATTTTTTATTTTTTGTTTGGCAATTTAAAGGTTTGCACACAAGTTAAAGTGGCCGAAGAACAACCACCCAATTCTAGTTTCCATTGGACACTAAGCAATTGGGGTGCAGCACAAACTGCCCGCAGGCGTACCAACTCCAATGTACGCGTAGATTTAGCTAGTCCTGAGGATATCTCTTTAGATACAGACAGCTCAAGAGCTGTTTTTAATCCCTATGGAACAACGGTCTGAGACATCTAGCTCTCCCCTCTATATGTATATCTGAAGCACACCACACAGTCGTCTTTAAGAAAACAATGTTATACAAATGGTAAATTGCTTTTTTATTAACTTTTTATTAGATAAAACAAAATGATCAAAAAAAAAAAAAAAGATAATATTTTATAAGAACATACATACATACATACCTACAAAATTTAACACATTTTATGTGTTACAAAACATCAATATTTTGTTATAATCAAAAATTATAACGTAAACCAATTACATACAAGTCATTATCTCGAAAAATGCTAAAATGGAACAAATCAAGCAACTACTTTAAAATATATTCTCATACATATAAATATACGTACTATACATACATACATACACTTACAAACATACACACATGCGTACATACTTACATCTATATATATTTCCATTTATAAAATTTACATATTGCATACTTAGATATTTTCCAAAAAAAAAAAATAATAATAACATACTTATATCCACATGCAAATATACATCTACATAAATTCATAAAAATATATAAATGTATTTAAGTGATTGTTTAAATTGAAATTTTCACGGCTTTATCTTTTTTTAATATAAAAAAAAGCTTTGATATTTGAAAATCCTTTCTAAACTGTAATTTCACATTTATTATTATTTTCTTTTAATATTTATATACATACATATGTATTAAAATAATTTATTCTAGTCGTTCTTTGCAAATCATATGGAAAAAATTATACACTTTTTAAGCTAGAAAGAAACTTTATTTCTTTAACACAAAATGGCGGTTAAGGATTTCAGTATAAAACTGTGTTCAGCTCTCTCTCTCTCTCTCTCTCTCTGTGTTTTTGTTTAAATATAAAGCTTTTCTCAAGCGAAATCTTTATTAAAAAAAGTCTTCTGTTTTCAAATTTATGTTTTCCACAACAGGGACCACAAAATTCCAAAGAAAATCATCATATGTATAAGTATGTACATATGTGTAACTATCTTTAGAGTATTATCGAAATCATCTTTATTATTTCGGAATTTAATAATGTGTTTTATACACACACACATTTTCCAACCAAAAAAGTATTTTATTTTTTTCTTTCGAAAGCTGGTAACTGCCATTGTGTTAAATTACACTACTTTTTTTTAAATTAAGCATTTGTTTTATTATTTATAATATAAAAAGTTTATTATTATATTATTAACATTATAATATACTTAAGTATTATTTTTATATACATAAATATGTATTGATGTTATTATGTTGAATATTTTTATTATCTCTTATTACTAATACAAATATTTTTTCGCCTAAAAACAATGCACTGAGATTATTTTTTTTTTATATATCTATACAATATTTTCCTTTACACCTTTTAACCTAATAAATATATAGTACACATACATATATTTATTTTTATATTAAAATTACAATTAATTCACATTTGTTTTTTATTAAAAAAAATAAAAATAAATGTTTTTATTTTGAAGTATCGTTTTGGATTGTACAAATTATAAGTGTTATTAATTTTTGACAACAAATTTATGAATATTTTTTCAATAAAATTACTTTTAAGAAATTTTTTAAATTATATTTTGATTTTATAGTTCCCTTGTTTTAAGCAGCATGGTAACACTCTACTGTGTAGTGTCCTTGCTGTTTTTGTGATGGGCTCTGAAAAAGTACTTTTACTAAAAGGAATTTCTGTTAAGAGGTTTTTTGTACTAAAAGGAACTTTAATTAAAAGGTACTTTTACAAAAAGATACTTTTATTAAAAGGTACTTTTATGAAAAAGTACTTTTGGTCAAATTCTTTTTTACTAAAAGTTCTTTTACAAAAAATACTTTTATGAAAGGGTACTTGTATTAAAAGGTACTTTTATTAAGAGGTACTTTTATTAAACGGAACTTTTATTAAAAGGTACTCTTACTAAAGGGTACTTTTACTAAAAAGTACTTTTATTAAAAGATACTTTTATGAAAAAGTTCTTTTGGTCAAATTCTTTTTTACTAAAAAGTTCTTTTGCAAAAAAATACTTTTATGAAAAGGTACTTGTATTAAAAGGTACTTTTATTAAAAGGTACTTTACTAAAAGGTACTTTTACTAAAAGGTACTTTTATTAAAAGGTACTTTTACTAAAAGGCACTTTTATTAAAAGGTACTTTTACTAAAAAGAACTTTTACAAAAAAAAAACTTTTATGAAAAGGTACTTTTACTAAAAAGTACCTTTACAAAAAAATAATTTTATGAAAAGTTACTTTTATTAAAAGGTATTTTTATTAAAAAGTACTTTTTAGAAGGTAATTTTTTTACAAAAGTACTTTTCCTAAATTGTTCATATTAACAGGTACTTTTATTAAAAAGTACTTATTAAGAGTTTCTTGTATTAAAAGGTACTTTTATTAAAAGGTTCATTTGGTGAAAGGTACATTTTTAAGAGGTACTTTTATTAAAATGGACTTTATTTTCCTTAAAAGTTCTTTTCAAATGTCACTTTTTGTCTTAAAGCTAATTTTTCCAACAAGTGCTTTGAAAAAAATGAATTAAAAGTTATTTTTGCACTTCTTGCGTTTTGAAAACTACTTTAAATGATTTTTCCTGAAGAGGGTTTTGCATACAAACAAATACATTGTTTTTTTTTTCTTTTATACTTACTGTTTTAAATGCATTTCGTTTTTCTTGAAATTCTAAAGTTTTTTATGCATTAAATGAAATACAGCCTTATCACAAATTTTATTAGAGTAATTATTCAAACATACAAGTTGTTCAAATGTCAATTAAAAATTTCACACATAATTTATCACATAGTATGTTTAAAATGTTCTTCCTTAATTAAATTCTTATTAATTTACTTTCTTTATTTATGCGAGTGTATATGATTTTATTTTTATCGATTAAACGAAAGCTTATGTATGCTAAATGCTAAAAATAAAGAATTAAAATCATATTCTAAATTACCAAATAACCGAAAAAATATTTTAAATTAATAAACAAAACAAATGCGTTACGAAAATTTATAATTAATATTTAATTTATTGTTAAGTAGTTAAACGCAAATCAAATAAATTGTTTAATAAAAGATAATTAAAAAAATACTAATACATAATTGATAAAATTAAAAAAAAAATAATACATACTATACAAATAACAAGTTAAACAAAAATATAATTAACAATCAATCAACTAACCATTCATAAATGCATAAAAATCATATTAGAAATCAAATTAAGTTATTACAAAATTTAGAAATCATTAAATATTTAACTGAAACATGCCAACTACCCCGCCCATAAAACACCTTAAGATACAAATTTCTTTAAACATAAAAAGCCCCAAATACCATTTTATCATCAATGTTGAGTTTTGAATTACAAAACCTTTTTGTTTCCTCCTGAAATATTCGAACATAACCTTATAAACTCATTATAAAAAGCATTTTTCATTGACATTTTGAATTAATATGACTAATATTTACATTTAAATTTAATAATTAGATTATTTAAGATATTTTTTTTTAGCAATTTGTTGATGAATATATTTTTGAGAGCGCTCCAAAATGATAAGGTCACTTTTGAGTTATTAAAATTTGCCAAAATTGCTGTCATTTTTACACATTCTATATGAATATGTTAAAATTAGTATGAAAAACTACTCTACTCTACTACTACTCAACTACAAGACATATTTTCGAATTTTCGAAGTTAAGTTCGAATTTTCGAAGTTAATTTCGAATTTTCGAAAATACCCAAAAAGTAAATTTAAACATTATAAATGAAAATATATAAAAATATTGATACTAATTAGACCATAAATTTAGTATTTAATATATTTCGAAAAAAAAACTGAAATTTTATAAAAATAATGGGAGTTGATAAGACATTTATTTACCATTTAAAAAAAATAATAAAGTGAGCAAGTTAACAGTTTTGCCTTTGAAAGAAATTTTGTACATATTTCGAAAATTCGAATTCACCGCCAAAACATGCTAAGCGACATAATTTTCGAACTTCATTTTTTGATGAAAAACAATTACTTGCGATCGTAAATAATCGATTATCGCCAAAAAAAAATCATGTTCGAAAATATTGTCATTTATGCCGATTACACATCTGGAATTTCTGGTGTTGTATATAGTTTTGTGGTATCATTTTTTAAAATGTGTGCAACGCCGTTCTCATTATGCTTTTTTACATGGAAAGCAATGCCACACAACGAAAAATATCGGAAATGACAAACGTTGCCACTAGTACACACTAATGCTATGTCACAAAATGCCATAGTGTGTACTTGGCATTAAGCTTTTGTGGCGGTTATGGCACGATATGATTGTAATGATTATAAATGAAAAATAATCAGTCATCCACATTTGCGCCTACAAAAAATTCAAATTAATGAAATCATTCATTATTTTCACCATAAACATTTTTGTGGCAAAAAGGAAAAAGTGCTTAAGTCGAGATAAGCTAATTTTGAGTTAATGTCAGCTCTGCAATTTTCATATTCATCCCTAACCCCTCGACAAAGTCTCAATTATGTTGTGCAATTTTTCGGGAAGTTATCGCGCAATATGTTGCTGCTTATCTTCTTTCGACTTATAATCTCATATGGAATATTGGGCCTTATTGTGAGCGTCGTATTTCGACTACGAAAAAAAAATGCTGCAGTGTTCTTTACGCTATTACAAATCGTCGTAGTCGAAGTGGAATACGAGACTCGTAATAAGGCTCAACAGTCTTATGCTTTTGTATATTTCAAAATTATTGTATTATTTATAATAAAATTGCAGACCGAAGTTCCCAATTTAAATGCAAAAGAAATAAAATGGAAATATGACTTAAGCGCTTTTTCCTTATTGCAGCAGATTTGTTAAAAGTATTTTTTCATAAGTTGCTGTTAATTACGCTTCATTTTTATCACATTTTCAAGCCAAGATACTAACAATTCCCTTGAAGGACATTTATATTTAAATGTCTTTGCATCTTTTGTATAAACCGGGTCTAATTACGTCATTGGATATCGAACGAAATTTGAAATATTTACACGTAAATACATATTTTGAAATTTCATTCGATATCGAATTTAGTCCTTTAACCCCCCCCCCCCCCCCCCCCCCAACAGTAAAATGTAAGTGACCATATCATTTTGTCGTGCATCTAACTTCATTTAGTATTATTTATTTATTAGAAATTAAAAGAAAACTCAACAAAAATTTAACCTTAATTAAACTGTCTTTAAAGAAAAATAAAAAATATGAAAATCAATAATTTGTATTATTGTATCAAAATTAAGTGATTTATATTAAAAAAATATAGAGTATAAAAACTTTCAAATAAAAACAAATTAATTATGTTAAAAAATAATAATTCTAAAAATAAAACATAAATTAATAATAAAAATTTATAACTACAAAAAAAGCATAATTTTCGAAATTTTACTTTGAAAATGCGATGAAGGAAAAAAATTTGATAATTTTTTATAAGTTTTGCGATAATTTTCCATTAAAATATTTTTTTAAATTTAAATTTTTTTTCGAATATTCCTAATAGGGAAGTGAAATGTTAATTAAATTTAAAATTTTCAAAAATTATACGAAACTATCGCCTTGTTGCTAGTAGAGATGTCAAACCGGTTTTTAACTATTCGAAATAATGGGAAGTTATTATGTAATTGGATACGAAAAGAAAACTGTACGAATTTGTGTTTTATTAACATTACAAATCGAACACGTTTCCGTTCGATTCGAAAAGAAATATTATAAAAATTCGAACAATTGATTGAATTACATAATAACCAGTTTTCACAATGCTATAGATTTCGAGTTATTCGATAAACTGGGCTGTTTGCTTCGAACTATTAAAAACAAATCGAATTTAATCAGAGGTGTAATCGCCGTTTTCGTTGTTTCATTTTGAGATTATGACATTCGATATCGAACAACATTATTACATTCTTCGAATACGAATGCCATAATCTGAAACTTTAAAAACGAGACCGAATCAGCGAAAGCGACAATTAGAGCCCAGATTTGCATACCCAAATGAAAGCCTTTCATTAAATTTAACTGTACAAAAAAGTTAAACTTTTCCCAAAATAACAAGGTTCTAAAGACTATTAGACGTTTTTTTTAAACCTTACATCTGGGGTTTAATTGTGGCTTTCGACAACGAGCTGATTCGATATCTAACCATGTTATTACACTATTCGATAGCGAATGCCAGATCTCAAACTGGAAGAACGTGATCGAATCAGCTTGTTATCGAAAGCGACGATTAGACCCCTGGGCTTTATTTAAAAGGGTTTTTGTTTTTTTTTCTGACATCACAAGTATGTACGCAGTATTCAAATTTATATGAATATGCCTTTTTATTTCATTACGCTAAATATGAATTAATTTTTATCGAACTGAAAAAGAAAACGATTTCAAATATTTTTCTATTTTTCATAAATTGCATTTATTTAAAATCTAAGGAATAAAATGAGATTAAAACTTATGGAACATCTTAAACTAAAAATTCAAAACGAATAAACCAGAATCTTTATAGCCAAGCAGTTGGAGGTCCCGATTTGGCACCTCCAGTCGCAGCAGATGCTGCGCCAGACCAGGGACCTAATGACTCCAAATTGGCTACATGATTAGTGCCGGCTGTTATGGGGCTGAAAGCGGCATCTTTGGTGTAAGTCAGATGATGGGCAGCCCCAGCATTATTGTTACGAGCCAATTGTCCCAACTTGGAAGCTTCATATTCAGTTTTTTGTATTTCGGCGGCGGCAGCGTGAGCAGAACGTTGTAAAGCATTGGCCGCCTCGGCTTCTTTGGCCGATGCGATACGTTGTTGGTGGGCCACCGCGGCCTTGGCCGCAGCCAAGCGCTGCTGGGCCAATAGAACTGCCTGAGCAGCGGCAGCAGCCTCTGAGCGTTGTATAGCTGCGGCCGCTTCGGATTTTTGGGTTAGAATGGTGGCACTGGCTTCTTTTTCCATGGCCATGCGCTGTTGATTTAAAACATTCTCCTTGGCGGCTTGCATTTGTTGTTGGGCTATTAAAACGTTTGCGGAAGCCTGTTTGGCGGCAGCTATGGCATTGGCCACTTCGTTGGGTGAAGGTCCTGCTACCAGACGCGTTGCACTGCTGGGAGTAAGTGAAAGTTAAATAAATGAAAGAGTTTGATTTGTTTACAAGGAAAACATACTGAGCATTCCAGGGATTCCAGCCATTGGAGAAGCCGTTCAGTTTTAAGGCAGTTTGTTGCCAACCAGATCCCCCAAAACCGGCATCACCAATAAATGCATCCAAGCTACGTTTGGGTACTGTCTTACCCACTTCAATACTGTTATCCTTGATAACTTTGGCAGCTGAAATCACTTCAACGCCTTGGACCAAGCACAACAAAGCGAAAGAGATTGATATAACCAAGGTGCTCTGAAATATTTAATTATTTCTTTTGAACATATTTAAAATCGCATTTTCAGTAACAATGGTGGCTATTCTGAAAAACGCGCCGATGAAGTGAAAATTTGCTTTAAAACACAAAAAATGTTAAAAAATTGTTTTTGTTTATCGTACATTTCTAGAATGAAATAAACGTGAGAGTTTCAATGCGTTTCTTTCGCTCTCTCTCTCTCTTGTAAAAACGGTGAATTTTGTAGGAGACACAAAAACAAATTTTTTCCATGTAATCCCATGTAAACTTCCTTTTAGAAAGAATGATTTTATGTACATACTTATTTATCTTTTAGTATCGAGGGCAAATGCCCTTATTAATTTATTTAAAATATTTTTTACCACAAATTCTGCCATCGCTATGATTGAATGTATTAAACTGAATATTTAACTTGAAGGAGACTTTTCTAATTCAACTTCCTTGGGAACTGTTGAAACTGTACTAATGATTTTATCTCGCCAATCAAAAGTATTTATAGCAAAATTTTCTAAGACAAAAATTAAAAGAAAAAAATACTTTTACTCCAATTTGGAAATAATAAAAGTCCCTAATAAACATGCTCCGATTTACCTTCTTTCTCTCATTTTTAAGAGTACACAATTTCCTTAAAAAGTTTTCAAAATTGATCACGTAAATCTAATTTGTTTTGTGGGCCAGCATGGAAGATTGTTTGTGATCGTTACTAAATAAAGTGTAGACATAAAATATACTTTAAATTTTTGAAGTGACTGTCAGATTTCTAACGGCAGGCAGCAGAAATGTGCCAACAAGTAGTTAATTTATTATTAATTGAATTTAGTACTTTGTTTGTAAACTACGTGCTTCCATTAACAGTTCGTGCACTTTATTGTTTTTGTTAAGATTTTATTAAACAAATTTTTATTAGACTGATTTTAAAGTGTATCCAATTGACTTTGCATTGATTTGATCACCCTCTCATTCATTTCATTTTTTACAGTTAATAAATTGAAGGTTTATTTTGAAAGTGGTATTAATATATATTTTCGGAAAATGACAGACAGACTGTTTTTTTTTTCAATTAACACACTTAAATGGAAGTAATATATTTTGTTATTGCCAAGTTGCATCAGGAAGGTGACTGCACTAAGCCAGGTGACTCATGCATATTAACCAAGCCAAATAAATATCAATTTACAAAGGAATTATCAATGCATACTTTCAGGCTTTTGATTTCTTACAATCAAATTGGCAAAATAAAATTCTTCAATTTAACACTTGTGTCTTAAGTCTTTCGCAAGACTTAAGACAGCAACGCCGAATTTATGAATTTTGGCCATTTTGAAGTATTTTGTGTTTATCTCGGAAACCCGTGGCCCAAAATGATCGGCGGGCCCATTATGAGCGAACTCCAGCTGCTGAATCCGAAAATCATCATTAAATTTTGTTTCGAGTGAATTTTCATGAATAGCAGTTTCATGTCTTAAGTCTTTTGTAATTTTCGTTTCCACACAGCTGCTGCGTGAAGACAAAAGACTTAAGACACATACATGAAAAACGTATTAATTGAAGGAAAGAAAACCAGCCTTGAAATAAATTTTTCACTTGCACAAAAATTTCTAAAAATTAGAAATTCAAAGGAATGCTTAAAAGAATTTTCTTTAAAAAAAAATTGGAAAACTGTTTTTCTTAGAAAATTTCTGTGGGAAATTCTTTTCTATAAAAAAAGGTCAGAAAATGTTTTCTCAATCAAAAATAAAATATTGGAATACACGTCGACTTGGTGAAAGTTACATGGATGACAAAAACAAAACTGCGTAAAGGTAAAAAATTGGTTTCTGTTTATCACACAAAATTAACCGTTTTTAAGAGAGAGAGAGAGAAACGCGTTGAAATTCTCACATTTATTTCATTTTAGAAATGTATGCTAAGGTTAGGTTAGGTGAAGTTAGGAAGGGTGTTGCTATACCGCACCTCCACTCGGAGACCCAATTGGGTTCATTGTGATTCCCTTCTGTTGCCCAAAAAAGTAATATTTACTTAGTTCACAACATAATTTTTTATGTGGTTTCGAATCTGACATATTGATGGCGAATATGAGAAAACTCATATCTTTTCAAATCAAGGGCAACATAAATTCTTTCCCAACAAGCGTGGACCATTACAATTCTATTCAAAGGGACAGGAGACTAGTGGAAAAGGTAATATTTCAACAGATTAAAAGATTCCTGTTAAGTTTTTGATAAAATAGCAAAAGAACTAGATTTATTTTTTAAGCTTTAACTTACCTTTTGTGGTAGTTATTAGTTATTTTTTTTAAGAAAGTCATAGAACATTTTCTTTTTTACTTTAAGTGTAACAGTGCTTTATTCTTAATTTTACATGTATTGCATTTAAAGTTAGAACTACTGGAAATTATTTATTTGAATTTTGTTTTGCTAGACATACACATTCTTTTAAATGAGCTTAAATGTTCTTCTTAAAATGTTTAATAAAATATTCATTCTCGTCTTCTGGTGATTGTCAGTCACCCTTAATATAATTTTGTTTTGCTTTTCTTTTAATTTTTAAAACATACAAATGTATGTTTAAATGTAGTAAAATTAAATGCTTATTAGATTAGTTTAAATTTATAACAGTGGTATGTATAACAGTTTAATTTAAAAGATTTTTTTTATTAGTAACAAAAACAAAGTGCTTGTTTTCAACAAACAATCTAAATATTACAATAGTTTAAAGTACAGCGTTGCAAAATTGTAGGTAATAGTTGTTAAAAAAAAATATGTATTTATCATATAAAATAAAAATATCAAATAACATGAACTTTGCAAGTTAACTACTTTTAAATTTTCTTTATATAATTTTATTTATTTATAGTTTAATGGTATAGATCACATTTTATTGACGTTATAAAAAAGGGAATAAAGTTAGTGTGAGCTCATATTTAAAAAAAAAATTAATAGATCAATCTAAATGTCTTAAATGTTTTCGAGTGCTCTACTTATGAAATGAAATGAAAATTAAGTGTATTTAATTTTTTTTTTAAATATATGAATATAAAACTACTTATTAATTTATTGGAATTGATAGCTCGCCAAAAAACTACTGGCTGTTGTGTTTAGCAAGCCCAAACGTTGTTTCTGTTTGCGTTGCTCAGTCATATGGTCCTTCAGTTCATGTAATTGTTGTGATAAATTCGTTATTAACATTTGAGTCTCTAACAATTGGGCCTGCATGCTACGCAACTCAATCTGTTCACCATCAGCATCAACAGCCGCCAGAGACATGGCCCGCAGGCGTGGAAACCAATCTAAAATACCCGCTTTAACCATGGCATAAACATACGATTCGGGTCCCGTGAATTCTGTGGGATCTTTAACTTTAACCAAAACGATAAAGTAGAGATAGTGCCACATATTGTGTTCGGATTTAATGTGTTCTTCAAAGCTGACCGTTTTATTATCGAAAGCCGAACGATTGAGGCCGCATATGAAACATGTGTTCTTCAGTATTAACTCCTTTTGCTGTTTCTCGCTTCTCAAATCGGCAAATGTATCAATGATGACACCAAAAATAAGATTCAGCACAATAATGATGACAATGAAGAAGAATAGCAGATCGTAAATGACACGAGCAGCAAAAAGACCCTCCTAAAATATAAATATAAAACAAGTGATTTAATCACTTTCTTTTTTTATAAAAATTTCTTCATAAAGTTTTTTGGATAAAAAAAAATTCTACAGACAATTTTCTTAGAAGATTTTTGAATTTCAAAAATTGTTTTGGCCAATTTTTTTGAAATGAAAACAAAAATATTTATTCCTATTTTATTGAAAAAAAAAAAAAAAAAATTGTATAGAAAATGTTTCTGTAAAAAAATTAAAAAAAAATTGCTATTAAAAAAAATTTTTTTAAAGAAATTTTTACTGAAATTTTTTCCTTTTGCCAAACAATTCTTTCCAACATTTCTATAGAAAATTGTTTCTCTTAACAAAATTCCTACAAAAAATTATTCTCTTCAAAAATTTCTTTAGAAAACTAATCCTACTAAAAATTAGAAATTTAAAAAAAGTTTCTTTAAAAAAATTTGGTAAATTGTTTTTCTTAGAAAATTATTGTGGAAAATTCTTTTTCCTCAAAAAATTCTTATAGAAAAATTTTCCACTCAAAAAATTTTTCTCTTAAAAAATTTTCTTCTCCAAAAATTTCAATATAAACTTTTTCTCCCAAAAAGTCTTCAGGGGATATTTTTCCTCTTTCCTTTCTATAAAAACGTGTGCAAAAAACTGTTAAAAAATTTTTGTAGAAGATTTTTCTTCTCAAAAAGTTTGTATAGCAAAAATTTTCTCCCAAAAACTTTGTATACAAAAATGTTCCTTCCAAAAAGTTTTTATAAAAAAATGTTGGCTCAAAAAATGTCTGTAAACAATTTTCCCTCTAAAAATTTCTTTAGCAGTTTTTCCTCTCAAAAAGCTTTTATGGGAAATTCTTTCTCTTACAAAATGGTAAAAAAATGTCTGTAGAAGATTTTTCTTTTCCAAAAATTTTATACTTTCTAAAAAATTTCTTTCACTTTAATTCACAATTATTCCAGCTGCCAACGTCGACGTCACGCCAATACAAAAGCAAAAAGTTGGGACTTGTCCACTTGTCTATTGACAGTCTATTTCTGTTCCCTAAGATCTAGAAAATAGCATGAGCTTGTCAATAGAAGTAAGTTGTGTGCGACAACGGGTAGACAGGCCCCAATTTTTTGGTATTGTATTGATGTGACGCCGATGTTGACAACTGGAATAAGAGTGATTAATAACAATTTAACATTTTTGAAGATTACTGCACATTTTCTTGAAAAAAAAGTACGCTTACCTTGCTTGACGGTGCCCGCAAAATATCACCAATGCCACCACCATTTCTCAAACCTTGATTAAGAGTAGTTACAATACACATAACCAAAGAGTCGCAAGAGCGCTCTTTGACATCGCCACCACCTCCAGCAGCAATTAATTTGGAAGATTGCATTTCATCTGGAGGAGAACAAGTATCTTCGGGTGTTATCGACAAAGTACTCGTAGCATCGACCACTAAAAGAAACAAATAATTATTTCTTTTTTAATGAATTATAAAATGAAATTCACTACCATTTTCCGCTTCATCAACATCTATGGGCACCAGAAAGTCGTCTCTAAAGAACATGTAACCAATAATGGAAAACAGATAGACCAATATCAAAGCCAAGACGGCAGTCAAAACAATTGAACGGCCATTACGAGTTACCGAACGTATAACATTTACCAAAGTCTCCTCGCGATAGACGACATCAAAAAGCTGCGAATGTGAGATAAGTGATTCACAAAATTATTACAATAAATTTAAGTGGTTGTGCCTTAAGGCAAGCCCTTACCAGTAGAGAGTAGAAAAATGGATGAAAGAGTAGGCCACAGAAACAGAAAAATATATAAATGCAATGATATAACAGTTGAACATCTGTTATAACTTTGAAGAAATGCTTCTCCAATGTACCGTTATTGCCCATTATACTAATGATGTGGACACTTTTAAGCGTCACCTAAAACAAAAAATAAAGGAAATAAGGCATTTTAAATGTATTAAGGGATGGAAAATTTGCAATGTTCGAAATTCGAAACCAATGGCCAAGCAAACACTCGTCTACAAAATTAAACTCACTGTCACTACTCCCAGCAAAGATAATGTTGACTCTGGTCCCAGTAAGAATATAGAACGTAATATAATTGAGCCGATTAATGTACGTATGCCAGATTCTCGAGGTAATGTTATAACTATAACTAAAGAAAATATCAAGATGGCCCAAAACAATAAAGATATGTGAGCACTAAGTTCTGGAAATTCGAAACAAAAACAAAAACAAAAAACATTTACATTACAATCAAAGAAACATTTCTTCAGGTTATAAAAACTCACCAGGCACAGTATTATCGAAGGGATAGAAAAATGCTACAATTAAATTAATGACGACGACACAATTGAATAATATATTGCTCCATAAGGACATGTAACTGCTGACCCAAAACAAAAAAGGCTGTCCTAAAAGTGAAAGTGAAACGGTGAAAAAGCACTCTAGGAATTATTCTAGTGAAAGTTTACCTCTTAGCTTTTTCTGCCACTTCATTTCGTTAAACATTTCCTCAGCCTTGTCAAAGAAGTCAACCACTTTAGAGCCCTGATCGTCACGTTCTGCCGTATGGAATATTTTCATTTTTGTATCGGTCGTAAGATATTCGCATATTTCCGGTATGGGAAAAACAATTTGCTCCAAAGTACGATCGTTACGGACAATCTAGGGAGACAGAAGTTGGAAAAAGTATTTACTTGTTATATCTTATAACAGAACTCTTGGAACCGCTTTGAAACTGCTGTTGCAAATTAAAATTGGTAATATTTTTTTATTAAATCAGACATTTTACTTGCTCAACAAAGAAATTAAGAGATTTTTAACACACAATGTTAAACTAATTTATTTCTCGAATACCACGATGTTAGCAAAGTTCTTCTTTATTCTTAACACAAAGCTTCTAAGAAGAAACTGAATTATGAAAAATAATTTTATTAGGTCAGTTCACGAATATTTTCTCAACGATATTTAATGAACTCCTTGTCATTTCAGCCTCTTAATTGTTTTTTATTAGTTTTTTGAACCTTCAATGAGGTCGATGCAATTTAAAATTTCACCGATAAACTCTATATATAAAAAAATGAAAAAAAAAAAATTTGTGAAGTTCGACATCGAGCTTCTCCAGCAGCTGCCTTCATACATAAATCTTATTAATAGGTCTCAGCAGGAAATTTATAACAATAAAATAATTAATAAAAAAGTGAAATTAAATTTTCGAAAGAAAACTTTGTACAAAAAAAAAAAAAAAAAAAAAGATTTCACTTCCTGATTTTATATATTTTGAATAAAACTAAAATTCTCTTTTTGCACTCACTTCAATTTGCGCTGTATGCGTGGCATAATACATTAAAGCCTGGCTCATTTTCGCATCGAAATTGCCCGATTGCGGATCTTCCGAGGCCTTCAACAGTGCCGCCAACTCCTTATTGTGTTGGGCCAATTGATGGCACAATATATAGATGTTATGGCCCACTTCACGGGGACTTACCGAAACATCCTCTTCATCGTGATCGGCATCGACCGTTTCATCTTCACTATCATGATCATCGATCATTTCCTCTTGATGATAGGCCTTACAGGCCACCTCAACCAATTGCTTGGGATTCATATTGTACAAAATGCGTTCAGCATTTTCACTGTCACCGCGAGATTCCATAATGGCCAGCAATAGCTTGGAAGCATTATTTTTCAATTCCAATACCAAATCCATACGATTCTCCCCCAAGGGATTTATGTTGTT
The DNA here is from genome assembly GCA_936439885.1 of Nowickia ferox. Lineage (NCBI taxonomy): Eukaryota > Metazoa > Arthropoda > Insecta > Diptera > Tachinidae > Nowickia > Nowickia ferox. The sequence goes on along the minus strand of OW387023.1, from coordinate 13,636,222 downwards.
GAGAATGAGAGCGGTTATAATGTCCAGGCCATTCGATTCATGAGTGGCTATGCAATTTTGATTCTCATGACAGGGACCTTGACAGTATTCCGTTAAAGTTTCGAGAGTTTGATTGATGAGTGCGACATTGTTTTCATTTATGTAAAGACCCAGAAGGCCCAAACCACCTGTGGTTGAGCCACATATGCAGTCTAGAAACATTAAAGTTTCGGATACGAGATTATAATTGGTTTTGTTGTTTTGGTTTCTGAGTAGGTTTTGCAAATCGGGGTTATGATTTTCACATAAAAGCTGCAGAAATCTCAAAATGGGTTGCATAACCAAAACCTTATTCGATAATTTATTGCGGTCTTCTTTGCTGTCCTTGTGTTTTTCCAATTTCTCGGCCAAAATGTCCTCCAAAGGGCTGTTGATATTCAGAGAATTGGAATCCTCGCCAGCATGCAAGTTGCGGGCATTGCTAAAAGCTCTTGCCGTGGCCAAACCAGCAGTATGCAGCTCTTTTCTTAGTTCCTCAGTTATAACTACGCCATTGGTTTTGACACCATGTTTACGCGATATTTTATCCAATTCTAAGCTGACATCTTGTTTGCTTTCATGGGCCTTGGCAGCAATATCGGAGGTGTTGACAGTAACCGTAGATTTGATTTCCTGTTGGGAATCTTTCATTTTGTCAAAGAATACCTTGAAAAAGGGCTGATTCAAGTCACCACTTAAGAACTTATTGAACATGCCCTTTTGGATGATGGGATTGCCACCCTCCAACAAAGCTATGCCCAATTCTATGGCCTCTACAAATATGGAGGGTGAATGCACGGATTTTATAACCAATTCAATCACCAGGTCGGAGGCTCCTTGGCGATCTAAATGGTTTTGCACTTCGTGCAATGTTTTCTCAGCTCTTTGCAAGTATTTAGCTCCTGGTCCATGAGTGACCATATTCAAATGCTTTTGGGTATCTTGCGAGGGCATAACTAAGGCCGCCAAATCATTTTTCTGATCCAACGGGTTGCGAGAGTTATTAGTAGATTTAATATCAAAGTAACGTTTGAGCAAAGTATTCCTTAGATTGTCTCCCTTTTCACCATAATTCACATCTATGGCCATCATTTCCCTCAGAGTTTTCAGGACTTTAACACACAACTTCTCCTCCTTTTCCTCCAACAGTTTCTCAGTGTGCTTGATTAGTTTGCGTATGAAACCACCCGACTCACATCTGCGACGAGCATCTGTACCCACCGGAAATAACAATTCCGAGCGGTATAGAATGTCGACCAGCAAAGACAATTCTGCTTCCACTACTGGCTTCAATTGTTCTTCCAACAGCGATACAATATCCTGCAAGCCTTCTATAATGGATCTATCTAATCGCATTAAATTGCCCGAATTCTGTGTCTCATATTTTGGCTGTTTCGAGGCTAAAAGCCACTTTGTGGTCTGACGTGTCAACATGGCTGTCTTGCTGGACATTGTTACCACCTGCTGTTCCAAGTCCAGGGGTATGGCAATACTCCTGGTTTTGGCCGACTCAGCTAAAGTACGTACACAATTTTCGACATTAAAGCGATCAGCTAAACTTAACCATTTGCATTGTGCTAAACGATAACAGGCCTGCAGTAATTGTACAAATATCATTTGTCTTGACTGGACTATGGTCGATTGGTCCGAGAAGGGACTGCTAAAGAAGGTGGCCAAGATGGTGCAAACACCATTGAGCACATAATTGGTCAAAGTCTTGTCGGCATTCACGCCGCCACTTATCAATTGATTTATATCCACCATAAAGCTTTTCTCAAACAAATTCCACATATGACCGGATGAGTAAATTTCTTTCATCTCCACTTCCGTGTCTATATAACAGTGATTTAGGAAATCAACATAGGCCTCCTTGACCTCTGGTATACAGGCAGGATTGCAGATGATAGCCACTATATCATCCAACGACAATAGATTATTGCATTTTATTTCGGTGTATAAATTTTTGCCCATTGTGCAGCAAGCCAATAGCTTTACCAATTCCACATGATATTTCAGCAGGCTGTCCTCACTTAGCGGTGACTTTTGCTTTTGCATCATGGCTATAAACTGATTGAAGGAACTTTTATCGGTGTAAAACACTAATACCTCCTCCCCGGCATTGATGAGTTCTTGCATTACCATATCTTGGCATTTGCGTATAAATTGATTTTCAGCTTTGACTATAGTCTGCAGAAATTGTAAATAGACCACATGACGTCCATGAATTTCGATGCAGTGAACAAAGTGTTGAACAACTTTATCGGTGACTTCATTGCAAAGGGCCAAGTTGTCTTTAAAAATAGAGCAGACAGTTTTAGCTTCAAGAATCTGTGGAAACATAAAAAAAGTCAAGTGAATGTTAATGCAAAGTTTAGGAATAAAAAGTGAGAAAAGCAAGTTGTCATTTTTTTTTGTATTTTGTGCGCGATTCCACGATAAAAAAATTCTTGAAATATACCCTGGAAGTATAATACCGGAATATTTATTTTTATTTCTGAATTTAACTATTAAATTTCCTACAGTTAATGTTTGCAGAATTGATCTGCTCAAAATACAAAATGTTCAATTCCTCGAACATTTTTGAAATTTCGAACACAGTTACAATCATTTTGCTTTGTTAATAAATTCGAAAACATTTTGAATAACAAACAAATATCTTTTCCGATTTTTTGTAATTGCATAAAATACAAAATTTTAAATTCTTCGAAAATTTTCGAACATGGTTTCGAAATTTCCATTTTGAGGAGAATATCAGTTTTAAGAAAAAATGTTTATGACATCTTAATTTCTTATTGAAAAAAATTATATGGACATACTAGCATATCTAGAACATTTTGCTGCCATCAAAATTTCGAAGAAAATTTTTAATTTAAAAAAAATAACTTTTCCGAAACATACTATTTCCTCAAGTTAACGATTATAAAATGGATCGGCTTAGCTTTCATTTTTGTTGTAATTGGAAAAAATACAAAATTTTAAATTCTTCGAACATTTTCGAAATTTTGAACATAGTTTCGAACAATTTTTTTGATATCTTAATTTCTCTATTGAAAAAAGTTATATATTTAAAACATTTTGCTCTGATAAAAAATTCTAACAAAATTTCGAATTAAAAAAAATAAATAAGCCGATCAATTTTATAATCGTGTATAAAATTGATCGGCTTGTTTACATTTTTTTTTTTTGCAATTGCAAAATATACAAAATTTTAGATTTTTCGAACAAAGCTTCGAATTTTTAACTTTGAGGAAAATATCAGTTCTGAGAAAAAAATTTTATGAAATATTAATTGAAAAAATTTGTAATTGCAAAATATACAAAATTATGAATTCCTCGAACATTTTCGAAGTTTCGAACAAAACTTCCAATTTTTAATTTGAAGGATTAATATCAGTTCTCAGAAAAAAAATTAATGAAATCTTAATATCTTTATTGAAAACAGTGATATATCGAGCCTTTTTTCAATTTAATCATAAGCGACAAAAATTTAATTTTTCAGAAGGTTTCTTTAAAATATTCAAATATGTTTTTGTACGTAAATTGCCGTTTACGATACATTTTTACAACGCGTATCTTAAAAGTTATCAACATTTCAGCATGTAGGTCCGTAAAATTTTAATTTCATTATTTTCGATAACATGTCGCTTACGATAAAATCGAAAACAAAAGGCTCGATATCTAGAACATTTTGCTACGATAAAAATTTCGAACAAAATTTCGATGAATTTTTTGACACATATCGACCCATAACAGCCAAAAAAGCTTAACTGACACATTTTTTGGACCTCGTTTTTTTTACGAAAATTTATTGTTTATGATCGAAAAAAAAAATTAAGTTCGAAAATTATTATTAAAAATTTAAAAGTTTTACAGTTTCGAGTATATTCGAAAATTCAAGCTTTCATGCAATAGGCGAAAGCTTGAATACAGTTTCAAAATCTTAATTTTTTTAATTTTCGAAAACTTGAACTCTCTAAAAAATTATATTTCTGCAACAAGCCAAGGCTTAGGAGTTATTTTTTTAGAATTGTTCATTAACAAAAAATTATTTGTATGCAGCTATTGAATTAAAAAAAACGCCTTCTTACCCCTGGATTCAAGAACAAGTCCAAATGATTGTGCAGCAGTACTTGATTCTGTTGATTGCCCAAGCAAAAGTTTTGCAAAAATTCATGAGCCAAAAACATTAATTCCTTCATTAAAACATCATCCTTTTCGTCATAAGGATTTTGTAAAAGATCTAAAACAACTGTATGAACACCAACATTGCGCAAGAGACGCTGTTCATGTTTGCGGGGCTTGACGTAAGGGCCTTTAAAAAAACAATATATTTCAGTTATTATATAAACATATATTAAATAGATATAAACGAAATTGTTAAGGTTTCGATAATATTCGAAGGTCCAAAATGGATGTTATACTATTTGCTTTAACATATTGGATTAATATTTTACCTGGAGTTACACAAAATTGATTCATGCGTATCAGTATCTCCTTGACTTTTTTATATTCATTCAATTGTTCGCTAGACAAAGAAGCCTTATATTCGTTGCTTAAGTTGGCATTGTCTATGTTTGAATCTTCCACAGCTGGAATATATAAGGACATAAAAAAAAATTATCAAACATTTAAGAGTCTTTGAGAAGTAAATACTTACCGGCCCCTAATTCCTCTGAAGATTTTGACTTGTAAACCCACAGTTCTGATTTCTCGACACTTTGTCTTAACAAATCTAAATCGTGTTTGATTTGTTTATAAGACTCAACATCGCTATCGGAAACTAAAAGTTGTACCTTGTGTTGCGGGAAAAGCAAATTTTAATTTTATTATTTATTATAAATATATTTTCAAAATTAATTAACTTGTTATTTGAACTAAGAAAAATTAAATTAAGAATAGTACTAACTATACTCATCCACTTGTTGAATTTAAGAAAAGATTAAAAAAAAATATTTTAGAAAGAATAAATTTAAAAAGTATGTACTCATATGCATATATTTTTTAATAAGAAAGCGTGGCAAAAGAACGTTTGTAAAAATTTTAAATAAATAAAAGAAATGAAACAATTTAGTAAAAATAAATTAATAGAACATGTTGCAGGCAATTAAAATAACACAACTCCAGATGTCTAGTAAAAATTGGCACATTGAAGAAATGCTGAAGAAAATTACTAAAGAACAAAATTATTCGATTATGTGCTTGAATAACGAATAAAATTACTCGATTATGGGAATAAAAACACCAATAAAATTATTCGATTAATGTAATGAATAATGTACTGTATGGGAGTCAATTACTTTAATTGTTCGATAAAATTATTCGAATAAAAGTATTTGAGGAAAAAAAATTATCAAAATTACTCGAATAAAATTACTTGAGTAAAATTATTCGAATAAAATTATTTAAATGAAATTCTTCGGTTACATGAATGACTAACGAACAAAGTTATTTGATTATGTGCTTGAATAACGCATGAAATTATGTGCTCGATTTTTCGAATAAATCACCAATAAAGTTGTTCGATTAATCACATGAATAAAATACTTTATGTATGTTAATAAATTACTTTAAATATTCGATAAAATTATTCGAATATAATTATTCGAACCCTTAGTCAATTTGAGAAAGTAGTTTGTTATGAAAGTTACAGTATGCGAATATATATTCGAATAAAATTATTTTAAAACAATTACTCGAATAAAATTATTGGATTAAAATTGTTCGAAAAAAATATGCGAATAAAATTATTTGAACAAAATTACTCGAATAAGACTATCCAAATAAAATTATTCGAATAAAATTATTTGGACAAAATTAGTCGAATAAAATTATTTTAACAAAATTATTCGATTAAAATTATTCGGCTACATGAGTAACGAATAAAATTATTCGATTCTTCGCGTGAATGTCGAATAAAATTATTCGATTCTTCACGTGAATGACGAATAAAATAACTCGATTATTCAAATAAGCCACCAATGAAATTATTTGAGTAGTTTCTAGATGTTGGCACCAGCCCCAGGTGTCAGATAAGTCCGTCAGTCGTGTGTTAAGTACAGTCGAGTGCATAAATATCGTGATATTTTGGCGATGTATAATTTAACATTATGGATAAAGACTGAAAAGCTTTTAATAACAGTCTTGAGTAAATAAAGAGCTCAATAAAAAAACTTTAAACGGGAAACTTATTATATTTGCAATTACACATTAAAGGTTTTTTTTAAAGTAGAAACGTAAAAAATGAATATCTTTATACAAGACTGCTGATGAGATCATAGAATTTATAATACTTTGCTACTCATAATAAAGCCTTAGTTAGAGTTGTATTATTTTGTCTTTACAACGATTCATTTCATTACATATTTCCACTTACCTGCCTAAAGGCATGCAATACTTCCTGCCTCTGACTAAAATGCCGAAAGAGCAAATGCAAGGCTCCCGACACCAACGGCGGATAATCGTGCATGATTAAATGCAGCAAAACTCTTAAAAAGGTGCGACCACCTTGGCCATCTAAATCCAGATTACCCGAATCACCACTATTACAGTCAAAAATTCCCTCGGCTTGTATACCAATTGACTCTAAGTCGATATTCTTTTGACGCTGTTGAAATGCGCTCGCTGCTGCCTGTGGATCCAAAGGATTGGCCAGATTATTTGCCGCAGCTTCAGCCTGGGCCTGTTGCTGGGCATCACTTTCGTCAAATTCACGCTTGAATATCGACAAGAGGCAACTGATTCTATAATCCAAACGTACATCGAGTATGAATTGTAGAATTTCAATGATTTTCAATTTTGTGTCCATCACTAAGGGAAATTCTTTCATAAGCTGTGACACGGATTTGCGTTGCTGCAGCGAAATGGCGGGCGCAGCCATTACTTGGCCTACAGAACCTAAAGCCAAACTGGTCATGACAGTGTTTATGTCACCTATTGAACGTAAAATTCCACCCTCGGCTGGAAGTAGTTTTAAATGTTTTTTTGTTTTTTTTTTTTGAAGTTTGTTATTTTATTACAAAGCGCTTAAGCTTAATTTTTTTATTTTACTTATTTTTGCTTACCTTCCTTTTCATCGCTAGCTGCTTTTAATGTAATGTATGTAGTGTTTTTTATTTCGAAAAATTTAATTAAAAACAAACAAGCCAATAATATGTGAATGGTCATTTCAATTTAAAAACAAAAAATTTAAACTCAAAATTTAAAAAGTGTGGGATTTTTGTAAAATTCTTATTATAATCATTTAAAGAATTGCGATACTTACAATCTGTATCTGCAGCTACGAAACGGCCGCTATTGTTAGCTGTAGAGCTTTCTATATTATTATCTGAAACACAATCCAAGATACAGAGCAATGTTTTGGTCAATCTAAGCAAATCACTGAAGCTATAGAAACCAAAGTAGATGAGATCTCGTGCCAATTTTACCACCTAAAAGTAGAAGACATTTGGTGGCAAAATTTACAAAAATGGCAAATATAATATAAAACATAACTTTAACAGGAGTTGCCAGAACTTTTGAAAGATATTTGAATAGTTATAAAAAATGTAAGCGCAAAGATAGAAATACAAACACCTAATTAAAGAAGAGTTAAAGCAGAAGGGTCAAGTGCTGGTTCCTGGTTTTAACACTTATAAGAAACCAATTTCTGTTTTGCTTTTATTTTAGACCTTCTGATGCACTGACCTCAAATGTTAACTTGTTTTGCTCCTGATCGGTAAAAAGCCATACTTTGGCAGCCACATTGCATAAATAGTTTTCAACAAATGTTATGGTGGTATTAAATTTGGCACGCACAGCTTCTTTATTATAATCCGCTGGTTGGTTTTTAACATCGTAGCTGTTGAAGAAACAAATTTAGTATATATTTTTTTTATAAAAGAAAAAGTCCACTTACTCTAAAATTGACATTTTCGATGGTATTTCACTCCACAGTCTGGCATATTTTACTGGTGTAACAGGCTCTTGTGGATCACGATCAACATGCAAATGTAACATAAGACGGCAAAATGATGCTCTCAGTTCATAAGGCATCGACTCGTCTGACATGCATCTGCAAAATTTAACATCTATATAAATGTGTGTATATAAATATATTATACTGGTCCTTATTTTCGAAAAGTCAAAATGTTTAATGCGGGAACTTCTTAAATGTTTCCTTTTAGATAAAAAGTTACTGGGTAAAAATTTCAAGGTCAATGTTTGCACATTGTACTGGTCCTAATTTTCGAAAAATCGCAATTTTTAATGAGGGAACCTCTTAAACTATTTCTTTTCGCAAAGAAATTATTGTGTAAAAATTTCAACTCAAGGTCAAACTAAAAAAAAGATCAAGAAAAATCTCATATCTGTCCCTGACTCGCTCTTAGAAGGGTAAAATGTACGACCGACATCCCTTATTCTGCCCAGGGTACCGCTAGAAGAGCCAAATGTATGACCGACCCATATTAAATTTTTTCCGGCTGCTAGCCGATCGGCTTGCTTATCTGGCGCCGCCCACTTTTTTACTTCTTTTTTGTCTACAAATATTGAGATTTCTATTTAATATTTTTCAAAAGTTATGAAAAAATTTTTAAACTATTTATTTTTGCTTGTATTTTAAAATTCGATAATTTACGGCCTGGCCCGCGATATCGACAGAAAACGTTCGAGCAACAATTTGCATTGAAAACAACAACAAAAATAAGAACATTAATTTTTTGGTCTGCTTCACGATATCGAAAGAAAATTTCCAACTAAAAATTTATATTGAAAATAACAATAAAATATGAAAATTGTTTTGTGAACCATCCCATCCCATCGTGAACCAGGTCATTATTTTATTGCTGTTTTCGATGCAAGTTGTTGATCGAACGTTTTCTGTCGATATCGTGGGCCAGGCCGTAAATAAATGATGAATTTCGATATCGCGAAAGAGGCCAATACAAGTAATCGATCGAACGTTTTCTGTCGCCATCGTGGGACAGGCTGTTAATGTTGGTTCGTTAAGAGACTCTCAAAGTTGTTCCAAATTGATCACAACCTTTCAAAAAGTTTTCTTAAATCCTTTGCAATTGTCTTATTATAAAACTATCTATTAAGAAATAAACTTACTTCAGTATCAAATCGATATCTAAATGAGGGGAGAGATTGTTTAAAGCCAAGTATTGGCGATTTAAACACATATTGGAAAACAAGTTCAATTGATGGCGATAATAGTTTAATATTGCTGCCTCTAGCTCTTTGCCCTGGGCCGCACAGTTGGCCAAGTCAGCCATCGAACGAGATTCCTTTTTAAATAAGAAGAGAATGAAACAAAATATGTACATTAAGTTATGGCTTCGCACATACTGCAGCCAACTCACCTTCAAACCCTTCCACTTCAAATGTATTTCATATCTTACTTCCTCTGGCTCATCTAGACTCCTCTCCATGTCCCAAGTGGAACTGGTAAGCATTGATATCGAGTCCATTTTCTCATCGTCATCATCTCCCTCGGCCAGTGTAGTAAGCAGTGTGGATTCTCTTTTCTTTACATTATTTGTGACATTTTCTTTTAAAGCTTTAACTTCAGTCTCTATGAGTATATCGGAATTTTTACTACTCAATACACTTTTGCATATTAATTCTTGGGTAACAGCTATGGCTTTGCGATTCGAAACACACAAATCGGACAGATAATCCAAGAATCTAGAGTCCCAATTGTGCATGTTTTTGCGCACTAAGCCCACAAATGTTTCGATTTCGGCGGCGGTAATATGTTTTTCCAAAAGTTTGCGGTTGTTGTGCAGCAAAGCGGTTATGGTGTCTTCGGCCAAAATGTCATAACCAATTTGTTTTTGCATTAAGCCGAAATGTTTGGCAATGTATTCCTGAAAGGCAAGGAAAAATTAAAAACCCTGATTTTTTTCATTCGCTTCCGTTTTTAATAGCAAATGGGAAAAGTTTCGTGCCATGAAATTTCATGAAAAATTGCACAATGTAAATTTTGTTATTAAACTCACCTGATTCTTTCTATAATCTTGCTGAGACAGTCTTAAGATGCGATAACATAAACGAAATATGTTTTTATAGGGACTATTTTTCGGATCACTTAATTCATCCAGTTTTAAAAATGGCCCCTCACCACCGGATTGTTCCTGAAAAGGCCCTTGCAAAATCTTGAATAATTGCTTCAATATATATTGTTCTCTTAGCAATTTCTGGCGATCTCGTATGGGATTTTTTATGGTCAATTCCAAGGCTTTAGTTTTATTTTGTTCATTTTCCATGCCGGCTATAAAATACACTATATCTTGCAGCAAAGCAATCAAGGCACGTCTCTCATTTATCGAAATGGTGCCATTATCCAACTTGGTCGTAACAGTGGCCAAAACTTTGCAGGCATCATTAGCAAAATCCAAATCACGTACTTCGACCGGAGAAACGGGTATTAAAGCGAAAGCTTCTTTGTCTTCCTTAATGGGCGAACAACACACTTTCGACATCACCGGCTTGTCGTCATCGATATCGATGGGTATGGAGGTGGCATGAACCCAAGTATTGGAGCAAAGATGTCTCAGGCGCACATAACTAGACTGGGGCACTAAACTGTCGGCGCGGGCCATAGTGGTGGGATCAAGTTCGAAAACGGTGGCAATATCGGTGGAAAAGGGCACCGAAACCAAACGGTATTGCTCGAGTTTTGTTTTTTCTTAGAAACAAAAAAAGAAATTGCAAAATATTTTAAATCTTTATTAATTTATTTGAAATATTTTTACCTATCATAGTTGAATTATAAACGATACCCGAATCCTTTGCATTTTCCCCGCTCATACTTAATAATTGCTGTTGCAAAGGTAGCTGTTGCTGTTGCTGCTGCTGCTGCTGCTGCTGTGTTTGTGTTTGCTGATTTTGCGCCTGCTGTTTGTCTGCTAGTTGTTGTTGTTGTTGGCCACCACTTGTATTGTTTGTTTCAGAAGAGTCCAGCTCCGCTGCCAAATAATAACCAGTGGCCAAATGTTTAAAACGATACAAAGAATTCCAATGACCCGCCCCACCACGACAAGAATCATGTTGCACTACTTCAATTTCCCACAGCGCCTTGCTGGAAGTGGCCGCCGTAGCACTTGTTCTACCCGTTGTTCTCAGGAAAACATGTTGCTGTTTCTTATACTCATCCATTGTTAAAAATTTCTCCTGCTCTGCATGGAACAAACGTACCACATCGCCGCCTTTTAAAATGTGTTCCTGATTTTCCTTGTGCTCCATAAATAATGTTATTTTCCAAGAAGTGGAAGAATTTAAAACATTTACTTCCTTGCAACCGGGATTATCGGGCAATTCATAGTTGGCGGCCACATGCAGATTTTGCTGATCGGCATTTACGGGATTGAGTATAACTTTATCGCCCACAACCACATTATCGCCGATAGAGCGCAGCTTGTAGAAGGGCATGATATAAAACCAGGAACCCTCATTGCCATTGGCGTCCAGATAAACACGCATGGCATTTTTCTCCAACAACGACGGTAGTCGTTTGTTGACGGTGAGAAATTTATTTGATTTGAGATGAAGCAGTTGAACCACGCTGCCATATTGGATTTGTTGGCCGAGAATTTTCTTGTTTTCCGTTTCATTTTGTTTCTTTTCTATTTCAGCAGCATGCTGTTTATGTGTGTGAGAGAGAGAGAGAGAGGGAGAGAGAGAGACAGAGCAGAAAAATATCACAAGCTTATCGAATCAAGATTATAGTGTTAGAAATAATTAAAAAATTTAACTTAAAAATATTAATTGTGTTAATTGAATAAATTTTGAACATGATTCACTCCACTCACATTTTTAACCTCCGTCATATCAAAAATTGGAAGTCACATACTGATTTCACCCTGATTTTCGAATATCGAGTTTTCATAAACTCTCAACGTTTTGAGGTCATGGGAATCTATTCTGAATACTTTTCCGAACCTCCCATAACTTAAGACTGACTAAGCCGATCGGAACCAAAAGACCGAAAATGAACCGATTCGATTTGAAAATGTTCGAAAACTACTTTAAACTACTGCTACTGCTTTAAACTACTAAACTAAGCCGTTCGAATCAAAAAATTAATCAGCCCCTAAAATAAAAAAAACAACGGACTGCTGCAAATTTTATTAAAATAATTTGATTCGTTAAGGCCATGACTCAGTATCATACAAAGTCGTGCGATCTACGAAAAAGTACAACCCTGGTGTGATGAATTGTTATTGTCTTTTGAAAATTTTCATAAACTCCATCATACCACGGTTGTATTTTTTCCTAGATCGCATGACTTTGTATGAGAGAGTATCACGGCCTTTAGAGAGATATCGTCGAGGAAGAATTTCGAAACAAATGCTTTATTTTCATAACTCGAAAAGTTCTAGTCAAATCGATTTTAAGAATTCATTTACTTTTTTGGACATGGAAAACAGCGGCAAATATTGCAAATTTGCTATAAATCAGTTAAATAGAGAGCTTGAAAACGCTATCGCAGCTTAAAACTTGAAAAATGTTTCTAATTTATTTCTCTAAATTCGAAAATTTATTTTGCGTATATTTTTTATTTAATTGATACTATTCAACTTACATGTAACCTTTTTAATAAATTTGTGTCTGTATTCGAGCTGGCTGATTGTTTGGCGGCTTTCCAAAATTGTTTTTGGGCCGAATAACGATTCATAGGACATACTTTTATTAAGCAATCTAAAAATAAAATTATAACCGATTTGATAAAATTAAAAATAAAAAGGAAATTAACGACAACAAATTATACCTCGAAACTTTTTGGGAGGATAATTTAAGTCACCTGCCTCAGGGCAAACCACAGTGCGATCATCAACCAAACTGTTTTAGTGTAAGAAATTTAAAATTTATTAAATAAAACCACGCTAGAGAGTAAGAAAAAAGTTGCATACCCCAGAGTGCTTAAGAAGCCGCACACGCTACCTTCGGCATACAGAGACACAATATCACCCAAATGCAAAAGGCTGGCTGAACCAATTATATTGTCACCCATTTTGCCTGAAAAGTAAAAGGAATACAAAGCAAGACTATGAATCTCATTTTAAATACTTATGCATGAATTATGAAAACCATTCATTATACTCGTAACATGTGCTCGTGCTTTGTCACTTCATGTGGCTTAAGTAGAGGAAATCTTACCTTTAAGTGTCCCTACACAAACTTTTAACAGCCAAAGTTGTTTCTACTTGAACATTTATGAATGTGCATGTGATAGCAGGAGAGCAGTGGAAGGAAAAGGAGCACTTGTGGTAGTAGTAGAAGAAGGCCCCTTTGGTGAAATTTATGTTTTTATTTTGCTGTTTTGTTACAACTAAAACAACTGTTGATTGCACAGCAGCTATACTGTGTGGCGTGGTATGTATGTCTAGTTTCTTTACACTATTATGTACTCGTAATGACTTTGTTGTATTGCTTACATAAACTTGTCTCTTCACTCTGTACAGCCTTCTTTTTTTTTTTTGTTTGTTTGGTCGCTTTGTTTAGCAAAATACGCTGGTTCAATCAAGCACAATGTGTTATTATAATAATATTGCTATTGATGTTGTTGTTTTGGTTTTTGTTTTTGTTGCAGCTGCTGTGGCTCAAAGGTCTTTCGTCGATAAACTGTAATGAAAATGGAAGAAAATGCAAGCAAATTAATATAATCAAATTTTATATAATAATAAATTTTGTACATAATCTGTGTTTGGCTATGAGAGATGTGAATGTTTTAATTTATATTACAGGCAGGCATACTGATGGCAATGTTGAAATGATATTTGCAACTATGGGTTAACGGGGCTTCCCATGTGAATTTGCTTCCGCTAAACTTAAGTTATACAAACGGAGGATTGTCATATCATCGTCATATTATTTAAATCAAATTAGATTAGCATATACATACCATATGAATGTATGTATGTATATTCAATTTGAGGTGTATTAAGATAAATTCGAGTTTAACTAGCAGAGACACAAACCAGAATTGCTAACATATCGTGTTTTGCACATAATAGAGCACTGTTAGTTATTTAACAGTCACCCGCTAAATGGATTAGGAATGACTAACGTGACCAGATGGTTTTTGCAAAAAGCGGGACATGATTGCTAAAAAAGCGGGATTTTAAAGAAAATAACGCCAAAAAGCGGGATTTAAAAATAAATATCTTTTAGAAAGCGGGATGTACAATACGCACATATACAGTTTCTTATGTACTTAGAAAACACAGTATTCACAGTGTTTTTAGCGTTAGAAAATGAATTAAAATTCTATAGAAGTGAAAACTCGACTTTCAAGAAATTCTGAGTGTGCACGTTTTTAGAGGACTACTTGGACATTAATCTGTGAACAATATTGTCCACCCGCATTGACTCCTTCCTACAAACAAAGTGCGTATATCTCAGAAAATGCCAAGTAATGTTTTTTCTTACGCATGTAAGTTACAACACAGATAAAATTACTTAATGAACTTTATTGAATGCTATCCAAAATATATCTTAGGATCCCAAAACATAAAATTTAAAGCCAGTCCAATAAAACTGCTCAATTCAATACAAAGCCATTGCCTTGAGCAGTTTTATTAATTAAGAAAAACGCTTACAATATACTCGATTAGACATTTAATACCAAATTCAAGATTGTACACACAATTTCACATTATACCTACGAGTACACTCATGCGTTTATGTGTAATAAAAATAATGTCGATATTTGTGTTGTTAATTGGTTTTGTTTTCAATAAATTGAAACATTAATTATACGCTCGCTGTTTTCATTTTTTATAATTGTTGTATGTATTTAAGAAAACCATAATATTCACTGAATATTTAAAATAAATACTTTTATGAAATTATTTTTAATATGAATAAAATGTCTACATCATAAGTATGTAATTCGATTTTAAAACTTTCAACTGAAATGCAATTACTCGTTGGTATAAACACAAGTATTGAAAAGAAAACCTACACTTATTCATAACTTAAGTGGTTTGTTCATTTTTTTCTTATGTTTTCCTGGTAGGGTTTGCGATTTAATGAACTTCTTAACTTGCCGGGAATGAGAAAATTATATCGGGCAGACAAAATACTGCCTTTAACTAAAGGCAAGTTGTGAAAATGGCCCTTAGTGCGTTAACAAATGTTAAACTTAATGGAAACAAAATAGCTGACTTCAAAAACTCGAAGTTCTCGCTCAAATTTTAATTTTTAACTCAATGTGTTTAGGACAGGTGGATTTTATTTAAAAAAAAAAAAAATCAATTCTGTGGAAAATATTTCCCGGGAAATATTTAGAATTGGCTGTATGACACTTTTTTCAAACTTGATGACACCTGTACCTCGATTCATTAACTTTTATTACGATAATCGTATCGCTATAATACATATAACGAAAATTTATTGACTTTGTTATTCAGTAACATATTTTAACAATATTCGGTGTCGGTTGGAGAAAAAATAAATAAAATCACAAGCTCAAATTCATTGAGTTTTTATTTGTTATTCTTTGTGCTTTTCGCTTATTTTCACATTTTCCATACGGAGATACCACATAAAATTGAATTAAATGGTGAGTAAGATGAAGCTGCAGACTATCGTAAAATATAAATTACAGAACGACATTATCGTTACCGCGAACGAATAATTATGTCGATAAATATTACGATTTTCGGTTCGCAAAAAGTTACAGAATCCAGGTACTGATGCCAGGCACGTGCGTGACCAATCCAGGCCATCTCTAACGGCTGTAAGTTAAACACATTAAGAAGCATAAAGCACATTAAGAACATTAGCATATTTTGAGGCATGGTTGTGTGTGTATGAAAAGAATTGTACTGTACAAACCCAAAAAAAAGTGAAATTAATAATTTCTAAACGAATTTGGTAAAACGAAATGAATAGATAGGTGATTTATGTAAAATATAAGAAACATACATATGTATATGCTATAAAAAATCTTAAAAAATATTTCCCATAAATAAACCAGCAATACTCGTACTGTCCTGAGGCAAGAAGTAAAGCAAAAATTTGGTTCACAATTTACACATGTGTTTGTGTGTGTGTGTGTGTATGTTGGCAAGCATACATTTCAGTGTTACCACCAGCAAAATTAAAAATTACACTTCAGATGAAGCAAAATTACCCAATTTAATTGAAATTACAACTGATCATAAATTAAAGTTTTATTAAAAAAAATTACAAAAAAGAAAAATACAAAAAATTCATTTAACGAAGATCATTATTTATCATATGATTTGAATTCTTATAGTAAATTATTATCGGGAAAAAATGCTCGACAGTTTGTTCTCATGAAATTTTGGTTATTTTTTTCATACAAAATACCAGATTTTCCCGTGAACAAACTGTTCGCCTTCTATTGGCCGATAAGGGTCAGTGACTTTAAAGTTCAAATTTTAATGAATATGTATATCTAAGGAAGGTTCAAAATATTCATTCCATTGAATAAATTTTTTAGTAAATAAATTGTATAAATGTATTGGTCTCAGACGACAGTCTGTTTTTCAAATCAGTTTTACAAATAGTATGGAAGCTAAATATTTTTTCAATGGAGGCTCTATTCACTATCAAGCTTTTCTAAATCTATGTTGAACGATAGAAACCGTTTCTTAAAAAGAAAGAGTGACTTTCGTTGAGAAGGCTGTGCATTTTTTGGGTCCACAATATCTAAAATGATACTACTTCAATGTAGAATTCTCTACAATTATCGAGAATAATTGTCCCTCTCTATATCGGAAAAGAATGCTAAAGACTTATGTGCCATTATACCAATATATATTTCATTCATGTTTAAAAATAAGTTTTCTCTTGCATTATTAATTTCCCTTAAGCTCTGGGATTTTAAAACATCGGATTTTATATAATTTTAGGAAAATGATGGAACATTAAAAAAAAATCTTAATCATAGCTTAGAAAGCTAGAAAAAAACTTATATCGGTATGCTTTTATTTATTTAAGTATGTCATAGAATGGCTTAAGTGTTAAAAAACTAAAACAAAAAGAAAAAATTTGAAATGGAAGAATTTTAAATAATAACCGGTATTACGTATGTCGAGTCGAATATTCGTCTATGAGAATTTTGTTCTAGATTAAAGGAAATGTGAACAAGTTTTCTTTAATCTAGGATAAAACTGTCGTAGACGAAAATTCGACGACATACGCAAAACAAAAAAATAAACAAATTTGTTCTCCTATTTTACATAGGGCTCTTCATATAAATACTTAAATAAACTTACAAAAAATATCAACAAAAATATTGTTTTTTTTTCTTACGCACGCTATGCTTTACAGTTTGATAAAAAAAATTTCAACTCGATAAATTCCCACATTCGTTGCAGAAATGAGGCACTGATCTCGTACGCCTAAAAGAAATTATCCGCGTTCTACACTCAACAGTAAAAGTTACACCCAATTCGAGTAATCACTCACAAAGTGGCAACACTGATACATTCCCTACCGTTTGTATAAAAATTAAATAACAACCTTTTATGTTGTTCTTGTTGTTTGTTCCCATTTAACAAATTCCTCTCTAATGTTTTGTTTTCTGATTTTTTCCTTCTCTATAATAGGAAAAAAAAAGAAAAACTAAAAACTGTAGATGAAAATATGACTGACTGAGGATGAGCATGAGCTGTTTCCAGCTGATGTTTTTTTTTTTTTTTGTTTGTCCACACTAAATTGAGGACAATCAAGTTAAAGCTCAGTTAAGGATTATAAAGGTGCCCATTTCAATAAAAGTTAAAAGAAACGAAAATATTTAAATTTGTAACACAGAAAAATATATTTAATTAATATTTTTTATTAAAAAATTTAATTGAATCAATTAAATTCTGTTTTTTTTGGCAACTATTAGATTATAGTTCAATATTTTTATCGTATTTTCCCCAAAATGAATATCTTACTTCTTTAGTAAAATATTTGAGGGATTCAAACGGTAATCTTAAGTCCCATAATGTCTTAAATTTTTTTTGTTTGAAAGAAAAATCAAAAGCAAAAACAATTATATGACACTTAAGATTAATGTTAGAATCCCCCAATTAATTCTGAGCTTAAAAGCAATAACAGCATAAGTCGACTTAAGACAAAATCCACGATAGCATTTTTCCCTTCGAGGGGAATGAAAATTTCAGGGAAACAAAAATTTCACTTGTTATTCACGATAGGGGTGACTACTTAAATTTATTTCATATTTCTTACTAGTCTGGTCTCTTCAAACTTGCTGCAGTTTCTTGTTTTCTTCTTTATTTTTTTTGTTTTGTTTTTAACAATTACATGCTGTGACATATTTAAGCTTTTTTTTATTACTTTCAGTTTTTAATTTTCGGTTTTTTTTTGTTGAGGTTTAAAAAAAGTTGCAAGTTGGCTAAAAAAGAAACTATGGCTGAACATTTATTTGAGACTATTACATCCATTATTTAAAATACATACTGGCAGTACTTGTACAGATTTAAAATCTTTGACATATGTCAGTTTGCTTTGAAAGTTGGCATCGAAGAGAGAAAATTTTGTGTTAACAGAGGAACCGAAAAGTTTATTACTTACAGGCGTGTTCTCATTTGAAATCACAAAAAAGCTGTTATGATTGATATTATTTTCCGATTTCAAAACGTTCAGCTAAGTATCTAAAGGTTTTCAAATCAATTGCTTATTTTTGCGACTATTATATGGCTAATATTATAATAAATTACTGAATGAGTTTTCTGGGAGAATTAATTGTAAAAAAAACTGTTGCTGCCAGTTTATATAAGACAGGTAAAAATTCTCGTCTGCCTATTTATATTGAAAACAAAAACAAATTTGCTTTATTTTTGTTTTCAATATAAAGAGACAGACGAGAATTCTTACCTGTCTTCTATTCATTTTATATATGTATATTTACGGCCTTATTCATAAAAAATAGTTTAGGTTTATTAAGCGCTTATTTGACATATTTCTATGGGAAATTTGTCAAATAAGCCTGTAATAAACCTGTAATATTTTTTATGAATTAGAGCGTTAATATATATTTAATATACATTTTCTGTTAAATTGAAAATTATTGAATTAATGTGAGGCGTTCTTATTTTTAAGTTGCAGCTGTTCCCTGAGTTTACTTCTCAGGAGGAGAGTAACCTTCACAACCTCGCAGGAATGAAGGATATTACAAAGGACCTACTGCCCCTGCGTGGTTTATTCGAAAGTGTTTTATTTTCTTTCGAATTATAGAGCAGACCCCAAGGTCTATGTCAAGGGCCCACAATCGATTCAAGACCTCAAAGATGAAATTCGTAAAGTTTTCGAGGATATACAGCCGCAAATGAGCGAATTGGTGATGGAAAGTTTCATGGCCTTGCAAAAGGCAGACATAGTTTTTTGTTTTCATTTCAAAATAAAACCTCTGATTGCAAGACCCTTTATTTAATCAACATAAACTTCTGTAATATTTGTAGCAATGCATTCATTGTTGCATACTAAAACTGAAACTGAATACATATTCGAAAATAATGAGATTTTGTGAAAGAAGAATTGGCGAGAAGAGTAAAGGAAAGGCAAAAGCTAAATACGAGTACACACAGACACACAACCACATTTAACAAACAAATAAATTTTTATTAGAAATTAATTGGAAAAAGTGTTATTAATTTAAAAAACAAAATAACACAATTTGGCACATGAATGCAAAAAAAAAAAAAACCAAATACACAAATGTGTTTTGTATGATTTTGTTTCTTTTTTCCAGATGAATAAACACATTCCCTCCCTCACTCACATTGAGACACTTTGTGGTGTAAATTAAATACAAAAAAGTAAATACGACTACTCGTAAAATTAATATGCAATCAATAGATACATTTTGTATTTCTTGCTTTTCATCTTACAGCCTCCATCCAGGCAGCCAGTGCGAGCCAGTAAAATTAAAAAAGAAGAAACAAAACGAATTCAAAGTGGAATATTTAAAAAAAATTTAGCAGCAAGTAAATGTGTAGTTTTCTTTTCAATCATTCAAGCAAGAAATTATTTAAAGCTTAAACGAAAAAAATTTCCAGGTGATGTTTGTTTTTACAATTATAAAATTTCTTTCTATTACACTTGAGTGGTCATCCTTCCGCTTAAGGAAATAGTTATTTTTGCTTAAGAAATTTATTCACCTTAAATTAAGCTACACAGATATTTTTTATGATTCCATTTAACTTTTAATCTACAAAACTTTAGATGCTTTTCACTTTTTCCATGATTTTTTTGTGTATTTTATTTATTTATTTCAAATTTAAAAAAATATTTAAATGTGCCGACTTAATCTTTTTTATTTTATTTTTGTATTTCTGTTTTTTTTTGCAATACTTTTGGCAACAAAAAAATAGTTTTTTTATCTTCTAACACACACACACACACACCACAAACAAAATTATTTACCCAGTTGAGTGGCCGAAGAAACCGTATTTTTATTTATTAAATTTTGGCCTGGACCGTTCAATTTTTAGTAACAAAATGATTTTCATTTGTGTGAGCAAAAGTTGTTTTTCTTAACTTTTGGGTTGAAAAGTGAAAACGAGTAATAGAAAAGTTTATTCCTGATTCATTTTGCTGTTGTTGTTGTAGTAAAAACTTTGCAACTTGAAAAAAGCTCTCTTCTGTTTGTATCACCACAACACTCGTACTTCTGGAAATGTTCTATATTTTGTACATTTGATAAAATTTACTCGCGGTTAAAAGTTAAAGTAATTGTTACTCGTACTTTTGTTTTCACTCTCATTGGCTGGGGAATTATTCATTCATAAATTTCTTCTGTTCATATTTACTTTTAGTCCTTCAATTGCTCCAGTTAGAGTAGAAACGATTTTGTTTAAAGGTAGTTTTAAGTAAGAAAGATACAATTTTTTTTTTAAATTAACTGCCTGTCTCACGAGTTCGACAGAAAACGTTCGAACGATTACTTATATTGAAAAAAAAACAAATTTTCTTATTTTACTGTTGTTTTCGAACATTTTCTGGTTTTATTATTATTTATTATCAATGTTGCACAGAAGAAGAAAAATCAAAGTGGGAGACAGACAGAAAAATTATCATTTAAATCTTTATAATATTTTTTTTAATGTATTTATTAAATTTTTTCTTTTTTTAACCGACTTTAAAAAAAAGGAGGACGTTATCAATTGGTTTTTTTTTGGTTATGCGACTTCATAACTCGGTAAATTTTGGACCAGTTGTATAAATTCTCTTTTTGTCTGAGAGGTTGTAGCTTCCATTTGGTCTAATTGCAAACAAAGTGGTCGAAACACACCCACTAATTTTTTATTATTTGATTTTATGATAGTTTACTTATTCGATTGCCACGAAACTTACCCAACACATTGGGCTCTCTTAACGCCACAATCTCGAAGTTGAAAAAATGGAAAGAGCCACGCTCAATAAAGCTTAATATTATATTTCACATGCTTCTATTTGACAGATTTTTTACAAAACTTGGCACACACTCTAATCTAAAAAAAATTTCACAATCTTGCATTAAAAGACTGAACAGGGCCATATCTATTAAATTTTAATATTATTTTTCAAGTGCTTTTACTTAAACAATTCTTACGAAACTGGGCAAGCTTGCATTAAAAAGTGGGCGGGGACACGCCTATTAAGATTTAATATCATATTTTGCGCACTTCTAGTCTATCGATTTTTACGAAACTCACTCACTTTGAGCTCTGAAAAATAATTAATCTTGTGTTCAAGAAATTGGGCGGGACTACTCGTATAAAAGATTAGTATTAAATTATACTTCTACTTATCCGATTCTCACAAAACTTGGCAGAGTTTCGGCTTTAATTCAGCTTAATTTTGTGCTTAAGGAAGTGGGCGGGGCTATGCTCATTAAAGATTAATATTATATTTCACATGATTCTACTGAACCATTTTTACGAAACCATGAATGCGCGTGTGAATATATATTTAGACAGTCAAGCAGTAATTAAGGCAATTTCAGCAGACAGCAACTACTCCTCGGTTGTGTTCATGTGTAGGAATGCCCTAAATAGGTTATGTGCTGGCAGACGAGTACATGTTTTTTGGGTCCGAGGACTTATGGGGATTGAGGGAAACGAAATGGCCAATACACTGGCCAAAAGGGGAATCCAATTACCGGTGGAAGAAACACCTGAAATGGATCATAGACTCTGAGATGAACGAAGAAGCGGAGGAAAGTTGGCGTGCGACGAAAACTTGCAAAACTTCTAAAATCATGTGGAGCTCCTATGATCCTAAATCGACTAAATTCCTTTTATCACTAACCAGAAGCAACTGTAGACTTCTAGTTGAGGTATTAACTGGATACTGCTGGACGGATTCGTATGCCGTCAAAATAGGACAAATACTTGACGGTACCTGCAGGAAATGTAAGGAACCCGGGGTAATTGAGACAGTAGAACATCTACTGTGCCCCTGTCGCATTAGATATGACTTTCTTGGTGATCACACCTTTCGAAGTCTTGAACTTATATCGGGAATGGAAATGTGTAGACCGCTAAGGTTTGTTAAATCTGTGTGGGAGTCATTCGATACAGGCACCACGAACTAGGCTGCCATACTTACAGGTTTCTTGTCATCTGCTGGTATCGCTTAGGATCAATCCTGGTCTATGCGAGGTCCTTGACCAACCAGACTAACCTAACCTAACCTAACCTACGAAACTTTGAACACACCTTGAGCTCTGAGAGTGAAGCGATGTTGAATTTAAAATAGTGGGCGTTCACTAACAGAACGCACAGCAACAGAAAGTAAAGACTAATGAGGCCTTTAGGATTAACTATACGGAACTTTAGCGCCAAGTAACAATAATGGCCTTAAGAGTTGTAAATAAAATAAGCTAATTTTGTTCGATTGAAGTAATACAACAAGTAGTACTCTAAGGGCCAATTTCACCAACTCTATTTAAATTTCAATTCATATTTAAATGTCGATTTTCATGAATTTTTGTATGGAAAACTGATTTTTAAATATGAATTGATATTTAAATAAGTTGGTGAAGTAGGCTCTAAGTCATTGCAGGTAACATTTAATTTAATATATTAAGAACACATCCACCGCATGTTTGCTGGGTTGTCATTTGTGCTTTAATATACATATGTACATACATACAAAGGTGTAAAGAAAAACAAACCCAAATACAATAAAAGCAAAATAAAGAAAGCTAAGAGCATCATTCAAACAAAAACAAAGCGGTGAGACAACAAAAACCACAAAAGGTCGGCAGTTAAGAAGCTGCTTTTGATAAACAACGATAAACAGCTGTTGGTTGGGTGGACGTGTAAAAAAAAATGTAAACAAATACCAGACAAAAATGTAAACAGAGCGTTAACAAAACCAAAACATTTTATCTCCTTTAAAAAGAGAGTGAGCACTTGAAATGTAAACGAGGCAAACAAAAAAAGCTTTTATTACAAGAGATGTAAAACCTACCTAGTGATGAGCGAGCGCATGCATGCAAAAAAAGCTTCAAATTTGTAGAAAATTTTAAGTTTTCATTTAAAAGCATAAAAGTTTAATAATACAGCACCACTAAACATGTTAAGGATGCCAAAAAAAGGATTTGGATTTCAGTGAACCAACGTCTTTCAGACGCATCGAATGGTGTAAAACGTGGAAAATGTTTACAAAGTGAAAATATACATATGTACATATGTACTCACACACATACATACATATGTATGTATAGTAAATATGTATGTGCTTAAAAAAAGAAAGATTGTAGCTCATAAAAACGAATTAGTATAGAGAATATCTATTTTTCTATTACTATAAATAAGGAATTTGAATAAAATAAATCAGTAAATGCAAGAAAAAAAGTCTTGTTTAAATAAATGTGTATGTAAGTGTTATCGATATAAACCAGTTTATTAACCGAATTTGTTTATAAAATGTTATCGAAACAGTAAACAGTTTGTTAAATGAAATTGTTTATACTATTATAAATTTTCGAATATAAAAATATGTATGTATTTTTGTATTATATATGATGAAAAATTAATAAATATACATACATATGTACATATGTATTTATGAATGTATTGTATTGTATTTATGTATGTAGCTAAAATTCTTTGCTTAAAAGCTAAAATCCTTTCAACATAACACACCCATAGAAAAAGTTTGTCTATTTTATATACAACATCTTTTGTTATTTTTTTTTTCTTGATTAAACATTTAAACAAGTTTCCATCAAAAAAACCAGAAACCAAACACCAAAAAAAAAATCATCATGAGCACAAAACATTTCTTAGCTTCAACCTTTAAAGAGATGGAAAAATATATATACAATATAACATTTAAGGCAATTCATTTCCTCATTCACCCACTTAAAATTCAAAAAGAGGCGAAAGGAAAATATCAAAATAAAAACATTCGAGATATAAAGAGGACGACGAATCGTAACATAGCAAAACTTATCTAAAGAATACACAACCTCAATACAGCACAAACTCACAGAATTTTCATACTTTTACTTAGTTCAGTTTTTTACATCAGATATACAGCCATACATTCATATTCATTTGAAACTCCCGACAGCATCACCTCTCACTTTGGCTTTCAGTTTTTTAAAGCAGCCATTCTGTTCTTTTATTTCATTATTTGTACAAAATCCAATAATAATCGGTTTTCGATTTATCACGTGAAAACTACGTTTAATGTAAACAAACAAACAAACACACACATTTATTTTGCCTTTAATTTCAGCGTTACATGATGCTTGGGATTTATGAATTTGGGTCAGAAACTGAAAAAAAGTTATTCACCAAATTCGAGGAATCCTTATTAACTTAAATATCGTTCGTTACCTTAATATAGAAAGGCCCTAAACCATTTTTTTTTTGTAATTGAGTTTTTTGTATATTTCAACAGAACCGCATCTAATGTATCGAAAAATACCAAAGTCTCGATTTAAAAAAAAATAATTTTTTAGGGCCTTTCTATATTTAGATAACGATATGTTTTTCAGTTTAACATTTGTTAACGCACTAATAATACCAAATTATTATTTTACTTATTGAGTTTTTTGTATATTTCAACAGGACCGCATCTAATGTATCGAAAAATGCCAGTCTCGATTTAAAAAAAAAATAATTTTTTAGGGCCTTTCTATATTTAGATAACGATATGTTTTTCAGTTTAACATTTGTTAACGCACTAATAATACCAAATTATTATTTTACTTATTCAGTAAAATATTTTTTATTAAAAATACCTACATTGAAATGGATTATTGAGTTGTCAGCTGGATTCTATGCGTATTTCACTGTTGCTAATGCAGATCTTTGGGGAACCTTTACCCAATAGTTTCTTAGAACAACTAGAGATATTAAGTTAAACTTACATTTAAACTAATGAGAAGTTCAACTGAATAGTCAAGACGTTTTCATTTTCTTACCGGTCAACCGGGTTTTTATGTATGGAGTTTGACATCTATTGTACACCACAAGGCCAATTTAATTCGCCTCTGGTCCACCTCATAAATTTAGTTCGCCTTAATTTCATGCTTCAGTAACTGATGCCATACCGAAAAAATAAATGCCTAGAACTTTTACACTGAAAAGAAAAATACTTTAAAAAATCATTTGAAAACGTTCGCCTAATTTTTAATGTAGTGAAAACTAATAAATATACAAATCGAAAAGTATTCGTCTACTCGACATTCGAAATAAAATTATTTTTAAAAAAACCGACACGCACTTATAAAGAAGAAGAAGAAATTATGTCTTAAAAATTTACCTATCAAGAACGTACCTTTAAAAAAAAGTACTATTTAAGAAAAAGCCTTTAAAAAAGTACATTTTACAAAAGTACCTCTTGCAAAGTACCTTTTTAAAATACATATAATTAATAAAAAAAGTACCATTTAGAAAGGATTCTCTTAAAAAAGTGTCTTTGAAAAAAGTACTTATTAAATAACAAGATATCTTTGCAAAAACGTTAAAAAATAAAATTTATTCAATAACAAACAATTGCATGCATGCAGATTTATGTACATATATATAATAAAGAAATATATAACTATGAATGGGTTTACTATAAATGTCAGATATATAAAAGGATTTAAATGGTATCAAAACCTCTTATTGAGTATGCACATATTTTGGTATAAAAATATTTCATTTGCTACATACATATGTATGTGTATATGCACAGATACATAAATACATACATATTTATTTATTATAAATGTATAACATACATAAGTTTATTTTTCTGTACATACACCAATACAGTTCAATGAGCATTTACATATTTTAGGTACTTTTTCTTCGATACAGTCACTATTTGAACTTTTTAATTCCCATCACTGTTTTGTGAACAGCTGTTTGTTTTTCATATTAAAACAACAAAATAAAGTAAAGCGTACGCACGTTTTTAAATGTTCTATAAGTGCACAAGCGTGCTAACAGTACGGTACGGTACAGTACGGCAACAGCAACGTTCGGTTACCCAGCCTTAAAATTTTTAATAAAAGTTACCAACAACAAAAATACAATATTTTATAATTAGAGAATAGAGAGATAACGCTTACGAACAATTATTTATTGCATAAAAAAAAATAAATGAAAATGAACACAAAAATACGAAATTTGGCTTTTGTTTGCCACACTCACTTAATTCGCGCAAACATAAAAGACCCTTTTCAAAAGTACCATCTCTGCCTTATCACATATAAAAATATTGTTTTAAATTTAAATGTTTGCTGACATGCCAGTCAGCTTGTAATAATAACATGCTCCAGCCCGGCCGCTAATAGACTGGGTGTCTGCCTGCTTGCCTGGCAAACCGAATTAACTACATAAGTATATATTTTCTTATTGTTTCTTCGCTTAAACAAGGACACATTCTTTTTTATTTTTTTTTTTGCATATTAAAGACACTAAAACATAAATACTTATACAAATATTTATGCAAAGAAAGCCGTGTTGTATATTGAGGCAGAATTGCTACATTAACATGAAGAAATCTTATTAAGTATATGTAATGTACATACTTTAGAGTGGCCGTTAGTTGTATGAAGAATTTTTTTTTTGATTTCTTATATTCTCTCCATTCAAATCAATTCAGTTTTATGTAAAAAAAATACAAAAAATTTCATAGCGAAAGTTGGCCCTGTTATTCAATGTAATTTTTTTTTTTTTTTTTTAGTTTTCCTTTGTATATGTATGAAATAATTTAATAGATATAAATAAGCTCTTATTGTACATGCTTAATATAACTAATTTCCTTATACATAAATATAATTTTGGTAAATATAATTTTTGGTATTTTGTTGGTTATTTTCTTCATTATTTTCTAAAATATTAATTTTAGCAAAAAACTTTCTTTGAGACTAATGTTGTTTACTAGAAGAGCTAAAATATTGCCATATGTCATATTCTTGTTAAATGTTTTTTTTTTTTAAAGATAGTCATCTGCAAACAAATTACATTGAAAAATGGGCGGACGCACCCCCTAAAACACAACTTATCGCTATGAAATTTTTTTGTATTTTTTTTATATAAAACTGAACCGATTTTTGGGAGGAGAGAATATAAGAAATCAAAAAAAAAACAAAACGGTCACTCTAATGTGCATACATACATATGTACATATGTACATATGTATGTTTGTAAGTACATGCATTTGAATCATGCAAATTCAAGATTTAAATATTTGTATAAAAATTTACTGCTTAAAAATATAAATAAATAAATAAGAAAATGAAATTGTTTGACTTAGGGGGAAACAGAATGAAAAAATACTCGTATTTGGCCAAAAAAGCTTATCAGCCAAGTTTTAAAATTAATTAATAAAACATATAAAACATATGTATGTATATATAATTATAGTTCACTCGTTCGTATATGATTGTTTTACATATCATTTGAAATCAAGCATAATTATCAATACTTTTTTCAAATTTTGCAACTTGAAATGAAGGCTGACTTCCAAAATGTATCAATATCGGTATTTATATCGTGTACAGATACAAAGTTCCGAAACATTGTAACCACAAGCATCAACTTTGAAACTGATGAGCTGATTACTTATTTGCGGGATTCTGAATACTTGTCGACGACGCGCAGTGGTTCAGACGACCTTTTTATCGGCCATAACTTTTGAACTAATGAAGATTATTTTGTAATTGTTTTGTAAGTGGATAGATAACATCTTACACAGTGTTCAGTGGTTGTTGAGAAACTTAAGGTTAAAGTTGATTCGATTTTTCGATTTTTTAATTTTGCATAGAAATGCGAGCTTTGCATTATTAATTTTTTTTTTGTTTAAAAAAGTTCTTATAATGAAAATTTCCCCCACTGATTTAAAAAAAAAAAATATGGGTCCAAACTGCAGGCAAACAAAAATAATATTTTGAAAATCGGTTTACAAATGAAAAGGTTATGTTTATTTTGGTGAGAGGGGCGGGAGAAATAAAATTTCCCCATCGATTTTCGAAAAGAAATTGTAGGACCAAACTGCAAGGAAACCCTTTGAAATAAAAAATTTTTGAAAATCTGTTATGACAGAATAATGCATGGGGGAAACAATTTTCCCCTCCGATTTCTAAAAAAATTATGTGACCCAACTGCAGACAAACCTTTTCAAACAATAAAATAATTTTGCAAATCGCTTTACAAATGTTTGAGTTATGCATAAGGGGAGCACATTTCCCCCTGCGATTTTCGAAAAAAAAATTAAAGCAACACAGCGTAGGCAACCCTTGCAGACAAAAAAATGTTGGTAAAATTTTTTTGATAATTTTTGAGTACTTTCATTAAAATAAAATAAGTATTCCACAGGTTGTGGTGGGTGCAAAAGTGTATTTAAGCTTAAAGAGCTTAAAGAGGACACTTTCATCTTTCTCTAAATGGTTTCGTTTTTTTTTGATCCCTTTTGATTTTTAAAAGTTATACACTGCTAAACTTCAAATTTTAAAAAAATATGGGGATTTAAAATTATTGCGTTGCACCCTAACTACAAATTGTACAGGGTCTGCGCATACCATTTATTAAAAACGACAGTCTTTGAGGAATCATAATTTGTTTCAGATCAAAAATGACAAATTTTATTTTCTTTCAATTAATATAAATTCCTTGTTTTTAGCAGCACTAGTGCGAATATTTTTTATCTAATTTTTTGGCTACCTTAGACTTGATATGTTTCTTTTCTGATGGTGTAAAAATTTTAAGAAAATATTTCAATAAAAAATTTTTGATTTTGGCCAATGAAAACTGATTCTGAACCACCGTGAGACGCTTTGAAAGGTGTGCATTGTTAATGTTTTGTACTGCGGCGTTATGAAACACTATACTTTTTTCCAATATTAAGCAATTGACGAAGGGTATTGATTGAATGATGTATAAGACTCGGCACAGCTGCTCTGCCAGAATCAGTCGCTAGAACATTTTTATTTTTCTTTTTCCGTGCTGTACAGTGTTATCGCTTAAATATTTCATTTAAAATATTTTTTACGAAATATCTCTTTAGAGCTTCTTATCATTTTCAATTGTAAACATTTATGAAGAATAAAATTATGCTGCATTCATATGAATATGTGTGTACAGGGTGTCCCAAAAGAGAGTTTCTATTTAGTATTTAGTGGATCGATTAAAAACTAAGTACGCTTTTTATAAACCCGCGGTGGGAGCTCTTATTTAATGGTGTAGTAAAATTTCTTACGAGTAATTAGATTCCATTTCATGATGATTTTTTTAAAGCTTTTTTAAGGTTTATGGGCGCAAGCTTTAGATTTGAGATAAGCCCACAGGAAAAGGTTCATAGGGGTTAAATGAGGACTGCGTGGAGATCAATTTATATCACCTTTTGTGGTTATCAATTGCGCCTTTAAATTTTGCACCAATTGAATTTTGTGGGGATGCAGCTTTAGTTAGGTAATTGTGTGAAAGCGCAGTGTAATTTAAAGCTCTAGCGCGCTTCCTAATTGAAAGGTTAGGATCATCACGAACAGACTGATGCAACACTCTCCACGTTTTCTACCATTCTTGAGTGTTGTGACGGTCTCTTCAAACTTTTTGATAAATAATCGAATGAGAGTTATGCTTTGCGCATCATTTAAGTGGTGCAGAATCTTATAAGCGCTACAGTCGCCGAATTACTATTTTTGTAAAACTCTTGCACGCACAAGGCGTGGTCTGGGCCCCCAAAAAGGCTGCATAGCGACTGAATTGGCTTATGAATGTATACATTCAGTTAATGTAAAACTTTTTTGAGTGTATGTACTAGCAGGTTCGTGACCTTCACGTAGTAAGCTCAACATACAAACATACATACATATATAAACTTTCTTTTGAGACACCCTGTATATACATATGTACGTGCATGTACGAGTATGTGTATGCATAATACCCATTGTTCTCATTGTTCTTCAGAAAACTAAAGCATCCCATTATGGATAAATTTTGTTCTATAAATATCTATATTATTTGTAAAATGCGATTGTTGGCTGAGCATGTTATTATTATTATTAAGTTTTAATTTTAATAGTTTTAAAAATAGGGTTTAAAGATTGTTTACTTAAGTATTTTTTATAATAAAAAAATATTTTTTGCCATATTTGTTGAAAAAAGGAATAAGTTCTTAAGTCGACTTAGGCTAAAATTGAAATAACCGTGCAAAAAACAAGACTAGTCCATATATGCGTGTATACACTAGTCCATAATGGAGTAGGACTACTCCCAAACTAACAAAAAAAAATAGCAAATTCCAATTTATATTTCGATGTCCCACGGCTGGACCACATAACCCAGCTACTAAATCTGGCTAGTTCATGGAGTACCACATGTACATATTTACATATGTAAATACACTTTAAAGGTAGAGGTCCATAGCTCGCTTTTTGCGCGTTACGCTTTCTATGCATCTGTCAAAAAAGTAGAATCAATGTAATAGTATGTGACAAGTTACATTGCAAAAAGCGCAGAACGCGTAGGTGCGTTCAAAGCAAAAAGTAGGTCTACTTTCTACTTTTGTACGCGTTACAAGCACCATGAAAGAAAGTCAGCTGTTCTTGAATGCTAAAGATGTTAAATAATACTTTATTTCTTACGTTATCGATAAATATTATTTTGCCGTGGATAATTTTTTTCTTTTTTTTTCAATAAAAAAAACTTGTTTAATAAAATATGTGAATATTTTCATTAATGCGATGTATTTTAATTAACTTTTCACCACACTTTTCTCAGTAACAAATTTTGTATATTAGTTATCGATTACTTTTACGTACTGAGTGTCATCTCCGCTAAATCTGTATTAAATAGCTGCTTAGAAAAGTTATTGCTTAAGCCAATAATGTGCATACATTTATATGTAATTTTCAATTTACTTACATTAAAGTCAACAACAGCCGACAATCTGCTGGAATAGCCCTGGCCGAGTTCTTCTCAAGACTATCTTTTAAAATGCTGAATAAATAGTCAAAGACATCTGCAGACATTCTTGTCGCGGTTCGAAATTGCTCAGGGTCAGAAGTTTTAATTTTTTAAATGTGGTTTCAAGAAACCCACTTAAATTCCGTTCTAAATACAACGGCCGTACCCAAAACCTTTTCTTTTTTGAAATTGTTCATAGGTATTTTTTGCACATAAAATTAAATATGCAAACTCGACTAAGTCCACAAATTCTTTTAAAAACTCGATTTCACTCTCCATTTTTTCTTTATAAGTATTTATAAACAAACGCACACAGCTGATCAAAACAAAAATAAAATGGCGCATGAAAAGCAGTGCATGTAACTCAACGCGAACAAAGTATAGAATGAAACAAGAGGATGAAACGTGTGTAAAGCATAACGCGCAAAAAGCGAGCTATGGACCTCTACCTTAACTGGCATTCATAAACGATTTTTAAAGTCAAAGCATTCATTAACCCGGATTTTTTATTCACACGTTAAACTGACATTAACTGTAATCGTTTAAGAATACCGTCGATTAACTTTAACGCTTTGGTTAAACAACTGACATCAGGGCTACCAGAGCTATAGTTTAACAACAAAAATTTTTAGTGCTGCCAAAGAATCGTTGAAAATAAATGAATGTGTACAATGAAATGGAGTGGTCCAAAAAGTACTCATTTGGACCATGTAGTCCCCAGGCGAAGTGACCTTGTCACTACAACAATACAACTACACAAAAAACAACATGTAGTTTGCTATGCTACAAAACTAATCTGTTGCTCAATTTTTGCATCAACAGCTGATAATCAGCCGGGCGGAAAAGGTCACCTGATACTGAATTCGTCTTGTGTAGTCCAATAATTTTTATAGGGAATGACATCAAAGCCACGAGTCTGTTTTTTTTTTGGATATGCCTGTGATAATTTTTATTGAATATCTCCTAAAAGAAATAACAAATAGCGTATGCTAACTTATTGCAGCGTTTAAGTGAAGAAATTGAGGGAAAAGGGTGGCATTTGGCGAAAAAGAAAGTGTTGTTTCATCAATTCGTCCCGAAATCTTGGCCAAAAAACAAAACAATAATAATGTTTTTTTAATGACGTTCGATTAAGAATATATCAAGGCAAAATAATTTATATTTCGTTTTTGTAAAAACAAATACATATCAGCTGATTTATGGGCAGCAAAAGTTGACATTTGCAAGCAACCTGCTCAGTGCATCATGAAAAGTGTAATTTTGATACAAATCAAAATGTTTTTTTTTTATCGGTTATTAAACAAAAAGAAGGCAGCCGTGCATAATACTGTGAAGAGAGGGGATAGTAAGTAATTAAAAAAAACAAAATATTTTGGTGGACGTGTAAAAAAACGTGTAATTCTAACTTAACCTAAAATAAATGACTTCGCCCATAAATATAAACGTCCCATAAGCTTTTGATAATGTTGGCCTTGAACTGCCATATTTCTCCTTGATGCAGAATGTTGGGAAAATAATTCTGAATTAATTTTTTTTAAGTTTCGGATTTTGAATTATATCATTTTTTTCAGACATTCTCAACTTGAAATATAGTGACCTTTTTTTATTTGTGAAAAGAATAAAAAGGAAAAAAACTGATGCTGTTTACAATATTATTATCAATGAATTTGATTTAAATAATGTATCAAAACAAGATTTGGCTTCGTTGAAGCAAAAGGTGTTTTTTTTTAAATTTAGCGTTAAGGTGGCACAAGGTCCAAGGAAAAATTAAGGACTTTCCAATTTTGTTTACAAAGCTTATAAGCCGTTTTTTTTAGTCCCCTAACGTATTTTCATCGTGCCGAATTTAAAAAAAAATTATTCGTTCGTTTTCGAGATATTTAGTGTTTTAAAGTTTTTTTTATATTAATGCAACCCTAAAAATTTCCACTATTAAAAAATAAAAAATAAACTGTTAAATTCCAAATTTCAGACTAATCAGTACAAACCTTAGGCCAAGATTAATTTTGGCCTAAAAAGCAGCTCAAATTAGGAAACACATCCACTATTGCGATAGCCAAAGCAATGAATTAAAATTCGAACTGCTTAATCAAGCACCTTATTTGCCAGATCTAGCTCCCTCGGACTATTTTCTATTTCAAAAAATAGCTCGGTCATAAAAGATTTGCCAACAGTGAAGGCGTGGAGTCTGCAGTTAAAGCTAGACATTTCCTGCTATGAACAGGTTATCGAAGCTTTTCAATGTCGCTGGGAGTTTATGTTTGGAAAATAAAGAAATACTCCTTTTAGACACGCAAAGTTTACTTTGCAAAGTCTTAATTCAGCTGTGTGAAAGACAGAGGGAGGAATACTATCTCTTTCTGTCTTTCTCCTAGCTGAATTAAGTCTTTGCAAAGTAAACTTTCTGTGTCTAAAAGAGGTATAGCATTTTCTTCTAATTTTGGGTCCGCTATCGTATTTGTCTAATTTATGGGTTTTCTTTACAATGAGATATTACGAGTATCATACCTATCTTCATCTTTCATTTGCCATCATTATTCTTCAGCTTATAAAAATAATATTTTTCCTTGCCACAGGCATTCACAAACTTTAATGCATTTCCAGCTGTTCGATTAAACTTTAATTTAAAACGATACTAATGCAATTTCTCCTGCTTTCAATACATACGAGTACATATTTATGTAAGTAAAGTATTTGTATCTCGCTTATATTTGTTTGCCAGTAGACTAAAATAGAGAAAGAGAGAGGAAGGCAACATACAAATTCAATTTCATATTTACATGGTTAAATAAACAAACTGGTATTTATTTATAACCATAAACTTGACACACATTTTATTAAATAAAAGCGCAGCTACTTCGCTCTCGCAAACACTGGCAACAAATGCACTTTTGCACGAGTACAGTTACAAAAGTAAAAACAAATCCAAACAAGATGTGTGTGTGTGTGTGCGTGCTCTGCATACATACCCAGCGATATACAAAGTTCAATTACTTTTAATTGTACAAAAAAAAAGTCGAATAAAAAGCAACTCAATGATAATTTAAACAAATAAAGAAATCATATATTAAACATGTATGAATTACAAATTAATTGAGATTGCTCTCGTACGTATGTACGAGTACATACATACATTTTTAAATATTTCTGTAAATAGAAATTTATTAAAGAATTGAATTGAAATTCTTTTATACAATTTACAAAGTTCATAATTATTACTAAAAGAACGAAATCTATACTGGATCAATCATACATAAATAAAAGCAAATTGAGGAATGTTAAGCAAAATTCTTTAGCATGACTACAATGGACGACAATTGAGTGCCTACTTCCATATGTATGTATGTAGGTATGTACATATGTATGTAAATGAATGAACTTTGATCCAAATCAAATTGTAAATATTTTTATATCTTATTAATAATACCAATTAATTGAGGTATAAGATGTCAAATGAAATAGAATCATTAAGGCATTCATAGATTTTAGGGAGATTTTATAAAATAATTGAAGTGCAGGTTAAGTGGTTTTTCTTCTTCTTTCAAGTTAAGGAAATATTCAAAATATAAAATAGAAAAATTTTTAATAGCGA
Source organism: Nowickia ferox (assembly GCA_936439885.1). Classification (NCBI taxonomy): domain Eukaryota; kingdom Metazoa; phylum Arthropoda; class Insecta; order Diptera; family Tachinidae; genus Nowickia; species Nowickia ferox. The sequence continues at coordinate 13,601,248 of OW387023.1, read as the reverse complement.
GGAAAATTTTTTTTCACACATACATACAAACAACATACATAAATATATACATACATGTGTATACTAGGGTGGCCACCTATAACACAAAATTGTCCGGTCCCACGTAGTTCGTTATAACAGAACAGCCCTGTACTTGTTTTTAAAAGAATTAAAAAGACATGTTTAAAAATTTGAATAAAAGACCATTTCAATTAGAAAATACAACATGTAGAGCTTGCCAGTGAGATGATGAAACTCACCAACACTATTTGTGTCACTGTCCAGCATTCAGTCAAATTAGAAGACAAATTTTCCACCTGGAAAATACACCAGATATAGAATACATTAAGGATTCAGGTTGGAAGAACCTAAGAAAGAATATTGAGGAAACTAGATTCCTCAACTGACTAAACTTAAGCTATATATACTCTACTTGTGATAGTAAGATTTGTGTATAATGTTAGGCGGTTTGATCATTTATCATCACATCTTCCTGGATTATTTGTACGTTTAGCCTTGTTTTACTCCATAGGGTGGTGCGAAATGGCTTTCACTCTCTCTCTCTCTCTCTCTCTTTCTCTCTTATGTGACAGATTTGTATTTTTGAGGTCTTCTAGTAATGCAACAACTTTTGTAGCTGTGCTATTTATTGCGCGATACAGGATTTAGTACGTGATTTTCGTAACAAAAATAATCGACACTATTACAGTCATAAATTTTTTTTTGTTTCGATTTCTTGTACTTAAAACCACAGCACGAAAATAAACGAAACAAATTGTTAGATTTTGTTTTGTTTCGTTCTTCAAAGTGAGTGAAACAAAAACAATGACAATTTGTTTTTGTATTGTTTCTGCACATGAGCACAAACCAGAGAACACAGCCGATCGGCTATAAGCCAGCTAACAGCCGCCGCCGGCCACAAACAATACAATACAAAAGAAAATAATGGGAAATAAATGGAATCGTTTTGAAATATAATATAAATATATATATATATAGTTTGTTTTATATAACTAAGCAGCATAGCTACAACCGGGTGTCCTAAGACATCTCTCTTCTTTTTTATTCTGAGGGTATTTAGGCTTTGTATTACTTTGTTGGATAAATAAATAAGCGCTGAGTTGGCATTACTGCTTAAAGCCGCTATGAATTAAGGCCCAAAAAATAACGGCCAAATAAGAAAATAAAATAAGGGCCAGTAAAATTAAGCAATTTTTTTAATTGGGCTTTATTTCATTTATATTGGATGTTTTTTCATAAACTTTCTCTTTGGCCAAAAACTGAAATTTTGGTGTTTTATTTCCTTGGGGCTTATTTCGTTTGTTATTTGCTCGTTATTTCCTTGGATCTTGTTTTATAGCGCCCTGCCTAAATGGATGTTTTCAGTTTTCAAGGCTGGATAAAATCAAGCCCATTAGAGTGGCTCTTACTCATAAAGTTACAATGGAATTTTTTCAATGACAAACTATCATCCGGCACGCAAAACATGTGTTTAGTCGTTGTTCCTAAATATAGATGTACATACGAGTACATACATACAAATGTATCTGTCAAAATCAATTCAAAACGGAAAGTGACTACTGATAACATCAACAAATGTTGCAGACATCTACATATCCATATGCATGTATGAAAATGGGCACATACCCTGCAGGAAACGTGGGGTTAAGAGTCCCCAAGTCACCACTTTTGTCGACTATTTTGGTGACATTGTCAACGTTGTGTCTACTGATATTGTTTTTAATGCGTAGAAAACATTTTTTCAGATATACACAGCTGTGCTTCTTTTTGTTTTATTGGTTTGTTGAAAATAAAAGTGACGTCAAGAACAATTTAAGAGTTTATAAAAATAAGTTTAAGGAATCAAATTAAAAGGTTAATATACATAAATGTATTGAACAATAATTAAAAAACATTCACAAAAAGAAATTACAAAAAAAAACAAATAAAATAACAATCCATATTGTATAAAAATAGAAAATGTGAAAATTAAGCAATTTTAAGTGAAATGTGCCTATTATGAAAATTTTTGTGTAACCCTGTGGAAAATTTTGTGCCACCAGTTAAAGATTTGTCACCCTTTCAGATGCATGCGTAAGTGTTTGACTTTACTATTTCAGCGAAGAATATAATTTTTGATTTACATAAATTTATTTAATAGAAATGAAAAACAAAATCCCTACTTGCTGGTAACATGCTAAATGAATTAGTTCCTGTTATTGTATGTTTTTTATGCATAAGTTCCATTTTTTTATAAATTTGTTTAATAAAATATCAAAATGTGAGCAAAATATGCAATTTCATTATCAAAAGTGTATTCTAGAATTACTAAAATGTACTTGTGACTATCTGTTTCTAATGTCTTCATATGGTCCTTAAAGAACTATGTAATCAGTAGTACCAATGTCAGCAGTTGCTTTTCCATGACACGCACATGTTAAATGTCTATTTCAAAAAGCATTCTGTGGGGTATAATTAGTCAGCAGTACTAACGACAAAGCCAATAGTGAATGAGTACTGATTCACTAGTAACATTTCCTACAGGGTATGTACATACACACATACAACCAACATTTGTGGTTAATTTTAAGCTCAGTACCCACTCGACCACAAAATTAAGCCTTGTAAAATTTCCCAATATTATCTAAGTTTATACCTGGGAACAAATAAAACAATTATTATACCCATTTAGTAATCCAAATACATATATGTATGTACATACATAAGTATGTATAAATATGTGTGCAAACATACAGTGGCTCACATTAAATGTGAGGCAAGTTATTAAAAGTTGTTTTCCCACAATCGTAGCAAGTTTTAGACCACAGAAAGATGCAAGGTTCTGTAAAGAAAGAACTATAAACTTGCCGTCCCTCGAACTCAGCTTCTTTTTCACTGCCTCGCTTTGTTTATCTTTGTTCTTAATTATGTCATGGACAGTTGACTTCTTTTTTTTAACGATATTTGCAATTCCTTATTGAATTTTTAATAAACAAATAATAAGCAAACATAGAATGGCAACTTATAATGCAAATGTAATATAAGACGATACAGTAGAGGATTTTGAAAAGTAACATCCGATTCTTAGACAGAGTGTGTTATTGAGTATAAGTTTGGAATTTTACACACTTGAAGGGGGCGGAGCTAAAAGGCCCCAAAGTGGGTCACCTCCAGCTCAAAGTGTATTAATACTAAGTGGCCTTATTATTACAACAACATACATTCAAAATTGTTGTATGATTATTTTTATTTGTATGTTGACAGTTTGGGTTAAGATTTTATGTTATTTTATATGAAGTTTGACGGATGGGATAAAGTCAGCTGGCGATCAGCTGCACTAATAAGGCCACCTGATACTTAATATACCTTGTTGGGCTTATGAAAAATTCAAAACTATGCTTTTAGTCTTAAAAAAAAGAGGTTTGCAAGTAGATTTTCCTATACAAATGCTTGAAAAAATTTTCTGCTTAGTTATGGGTTTCTGCTTACAGCTTACAGGAGTTATTCCACTGAAAAAAATAATTTTAACTTTTTTACCCAACTGTTGCTGAAGGCCATGACTCACTATCATATACAATTGCGCGACTTACGAAAAAATTCAACCCTGATCTGATGAATTGTTATTGTCTTTAGAAAATTTTCATAGACTCCATCATATCAGAGTTGTATTTTCTCAAAAATCGCACGTTTGTGTAGGATAGTGAATCCTAGCCTTAATGGAAAAGTAACATTTTTTGATTTGCGAAAACTTTCTTTTCAAATACCTATTTAAAACAAAAATTTGAAATATTTTGAGAAATTTTTCTTTCTTATATACGTAGTTTAAGTTGAAATTTAAAAGAAGTCGATTTTCCCAGCTTTTTTGTAGAAAATAGTACGTTAATTATTTCGTAATTATAAAAAATTTTGAAAAAATACATACGAGCCAAAGAAGACGAGCCAAAACACGTGCCAGCAAAGCAGCTGTCAACAATTAACTGAACATTCAAAATGCCCGAAATTGTTGGCATAAGTGAGAGACATGAGTGCCACCATAACGCCACAAAAAAAATCAAAATTCGAATATACCTAACCCGCGAAAATTCAAAATTCGCGATACTTTTTGAACACACCTCGTACACCCCATTTATATCCCTTCGAAAGGTAATACATACTATGTATAGCCAATGTCCCAGAATTTTTTTTAATTTTCATTATGGAAGGGCCCAGAGCGACAAACCAAATCAAATAACAGTCTCAAGTAGAAAGGCCCTAACTAATATAATTGTAACTTTATAGGAGAAGGTAAAAACATGATAGAAACTGTAATATTCAGTATGTAACTATGCTTGTAAAATCTTTATTTTTTTTTAAAGTATTGCAATAAATTTTTGTGACGAGGTGTATTTGTGTGAAACGTATTGGAATCACTGAAAAACTCAATTTCGTAAAAAATACGAGATGGACCTTTTTACTTGAGACCATCTACATATATAAAATTTTATTTTTTATTAACAGCTTAATAAAATTTATACAAAATACACCGGTATGTATGTACGAGTATGTACCTATGAAGTTGAAAGAATAATTAACGCGTTATTTAAAATCGTTGATGTCATTTCCATGTGAGCCACTGTATGTACATATGTATGTACATAATTTATTTATGTTTGTTTTCGCGTTACGTATGTTATTTGTTTCTTATCAAAGATCTTAATTGTGGAAATTAATTTAGTAATTAATAAAATATCTGGCGTGATTTATACATATGTATGTATGTATATAAGTATGCACATACTCACCGCTAACAAAAAAAATAGATAAATAAATGTTCAAATTTTAGTTAAATGACATTTGAAAAAAGGTAGTTTTTTTCTTCTGCCAATACACTTAACGATATTCACTTTTATTTTAAAAAAATATTTGAATTTTTAATTTATTTTTATCGCTATTTCTTAACCTTGAATTTCGTTTTTTTTTTTTAATTTATCACTATATTTCATATATTTTCCTTTTTTATTTTTATAAGCCGTATTTAACAGTTTTATTTGTTGTTAGTGCATGTTCTTTAATATATTTTCCTTAAGTACATTACGATTTTTACCACACCGCTGGCGGTACATGCATAAGTATGCACACAAGTACGTACAATGCGATGATAAAATAAAACACAGCTTGGTTTATAAATAATAACAGCAACAACAACAATAACAACAATTAAGAGTATAGCTTTTGTTGTTTAAAATCCGTAAACAAGACTTGAAACTTATACCCCGAAAGCAAACAAACGAACGTACAATAACAACGCACCACATTAGCAACAACAAAAACAACACTGAAAAACCAATGAGACAGCTTCAACCCAACACTCATACTCACACACACTCTTTCGTTACTACGTAATGTTAACGTATGTATTGGAAAAATTTTGTGCTACGTATTAAGAAAGCACAGCAATATTTTGAAGGTGTTTCTTTTATTTCATTATTTTTTTTTCAAATTTGCACAATTTTCCTTGTTAATTTCTATTAAATTACATTGCACTTTAGCTAAATTTCATAATTTCTTTATTATTTTCAACCATATTTGCATTTTAATTTGTAAAAAAAAATAAAAAACCTACTGCAATTTGCACAAGACGGAACGAAAATCAACAAGTGTGTTCAACAAGACGACGAGACGTTTTAAATGAGAATAAACCATGAAAATTATAATGCAATTGGAATGTTAAGTGAGAGAGGGGTTTCAAAGAAAGAGTTGTTTTTTTTGGTGAGAGTGCAAATGCTGGAATTGTCAAAAACACATGATCGCTAAACAAGATAAACAAAGCAAATCAAGTTGCCAGACCAGCAAAGAAAGGGTTATAGGGAATTTTTAAATTCAAAGGTGTATAATCACAGAAAATATTAATAATTGTTTTTAAATCATCAAATAAATTGAATCAATGAAATAAATCATCAAAATTAAGCAAAAAACCAATTTTATTTTCATTAGAGGAATTTTTATTTTTAATCGAAAAATTTGATTTCAATTAATGAACAAATTTGTATTAATTTGGATTGAATGAATCCGAGTTTGAATTAAGGAATATGTTTAATAAAACCTGGTATGAAATTTCGCAATTACACAACAAATGAAGAGATTTGGAAAAACACACGGGCTAGACAGTATAGGATCGATATTACTACCAAAGGGTAGAAGATCATATACTCAGTTTGGCGATATTGTTGACCAATTTTTTTTAGCATAGCTACAACTTTGCCAAATAATCAAAATATGCTCTAAAAATTAAAAAAATATGCGTGTAAGACTGAAATATGCAAAAACGTGCTTTAAAGGGTAAAATAAGCAAAACTATGCAGTAAAAATCAATGTCAAAATGCATAAAAAGTTCTGAAACGGATAAATATCTTATATCAGCATTAATACGTCACACAAGAAAAAAAAACCTGCAATTGAATACTTGCGGTTTACCTGTTCATCCATTTTGAATGATAGTTTTGACTGTCCAGACTATCAATAATGTTTGCTACTCAAAACAAGTTTACCTTCCATGTTTAAAATATAAATATGTAAATTTTAATCAGGAATAGTTTCTTAATCGGGCTTAAGTTCAGTACTTGAATTCTTATAGAATGAAATAATTTTTTATTAATTAATGCGATTTTCTAAAGACAAGAAAAAATAAGGTTTTGTTTTTATAAATTTAATTTTAGATAAATATCTGCTGCCAGTTTTAAAACTAACAAACTTAGTTCACAATGAGGACCTGTCTCGAGAAAGCACTTTTATCTATCTCCTTTTTACTGCTAACGGAAATTGTTAGTTGTAATAATTCAGATGATGCCGAGAAATATAATGTGGGCGGGGTTTTAAGTGACTCTGAGAGCGAAAAACATTTTCGTTTGACAATATCGGTAAGTGATTTTTTGTTTGTTAGTTAATATTTTATAAAAATGTGAAAAAAATTTCTTACTTTTAGCATTTAAATTTTGATCAAAATTATAAAACTAGCCGCAATATGACGTACTATGGCAAAACCATACGAATGGATAAGAATCCAATTAAAACAGTGTTTAATGTTTGTGATAAATTAATTGACAAAAGGGTAAGTCAACTAATTATTAACTAAATATATAATTTTGTTAAGAGTTTTAAAAGGGGTTAGCTGTCAAAAATACAAAAATACAAATACAATACTGGGACAAGCCAGTGTTCAAAATATACCTTATTTATTATTATAAAATTTTTGATAAAAGTTCATGAAATTTGCTGAACGAAGCTTCTTCTATTTGCTAATAGCATTAATAGAGTAGAAAATGAAATGTAAAAAAAAGGCATAGCATAAGGATGTGAGAGAAAGACGAGGACTACTTCTGCTGTCAAATGATCGAACTGTCAGTTTTTGAAATTTATTTAGAATAAGATTAGGAAATTTTAGACATGCAAAGCTACACACTTGGAAATACAAATTTTAATTATAAAACACTATTGACATGTATCGCGTGTTTATTGACTTCACCAGTTTCCAAGAATATTTGATTGCATGACATTGTCTTTTAATTATGTATGAAACTGTTTAACTTAATAAACATGTGTCTGAATCAAAAGTGGTTTCAATAGTATTTAGTTGTTACGCTTTTTTGGGCAAATGTTTGCCAAGTGTGACCATACCTTAAGAATTTTGAATTTTTATGTTTACTCGTATATAAAATATTCAAAAAACCCAAATTTTCTAAAAACATATTTATTTGCATTAGCAAATGATAGAAAAAATTCCACGATTAATCGATAGAAAAAATTTAATTAATTGAGAAATTGTGTTTAAACAAATTTTCATCAATATATATGTATATTAAAAAGCTAATAAGATCACTTATCGGGAACAAACCGTACGTATTTCTTCCAACAAGGTAAAATGTGCAGGTTTAATTACATAAATATTTTTTACACACTAATATTTATTTATTGTATCTTCAAAACTGAACTAACAATAAGTATCCAAATCTTAAGTCTAGATATATTAATTATGTCCAACCAGTGTCGGACATAAACTTAGTGATAGTAATTAATAATACATACATACATACATACATACATACATACATAAATAAATAAAGTATTATTATTTGAAATAAACCAAAAAAAAAAATAATGTGCTTTTTATATTGCAACCGGGCCCACTGTGTATTTATTGTAAACTGTATGTACTCTCAATCTCATTCATTTGTTTTTCGTCGTTATTATATTCACACGCCCCCATGCACACACATACTTGTGTATATATGTCATTGTATGAACATGTGTTTTGTATTTTTCTCTGTAATGTATTTAAATTCAAAGGGAATAATTCCGGATGTTATGTTATTGAGTGGTCGTATGTAAAGGCAAATGTTTGTACGCACTTTAATGGAAATGCCTGAAAGTATACATTATATTTCTGTAAATATTTTCATTTTATTAAAAATGAATGCACACTTGAATGGATGCTTTGGTAGTTGTGTGTATGTGCCCTATTACACATTTTTATTGTTCAGAGATGGAAAGTTGATTTTTCTAAATAAATTTTTTGATTTTAGTTTTTTATACAATGTTCACATTTGAGTTTTTAAGCACTTTTAAGCAAAATTATTTAAAAGTTAACCAAAGTCTATACTATACATTACATCTGAGCTATCATTTTGAAAGGTGACTTACATTTATTAAAAAATATATGGTATGTACATGTATAAAAATTTGCAATACTTAAAATTATTAAAAATAGAAAGAAATAGTTAAATAAAATTATTTTTCTAATTTTAATATTCAAATGCGAATGCAGCAATATTTTTTAACAAATGCCAATAGGCCTTAGTACGAATGTCGAATTTTTTGGATTCGACTCTGACATAATGTAGTAATGTAAATTAAAGTTGCATACAAATAAGAGACTGGAAGTGCCTAAAAATATTGCTATAAAATAGCAAAAGCTTTAACCTGCTTTAAAAAAAAATTGAAATAGAATTCTGATAAAACACGTATTATGAAAATATATAAAATAAGTAGATAAAAGGTTATACATATTTTAGATTTTAGTTTCGCCTCATTTATTTTAAATGACGACATGCTAGTTGACATATTCACAACGCAACCACACACATGCAAAACTCAAAAATATTCTGTTTTTGTGTTGCAAATTAGAAATGTACATATTTCGATATACCATTCAGAATTTATTGGTTTTTTCTTGTCATAAGCAAACATGTTGATTTAAGCCAAACTTATTTATTTGAGCAACATATTTTTTTAGTCAATGAATTTTAAGTATGTATATCAAACTAATTAACTGCCTGTTTATAGAAGACATGTTAAAACTCTCGTCTGTCTATTTATATTGAGAACAAAAACAATTTTGAGTGCTTAGTTTTTGTTTTCAATGTAAATAGGCAGTCAAGAATTTTTACTTGTTTGTATTAACTGGCAGTAAATTTAATAGTTATTTATTTTATTTCAATTCTAATAAAGAAAAAAAGGAAAATATTTAACTCAATCTTGACTAAAAAGATTATTCATTGAATTTTATTTTTATTTTCGGAAGGACTGAAGGCTCATTTTACTTTTTAATTAGTAGAGGATATTAATGGTTCACCATTCCTTTAAAGTAATCTAATACTTATAATAAAGCAAACAAGCACTTTAACACAATACCAAAAAATTGGGCCTTGTGTATCCGTTGTCGCAAATAAATGATTCCTGTTGACAGGTTTATGCTATTTTCTAGACCTTAGGGAACGGAAATAGATAGCCAGTTGCACAAAATTGTTCCAGAGAGCGAGTAAACAAGCCCCAACGTTTTGGTATTATATTAAAGTGACGTCGATGCCGACAACTGGAATAAGAGTGAAGAGAAAAAAAAATAGGTATTCAAATCGGTCGAGCCGTTTTTGAGTTATAACAAGACTAACGAAAGGCGATTTATTTTTATATACAAATGTTTGTATGTATATAAATAGATAGATAGATTATGTTCCCATATAAGCAGCTAGCTTATTTTTATCTGTAAATTAATCTTCTTCTGGAGAATAATTTTTTTTAAGAAAAGTACTTAGAAATTCTATACATTTTATTATACAAAAATTTCCAAAGAAGTAGGAGGAATTTCAGAGAATTACTTAAAAAATAGTTTTTCTCTAAATGTGGTTTTAAGTAACATAAACATCTGTGTGCAATGGCTTTACTTTTAAATACCAGTCTCAATTACCTATTCAGCTCTTATTATAGCTACACCAATACCTGCTTCCATATCATATTTATCTCTCTCTTATTCAAATTTCCGTTTCCTTTAATATTTCACTTGAATTCTTTGGCCTTTGTTTACATGGATGATTTTCTTCTTCTTCACAAAAATTCCACCTCATTTCTAGCATTGACTTTTACTTTACAGTTATTGCTGTACATGAATAAGAGTACGAGTATGTATGTACATGTGTGTGTGTGTTTGTATATGTGTGTTTAGTCTATGCATTTTATAACTGTTTTTGTGTTTACATGTGTGCATGTATATATGTTGAGTGTTAATTTCACCACTTGAAATGCAATTACAGTTAATATCCTTTCAAAATTACCATAAATTTCCTCTTTTTACATTTGATGAAGAAGAATAAAAAAAACTACTTAATTTCCTCGGCTTGAAATATGTAAATAAGTATATTCAATATTCAATTATTCTCTCTGTTGTACCAATTGGAAGATCTAATAACGATAATAAAAATATGAATGAATGTTATCCTAATAGGCATCTGCTTGTTCATCATTTGGGAATTTTTCTTTATGACAGACGAAAAAAGAAGACAACAAAATGAAATATTAAGAAATAAGAGTATACAATCACACATACTCTGCATGTACTGCAGAGTAGAGTAAAGGAAGTATACGCCTGAGACAAATTTTCGTAATTTTACTACTTTGAACTCTGTTACCGGTGTATTGTGCAGTGTTGCCGTTTTGAAAAAGAAACGAAAAGAAAAGAAAAGCAAAGGAAAAAAAAGAAAAGAAAACAAGAATAAAGGATGTGAAAAAAGAAATGAATTTGTTTTGCAAAAATTTGCTGCATATAAATTTATGTTTGACAAAAACAGAAATATAAATATTATAATCTCTTTCGTGCATAAATCATTCTTAAGTATTAATAATAATCAGGCATGTTCTGAAAATCACATTTCTTTAAAGTGCTTTGAAACTGTAAAAAATATGCTCCGGGCATATGTATAATTTTGTGATTTCAAAACGTTCCGCTAAGTCTCTAAAGTTTTCAAATTACTTTATAATAACTGTGTTCTTTATTAATTTTTTGGAATAATTTGTTGTATTGAGAAGAAGCTTCAAAATTAAGAAAAATCTGGAGACATTTTTTTTGCTGTTAAACACATTATTTGTTTATGTAATTTCTTTTTGAAGCAACACAGCCAAAATAAAGAAATCAGCTGTTTTGTTTTAAAGTTTCTTTAAATAAAAAATTATAGATTTTAGTGTTTTCATAATCCAATAAAAAGTTCAACTACCGGTAGTAGCACAAAGCCATTATTTGTGTTTTGTGTTCACTATATTAAAATATACAACCCAGAAGACAGCAAAACATTAGCCTTGTTTAACCCTGCGTTTACACGTGCAATTACTTGCAGAGTTGCCATAAAAAAAAAGAGTTTACTTTTAAGGGAACCAGATAGTTTTGGACTTTATTCGTATTGTTTCACTGATATTAATAACATGAAAATTCATTAAATGCTTGATTTATGAATTTATATAAAATGAGTAAAACCTATAATAACATTATACTGCTACTCAATTAATTTGTATTAAACTGTTAATAAGGCAACACTGTTAATTAACTTTTCATTTACTTGCTGCAAGTGAAAACAAATCACTGTTTTGTAAAATTCCTTGTAGCTGTTTTAGACACGCAAAGTTTACTTTGCAAAGTCTTAATTCATCTGTGTGAAAGACAGAGGGTAAAATACTATCTCTTTCTGTCTTTCTCAGAGCTGAATTAAGACTTTGCAAAGTAAACTTTGAGTCTATTGAGTTTTTAGAACTTGCACTTGAACTTGTAAACCCTAAGTAAGAAAAAAATAATACAACAAAAGAAAGTCCAAAGAAATAGTTTGTTAGAAAAAATTATTTGTGGCAACACAGGTGAGTTATTTTCCTTTTTTTTTAATAAGAATTTATATATTTTTTTGCTTCTGATGACAACATTGGCTGTATAGATTGATGTCTGCATGAAAAAATGTTCGAGCGAACATTTAGTAATACATACAAGCATAATTTTACACTTGAAAACATTTTTGATGGAAACTTTTAAGAAACTTTAAATATACTACAAACAAAATTATTGGGTTTTGACAATGGATTCTGGTAGAGGAGACCGAAAAAAATATACATCATGTGTTCATGGCGTTCTGAAAGATCAGATTAATTTCACGCTAGAATTGAAAATTCCAATTTTGGTACGTTTCGATGGTCTCGAAAGTTAACTTGTAATAACCAAATAAATTCATTAAAGTGCGAATTTGACTCGCTCACGAACTAACTATACGAACTTTAGCTTATATAATCGAATATCTTGCCTGGTGTATACGTTTTCTTAAACAAATTTTGTAAACGGTAAACTTTTTTCGGGTTATGACGGTTTTTTTTAGTTTTGGCGCTTTTTTTCGTTTTTGAGATTTTTTTGGGGTTTTTTTAGTTCTGGCGTTTTTTCGTTTTTGGCGATTTTTTTCACTTTTTTGCAATTTATTTTAGTTTTAGCGATTTTTTTTGTTTTGGTGCGTTTTTTTTCGCTTAGACTATTTTTTACGGTTTGGGGCTTTTTTTTGTTTTGGCGATTTTTTTATTTTGGGCTTTCTTAGCTTTGGCGTTTTTCAAAAATTTAACGAGTTTAACTCTTATGGTTTCAAAGATACAGCAAGTAGTAGAAATTACATAGTAAAAATTACTTATATCAACTGATAGAATACCCTTTAATTTTGACTTTTTTAAACTTCAGTGTTAATTGTTGTAGTCTGCATAAAAATACAATAATTTTGAAAATTTCAAGTGTCTTTATATAATTGTGTGTACTCGTATATTACATTAGGGTTTAAAAAATTTTCATTGCTCGTTTGAGAACACCCTTTAATTTTTGACTGTCGTATACTTGATGATGTAGCGGCCAAAGTTTTACATATGCCGTGAAAATTTCGGGTCCGTAGCTCTTACGGTTCTCGAGAAAACAGCCTGTGACAGATAGACAAACGGAAGCACGCACAAACGAACATTGTAGCAAAAACAATGGGGTGCCTTTTCATCTTTGGTGTACGGAACCCTAAAAATATTTATTTATGCGATATTATCCCAACTTCATTTATTGGGAAGCTCATACAATTTAAATGTTACTTTTCTTTAAGTGTGTTTCCACTTTATTGAATTGACAGGCGTTGCTTGGTGCCATAACAAAAGACATCTGCCGCGGAGGGAGGCTCATAATTTTGTTTTAGCCATTTTCTTTTTATTTCTATTTTATTACACTTTTCTTGGCCTATTGTGTTTTGGAAAAAAAATTGGTTTTTTATCTTTAACAGGTTTATGCGGTAGTTGTGTCGCACGAAAAAACCACCGGTGATTTGTCACCGGCTGCCGTTAGCTACACCAGCGGTTTCTTTCAAATACCGGTTATTGGCATTTCGTCACGTGATGCGGCCTTTTCTGATAAAAATATACACGTTTCCTTTTTGCGCACTGTGCCGCCGTACTACCATCAGGCTGACGTTTGGTTGGAAATGTTAAGTCATTTCAGTTATACAAAAGTAAATAAGAATAATCATTAAGAGACGAATATTTTATGTTTTTTTTTTCTTCTTTTAACATCAAGGTAATTATTATACACAGTTCGGATACGGATGGTCGTGCCATTTTGGGTAGATTCCAAACCACTTCGCAAACATATTATGACGATATAGATGTTAGAGCCACAGTCGAGATGATTGTGGAATTTGAGCCAAAGCTGGAAAGTTTTGCCGAGCATTTGATTGATATGAAAACGGCCCAGAGCCGGGTGTATTTGGTGTATGCCAGGCAAGTGGCTGTTTTATTCATAGTATGACAAATCTTTCAATTTCTTTTTGCTTTTGCAGCACTGAAGATGCGCAGGTTCTTTTTCGTGATGCTGCCTTATACAACATGACTGAGGCCGGTCACGTTTGGATTGTAACTGAACAAGCCTTAAGTGCCAATAACACACCAGATGGTGTTTTGGGTCTGCAATTAGAGCATTTTAATATTGATAATCGCCACATAAGAGTGAGTTTGTGTAATTTCATTTGTTTCTCGTATTATGCTAACAAATTGTTTTTATTACCCTTAAGGATTCTGTGTATGTCTTGGCCTCAGCCATTAAGGAAATGATGAAAAATGAAACGATTACAGAGCCACCCAAGAATTGTGATGATTCTGGTGTTAATTGGGAGTCAGGTGAGTGAAATTATAGTAATGATAACAAGTCTTATCACATTTAGTATAGAAATTTTAGTTTTTATATAAAATTTTTTTTTTTTAATTTTTGGGACATTTTTGGTTTTTAATTATTTCCACATTTTTTTGAGAAATTTTTTTAACAAATTAACTTTCGTATCGTTTTTGAAATTTTGGAATAAAGTTGCTGAGAGCAGAAATAATTAATATTTAAATAATTAATACATTTAAACAATTCGGAATATAAAGGGTGGGCAAATTTGAGGTTAGGAAGTAAATGGGCTGTCAAATGATGAAATGTCAAGAATTGAGTTGTCATCCTTTGACATTTATTTAGTTAAAAGTTGGAAAATTTTAACCATGGACCGCTATACTCTTGAACAAAGAATTTTAATTGTAAAAAAACTGAACGAAAACAACGCATTTTTCAATAAAATCATCTTTACTGATGCGGCCGGCCCATTTTCAATTAGGCGGTTAGTAAAATTTCTTGCATAAAATGTGTCATTTAAAATGTGTCCCCCAACGCCAATAGTTTTTCTCCTAAGCTTGATAGCTGACAGTTTTGAAGGTTTATTCTCTTTCTCTTAATACTTTACAGGAAGACGCCTATTTCAGTATCTAAAAACACGCAACATAACGGGTGAAACTGGCCAGGTGGCGTTTGATGATAATGGCGATCGCATTTATGCCGGTTACGATGTCATCAATATGCGACCAAAACAAAAGAAACAAGTTGTGGGCAAATTTTACTACGATGCAGTGAGTAGAACTCTTATTAAAAATCTCACAAAACAAATTTAATAAAAATATTGCATTTTCCCTTAAAAAAAAAAAAAAGGAAAAAGGGCAAATGCGTTTAAAGATAAACGACAGTCAAATCATTTGGCCGGGTAAACAGCGAAAGAAACCGGAAGGCATAATGATACCCACACACTTAAAAGTATTGACCATAGAAGAGAAGCCATTCGTGTATGTCAGACGCTTAACCGATGACGAGGTAAATTGTGTGGACGACGAGGTGCCCTGTCCTTTATTTAATACAACTAATGGAGCAGGTTGGTTTTATATACAAAAAAAGAAAATCATATTCAAACTAAATTTTTATTTTTTTTTGCTAGAAAATGATTTCTGCTGTCGCGGCTACTGCATAGATCTTTTGAAGGCCTTGTCACAGCGCATAAATTTTACATACGAGCTGAGCCTTTCGCCGGATGGCCACTTTGGCGATTATATTTTGAGAAATTCCACCGCGGGCGTAATGTCTTCCTCCACGAGAAAAGAATGGACTGGTTTAATGGGAGAACTAGTGAATGAACGGGCTGACATGATTGTGGCACCACTAACCATTAATCCAGAGCGTGCCGAATATATTGAATTTTCGAAGCCCTTCAAATATCAAGGCATTACAATACTCGAAAAGAAACCCTCGCGTTCGAGTACTTTAGTGTCTTTCTTGCAACCATTTAGTAACACGCTCTGGATATTGGTAATGGTGTCGGTGCATGTTGTGGCTCTAGTGTTGTATCTTTTGGATCGGTAAGTGGCGAGTGGAGATTTGCTTTAATTTTAGATTTCGATTTACTTAATTTGATTGAAATATTAACACAAGCATGAATAACTAACTAATTAAACTAACCCAGTTTGAAAAGATTCTAACTTTTAGCCTTTATTTTTAAATATCTCTATTTCTTTCTGTTTATCTATGACTCGACTCTCTGAACGACAAAAAGCATGTTTTGCTAACACTTTGATTTTTCTAATTTGAACTTAACTTAACTCCTTTTACTCTCATGATTCAAGCACTTGCGTTTTGATGCTGAGTTCTTTTTTTTTTTTTTTCTTAATAATAATTTTTGATTGGAGTAATATTTTGACAGATTTATTAACGAATTGAGTTTTTAATTTGCTTCTCTGCCTTAGATTTTCGCCATTTGGTCGTTTTAAACTTTCGCACGCAGACAGTCACGAAGAGAAGCCTTTAAATTTAAGTTCGGCCATTTGGTTTGCCTGGGGTGTTCTGCTGAACAGTGGCATAGGCGAAGGCACGCCACGCAGCTTTTCGGCTAGAGTGTTGGGCATGGTTTGGGCTGGATTCGCCATGATCATTGTAGCCTCTTACACCGCCAACTTGGCGGCCTTTCTCGTGTTGGAGCGTCCTAAAACTAAATTGAGTGGCATCAACGATGCTCGCTTACGTAACACCATGGAGAATTTGACATGTGCTACGGTGAAAGATTCCTCGGTGGACATGTATTTCAGACGTCAGGTGGAATTGTCCAATATGTATCGTACCATGGAGGCTAATAACTATGATACAGCGGAAAAGGCCATCGAAGATGTTAAGAAGGGGTAAGTAAGTCGTGTGGCTCGATAATGGATGGCAAACGAACTTTAGTTGCAACGCAATTGAAATTAAATTTCGTACTAGGTATGGCAACCTTCTACGGTTGCCTAAAAGTTATCGCAAATGCGATTATGATTGATTGAGATTGACAACTGACAATAATGTAGAAAAAAAGCTTCAAAATATACAGAGATACCTAAACAAAAGTGGTTAAGGTTCAATTGAACGTGCCATAACCATAATCATAACCATACGAAACAGCTGTTCGAACCAAATTTATTGGCATCACTGTGTTTGATTATGTGTAGATGTCTCGCCATAACACTATAGCCGCAACCATACAAACCAATTGAATTTTGCCAATATGGCAACTGAAATTAACAGCTGTTAGTTGCCAGCTGTCAGCCGTAATACCTTTATAGTCAATTGGCAACGCAATTAAAGTTCGGTTGCCATCTAAATAATGTATAATCGCGCCCTTAATTCAATTTTGCTTTGGTAAGAAAATGTTATAGAACTCTCCTTGATTCATTTCTTAGGAAACTAATGGCCTTCATTTGGGACTCCTCCCGTTTGGAATATGAAGCTTCTAAAGACTGTGAATTGGTTACTGCGGGTGAGCTATTTGGCCGCAGTGGCTATGGCATTGGTTTACAAAAGGGTTCACCTTGGACCGATCATGTGACTTTGACCATTTTGGAATTTCATGAGAGTGAGTTGCACAAATTGCAGCATCATTTAACTTGATTTAATATAATTTTCTTTATGCAGGTGGTTTTATGGAGGCCTTAGACAAGGCCTGGATATTTCATGGCAATGCCCAACAATGTGAACAATTCGAAAAAACCCCCAATACTTTAGGCTTAACAAATATGGCCGGAGTGTTCATTTTAGTGGCAGCAGGAGTAACCATAGGAGTGGGTTTGATATTAATAGAAGTGATTTATAAAAGACACCAAGTTAAAAAGCAAAAACGTTTGGACATAGCGAGGCATGCAGCCGCCAAGTGGAGGGGCACTATAGAGGTGAACTACTTACTGTTCAATACAATAAAATGATTAATTTCACTTATTTATTTAAATATCTCACATTTCTATAGAAACGTAAAACCATACGTACTTCCCTGGCCATGCAAAGGCAATATAATGTGGGCCTTAATGCCCAGCCGGGTACCATAAGCTATTCCGTGGACAAACGACGCTATCATCGTTTGGGCCCCAGAGGACCGGAAAAAGCCTGGATCGGCGATAATAATGACGTGTTACGAAATCGCCGTTACTTAGATCCCTCAAAAGCCAAACATTCACCCAAAGTACATGGCCCTCTATTGGGAAGAATTAAACAACAGCCGGGCAATTTGATGGCACCAAAATATTCACCAGGCTACACAAGTGATGTTTCACATTTGGTAGTTTGAATTAAACGATTAAAGGATAAAAATGAAAGAAAAATCAAAATGAAATTGTTGCAAATCTTAAACCAAAGATTTATAGTTAAAATCAAATTCATATACCTTGACGAAAAATAATTATATGTTACCTCATGAAAAATTAGAATTATAAATTAGTTGAGTTTTAAATGTTTAAATTGAAGTAATAAAATGTTTATTAAATGTTATTAATTAAATTAAGCAAATATTGTAATTAACCACCTATAAACAAGAGAAAAAAAACTAAAAAACAGGGTATGAAATTTTGTTAATTTCTTATTTAATTTTCTCAAACTTTTTAAAATTTAGTTCATTTAAAAATAAATTTGTTTGGACAAAACAATGATGTGAAAATTTTAAAGACACCTCCCTTTTGGCAAATGTTTTTTTTTTATCTGTTTTTAGATTTTATAAGACTTTATAAAATTTTTTATGGGGCTTTTTAAAAACTTTTTTTTAAAACGTTTTCAAAGAAAATTTTTTTCTAAACGTTACTTTTTTTAAATGCTATTTTGTCCACATTAATTTTTAAAAATGTGCAGCTTTTCTAAGGATACTTTTTGAAAGGAGGCTTTTTTTAAAGATAGTTTTTCAGAAAGTGCTTTTTCAAAAAGTATTCTTCAAAGGTGCATTTTTAAACAGTAACTTTTTTAAAAGTACTTCTTTATTGAAACTATAATTTTTTCAAATCTACATACTTTTTAAAGAAGCTTGCTTTTTCCAAAGCTACTTAATTCATATTTTTTTCAAAAAGTACTTTTTTCAAAAGATACTCTTTTTCAAAAGGTACTTTTGTTTCAAAAGGTACGTTTTTTTCAAAAGGCACTTATTTCAGAAGTACCTTTTTGAAATGTACCTTTTTCGCAAGGTGCTTCTTTTAAAAAGAGTTTTTTTCAAAATGTGTTTTTTAAAGGTTCTTCTCTAAAAAAAACGTACTTTTTTTGTTAAAGGTACTTTTGTAAGAAGACATTTTTCAAAAGTTACTTTTTTTAAAGGCACTTTTTTCAAAAGATAATTTTTTGCAAAAGGTAATTTCTTTCAAAAGGTACTTTTTTCCAAAAAGTACTTTTTAAGAAGCAATTGTTTCGAAAGGTACTTTTTTCAAAAGATAATTTTTTGCGAAAGGTAATTTTTTCAAAAGGTACTTTGTTCTCAAAAGGTGCTTTTATTAAAAAGATTCTTTTTTAATGTGCTTTCTTAAAGAAGTACTTTTTTTAAAGGCTATTCTTTTCAAAAAAAAATACCTTTTTGGCAAAAGGTACTTTTTTTAGACGGTTTTTCTTTTCAAAAAGGTACTTTTTTGGCAAAATGTTGTTTTTTAAGAGGTTACTTTTTGCAAAAAGATACTTTTTGGCAAAATGTTCTTTTTTAAGAAGAATTTTTGGCAAATGGTACTTTTTGGCAGAAGGCACTTTGTTAAATAGCAATTTTTTTTTCAAAAGTTACTTTTTTAAAAACAATTAAAAGGTACTTTAAAAATCATTTTTCAAAAGCTATTTCTTTGATAGAAGTAGTTTTTTAATGAGGTACTTTTTTAACAAATACTTTTTTTAAAGCGGTGTCTTTATAGGAAGGTACTTTCTTAAAAAGGTACTTTTTTTTAAATGTTCTTTCCTGAAAAAGTTACTTCTTTATAAAAAAAGTTTTTTCAATGAGGAAATTAACATACTTTTTTGGCAAAGAGATTTTTACCTTTTACTTTTTGGGAAGCTATTTTTTTAAGAGGCACTATTTTTAAAAATATCAAACTTTTTGAAATATATAAAATGTTTATAAGATTTACTTTTGTTAAGGTAGTTTTACTTTTAAAGTAATTCTTTACAAAGCCACAATGAACGCTTAAAAAAAGAAAGTTCTTTCAAATGTATTTAGTAGAATTTCTTTTCGTTTGTACTGTTTTATAAGAGATGGATTTGTTGTTCCTTATAAAGTATGTACTTTGAGTTGTTAACTAGTGAAGAAGATATTTTGTATTAAGATATTAATATTTCAATTTAATAATAAGAAAGAGAAAATTTTGCCAAAAAAATATTTTTTTTTTAGATGATATACATATTTATTTTATTTTTGATTATAATATTTTTAAAGCACATTTAATTACACATTTCCCGCTATAGATATATTTTTAGAAAAAAGAATCTTGAGCAAATTATGTTAGAAAGTATTTTTTCGAACTCACAAAATAAATCTTCCTAGAATGCCATTTGAATCTGAGTAAAAGTTCCTTAAATATTTTGTGTTAAAATCTATTTGACTGTTTTATATAGAGCAAAGTGATTAAGTAAAATTCAAAATCTTATTGTTCTTCAAAAAAAAAAAAAGAAAAATAAGTCACTTAACCCACTTGTCCACAACGCCAAACATGCTCGAACTTTTTTTTAAAAAACATTTTTTTAAAACTAAGCTAAAACTAAATAATTTAGTTTCAACATGAAAAATAGTTTTAAAAATTTTAAGTAAAATAAGTGTTATTGTTGTTCAAAATTGTAAGAAAAATTAATCACATAACCCACTTGGCCAAAGCGCAAGCAAATATGCTCAAATATTTTTTATATATTTAGTTTTAGTTTCAAAATGAAAAAATGGATTTAAGAGAAATAACCAAATGAAAGTTAACAAATTTAGTGTGAGGTAAGAAAACCCAAAAAAATAAATTAATATTAATATAATATAAATAAAATAAATCTCAATAAATGTTTTAGGCTAAATATAAAACTATTTAATATAGATGAATGTAATTCAAAGAACAAACTAATTTGTGGAATTGTTGTTTTTTAATTTTTTTTTTTTTGAAAATTCAAATAAATGTTAATAACAAATATCTATAAAAAAAATTTGTTTGATTTTATGGTACGTAATATTTGTTTAGCACCTGACTGGTGTGTGTGTGTGTATGTGTGTGTGTGTGATGATGCATTTTAAGCGACTCGTGCAGTTTGTTTGCATTTCAAAGGAGGAAACAACAAAAATAAAATTGAAAAAGAAAAACTGTTGTGATTTTTAAGTTCGTTGTGAAAAAAAAACTGAAACATGATATTTTTAAATAAACAATAAAAATGTTTATATTTATGTGATATAGTTATTGATATAAACAATTAACGTGTTTTTATTTTTAAAGTTTTTTTTTTCATATTTTAATACGAGCAGTTACGCTTATTGCAAAATGTGTTTGGAATATTAATTTTTAACGCTGTGAGCGTATTAATATTTTAGTTTTTAAATTTTTATTGAGGGGCTGTCCCACGATGTCGACAACGTTCGACTTGTCGCACACTTAAGGCTCACTTAGCCGACTGTAATGTAGTGTAACTGCAACAGTAGGAAACAGCTGATCGATATTTTTATATGAAAAGTAGGTTACGTTACATTACATCTCTATAACCATTTCCATTACTTTTCACATAACAATATCGATCAGATGTTTCCTACTGTTGCAGTTACACTACATTACAGTCGGCTAACTGAGCTTTTAGTCCAAGTTTACATCATGCAAGTCTTATTGCTCATTAGTTTGAGGGAGAGACAGACGAGGGGAACAGAAACGTTTCTCTCCCCCTCGTCACTCTCTCCTAACAAACTAATCAGGTTAGCAATAAGACTTGCATATTGTAAACTACGACTTACATTTAAAACAACAACAAAATCTTAAAATTTGTTTTTGTTTTGAATGTAAGTGTGCGATAAGTCGAACGTTGTCGACATCGTGGGACAGGCCCTTAAAAACAAAATATCAGTTTAGATGCTGAATTTTTTGTTGCAGCAATTTTTAGTTTTATTCTTTTGAATATTCTTTGCATAACTTTTTTATGTATACTTAATGGGGTTTGTTTGTTAATAATATTTATTGCAGGTTTCTTCATAATTTTGCGATTTCTTAACCGTTTCGATATATTCTTTATAAGTCTCTTATGGCCCCATTCTGTTCTACACATCTTGCGTCTTGTAATTACAAAATGTCGCGTTAGTTAAAGTGAGCGGAGCGAAATTTATTGTTTATTATTAAGCAATCGTAGTCACATAATGTAACGTATCAAAAAAAAGGTAGAGCCTCAACATCATATTTTATGTACTTCTAGCCAATCGATATTTTCAAAACTTTGCATCACTCAATAGCTCCTGCAATAAGGCCATCTCGTGTTAGTCGAAGTGGGCGGAATTACGCCCATTAATATTTAACATCATATTTTATGTATGTACTTATAACCAATAGATTTATTCAAAACTTTGCACCACTCATGGGCTGCTGTATTTACACCATCTCGTTTTAATTAAAACAGGCGGAGTCACGCCCATTTAAATTGAATAATACTCGTACATTAAATTAAATACATCTACCCAACTGATTCCTGCTAAATTTTGCACTTGCACTTGGCATAAGTAAAAAGTGGACAATATGTCGCCTTGAAGAAATCATCAGTGTTACCAGACTTTAAAAATAGGTGCTAAAATTTTTAAATAAAAATTTATTTCAAAAAAAATTTTAACGACAAAGTGAACGACATTTTCTGTTCTAAAAACAAGGCAACATTTTATGCGTTTCAAAAAAAATTTAAAAAAAGTTTTATGTTCCTTACAAAGTGAAAATTTATTAAGAGAACTTAATATAAAACAAAGAAAAATAACTAAATGGTGTTTTCTTTTCATGGAAAAAATATTGCATTTATTGCACTTTTCAACAAAAATTCGCAATAAGTCGAAAATTAAAGTATTAATGTTGAATTTTCGACTTTAAAGTGTTCTGACATCTTAAGTAGAATTTCATGGCAAATATTTTCGCAGAATATTTCAAATACATACATGTCTGTTTTAAAGGTAATTTATGCTTGTTTTTCAAAAAAAAAATTGCAAAAATGACCCATTTTCAGAAAAGTTCGAGGGTTAATGTATACCAACAAAATATTGCTTGTTATGTACGGAATAAATATTCTGAAGACAGTATACACCAAAAACCTAAGTATCCCACGACTTTCTAAATTGTTTTTGCTAGACAAGAGTGCAAGGGTACCGTAAAATGAGTTTCAGATGTAAACTTTTAAAAGGCCGGTACACGTATATCTTTAGTCTCCTCTACTCTCTCAGTTGGCAGAACATTGTTATTTTTAGTTAATTTTATTATTGTTTTCCGAACTTCATTTGTTTCTATTTATATTTATGATTTGATCAGACTAAAGTTCGTATCGCTTTGTAAGCCAAATTACATATGATAATTATTAATGAACAAATAACACCAAAGTTAGTTGTAAATATTCTGACAAACACATAGTTGAACGGAACAACTAGCTGTTTTCGAAGGCCACTAAACCTTCATCATCAGCGTTCTTTTGTGTTTGGTCCACTGTGTGTGGTGTCAGTTGATGTAGATTTCTGCTTTATATACTCAGCCATTCTTGCAAATGGAATATGTGAATTGTTTTGATTCATCGTATTACAATTTGCTGAAAGCTGTTTTGTAATGAAAGCTCATTTTTACCATCTCTAAATTTACAACAGTCTTGCCATTGTCGTTTGTTCTTTACTAACTATGCACATGTTACTTAATTTGCTTATTTTTGGTTCTACTTAAGACAAACTTTTTGGTTTGATACTTAAGTATATTTTTATTTAGTTTTTTGCCACAGTCCCTTGGCTATTAATTTTAATTATTTTTGTTTTTTTTTTCTTTGCATGTTGGACAAGTCTGTTGTGGAAGTCTTCCTTCAACGTGGGAAGGTTTAAGTCGAATCTCCACAGACACTACTCCCTCTATCCTCCTCTCCATAACCTATTTTCCTAGTTCTAGCACAATGCATTGCATGAGTACGGCTTACCCTGAGTGCTGGTCCTACTAAAAAAAATTGTTTTTAATGCCATTGCTTTAATGTTGTGGTTGATATTGCTTCCTCTTCATACTTTCTACTAGCACTTCGAGTTTCTCATTCAGATTTTCTCCGTATGCTTCCACTGTTATCTGGGCTACTCCACAAGCCTTGTTCAGTTCTTTTTAACATCTTGCAAGATTCTCTGTATTTATCAGATGGACTAACGATGTGAATTTTAGTCGCTTATCTTGCTTTGCTCTTACTGCTGTCTATTTTAGTTTATATCGCATGTTATTCCTACCTCCGTTGTATTGGCATAGCAATTCCTATTCCGGTTACTATATTGCTGATACCCGAACTTTGGACTTTTTTTTATAAAAATTTCAAATTACACATTTCAAAACTTTGCAATCATGACTTATTTGAACCCTGTTTCAAGACCCCTTTCGCACACGCAAAACCTTGCAAAGTAGACTTTACCTGTGCGAATCTAATCATTTCTATTGCATCAAAATTTTTCAGTTGCCTGTACCTTTTTGCGAACCGAAAATCATTATTGTTTCGTTTGCGATAACGATAAAGTTATTCTGTAATTTTTTTACGATAGTGTACACCTGTGACATCAGTGCATACAAAATGACAAAATAAGCAAAAAGCACAAAGAAAAATTAAAGGAAAACTAAATGAATTTGAGCTTGTTATTTTACTTTTTGTTCTTCAACCGACAGCGAATACCGTTAAGATATGTTACTGAATAGCAAAGTCTCGTTAGATTTTTCCTTATATTTATTATAGCGATGCGATTATCGTAATAAAAGTTACTGGTCCCTTTGAACTACAAAACCAATTACACATCTGCATGCCATAGAGCAAAAATTAAAAAATTTATTATTATTAGCATCACAAAATTAATTAAATAACAAATGTTTAATTATTTAATTGAAACATTTCCTTGATCGTTTCACCAAAAATATTATTTAGGTGTAAATTTGTTTCATCAACACTAATTTTTTATACATTTTTGTTTTTCATATTAGTATTGGCCAGTTTAAATTGGTTTCTACTCGTTTGCCACTAAAATAACTGACAACCAACCAACAACAAGGTTTGTTTTTAATTTTGCTTTAATAAAAATATAAAAAAAATGTAAGAGCATTAAGAGAAAAACGTGCTTGTATTTTATTTGCTACATGGTCAGTAAAGTGAAAAGTTATTACAAATTGACAACAATTTTTTTGTTAGACAAATAACAATTTGCAGAATTCAAGTGTTGAATTAAATGTTCATTTATAAGGATGATGCTTTTCTGACAAAAGCGATCACAATTTGTTTGATCTTTGGACTGATTTTTTTTATTTTTTTTTTTATTTTTTTGTAAAAAAAAGCATTATTAATTTAAACGTTTTACATGCTAATTGAAATAAAAATAAAAAATGAAACTTCAACACAAACTGGAGAGCTATAATCGGCAGTGGCGAAATTTTATCAGGCCTTTACTATGAGTTGCTTTCGATTTTCGATCTTCACTGTTAAATTTGTATTATGAGTTGGCAACACCTTTGCAATTCGTTGAGCAATAAGGGCCGAGTCACAGACAGTTAAGTTGAAATATCTCTGGTTTTCAAGAATACCAACCTCATTTCTAGTTTATGCTGTCAAAGTGTTATATTTTTTTTTAAAAAAGGACTAAGACATTTTTGGAAAATATGGACGTGTTTACGCTGCAGCCACACGTTCAATAAATCGCTTTCAATTTCATCACACATAGTGTGTGTCAAAATTCCTTGAAATTGATACTTGTGACACAAATTGATAGTCAATTTCATTTTTTAAAGTCCACCGACGAAGATACAACTCAAATTTGTAGCTTCAATCAAGGTGTGCTGTGACTAGCTGTTGTAATTGAAAATTAAATTGCCATATAAATGGATAGGTGAATTTGAAAGCAATCTAGTTTTCAATTTAAAAAGTTTGAGTGTGCTAGTAAAAAACGTGTTAGTGTATTTCAAATTGAATGGAATTAAAAGGCAAAAATTTAACGTGTAACCCCCAAGTTACATAATTTTTTTTTTAAACAACAACAAAAACTTCTACCTTTTTTTCAAATAAGCTTCAAAAATAACTTTTTTTTTTGCTGTACTGAAAAAAATCGATTTTTGGACATGTGCTGGTGTGTATTCTTATTTTTTAAAAACAATCTGAGTATTTTCTAAATCTATTGACGGAATTATTAATTTTTGTATGACTAATTTAAATTTCATTGCAATGTTGTTCCTTAAGGGTGCCCCTGTGACTGAGTGGTAGCGATCCTATCCTCTCAGTCCAGAGGCAGTGGGTTCAATTCCCGCCATATACCGTGGGTTTTATCTGCAGACAAGCTAATCGCTTCGCGGGTTGTGTTTGTTAAAAAAAAAACATTTGTATCGTGTTGAAAAAAAGAGGATTAAGTTATTAATTAATTTATTAAAAATTACTTTAAATTTTTTATTGGGATATTATTTAAAAAAAAAATTTTTTCTTAATTTCTTTTTGTGATGATTAAAGGCCAATTTCACGAATTCTATTTAAATATCAATTCATATTTAAGTGGCTTTTCGTTGAAAAAATATTTATTTATTTATTTATTAATATCGATATTGTAGATAAATACAATAACAATATAAGAGGGGGTAGAAGCATTAGCTACTAAGGCCATCGGCTAATTCATTGAAAAAATAAATAAATAAAAATATATGAAAAGAAACTTCGTTCGCATTCAGAAAGAAACTGAGTAGACTTTAAACTTTAATTTATACCAACCTTATCAACAGAAAAAATACCAACAGCACAAATTTTTCCCGTTTTACCCTGTTCCGCGAACTTTCTTAATTTTTTCTTTCATATTCTTCTTCTCCAGATAATAAAAAACTAAAGAAGAGAGGAATGGCGGGTATTGGTCCAGCCATTCATGCGTGATGCCGTGCCAAAAAAAATTTTATTAATTTTTAGATATATAGATATATACAAGGTGGGCCAAAAGAAGTCATCCGTTGTTTGTAGTTTGGATCTCATTTTTTTCTAAATGAAAAACTTCGATTCTGTTTTTTGATTATGTTTATTTGAACCTTTAGAATTTTATTGGTCAAGTCGAGAAGATGATATCGGCCAAATGGACACCGTCACAATTGATTGCTCGTTTTATGGCATTTTTCATCACATCGGGCGACATATTCTCGCACTCGTGTCAAATGTTGTCCATGAGGGCTTCCAGGGTCTCGAGCTTGTTCGAGTAAACACGGGACTTCAAAAAACCCCACAAAAAAGTCTGGAACGTTTAAATCGGGCGATCTTGCGGGCCAGTGTAAATCGCCAAAACGAGAGATGCGGCGATCCGGTAACGCCACGACACGATTATTCCGCGTTCTTTGCGAGTGTATCGCTCCATGGCTTGTTCACTTGTATTCTACATCTGTCTAGTTCACAAATGTCAAAAGAGATTTGACATTGGCCGCCATTTGCAAAAATAAGAGCATCTTCCAATAGGGTGATTTCTTTTGGCCCACCTTGTATATCAAGCCAATACACATTTTTTGGACCTCGTTTTTTTTTTACGAAAATTTATTATTTACGATCGCAAATGATCGATTTGATAAAAAAAAATTAAGTTCAAAAATTATATCGCTAAAGCTATTTTGGCGGTTGTGCACATTTAACTTGCAATTGCACAGTGGGATTTAGTTGTCAAACGCCCTATTTATCCATCACTAAATTTCAAAAATCGAATGATGCAGTTTTGTGGAGAAATGTTTAAACATGACATGTGCATCTTGGCATTTTCGAAAATTGTATTTTATTTTGGAAAAATTAACGTCAAGTCCAAGCAAGAAATTACTTACGTTTTTACGTTTAATTTTCTTGACAAAAAATAACATTTGATTATAATATACTTGAAAAATTTAGCTTTTGTTATGAGATCAAAAGCCATTGAAAGGATATGCCGAAATATATAAAACTCTAAAAATTTAGATATTTTTTGATTTTCAATGGAAAAGTATTAAGTATCCTTTAACTTCCCCTAAGCTATCCTTTCGATAAAATCAAAGTGGGAAGTTTTTTTTACCGATTTAAGAAAATAACAATTCCCGGAATAAGAAGAGAACTATAAAATTTTTGCAAAAAATATATTGCATACTTTTAGGCCAGGTATTGATTGAATAGTGAATATAACAATAAATTAATAGCAATTGGGGCAATAAAATAAAAGTTAGGAACATGATAAAATTATTACAGGACCTGCACAAGTACAACAAAATTACAACACCAAAAAACACAGAAACAGATGTTTTGCGTTTAAAAATAACAATTACAGGGTAATTAAAGTGCAATTGCAGACGCGGCATTCATGCATGTTGTGTGTTTAATTTACGGCCTGTCCCACGATGTCACCAGAAATCGTTCGATCTACAACTTGTATTGCAAACAACAATAACATTAGACAATTTGTTGTTGTTTTCAATATAAACATTCGATCGAACGATTTCTGGTGACATCGTGGGACAGGCCGTTAATTGTGTATGAAAATAATTATATGCTTCGGTAGGTCCGTGGGCAGTGTTCTAGCCTATCATGCGGAGATTGTTGGATCGACTCCTTATTCAAAAGATTAATTTTTTTTATTTATATACTTATAGAAAACACAAGACTTTAATGCATCGAGAATGTGCAGAAAGAAGCTCATATCACGACATCACGAACAAAAATCATGGGATACCGAAGCAGGTTGGTTTGTAAGTGAGAGAGTTCAACTCTTGCATATACCGAGTAAAGTATCGCGTGGCATTTTTCGTCGTTCACTGGTTTCATAAGACTATTTGATAACCAGCTTAAGACATGAGCCATCCAAACAGGATTCGGAATGTGACGATTGAACGTCAGTTGGTTATTAGTTTGCGGCACAGTATATCCAAGATACATTATGACTGCAGCAAACCAATAACCAACCGACGAAATGAAGAATAAATAAAGTTTTGGTAGAAGTTTCATGGGTGGTGGGCGTGGCCGATTTTGATGAAACTCGGCGCGCGTCTTGTTTTCATTCTAAAAAGTGTATGTATCAAATTTTAAGACTTTCACTTGGACAGGAAAAATTTTATGCGAAACAATCGATTTCGATTGCATGGGCGGGGGGCATAACTGATTTTGATGAAACTCGGCATGCAGCTTGTTTTATTATAAAAAGTGTCCGTAACAAATTTGAAGACTTATGCTTGAGTAAGAAAAAAAATCGATTTGGACGGTGGGCGGTAGGAGTGGTTGATTTTAATAAAATACAATGTTTTTCGTAATTTAATCAATATAAGGCTCAGTGCCAACTTTCAATGAGCCAGAACCACTCCTTATAGTTTTTGCACAAAAATATATGAATCCATACCACTGTGCGCTGGTCTGGATGATGCCCAATTTAAAGCCAAAATTAATAAATTGTCTAACAATAAAAATATTTGAAGCCTTTTATATCAGCTGTTGTCATAACTTGGCTGATAACGACTCATATTAACGTTTAGCAATTATAAAACATTTTATTTGTTTTATCTTATTATGCCTGCAACTGCTTAGTAGGGTTCTTGAATAAACGAAATACTTCCAGCCACAAGCAATCTTCTTCAAAGCAACCAACCAACCAATTCATTTCATATACAAACATAACTTACTATGAGAATTTATGGCTTTTAATTTTTTATTTTTTATATCTCTGTTTGTGTCAGCCAGATTGTCTGAATATTTCTGGTTTATCAGAGTATTTTTGTTTGTTTTATTTCTCTTAACTGAACTTTTAGCATGAGTTACATTTGTGCAATATTGAGAGTTAGTTTTCCCTCTGTGTTTATTAAAATTAAAGAAATAAGAAGAAAAAAGAACTTACACTTAAAAACAATATACAACTTCAAAAAAAAAAAAAAAAAAAAAAAACTATGTATCTATCCGTGGTTCTAACTGGATAAAACCGATAAACAAACAGGGCCAATACGCTTTTTATTGAAAAAAAAAATATATTTTTTTTATATGTATGAATTTTTTTTCTTGACGCTGCTTGCGTGTTCATACACGTCTGCTTCATAGGAAGATCTTCTATGTGCTCGCAGATACAAGTAATTTGTTATTTATGATTAAATATTTTGCTTTTTTCTTGCTGTATGTACGAGTATGTGTGTTTTTTTTTATTATTTTCATTACCCTCAAACAAAAATTTCTTTAAACAATTCTTAATGGATTTAATTGTACCAATTCAATTCGAAAAAATTTAAAAAATGAAAAATATAACAAAGTGTTTTCGATTTGTTCCCATTAGTTTTTATTCAGGGTGCACTGAGAACGATGTATTTTCATTTAGAGCAGCAAATCGGTTCGTGCTAGTTCTTTCGGGACATGACTTGAAAAAAGGTGAATTTCGGGATTTACTTTTAAAAATTTGTTTTTAACCAAAGTTAAAAAAAAATGCGGATAAACTTGTGTACGAGTGCATGTACATAAATAAATAATCATCGCAAGGTTATTTTGTGTGTATGAAAATGTGCTGCAGAAATGCTGGAAAAATTTTACTCCACAAAATATTTAATAAAAAAAAATTTCCTTAGTGTCAAAAATAAAAGCAATTAATGGAAAATAGTTGCTTTGAGAAAAATCTGAAGCTGCTAAAACAAAAACTATATTAATTAATTTGAAAAAAATCTTATTTGAAAAATAACCTTTCAAAGATATAATTTCGGCTCAAAATAGATTTTAAATAAATTCTATACAAAAACTTTTGTAAATAAAAAAAAAATTATTTTAATATTTAATTTTTATCCAACGAGAGATTCAAAATGAATTAAAAAATTGTTACGTGTTTTATTATGTTTTCGAAAATCGGAGTGAAATCAATAACCAGGGCTCGAATTTTGGCGAAAAGTCACCTTTTTTTGCAGTGGTTTTTAAGATTGCTGTGCATACAGAAATGCACTTTAAACGATTTTCTTTTCAAAAATTAAATGTTTTTATTCGTGTTTTTTATTTTTTTTTTGCTTATTTTAGTTTTAGGGCATTTTTTTTATTATTTTAAGTAATGTTTTCGCCATCTTTCTATTGGAGAATGCAAAAAAAATATTTGCAAACAATTTTATAAAAGGTCACAGCCTGCCTACATAAAAGGCAACTTTCAATAGTATAGTATATACAGTAGAACCTCGTTAATGCGGACAAATATCGTTTCAGCCTTTTTCCGGATTACTGAATCGTTCGAACCACAGCTTAAGAACTCAATACATAGTTATAATGATTTTTTATTGCCAAAAAATTCAGTTAAACAACGAAAAGAAAAATAAATACTCTTAAGCATTCATTTTCATTTAAAAACTTATACCAAAAGTGATTAAAAATATTCATTGTGTGAAACTTTTGTTTGAATGCACATATCTTTATGCAATTAATCTGCACTATTTTTAAATTCTTTTAAAAATAAAATTTCCTTTGCTGTGGCTTTTGTTTGTTCGGCCCATAAAATAATTCTTGCAAAAAGTTCACTTGCTTCTCAGATTGCTCGCAAGAACTATCAAGGACTTCAATATTTTGGTTTGCAGTTACCGATTTAACTATATCTTAGCGTATTCATTTTGGCCGCGTGCCTAAGTATCGAAAGGGTTAAGAGTATATAACGTTGAATAAATATTATTTTCTTGCTTTTATATCATATATTGAGGATTTTGAGATACCATATTGTTCAGCAACATGTCTGATCGATTTTCCACTATCAATGGTTTGCTCGTTCTTTTATTCTTGCTCATACACAAATATATATTACATAATAAGAAGAAAAAAAAAACACGGTTGCCCGGACTACAGATGGAAAATTTCTAAACTATCCGACTAGCGACTGACCGGATTATACTATAGAGGTTGTACTGTACTATTGAGGAGCTCCAAACGAAAACGTTGTCCCTAAAAAAGAATATATCGCTGATCAAAAATTTTAAAAATACACGAAGTTCCGCTTTTGGTGAAATGTGTAAAAATACTTAAAAAAAACTTTAATAATTTGGTGGAAATAAATCAGGGTTTCGAGACATTGTACAGAGATTTCTAGAGTTAATTTTGACGCTTCAAGCCACAATTGGAAATTTTAACTAAAGATGTTTTATAATTTTACGAATGTGGAAAGACACTTTTCAATCTACAAACAAAACTTAACAGATAATCGTAGATCTATTTGCTTTGAAAGTATGAATACATTCAGGAAAGTGAGATTTTTACTCGCTCGGGCACTACATATCGTTGGTTTCAAGTAGAAAGGCTGTAACTCAAATAATTGTGACATTACTTAATAAAAACTGTAATATTCACAATGTAAATGTTTTTGTAAAACTGCTTGTAAAAGCGTTATTTTGTACACTATCGCAATAAATTTTTGTGACGATGTGTATTTGTGTGAAATGTAGTGGCATCACTGAAAAACTTACGGTCTGTCCCACGACGTCGACAAGAAAGTTTCTTTCGCTTACTGATATTGAAAACAAAAACAAAATAAGAGAATTTGTTTTTATTTTCAATGTAAGCAAGCGAAAGAAACTATCTTGTCGACATCATGGGCCAGGCCGTTAATTTCATAAAAAAATACAGTTAGAGACTTTCTACTTGTAACCATCGATATGTAATACTACCCAATAAACATTTTTTCGGTAATTGGTGATTTTTTTTAGTTTTTTTGGCTTTTTTTATGGTTTTTGGCGAATTATTTTAGTTTTAGCGATTTTTTTTAGTTTTGCGAATTATTTTAGTTTAAGTGATTTTTTTAGTTTTAGTGATTTTTTAGTTTTGACGATTTTTTGTTTTTGTGATTTTTTAGTTTCTGGCGATTTTTTCGGTTTTCAGCGATTTATTTTAATTTTGGCGTTTTTTTTTTGTCTGGGCGATTTTATGCTTTTTGTGATTTTTTTCGGCTTTCGGCGACTCTCGCTTTTTGGCGATTTTTTTAATTTTAGAATTTTTTAATTTTAATGTTTTTCAAAATTTCAAGAATTTGTCTCTTAAGTCTTGCAAGATACAGCAAGTTGTCAAAATTACATGGTAAAAATTACATTAACTGATGGAATACCCTTTAATTTAGATTTTTTTGAATTTCAATGTTCATTGGTGTAGTCTGCATTAAAATATCTTAGTTTTGCAAATTTCAAGTGACGAAGAGAACACCCTTTAATTTTTAACTGTCAGACATATGTTCATATCGTTACCTTAATATAGAAAGGCTCTAACTCATTATTTTTTTGAAACCGAGATTTTTGATTTTTCAATACATTAGATGTTCTTCTATCGAAAATACAAAATACTCGATTTCCTTTCTATATTAAGGTAACGATATGTATATTTGTTATTGTGACCATTTAGTTCCTCGAATGTATTTCAAAATAAATTTTATTATTTTTAAAATTTTACTACATACCGGCATATCAGATAAAATATGTGAACGATACTGACGTACATTCATATTTCAGCAAAGGGCTGGCATTAGTTACCAGTTAATGGTTTAGTATTAATAAGTTATTTGATCAAGAAACAGTTAAGAGAAGTTTATGTTTAACAGAGCAAAAAAATTATTTATGTTTTAACATTAATATTTTATATTTTATTTACTTTTTGTTATCTCTCGCTTGTTCTATTTATTAAAAATTATTTCAAGACTATGCAGTTTAATCGATATCAGAACAAAATATGTTAATTTTTAGTTTTTGAGTGCGAACTTGTTTTAACTTGAAGTTAATCATGATTATTATTTTTATTATTGTTATTGCTTTTATATTAGTTTTTTGCTCTTTGTTTAGCAACAAAATAAATGAAAGTATTATATTAAAAAAAAAAATTTATCTAAACAAAAAGTAAAAAAATTAATCGGATATATCTTGTTACGCTAAAGTGCTTTGAGTCTATATTTTTTTTTAATTAAAGCATTAAGCAATAAGTAGAACAAAAGTAAAAAAAATTATTAAATTTGCATATGTTACAAAACTGTCTATTCTTCAATGAAAAATGGTACACCTTGCAGCACATGTTTGGAACTTCCAGCTAAGATTAACCCCCAAATTGATAGAAAATATATAAATACGTATGTACATTTTCTATCACTCCACCTTTTAGAGTAAAAAAAATCTTTTATCTTTTAACAATAATGCTACAGAAGCTCGCTTTTCACCAGAGTCTACGCGATTGCGCGTAAAGGGGATTATTACTCGTCGTCTATGAATATAAATTAAGCCAGAGGACAAGTTAAGGCATTCAATATTAAATAAAATTTCAGCATAGTTCTCAATACAATTAGTACATAGTTTATATCGATGGCTGTATAATATCGTAACTTTTCCCTTTAAAATAGTTTTCAGTTTCTGATAACTGCATTACAAATGGCGACTCACAAGTACCGGCAACAAATTATGTATTCCGATATCGAATGATATTTTAAAATATTGCAATAGATTTACAATAAAGAAAAATATAGGAGTTGGTTCAGCTACAGATTTTGGTAAAAATCGGTGAATAAATCAAATCGATTTGACGAAGAATTTTTAATTCATCGTCGTCGTCAACAAATCTCCCGGTGAAAAATACTTGTGGCAACACTCTATTTTTGCAAAAGCAATGAATAATTGTTAGAACAAGTGTAAAGGCTCAGTTAGCCGACTGTAATGTAATGTAACTGCAACAAAAGGAAACAGCTGATTGATATTGTTATGTGAAAAGTAATGGAAATGGTTAAGGCTCAGTTAGCCGACTGTAATGTAATGTAACTGTAATGTAGGAAACAGCTGATCGATATTTTTATATGAAAAGTAGGTTACGTTACATTACATCTCTATAACCATTTCCATTACTTTTCACATAACAATATCGATCAGCTGTTTTCTACTGTTGCAGTTACATTACATAACAGTTACATTGCATTACAGTCGGCTAACTGAGCCTTAAGAATTATTTTCATTACATACTTCTCACAACTACAATGTAGCAATGGTAAAATAAGAAATAAAAATAAAACATATTGATTATTGAGTTCTTGCTTCAACTTTGATATTCGTTGAACTTCTCAATTGTTTAAATGAAAGTTTATCATAATATCTCCTCTAGTTGTTCTAAGAAATGTTTGGCTAAACGTTCCCTGATGATCTGCATTAGCACCAGTGAAATGCGCATAGGATCCAATTAACCCCTCAATAATCAATATCAGTGTAGTTTTTATAACAAAAATATTTTAGTGAATAAGTAAAATAATAATTTGGGATTATTAGTGCTAAACTTTTTTGTTCTTATATTATGAAATGTTTACACCCACACACACACATACACATACACACATACATCCATACAGACATAATTGCCCAAATGATCAGAATCGACTTCCAGGACCCCAAAAATCTTCGAAATATGATGAAAGCTCGATTTCCAAAAATTGGGGTAAAATCGCTAACTTTCTATAGCGGGAACTTAAAAGTCTTGAATTTTATTCGATATCGAATGCCACGATTTGGTCGCAAGTTGTTTTGTCGTTTTCGAGCAACCAAGAATATCTGGATTAAACCTTTCAAGGTCTAAGTAGCGCTGACCTTAAGCTACCAATATATGACATTTAATAATGTAAATATTCAGAAAATATGCATTGAGAATTTGCGTTTAGATCGGTACAGTAGCTCAATAAGGTTTTTGGACATGATATGCGCAATAAATTCACATGTTAACGCTGATAAGAGATACAAGTTTGTCATATATCGCTCCATGTGCACTGACACTATCAATTGCGGTGCAGGCAGTTATGCGTCCGAACATAATGCAGGTGAAAACATTTCTGGCCTTTACACATGCCACCAAATACTTACAAAGAAACGTTCCAAAAATTCATCTCTGAAAAACCAGTCAACAAAAAATTACCCTTTATGAGAAAATGCCTGATAAAAAATGTCTGTAGAAAAAGGGTGTTTTTTGATGCCAGAAATAATGGTTTCACTTTAAGTGTTTGTAAATTTATTTGCTTTAGCAAACTTATAAAGAAAGTAAATGATTAATGAAAATAAATTTGAAGCAAATAAAGGCAATAAAGTTACATTGTACAAAAATATGAATATCTGCATACATATGTACATACATACAAACATACATACACATATATTTCTATATACGAGTATGTATAAGCATTACACATTTTCGAAATACGTTTAACCCTTTCACTGCCAAGTTTTTTTAACTGGGACGGTCCTGCTACAAGTAGTTAGCTGAAGTTGTTAGCACGTTGACTACAAAACCGAAGGTCCTGGGTTCGAGCTTGTTTTCCAACATCACTCATTTTTCATTAGTGTCCATTCGTATCAGTTTATTGTAGGAAAGTTCAAGTGATGAAGGCATAGACACAGGTCACTGAACTACTCCTGCTTCAGCGGATACTAATGCTAATGTAACATCAGAGCGCCCTCCTTCGTCGGTATTGTGTAGCAGAGTCGTCCGCTATGTAAAATAACCAATAAAATGGCTTTGAAAAATTTAATACGCTTCATTGACACCAGAGGCGCTGCAACACTGCATTATCAAAAACGTGCAAAAAGCAGAGATTTAAACGAATGAAACTTTCTTTCCTCTCTCCTATCTTCCTTCACCACCTGTGTTCTCTATCACTATCACTTTGATGCTCTACGGGTTGGCTGATGATCTCATATGGCAGTTCGAACCAACTCAGTGAAATGCTAATCAGTTAAAACAAACCTTAAGTGAAATTTATTTGCTGGTGGTTAAGCATGTCAATATGCATTTCATTGGTAATTTACCAAATCGTCAGCAGATTTCAATCAAATCGTCGCGAAGAACTAAAAAACGCCAAGAAACCGCAAAAATCGCCATAATTAAAAACATCGCTAAGACTAAAAATATGTATTGCAAAAAAAATCCCGACAACCCGAAACAAATCGCCAAAACTAAAAAAGCGTTAATTCTAACCAAAAACATTAAACAAAAATCGCCAAACCGAAGAAAATCGTCAAAACAAAAAAAAAAAGCGCCAAAACTAAAAAAATAGCTAAAACTAAAAATATGCATTAAAAAAACAAAACAAAAATCGCCTCAAACCGAAAAAAACCAAAACTAAAAAACGTTAATACTAAAACAAGCGTTTAACTAGAAAAATCGCACAAAACCGAGCAAATCGCCAAAAAAAGAGGATCAAAAGCTAAGAAAATCGCTAAAACTGAAAACATGTTTTTTAAAAATCCAAAAACTAAAAAAAAACATTAATGCCATAACAAGCAAACAAAATCGCCAAAACAAAAAAAGCGCCAAAACTAAAAAATCGTGAAAACTAAAAAAATCGCTAAAACTAGAAACATGTTTTTTAAAAAATCTAAAAAAAAAAATCGCCTCAAATAAAAAAATCACCAAAACTAAAAGAGCGTGAATACTAAAATAATTGTTAATACTAAAAAAAAGCGTCAATACTAAAAAAATCGCATTAACCCAAAAAAAATCGCCAAAACTAAAAAAAAAGCTAATACTAAAAAAAAGTCGCCAAAAACGAAAAAAATCGCCAAACACCGAAAAACTCGCCAAAAAGAAACAAGCGCCGTACGGAACTGAATTTATTTGAAGTTTACTTAAAAAAAAACTATCAATACTCATTGACATTTTCGGCCACACTTAGTAAAACACACACATACATATGTAAGTACTTATCTACACTTTATAGGTGCATATCCATACATACTCGTATGTATGTATGTAAGTATACGTATAAGGGGTATTTAAAGGGTTAAACAATACGTTTTCTTTTAATTGTTGCTACTGGTGTGCGAGTCTACCATACTTTTAAATTTAAAATTATTAAAAATTTAATTGATTTAAACTCTTTCATTGTGCGATCGCTCTAGGGTGAGAACAAAATAATTGATATACAACTTGTAAACAAAAATTGGCACTCATTCTTGTTTGTGGATGCATGCGATTGATTTAAGTTAATAAAGTATTTCTCAAGAAGAAGAAGAAGAAAAAAAGTAAGAACAAAAAAGGAAATTTTTCTTTTAAACCAGATAATACCGACTAAAGTCTGATAAAAGCGATTTTAATACGAGTACATACTACCGTTTCCAAGTGAAATATTTAGATGAGTATTGGTATGTACTTCTGCCACCAGTTGAATGAAACTCTTGCTCACTCAATTCCAATACATGCTTAATTTCAAACAAGAAGATATTAACTTTAAATGAGAATCGACTGTCTGTTAGCTAAG
Source organism: Nowickia ferox (assembly GCA_936439885.1). NCBI lineage: Eukaryota > Metazoa > Arthropoda > Insecta > Diptera > Tachinidae > Nowickia > Nowickia ferox. The sequence goes on along the minus strand of OW387023.1, from coordinate 13,562,966 downwards.
AGAGTAATGCAGAGTTGGATGACGAGGCAGCAATAAAATATGTAACAAATTTTTATTATTATTTAACTGTTTTTTTTTCGCAGAGATCAATAAATTTGAACGCAATTGACAGTTTTACGAATTTACAAAAATATATATTATGCCAAACGTTCACAATTTAACAGCTAACAGTTCATCATTGGACGCTAAATATAATAAAAAGAAACATTAATCATGATTATAGGTTTTGTGCAACGTAAAATATAAGGAAATAGCAATTTTGTAATTTAGTGAATTTCGGTTTGTTTAAGCGTCATTTAATGGACATGTGATGACGTTAGTTTGGCATTAGATGTTTTGGAATCAATCTAATTTTGTATCGTTTTACGTTGATGCAGTTTGAAATTTTTGCGGGTAATTAATATTTTTGTACTATTCAGTAACAGACTTCTCGTACGAGTATGTATACATATTCCGAGCGGAAAATTAAACGAAGTGTGTACTCCGGTAATAATCAATGACAACAGTATGACATCGTTAGTAATGTACGTATTATCTGATATATCATGTGTTACTAATAACTTCGATTACGGAGCATGCAGAGATTCAGTTGAAATTTAAAAGTGAAGCACTTTTTATTTTTTTCTACTTTTTTATAAAATAAAACTAAAAAAACTGACTTACTTTAAGGCTAAATTTATCATCATACTCATGTTTACAACTCGGATCTCGAAGCAGCTTTTGATGTAAAGATATTTTGTACTTACACCCCTTAACAAGTTGGCTTTTTTTGTGTGGAAAAGAAACCCCTTCATTTTTTAAACTATGAAATAAAAACTTTAGTTTCCATTTCTCCCTCTCCAGAGATGTGTTAATAAATTTTTTGTTTTGTTTTTTTTTTTTATTAATTAATTTACTTTCAAATATATTTTTAATTATCTATATCTTCTCAATTGTTATTGAATACCAAAACTCATTTTTCTTATTGTTTTGTATATAATTTATTAATAAATATTTCATTTTGAGGCGAATTTCAGATTATATGTCTGTATAGAACAGGAAACACAACAGGCGGCCATTATTTATCTTAAAAAAAAGTATTATTTTTTTATTAATGGAATGATTGTAGGAAGAACTAAAAAAATGCTTTATTTCACAAAAATCACTTGAACATACAGGTTCATAAATTTTTGCTTTAAAAAATTCTTTAAATTGTGTATTTCTCAAGAATATTTAAGAAAAAAAAAATTATTATTATTAATTTGTAAACTGCGGAAGTGTTTAATTGCAAAAGTAGACAACATTAATTTACTATATAAGATAAAAGTGGCTGGCATATGCATTTTAAATGGTGGACCAAAGTTATAAAAATTTCTTCCTATTGCACAGGTATGTATGAATATTATTTTATTCTGATATATCCCATTTGGTTAAGTATATTGGAATTTTTGTTTTATATATAACACAAAATATATTCAGCAAAAATTTATGAATTGCTGTTATAAAAATAAAGCATTGAGTAAAACCAAACTACCACCACCGGTATTCATAAATGTTTGTGAAAGTTAAAGAATTTTTTAAAGAGGGTTTCTCCTACAAAATTTCTACGTTCAAACGTCATTAACTTTAACAATCGTTTATGAATACTGTGAATACTGGTGGTAAGCACGTTCACTACAGCAGGCTACTGACTACAACCTGTCAAATATACGAAAACTATAATTTTTACTACAACAAGGCTACACGACCACACAACCACGGTTGTAGCTGCCGGCAAATCAGACTAATTTATACTTTTGAGTGCGACCATAAGCAAATAAAGGGCTACCAATATAATAGGAAAGAAATGCTAGCTTAAAATTATTTCATATTATTTAATAGAAAGAACATCTCAAACTTGATTTTAAAAGAGAAATAAATTGATTCGTTTTGAAATTTTTATGTGATAATACCTTACAGTTATCGATTGAACACAACATTTTAAAAGTATTGAAATCAGCTGCTGATACAACGAATAATATTAAAAAAATGTAACAACAAATTTTTTATACAAATTTCTATTCATATATTTATTTTATTTTATTTTTTTTAATAAAAATTTCTATCAGTATTGTAATTTTTAACAACACTAGCCATTAAGTAAAGTACTGCAGGTCTACTCTGCAATACGAAACGAAAGAAAACACTTTCGAATTTGTATCCTAATGATATCGAAGTTCGAAAGCCTTTTCTTTCATTTCGAACTACAGAGTAGACCCTTGTGTTTAAGTAGACCCGGTTTATACTTAAACTTAATACGGATCTCAATTCTTTATTAGAATTGAAAGTATGATTTAATATAACAAGGATAAAAGTTTCGATGCGGTTCAAAAGTATTTATAATTAGGTTACTTATGAACGCGATATGAGAAAATACGGATTCAAAGCATGTACTCGTACGTACAAACGGGGTAATACAAAAATACTTTTAAATAATTATATTTCTTTTAATGTGAAATATTTGAAAGTGGCTCCACTGAAATCTGCATAAATACTTCAATATCACGTGCTTATGATGTCGCTACCACTTTCAATATAATAAAGAAGCTGGCTACTGGGCGACAATTGCAGCTTACGGCATTTTTTGATGACGTGCAGTCGTGTAGCATGCTGTAGTCAATGTGTTTAATGCATTAAAAAGCTATGGCTTTTTCGATAAAATCTTTCGATATAAATTGTATCGTTATTAACTAAACATATTTTCTATATTTTTAAATATAACCAAAACGATTATGGATGGCAACCGAACTTAAGTTGCCCAATTTAGCCTTTATATTTCTTATATTTTGAGGCTTTTACATTATTTTTAATTGCCAATATGTCATAATCAGATTTTCGATTATTTAAGAAGAGATTTGGCCATTCATAACACTACATAATTTGAAATTTAGCTGCTGATCTAGGATCTAGCTAACCCGTCAATAATCAATTTCAATGTATTTTTAAGGCACAAATAGTATTTTACTGAACAAGTTAAATATTAATTTTGGTGAAAAGAGCGATAAAATATTGAAAATTAAAAAATTTCCAAAAGAGCACAAATTTTGCTGCTCCGCAACAGTGCAAATTTGAACGTATACATCTTTTAAAATTTTATTTAAAAAAAATACTAAAAATTACTAAAATTCCAAGAGTATAAATTCGCAATTTTCCTTCTCCGTAACGGTGCAACTTTTGACAAAAATATCTTTTTTGATTTTTAAAATTTTCAGAAAATTTACAATTTATAAAATCAAAAATAAGATTTAATTAAAAAAAATACAAAATAAGCACACGCACACAAAATCACCAACTCTGCCATCTCTGTGCCTTTTGCACTCTCTTAACCAAATGCAAACAATTAAACTTAATGTTAACAATCTTAACATGTCCTGTAAACCTTAACAGCTGTAAAGCAAATTTGCCGGCAACACAAAACCACACAAATGCATCAACTTACAACTTAACACCAACTCAACGTTGATTAAAAAAGTTTATGCTGCCTCACCACACACACACATGCACTCATCCCCACGCCAAATCAACCAAATTCTTAATAAATTTACAATTATTTAATTGTTTTAATTAACAAGAGATTACTAGTCAATTCTCTATATTGAGAATTCTTCAATTGATTACCACGTTTTCATATTTTTATTAATTATACTTTTGTTATTACTTTGTTATTCATCGGGTTGTGTTATTGGTCATGCTCAAAAAATAATAATAATAATAAATAACACAACAGCGTTACCGTTGGGCGAATAAAGTGGTATTTTGCTACTTTTTGGGTGTTTTGCCACTTTTTTTAAAATCACCTTTTGTGTCATTTTGTATTGTTTTTTGCTAGTTTGGCCACCTATTCTTCTATTTTTTATAATAAATGTACGGAAATTAAAAAAATTAAATCGAATTATATAGTTCGACATTTAGCCGTTAATGTATTAATTTATTGGTTTTAAGCATCTGATGAAAAAATTTGATTTCTATTGCTGATGCTGTTGTTTTCCCTTATAAAGGGTGTCTTAAGCTTCAAAGAATTTTCAGTCCCCAAGCAAGCATTCAATTGTCAATGACAATATTTTAATTGAAATTTAGTTGCTGTTGGGTAAGCATGTCTATATAATGTCTATATAATAATGATTTTTTTTTAATTTTTCTTGATTTTGATTTTTATTGTTTGTGTTTTTGTCTTTGCAACAATTTATTTGGAAAATAACTCAAAATCAGATTTTGTAAAATATTTCGTTTCTAAACGTTTCTATGAAAAATAACAAAAATTCGTTTAGAAAAAAATTTTTTCATACAAATTTCAAACAGAAAAAGTCGTTTGTATTTACAAAATTTACCCTTTAATAAATATATTTTTTATTTTTATTGTTTGTGAAGTTGTCTGTCCTCTTTTTTTTCTAAAAATTTTGTTTTGTGTAGCTTTTTAAGGCGATCTACGAAAAAGTACAGCCCTGGTGTGATGAATTGTTATTGTCTTTTGAAAATTTTCATAAACTCCATCACACCAGCATTGTATTTTTTCGTAGATCGCACGACTTTGTATGATAGTGTATCACGGTCTTTATCAATAATAATCCACCTTTTGTGATACTTTTTGAAATTTCCCAACGGTAACACTGTACAGCAACATTAATAAGAGAACTAACTAATCCTACTAACACAACTACACATTACTGCCAGCCAGAGAGTGTGAGTAACGTAAATAATACGATTTCAAAAAGCCTGTTTGAGGGAAACACATGAATGAATTCCAATAAAAGAGTAGAAGAAATTTGTTAAATAAAAATTCGATAAAAGCCAGTAACATTAATAATTTGTAGTTAATTGTTAACGTGTATTACAAACGTTCGTTCGTTTCGCATTCCAACTTAAATAATGTAATGCCAACCAATTGTAATAGATACCAACGGAAACGGAAATAACAAATAAATACGATATTGTTTGGCATAATAAATACATATAGAAAAAGATAAAAAAATAAAAACAATAAAATATCCTCTGAAATTTAGTTTAGATTGCTAAAAAAAATAAAGATATTAAAAAAAAGTTATTAAAGCGAATAAACATGACGGAAAGGTTTCAAGTTTCTAAATTAAATGAGAATAATACAAATTTTAGCACCATAAATGAAAATGTGGTTGCAAATGGCCACGAGCCAAACACTAACGCTGACACATGTCGTCAACACACTGAAAGTCAACAAAACAATCAACAGGCGCCGCGCAAATCCTCAAGGCTATCCTTTAAAGGCTTTGGCAATTTTCTTCGGACCAAGCATTTAGATGCAAACGATCGTAAATTCAGTTTGGCGCAGTTGACACAGTAAGTGGGAAATGAGTTTTTGTTTAATAAAAACTAATTTATAGTGATGATATTGGTAATACAGCAAAAGCGGTTCGTTAATAAAACTTTAAACTCAACCACAAAGTGTAAAATTTTTAGGGATTTTTGAATTTCAAGAATTATTAAGATTTTCTGAGAATCAAATCATACCAAAATATTTATTCTTATTTCTTTGTAATCCTTCCGCATTTACAATTTCAACCTAAAAACCACATGATTCTTTTTTTTTTTTTTTTGAAATTATTCATGATTATATTTAGCTGACTTGTGTCTATATGAAAATATTCAAGTGCTTTTTTGTTTCTTTTAATTTAAGAAATTATTGAATTGGATGTGTGTTCTTTACAAGCAAAAAATTAAATTCCTTTTATCTTGCATTCAAATGAGAAAAAAATCAGCTAGATATAAAATATAATTAACTTTACGTTGAATCAAATATTATTTAATTGCAAACTTCTGCTTTTTTCGTGTTTAAATACACGTTTTAATTTAATATATACACATACATGTATCGTATACTTATATACATATATGTAAATTTTTATTTTGTTGCTTAGATGCAATAGAAATAAAAATTATATAAACGAAAACCGAAAATATTGACAATATAACACAATCTAAATCTAAATATTAAAAAAAAATTATATCAGTAGAAGAAAAACAAATTAATTTTGGAAGCGCCTGCCCTTGCAGCTCTCAAAATGTTTTAGATAATTTTTTCAACTGCGTTAAAAAAAAATCAAAATATTGCCAATGCAATTATTAAAGGCCTTTTTCATAAAAAATATTTTTGCGTACAAATTTGTTTTACAAAAATGGGCCTATAAGAGTGTTTTTTTATAAAAAAAAAATTTTGTGCCTAAAATTTGTTAACGCAGTAATATTTCCAATTTATTATTTTACTTATTCAGTAAAATATTTTTTATTAAAAATACATTGAAACTGATTATTGAGGGGTTTAGCTGGATCCTATGCGCATTTCACTGTTGCTGTTTCATACATTACAGTTACATTGCGTTACAGACGGCTAACCGAGCCTTTATAGAGATGTAATGTAACGTAACTTACTTTTCAATCAATTTTTTTCAGCTCGAATTGCAGTTGTAAAAAGTATGTAAAGAAAATAAATGTTAAGAACAACAACAGCTATTCAAGAATAGAGAGTGTTGCCACACAAATGTTTTTGACCGGGTGCAGTCAAGTTAATAATTGGTGTTTTTTTTGGGAATTGTTACAATTAAGTTTAACATTTGATAACACACTAATAATCGCAAATTATTATTTTACTTATTCAGTAAAAATTTTTTTCATAAATTTTTATTTTTCAGCGTAGTCTCCTTTGTACATTTTGTCCAATTTTACTCCAATATTTTCATTCCTTCCGAAAAATAACATTTGCCGGGGTCATCAAAATAGTTATTTGCTTGTGAGATGATTTTATCATTGGAGTCAAATCTCCATTTCTTCAGGTTCGGGCACAAGAAATAGCCAATCGGGGCTAAGTCCGCATAATAAGGCATATTATTAAGAATTCGCAGCCCGATTTATGGATTTTTGCTATAGAATCTGCACATGTGTGCACCCTTGCATTGTTCTGGTGGAAACGAACTGTTTGTTTGGCCAAATGCGGTCGTTTTTCTCTCAAATTCTCACTAAATCGACCCAAAGAGTTGGCATAATATTCGCTTTTGATTGTTTTACCCTTTTGAAGGCACTCACTCGCCTTGACTTTAATGGCAGGCAAATCCATTTTGAACTTCTTTGGCTATAATTCAGCCCTGAGAAACCCACTGTTTTGACTGCTGTTTGGTCTCTAATGTGTTGTCGTGGATCCACGTTTCATTCAAGGTTAGTTAACGGTGCAAAATCTCATCCCCATATTACTATTGCACAATGCCAAACACTTGCGAAGTTGTCACACGATTGCGTTTGTGGTTCATTGTGAGAAAATGCGGTACACCCCCCCCCCCCCGTTCCTTTGCCGAAAGCTTTTTCATAACCAAGTGATCATTTAAAATTGGAACTACTATGCCATGTGAGATACATATGGTTCCACAATCTCTCTCACTTTTAATTTCCGATCGGCCATATCTTAAACGTTTTTAGTTGTTTCGGCTGTATAATAAAACTCAACTGAAGTTTCGGCAACTGCCGTGATTGTACTGCCACAGCTTTTTCACCATTGAAATTTATGGTGAAGTGACCCCATAGTATTTATCAAGCTTAACCCTGGTTTTTTTTCAAAAAAAAATGCTTAATGAGCACACGAAATTTATTTTTTTGCCATTTTCTACTCAAATCACGTGGTACACTGCTACCGAACGCTGTCAAACACAAACTAAGTGATGCAGCTAGTTCAAATTTTGATAGGAGTCAGCTGATAGTGGCTTGTTGACAGGAGCAGTGTTACCTTTTCAGTTCAAAGAAAATCAAAAAGTAATAATCCGTTATAGCTTCGTGTTGCAGATATGCAACAAAACATTCAATCCTCATAATTTTATTTTAACGCAATAACTTTGGTACAATATCTAGTTTCAAACTTTAAAATTCGTTCTTAATAAAAATTGTAATTGAAAATTTTATTAAATCAATGTTACCGTAGTACAATTTTTTAAAAACTTATGTTGCTCGCGTTGTAATTCAATAAATTTTGTAATTGTCTAAGTCAATTATTGGTTTTATTGTTAGAATATTGTCAGTAAAATTATTTCCAATTTGGAACTTTTATTGCCAAGATATTGACCTTGCTTTCCTCTTAATGCTTCAACCATTTTCACTCCAATAAATATAATTTCCAAAAAATTTTAGAGCAAAATTTTTTACTTGTGCTGCGAGCTCCTGGAATCTGTAGAAGAAAAGATTATTTTTTTATGTTGCGCAGTAAAGGGTTAAGGTACCCACACATTTGCAATATTATTGTGCAATAATTAATGCAATAAAATTAACTGTGTGTATATTATATCGGTATGTATATGGCACAATATATTGTATAAAATCAAGAGTCTTTTAATTTATATTGCGCAACAAAAAATATTTTGTAATGTGCTGGCAACATTGTACAATAAATATTTTCACGTACATTACAATTCAATATGTGTAGGATTTCTAGTATGTAACACGCAAAATAAATTTTAAAATATGTTAAACGCATATTTGTGTGTAGCTTATGTATATATTTTTAATATTGTGCAATTTATTGAATAGTGTGAAGCAAAACGATAATGATAATAATGCAATAAAGTACTTAATAATATTGCATAGTGTATGGGAAGCTTTATTCACTGCTTTTTTAATAAAACTAAATTATTTTCCATGTTTTGTTTCGGTTCAATTTAAAATCTGTATGTATGGTTAGTTTTTCCTTTTTTCGTTCTGTTCTGTTCTGTTGCGGACAAATCTATAGAAAATAGAATTCAACGTTAAGTGACAGCCAAAAGTGTGTATGTGATATTTTGTACACAAGTGTAATCAATTCTACAGGTTGCCTGCCAGCTGATTCCTTTCACAGAAAAAGTAATTGCAAAATATTTTATACAGAAAAAAACGACACATAACGGCAACGAAAAGTAAAAACTAATGAGGCCTTAAGGCAGCTCACTTCATTCACTGTCATTTCTTTCATATTTATGTTAACTTTTAATTCATATTTTTGTTTATTTGATTCTATCTACGATAATTTCTTTGGTTTTATAATACTCTTACGGAAAAAAAAATATCTAATCAAATACTAAATATTAACAAAAGACACGATTTATTTTCTTTTTATCAATCGCTTCTGCAAAAATTTTATTGCAAAATAAATATTATTGTAGGTACTTGTTAAAGTGAAATGTTTATTTATTTTTCTTGTTGCATGTAAAACAACAAAATATGTATATTTATTGTATTTTAGGCGAAATTGTTCAGAAAATTTTATGCTCGTCTTAAATTGTGTTTCCACAATCCAAAAAAATGTATATGAAAATTATATTTTTCTTTTAAATAAATTTTTATGCATGTAAATTTTCCTGACAAATTGACAAATTGTTTGTATTGTGGAACTCACACACTTAGTGTTTTCTAATACATACAAACTTTCTAGACGATTTTATCGTTTATCGCCTGACCTACAGAAACAATCTACCACAATAGCAAAACATTTTATTAAGGAAAATATACAAACAGTTTATGACTGCTAACTGGATAGTTAAAGCCATAAATTATGGTAAATATTCTTGTAAATGTACATACTTGACAAGAACCCAGCAACAAATGTGAAAGTTATTTTTAGGGGAAAATATTTTCCATCAATGCTTATTTTTAAGCTCATAGGAATAGCAAAATTTTCTTATACTGCACGCCTTTTTATAAAACAAAACTATTTTTATTAAATACTGATTTTAATTTCGATTGTGTTGCCAGTTGCCAATTGGCAAGGCAATTAAAGTGCCGTCGCCATCCATAATCGAACCAGAAAGTTTCTGCACGATACTTTTTCTATTTTTTTAACCAAAAAATAAAAATATAAACTGACCTAAAGCTTGAAAAAATAGTTTAATTGAATACAAGATTATCTAAATTAGACTGGTGGGAGAAATGTTGCATTTTCTGTGCCAGCACGCACTTAAAATTTTTTACTGGGATGCCAAGTCTTTTATTTATATTTGTTTGTGTACGTAGCAGCAGCGTTGCCGTTGATAATACTAAAGGGTCAAATTAAAAGTTTTTTCAATTGCCTTATATTGCCTTTTCTGATACGTTTTAAATGAAGTTTCAACACTAGCTCTCAAATAAAAAGCTTTCTCAATTCACAAGCTTTTTTTGTGTTGCTTAAAGTTGTATTTGAAAAGAATTTGAAAAGAAAATCTCATAGAAAATATCACAAAACAAAAACAAGTTATTTTGAAAAAATTTTTCTTTTGAGAAATTTTATTTGATATTGCCTTTTCAAATACAACTTTAAACGATACAAAAAGGCTTGCGAATTTAGCATTTATTTTTAAGTTTTGGTTTAGATTATTAAAACTGAGAACAACAAGAGATTCATTCATATATTGTTGGAAATGTCTGAACAAATAATAGCACAAAACTAAATACGGTTATCTTTAAAAGTTTTATTATAATGGCTTTCAAAGAAAATCTTAAAATTTTGTATTACAATTTTCTTAAAGTAATTGGCGTGTACTGAGACGAAAAATTTCTTTTTTTTTAATTTACCCATTAAATTTGCCCAACTTCTTACTTTACAAAATTAATGGCGGCAACGTTTGTCATTTCCGATATTTTTCTTTTATATGGCTTGGCTTTCCATATAAAAAACATAATGTGAACTAGAGATGGGCGCGTGTCGTGTTTTTTTTAGTGACACGAACACGCACAACTCAACACGAAGTGTTCGTGACAGAAAACCTGTTTTCGTGTGTGTTCGTGTCGTATCGTGTTGAGCAAAATTTATACGATACACACGAAACGATTTTTGGTGTTAAAAATATTTATGCATGAATTTCCAGTAAAGAAAAAATTTAATATTTTGTATCGTCAAAGACTTAAAACCATAAAATTTGTTGATAGTGTAGGGCTCTCTTAAGCTTAAAGTTCTGAAATTAACCAAAATTTGAATATAAAAAATGCTTTTTTTTGCAATTTCGTGTTTTGAAAAAATTTCGCGTGCGTATTTCGTACGTGTTGGACATCTTGGCATTCGTGTTCGTGTCGGTTGGAAAAATTCAACACGCGCCCATCTCTAATGTGAACGGCGTTGCACATATTTTGAAAATGACGCAACAAAATGACAACACAAGAAATGCCAGATGTGTACTCAGCATAAGTTTGGTTAACTATTAATCTTCAATATAATAAAAAAATATGGCTTCTAGCTTAAAAAAATTTAATATTATTTCCCGCGTGGAATACATATGTATGAAATAAAATTAAAATGTTTATTAACATGTGAAATAGATGACAAAATAAATAAATAATTACAAAAATTATTTCATTCACAATAGCAGTTAGCCAGTTAGACGTCAACATCTCTTATACGATACTTGTTGAAACTGCTCAACGGCAACGCTGTCTACAAATGTAGCAATTGAAAACCAATGATATTTATGAGCAAATTCGCTACATGACATAATTTGTAAACACATGTCAAATTTTATTACAGTTTTTTTTTTTTGCTGAGCAACAAGACCTTAATTCGTATACTTTTCCAACTAAATTAATTAATTAATTTCGTTTTCTTTTTAAGATACATAGGTACATACAAACATTTGTACACACTTATTTATGTACATACTTATATATGTACATATCTACATATGTATGTAGATATATCCACGCATAAACATGCACACAGGGTGGCCCAGAAGAAGCGAAGGGATTTATATATGTACATATGTATGTATGTACTTTATAATTTTTTAAACTGCATTAATGAATGTGAAATTTAGTTAATTCATATGTTAACGTAGCCACCCATTAAAAGCTTCTCATAGTCGAGCTCTTTCTAGCACGTTTTAAGTAACTTCTTTTAATATTTGCGAAGCTATCACTCGAATTTCTTCTGGAATAGTATTTTCTATATGCTCTGTGGCTTCTTCACGTACACCCACCCATTCAAAAGAAAGAAAAAAATCCGTTGATCGCGACGGTCAATTAAAATCGCTTCCTCTGTTGCGTTTGAACATTTGGTCGTTGGTTTTCAAAATAAAATTATGTATGTTTGTATATTATTATAGTTCTTTTAGTTTCTTTCCATTTTCAATCTCCCAAAAAAAATCATAGATATTACAATATTAAAGCTATTCAGCCTATTACACAGACCAGAGGTTCCCACCCTTGTAATTTTTTTTTTTTGTCTCCGGCATCCTTTGGAGCCTTTATGTCTATTGTTTTTTCGATTGAATTAAAATTGCAAAAAAGTAAAAGACAAGCACATATTTTTTATCAAAGCGAATTAATACCAGGTAGTCTCGATTTTCAACTCTGCATATTTGCCTTGTATATTTATTAGTGTCAAATTTCCTGTTGTCAGAAAATTTTCTAACGTTTTGCTTTGATTTGACACACGAGAGAAATTAACAGCTGAGAAAAATTAGCAGGTGCTAAATCGATATCACCTGATATTATAAATACATATGTTTAAAAATACACCCGTTTTTTATTAAAATATGTAAAGCCTAATTTTATATAATCTTTAAAATATTGTCTCTGATTAAGCTACACTTGACATCCTATCAAACTAACTGAAATGGCAGTAAAAAGATTAACAGCTGTTTTTGATAGTGAACTGACAGTAACAGTCAGTGCAGAGTTGGGGCTACTTAATATTAAGCAGTGAGGAATAAAAGTTCCCACTAATATTTAGTAGTTTGTCTTTGAAGATTTTGCAAGTGGTTATACATGCATACATACATACATACATACATATATATATATGCATATAAATTAAAAAGTAAAATAATACATACAAAAGTATGTAGATTCTAAATTGTAGAATGAAAATAAAAATTTATTTACGTGGAACTCTTGGATGATTGATATGGGCCCCATTTGGGAACCGTTTATATAGGCCATTTAAAACTCTTCGTTTCTTTTGGCCCACCCTGTCATCATCACTATCACCCAATTCCTGGGGCAAAAATTGCAAGTTAAAAGCTATACTTTCCTAAGTTCTATCTTGCACACTCCCAATCAAGCTAAGTGTGTATGCATTCACCCAACAGTGACTCGCTCCCTCGTTTAAACAAACGAACGAACGAACATACAATAAGTACGACATCAATACAATACAACAATAATTGTGTTCAATATAATCGAACACGTTTAATCCTGGCTATTGGAATATGGAACTTAAACAACTGTAAAACAAAACAGAGAGCGTAAAAACACACACTCGTACACACATACATACACCCTCGCCACCCATCATCCATGCTCATCAATTCATATACCTACACATGGCAACACATTGAGAACAAGTCGATGTGTACTTTCTTACGACATGTGTTAACAACAACAAAGAGTAACAACTGCATACACACACTCCAGCAAAGTAATTATTGCGATTTTAAAAAAGGTTGAGGTCAACAACATCAAGCAGCGAAGAAGAAGAAATTATTTTAAAAACTCGATATAAACCAGCAGCATCAATAAATTACAGTTTATTGTTAATTTTTATTTCACACATGTGCTCGCGTTAAACGGAAACGGAACGTTAAATGGAATTTAAAACTAAAACAGAAAATTTTAATTTTCAAATCCTGTGAAATATGTATTTTTAAAATGCCTTTTTTACACCTTAAGAATTTTTAAAATTGTTCTTTTAAAAGAAAATTTAGTGTTACATAAATATTTAAAAAAAATGTCGGGTAAAGTGTCTGATGTGAATGGGACTATTCCCAATATCGTACATAATACAAGTGAAGATAATCCAACAAATGACAACAACATTCCGCCACAGCAGCAGCCACCCAAACAAAATACTCAAGTAATGCGCAAGGTTTCGCAAAGATCATTGAGAGGTTTTGGCAGTTTCTTAAAGCCGAGAAAACCTGAGAATATTAATTTGACTGAATTTACTCAGTAAGTAGAATATACCAAGAATAACACTGCACAACAGTGGTTTTGATGTCTAAATAAAAATGGCCGCGTCCTTAGGTATTTTTATCTCCTGATTACGATGGCGTCATTAGTTTTTCCCTATCAGCTCCAGTGTTAAAGATATAGTGACACTTAGCATTTGTATAATTTACACCACTTTTTGTATTATTCCGTTAATATTTCACGAATGGTCCTCAAAACTTAAAAATACTTTCTGGATTATTAATCAACACAAAAATCTCTTTCATGCAGATAGAGTCACATTGATGAATATATCAGGATATTTAAATGTTATTGTAAGGCCGGGTTTACATCTGTGTGCCATGTGCCAAACATGCGTAAAAAAAGCGTAACCACTAATTACTACAGAAAAACTGTTTGATTCAGACACGTATTTATTAAGTTAAACAGTTTCATACATAACTAATGGACAATTTTATAGAACCCAACATGATTGGAAACAGTTTAAATCAATAACTACATGTCTGAATCAAACAGTTTTTCATTAGTAATTAGTGGTTACGCTTTTTTTGGCACATGCCACAAAATAAATGCCAGATGTAAACTCAGCCTAAGGATGTTAAAAATCGTGTGTTTTTAGTTTTGTCCTTAAATTTTTTTTGATTACGAGTATTTTTTTTCACCTAGTATAACTAATCTTTATGTATTTTTGTTCGTTGATTACGAAAATGGCTTAATTATTTTTCCAGCCCCTCAAGTTTCAGAGATATTGTGCTTTACACATAAAAAAAATACTTTTAATTATTTTTCAAATGACATGACAGAAGCAGTGTTGCCATTTCAGTTCAAAAGTGGGAAATTAAAAAAACCCGGTTTGACCCACCTTCGTTTATAATAAATGCACACACCATTTTATCTTTTGTTAGATAAGCATGCGAAGAGCGAATAAGTACTTAGTATTTTCGCATAATTTCTCAATTATCCTTCAATCCTTTAATAGTTAAACCAATAAAATTTAAAAACAAAAAAACGCTACTCCTCGCTTCTTCTTTCTTTTCTTATCTTCCTGCTTTGATAAAATTGATTTGAAATAAAATATTTTAATTTAAATTTTAATAGGAAAAAAATTGAATCCAAGACAAACCTTGTAATTATCATGTCTATGACTGCGACCTTGATTAATTTTCAAGTGATAAGAACCAAATCAACCCTTGTTTTCATCCAACTTTCAGTGTAAATAAAAAATATTTGGTGTTAATTAAAAAAAATCTCATTGCTTACAGTAACATTCATAACATTTTGTTTGATATCATAGACAATTATCAGCCTAAATATGTACATTGTACATACATATAAGTATGACACACATAGTTATTGAAGGCAATTAAATAAAGTGTAAACTAATTTACACCCAAAAGCTATAAAATAAATAACAACAAAATTTTAATAACTTCGATTAGTTACGTTTGTATAATTTTTGGTAAGATAAATAAATAAATAACTAACAATCAGTGATTAGATCTCAAATAGCTGGTTTATTAATTTTAGGGAGAATTTGATAAAAACAAAGTTTTCAAAAATAAATAACAATATGTAGATAATAATTATTACAGCCTGTCAGTGCCACGATCTCGACAGAAAAATTTAGATCCGACTACTTATGTATATTGAAAACAAAAACAAATTTCCTTATTTTATTATTGTTTTCAATACAAGTTTGTCGATCGAATGTTTTCTGTCGACATCGTGGAACAGGCCGTTAGCATAAATATTGTAGTTATTTGCCTCTAGGCGGACGATACGTGCGATGATCTTATTAAAGATAAACAAAATTAAATTAAAAACATACACGACATTATTCACACGCAATTCTCTTAACGACATCCCTCTGCCCATAAAAATTAGGAGGATTAGGATACATTATAGGTATGTAAATGTAAACTACAACCTGAGACCGATATCATTAAAATAAACTATTTCTCATGCTTAGAAAATCCACTTGCACCATATAATTAGAAATTACAAAGTTACATTGGTTTTGCCATAAAAAAAGTTTGTGGTTTAAAAAAAAGTGTATTATAAAAAATTTTTATTTAACATATTTAAATTCTGCTCAATTGGTTCAAATAAATACAATACAAACACACTTTTATTCATGCATGCAGCCATACATACACACATACATTTGTACTAAAAACAATGTATGCTTACTCGTTATGAGGGTGTTTTTATAAATAGTTTTCAACTAGAAATTGTTTTTATTATTATTCATATTTCTTTAACATTCCTTTGAAATGAAAATGAACAAGCACAAGAATAAAAAAAAAGATTAACAAGTGTGCGACTGTGTACATTGCAGTTATATATGTACATACAAACATATGATGTATACACCCAACAAACACAAGCTCATTTGATACTAAACGTTATTCTTAAAACTTTCTCAACATTTTTCAATTAAAGATACATGTTTCAGAAAAAAAATCAAGTCCAATTTAAGGTGAAACTTATGACTGAAAACTCTTTAGTTCGCATCATGAAGTTAAGCGTGAATGTTTGCTGGGTGTTTCAGGAATCACCCGTGTTGCGATAAGTAAAGATATACATTTTTACATTAAATGATTTTTCAAAAATTTTAATTCAATTGCAAGCTTTAAGAATTGATCATGATGGTAGATCGAGTTCAATTAAACTATTGACCTTATTTTTTAACCGACTTCAAACCTGATAACCTCAGTTCGCCTGTATTTTTGACATTCTTACGTCATAACTCGGTACATTTTAGACCGATTGTAAAAGCCCTTTTTTTCTGATAGGGTATAGCTTCCAATTTATCCCATGGTTGTGCTTAACCGATTTTTACGAAACTTATCACACATCTTGAGCTCTAAAATAATCACACCCATTCAAATTTAATATTTTATTATAGCTATGCTATTTATGTCACGACACTGGAGCTAGGACGGGATTTTCGTAACAAAAATAATGGACACTATTGCAGTTATAAATTTATTTTTGTTTTGATTTCTTTGTACTTAAAACCAGAGTACGAAAATAAACAAAAAAAAAATTTTTGTATTTTGTTTTGTTTCGTTCTTCGAAGTGAGTGAAACAAAAACCATGAGAAGGATTGCTCAATTTGTTTTTGTATTGTTTTTGCACACGAGCACAAGCCAGAGAATACAGCCGATCGGCTGTAAGCCGGCAAACAGCCGCCGACGGCCACAAACAATACATTAATTTAATCGTACGCCGCTAGAAAAGAAAATAATGGGAAATAAATGGAAACGTTTTGAAATACATATTTGCGGCGAATTTGACATCATCATATAATATAATTTTATTGCATTGTTATTAACCACATTAAGTTTATTTTATATAGCTAAGCAGCATAGCTATAACCTCTTCTTTTTTTTACGTAGTTCTGCTTTACCGATTTTTACAAAACTTAACACATACCCTGAGCTCTGAAAAACAACTGAAAAATTGCCGGAGGTACGACCATTAAAATTTAATTTTATATTTCATTTAATTTATACTTCATTTCTTAACCAACAGATTATCCCAATTTTTTTCTGTTTTTTTTTTTGTTTGAAAGAGTTTACTTCCAGTTTGGTCCCATACATTCTTTTTCAAATATGTTCTATGAGATCTTTGCATTAAAGTCGATTTTTTTTGCAGAATTATTGTTATTTTTATTTAACGCGTATTCGTTCGCATTAGAATTATTCACCCCTATCTTGAACATTTCTTCCCCCTTTTCACAAAATTGCAATCGTGAATAATTTTTCCCCAGATGTGTTTTCCCTATTTTTGATTCCCCTTATCATGAATAATATTTTACACGGGAACTTTTTCACTTTTCCCTTGGTTTTGTTCAGTTTATTTTTGCAGGGGAACTGAATTATTACATCGAATAATTTCGATATTTTCCTTCGAATTATATATTAGAAGTTATAAATATTTATTTTTAGCGCAAGATTTGTAAGTAAAGTTCAGCATTGTTAGCAATAATAATTCCCTGCAACACGTTTGTTCATGGAGTATGAATCTCTTTGGTTCACACACAGTAAATTTTATGGTGATGCAGGTGGATACTTAAGATTTTTTTTCACTGCACCTAAAATATTTAAAAACAGAACTTTAAAATTAAAAACATTTTAATTGGAACCTAAAATTTTTGTATTTCTTATTATTAAAATTAAATCTGTTTGATTTTCAATTAATTTTTAAGCTTTACAAATTTTCCTCTCTTTTTTACATTCACTGGGACTGATAGCGAGGAAAATATTTCATGGGAGATTCACAATAGCATTTTTCCCTTCGAGGGGAATGAAAATTTCTCGGGAACAAAAATTCCACTTGTTATTCACAATAGGGGTCATTATGTTAATAACATGCAAACGCGAACAGTTTTCTGTAAGAATCAACTTACAATAAGGTCTGTTCATTTTATATATGTACATACATGGTCCATTTCCAAAAAAATGTTTTTTTTTTAATTTTTTTTATATCTAGTACTTGAAAAATTCAAGCTAACCATACCACATAAAATTATATGTTTTTTGCATTATTTTCTCATTTTTCTTTTCTTTTCTCTTCTTTTTTCCAGGGAGTCTTTTGTACGAGAAGATAATTATAGATTTTCAAAACGAAATGCTAAAAGACCTTCGATTAGTCAACTACAATGCGAAGCAGTACAGGGAGAGGTAAAGTAATACATACATATGTACATATAATGCAATAGATGTATGGAAATATTTGAATAAAATAATTTTCCATATACTCGTAGTCTTTCTTGAAATCGTATAACAAATAGTTAACAATTAATTCCGTGTACTTGAAATTATGTCAGATTCTTACAACAAAATCTCTGATATATTGAAATAAATAAACAAATAGGAAATAATTCAAAAGTGTAACAAGCACTTGAAAGGCATAAATATTATAACTTAAGGAAATAATTTAAATATATGTATTTTATGAAATATGGAGAAATTGAATTATGTAAAGAGGGTGAGGTAAGGAAGGCACTTTGCCTGAACAAGGACCATTTTGAGAAATACGATTAGATAAATGGAAGTTTTAAGAGCGACAATTTATTTATTTAAAAAATATTTTTAATACTAAATATTTCAAAAGTAAACTGGATTGTACATAAAATATAAGAAACCACTTGTGTTTTTTAAATAGTATTGCTTTTTTTTTTATTATTCAAAAACCAGATTGAACCAAATTTTAGGGGATTTTGCAAATGTTAAAAAATATTTCATTGGCAGTAATTAAAAGAAACTAATTAAACAAAAAATATATACACACATATATGTATGTATGTATGTATGTATGATTCAATAACTTTAACACACAAAAAATATTATTTAATTAAGGCAAGCATCTAGTTAAAACTGCTTGCTGTAATACAACTAATACTTTTCTATTGTATCCATTGTTCACAGCAAATTAAGTAAAAACATGTAAGAATTATAGTTAAGCAGCGTTACCGAATTCTAGGGGCCCTTCGCTACGGTTT
Organism: Nowickia ferox; assembly: GCA_936439885.1. Taxonomy (NCBI): domain Eukaryota; kingdom Metazoa; phylum Arthropoda; class Insecta; order Diptera; family Tachinidae; genus Nowickia; species Nowickia ferox. Next base: position 13,543,543 of record OW387023.1, on the reverse strand, counting down.
TATGGCAGGCATAGCGAAGCAGAATCTTCCATAGAGGATCTGGGTGTCTGGGCTAACTAATTTTATGAAATATTAATTAATAATTAAAAAATTCTAAAATTTATTTTGTTTTTATGGTTAAGCAATTGTCTATATGCATTTCGTTCCCGCTTTTGGAACTCATCAGTAGACTTCAACCAAACAAATTTTTGAATTTAGCTCACAAACTTCGTATGTTTATAGTAAGACTCTTAATACTATATTGAGAATCACAACATACAAACATAATAAGTTTGAAAGCCTCAAACAAAAATCTTTACAAAACAAGCATCTTTATTCGATTGTGCATCTATTTTATTAAATAAATAAAGACGTTATGTCAAATAAATATATGTACTTCGGTCAAATAAATATACTTCGGTATTTGCTTGTTTTGTAAAGACTTTTGTTTGAGGCCTTAAAAATTATTATGTTTGTATATTGTGATTCTCAATAGCATATTAAGAGTCTTACTATAAGCATAAGAAGTGTTTTAGTTTATTTCAAAAGCTTTTATGTTAAAGTCTACTGATGAGTTCCATAAGCATATAGACAGCCAAAAATGTATAATACCTTAAAAGCTAAATGTCAAATAAATATACTTCGTTACCTAAATATTATATGAAATATTAATATTTAGTTAAAAAAATATTTAATGCTGTCATCATTTAATCATTTTTCAAATGACTTCACAAAAATAAATATTTTGTTGAAATTATAAGCGAAATTGTAAACCAGCAGTTGCTTAATTTGCCAATAATTGAAGCCATATAATAGGTTTAAAATGTGTTAAGCAATTCAATAAATAATTATCGAAGGAAAAAAATAATAATTTTTTTTAAATATAAAACGACAAAATTGATGTACAATTAGCATGTTTAAATGTTTTGTATACAAAAATGGAATCAAAAGATGTTAATATATTTAATTAACGCTTTTGTTAAACTGATGTAAACACACATTTTAAAATAAATATACATAAGTACACCTATGCCCCGATTTGCAAGATAATTTTCATATCATATTTCTTTGGCCAGAAATACTTCAAAACTATTTTTAACAATTAAAAACTGCACAGAAATTAGAACAAAATGAAATAATGAGTTCAAGATTATAGATTAAATTAACATTAATCTTTATTTGTGGTTTTTGAGCAGTCGACTATATGGTTTTACTTTCTATTTTAAGCGGCCAATCGTGGTGGTTTCATCTTTCATTAATACTGACAACATACACTTTTGAAACATAAAAATAATAAAACAACAAACATTTACTGCCATATTCATAAAAAAATATTTCAGGTTTATTAAGCGCTTATTTGACATATTTCCATGGGAAATGTCAAATAAACCTGTAATAAACTTAAAATATTTTTTATGAATTAGACCGCTAGCTATTGTTGTAATTATAATAAAATTTATACTTATATTAATTGTTTTCAAATTAACTCAAACAAAATTTGAAGACTATTGCTTTCAAAATATAAGATTATTGTTAATTACTTTGTAAGGGGGTAGCCCCTTCCCCTGGTCCTATTCTACCAATATTTTAAATTCCTTCGCACCTTCATCTCAAAAAAGTCCATATAAAATTTAAAGACTCTTGCTGTTATAGCTTTCAAAATATAAGATTATTGTTAATTACTTTGTAAGGGGGGATGTCCTTCCCCTGGTCCTATTCTACCAATATTTTAAATTCCTTCGCACCTTCATCTCAAAAAAGTCCATATAAAATTTGAAGACTCTTGCTGTTATAGCTTTCAAGATATGAGATTATTATTAATTACTTTGTAGGGGGGGATCTCCTTCCCCTGGTTCTATTCTACCAATACTTTAAATTACTCCGAACCTTGCTCTCAAAAGAGTCCATGACAAATTTGAAGACTCTTGCTGTTATAGCTGTCAAGATATGAGATTATTATTAATTACTTTGTAGGGGGGATGTCCTTCCCCTGGTCCTATTCTACCAATATTTTGAATTACTTCGCACCTCACTCTCAAAAGAGTCCATGTCAAATTTTAAAACTCTTTCTCTTATAGCTTTCAAGATATAAGATTATTATTAATTACTTTGTCCGGTCCGGTCCTATTCTACCAATATTTTGAATTACTTCGCACCTCGCTCTCAAAAGAGTTCATACTAAATTTGAATACACACACTCCTATAGCTTTCAAGATATAAGATATTTCGTTCGTATGGGCGTTGCACAACCCACTTAGCGGTATGAAAAATAGATTACGACCTATGCTCTTACCTAATACACATAAAAAATTTTATAAAAATCCCTGTCAAGCCGTTCCGGAGGAGTTCAATTACAAACACCGTGACATGAGAATTTTATGTATATATAGATATAGATTTTATGTTATTTATCTATTTCCTTTAACACGCACAACATCTTTCTTTTTGTTGTATTGTGTGTTCCAAATGGAACAAAAAATGGCAAAGGCACGTGGGCAAAGAGCAAGGGTATTCCACGTGTAGAAGCTTCCTTCGGTTGCTGCGTACGACCTATACTTTCGTATTGGAAGTAGGAGTTTCCAAGATCTACTCCTAGAGTTTTTCATGGTCTCCACCAATTAAATCTTATTAAAAATGTTTGCACTTGATAATGGAAAATACCACAAATTAACTAACTGTAAACGATACAATTAGTTGCGGTACCCATTAACAAGTGCGAGTGAGACGCAAAACTCTCGAAGGCCAAACAATACACACAAGCCTGACCGCACTTAAGAAATAATTACGATGACGATGCGAGAGCTGTTCCCCAACCCAGAGCTGCTTTGCGACTGAGACATTTTTCTTTTAAATAATAATACTATGCATATTCTTGTTCTTCCCATAAAAAAATCAAAGTGCGTTAATAATATTATGAATTTTGCACAGAAAATGTTGCCACTATTTTTTTCTTCAGTATGATAATACTACTCGTACATACAATAACAATAACAAACTACCACTCACAAGTACATCAAACTCAATTCATGTTAGAAAAAATTAATTTAATTTAAATTAATTTGCATTCATATCCTGCAAATCGAGGGATAAGTGAATATGCTGTGAACCTTAAAGAAATAATTGTAAAGAATTTTAAGAATTCACTGCAAGGCCAAAATCTTAAAAAAAATATATTTACGCCTATAAATCAAAAATGTGTGTATTATTTTTTTAAATATTTGTTTACATATTTACATTAAGTACTGATATAATTAAATTGTTAGTAAATATGTTTTTGTTATTAATGAAACTAAATTAGTTTTCACAAGCAAAAAAAAAAATATATGCTGGTTTTAGGGCTATTTATATAAAATAAATTAAATAAATACATACATATTTTATGGCTGGATTATGGATGGCAACTAGAACTTCTGTGGCATTGCCAGTTGACAATTAGCACGAGTAGTTGTTATGTATGGTAACTTTCTCCAGTTGCTTAAAAGCTTTCCAAAATATGGTTATGATAACTAAAAATAATATAAGCAAAGCTTCAAAATACAGGTTGTTCTTATGAAATTTCTCAAATTCAATAGCCCGCCATTTTAACAGTTGTCATGTGACTCAACCTGTAACTACTTGACACACGACAAGTTAAAACTACGCCCTTAATAAAAATGAAATGATATAAGCTTAGACAGCGCATTTAAGTTATTTAAATGGTGAAAGTTTCGCTAACACAATTTGCAAAATTAAACCATTTATGAGTCGTCGTCGCACAGTGGGGCCAAAGGCTCTTTTTTCGCGGATCATTTCATATCTCCACAAACAAAAGTGAGAGTCACAAAATTGTATACGGGTAGATCTTAGAACAAACTGCATGTTCCAACAAAATCTTGGCGGTATAAGAGGGGGGAGACCGGTACCCACAATACAAAGAAATTTTTATTTTTCCTATATCTTCAGAACTATAGTGAGGCACACTAAATTTGATGTGGATAGTTCTTAAAACAAACTGCATGTTCCACCAAAATCTTGAGTGCATAGGAGGGGGAGACGCTTGCACCCTACACAAAGTAATTATTAGTTAATTAATTAACATAATTTTTTTATATAAGAAATACCGAAGCAGTTGAGCAAAATGCATATAAAACGGTGCTTAACCACTAACACAAGCAACAATTTACGATTTTTTATTCACGCAAGCTCCTGATGAATTGCCAGTCATTGAATGACTTCGTATTCGAATTATCCAAAAATAGATTTTTTAAAAAGCCTAAGAAAATGATTTTTTATGCGTGAGGTTAGCATTAGTCACGTGTGAGTCACGCCGTATCGTGGTTGTATTTATATATAATAATGATTTAAAAAAAATTACTTGTGTTATTAGTCATTATTATATATAAATACAACCACGATCACGCGTGACTCGCACGTGAATAAGGGTAGACTGATGCGTAACAAATCATGGCATTTGTACATTTCTAATGAAAGCACATAAAACAATGACCAAAACAACAACAATAAAAATGTTATCGGAAGCCGTTAAGCGTTTATTGTTGGCAAAAAAAATGCGTGAGGCTATAACTAATTCGTACATAACTCCTGAGGCGCAACGATGCGCAGCCTTAATTTTTCTAAAATATCGCTAATTTGTTTAACCTTTAAAATAAAATTAAATGGTTCATGGAATTCCTGAAGCTATCGAGCACATGTAGGACCATATTTCATGAAAGGAATATGGTCCTACAAGCGTAGCAGTGACGACCATTTGGCTGATATTGTTTTACATTATTAATGTTATACCCTTTACAATTAAATAAATATCCAACCATTTCGCTTAAAAATACCCGCTGTTTGCATATCAAAATGAAACCTCTTATTGGAAGACCCTTTATTCTACTGAATGTACAGAACATTTTATTGCTTAAAATAATTTTTAACTAAAAATTTCTTTTATAGCTTTAAAGTATACGAGGTCTGATCAAAAAATAACCGTTATTTTCATATTTCGTGAGTTACGTATGTTCGATTTTGGCATTTTTTTTTCTGTTATGTTGGTACACATGTCTGTTATATATGTTGGCAATATCAGCCATTTTGGATTGTCAGTTTGTTTTTGACAGATAAAAAGGTTAGTCGTATTTTGGTGTGCTCTTCGATTTTTTACTATTCGAAAAAATGGATCAAAGAAACTGTATTAAGTTTTGTGTAAAAAATAAAATTAAATGCGCAAGGACATTTGAAATGTAGACTGTGGCGTTTGGCGAGTCTACTATGAGCAGAACACAAGTTCAATTGTGGTATAACCGGTTTAAGGAAGGCCGAGAAGATGTCAATGACGATGCTCGTACTGGTCGTCAAGTTCGGTCAAATGTGAAGGTTTTGCTCACTGTTTTCCTCGACTGGAATGGCGTGGTGCATCATGAATTCTTGCCACAAGGTCGTACGGTCAATAAGGAATACTACCTTGAAGTTATGCGCCGTTTGCGCGAAGCAAAAGAATTGTGGAAAAAAACAATCATGGATTTTGCACCATGATAACGCACCAGCTCACACATCGATGCTTGTGCGTGAGTTTTTGGCCAAAAACAAAACCGTTATCATGCCTCAATCACCGTATTCACCGGACTTGGCCCCCGCTGACTTTTTCCTCTTCCTAAAACTGAAGACACCGATGAAAGGAAAACGTTTTGCTACGTTTGAGGAGATAAAAGAAAAATCGAAACAGGAGCTGTTGGCGATACAAAAAAGCGCGTTTCAGAAGTGTTTCGAGGATTGGAAAAAACGCTGGCATAAGTGTATCATATCTGAGGGGGATTACTTTGAAGGGGACAAAAGATAGTTATTGATGAATAAATAAATAAATAAATGATCAGACCTCGTATTTTCGTCTTCCCAAAGAAGGATAAAACTTATTTAATTTAATTTGCGATTTTCCTGTTAGTTAACAGTTGCCATACGTTATAACATTTTGCCAAATGGCAACGCGAATAAATTTCGGTTGCCATCCACAATCGAGCCATTATTCATAAGCGGCCAGAATTTTTAATAACTACCCAAATAATGAGATAAATAAGTAAACTATCTACATTACAATGGCTTAAAAAAACCACTGTCTATTACAAAAATTTCTAAAGCTTTTGATGGAATGTGGTTCATATGTTTCTGGCAATAAAAATTATTTTTTGTACCCTTAATAATCTTGTAAAATATATAATTTATTTTATTTAAATTTAAAAAATAAATGATCAGCATTTCAAGCTTTTTCACTAAAAATTTGCTTTTATTCTTGCATTAAAAAAAATTTCTTGTGTGTGCTTTTCTCGCCTGGAAACAAAATTTCATCTTCTCTGCGAATTGTTTATTTCCGTGTAGAAATTTCTTTCAATAAATTTTTCCTAAAATTTAATTTTTGTTTTTTATTATACTGCAAATGTATTTGTGTATCAATTAATTAAATATTTTTCAACGCATTTGAGAGAGATAATTTTCGATTTTCTATTTGGATAGCAGATGAATTAAAACAGCACGTGATACATTTTTTGGGGAAAAGTGGAAATTTTGAACAAGTTTTAGATATTTTTTCGATTTATTTATTTTTTTTTTGTATTTTTTTTTTTCAAATTTGTACATCATGCGGAGAATAAAATTTATTTTCCATCCAAAATATTTGATTGAGTGAAATTTTTCATTTTTGTTTTCCTTTTATCTTTGATTTGCGAAATATTTTTTAATGAATGATGAGCCAGTGAGTGAGTGGGTGCGTGTGTGTACGTGTGTGTGTATGTGGCTGCATATGGGAAATAGTTGCTAATGTGCGATTTGCACATATCGGTCCTTTATTGCAACATAGACATATCTCAAAAAATGCGTTGTTGGAGTTAATAATGCAGAAAAATCGTTACATCTGTGGCAAAAAGAAAAAAGTGCTTAAGTCGAGATAAACTGATTTTAAGTTAATGGCATCCCTTTATAATCAAAAGTACCCCTGGCCAAAATCTCAATTATTTTGTGCGATTTTTCAGGAAGTTATAGTTAAATGCAAAAGAAAATCAACTTAAAAGTTGCAGCATTCATTTCAAATAATTTTTTTAAGTTTATGTAGGGTAATTTTTTAAGAGCTTTCGGATTTGAGAAATGTATAAAATCGTTATTTAAGTCGGTAGAATGATCTATACAATTCAATGTTTAAGGGTGAAATGGTTCATACGCTTTGTCCAATTTTGGCATACTTTCTCCAATATATCGCCCGGTATCTCACGAATAAATTCTTCAATATTGTGTTCCAATGCGTCAACCGTTAAGGGTTTGTCCCTATAGACAAGAGCCTTAACATAGCCCCACAAAAAAGAGTCTAAAGGCGTTAAATCGCACGATCTAGGCAGCCAATTAGCAGGCTCCAAACGTGAAATAAACTGTTCATGGAACTGGCTTCTCAATTGGGCCAGTGTTTCACGTGCTGTGCATCGTCTTGCTGAAGCCACATTTTTTACCCAAGTTTAGCTCTTCCATTTTGGGCAAAAAAAAACGAGTAACAGAGGCCCAATTGCTACGAATGGCGCCGAATCGATAATTCATGGTCATCAACAACACTGGCGGATACAGCTGCGATATTTTCCTCTGTCCGTACTCTACGTATGCGAGTTGGTGGTTTGATGTTCTATTGTGTAATTTTGGTGCGAAATTTAAGAAGGTCGCCCAAACTGATCATAAAATGGAAGAAATGCACGGATGCATTTTCTTAACCGCGCATGAATTTTGATAATTAAATTTAATAATCTGCAAGCTTTGTTCATTTCATTGTTAAATTATAGACCAAACTGAACATGTTTAACAGCTGAGTTGCCAAAAACAGTGTTGCCAAAACGAAAATTGCTAAAGAAATCACCCTTTAGTTAGGTTAGGTTAGGTAAGGGTGACGGACAGAAACCCGGATTCACTTCTGGTCCATTCTGATATCACGGAGACCCTAATCTAGCGGAGTCTCCATCGTAGAACCAACCAGAGCTCAATATAAATCTACTAACATGTTGCAATTCAACCCTGGCAATGTCAGAAAGTTCCCTGAACTCGAAAGCACCCATGGTGGCCAATTTCTTTTTTGCTCATCCCAGACAACGACACAGAAAATGTTCTACATTTTCTTCTTTGTCTATATCTTGTTAAATGCGGGAAAATTGTATTCAAAAAACAGTGTGCGGTCAACCGTATTTTTTTTATTTAGGCGGGTCTATAACTGCTTGATGATCATGCAGTCACTTCTTCTGACTCAACTGCCTTTTTGGTTCTTTCTCATTCTCACACCTAAATCTGAATTTGTATGGTAGCAAAGGTAAACCTACACATTCCATATCCAAAGGAACCCGCGTTGTTGTCCCTTGCATGTTCATTAGCCCTAGAGTTGATCGTTTTGCGATACGAAGAACTATTCCTTGACGCTTCTCGGAATGGGATCCAAATACTGTACTCCCCGTCCATAAAGTAGAGTGGGGGAGATTTTATCAATTCTCCATCCCCAAGCTTCGGGGTCCACTATTCTGCAGTGACCGATGCCGTTTCTGCATCACAGAAAAATTGAATGAAGACATAGTGCAGAAATTTTTGTTTGCTATCTCCTTGCCTAGTAAATCCCTAGGTTTAGAAGCATACACAAAGCGGATAGATCTAGTTATATACAGTAAATTCAATCATTTAAAAATGCTTTTTAAATGTAATTTAACACTATGATTGTTAGATATTGCTTAAGTGCAGTAAAATAATATTTAAGCTAGTTGCAAAAACAGACTTTTGTTGAGTGTATAGACACTTCAAATGATATGAAGTGAAACACGGAAATTATAATTTTATTTTTGTGAACAATTTTCTAAATGTTTTTTGAAATGTTCAAGTGTTTAGAAAGCTTTGTAAAAATTATGGAAACCATACCACTGGCTCATTTCCGTGCATAGTTATGGCAAAAATAAACAAGTAGTTTTCATATGCGAAAGAGGGGGTTGCCATACATTTGAAAAAGTAAAAAATATTCCTTTTTTTCTTTTGCAAGAAGAAATGTTTCGAAAAAGAGTTAATTATACTGGATCATAGGCGCTATGAAATAAGGTCTAAGGAAATAACGCACAAATAAGAAAATTAAATAAAGCCCAATAAAATTAAGGATTTTTTTCATTGGGCTTTATTAGATCTCAGCTTGGAAGACGCTACATTCATTCGGCAGTCTGAAAGAACTACGAATGTTCGTTCCCAAGATATAGACACCAGCCCCATGTCTGTCTGTAAAGACCGCACTACCCTCATGTAGCTTATCGGATTTGGCCCAATAATCCCTATGCGGAATTACCAGTGAGGGTGTTATACTAAAATCAATTGCAGCGACCTTATAGTCCGTGAACCCAGGGGTTACGAATCTCTGATGACTAAAACTGATCTTATTTAAGATTGATGCATGACATGTTATTCATGTCCTCACCTAACCTGCTTCTACGAGTCGCCGTTCTCCCCACAAAGTCCTCTATAGGAGGACTTGAGGAGCCTGAGGTGTGCTCAGCGAAGCACACCTCTGAGCCTTAGCCAGTAATCTCCTGTGGCTTTCGTATACTTAGATACGGTTCTACATAGGTTGACACCGACGAGTGGACTAGTCCTTTCAAAAAAGAATCATCTAGATTCTACTTGAATGCCTGCGTGAAGAAGACAGTCACGTAAACCAACCAACCAACCATGTTTTCATGTTGTCATTTGAAAAGCGTTTTGAATTTACTTTATGGCAATTTTTCATACAATTTTATAATTTCTAATTTCCTGACAAAGCTAACCACAGACTAGAAAAATTAAAAGACCTTAAGCTGGTTAAAATATCTATTAAATTATAATTATTAAAAAGGTCAAATAAAGATTTATGCATAAATTGTAGATTTTTTATTGAATTTTATTTATTCCCAAGCAAATTCCTTAAGGGAGTTCGAGAACTAAACGTAATTTACTTTAATAATATTGTGGTAAATTGTTTTTTTTTTCCTTAAGGGAATTTGAGAAACCGCTCCCAATTTTTATTTATTTATTATGTACAATTAAAATTAATTGTCTCTTAAGTTATCTTTTTTTTTTTTATATGTGTGTAGTGTGTATGTTAAATATCTAACAATCAGTTATTAGTTCTTATTAGGAAATTGCGCTTACGATTTCAGCTAATTGATGTTTATTTTATTTGTATTATTGTTTTTTTTTGGCGCAAATTTTTTTTTAGTTATTATTTTACAATGAAAATTAACATTAATTAGCAGCTGGGCAAATAATATTTAAGACGACTTATACAGTTTTCAACAAAGACATTTAAGTTAAAGAATGAATAATGCTTAAAAAAATTTATGTATGTATATACGAGGGCGGTCACAAAATTAGCCGCCTACACAATTCAGTATAAGTTTACATTTGTATTACACATAAAGGAGATTTTTGGTTAATAATTTGGGAGTTTGTGTATAAGCATTGGGGGTTTGTAAGCTTTTTTTCTTGGGTGGCATTGGCTGCAGTAGTTAGCACGTTAACTGGAAAACCGAAGGTCCTGGGTTCGAGCCCGGTCTCTGACAGTCATTAAATAACAACAGCATGCATTTTGCTGATGTACATTAGTGTTTATTTGTATCAGTTGTTGTAGGAAAGTTCAAGTGATGAAGGCATAGACACTGGTCCCTGAACTACACCGGCTTCACCGGATACTAATGCTAATGTAACATAAGGGCGCGCTCCTTCGTCGGTATTGTGTTGCAGAATCATGGGCAAAGTAAAATGGCTACTAAACACAGCTTCAAAAATGTAATACGCCTCATTGACACCAGAGGCGCTGCAACACTGCATTATAAAAAACGTGCAAAAATCAAAGTTGTAAAAGAATGAAGCTTTTCCCTATCTCTTCCTTCATCACCTGTCTTCTTATCACTGTCACTTTCCGAAAGAAGGTAACACCTAGTAATAGTAGTAGACATCCAGTGTATGAGTGTTACTTCTCTTAAAAAAAATAAAAAATTTGCTTGAAGTCTACTGAGGAGTTGCTTCAACAGCAATGAAATGCATCTGCACTTGCTCAACCAATAACACGCAACTTTTTTTATTTTTAATAAAAATTTAATTTTTTTCGAATAAAATTTTATTTGCTTTTGAAAAAACTACGATTGAGTTGTACAAAAAAAAAATCAATTTGCTCCGAATTTGAGTCACCAAATTTGGGAGTAAAAAACTACTATATGCTCGTTTAAGAATTACTAGATTTGCATGTTTTTTATCATAATTGGTTAGCAATTAATCAATTTCACACACGCCATTATTTTTTTTTATTACTTTCAATTAGTTGCTTGGATTTAAAATAATGAGAGTACTTTAGTTGAAAAATTTTGAGAATTTTTTTATTTTTATTCTTATCAAAAAAATTAGATAATTTGACATGTAAAGTGCAAATCACTTATTGTTATATATTCGCTGTGAAAGATAAATATCTCATTCCACATGTTTTAAATAAATTTTTACTACAGCTTTGCTAATTATTTGACATTAGCGATTTTCACAGAATTCTAGTATAGACACACAAGATTTTCTATGAGTTTAGTTTTTGTATGAATAATATTCATTATTAAAATCAATTAATTTGATGTGAATAATTTTTATATTACGCCAAAAGTATATTAAACAGAGCTTTTCGTTCTGTTTTTACATGTCTGAATCAAACAGTTTTTCATTACTAATTGGTGGTTACGCTTTTTTTTGGGCACATGGCACACAAGAAATGCCAGATGTAAACTCAGCCATAGTCCTTGGCTGTTTATATTTAGTTATACGTATTCGGTTTAAAATTAATGCGTGTGAGTGTTTTTTTTTGTTTTGTTTTGTTTTTAGCTGTACGCATTCATAAAACGATACTTTTGTAATTTTCTGATGGACACCCCATCGAGGCAACCACATATTGGGAAGTTTTACAACGCAAGTTTGCCGAGATGAGGAGGTGCAATAAGTGCATATTTTGTGGCATACTGACTCAATTATCAAGTTTTTCGCTTATGCTTTCTTAAAGTTCAGAATTAAAAGTTAATATTATAAACACAATGTGATTGTATTAAATATCCGCACACACATTTCATTCTTATTTAATGCTGTAAGCTTTTAGTTTAAAAAGTGGGCATGGCCACACCCCATACAATTTTAGCTTTCTATGATAAGAACTTATTTTATTTTTTTCAACAAATCGCTCGCACGCTTTAAGGTATTGTATTGCACATTTTGCAGTGGGCAGAACCAAGCTAATAAAACTTTATTTCATGCACTTGCTTCCAACCGATTTTTGTCGAAACTTTGCACACACCATAGGGCCTTTGAATGGCACTATCTGGCATGCCCATAATATTTCAGCCCCTTATTTTATTCAAATGTTGTTTTTTTTTAGCTAAATGAGAACTTAAAAGGATAATACAAGACAGAAATATTGTTGGAATGATTTTTTTTTATTATCGAAATTAATTTTTAATCACCCACTAAAATGTAAAATAATATTTTAAATAAGACTATGGTTCCCCTCCAAGAAACGTCGGCTACTGAAACTACTAGGATCAAAGTAAGGACAAAATTCTTCTTTTACATACATACATATGTATATAATACATAGAAGCATACTTTCTTCAAACAAACAAATATAAAGCCTAAAAACAGTCGTAAAGCAGCTCTGGGCGAGTCAACATCAAGCGTCGTTGGCAATTATATCTTAAGTAATACATAGAAGCATATTTTCTTCAAACAAACAAATATAAAGCCTAAAAACAGTCGTAAAGCAGCTCTGGGCGAGTCAACATCAAGCGTCGTTGGCAATTATATCTTAAGTGCAACCAGGCCACTGTTGTTTATTGGCCTTCGAGAGTTTTGCATCTCGCTCGCACTGGCTGACTGATCTGCCACGGATAACCGTATATGCTTGCGGTACTTCTGTGGAATTTCTTTAGCAACCACGTTGCTACTTCCTATGTGAAGGCATAGGTCGTGTACAGTCAGTCACAAAACCTTTTTAAAATACTGTTAATAACATCAGCCCATATTTGTGCAACCATAAATAAATAAATAAACAAATAAAGCCTAAAAGCCCAAACTTTCACATATGTATATTCCAATAAATTATTTTGTGACCAGCAGGGAAACAACTGACAACCCTTATATGGGAAGGAGTTATAGATATTCATTCAGCCATTTGATGGGGAAAATAATTATGGGGCGGAAAATCTTGCCAAAAATTAACCCAAACAATGCAAAACTCAACTCTAAAAGCAAATTAATTTGTTGCTTCTCTTCCATTTATTGCAGACAATCCAAATTCCCGAACCACCAGCACCTGAGCCAACTGAACATGACGGCGTTAAGCTGGGCTGGATTGTTGGCGTCATGATACCATGTTTGCTCAATATTTGGGGTGTTATGCTATTTTTGCGCCTCAGTTGGGTAGTCTCTCAATCGGGCATTTTGCAGTCCCTCATTATCATCGCCATTTCGGCAGTGGTCTGTGTCATTACGACACTTTCGCTCTCGGCCATCAGTACTAATGGTGAAGTTAAGGGAGGCGGTGTTTATTTCATTATATCACGTTCCTTGGGTCCAGAATTCGGAGCCTCGGTGGGTGTGGTATTTGCCTTTGCGAATGCAGTGGCGGCTGCCATGAATACCATCGGTTTTTGTGATTCGCTTAATGATTTATTGCGTAAGTGCACGTGAAATTTGCCATAATTTGAAAATATTTATTCTTTTTTTGTTTCGTTTTCTTGCAGGTGAAAATGGTTTAAAAATCGTTGATGGTGGCATAAACGACGTGCGCATTGTCGGTGTCATCACAATATTGGTTTTGATTTTAATATGTTGCGTGGGCATGGAGTGGGAGACGAAAGCACAAAATTTTCTTATTGTTACCATAGTCTTGGCCATATTTAATTTCATTATTGGTGCCGGAATCGGGCCCCAGGGCAATGTCGATAGCATTGCGAAAGGTTTTGTGGGCTTTTCGTGGAGTACCATTAAGGAGAATTTCGTTTCGGACTATCGCTACTCGGAGAATGTTAATCAAAATTTCTTTAGCGTTTTCGCCATATTTTTCCCCAGCGTGACGGGCATTCAAGCCGGTGCCAATATTTGTGGTGATTTAAAAAATCCTGGTGATGCCATTCCCAAGGGTACTTTGTGGGCCTTGTTGATTTCCATGATATCGTATGCACTTTTTGTTTTGTTTGCTGGCGGTGCGGCAGCGCGTGATGCTTCGGGCAATATTACCGATTTGATAAATGGAACCATTGTTAGTTCTCAGCTGGCGTGCAAGGCGGACAATGTAATTTAAAGATTTAAGTACATATTTATTATAAATATTATATGTATCTTTTGTTCTAATCTATTAGACTTGTCACTATGGTTTGGCCAATTCCTATTCAGTTATGCAATTGATGTCTTTGTGGGGACCTTTGATTTATGCTGGTTGCTTTGCAGCCACTTTGAGTACGGCTTTGACTAATTTGCTATCAGTGCCACGTTTGGTACAAGCTTTGGGTATTGATCAAATTTATCCTGGCTTGATTTACTTTTCGAAACCCTATGGCAAACATGGCGAACCCTATCGCGGCTACGTGTTGACATTTTTAATATCGGCCGGTTTTCTATTGATTGGTGAACTTAATGTGATTGCTCCTCTCATCTCCACGTTCTATTTGGCTTCGTATGCGCTTATTAATTTCTGCACATTTCATGCAGCCTTTGTGAAGCCACTGGGTTGGCGGCCCACCTTTAAGGTAAGTTTTTGTCTTCAATTGGAAGTTAATTTGAGTGATTTAAAAAAAAAAATCCGTTAAAATGGTGAACTCTGGAAATTACGGGTTTTATTTTGTAAAACAAAACACATAAAAAGTTGGCCAATGCTGAGCGTTGCGTTTTACGAAATGAGGAATGAAATTTCCGTTACACCTTTTTGACACAAGTAATTTTTTTTTATTTTTTTTTTTTTTTTTGAAACCAGTGATGAATATTTTTCACTTTTTATCGAGGTTTTATCATATTCGTTGGTACAGATGAGATCCCTGTATCAATTCTTATTAATTGTTTGAATTCGTTCAATATTACAGAATTATCCATTTAGTGGTTTCAAAACCTTCGCTCTGGCAAGGCTGCCAGCTGTTAAATATCTGTTATCTCAAGCGCTCAACGTTGCCAAATGTGTAGATTTATCTGTATTTCGCAGTTTTTTGAGCTCTTGAGTAATCTTCCAGTTTTTTGTTTAAAAATCAGTTTTTTTTTTTCAATTATTAGTTTTTTACTTTTGCCTTTTATAGTTTTCAGTACATTTTTCAAACGCTATAAATATTTCAAACCATCAGGAATTATTATTTTGTCTTTCTGATACGCGTTCATAACAGTGACAACATCATTCATGTCCTAATCGTGTAAAACACCTCATGAAACTGAAATTTATATGGGATAGAAAACAAAATCAAAAATGATCACACGAACTTTTTTACACCACTGATTACCTAATATTAAAGTGAATTTAAATGTATTTAAATTAAATATTTATTTAATTTACGTCATTTTGAATGAATGAATGAATCACAATGAACCCAATTGGGTCTCCGAGTGGAGGTGCGGTACAGCACTACCCTTCCTCACCTACATAATTTTTGTGAAGAAAATAATGTAATTATTCAGACTCTCTACAACACCCAAGTAAAATTTCTAAGAACCGTTTACAACAACTCTTGGGAGGAGTGATATTGTGAGTTCGTAAGAGATAAAATATGGTTGGAAATTTTTCGTCAGTTTTTCTTCTCGAGCCATGAATTGATCCGAGAAAAAATGGCCTTTTGCCTCACTGTGCATTGGAGCATTTGAAATTTGCGTAAAAGTGGTCGAAAAATAACTTAAAAGGATGGACTACTGCAACCAATCTAGAGGCGGTCATTTAAATGGCAAGGCCTAATCCAAGACGAATTGATATCAGTTGATCTCAATGCAGCAGCTGCTAATTTTCTGACAGCAGAAAATTATACACTAACAAATATACAAGGCGAATATGCAGAGTTGAAAAATCGAGACCACCTGGTATCAATTCGCCTTGGTCCAATCATTATGTGCGATTTATTTAACTTTGCTTTTGAAACCGAAAAATTTATAAAAAAAAATAAGTCATTTAAAAAAATAAAATACAACCTCTTAAGCCACTATCGGCGCAATGTACCGATTTTTGTCGCCTCACTGCAATAAAGTCGCAAGTAATAATTTAAAATGGCTTTAATTCTCAATTAATTCCGAAATGAGTCTACTCGTATATGGCTTTATTACCAATGGATTGTAGTGCAATCATGTCCTTATATTTCAAATAATTTAGAATAAAGATAACTTTGGCTTATTACTTATGAATTCATTGTATTGTGTAGACGAAAATCAGTACATTGCACCGATAGTGGGATCTAGTCTTTATTCTGGATTTTAAGTTAAAAATATATGTATGTATTTAATTCCAAATAAACACACTTGTTTTCTTTCAGTATTATAACGTCTGGCTAAGTTTATTTGGATGTGTGCTTTGCGTGGCCATTATGTTCCTCATAGACTACATATCGTCCTTGGTAACGCTTGCAATTATATTTGTTTTGTATTTGGTGGTGATGTATCGAAAGCCCGAAGCCAATTGGGGTTCCTCCACACAGGCTCAACAGTACAAGGCAGCTGTTACCGCCGTGCATAGATTGCAAAATGTTTCGGATCATGTTAAGAATTATACGCCCCAAGTTTTGGTGTTGACGGGAGATCCGGTGACAAGACCACCTCTAGTGGATTTCAGCTATTTGTTAACCAAACAGAATTCTTTACTTTTTGTGGCCAATGTATTACCGGTAATAAAAGCAGGCTTTTATTATAAAATGTAACAATAATAATGATCATTTTCTCGTTTTTTTTTTAAATTAATTTTCAGATCAGTTTGAGTTACAAGAACCGCCAACAAATCATTAAGGAAGGTCAAAAATATTTAAATGCTCGCAAAATTAAGGCTTTCTACAATGTGATTGATGGCTTTACCATGGAAGACGGTGTCAAGGCTCTGCTAAAGTCCACTGGCTTTGGCAAATTAACACCCAATATTATGATCATGGGCTATAAGAGCGATTGGTGTCAGTGCGATGTCAAAGAAGTAGAAGGCTATTTCAATATATTAAAGTAAGTTTTAATTTTATTGTTGCATAAAAAAAAATTTTATATAATTACAATTTTTAGCATGGCTTTTTCCATGCGCATGGGTGTGGCCATTCTACGTTTACCCGATGGCTTGGACTTTTCCAATTTGAGTCCTGAAATTTCATATTCCGGCTCGAATGGTTTGGGTCATATAAATACCGCAAATGCCAAAGGTTTTACAAATATTTTAGTGCCTCAAGGCAATGCCACCTCCGATCTGCTGCATGTGGATTCGAATCTTAACTTGGCAGGTTTAGATAGCACCAATTCGTCATATACGGTTCCTCAGCCACCGCCCATGCCAAATATGAGCAGTCCCAAGAAATATAAAATTAATCAAGGTGATAATGTGACCTATTTGACGAAAGGCGGCTCCGAAGTTCCTAAAGATATTCTGGATGCTATGACCGTTTTTTCCAGTAAACATTCCAAAAGTACAATTGATGTTTTTTGGTTGTACGATGATGGCGGTAAGTTATTGTTATTGTGACGTGATTTCAATAATTTGTTTTTGATTATTTTCTCTCCTAAATTTAAAGGTTTGACTATGCTGCTTCCCTACATTATATCAATGCGTTCCAATTGGCAAAATTGTAAATTGCGCGTGTTGGCTTTGTGCCACGGCAAGGACGAGGAAACAGAGGAGAAGTGGTAAGTAAGGGGGAGAAGTGGAATAAAGAGCAATGAAATGGTGCCAAAGAAATTAAATACATAAGACCCAATAAAATGTACGGCCTGGCCCACCATGTCGACAGAAAACGCTCGATCGACAGACAAGCTGTATTGAAAACAACAATATAAGAAAATAAGTAAAAAAAAAAGTCCGTCTGTCTTTCACAGGCTGTTTTCTCGAGAACCGTAAGAGCTACGGACCTGAAATTTTCACAGAATATGTAAAACTTTTAGCCGCTGCAACAACAAATATATCACAGCTAAAAATTAAAGGGGTTTCTTAAGCGAGCAACCTAAAATTTAGAAATCCTAATGTAATATACAGACAATAATACGAGTACGTATGCATGTATATAGACACTTGAAATTTTCAAAGTTAGTGTATTTTTATGCAGGCTACACCAATTAACACCGTATTTAAAACAAATCAGAATTGAAGGATATTCTATCAATTAATGTAATTTTGACAAATTTGCTGCATCCTGGAAACCGCAAGTCCTAGTTTACACTATGCAAATCTTGTTGCTAAGCTGATTAGTATGAGGGAGACGAGGGGAGCAGAAACGTTTATTTTCCCTTCGTCTCTCTCTCCTACCAAACTAATCAGCTTAGCAATGAGTTGCCGAAGCAAAAAAAGCCAAAATGAAAAAAGCACTTAAATGAAAAATATCATCAAAAATAAAATAAATCGCTAAGTTGAAAAAAATCAACAAAAGTAAAAAGGTCGCCTAAAAGTTAAAAAACCCGCCAAAAACCAAAAAAAAACCGCCGAAACGAAAAAATTGGCATAACTAAAAAAATCGCTAAAACTGAAAATATGTATTGTAAAAAAAACAAAAAAAAAAACGTCGAAACCCGAAATAAGCGTCAACACTAAAAAATCGCCAAAACTAAAAAATCGCCAAAACTAAAAAAATTGTCAATACTAAAACAATCAGCAAAAACCGAAAAAAAATCGCCAAAAACGAACAAGTGCCTTACGGAACCCTTCGTGTGCAAGTCAAAGTCGTAACAAAATCCCAAAATTACAAAAATGTCAAAGCAAAAAATCGCCAAAATAAAAAAAAACTCTTAAATGAAAAATATCACCAAAAAATTAAATAAATCGCTAAAAATGCAAAAAAAAAAAAAAAAGAAATCACCAAAAGTGAAAGGAGCGCTAAAAATTAAAAAATTCCAAAAAAACCAAAAATAAAATAGGCCATATAAAAAAAAACGTCAAAACTAAAAAAATCGTTAAAACTATAAATATTTGTATTGTCAAAAGATAAAAATCGCCAAAAACGGAAAAAACTAAAAAAAAATCAATACTAAAAAATCGTCGAAAAGCGAAGAAATCGCTAAAAAGGAAGAAGCGCCGTATGAAACTCTTCGGGTGCTGGTCAAAGTCGCACTTTACTGAATTTATTTTGTTGATTTTTTTAAACTTACTACAATGCACATTGGGAAAATGAAAAACAAAATTAAAAAATCTACAGTTTCTTAATGGGCCGGGCCGGCCGCCCATGCAATTTTCATAAAATTTCACAAGGATCTAAAGGAAATCTATTCGAGCTAAATGTTAAATTTGAGCCACCAGTAAGTAAAGGAGACGGGGCTTATAAAAAAATTTCTAGAGACATGCGACGACCATATTCTGAAAAACGTATATCGCTTAAAATTTGCCTTTTTCAAAATTTTTTCGAGGACAGATGAGAAAAAAAAACAGGACAGTGTCCGGGAAAAAGAGGACGGATAACACCCTAAATTTATGATAACAGATATAAATCGTTTGCAGTTAAAAAAAAAAATAAGAAAATTATAAGTACAACTCTATGTAAGTGGTAATGCTAAAATTCTGCTTTTGGTAAATATTTATTCGGATTTACCTATATTCCGTTTTTAGTCTGAATTTTTATGTAAATATGTATGTATGTTTATATTTGTTAAGGCGTAAATTTTTTAAACTCAAAAAATTTAATTTTTGAGTTTATGATTGTATAAAAATTTCATACAAAAATCTTATTTACTCAACTCTTGAGAGAAAAATGCAATTTTCTTCTCCTTTTAACCTGTGTGCAAATTGAAAGCTTTAAACTCGTTTTCTGGCAAATTCGATTTTTTTTGAGTTATGACGTTGGCTTAGTAAATGAGCGATATGGCGTGTGATTTTATTACGCTCTTATTAAATACTATTTATTCTGTTTTGTAAAATTAGTTAGGCAAGAGAATTAAAAATTATCAAATTTTGCAAATAATTAAACAAAATTACACTCACCTCCAATAATACTGTTTCTTGCTTCATCATTCATGTGTTGTAATATTTTTCTTAATTTATTTCCTTTTACTTGTTTTTTGAAACAGCATGGCGCGTTTGTTGACAAAATTCCGTATTAAATTTTCACAATTAATAATGCTGAAAGGTGTTACGGATCGGCCGAAAGAAACCACACTATTGCAACATAAACATTTGATCGATAGTTATTGCAATAACACCACTTCGGAGCATGCGGTTATAACCGCCCAAGAAATACATGATATGGAAGAGAAAACCAACAGACAATTGCGTATACACGAATTGGTGGTGGAACACTCATCACAAGCGGCCTTAATAGTGATGTCATTGCCGATGCCTAGAAAGGTAAGTTTTAAACAAAATTGTTGTAATTTTGTAGTGTTTTTTTTTAAACAAAAAGCAAAAATGTTTACATTTGTTCTCTCTCCCTCTCTCTCTTTCGATTTTCTCTCTTTCTAGGAGGCCATTTCAGCTCCCTTGTATATGTCTTGGTTAGAAATGTTATCGCGAGATGTTAAATGTCCAGTAATTTTCGCCAGAGGCAACCAAACTCCAGTATTAACACTTTATTCTTAGTTGTAAGAGAACATATGCCAAATAGTTATTCTTATTTATACATACATATGTAGTTTATATTTTAGGAGTATTATTAAATAATTAAATATTTTTTGTTTGTTTTAGTTATTAAACGATTTTAAAATAAGTTCGAAAACATTTTATTAATAGTTTTAATAGTTTTCTTTTCTTTTTTTAGATTAAACAATAAAGTGTTTATTTTAATTAATTATATTTTTCTTTGCTTCCAGAATATAGTGGTGTATTTCTTAAAAAAAAAAATTCAATCATTTTCACTTTAAAAAAAACAAGTTCAATTTCATTTTGAAATAACAAAACTACACAAAGTTGATTAGATTAGAGTAAATAGTCTGTTATAAACCTAATAGTAGGCTCTACGTGGATTATTCTGTAAGAAAATAAGACACAAAAACCAAAATAAAATTACAAACATAATTATTTAACAATAAAAGTTCATTTACCAATGGATTAGGCCGGAAGCGATAGGCCAACATCATACGTTTACGATAAGCATCGTATTCATTGTCACAGTCTTCTGGCGTTGCAGAGCTTTGTACACCCAAACCTTGGTTGCCTTCTCGCTGGGGACCCCTGCAATTATATTTTCATACAAATCAAATTAATTTGGATTTTTATTTCATTAATACTTATTGACCGGATCCACAATACCAGCACCGCCCTGGCCCAAGCCTTGGCCCTCTTTCCAGCCCAATTTCTGCAGCATTTGAAAACCGATATTATCCTCTTTCAGTTTGTACTCTTTGTAATCACTCAGATCCGGCTGGCGATTACTCTTTTTGGCCTCATATTGTTCCATGAACTTTTTCAATTCTTCCGGTGGCAAAAAATCACCAATATGATGTTTGCCCTCACTTTGTTTCGTTAAAGCTGAAGCCCATATGCGCGTAGCCTCCATTTCGGCTTGGCGCAACTTATGTTCCCAAGTGCCGCCATCTATGTCTTCATCCGAATCATATTCGTACTTAAATTTACCACTTTTGGCTAAACGATCAATTTCTTGACGTTTACGCATCATGTCCTGGTACAAAAGATTCACTTTGAAATGTTCTTCACATTTCCTCCAATCCTCTTCACTAAGATTTGTAGAGCCATAATTCAGTTGGGCATAACTTAGTAAAGCAGGATCGGTGCGCGTTACAGCTGATAGCAAGGGTTTGTTCTGGTTGCCGAAATTTGTGGGGACACCTTGTTGTTGGCCAAATAAAACTCAAATATTTTTAAGAATTTGTTTGAATTTTAACAAATTGACTAAAACTCAGCAAAACTCACTTGACGATGATGAACTTTCGGGTATTTCAACTTTTCCGCCCCAACGGGACTTGCGCAATTTTTTCTTTTCCAAGCGCTTCAATTCCTCCTGCTCTTCTGCTTCCCTTTCCTGGCGTTCCTCCTCGCTCAATTCGTTGCGACATTCTATGCGCCTTTTTATGTTGTCCGTGTTGCGATCCATCATACCTCTGCGATACTCATCGTCCGAATCGTTGTCAGCGCTTATAACCGATTCCGGATCGTATTTGTCTTCCTCAATGGAACAGTATAAGCGGCGTTGCTTGTACGCCGATGGATTGTTGATCTTTTCCATTTCCAATTCTTCCTTTTCTTTCTGCTGCTGTTCCTTAAGCTTCTCCTGACGCCGGTCGATTATTTGCTGTCTGTAGTGGTGATATTGTTCAGTGGTTTTATCAGTTAGAAACCTAAATATCAAGTAGACAAAAGAAGAGAAAATTTCATAGAAAAACAAACGAAGCGATTATAAATAAAATTCAAAATTTCTTTAACCAAAATTTATACGATTTGCAGTGAAAATTTAGTGGTAAATTTAAAGCTTTTTGTCTTGAGATGGATAAAATCAGCATATCCCTGCTGCCAGCCAGCAAATGTATGAATAGCCATTCGGTTAAGTTAAATATTTTTTTTTGCTGAGGCTTGTGGGTGGGTGTCGTCATAAGTAGTTGTGGGTTGATTGATTGCAGAAAGTTGTTTTGTTGTTTGTTTGCTTGTTTGTTTATTTGAACGTTTTTTACAGCATTCTGAGAGCGTTGGATATGGTTAAGGAACAAGTTTGCTATGCCTTTAACAAATTCAAACATATTTCTTTTGGAAAAATAAAAAAAAGCAATTGACAAGTAATTTGTCATATATTATGCATACGATTACCGAAACCTGTTCCCGTACTCAAGGTTTGGGCAAGTAAGGGAGCTTTTGAGAGAGTAATGTTCTTCTTCTTCTTGCACGTAAGAAAAATTACGGCCAAGCCGAAAAACAATCAGCTGTTCGAAAAATAACCAATGACAAAGTAAAATTAAATTGAAAAGTTGTATCAGAAAGGTTTATAAACTAGTGGTGACCAAGTTTTATGAGTTTTTTTTTTATATAAAATTAAGAAACAAAACATTTAAATATGCAACAGCATGTAAGTAAACCATGACTGGCCACTGAGAGGACACCGAGAGAATAAATTAAATTTAATGTAAAAAGTTAAGCAACATTACTATTTCAAGATGTGCAATTATGGTTTTTTGCGTGATAGCAATTTTGGATAACTTTTGAATATTCAGAGAGTAATTTTCTTTTTTCTCTAATTAGTCCGAACTTGTACGAAATCTTGTGGAACACACCTATTTTTATGAATAAGGCTGTAAAAGTTTATAGTTTCAAATTCTGTCCCTTATGAAAACTACAGAGTTGTTCATTGTTCGAAGAAGGACATCTGCTTTCATAAATTTTAAATCATTTGCCCTACTCTAAGGAACTTGCGACAATTTAGGGCAATTTATCTGCCAATGTTTTTCTTGTCTGGGCTATTCGATTTAAGAGTTGTCATGACAGTGGGCAAACTTTTCGGAAACTAAGTTTTAAGATTTATTTATTTTAAAAATAATATTTTTTCAGCCTTTAATTTAAATCTTTTAATGACCAATTTCACTAACTCTATTTAAATATCAATGACTTTTTAATTTGAATTGATATTTAAATAAGTTGATGAAAAAAATAAAATAAATTTTTTGTTGCTTCAAAAAAAGAAACATTCCTTAAAATACCTTCTAAGATTATGTACATTTTCTAAAACAAAAATACTGCATGACAAATTACTCTTTATAAATATTTCCATTTTGATATCAATTGCGTCCAAATTTGCATACATTACAAACTTGTTTTCTCCTCAACACACACTCTAACGTCTTTAAAATTTATTTTTTTTCTGTATTATTATATTATTTACCACAATGCTGGATGTAATCGATTTCTATAGCCGCGTAAAGTTTCTTCATATGCATCACCATTGTCAGCAACCAAATCGATGAGATTTTCTAAAGATGTTGGTATTTGTATGCAATTGGTATTGTCGACAGGTTTGTTGTCTGAAAAAACTACTGAAAATTCCTTTAAAATCGTGCTCGAAAGTTCAAAGTTAATTTTTTTAATAAAAAATCAAAGAGAATATTTGAAGAAAATTAAGTGTAATAATGAATTTAAAAGCAAAAGGAATTATATAAAATGCATATGTATAATGCATTTTTTTTTTTTTTTTTGCAAAAAAAATTGAGGTTGATTTGATATTTATTCAAATAATAAATTAAAAAAAGTCGATTAAAATGTTTTGCTTTGTTTCTTTGGATTTGATTTTAAATACTAAATGAGTAAAATAAATTTGCAATACAAACCTTCATTTTGTTGATTTTGTTCCGGCTGCTGCTCATGTTGTTGTTCTAATTCGTTAGCCTGTTGTTGCTTCGGTTCTTGATCTTGAGGTAGTAATTCCTGTGCTTGTGCATTAATCTCCTGCTTTTGCTCGAACTTTGGCTGCGACAAAGATGGTTGGTATTCCTGTTGCTGATGTTGAAGATTAAGTTGCGTTTGGGATGGCAGATGATCATCGTGCTGCTGTTGGTCTTGCAATACTTGTGGATTATTTGTGTTTTGGAGTTGTTGTTGTTGTTGCAGCTGCTGTTGAATATTCTGAACTGGTATTTGTATTGCTTCCAAATTTAACTGCGGCTTTGGTATGGCATTTAGATCAAATTCTTTTGGTTGTGGAATCGCATTCAATTGCATAGGCTCTGGTGCCGGTATCATGTAGAGTGGCGTTAAATTCGCCAATGCTATTGGCAATTGTGGTGGTGGAGGTGGTGGCGGAGGACCCACCGCCACTGCCTGTATAGGCATCAGCATAGCGGCAGCAGCAGCAGCTGCAGCGGCGACTGTTGTTGGCGGTGGTGGGGGTGGAACGAACTGGGGTGTTGCAGCGAAGAATGCTCTAGCGGTGTGTGGCGGCATTGCAGTAGGTTGAGTTGAAGGTACTTGCATTTGTTGTTGCAACATCAAATTTTGCGCTGCCATTAGAGCAGGATTAAATGAAAATGATAATGTTGGTGGCGTTGGTGGTGGTGGCGGTATGGCCGCCTGATGATGCTGGTGATGTTGCTGTTGCTGCTGCTGTAGCTGAAGTTGTTGTTGCTGAAGTTGCTGTTGCTGAAGTTGTTGCTGATGTTGGTGTTGTTGTTGCTGCTGCTGCTGCTGCTGTTGTTGATGCTGCTGTTGTTGTTGTTGCTGCTGCTGTTGCTGCTGTTGTTGTAGATGATGCTGTTGTTCTTGCTGTTGTTTTTGTTGCTGCTGTTGTTGTTTCTGATGATGCTGAAGTTCTTGCTGATGGGCACTCATCATTGGATCACTTATAGGTTGGGGAGAATTATTGATATTTTCCAAATTGTTTGTAGTATTTATAGCCGAACTACTAGAAGTTTGAGTTTCTTCCTCGGTAGAAGTATTGTTAGTTTTTTCAGGTCTATAATAAAAGTTTAACAAGATAGTAAATATACATACATATGGCTCAAACAACGTTATAACTCAAAAAATTTGATTTTTGAGTTAATGCTGCAGTACTAATCTTCATATTGTGTAAAAATTTTATACAAATATCTTGTTTACTTAACTCTTGTTTACTTAACTCTTGTTTACTTAACATTAAGTTGTGTGTAAATTTAAAACTTTAAAATGATTTTATGGCAAACAAGTTTTATTTTAGTTATGACGTTGTTTGAATAAATGAGCGATATGCATATTTAAATAATAGCATAATTATGGAAAGAAATTTAGGAATGAATGAATTGTTAAAAGGATATACTGAATTTTTTATGTATCTATAAAATAATGTTGTACCAACTATTTGCAATAAAATATTCGTGGGCTCTGACTACTTCTAAATGAATGAATGAAACCATTGGTTTTTCATACTCACATGGCTACTATCGGCTTTGGTTGTTGTTGCTGTTGTTTTTCTAAAATCTTTTTAAAGTTTTCCAAAAACGAACCATCATTACAGAATGTATTTTGAATCTTAGCTGGTGTTTGTTCTGCTGAGGGTGCACTAACGGTTGTTCTTTTAAGACCAATACCATACATTTTGCCGGTCTTCCCAGTTAAACTAGTCAAAGTTTTTGCAGCAGAAGTAGTTGCCTCATTGCCATCCATCTTCTTATCTTCATCCTCTTCAGCTTTCGTTTCTTCTTCAATATTTTCTACTTTCTCGATCTTAGGAGCTTCCTCATTGACAACACTTTTCATTTTAGCTGCCAAAGTTTGGGCAGCTGCCACTGCCTTCGCTAACTCAGCCGTACGTTGTTTTTCCAAAATTTCTTGCCGTTTCTTCGCAATAATTTCCTCCTGCTTGCTCATTTGAGCAAAGCGATCTATGCGTGATGAATTTCGTTGGGCCATATTGCTGTCCTACAGCAATTTTTTTCCAAAATAGAAACTACCTACTTATTTCTATTTCAGTTCGGCCAGGTAAAATTTTTGTGTATATAATAAATTTTAGTGTATACTTAAGAACTGTTAGTTCCTGTAAATGCTTTTGCGATTTTCAATTAAGTAAATGTTTCTAGAGTTATTAACTATTCAATTTATATAAAATCTTACAGCAAATTGAAAAATAGCACAAAAAATAGTCTGTTTTATAATTTTTTCACTGCAATTGCAATACTTGGTTGGAAAAAGGTACCAAAAATCGGCCAAGTTACAAATGCATGTATTCGCATCTGTGTTGCCATTTCAGGATTTTCACTGCTAGATCTAGCACACACGTTCAATAAATCGCTTTCAATTTTATCACACATTCTGTGTGTAACAATTCTGTGAAATTGAAAGCTGTGGCACAAATTGATAGTCAATTTCATTTTATAAACGCCACCGACGAAGAAACAACACATATTGCTAGCTTTAACCAATGTGTGCTGTGACTAGCTTTTAAAATTAAAAATTAAATTGCCATATAAATGTATAGGTGAACTAGAAAGCAGTCTAATTTTCAAGTTAAAAATTTTGAGTGTGTTAGTAAAAAAAGTGTGTGTATTGCAAATTGAATGGTTCAATTCCAAAGCAAAAATTGAACGTGTGGCCGCCAAGTATAAGAGCATTCAAGTTTTTAAAAAAATCTGCTAAAAACCTTCCGCCGTATTCATAAAAACTATTTGAGGTTTATTATAGGCTTATTCGACATATTTCTATGGGAAATTTGTCAAATAAGCCTGTAATAAACCTTAAATATTTTTTATAAATACGGCAGCTTATATATAGCGTTTTATTTATTCTTCTGTAGTGCATTTAGCAAATAATTATCATTTAATGTGCCTTGTTTGGAGCGATTTAACGTTCTCTCATCATTTTCTGGCAACACTGATTCGCATTAGGAAGTACACTGCGAAAAGTTGTAGATATCAGACCTGGGGATACCAATAACACTACAATTAAATGCAATTAGAATATTTTAATTGCAAGTTTTACAAAAATACTTGAGCAATTAACTTTTTAACGAATTTAATATAAAAAATATAAGAAAACAAATGCCAAGTTTATTAACTACCGTTTTTAAAACGAAACAAATAATATTTCATTGTTATACCAGCATTATAATTAGTAGTAAAATTTTATAATTTGTCGATCCATTTTTTTTTTCGATTTTTGATGATTTTGATTCCAATTTTAATACATAAGCAGCTTTATTGAAATCAACAATATACCAAACAAACTATATTTAATAACAAATTAACAGAAACAAGACTTAGAAAACGGATTCAAGAAATAAGTTATAATGTGAAGCATATGCTGGGTAAATATCTTCAACAAACTGCTCTGTCATAGTACTTAAATATCCATATAGATCGAAGAATGCAAACATTATATACTTAAAACATTTCAAGTCTTCGAAAATGAAATTTTTTGTAATACTGTTCACAAGAAATAAAACAAAAAATCTTTAATTTTTTCAT
Organism: Nowickia ferox; assembly: GCA_936439885.1. Classification (NCBI taxonomy): domain Eukaryota; kingdom Metazoa; phylum Arthropoda; class Insecta; order Diptera; family Tachinidae; genus Nowickia; species Nowickia ferox. Next base: position 13,515,538 of record OW387023.1, on the reverse strand, counting down.
CTCACAGCAAAAAATTTATTATATAATTTTTTGTCACTTATTCATATATACTTGTACATATCATTTAACAAGAACAATAAATATAAATAAATACAGATATATGTACTTCAATTGCATTCAGATTAAAAAAAAATAATTATAAGACATAAAATGTTTCGGACCTTCATAGTTTTAACAATTTTAAGAAATGACTAGATTAATTGGAAATGTTATTTTATATATTTCTAAAAAAAATTTATAATAGCAATTTATTAACTACACTGACTAATAGGAAAACATATGATATATTTAGGCAATTCATTATCTATTTGTATTTTTTTATAAACAAAAAAATTACGTAAATTCCCAATATATGTATGTATATATTTTTATGTATATAACTTTAAACATTTTAATATATATCACTTAAATGCATAAATATGTTAGAATCAGATTTTTTAGTTTACCTTTTGCTTTAAAATCTTAATAGAACTTCGGTACTACTAAGCCCTTTAACATATCGAAACTATTGCCATCGGGTTGTACTACTTCAATGACCCCGTTCTTTAGTTGGACTTTTAAATAGCCATAATCATCAATACCGATAATTTTTGCTTCTTTTTTGCAACCAACAGCGTCACATATAGAAATTGATTGATCGCTAAAATTTTACAAAGATATAGAAAGTAATTTAGATATTATATTCCTCTTAATCTTACCTATGCAGCCATGTTTCATAATATAACTTATAAAAGCTTTCAAAATCTCCAGTTTGTACTTGCTCTACTAAACGCTCAATTTCATTAAACATTAGTGACAACAGCATTTCATATCTAATGGCAGGTAGGTTTTGTTGATTAGCGTTATTGTAATCACGTATCATATCATTAATACATATTGTAGGTTTGCCATTATCTAAATTAATTCCACATCCTATGTTTACAATAGCATTTTTTTGCATAATGGTCGTCTTGACCACAAAACCTCCAATTTTATTTATGCCATTAGCATAAGCGTCATTGGGCCATTTTAGAGCGAGATCGATAACCTTTGAAATTTTAATTAGATTAAAATATATTAAATATTTATTAAATTACAAATCTAACAAAAATGCTAGAAAAATCTAAATTTTTTAATATAACAAATTGGGCATTCCACGCTAGAATCGGGGATTTTTTCCTATGTATTAACTTTTAGCAGTCTGACATCTCTTTACAATTCAACACTAAATGCACTTTATTTTTTTCCAGTGTTTTTATAGTTGTTTATTTTTTGTCCCTACTTGAGATGGGCGCGTGTCGAATTTCAATTTTTTTTTTATTTTTTATCATTTCAATATACATTTTTTGTTAAATTGAAAATTATTAAATTAATGTGACGCGTTCTTATTTTTAAGTTGCATCTTTTTTTATATTTGACGCTTTACTGAAAAAAATAAAATAAAATAAACAAAATACCTTATAAGTTAAAAAAAAAATTTCTAAACAAAATACGTTTTTTCTTAATTTCTTGAATTCCACCAATAACTTTTTTGTTCTCAAATGCGTGTTTATTTTATAAATTTTTATTTTAAATAATGATTTATAAGTTTGTAGTAAAATATCAATCACACATGTATACCAAGGGCTCATCGGCCATAGCTGTAAGTGTATGTGTAGTATGTGGTGAAGTCTAAATTTTTAAAAATTTTATTCATTTTGCCACACGTTAAATAATTAATTAAAACATATAATAATAAATGTAATAATTATGTATTATTATTTTATAAAATACGTGATATTACACACGATTGTTATTTTTGTCTAATTAATAAAAATTATAGCCCGTTCTGCGTGCCACGAAATCAAGTAATTTCAAGATGAAATTACTAACGAAATTAAAAGTGTTCATGCTGGTGCTAAATGACATTTGAGTTAATTTCGCAAATATCTGATTCTTTGCGGCATTCATTCGAGCATTATTTTCAGTTGAATAAAGCCTTTTTAACATTTAAATAAGCTTTTCACATGACAATATTTTTCAATTTAATGGTTTTTACTCATATTTTTATTTTACATTGAATTAAAACAAACAGTTTCTAACCAAATTGACGCATTTAATTTTTGCTGTTGCTTCTCGTGGTAGTAAGCATGATACAATTATACAAGGTACTTGCACGACTACAACAAAATTGCAACACCAAGAAACACACGTATTTTGTTGGTAGAAACATACCTATAATTGTCAGAAGCAGATGTCTTTTGTTTTTAAAAATAACAATCACAGGGTAACTAAAGTACAATTGCAGAGGCGGCATTCATGCATGATTATAGTAATTCAGTGTTGCCAATATGTGTGTAATACACAGTGTGTAATTTTTACTCTCATCTGTAGACCATGTAATGAGATTCATGTATAATATGTGTGTAATTCTACTTTGGGTTCTATTTTTATTTAATTTTGTTTTAATTTTAATCTACACAAAGCATGTGTAGTGTAATTTTCTTCAATGTGCAAATTCATTGGCAACAATGTAATCATTTTATTCACACACATACACTAACATTTTTGCAGCTTGTAAACAAAGTTTGACAACTTTCTGCATTGTATACAATAACAGGCTGGGCTTGTGCAAATACCTTCTATAATTGTATCATGGTAGTAAATATCTTCACTGTTGAAAAAAAGGAGATTTCTATACAAAAACAGCGTAGTCCATTGGAATTTCGTTGAAATTAAGTGAAATGAGTTAATTTGGGATATGTCAAAATGTATGGGAAATTATTCAATTTAAACTTGATTTCGGCCTAAATCATGAAATAACTTGATTTCGTGGCACGCGGAACGTACTATTAATGAAAAAATTATGCCGATTTTCTTGACGATTTTCGAAATATATATGCCGAAAATTCCGATGATTTTTCAAAAAAGTGCAATTTTTCAGCAAAATCTTCTGGCAGCCCCGCCTGTATACTATTCGCTGGCAAACATAGTTGCCAGATGAAATAGAGGTGAATTCTTCAAATTCTGAGTGAAAAATCGTCAAAATTATTATCCGAAAATGTAAATAACTCGTCAAAAATAAAACATACTGTTTTTCATACATATACTCGTATATTGGAAGTGAACAATTCTATTAAATCAGGTACTACTTCCAAGTCAAAACAATTACAATTATTGAGTTTGAAATGATCCTTAGTACAAAAAATTGCTTATAGAAGATATAACCAACCGATTTCTTACTTTGGTTTTGTTTACTCGTAAGTTAAAAACTCTTATCTATATTTGCTGAAGATTGCAGTAAGACTCTTAAGTCCTTTTTCGCATTTATGTTTTTTTTTTTTAAATCTAAAAGGTTAACTTTAATTTTCTAATTCAGATTCAATGTCCTGTCTTTAACGAAGTGAGAAGACTCGTACAATTTCGTAGAGAGAACTTTTATTTTCTATAATAATATTGTAGGGATCAATTAAGCTTAAGGCTTTGAATTCATCTTCGCAGTAAAATGTTATTAAAATCCTATCACCGATTTTAAAATTTGATTAACTTTAGCATACGCAAATACATCCCTGACATATGTTCCCAAGTAAATTTCTTCAATGTCTAAATAATTATTCTCATCTTTATAATACACCAAATAAAAGTTATCACACTCAAGCAAATCTGTTTAAAAAAAATTATTCATAACTTTTTCAAGTAGTTTTTGCATTTGACTATATAAATTTTATATTTCTGTTATTTCAGTTGATAAATTATGTACAACGTGTTTAAAAACCATTTAGTTCCAAAATTATACGGCCATGTTCTGTAAGCCGAATCCGAGTAAATTTCTCGTTTTTCAAAAATAAATAATGGCCCCCTTAATGTGTTTTAAGTCAGACAAACTTAATTAATTTCAGATATGATATTTCAAGCCCTAAAAAGTAGAAAACTTCAAAAAAGTCGGAAAATAATTCGCTATTAGTGGATTTAATTTTTCTAAATCGAGCGTTTTTAAATCGACTCGATTTACAGAACATGCAGGATTAATACAAAAATTGATTAATAATAATACATTGATTGCATTTTACTCCTTATTGTGATTTCATACTCTAGCAAAAGCTGTCTGTCAAGTTGATTTATAGTTCTGAAATTCGTCCAGTCGTCAAAGTGCTATTTTTGGCACACCAAATCGTCAAATCTGGCATCCGTGCTGGCAAACACGACTCGTTGCTTTGCGCAAAGTGAGAAGAAAACTTTTCCTTTTTTTTTGATGTGAAGTTATTTAATATTTAAATAATTAAATAATATACAAATTAATAAATAACATAAATAAAAAAAACTACAAATGCACAGAAATTATGATTTACTTAATCAATGAAATAAATTAAGCAGAATAAATCATCAATGCTAAAATACATATACCGAAGAGAAAGAAATTTTTCCAAGATATTGGTGGCAACGAAAGTAGGCGCAAAGCAAAGAATAAAAGATTTTTTCACATCATTTTCTTATAAGAAAAATATTTTGTTTCCATATACAAATTACTTTTGGGAGCGAAAAGAAAGTTTAATTTAAAAATCTAGACAAAGAAAGTAAAAATGTTTAAATGCTACACTAAAATATAAATATCAAATGTAAAACAAGTAAAACATGAAATGTATAAATAATGATATTTTATTGGTTGAAAGGGGGCTTTAGAATGTCCTCCTCCCACTCCACAACCATACCAATCAACCTTTTAACGAATGCCCTGTTTCTATCACTGCTGTTGTCGATTCCGCTGTGTGTTGAAAATATAAAAAAATAAGAAAAATAAAACTAAACGGCTGAGCCAAAGCCTCGAACGAGAAATTAAAATATAAATCCCAAATTCCCTAATAAACCAAAAAAAGAAAAACAAAATTTAAATGGAATCTATGATATAAATAAAGGTAATTGTGATTTATGTTTAATATTTAATGTATGATGGTCCTGAGCATATTTGTTGAGTTTCGTAAAAAAATCGATGTCAGACGCCTTTTCAATAAGTACTGCATTATTTCAGACGGTTTTTATTTTAAATTTTTTTCAAAAACTTATCTAGGTATGCAGAATGATTAAAAGTAATATAATTGTATATATTCGTCATCATGATAAAATAATAATAATGCGGGTGAAACATCATATATTTCTTATCTAAATAAAAAGTTGATACGGACTCATAAGTATAGTCTGCGCACTTTTTTTTAGAAAGTTAGAGAAATATGTACATACATTCAAACATGCATATGTTAGTATGTACATACATACATATATTTTAATTTTCGAATTTAACTACCTATGTAAATGATTTGCGATTTGCATAAGTGTCCAGTGATAAAAATACTACATAGTTAATAGTTACAATATTTTTCACATTAAAATTTTAAAATCATACATAGGTACATACATACATATGTACCCACTTAGCGAATATTGTAAGGGCATATAATACATTTAGTCTCTTAGCAAATGTGGATAAAGAATGCTTTTTAACATCTTTGGTTAAATAATATAATATTTGCGATTTTTCTATAATTCTTGAAATTTTAGTCACTTATATTTCCTTTTACACAATTTAAATATGATTCATTAATTGATAACAAAAGAAGAAGTATTATTTGAAATATATACTTATTTATTAAACTCATACAATGGGCCGAAAAATCAGCAACCTTAAAAAGGCATGCACGAAGAAATCATTTACAGAATAATTAATTAGTTTTCACATAATGAATATTTGTATGATTGCAGCTCATATAAAATACACCCCTCATGATGAGCAGTGCTACGACAACACCAACTAAAGCGATGATGACTCCCATGCAGCAGCATACAACAATGCCACAGCAATCGGTCTCAACACATGCAACGCCCGTACGTAGCCCTCACCCAAATCCCCACTCTGCATCAACGTCATCCCTACCAGCAAATGATTTGGATGTCATACAAGACATGATCGATTGTTCTGCCAATCGTTTGGAGGGTTTACGCACCCAATGTGTTACAAGTACAACGTTAACCCAACGCGAAATACGCTCTTTGGAGACAAAGTTGTTGCGTATGTTTTCAGAGTTGCTCTTGACAAAGGATAAACTAAATGAACGTATACCAGCCAGTGGCTTGCCCCACGCATCAGGCAACGAGCTAAAACAATGGCTAAGGGTTGTAGGTTTGAGTCAAGATTCTTTGAATGTGTGTTTAACCCGCCTGTCGACATTAGAACAAATTCTGGAGCTGAGTGATAAAGAACTAAAAGAACTAATACAAAATAATCCCTCTTACAGAGAAGAAGAAGTAAGACGTCTGACAAAAGCCATGCAAAATTTACGCAAATGTAAAGATATTTTAGCAAAACCACATGATGAAATAATGTCGATAGAGGGTGAAAAGAATTCCAACACTACAAGTGCTATAGCAACAGTTAGTAAGGAAACAAAAGAGCAATTAATTGAACAATTGTTTTGGGACTCTTGGGATAGACATCATCGGGGCAGTGTTGGTAATATTGGAGTAACAGCTTCACCCAGATCTCATCGAAATATAATGAAACAGGCTAAACAACAGCAACAGCAGCATCACCAACACGCCAACAGACAATCCCCTTCTAACGACAACCAAAAAAATTACAAGTCTATAACGGCCAACAATGCCAGCGAAGACAATACGGGCTTGTCCTTGACTCTTACGCCCTCACCGCCACACTCACCTTTTACGCCCACTTCAACGTCAACCACTTTTAGTAACATGGGCGGCGGCAGTTTAAATGGCACTCCGCAAAAAGGAAAAATTGCCGGCACTCCACCGCCAATGAAAAAACATTTCACCGCTTTTAACAATACGCAACCCTTAACGCCTACCCATAGCAGCATAGGAGCAGGTGGTGGTGGTTATCAGTCACATCAGCAGGATCATATACCCATACCATTATCAAAATCGAAATCGAATGAGTCCCACTCACAGGATTCACCCTCTCTAATGACAAACATGGCTTACAAAACTTCCGGAGGGGGGATTTCTAGATCCCGCCTAAATACAGATCCTAGTCCTGATAGCCACTCTTCGGCCAGTTCGGATATCTTAATGGAAACCTCCAATAACAGCAGCAGCAATAACAATAGTTTGCAGGTGCCCCTGTCTCCCTTAACGCCCATTGTGAACTTAAGCATGAGCCACAATATAGCTCATCGCTTTACAACGCTAGTTAAAATGGCTACTTGTGATCTCTGTCAAAAGCCCATGTTTATTGGTCGTAAGTGCAAGGAATGCAAATATCGCTGTCACAAAGTCTGTGAGCCTGACGTGCCCAATTCATGTTGTTTACCACCGGAATTTATAGATGAATTCAAGCAGGCCATCAAAGATGCAGGTTATCATTCTCAAATTACACACACACCTCCTTCTCTCAACAACCAGTCGCCCAATCAGGGCTACGGCACGCTAGGTAAGGGCCGTAAGGGCCTTACTTCGGGTAGGCACCAGAAACATGGCTCGACCGTAAGCTCTACTATCGGAGTTCATGCCGATAGCAGTTCGCCCGGCTCAAGCTGCAACAGTTCTAGTCCTTCAAGTCCAGCCCTAATTAATTTGCAGCATCATCATTCATCGAGTGATATGCATGGCACAACGATTATGAGCTCTTCGGCTGGTGGTTCAAGTACAAGTTCCAACATGTTGTCTACCCCTTCATCTCACAAAAATTCAAGTCAATTCAATTTTCCCGATGTTACTATTACCTCAAATTGTAACAATTCTTCAGGTGCTACCACTGAAACCATATTGTCGGCCCAAAATGCCAATAACTCACCAAGTCATGAGTTTTCTGACACTTACAAGCCGCGCAATAATAGTCATGAAGCTTTAATATCTTCTTCGAACAATGCAAATACTCATCAAAACATCAACAGTACCACTACTAGTATTAATGTCACCGTTCACTCCAACAATTTTATCACATCCACATCGTCTTCACTCGCCAACAATTCAACCAATAGTATTGTTAGTGCCGGGCCAGCTTCATTTTTTCAGCGGAAACTCAGTTCGGCTGGCGTCGATAAAAGAGACAACTTCACCGAACTCTCTGATACTCACAAATCGAATGACAGTGACAAAACTGTTTCCCTTTCGGGAAGCACGTCTGCCTCAACCGATTCAGATCGCACGCCCGTGCGTTTAGACTCCACAGAAGATGGCGACTCTGGAAATTGGCCTAGACAGAATTCATTGTCGCTTAAAGAGTGGGATATTCCTTATGGAGACCTGCAAATGTTGGAAAAAATTGGTCAGGGCCGTTTTGGCACAGTGCATCGAGCGCTCTGGCATGGCTCAGTGGCTGTTAAACTGCTCAAGGAAGACTATCTTGATGATGAACACATGCTGGAAGCGTTCAAAGTTGAGGTGGCCAACTTTAAGAAGACACGTCATGAAAATTTGGTTCTGTTTATGGGTGCTTGCATGAATCCCCCTTATTTGGCCATAGTCACTTCCCTGTGCAAGGGCAACACCCTTTACACACACATTCACACTAGACGTGAGAAATTTGTCATCAACAAGACTACATTGATAGCTCAACAGATAACTCAGGGAATGGGTTATTTGCATGCTCGTGGTATTATACACAAAGATTTGAGGACAAAGAATATATTTCTTGAAAATGGCAAAGTCATTATAACCGATTTTGGTTTATTTAGCTCCACAAAACTGCTGTACTGTGATAAAGGTTTGGGTGTACCCACTGGTTGGCTTTGCTATCTAGCTCCTGAACTAATGCGCTGCCTAAAGGCACGCAAACCCGCCGACGAAATATTACCTTTTACGGCCGCCTCCGATGTGTATTCATTTGGCACCGTTTGGTACGAGTTGCTGTGTGGAGAGTTTCCCTTTAGGGCGCAACCGCCTGAATCGATAATTTGGCAAGTGGGTCGCGGCATGAAACAAACATTGGCCAATTTGCAGACCTCACGTGATGTTAAGGATATATTAATGTTGTGTTGGCATTACAACTGTGAGGATAGACCCGATTTCCCTAAATTGCTAACGTTATTCGAGAGATTGCCTAAAAAACGTTTGGCACGTTCGCCCTCACATCCCGTGCAGTTGTCGAGATCTGCTGAAGCTATATTTTAAAAATGCATAGAGACAACCTAAGAATGCAAATTTTCCAAATTATTGTAAATAATATAAGAAACACAAAACAATATGCATACATACATACATATACATATATAAATACTATATTAAAGAAAAACTTAACTTTCAAACAAAAGGACTTTTTTTCTTGTCAAAAAGCATTCCTTTTTCAATATCGAAAATCACATAAACTATAGTAGTTTCTTTTTTTTTTTAAGAAATAAGAACAAAAAACAAGTACACTGACTGTAAATATTGATTTGACAAATGAAAAAAAATAAATAATTTAAAACATATATAAAAAATATGCTTTAAGTAAAAAATATGATTACATTTAAGTTAAAAGACAAAAAGGAAATAAAAACTTATGAAGAAAATTCTATTTACATTTCAATAATGTGAGCAAAATAATTTAACCAAATGCATCAAGTTGAAAATTAATAAGCAAATAAAAAATATTATATCTAGTATAAATCAACGTTTTTCATTGAATGCTCTTTTATAGTTGAACATTTTATACTTTTTTGTGCTCAATAAATACCATTTCAGCTGAAAATTCAATCGTTTGTTGTGCTCAATAAATACAAGAAACACGCGCATTTAGTTAATAAGTTATTAAAATTTTCTCTTCGAAAATACTTATTATTATTATTTTTTTTTTTTTGAAAATACTTATTTTTGTCTTACTGCCAGGAGAATTTTTACTTGGCTTCAATAAACTGGCAGTTAGTGCCTAATTTTATTCTTAAGTTCTTATTTGCACTGAATTTGCTAAAATAACAGAAAAGAAAATCTGGCAACACTGATGGTATTTCTAACACGTGTTTGCTTCTTATGCCAAATTTGTATAAGAAATTTTGAAGTTAATAGAAGTATGTACATATGTACTTGATATACAATATTAAATTTTAATTTGCGTAGTCCGCCCACTTTTATAAACGCGAGATCGTGCCGAAGGAAGTTGTAACTATTTATTTATTTATTTAAGAAATACTTTACAAAGTAAATTTGCAAAGTATTGTTGCACAAATATGGGCGGGATAGCTAGACCATATGCCCAAGATGTTATTAACAGTTTTTTAAAAAGGCTTTGTGACTGACTGTACACAAAAGAACCGCAAGAATATACGGTTATCCGTGGCAGATCAGTCAACCAGTGCGAGTGAGACGCAAAACTCTCGAAGGCCAATAAACAACAGTGGCCTGGTTGCACTTAAGAGATAATTGCCAACGACGCTTGATGTTGACTCGCCCAGAGCTGCTTTACGACTGAAGTTGTAAATATATTACAAGTTATCTTCCCAAATGCAGCTATTGTGAATTATTATTTTTAACAAACAACAAAATATTGTGAATTACTTGAAAGTGATTTACGGTTTTCGTGCTTGCAAAAGGAAAACAGCGATCATCTACATTTCCTAGTGCTGGAAGAGGAAAAGCTATTCATAGAAAGATTGCCGCGAAGATATATAAGCGATGCGTTACTATCGTTATAAAACCCATATTATTTTATGGAATTTCAGCCTAGTGGAAAGCACTCGAATGAGGTGGTCTACTCTGTAATTCGAAACGAAAGAAAATGCTTTCGAATTAGCGTGTAATTAGCATAGACCCCCAGTCCCATCTGCTCTGAGATCCACGCCGACAAAAGCGCTCTTCGCTATGTTGCGTTGGCTTCCAGTGGACTTAACGGCTAGAAAGCTAGCTGTACGTACCGCCATCGGACTAAATGCATTAGCCGCATGGAACCACCGACATTTTAAATACAGTAGATAACATACCGGATCTTATTGATGACTGCACTCCGAAACCCTACTTCAATAGGAATTTTCAAATTTCATTGACAGAAAGGTTTTCGTCACTGAACGGAGAAGTGCAGGTTTTCTCGGACGTTTATATTCCGGAATACGGATTCAATATCTGCCATTAAAAGAGCGACACACTGACTAAGATTATATCGGATTTCAAATGGAGATATCCATATTATAACTGACAGCCAATCTGCAATTAAATCCCTCATAGGTGTGTATACAACATATTTTGTTGTCCAAGAATGTCTCAAAGCCCTGGATGGACTCGCGCAGCACTCACGTATCTAATTAAACAGGGTGCGTAGACACGGGACTATTTCAGGCAACATAGCTGCGGATATCCTGGCAAAGAGAGGAACTATACAAAGAGAAGTCGATATTGATAATCTCTATGGTCTCCCACTTTCATCCTCCTGGAGACGTTTCGAGGTTGCCTTTTTGAATTAACTCAAGACAGATGGCGCAATGAGCCTAACTTGTGCAGTAGCGAAAGCCCTCTGGTCTCGCCTAAACTCCCACAGAACGAAAAACCTCATGAACTTCAGAAAGAAGCACTTGAGGAACCTCGTGGCCACTTTTACCAGTCACTGTGCTTTCGGAACCCATGATAAACGTATGGGTCTCCCGCATAATGACTACTGCTTCAGTTGCAATGATGAGGAAAATTAGAAAAGTAAATTCCATCTTCTCTGCTTTTGTAACGCTCTGGAGCATCACCGTCTGCACCTCCTCTATAATAATTATTATCTCTTTTCTACATGTACCCTTCTCACCCTCTAGCCCCTCCCTCTCTCTCTCTCTCTATCTTCTCTTCAACTTGCATGCAGCACAAAATTATAATTGGACTTAAGTGAGCTGGACTCTAATTTTTCATTATCGTTAACGCAGAAAAAGTAAAAAATACAGTTGGCAAATTGCAAAATTTCCACACAAGCACAATACAAATTTTATGCAAATTTGTGCGATATCGAATGCCGCAATTCGCCCCCAGATCTATGTGCTTTTGTTTCTGTATCAATTGCTTCTTTCTTTGCAAGGTCCTTCGATAAAAGAAAATAAGTAATTCAATAGGGTCTTCCTATCTTTCAAAGAAATCGGTTAGCTACTTTTAAGATAATATTAAGATTAAACAACAGTATTTAGTGCGTTGACTGCAAATCAAATGACGATCTGCAGGGCCCGAGTTCAATCCCTGGCCAGACCCAGTCATATCAACAATAGATTTTTCTGATATGCATTAGTGTTTATGCTTCGGCAATATTTGTAGCAATGAATCGTCGGCGAAGTGAAAAAAAATAACAAAATGGCTACATAGCTTAAAATAATGCGCCTACTTAACACCAGAGCTGAGCTGTTAAAACAAACAAAATTAATTAAGCTCCTCTTCTCTCCATCTATCTGCCACTTTCCTATAATTTTCCTACTCTCAGGTAACACAAATGGACCTGTTATTTGTACCCAAATGTACTGAAAACTTACTTTCTCTTCTCATCAACCTAAAAACTGGATATAATTTTTTTTGGTAAAAAAAATTAAGTTCGAAAATTAAGTCGCTTAAGATTTCTTGGTGGTTGTGGCACGAAATATTGTGTAAATAAATAATCAGGTATATGATGGAAAGGTGTGATGAATTCGGATCGATTTTAAGAATCTCAAACTACTGACTCTTAAAATTACAATAGAAATTTATATAGCAAAAAATACATCACACCTTTTATTGTTTTAAAAAATGTGTTTTATTTAAATTTTAGTAAACAATGACACTTACCTTATATAATGGATGAAGCTTTAGGGTAGTGACCATAGCAGCACCAACTATATGTTGTATTAATGGTAACCGTTGACCTAAGGGGGAGTCAATTGCAACATGGAGTTGTAACGAAAACATAGCACAGCCTAAGGGACTAAGCCACTAAAAATAAAAATGATATTTAAATTCCATACTAGAATTAAGGTAAAATGAAATCACCGCTTTTTTTTATTGAAAAATAGTTCATGGAGTTTGTTATAGAATTGAACTAACGGCTCTGATAAAAACGTGACGTAATTTTAATTTTTAAGTTTAATATTTTTATCGCACTTTTTCCCAAAATTAATATTTACTTGTTCATTTTCATTCTAAATCAAACACATGATTAAAAACTAAAGAATGAATAAGTAAGAAAAATATCAGTTTTGTATTTAAATCACTTGCAATAAAAGAGCTTTCCAATTCAGTTCTTAATGGATTCTATGAACAAGCTGGAAAAAATTAATGAAAGAATTAACATACCTGGTTATTACTACGTCCTACACCATCAGTTTGTTCGCGTGATATAACCGCAATGCCATTAGTTAATTCCAAATGGCATATTACATGCTGAGAACTATTAACAATGGGAGTATATATAACCAAGCGGCCAATATAATTTGTGTTGAGGTTCTATACGAAAAAGAGAAATAAAAACAATACTCGTACATATAAATTACACAATTTCGAACATTATTCTTACTTCAAAATAGTCCACGGTAGAAAAATCTTCGGGACAGGAATGTATTAAAATGGGTAATATATTTGAATTGATTTTTGGAAGTTTATCATCTGGACCACAGAACTTCATTGTCAGTTCGGGTGTTACCAAAACATTATCAGCATTGACACTCGATTTAAGTTTTTCCAACAACTCAAACTTAGCCTTCAAATTACAGGAAATAAATAAAATGTTGCATAAATTTTAAATATTACACAAAACTGTGCTTCCCCTACCTCATGTCTTCCCAAAAAATAGGCGTTTTTGAAGACCAGTTTAGGGCCAGAACCATTTGAGGTCATTGAATTCTTCGCTTCAACACTTAAGTTTAAATAATTCTTCAACAAGTCGGCAAATATTTCATAACGTATATTATCATTTTGTTTGAGTATGGAAAATTTATTTTCATCCGTTTCAAATTCAGCAGGACTTATTTCCAAGTGAATCTTTAACAAGCAAAAAAAAAAATAAAAATTTTAAATATAAAATCTTATCAAGGTAGAAACTAATGTGCAAAATACTCGAAAAATTCGTTATTGAAAACTCAATTGGAAGAAATTTAATTCGTAAATTCGTCGTAGTCGTGCTTCACACGACGAATTTACGCAGCGAACTCTTATCGATGAATTCGCCGTTCGTCCCAGTTATGTTCTTAGCATTAACAGTAAATTTAAAAAAATTAAAATTAAATGGTATTCTATTATTTAATGTAATTTTGACAACTTGCCGTATCTTGGAAACCGTGCGAGGCAAACGCTAAAACTAAAATATACCCGAATCAAAAAAATGCGGAAACGAAAAATCGCCGAAATGAAAAAAGCGCTTAAATGAAAAATACCACAACCACATATAGTCCATATTTACACTATGCAAGTCTTATTGCTAAGCTGATTAGTTTGATGGAGAGAGAGACGAGGAGAACAGTAAAGTTTCTTTTCCCCTCGTCTCTCTTTCCTAACAAACTAATCAGCTTAGCAATAAGACTTGCATAGTGTAAATATGGACATAATACAACAAATCGCTAAAAAAAAAAAAAAAAACAAAACGTAAAAAGTTCGCCAAAAACCTAAAAAAACGCCAAACTAAATAAATCGCTAAAACTAAAAATTAAAAATATGTATTGTAAAAAAAAATAAGCAAAAAAAAATCGCAGAAGCCGAAAAATCACCAAAACAAAAATAACCCAAAAACTTCAAAAATAGTCAATACTAAAATATCCCCAAAACCGAAAAAATCACAAAAAAAATCGCCAAAAAGAAGCAAATGCCATACGGAACTATTCATGTGCGAATCAAAATAGCACTTTACCGAATTTATTAAAAAAAACTGCGAACTTCGCCCATGTTCTGGAAAACGCATATCGCTTAAAAGTTGTTCATACAAACGAAAACGCTAGAAATTTCGCCTTTCAACCCATTAGTGTATACTGAGGACCTCTGACCTATTTTATTTATACTTTTTTTATTTATTTTTATAACGTTCTTTTCTCCTGTAAAATAAAAAACTTGTAGTTACTTGGTTTTTCCTTTCAGCTAACGATATGCACGTCATAAAAAGCACAATCATCAAACACACAAATCTTACAGCTAGTGTTGCCATTTCCATTTTGAGAAAAAGAGGACGACAACCACAAAAAACGAGGATATTTGGCCCAAAAAAGAGGACAATATTTTTATAAATAAATAAAATTATAAAAACACTTTTGGCAATCAAACTAAAGGCCATGTCAGATACAACTTTTGCTTCACGTTGCGTTGAAGATTCGCTTTGACATTTAAGATGAAATGTACATGCTTATATGGAACATGTCACGTACGCAAAGCGAAGCGAAAAGTTAACCAACTCTCAACTTTTGTGTGTGTGTAATTATCTTAATTTGTTTGGCCAAACTCGCATGAAATAAGAAATTTTATTAAACTCTTGGTAAATTTACATAAAAAACGAGTAAGGGGCATCGGAGTAATCGAATTGTGCTGTATTTTATGCATTAAACAAAGCAGTAAATCAAAAAGTGAGTGTTGTCGAAGTTTTGATTGTGTCATACACATTTTGCTTTACACTTTTCTGCCAACGCTAGAAACGTCACGCAAAGCGTTAAAGTTGTATCTGACACCGCCTTAAGTGATGCCGTGTCATTTGAAATAACAACGACAATACTGTGCCTCCAACAATGCAAAAGTTTCAATTTCGATTTAAGACTAATTTTTCGCGATGAAAAATTACATTAGTTGCATTAAATTTTGTTTTGTTGGTAAGAGGTGTAGATAATCAAAACGGGTTGGAAAAATTTTTTGACTTCTTCTTGAATTTTTTTTATAAAATCTTTGTATTGAATAATTGTCGAAGAAAATAGAAGTTTGAGTTATAAATGAATGAACTTTAATAGAGAATTAAAAAAAATGCATGAAAAAATTTAGGGAAGTATCCCGGTACTCAGAAAAAGTATCGACGATACCGTACGCTTACGTTAAAAAACCAAAGTCAGTATTATCACACAAAATATTGGTTGTAAACTCCTAAAGTACACTTTGTTTTGACTATGATTATGCGCCAATATGAATAAAATGTTTGTGCAAAAAACCAACCATTCTCAAATTTTTCGGAGGAAGACGATTTCATAAATCTGCGTCAGAAGCGGATTTGTATCTGTAGATGTACTAGAATTTCTCCACGTCTTCTTTAGAAGAATTTCACCTTAGTCTGGACAAGGTCTCAAAGCCTACTTTTTGTGGACTTAACAGAACTTCTGACAGTGTTAGCAATACTTAGTAACAGAATATAAAGCTACATTCAGGTCAACTAACTCAATAAGACCAATTTTTGATATTTATCGAAGATCAGGTAACATAATGTTTCAGTATCAAACCATCTAATCTTTCATTTAATTTTTGCGAATTCGATATGTGCTCCCTTTCGAGAGTTTTGTGAATTAACTTTGTAGTCTTCAGTTTTCAGTTCTGCTTTGCATTTTATGCGCGGTATATAAAATTGTGCTGTAACTCGTTGTTATATAAAACTCCTCTCAGTTGTTATGGCCGTGATACACTATCATACAAAGTCGTGCGATCTACGAAAAAGTACAACCCTGGTGTGATGAATTGTTATTGTCTTTTGAAAATTTTCATAAACTCCATCATTTTAGGGTTGTATTTTTTCGTAGATCGCACGACTTTGTATGATAGTGTATCACGGCCTTTATTAAGCAGAAAAATAAGGCTTGAAAATAATTAAGCAGCTTCAAAAACATAATTGTGAAAAGTAGGACAACTCCGGACAGTTGCTAAAAAAAGTAGGACCACCCCTGACGCACCCAAAAAAAGAGGGCGGCGTCCGGGGAAAAGAGAACGGATGGCAACTCTACTTACTCACAAGATTTGTTTATAGGTGACTGCGTAAGGATTTGTTATGGAAAAATACGGCAACTATACCTGTGTAAAGAACCGAAGAATGTCAAAAGCACAAAAATAATTGTACCAAAACCAAAACAAAATCTAATTTTTCGACATTATTTAGCTACAAAGCACATAGAGCAAAAAATTATCAGCTGGTAGCGCTGCCACCGCCACCTGGGAGCAAATGTCATTTTTTTTTATTAATATCAAGACAACAACAGGGATAGACCATGATACAATTATACAAGGTACTTGCACAAGCCCAGCCTGTTAATGTATACAATGCAGAAAGTTATCAAACTTTGTTTACAAGCTGCAAAAATTTTAGTGTATGTGTGTGAATAAAATGATTACAGTGTTGCCAATGAATTTGCACATTGAAGAAAATTACACTACACATGCTTTGTGTAGATTAAAATTAAAACAAAATTAAATAAAAATAGAACCCAAAGTAGAATTACACACATATTATACATGAATCTCATTACATGGTCTACAGATGAGAGTAAAAATTACACACTGTGTATTACACACATATTGGCAACACTGAATGACTATAATCATGCATGAATGCCGCCTCTGCAATTGTACTTTAGTTACCCTGTGATTGGTATTTTTAAAAACAAAAGACATCTGCTTCTGACAATTATAGGTATGTTTCTACCAACAAAATACGTGTGTTTCTTGGTGTTGCAATTTTGTTGTAGTCGTGCAAATACCTTGTATAATTGTATCATGGGATAGACGTTGATGATTTTATATTATGATGAATCAAACAAATATTTGCAAAATACTTGCCAAAAATATCTAATTTGCGTGTTGTTTTATTTGCTGGTCACAAATAGTTGTTGTATCGCCTTTTTTTAAGCGAAAATTGTTTAATAAATATATGTTAAATGCACAGTGACACATAAAATGACATTTGATATCAAAATGAATTTATCAGGCTTTAAGCTCCGATAATTAAATCATAACGCTGCCATAATATTAAAAAATTTAGTCTATGCGTGATGAAGTTTCATCATGATATCAATTTGACATTCATCATGATATAAATTCATCAAGTGTGGACACTATATTAAACTTACCTGCGAAAAGACAGCTGTGCCGCCGCTCTTTTTGTTATTGGCTAGCAAAAGACTAGGGGTATTCCAGGTTTCTTCGGTGCCCAAAACTTTAACATCCAGCTGGTGCATATCACCTTTCAAATCCTTGAGTTCAATGGACCTTGGTGGACACACTAGAGCTCTAAGCGTCGTGTATGTTTTGTTGTGTGTGTGTTTTTTTTAATATATTACATGAAGTTTGGAATGGAACCACATATACGAAAAACATTTCGCACATACATACACGCACGCATTTTTCAAAGTTTGTTTTTAGTTTTAGTTTTTTTTAGTTTTTACACATTTAGACAAAAAGACAACAGCCAGCGAGCAAGTAATAATGTTAGTAGTAAAAAATAAAAGAATATATGAAGGAAGGAAATAAAATATATCTATGTATGTATGTATAAACGAAATAAACGTTAAAATAGAACATATGTATGTATGTATGTATATTAGAGTGGCCGTTAATTTTTTTTTTTTTATTTCTGATATTCTCTCCCCCAAATCGGTTCAGTTTTATGTAAAAAAAATACAAAACATTTCAAGGCGATAGTTTGCATTTTAGAGGGTGCGTCCGCCCCTCAAAGTTGCCTTCAAGCCTATTTTTCAATGTAATTTGTTTGCATATGACTATCTTAAAAAAAAACATTTTACAAGACTATGATATATGGCAAAATTTTAGCTCTTTTAGTCAACAACATGTCTCAAAGAAAGTTTTTTTTCTAAAATTAATATTTTAGAAAATAATGAAGAAAATAACCAACAAAATACCAAAAATTATATTTATATAGAAATTAGCATGTACAATAAGAGCTGATATCTATTAAATTATTTCATACATATAAATACATATCGATGGCTTAATATAAAAAGGGCGTAACTCGATTTTTTCCAAAATTACGTTTTTAACGTTTTCTGGTAGCCAACGTCCTCCTTGAAGAAATAAGTGCGTTACAGTTGAAAATCAAGGATTTATGGCCATTTAAAAAATTATTTTTGAGTGTAAATGCTTTAGTTTTTTTTATTCAGTTTTTTCCTTCTCCTATAAAATATTGAAAATTCGAGTTACTCCTTTCTTATGTTAAGCCATCGATATAGTAAAAGGAAAACTAAACAACAAAAATACAAACAAAAAATACATTGAATAAATGGGCTTGAGGGCCAACTATGAGGGGCGGACGCACTCCCTAAAACACAACTTATCGCTATGAAATTTTTTTGTATTTTTTTTACATAAAACTGAACCGATTTGGTTAGAGAATATAAGAAATCAAAAAAAAAATGCTCCATACAACTAACGGCCACTCTAATGTATATGTACGTATATTATATAGAATTTATGTTGTTAAAAAGAGCATAGTGCAAATAACTACTTTAGCAAATATTAAAGTTTTAAATTTGTTGATAGCAAAAAAGTTGAATGAAATACAAAACAAGCCTTAAGAAAAAGGAGTAAAGTTAACAAAAGTGAAATACGTATGAACTTTAAATGCAAACCGTTCATGCTGTGTGGTGCATGTAGTGGAGATAAATGAAATTTCGTATATGTTTTTGCCACTTGATTAAAAATATTTTAGTTAGTGTTAGTTTTATGTTTTTTTTTTTTGTTTAAGGGTTAAAAAAACTAATTTAACATTTAGAATTTCGAGTTACACACAATTTTGTTGTTATTTACATACAAACCAATTTTTATTTAAGTTAGTTTTTGTTTCATTTTCAATTTTATCTTTTTTTTTTTCTTTTGGAGAATAAACTACTTTTTCAATTGGTGATCTAATATTGAAGACATTAATATGAAAAAATTTTACTTACGGTTTGCGACTATTGGTATAAGCCGAATCATCGCTATCTGTGGAAAAGTTTTTCTTTACCGGTGAAGGCTGATAACAGAATATGTGATGCATCATTTTAACCTTTTGCCATTTGTCATAAGAAAACTGTACTAATTCATGTTCGCGCACCTGTGGATAAAAATTATTTATATGAAAAAAAATTTAGCAGGGATTTTTCAAATTCTGGGTACTAAAAACTAAAGCATAAAAAAAACTAGACTAAAGCAAATTATTGATAATTAAAATTATTCAGTTAAGACAATAATAGGCATACTTTTAGGGGTTTTTATTAAATAATTTCTCGTTCAGAACTTGCACTGCCTAATAGTTGCACATGCACAATTTTATAATGGACCAAGTTGGTAGCCTCAACTTCTTTTATATACATTTTGCAGATCAAATTTATTATTATTCTTTTACACCAAAAGTGCCAAACTAAAAAAAATCTCTAAAACTGAAATAAATTGCCAAAATTAAAAAAAAAAATCAACAAAATGATGAGCAAAAGCGCTTAGACCAATTAATCACAAGAAAAAGCTCTAAATCCCTGTAAAAAGTACAGTTTGATCATTTCTGTCAAATTTTTCAATCACATTTATAAATTGTTTGATAATAATTAATATATGCTAAATTTTTTTTCTAATATTTTTTGTCTCTCCTATAAATTTTTAAAATATGGGCTTGGAGCCTTTGCATGTTAAGCCAGCGATATTAATACATTGTATTATAAAGATTTATTCGACCTGTTTAGTTATTATATATGTATAAATTTTATTTTATTTTATTTAAGTTTTTTCTAAAAATAGGTAATAAATTTATTTAATTATCGATATTTCGCTGCAATAAAGCTGCACAAAGTTGAAGCGAAATATCGATAGTTGAATAAATTTGTTATCTATGTATTTAAAAAAAAGACCTACATATGTGTAGTTTCCACAAGTCAGGCAGGCGACTCGCCTAGAAAGTTTGTATTAAAATCATTCAAAAAAATGAGTTGTTTTTATATACATTAGTATTGTAGAAATAGAGGGCTAAATCTTAAACAAAAAATTATAATTTTAATCAGAAATAATTTCTTAGTCGGGCTTAAGTTCAGTAATTTCAATTCTTGTGAATGAAATATTTTTAATTAATTTTAATTATTGTTGTTTTATATAAGTTTCTAAGCCCACTACGCTTATTTTGCTTTTGTGATTTTCAAAAATATTATTTGTGAATTCTCAAATAGTTTTTGAAAGTTTGTGCATAAGATAAGAGGTTTGTGACTGTTCAAAATGTGTGGTTGAAGTCTACTGACGATTTGTTAAAGCAACAATGAAATGCATATAGACATCGCTTAACCACCTGCAAATAAATTTCACTTTCCATATTTATGATTTGATCAGACTATATCGCTTTGTGAGCCAAATTACATGTGATAATAATTAATGAACAAATAACACCAAAGTTAGTTGTAAATATTCTGACAAACACATAGTTGAACGGAACAACTAGCTGTTTTCGAAGGCCACTAAACCTTCATCATCAGCGATCTTTTGTGTTTGGTACGCTGTGTGTGGTGTCAGTTGATGTAGATTTCTGCTTTATATACTCAGCCATTATTGCAAAAAATTAAAATTGTCTCAAATAATTTATTATAACAAAAATTAAAAATTTTATAAACACCCGATTTATGTACATATCTAGAAAATATATGATATCTTCTAAACGGCTGAGCCGAACACAGACACACACTACAATCTTATAACCAGCGATGCCAATTTAGCGCGTTTTAACTATGCCAAACGCGCTTTTTTTCGTCTTAGCGCGTTTATTAAAAAAAGCGCTAAATTAGCGCGTTTTAAATAAAGTCATATCAGTTCAATATTTTTCCCCCTTTTTTTGCTTAACACAACTCATAAAATTTTTTAAATTGATTAATGATTCAGCTGTCGCAAATAAAATTCCCTTGACTGTGGTTAGAATTAAAAACGCATTTTAATACTGTAAATTTCACAATTAAAAATATCTATCTGAAGTACAAAAAGCATTTGAATCGCAAAACTATTCGACAATTTATATAAGCTGTTACAAAGTTTGAATAAAAAAATTAAAAATTAATTATTTCGATTATTTGGAAGGCTATTCCGATTCTGTATTAAGTGATTTTTTTTATTTAGGATATAATTTCGAAGAAATAATATTATAAAGTCAGAAAAGAGCTACTAAAAAAAATTAATTGTATATACTAATACACATGTACATACAAAGACTTTTATTAAAATTTAATTTAGCGCGCAGGAAAATAGCGCGTTTTGGCTATAAATAGTTGGCAATGTTATAACTTAGCGCTTTCTAGCGCGTTTTGCCAAGGGGAACAGCGCGTTTGGGTTATAAAAAGTTGGCATCGCTGCTTATAACACCCCATTTTTGGTCGGAGGTTAAAAAAAAGACTACACATAAGAATTTCAAAACTTTTCGAGTTTGATCCATTAAGGAAGAAGGGAATATTGCCAATGATCAGCATTATAATATTTTTTCTTTTACGAAAAGGTTTTCTATTTTCGTTAATGACGTAATTGTCTGAAAACATAATTTTTAATAAATTTTATTTCAAATTTCGCAATAAAATTTTCCGATTCTGTGTGTATACGCAACAGTCATATACATATAAATACCTCATACACATTAATTTTACTAATTCGTTAAAACATTGTTTTGTGTTCTGCATAATGAATAAATTTTATACTTAATCCCACAAGTATGCATATTTTTTAAATTTAAATCCCTAAATATATGTGAAAAAAAAACATTTCTATATGTGTAACAACTTACCTCAGCAGTACGATATGTAGGCAATATAAAGTGTAAAATGTCAGAACACAACGATAAAACTTGCCCACCTCGTAGGAAATAGTCTACAAACAGCTCACCAATTGCATTGGGCACTGTGCCGCACACGACCAATAAAGCTGTAGTATTTAGCCAATGTTTTTGCTCAACTTGTTGGGCAGTCAAAGGATAAATAGTATAACTATAAATAATCAAGCATATTATTTTATTAATTACTTATGAAGTGTTTTCTTAAATTTAAAATAATGATCACCACTAAATATGAAATGAAATAGAAGACTAAAGACTAAAAACCCATAACCATTTAAAGTACAACAAATTACATGTACATAAATAAAATGAAGACACATTTAAAGAAAAGAATAACTTACATATGTCTTTAATTGAATTTATCCCAAATAATAAGTTTTATTATTTTTTGGGTTGATCAATAAATACAATAAATAATAAGAAATGAAACGATTTTTGTTTTTAAATATTTGGATGATAACAAAGTTTAGAAATATGTGCCACTTACGTGTTATTAGCTAAAATTTCTTTTAAAGTATTAACAGCACTTTCTTTAGACGTGGCCGATTCAGCATAAACCAAAACATTGAGCGGTTTGCACTCGCTTAAACTATCTTTGTGACGTTTCAAACTGGGACGTTTGGCGTTGTCTTTAACGCTAGATGAAGCACTAGCAGCAGCAGTTGTATTTGAATTAGACTTACTTGCAGTACTAATGATGGAAGGTTTGGACAATTCGGGTTTTATTGTGGTAGCGTTTTCTTCCTTGACCAAAGAAGAAAGTGTTGTTGCTGATTCACTTGGAACTTTGGAAGCTTTTGAGTTTTGCTGAGTGGAAGTAGCAGATTTGGAAGAGTCCAAGCCTTCATTCTTGAGAGCAACAGCAATTTTTTCTAGTTCGCTTACTTTTGGGCTCACATCAGGTGCAGTTGTCTTAAGGCGCTCCGTGTCTACAGCAGCTGGCTTTTTTATTTCGGTAGGTTTAGCTTTCGTTTTACTAGGACTTTGATGGGATTTGGGTGAATAACTGGCAGACACAGCCGCTGTTGCAGTAGGGACTGATCCAGCAGGCTGGGCTGCCGCGGCAAACTGCTCACTTTTTATAAATTTTTCGGTATCCTTGGAAACTTGCGTCTTTTCGGGACTTGATTTATCTATATCCTTGGAAACTTTTATCTTTTCAGGACTTAATTTATCTGTATCCATGAAAACTTTTGTCTTTACGGGACTTAATTTTGTCGACAATTTTTTCAACGAACTTTCGGCTTTTTTAACATCTTGTTGCAACTTTTTGGGCGATTCGCTTTTCTTAGAAGATTCTTTGGTCTTTTTGGTGTCAACTGCAGAGGAAGAAGCACGTTTCTCCTGTGGAATTAGATCTGGTTTGCTAATACTACTTTTTCCTTCAGTTTTATTCTTATTATAGGCATATTCAATTGCTTGATTTGCCAAAACACTCAGAGCTCTTAAATCTTCCAAGTGCTTAGACCATTCATCGGCTGTTAGGTTTGTATTGACACGCGCAGGTTTACGTAAGTGTTTGGATAATTTGTCGTATGGTTGAGGAGCACCATCGTTTTTAACAGCTGCGAAGATAAAGTTAAAAATATGGATAAATATGTATAGCTTCGTAATGAAGGACATTTTGGTATCAAATAAACACAATTTTAGCTTAAAGTGTAAAATTTTGCAGTTGCTTACACTCAATCCTTAGTAATGGTAGTTCATCATTTATAAGAAAATGGTTTTGTAAAAAGGTGTCTATTAACAATTTTGTAAAGTATTCAATATTGGTTTCAATTAGCACCGCTAGGTGGGAATCTATTTTCCAGGCAAGCAGCTTACCATAATTCTCAAGCTGTAATGAAAAGTGACAAGAAAAAGTTGGGCTTTAAAGAAAAATATATCAATCTTGAGGTCTACAAGAGTAGTAAAATGTATATAAAATTATATTATTTTTTGTATTAACTAGACTGCACATATTGTTTCTTAATTTTTGCCATGAAGAATAAGTGCTTAAGTTGGTTTAATATAAAAAAATGTAGTAACAATTTTTATAGCATCAAAAGTAAACTAAAAACAAGCATTTTCAAGCTTAACTTGTATCAAGCAAAATTTAAATAAAAAAGTAAAATGTATACAAAAAATAAAAGTTTATATCAATAGATTATTTTTATATTAACTAAAGACTGCACAATATTGTTTTATTATTTTTGAAATAAGGACCTTTTTACTTTTTTTAGATTAAGTAAGCTTAAGTTCTTATTAATCTATGAAAGTAAAAAGTTCTAGTGCATGAAATGTAAAGTAAAAAAAGAATTTTAAAGCTTAACTTGTCTCATGAAATTTTGTCATCAAGCACTTTTTTCTTATTACCACAGATTTGAACACAAATAATCTTTATAGTCAAATTAAAAAGCAAGTAAGAAAACAAACAAGTGAAATAAACAAATGCATTAGATACAAAACACTCAATGTTTGTCCTTAAACTAATTTCTTTTATGAATCATTTACTCAAGCAGCATTAAAAGTTTGATCAATAAATTTTACTAACCTTAACTATATCCTGCTGTTCCACATTATTATATGAAGGTTGTATTTCAGTTTCGATCAGCAAACGTATTAGCCCATGTTTGTCCAAACTTAGGCTTTGCAGTAGAGTATCTGAAGGTTCGTTAAATGCAAATGGCTGGAGTGCAGATGCTTCAGGAAATGAAATCCAAGGACTTGTTTGTAGGTTCTGCAAAGGCATGACACACGAGCCACGGTAGTTACCATGTAGCCATAAAATTTCTGACACTTTGGCCACTTCACGATTCACACACAATTCTGAAGTGGCCGTAGAAGCATCTTAATGGGGCAAACAAAAAAGAAAAGAAAAATATCTATTACTTTCACTTAATTCTATTGACCCAATTACGCAGAGCAACACTTACCGAATCCATCATCAGAAGCTGTGGGTAAGGCATAAAAGGCAACACTCGCTTGTGAAGCCAATTGTTCTGTAATCTTCTGACATATTTTGCTAATACGCCAAGATTGTAAAAATGTAGCGCTCACGTAATACAATGTTAACATGATGATGACGATTCCGTCACTTAATACAGTCTTATTTGATTAAGCAGATTATGGAAAGGAAATAAGGGGTAGTTCTCAAGAGGATGTTGCAATAGGAAATTTAATAAATTTTTTGGGGGAAAAATGGCACTTCTATAATTGAGATTAACAAAACATTTGAAAACAGTTATTATTACTTATGCAAATTGTTGAATAACTTACTAGTTTTCACTTTAAAATTTACAATGTGTTACGTTTCCACTACCATACGCAACTGCAGTTTTCTAGCCTTTACAAATTTTTTCACAACTTTTCCTGTATGCAAGCTCTTTTTTTTATTATAATTTTCATAATTCCTTTTAGTTTTCATTCATAACAAACAGTTTTTTGATCCCATTTTGTTAACAGCAAATTTTGACGTCCTTTTGCCATGTAATTCTTTTACAGGTGTGGCAATATCATTAACTCGTAAAGCCCCGTTCAGACTATTATACAAGTATTAATACTTTCATCACATTTTACGATACAGAAGTCTAAATACATTCGTTGCGACTGTCAAAAAATCTAACGTAAAATCACATATTGTGTTCATAGACTAGCGGCGGCAAAGCGGTTTCATGTAGACGGGAACGTGCCGGCACTTGAAAAAATTCAGCTGTTAAAAATATTCTATGTAAATAACAGAAAAAATTTAAGAAAAGATATTACAAAAACGTTAAAAAATTACGTCAACGAAATATACTTCCATACTATTCACTTATTCAAAATTTTGAGCCGATATACATATGACAAAACATTACATCAATGACGACACGCTATCGGCGGCGAAACAGGCGACTTGGAAATTCGGTTTGTGTGAAAATGCAACCCTGATCTAATGAAAAGTATTATCGTTTAGAAATTTTTCTAAAAACGAGTCTATGGGATGTCAAAATTTTTATCGTATTATTTGCCACTTTGATGACATTTTGCGTTCAGACTATAACACTTGCACGTATTATTTGAATTTTTGACAAGTATAAATACAAAGTATAATAGTCTGAACGCGGCTTAAATGGCATCCCTGCAGAGCTTGCCGTTTTCTAGTGGGTATATATGTACAAGTATAATAATCATATAAAAAACAACGTAAGCATACATAAAAACTTTTAAATGAAAAAATTTTTCATATAATCTACAGATTATTCGTTTGCTTGGCTCTGTGGAGTTCAAGTATATTGTGTAAATCCACCACTAAGCAATGTGGCATTATTAATTTTTGTCTCTATCTGGCAATATCTCAGACAGGGTACTTCATGTTACAACGCAGTTCATATTAAGAATACCTACAAAATG
Organism: Nowickia ferox; assembly: GCA_936439885.1. NCBI lineage: Eukaryota > Metazoa > Arthropoda > Insecta > Diptera > Tachinidae > Nowickia > Nowickia ferox. The sequence continues at coordinate 13,488,567 of OW387023.1, read as the reverse complement.
TAATGTCAAAATTAATTCTTATAAGACTTTTTCACTTATTTAAGAGAGCCTTAGTTTAGTGAGCAGGAAAAAATGCTCAAGTTTAGTCTTAAAGGAAACGGAAGAAAGTCCTTTTACTGCCATTTATCGTAAAAAAGTACATACCCATTGATATTTCTTATTGCAACGAAAAATAATTGTTAAAAAGTTTATTAATTAAGCAAATTAAGTGTCTGCAGATTTGAGTGTAGACACATTAGAAATTGTGTGATTAAAGTGGGTCAGTATATTTGTTATAAAGTGGATTTTTCTAACACAAACTCTATGCCAGACATTGACTAATTTGCACTTTTTTTTCTCCTTGTCATTTCAGACTCGACTTTAAATAATTTTCTCTTTTTGGTGACAGAGTTATTTGAAAAAGTTTTAGTTGAATGAAGATTTTTACCATTTTGTGGTATTTTCTTAAAATGTTTTATCAACTTTTATGTTGTTCCTTCAGTTTTTTAACTTTTTTGTTCAATGTCTTTTGGTTCATGTGTAATATGGCCTCAGCCGGCATTCCCTGGTTCACGGTGGTCCTCGTAATCATATGTGTAGCCTCAAAATTTGTCAAATTAAAAAGTCCTGATGAAAAACAGCTGCTCAGACTATTGGCTGCCGGCAGTCAAGGTCTCTATCCAGAGGATCTATCATTTTGGCCAATAGCCCATCGGGGAGCGGGCTATGATGCTCCGGAAAACTCTAAAGCAGCATTAAAAAAAGTAAGTGGCAAAAATATATAGAGTAGGTTATAAAGTTAAGGCATGAAATACCTAAGTGGCTCTACTCCAAAAGTATGACGTTATTTTTACATAAAGAAGGCAAGGGTAGTTAAGTATCATTGTGTTTGTGCGTTTTTTTCGTGTGTTTGCTTATGAAGTTATCGAAAGAGGACGTAAGAGTCAGAGGTAAGTCATTGGGTGGTAGTAATTATTAACGGTAGCAGTTGTATGTCATATAAATTTGCAAAAAATATACATATCTACATACATACGAGTATGTTTGTATATAAAGGTGGTTGAACAGATGTTTACTTTTGTGCCGATTTGATAAGCTGGGGAGAAGTGTCCCAAATGCAGTAACAGAATTTTAAAAATGGTTTGAGCTATTTTCTTTCAATTAATATAAACTATGATGATTTTTCTTAGGACCTAATTGCCCGTGATATTTGTATGAAAATAAAATTAAAAAAGTTTATCGAAGACAATCAAAATTCTCGTCTGCCTAATTATAGGATCTAACTACATGTTTCTATAACCCAGACGATTGGCGATTTGTATGAAAAGCACTAATTTTTTTTGAGTGATTTTCTTACAAATTTTTAGACGAGTCGTCTGCCTGACTTGTGGAAACAAGTCGACTCAAGTCGACAGTATGGATTGTAGAAACATTTTTCAAGATTTAGTTCCCTTTAATAAAAAAAATTTTAATTTATATTATTTTCGATGTTTCGCCGGACTTTTGGCTGTTTCTTTGTATGCTTTCACGTCCAAACCGCTAAACCGATTTTGAAAATTCTTTCACCAATAGAAAGCTAAATTACCAGCGTCAAATATAGCATATCTTTTATCCGGTTCGGAACCGGGTTTTTTATATTTGGTACAGATTTTTTCCGAAAAACACATTTTCGTGTCGGGCTTGATTACTTAAACAGTTTTAAAACCGGATTTTATATTGTTTTTTATTGCTTTTTGTCGGATTTTGTGTTTTTTGAATTATCAGTCAAACAACAAAACATTCATAAATTTTAAGCTAGATCACCACCAGCACCAATTATATTTTTATCCGTTTCGGCACCGGCTTTCTTTATATTTAATGCGGAAAAACACATTTTCGTTTCGAGTTTGATTGCTTAACAAGTTTCAAAACCGGTTTTTTTTTGCTTTTTAATTTCTTATCGCTTTTTTTATTTTTGTTTAACATTGTCAGTCAAATAACAAAACATTCATAAGTATAGTTTCCAAAATATCAGATCATATTTTTTAAGGGAGTCCTCTGCCTGACTTGTGGAAATTGCACATAGTTTTGTTTTGTGAAAAATAAAACTGCATTTATAAGTATGTAAGTTTTATGAAACAAACAATTAGTTGTGACATGTTTTGATTAAGGGTGCGATTTGAACACATGTACATATTGCATATCGTTACCTTAATGAAGAAACGCCCTAACTCGTTATATTTTTCAAATCGACATTTCGATAAATGAACCTCTAAATATCGCAATATGAAAAAAAACTCGATTTGAAAAAAAAAATTGATGAGTTAGATCGTTTCTATATTAAGGTAACGAACGAATTATTCACTTTCATATTTATTAATTTTTCAGTGCATAACACGTGGCTATCGCAATGTATTAGTTGATGCCGGTCTTACTTCGTGTGGTCAAATTGTGATTGTCAACCGTTTGACCTTGGAAAAAGCTGGTCTTTCCGGTAGCATTGCACTTCATACTTTAGAATCTTTGAAGAAAATAAATGTAGCTGAATTACATCCAATGGGGTAAATGGAAAATATTAACAAATTAACTACCTATTTATTTATAATTTAAAATGTAATGTACAATTTTAGCAAACACTTTGAAGCCGAATATGTGCTAACCCTTAAAGAACTTTTGGATTTCCTGGAAGATCAACGACTCACCGTTTTCCTTTACATATCCGATAACAGCTCCCTAATATTGGAACGTTTAAAGATGACCATTAAAGAGAATCCTTTATTTATACAACGCATTATTTTAATAAGCAGATCTCCGATAACAGTCTACCAGGTGCGAGTTACATACATAAATACATATCGCTCATTTACTCAAAACAAAAGAATTTTTAGTTAGTCCCGGTTCACATAATTCAAATTTTGTTGATCAACTCGCAATTCAGCTGTAAGAAAATAAGAGACATTTGTATTACTTGCCAGCTGAATTACGAGTTGATCAACAAAAGTTGAAGTGTGTGAACCGGGACTTAATGAAGCAGAATTAATCCTCATATCGTTATTCGGTTTTTGAGAGAAAAATACAATTTTCTTTTTTCAATTTTCTTTTTTCGTTTTCTGATAAGAAATATAAAAAATTTCATAATTTTTATATGAAAAGAGCTAAGCAAAACTTTTACTTTTTATTAATCTTATTTTCAGCTACGTAAACTGTATCCCGAACTTATATGTGGCCTATGGACTGAAAAATCGTTGGCTTTACCCTTGCTTAAAGCTTCAACATTGATTACCTCAATATATGGTGCATTCTTCCGCAATATTATCTCACCGGTTATAGGCATAAGTGTAGTTTTTGTCTCTAAAGAGGAATTTAATTTGTAAGTGGAAACATTTTTAATATATATTTTTTTAATTACTTCTTTAAATCTCCATTTTACAGACACATTGCTGAACTGTGGCGTAATGTGGGCGTGAGACCGATTGTTTACAACGTCAATTCACCGAATGAAAAACGTTACTTTCAAAAAACCATGAAGACACAATATCTAACCGATTCTTTAAGATCTGAACCTCATTTACTGATGAAAGCTTAAAAGGCTATAAAAATAAATATATTATAATCCACTACACACGTACATATATAAGATCATACATGCATAATTTCACCTTTTTTACACAGGCAAAGTTTACTTTGCAAAATCTTAATTCAGCTGGGAGAAAAACAGAAAGGAAAAGTATTCCACCCTCTCTCTTTCTCCCAGCTGAAATAAGATTTTGCAAAGTTTTGCGTGTTTTAAAGTGATCTTTCTATTTTTTTAAACAAAATCCATTTCTGCTCCCAAAGAATTCGAGTGGGAAAAAATTAGTTTTGTATTAAAAAAGAGAACAAAAATATACCTTTAACGATTATCACACAAATGATATTACTTATCTCATCATTATTATTATCACCATCATCAAGTTTAATGCCAATTGAACACAATTTTTCATCTCTAAAGTATTACATACCAAACAAAGAGCTTAACAACTTAAGCGTGCAGTTTTTATTTTTTATTTTTATTATTATTATGTACTATTGTTTATTACGTTTTATTTCATTGTAATGGATGCTATTTTATATTTGTTTATTGCCATTTTATTATAATTTAAATTTTATTTATTTTTGTTATGCTTATTGTGATTTTTATTTATTGAAAGTAAAAGTTTTAAAGATCACGCTCAAAAAAAAAGTAATAATGGCTGAATTGCCAAATGTATGCTTAGGGACCTTTAGCAAAGGGAAGGGAAAGAAGAATTTGAGCTCTTTTCCTTTCTCTCCAACAAACTCAAGACTGTGCAAAGTAAGCTTTGCGTGTGTGAAAGGGGTCTAACAATGACTACTTTTGTCCTAGTTTACACTATGCAAGTCTTATTGCTAAGCTGATTAGTTTGAGGGAGAGAGAAAGAGACGGACGAGGAGAACAGAAACGTTTCTTTTCCAATCGTCTCTCTCTCCTAACAAACTAATCAGACTTTGTAAAGTTTGCATTTATACCCCTTTTAGACACGCAAAATTTACTTTGCAAAGTCTCAACTCAGCTGGGAGAAAGATACAGCAAGGAATACTTTATATTTCTGTCTCTCTCGCAGCTGAATTTGCGTGAATTACTACAAAATGGCATGGGTTTAGCAATTCAGCCCATTATATACATACATATTTATATACAATGCACAAATTTTGTTTTTATTTCTCTTGTTTTAATTTATATAATTTATTATATACATTTTTGTAAATTTATATTGTAATCCTATTTTGCATAGGCGTAGTTCGTAAGTGTGTCTTTTTTGATTTCATATTTTTTTTTTCTTTACGAAAATCCACACAACATCTGACTGTAATGGTGACTATAGAAATTTTAAGTTTGTTTTTTTTTTCTATAAATTATTGTAAGCGACTTTTTAAAAAAATACTGTATCCTTAAAAAATACCAAAACAAAAAGAGAAAATAAATACTTAAATACATACGAATAAAATATTGGAAAAATAAATTGTTTTAAGTGTATAAAGGGAAAGTGCAACAAACTTCTGCTACTAGCACGGGTCTCATATTTTCAAAGGTCAAATTAAAAAAAAAAGATATTGGTGTCTATTCTGGAATACGCGCCGACTTGGTGAAAGTTACATGGAAAACAAAAACAAAATTGTGTAAATGTAAAAAATTTGTTTTTGTTTCTCATGCAAAATCAATCGTTTTTAAAAGAGAGAGAGAAACGCGTTGGAATTCTCACGTTTATTTCATTTTAGAAATGTATGTTTTTGTTTTAATGAAACTTGTTTTAAATGAAACTTCACTTCATCGACTCGTTTTCCATTTCACTCCGAGTCTATTCTGTAAGCCGAATCGTTTTAAAAAACGAGAAATTTTCAAAAACGAGTGAATATCCATTTGGTGTTCTACAAATTACTCCATTTGTTGATATTCGAAATTAAGTTCTAAAATATAACTTCAAAGTCAGCTGTTAATAAATGAAATCACATTTGAAAAAAATAAGTATTAAAAATGCCCGCCTCCAAATCTTTGACGGAAAAAGTGTGGTTTTCTGACTGTAGACATAATTGATTATTTATGATCACAAGTAATCGATTATTTTGAAAAAATTAATTTTGAAATTCGAGGGGAACAAAAATTCCACTTGTTATTCATGAAGGGGGTGAATGATTTTTTTTGTCTGCGCTTCAATTAACCATCTGCATCAGCTGATTAGCATCAGATGCAGCACAGTGATGAATTCAAACGAAAACAAATACTTTTAGTGTCCTAAAGTGCTTCGCTGAAGTAGACAACGCACAAATATGTAAATGTCAAATATGAGATTATCAGCGAACTTGTATTGCATTTAAAACTAAAGTTAACTCGTTTGATGCGGAGCAGAGATGCATTTACAATGCATGCTTTCGAATTTGTATGTTTATAACGCGTGAATTCGAAATCATTTTCTTTCGTTTCGAATTACCAAGTACACAGCCCGTTCGGAAATGCATCAAACGAGCAAACTTTTAATTTTAAATGCAATATAAGTTCGCTGATAATCTCATGTTTGACATTTATTTGTCCGTTATCTACTTCAGCGAAGCACTTTAAAACACTGAAATTTCCATTTGCAGCACAGTGATGTATTTCCGAACAGGCCCATGCTGTATGTGAACTTAAGGCAAACAATTTGTACACAAGTACGTCAATATGGTTCAAAATGATATTCCGAAAAACTGTTGGTTCATCTGAAGTTCGCACGAAATAACTCTAATCGACTTAGAAAAACCAGTTTACTTGTTTTGCGAAAGACTTTGTTAACTTTACTAAAACAAATATTTTTTACTTTCATATAACGAAACAAAATAGAAACTCTTACAATAATGAAAAAAGATATTTTCCACACACATAAAGCAAAAGAAAAGACAACTCGGCAATAAAAACGAGTGATTTATTGAAATTTTTCAATTTTTTTTACATTTATTTTTCAATTTTAATATATGTATACTTTCTGTTTTATAAGTTGTTACGTAAAAGTTATAATATAAGCTAAATTATTTTATATATTTAATATTACAAAGAAATATATATTTTTTTCAATTGAAAAAAAAATAGTAAAACGCTTGACAGATTTTTTTCTATTTTGTAGAGAAAATGTAAGTAGTAAAAGTAGAAAATAAGATTCAAACGATTAAACAACAAAGTAACGCAAAAAGAGATATACACTTTCCAAATGTTCGCATCTTCTCTTTAATATACTTTTCACAAGTTACACACACAGAGAAAAATTCACATAAATATTTTTCCAAAACTGCTTCGAGTTCAAAAGGGGAATAATAAGTTTAAACATAAGATTAAATAAAAAAATACATTTATGAACTAATAACTAAAAAAAATTTAATTTCTTATAAAAACAAACGTAGAGTGAGGAGATACTCGTACATAATTTGAGTGTGAAGTGACGACAAACTTTTAAAATTATTTGCGTCGAGTTCGTGTTGATTTCTTAAGCGGCTCAGATGATGTGTCGGCAGGCACCGGTTTAATATCAGTCGGATTTTGTTGGTTGGAAGGGGTTGCTTCGGCCTCTTGATGTTCATCAAAATTAACATTTTTACGGCCTCTAGCCCTAACGCGGGTGGTCTTCGACGACTGCTGCTGGGGAGTTTCATCATCATCCATATCGTTGTCTACAATCTTGGGTTTACGACCTCTTTTGACGGGCAGTGGTTCTTCCTCTTCTTTTTCTTCTTCTGTCTTAGTGGATGCAGCCAGTTTGCGTGCTCTTTTATTGGCTGGTTTGTCCTTAATGTCCATTTCAGTTTCATCTTGTAAATCTTCAACGCCCTCAACTGTTGAGGCAGAAGTCAATCGGTGTTCTCGTTTCTGGGAGGGAGTTTGCGTTTTGTTTGCCCCATCTTTTTCGTCTGCTTCTGCATCAGTGGTTGCAACTGCAGGAGTGGAAACTTTTGGTGCAGCTTTCTTCGCTCTTGACTTTTTCGGTGGTTCAATGGCTGATGCTGCTGCTGCTGCTAAAGCGTCTTCTTCTATTCTAGCTTTAGCTGCTGCCGCCGCATTACGTTTGCCCGCTACACGTGTAGGTGGTGTTGAAACTGGAACCGCAGGAGTGGCGTCTTGTTTTTCGCTTTCCAATTCAACTGGCGTTTTCTTAGCTGGTGGCTCCTCGCTACTATGTGGCTGTTCTTCAGTTATTTTCGGTTTACGTCCTCTGCGACTTTTGACTGAATTTGCTGGAGGCGGTGTAGTCTGCAGCTCAATTTCTTTTTCTTCTACCACCGTTGTAATTTTCGCGGCAGCACTTGTGTCGTCTTCTTCTTTAGTGAGGAGTATGGCAGAAGGTTTTGCTTTTCCGCGACTTTTGCTAGTATGGGGAGTACCTTCAACTTCGGTTTCAATGGTAGATGGCTTCCGTCCACGTCTAGCAGGAGTACGTTGTGGCGTAGCACAATCAGTAGTAGTAGTAGTAGTAGCAGCAGTAGCTGCTGCTGCGGCAGCTGCCAACAGAGCCCTTCTTTTGGGAGTTTCCGCTTTGGCACGTTCTTCCTCAAGGAATTGTTGAACTTTGGCTGTTGGTTTTCGAGTTCGACCTCTGGCTGTTGTAATTAAACCTGCTGAGGAAAGCGATGGGGATACACTAACAATAGGTGCTAGAGTTGCAGTTGTTGTGGGCGATTTCTTAACGGCTTCCAGAGATTTTCTGGGCGAGTCTGTCTTTTTCTTTGTTTTAGTTGAGATTTCAGTATCGGAAGTTTCATCGTAATTGTGATATGCTGTAGCGGCTCTGCGTTGTGGCAGATTGCGGCCTCTTCTGCCAGGAGTATCTTCTACCTCTTCCGATTCCGCTGTTATATGCTCAAATGCCTTGCGTACTTTTTTAGCTGCAGGAGCACTAGATTTTGGTGTTTGATGTTCGGTAATATCACTTGAAATATTTTTATTTGCTTCAGTTTGTTTTGTTATCTTCTCATCAGTCTCATCAACTCCTTCTTTGGAGGTGTGATCATGAATATCAGTATGCGACTGTTTACGCTTACGGCTTTTATTGTCTTTTGTCTCTGGCGAGTTCGATATCGCGGATTGTTCATCTTCTTCTACTGGGTGATCGTTTTTCTTCTTTCTACCTCTCACCTTCTTCGTTGACACTTGAGGTTGTTGCTCAACAACTTGATCTTCTTTTTCAGAATTTTGTTTCACTTTTCCTTCATTCGAGTTACTAGTGTTTTCAACATTTGTTGGTGCTTCGACGTATTTAGTCTTCTTTAACACTTGTGTATCATCATCATCATCTTCTTTGTAGTAAGGTTTCTTTTTACCCGCGTTACGTCGTCTACTTGAGGTTTCACCCATTTCCGTTTGCTGGGACTCTTCTTTCTTATTAGTGCTGCTGCCTACATTGGTTTTCTTTTCTTCATTCTCCCTATTCATTACACTAAGATGATCTTCCTTCTTTTGTTCTTGTACCCCTTCTACATTAGAATGATGTTGGCTGGCGATTTCAATTGTGTCTTCGTGTTTTTCCTCAATTTGATTTTTGCGCCCTACACGTCTCTTGCTGGAAGAACTACTTTGATTATGCTTAACAACCGCTTTCCTTTTAGAAGGCGACAATGTTTCCTGATCTTCCGGATGAGTAACTTCGATGATGGCATTTCTGCGAGCTTTTCTTGTTTTAACATCTCGATTTTGTGCTTGAGAAGAGGTGTTTTGGTGATCCAAAGACGGTTCGGGTTGAACATTAGCTTCAATTTTCTTCTCTTCAGACAATGCTGCAACTTCTGTGGCCTTCTTTATTTCCATTATATTTTCAGCAGGAGTTTTTTCACCGTCATCATGTCCAGCAGCTTGTCGTCTTCTTTTGAACTTTGCAGATAATTCAGGTTGCTGCACATGTTTGACTACAGCCCTACGCTTGGTAGACTTTTGTTGTTCAACTTCTTCATCGTGGCTTGGAATAATTTCATTGTCAGCTTGTGGTGATGCGATGTTCGTTGGCTTTTTTAATTCAGTTTCTTCTTTGTGAGATTCTTCCATTTTCGTCTTTTGAGTCCTTGTGCGTTTTTTGGTAGGCTTCTCATCACCAACAACAACAACTTCACTTGTGCCAGTGGAACTTTCAGCACATGTAATCAATTCCTGATTTTTGTCTTCTTCAGCCGAAAATTTTATTTCTTTAGGCGATTTTGAATCATCCGTTGTTTCCGTTACAGTCACAATAATTTCTGGCAACTCTGGTTGTTGTTCTATTTCAACGGTTTCTTTCTGCGGCTCTTCAGCTGTCGTTTTAGAAATTTCACAGTCTGCGCTAACTTCTTTAACTAATTGCTTTTCTTGGCGAATGTCTGTTGACTGTTCTACAGGTGTTTTGCGGTTTCGGTTTGTACTGCGACTTTGGAGAATGGCAGCAACTGATGCTTCGGAACTTTCAGCATTATTATTATGCCTGCGCCCGCGTCTTGTTGTACATGATGCGCTAGTTTCAACTTTATCTTTTTCCATTTCATTTTCTACTTCCAGTTTACGCAATCGCGCATGTTTGCCAACTTGTTTAGCTTCATTCGTTTCTTTTTCAATTTGTTCTGGTGCAGGCAATTCTTTGCTTTCCTGTTCATCATTTTCCGGCATTTTTTCATTGCTAACTTCATCAATTTTCTTAATAGTTTGTGCTTCTGTTGCCGTACTTTCAATTTCATTCTCTTTTGCTTTTGCATCTTCTTCGGATTTTGCTTTAGCTTTGGCTGCTGCTGCTACATCTGCTTTTGTGACTTGTAATTTTGGACGACCTCTGCGACGTCCAGTTGTAGGGTCAGGCAAAATAGGTTTTTTTCTTCCACGTTTCGAAGGGGTTGGCTTGGATTCTTCATTTTCTGCATCATCTTCAGCTATTTCTAGTACTTGACATTCATTCAATTGTGCTTGATGTTCTTCATGTTCCGATTTTGCATCAGGTTTTATAGACTCTTTAGATTCCACCTCCTGAGGGGGATTGTCAACATTGTCGGCAACCGATTTTATCTTATTTTCAATCTCATCCAATTTTGATGAAGTATCTTCTGCATTCTTTTCTATTGTTTGTTCATTTTGATTACTTTCGGCCATTGTAGCTACCTGAACAGTATTTTCTTCATTGTGTCCCTCTCCTATCAGAATCTCTTCTACTGGAGTTATTCGTGCTTTACGGCGACCTCTTAGAGTGCGTATTGTGTGATCCTCATGAACTGAACCTTGACTTGATTCTGAAACCGATGCCTTATGGCGTGTACGCTTTTGTTCCTGCTGTTGAACTTTTAATATGGAGCTTTGAGCTTCAGCTATTTCAACACTTTTGGACTTAAGTTGCTTTGCAGCATTTGAAACTTCGTCAACCTCTACATCCATTTTATCAGTTTTTACAGATATGCTTTCGGCTACTGCTTTAATCTCCTCAATTTCTTCTTTTACAACTTCTTCAACTGGAGTCTTTTGTATTTTTCGACGAGTCATTTTAGAACTCGAACTCACCTTCTGCTCGGAATCTTGGCTTGATTCTGATATGGTGGGTTTACGACGACCACGTTTAGCTGGCTGGTGTTTAGCAACTTCTGCCACAATTGCCAAGTTTTCGTTAACACTTGTGGCATCTTCATCTTCTTCAGATATTTCAATTACATTTGAGGGTATTTCTAAAATTTGTTCTTCACCCGCCTCAAGGTTAAGAATACAGGATACTGATGCAGCAGGTAGTGTAACTTCATCGGGGTTTTCGATCATTTGTTCTTCATCTGGTGTTTTAGACATTTCGGCAAATATTTCTTTGGAAACGTCAGAGTTTTCTTCCTCTATTAGGGCAGCTAAAGAAGTTTCTTGAGAAACTATGGCAATAAACTGATTTTCGCTAGCAGCATCTATAGTTTCAACTTCAGACTCTGGCGTAAGTGCTTTAGTTAAACATTCTTCATTCACTGTAGTTGGCGATAATGAACTTTCTTCCAGTGCAACTTGTTTTGCAATTTGATTTTCAGTTGGGGATTCAGTTGTCTCAGTGGAATCAGTTGAAGTTGTATGTTCCGAAGTTTCTACTTTAGTTCTTTGTATCTGTGCAAAATCCATTTGTTTTTGGATGTCATCAATTTCTTTAGGATCTTCTTCACTTTGAATTTCATTTGCTGCTGCTGGTTTTGTACCCGATTCGTGAAGATCTTCACTATCTTGGCCTGTGCTTTCTATATTTACGGTTAGTTGCTCAGTCTGAGGAGTAGTCTTTTGATTTGATTGAGTATCAGTTTCTTTTGGAATGTTTTGTTTGCCCATGGGCAGTAGTTCAGTCGCAGAAATCTCTTGAGACAAAATTTCAGACTGAGTTCTGGCTTCCTCTGCTTGGGGTTTATCACCTGTTTGCGCGGTGTGCTCTTGGCATTCTTCCCTTTGTTCCGGTACAGTTTCTGCGACAACAGCTTTTTGTATTTTTCGGCGACCTCCTCTACGAGTTCGAGTGCAGTTATCGTCATCTTTAACAGATCCCTGACTAGACTCAGATGTAGTGCGTTTCGTTTTTGGTTTTTCGCTTTCTTTAACGATGTCATGAATCATTTCCTCCCGTATTTGCATATTATCTTTCATTTCCTGTTCAAACTTTTGAAGCTTTTGTTTAGTGGTTTTCTTATTTATTTTACCACTATCTCTAGTAGAGCTTGTGTTCGATTCCTCTTTCTTTGCTGACTCTTGAATGCTTTCTGATACAGTACGCTTTCTAAGAACCAACGATGCAGTTTTATTACTTTTGGTTTCTTTTATTTCGGTTGCTTCATCCAAGACTTTTACTAATTTTTCGGAAACTTGGGTTGTATTCATATCTTGTGCTTCAGTGGGATTATTTTGCGCGTCTTCAGTTCTTTCTCCTTTGTGAAGAAGTGCTGCTCCGGCTTTTAAATCTTCTTCCATCTGTGAAGTAATTTCCGTTGATGTTGCATCAGAAGTCTGACTCTTTCTAGTTTCAGAACTATCAGTTTCCGATTCAGTTTCTTTTGCATGACTTGTATCATTTATTTTGACTTCAAAATCAAAAATCAAATCTCTAGCAGAATTATCCAATATTTTTTCATTACTGGACTTCGGTAACGCAGAATTTTCCATGTAGATTTCGACTACGTTTTCCGCTACTTCGGATTCACTTTCATCTGTTTCTGGTTTAAGTACAGGTTGAAGATTTTCTTCAGGATTATTAAAACTCTCTTGTGTATCTGAAGATATAGATATTATGTCTTCTAAGCCTTCACTCTGGAAGATTACTTTATCGTCTGATGAGTTGGTAGCCTCAGACTTTTGCGAGCAATTTGTATTCGAAGATCCTGGAACTTCTAAAATTTCATTATTTTTATATTCCATTGGTTTTGGAACAGCTTCAGATGATGTCGATTCCTTAGATGAAGCTTTTATAGATTCTGGAGATTCTACAGATTTTATAGAAGTTAAATCTTCTTCGGTGTTCTGCAATTCACATTCGGGAACCGTTTCCATTTCTTCAATTAGAGATTGAGTAGGTTCTAAGGCTTTACTGGAAGATCCTGGAATTTCCAAAATTTCATTATTTTCATCTTCATTTTTATATTCCATTGGTTTTGGAACAGCTTCAGATGACATGAATTTCTTAGATGCATCTTTTATAGATTCATCTGTTAGTCCAGCTGTTTTTTCCGTTTCGGAAGTTAAGTCTTCTTCTGTGTCCTCTTGCAATTCACATTCGTCAATTAGAGATTGAGTTGGTCCTAAGGCTTCACTCTGGAAGATATCTTTATCATCCGAGGAGTTTTTATCATCAGTCTTTTGCGAACAAACCGTTGCCACTTCGTCAATTGGAGATTGAGTGGGTTCTAAGGCTTCATTGGAAGATCCTGAAATTTCTAAAATTTCATTATTTTTATCTTCATTTGTATATTCCAGTGGTTTTGGAACAGCATCAGATGATATTGATTCAGTAGGTGAATCTTTTAGAGATGCATCTACTAATCCAACTGCTTTTTCCGTTTCGGAAGTTAAATCTTCTGTCTCCTGCAATTCACATTCTGTAATCGTTATAATTTCACCAATTGGAGATCGAGTAGGATCTAAGGCTTTACTCTTGAAGATTACTTTATCGTCGGAGGAGTTTCTATCATCAGACTTTTCCGAACAGTTTACATTCGAAGATCCTGAAATTTCTAAAATTTCAATTGGTTTTGGAACTACGTCAGTAGATGAATCTGTTTCCTGCAATTCACATTCCGGAATTGTTATAATTTCGCCAATTAGAGATTGAGTAAGGTCGGCAGAAGTTTTGTCTTCAACCGAGAGATCTTGAACCAGATCAGATTTAATTTCCTCCGAAATCTTCGAAGAAGGTTGCAATACTTCTTCGTGTGTTGTAGTGTTTTCTTCTTTTGCAACATCGCATAGTTCATTTGAAATATCTGAAGGCTCCTGGTGAATGTCTGTTATTTTACTCGATTGAGCTTCTTCAGCCTGATCTTCACTTAGGGATTCGTCTTCAATTACTAACGTTTCGAGTGTAGTTTTTTCCAAGTCAACCACATCGATTGCAGAAGTAACTTCTGGTTGAGTTTCTATTTGTATTTTTGTTGTTTTTTCTACGGTGTTCTTTAATACATTTAAGGTTTCTTCACGTTTTCTATCTGAAAGCTCAGTTTCCACAACGGCTTCTTCACTAATAACAGCTGTTCCTTTCTCAGAAATAATGCTACAATTTTTGTCGGTCTCTGCAGAAGGTGATACGTCTACAGCATTATTTGCTGTTGCTTCGACCACTTCACTTACAACAACTTCATTTTCTTCATTTGCAAAAGCCTCATCGGTATTTGAATTGTCCAGGAATATATCCTGGCGTTCCTCTGACGAAACATTTTCGTTACGTTCAGCGGGTTCTTCATTGAATAAATTTGTTTCTTCACAAATTTCAGTGACAGATGCGGGGTCCGCAAATATGTCTCGAGACTCAACAGATATAAGTTTCGCCGTTTCGGCATTATTACTCTCAATTATTGATTCCTTCTCTGTGGGATCGTTTTGCGAAGATGAAGAAGCAGTATCTATTATTTCAGTCATTTTAGATGCTGAGAAATCTTCCAGTATTACCGAGTTCTCCTGCTGTTCTACAGTTTCGAAAAATTCACTCTCTATATTTTCGTTTGTAAATAAATCGTTCATAATACAATCTTCAAGAGGAAAACTGTGTTCTGGCTTCGCAAGGGATTTCTCCTCACACTCGTCCTCAGATTGACTAATAGCAATTTCAATTAACGCTTTATCTTCCTTAATTAGTTGAGTAGATATTTCATTTTGATTTTCTGTTTCTAAGGGATCTTCAGCCATGGTATCAACTACATTTGGAGCTTTTTCTAACATAGACTTTTCTTGCTCATTTAGGGTAAGGTTGGATGCTTGTAGAAGCTCGTTTTGGGCTTCCATTAGTTCGAGTTCATTTTCAATTCTAAGCATTTCATTTGTTTCTGCTTCTTGGGAATGATTTAAGTCTTCACTATCACTTACCAGCAGAGGTTCGGATAAATCGTTGCTATAATTAAGTGCATTTTCTGCCTCAGATTCATTATCGCTCACAACAAGGGCTTCTTCGAACATTGAGGGCTCGTCAACAAACAGGGGTTCTTCCAACATTGATGGTTCATCCGGCAGTGATTCGAATGTTTGATCCAACAAATTGATGCCGCTTATTTCAGCATCTATGGATGTAGCTAGAGAAGAACAAGTTGGTTTTTCTTTCAGTTTTTTGTGGATATTCGAGAGCGGGTCTTTAGATTTGCTGGCCTTGGTCGTATAACTATTGTCGGTTAAATACACCTTGGTGCAAGTTTCGGGAATGATAGATTCATTGGAATCTTGTTCATTCACGGAATATGTTAGCGCCGATTCTTCTGCAGTATATTTTACGCTTTCATTTACCTCCCGTTCATTTGCATCCTGCTCCTCGTCACTGTCATCACAAGCTAGTATTGTAGGAGGCTCTGCTTGCTCTAGAGTTTCAATCCATTCTTCCACATCACTTCTGGGCAGATCAGACAAAATGTCAGCTCCTGTAAAGGGTGATTTGCTATGGGGTGTTTGCAGAGTAAACGTTTTGCGTTCATATCTTTTACGCACAGGCGTTTGAATTTGTGTCTCTTGGCCCACTAGTTTATCAAAAGCCTCTTCGGCAGTTTTATTTAGGGTATCTTGTAGAGATTCGCTGCTTGTTCTGGCCAATTGCTCATCAATCTCCTCTTGTTCACCGAAATATGATTCCGTAATACGTTCTGCAAAATGGGCAGCTACAGGTGCCTTGAAAAGCTCTTCTAGATTTATACTTTCATCTACATTGGTGGCATTTAAGTCATACTCTGTGGAAACTTCTATTGAATCACTTCTTTTCTCTATAATCGCACTTGAAGGCATTGAAGGTATCATAACATTTTTAGCTGTTGGTGTTCTTAAAAATTTATCTAATTCATGGGAATCTTTTTGTTGGGCTGGTGTCTCCATAAGCTCTTTTATGCCGCCCAAAAGAGGAGTTGACGTTATTTTGGGTGTCTTCATTAATTCTTTTATGCCCTTAAGACGCGGTGTACTACAGCACTTGGGTGTTTTAAGCAGCTCTTTTATGCCTTTTAAGCTCTCCACATTTTCGGAGGTTGTTGCAGATGAAGAAATTTCTTCGGACAATTGTCTGGAAACCGAAATCTCACTAGCTTCTTGCGGATTTGGGGACTCTAGCAGTTCTTTCACCCCACTAATTATGGGTGACGAACTCACTTTAGGAGTTTGCATTAACTCACGTATTCCCCTAAAGCGCGGTGTGGTACAAGTTTTAGGTGTTTTAAGCAGTTCTTTGACTCCCTTTAAGTTAATATTTTTCATGGAACTTGAGGGCATTTCCTCAGTTAAGTTTTGCTTGTTTTTAGTGTATTGAGGACTTTCAACTAATTGTTTAACCATTAAAATTTTTTCAATTTCTTCTTGTTCATTGTCTGTATTTTCTTTCGGTGTAGGCATTTCTCTCTTTGGAGTTTTTAATAACTCACGCACGAATGTCATTGCAGGAGTCTTGGGAGATTCAACTACGAAAGTAACACGCTTCTTATCTTTTAATGTCGCAGGTGTTTCTCCAATTAAGTTTTGCTCATTTTTATAGGCTTGCTGAGCCTCTTTTGGTGTAGACATTTCTCTCTTTGGTGTTTTCAATAAGTCACGCACGAAGGTCATCGCAGGAGTTTTGGGAGATTCGACTACGAGGGTAACACGCTTCTTATCTTTGGGTGTCGCAGATGTTTTCACAGAACTTGACGACAATTCCTCAATTACATTTTTAACCAACTCAGACACAATTTCTTCTTCTTTATTTTCTTTGGGTGTAGCCATTTCTCTCTTTGGAGTTTTTAATATCTCACGTACGAATGTCATCGCAGGAGTCTTGGGAGATTCGACCAAGAGGGTAACACGCTTCCTGTTTTTGGGTGTCGCAGGAGTTTTCTCAACAGCCAACTTTTCAATCTTTTCACCTTCATTTTCTAAGCCTTTAGGAGTAAGTACTATTTCTCTTTCACCATCAAGTCGAGGAGTTTGAGCTGCCACTAAACTAGTTTTTGAAGATTCGTCGACAGTTTTTAATTCTTGCTTACACACGGATGTTGCATTTTCCGAAATGTTTGTTTCTGATGTCTTTATTAAATCAGCTGCAACAGCTAGTTCTGTCAGTTCTTTTTGTTCTTTTTCTTCTTCATCCTCTTCTTCAGTCAATATCGCTTCTTTTGGAGTTTGTGCTAATTCGCCTATACCAGCAAGTGAGGGAGTACCAGCTTCGGGTTTGGGAGTTTTTAATAGTTCTCGCGGAGATTTCGGTGCTTCGTCTAAGAATTTATTGTTGCTCTCTGCTGCAGACGAGGAAATTTCTTTCTGTTCGACATTTGTTGAGCTCTCTGCCAAGTCGGGACTATTTGTTGGCTCTGATGAAGCTGTTGATTCTGCAGGAAGCGAAAAACATTTGCAAACTGCACTTGAAAATATAAATCAGTGTAACTCATTTTAATATTAAATTACCTTTTTCCTCACGACATTCACTTGACATTTCAATTGCAATACTGTGATACTCCACAACTTTAGGTGTAACTTCTGCAATAGATAGAATAAATAAGAGTTATAATTTTTTTTTGTAAATCGTTTGCGTAGTGATGGAATGAATTTCTTGTTTCCTTTGATAGAAGATGCGGCATTTCCCCAACTAGTCTAATTTAATTTGCCTTGTCCTCTTCAAAAAAAAAACTATTCTTATCCTTACTAATATTATAAATGTGAAAGTGAGTGTTTGTTTGTTTGTTCCGCTTTCAGGCCCAAAACCCTAAACCCATTTTTAAAACTCTTTCACCAGTGGAAAGATACATTAGCCAGCGTCAAATATAGGATATTTTTTATCCGGTTCGGAACCGGTTTTTTATAGTTGGTTCGAATTTTTTTATTTCGAAAAAAAAAACACATTTGCCACGAAAGGCAACAAAATATGAATATGGGGACACTTTAGACTGAATTATTGTAGAACTAATTATTTGCACAACATACTATTTTATAAGGGTCTTAAAATGTACAATGAAATAAATGCCTTTAGAATTAAAAAATGAAAGAAATAGTTATCAATTTAAACGGAAATTAATATTATATGTAAACAATTTTGATTGATGCAGTGAAATTCAATTAAGTATAATATCCTAAAATATTGTAATCAATAGCATAAGGCTAAATAAATAGGCTAAACTAAAATATCAAAACTTCTATTTGGCCAAAAATAAATTTTTTCAATTCGATATAAAATAAAAACATGAGTAAAATAAATATTCCCCGTTAAATAATTCCAGCGAAAAACGCGGATAATTTAAAATTTTCCAAAGTCAGCTGTATTGACTTCAGCTGGTTTGTGTTGCCATAAAATTTGCAAATCATTAAAAAAAAAATAGGAGAAGCAGAAATAGGGGAAAGTTCAGAAAATTAAATTTTATAAAAACTTTGTGCTACTGAAAAAACTCACTTAGTGCCCTTTTATTTTATTTATTTTATTTATTTATTTATTTTAATCCGATACATAGGAAGCCTAAAAGGCCAATTATACATGTATCTATAGAATTATATTAATATTCACTTAAAGCTACAGAATATAAACTATATGTTATATTATATAAAAAATAAAAATTATATATTCATGAAATGAATAACTCTCAGTGTCAGTGACTCCCCAGCCACACAATATTAGTTATGAAATAGAATCTTTAATAATAGCAAAAAAGGTCCAAAAAATTGCCAATATGTTAAATGTTAAATCCTCATATTATGTTAAATGTTAAATCTTCATATTATGTTCGCGAGCAAAACCAGTTCAAAAGCATTTTTTTATAGATAAAGATAGAATATGAAAATAGTTTTAAAGGTGATGGTAAACTATTCCAACTATGCCCTTTTACATTTGGGAAATTGAAAGACAGACAGACGAAGTTTGTAGAAAAAGGGACGAAGATGCAGTGTGTAGTACACGACCCTCTGTACTGGACATTTTTTTGTTTCTCTTTTCTACTTTTCGCAATTTATTCTTGTTGCTTCATATGATTTTTCTCATTTCAGCGAATCTATGTATACTTGATGTCTATTATCAAGGCATATGGTATTTATGTGCATGTGTATGAGTAGCAATCGCGAAAAAGAAGTAAACAAACTACAAAATTTCTATCTGTCTATTAATTTCCAATATGTAAAGCTTCGGGCAAGAACAAAAGAGAATTGAAAAAATGTCCGGCAAGAAATGTCTCAAATGTAAAAGAGGACTTAAGGGCCTAATTTTGTAAAACGAAACCGCTTAGCGTAGACAAATTTTATATTGAAAAATATAAATTATAAAGACAGTCGTTAAGCAGCTCTGCAGTTCGATTCACTAATTTATTTTATTTATTTTTTTATTTTATTTATTTATATTTTTAATTTTTGTGGTGTTACTGAATAGACAACACTCAGCTGTTCAGTTAAAGAACATCCTCTTTTAGCAAAACTTAAGTAATTATTCTACAACAATATATACATACACATATCGTTGGCTAAGTCGGCAAATATGCTAATTCCATATTCGTGACTCATTGAAATAGATTTGGGCTTATTATCAGCGACTTTCGATATTCAAATTTAGTCGAAAGTGCTGATCGAACGAATTTTCTTTTAAATGTCGCTATTGTGATTTTTACTCATTGTGATTTTTCAACTTTCTTTTTTTTTTCAAATTTTCAAAAATTGCAAAAATAGTAGTTATGGAATTACCACTACCGCGGACCTGGAGGCTTATTCTGAATTGCGATGCGAAAATACATAAATGCGAACAATTGCTATTCTGTATTGCGATATTCGCAAAGTTCTTTTTTAATCGCATTTCAAATGCGAAAAGGTGGCAAGTCGGTATTCTACATTGCGAAAACAAATGTCAAACACATGTCAAATTCGCAAAATTTATTCGACAACAAAATAACATTCGCAAAGTACAAACATGTAAGTGAAAGATAATAGTTTATTTATTTATTCATCATATATTTATTATTTAACCGCGTCAATTTGAAATAATGATAAAATTTATGAATAAGCACAGCCAATTGGCAAAAGGCCATTTGAAAACACCAAATGCACGTCAGTCGGCAAATACTTTGTGGCAAACGTTAACTGAAGAACTAAATATCAATGGACCACCTATTAGAGAAAAAATTATGAAATATATAAACCAGTTCAAAAATATTTGACTTCAACTTTAATTTTAATAGGTTTGGGCCGATTTTAAAGTACACACCAAACAGAAGCTTATACGAAATAAAACCAACATTGGCGGCACTGGCGGTGGCCCATCAAGATGTAATCCACTGTCTCCCTTAGAGGAGGTGTTGCTAGCCACCTTGACCAAGAATATTTTAACGCAGCCGCTAATTGGATAATTGGCGGAATTGCACTTGATTTCGTAGTATTGCATTCCGAGCTAATATTATTTAAGACATATACAAATGCTTCTTTATTTAATCTAAAATTTTTTTATAAAGCTGAAAAACGAAATATTCTGCATAAGTAAACGTTTATTTTTCGCAAGCATCAAAATAAATTACATTTTTCCATTCAAGCTTAGAATATCGGATTTGTTTCTAAGCAATCTTCTCTGTATCCTTTCATTTTACTCATGCCCTTCTTCGTCGTCGAACCACAGTGCCATTTTTATTATTTTTTTTCTTACAGAATTTCCTAAGTAAATTTTATAAAAAATTTTCGCAGCCAAACACAAACTATTTATTTATTTTTAATTTGACGTTTGTTGACACTGACTGTTATTTGAGCAGCGTTGCCACTATTTGAAATAAATTGCGAATGCGATTGCGAAAGTCCAACAGAATACCAATTTTCTTTCGCATCGCATTTCATTTGCGCATCGCATGCATTTCATTTGCGCATCGCATTGATTTTCGCATCGCAATTCAGAATAAGCCTCCTGGATTTAAATTTGGTGAGTGGATAGAAGTTTCAAATTTTCCAAAAAATCAAAAGATACACTAATTTTCAAAAAATGTAAAATCCAAAAATCTTGATACTTGGAATATTTTTTTTTTCAATTCTTTTTTGTAAAAAAGCATCTGAAAACAAAAATTTCACAAAAAAAAACATTTCCATTTGGACCATTATTAAGCAAATTATGGACAAAAAACTTTGAATGAGTAATCCAAAAAACCTCTAAATTTATCAGGGAAACTCTTTTAAGTGGCGGTAAAAGAAATACCACAAAATTGGGAAAATCAAAACAAAAAATATTTTAAACCGTATGATTTGGCGTGGAATGTTACATATACAATGTAATTTACCTTGGGGAACTATCTGATCAGATATTTTAGATTGTTGTGTAGAACTTTCATGACGTTCACTCGGCGTCCCAGTCATCCCAGCCTCCGTTTTATTAAGATTATCGGCAGTGTGCCCTAAAACAAATAGAGTAAATAATTTTATTTAAGTGAAATACGCGTAAAACTTTACCTGGCATAATGGTGAAATCTTTACGTATTTCTTCAGTGTCGGAATCGTCTTCCAAAACTATAATTTCAACATTTTCTTCACCAGCACGTTGTTGCTGTTCAGTAACCACATTGTGTTTTATAACATTTTCTTTATCCTTTTCGTTCGTTATTAAAATCTGTGAAACTTGTTCAGGCAACTCTGGTTTTTTATCAGATGTTGAAACGTTTTCATCTTTTTTATTTTCAGTTTTCAAATCTATTGGGGGTTCTTTTTCTAATATTTCCTCGATTGAAGTTCTTTGATGCTCCTTATTTGCAATTTCCTTTTCTACTAGAACACTTACATCATCATCCACTTCTTCTAATACAACCATACTCTTTTCCAATTGTCTTCGTGGAGTCTTAGCTTTGGGAGTTTGTACGGCAGCAGAAGTTTTATCAGGTAAAATTGAAGTTCGACATTTATTTTCCTCAAAATGTATTTGTTCCTGTTTCGGTTCTTCATCGTCATCAATTATGATGACACCAGCAACTTCATCTACAACTTCTTCGGGTATAACGAAACTTTGTTCAAATTGCTTACGTGGCGTTTTAGCTCTTTGTAACTTTGATGTACTGGGTTTAGCAGATTCGTCGTCTATAGAAATTGAAGAGCGACGCCTAGTAATACGTTGAGGTGTTAATGGTGTTTCATTACAGGATAATGAAGCACGTCTTCTGGTCGTCTTTGTGGGCGTACTTGTTGTTGGTGATTCTGCTGATGTAGAAGCTAGTCGAGAGCTGCGTTTGGGTGTAAACAACGTTAGCTCAGCAGATGTCTCCGGTGTATTAGTTAATTGGGAATTACGCCGTGTAATGCGCCTTGGCGTAAAGCAGGCAACATTTTCCACTTTCCTTTTAATGTCGGTATAATTCTTGATTTCTGAAATATTTTCAGCAGTTTGTTTTAAATTTAAAACACTTTCTTCCAGTTCTTTCGATTCTTTTGCATTCGAACTGCACTTGCTTTCAATTTTACTTTCAATAATTATATTTTCTTCTCTATCATCACCATCAATTTTTTGCTCCTTTTGCATAAAGTGAATAATTTCATCTTCTTCAGTCTTTTCTTGAGAATTTATTTCATTTTCATTTCTATTTTTGCTCTGCTTTGGAATGTCTTTAGTAATATTTTGTGTGTTTTCTTGGGTGTTTTCATGAGTGATTATTAATGTAGAATTTTCCGTGCAAGCATCAACAATTTCACCTTCAGTGACTACAACTTCAGGATTTGCAACACTAGGCTGATTTTGAATATCGTTTTCATTGTTTGCAGTTTCAGAATTTTCATTAATTGCATCCTTTGCTCCTTGATTTAGGGAAACAGTAGTATCTGATGTTTTGAGTTCTTGGTATTTGCTTTCAGAGTTAGTTTCACTTTCCACAGTTTTCTTGTTTTCTAGTTCTCTATCTAAAGACTCGTTTGCCTTATTGTCTTCTTTATTTAATTTAATTATTTGTGAATCTGAAATTTCTTTCATCTTTTCATTATTTAAAGTGTTTTCTTCCAATTCTTCAGTATTTTCACTTTCAAACTCTTCGGTTAATGGCTTGTCACTGCATTCTTCCAAATCGTCCAAGTGCTTTTGTTTCATTTCATCGGATTTATTAAGAACATCTTCTATTTGTTCCAATAACTTGTTGGTATCACCTAAAACAGCAGCGCTTTCGCCTTCTTGAAAATCAATTTCGTTTTTGGACATTTCAGCAGTTTCCTTCTCAAACGTTTCTTCATTTACGGCAGATATTTTTGAAGGTTCGGTTTGGGTTTCCCACAGTTTTTCTTTTATATCAGTTTGATTTTTATCGAAATTATCAAAATTTTCATCAACTTTGTTTGATTCTAATGGTTCCTCCAAGTCAGTTCGTTCAGATTTATTTGATCCCTGCGCTTTTTCTGTTTGGTCTTTCGCGGCTATTTCTTTTTCTTTAACATCGGTAGAAATTTCGTTTGTTTGTTGAATATTGGCTTCAGACTCCACATCATCACGCAGTAACTTTTCTAATGGTTCTTTAATTGCACAAACTTTAGAACTTGTACTTAATTGTACTTGTTCATTATCTTTAGATTCTTTTACAACTATTTCAGCATTTTCTTGTTTTATTTCCTCACTTTTGAGCTTTTCTTCTTGTAGCTCTTTGACCAAATCAATTTCTTCACTATCTTTTGGTAGTTCTTTTTCAATAAAAGAACCCTCCAGTGTTATATCTTCAACAATGGGTTTGTATTCGCGAGATTCTTGTTCATCTCCTTTTTGCTCGTCGAATGTTTTAGTTTCCCCTGCTGTTTTTTGTATTAAAACTGTTGGCTGGCCACTTGGACTGCTGCATGTGTTTCTTTGCTCCTGAATGACGTCAGTTGCTTTATTATTTTCTTCATTATTTGCATTGTATTCTTTAGTACCCTTAGGAATTTGTGATATTTCTACGCTCGATTCTTCACCAAAACCAGTCTCTACATTAGCTGCAACATTAGTATCTTGCTTTAATGTTTTAATTAAATTTTGTGTTGTCTTTTCATTAATTTTATCAACATCTTCGATAAAACTTTCTTGCGTTTTAGCAGCGTGTGAAGACTGCTTTGTTGGGCTATCTACAATCTCAATGGTATCGCCCAAATTGCATTTTTCTTGATAATCATTTATTACTTCAGCAAAACTTTCTTCGGTCACAACGGCCTTCATCTTATCACTATTGGAAAGGGGCGCCGCACCATTATCTTTATTATACACATTGTCTTGTAATTCTATGACTTCATTTTGCTCCTTATCTTCACATTCATTACTCTTGTTCTCTTTGGTGAGACCAACAACTTCTTCAACGTCTACGGGTATTTCTATTGTTTGATTTAGCTTGTTAGTTTCTTTCTTTTCGTTCGAGTCTTTTGCTGGTGAATATGTAGCATCCTTGGGTTTTTCTTGCCGCTTCTTGCTATCAACATTTGCTTCTTCGTCAGAGTCAATTATAAATGTACGACTCAGATTATCTACTTCACTACCGTCTAAAGGCCGTTCCCCTGCAAACAACACGACTTTTCGATTAGGTTTCTTTGCTGGTTGTGTGATTTTATCTTTGTTAATGCCAGAAGGGCATGTTGATTGGTTAGCAAACATTTGACGGGATCCGCCTGAAAATGGTGTAACGCACAAAGAATTGCGAGCCCTTGCAACAAGACGATTGCTCATTACTTGTTGAGGAGATGTTTTCTTAATCGAGGTAATTTTTAAACTTGTAGACGACTGCACAATCGATTTACGAGCTTTCGATATGTGGGAAGTTAATGGTATGCCTCCTAATGATTTGCGCACCTTATGCAGGCTGGAAGTTTTGCAGGCGTCACCACTTTTTAAAATAAATTTATTCTTTAAACAAGACATGGGCGTTGAAGTGGGCAAAGCTTTGGCTGCAGATATGGGATTTATAGAAGAACGTCTTGGAGACATTTTAGTGGAGGAGGCTAAATTACTACTAGATGGCGTGTTATCAAAATGCCTCGTCTTTGCCGACATATTTTCACGAGTAGGTGTACTCATGCTCTGATTTCTAGGCAATTGGGAAGGGCTTAAATTTGAATTATTTTGCATAGGTGTGCGATTTATAT
This sequence comes from Nowickia ferox, assembly GCA_936439885.1. Taxonomy (NCBI): domain Eukaryota; kingdom Metazoa; phylum Arthropoda; class Insecta; order Diptera; family Tachinidae; genus Nowickia; species Nowickia ferox. Next base: position 13,463,417 of record OW387023.1, on the reverse strand, counting down.
TTTCTTTTCGCGGAGTGTTAAGTTTTTGTGTATTTGTTTGTGATGTGGTATTTTGTTTTTTGGCACTTGTTAGGAGAGCTCGCTTCATGAGAGAATGTGGCGTCCTTTTGGGAGTATGGACTCCGCTACAAGTTTGTGCTTTTAAAGGTGTTTTGGGTACGTGAGCACTGCCCCCCGAAGTGATGGCCATGTTAGAGCCATCGCTTGTTACTTCTATAACGCTCGATGTATCTTTCGAGCTATCAACAGTTATAACAGATGATGGTGTTACTAAAGCACTATTGCAGGCTTCGCTCACTACTGTGGGTGTAGCAGGTAGTGCCGTTACACCTAGTTGTTCATCTACAGACGATTTAATAGAAGATTTATTAACAATTTGTGTTGTGTTTTTCTTGTTGGAAAACTTCAAAGCCGATTTCGGATATGGGCTCGTTGGTCCTAGTTTATTCGGTGTAGTTAAATCGATTAAATACATAGAGGAATTTCTAAGTGTCTTTGCAGAGGCATTACTTTGAACACTGCCCTTTTTCGAAGTCGACGGTGTGTGAAAAGTTATTAAATCTCTTTCGTTTTCCTCATCTTCGCCTAAGTCAGCTTTTGGCGTGCTATAAACACTTTTAGGTGTTGCAGGCGGTTTAGTGACCAGTACTTTTGGCTTAATAATGATTGCAAAAGACTTTTCGATTTTAACTCCAGTTTCCCGTGGTGAAAATGACGTTATTACCACATCCGACTGATGGCACAAGGTCAGCAATTGTTTGTTTTTCTTTTCTGTACTCTTATTTTCCTTATCTTGTGAACAATTGATTATGTCCGATTTTGGTGTTTCCAACAGTTCAGTTGTAGATTTCACTAATTCATTGTTTGGCTCTGGTGTTATGCTGCGTTTTTGATTTCTTTCTTCAGTATTTTGTGATCTATTTTCACTGGAGTCTTTACTTTCATTTTGTGTTTGTTTTGATTCCGTCCCTTGGTTGGTGCTTTCATCATTTGATATGTTTGACTCATCATCCGAATGTATACAATAAGCAAAGCTTTTTGTAAAAATAAAAAGATTTTTTTTAAATGCATTCAAATTAATATGGCTTTCCTATTAAATAATGGTAAAATTATATAAATACATAAATGTCAAGGGTCGAAAAGTTAATCAGAAGAATAATTGCTTTTATAAAACGCTTTCCCGTTTTTCATTTTACGACAATGGGCCTTATTACGCTTGTCGGATTTTTTCTTCTTCTTTCTACTTCGATTTGCAGTATGTACTAGACTAAAGAAACATGGAATATTTTTTACTTAATCTAGTAATAAGGCTGAATAATAAAATGTGGCCCTTTATACATTTTCCAACTGAAAATTTGTTTCCTTTTGCAAAAAGATAAAGAAAGGAAAATTGAAAGCGTTTTCTTTTCTAAAAATCACAGCAGCATTTGTTGCACTCTCAAAGCGAAGTAAATAAATTTCATGTATATTAAAAAAAATCTAAAGAATGTACATATGTACTACATACACATGTATTTATATTATAATTCTAATCCTAATTAGATTTCTTTTTCAATTATCATATCGTGCCATAACCGCCAAAAAGAAAAGCTTAGGCATCATAATTTTCCAACTTGATTTTTTTTTTTTTTTTTTACAAAAACAAACCAGTCCCACTTGTATTGCAAACAAGAATAACATTAGAATATTTGTTGTTGTTTTCAATATAAGTATTCGATCGAACGATTTCAAGTGACATCGTGGGACAGGCCGTAAGTTCGCAAATTATGTTGCTTAAGCTTTTTTGGCGGTTATGTCTTACCGATTCACGCTTAATAAGCTTTTCGAGAGAATAAAATATAAATAAATAAAGAGTGGAAAATATAATAGAGATTTTTTAGTGACCTCTTTTGCTTCCAGCTAACAAAATATTCAAAATCGCAGTTTATATCAATTATGTGCATATTATTATTTGTGTATCATAACACTCAGCCGAATTAAAAATGCAAATAAAGAAACTACTGTAGTCACTTAAATAATTTTGATTCTCTATCCTATAAAATTTTAAACATGGTAGTTACGTGATTTTGCATTTCAGCTGACGATATTTGGCTTACCTGAAAATTGCAAGTAATTTTTCAAATAGGGGGAGAAGGAAAATAATGCCCAGAATATTTTTATTCAGTATTGGCATGACGGTAATTCAACAAAACAGCTTTTACTACCACCTCCTGAGAGAATATTTTTTCATATTTTCATTGAGTTGTATGTAAATTAAAAAATTTACACGCTTTTTCCGTCAAAACAAAATTTGTTGGAGTTGCGACACTATTGAAGTAAATGAGCGATATATGTACTTCAATAATTTTGATGGTTTGTTTAAATATACTTTCCATTAAACTTTAAGAAGTTCGGTATTGGTTAGATAACCTCAGGTATTATCCTGCTGCCGCCTACTCTTTTACACAACTAAATATGTATCCTTCATTACATATTTTTATTATGTTCAAATAGTATATTTAAGTTGTGAATAACAGAATTACTCAATGTAAACTTTTACTTCTCACTGTGTACTATGTATAGAAGAAACTTGAAGAAATTGTAACTATGTACATATATCATCTACATACAGCTAAATATAATTTAAACATGGTATATACCAGGATATCCAGTACGATGTCATGTGTTAAGCCTAGATCTCACTATCGCCACAATGTACAGATTTTCGACGTCTCAGTGAAATAAAGTCGTAAGTATATACATATGTATAAGAACATAATTGCACCTCAATTCATTGGCAATACAGCCATATAGATTTATTCCAGAATTAATTGAGAAAATGGGTACATTGTGCAAACAAAATCATAAAATAATGAAAAATCCTGGTACTTACTTGTGCACCGTAAATCTTTTAGGAAAGTCACGATGAAGCTGTAAAGCAAAAAAAAAACACTTTAGAAATCGAAAAATTAAATTTTTTAAGAACTATTTTATTAATAATCAATTTTTAAAATGTAATGATATATATAGTACACACATAATATGTATATTATAAGTACATACCTTAAAATCTGGGCAAGAATTTGGCGGTTGTTCAGGAATGCCAATTTGCTTCAAAGGCGTAGATGTAATTTCTCTTTGTATATCTTCAAACTCACTACTACAACTTTTTGAAAACAGCCACAAGTATTCTTTATCTAATATCGACAATTTAGAATTGTTCAACAAGCTGCGTTTAATTTCAACTGTAGACCCATTAACTAAAATAGGTTTGTCGGGTGACAAATTTCGTATGGTAACCTGAAAAATAAAATCAAAAAGAAAAGAAAAATGTTACAAACAAGGAATTATACACATTAAAACCAAGTCAATTGAATTGCGACAGCTGCACGACAGAACACATTACTTACCCTTCCAAATGCATCACACTCTATTTCACAATGGACACCCTTGGCCCGTTCGTCGACCAAAACAAAATCACAACTCACATAATAACCCATGGTAAATTTGCGGCCTTTGGCCAATACAGTCTCACCATGATTACCGGCTTCATCAAGGCATATAAATTTAGCGCCTTCCAATGTCATTTTATTGTATGTTAAGGCTCAACAGATATAACAATACACAAAAACGTACGCAGCGGCATAAATAATATTCCGTTTTTTTTTTATAATATTTCCAAGTTTTTATCTATATATTTATTTTTCTGAACAAGCAGCTACTTTATAAATCACAGTCCACAGGCCTTCTTCCTTCTTTTTAGTTTTTATTTTCTTCTTTTTCACATCTCTAAATATTTGTTTGTATGTGTATTATGCCGCATTAGCAAAAAAAAAAAAGGAAGCAGTCAATGAAAAAAAAAATATTCACTGGGTATAGATATTTGTTTTGTGGAAAAATTAAACGAATTAATCTTAAAACTTTATGCTATAATTACAAAAGATATATTCAGAATTCTTTAGAATTGTATTTTAACCAAATAATTTTGCTATAAATCACTTTATTTTATTTTTTCTGTATTGGAATTTTTTCTCTGCGTTTCCTTATTTTTCTGGACACAAAATTTAAGCGAACGAAAAGGGACGCGCTCTCGCCAATAATAAACTCTCGTTTGTAATGTTGTTGTTGTGTTTTTCAATGTTGCTTTGTTTTGTTCGTTTGAAATATTTAAATAGCCAGTGCTGTATTTCTTGACTACGGTCACATAATTATGGAAAAATTAGATGTAGTAATTGAACAAAACAATCACGAAAATAGCGTTATGATATTAGTAATTAATTTATTAAATACGTTTTTAATATATAAATCACAAATTGGTATGAAAAACTTTAAAGTTTTATAACAAATACAGCTCTGCTGACACACCGATGAATGGTAGAGTTGCCAGGGACCTTAGATGTAATTTGCAGACTTGCCAACATACACGATGCTCTTGGCTAATCTTCGTGCTTACATCCCACTAGATATTTCATTAATATCCCAACGTCTATACCAGATACATTTTATCCTGATATATGTCAAATTCCATATAAAAAAAAAAGTTAAGATAAAAGATTTTTTTCATAAAATTTGACTTTTGTCATGATAAAAATATATCAGGAACAGACGTAGGGTAATAAAGGATAATTGTCCTTACGCTGCAGTCACACGTTCAATAAATCACGCATGTTGGGTGTCAAAATTCATTTTATTTATTAGTTAATTTTTTTTATAAATTTCTTTAACGAAAAAACAAAACAAAATGGTGGTTTCACCCAAATACATCCAAAATGACATAGTAGCAATTGTAAAGTTTTTGACAGCACGCGAGTTTTGTCTGATCATTAGCTAAGTTTAGTCAAAAGCACAAATATAAGGTAAAATGTGTTCAAAATTTAAACTTTTGCGCTCAAAATGGTCTCCAACTGACATAAAATACTAACTTTAACACTAACTTCAAGTTAATGTTAAGTGTGGACTGCTCAAGTTAATGGTTTATTTAGGTTATAACATTATTGTTAATCCATTTGCTTAAACAACTCAGTTATAACTTCAAGTTATAACAAAATATCATGTCAGATGTAGACATATAGTAAGAATTTTTAACGGCGTCTGCTATGTTTAAAAATTAGCGACAGCGTTCTAACGGCTTCAACCTCTTCGACTTGTTTATTTGACATGTCATGACTAAACAGCTGCTGAGAAATAATCATACCGGAATAATTCATAATTTTTAGTAAACGGTATTTTCTTGTTTTTCCCAATAAACAATAATTCAAATAAATAAAATGGATGTAGATTCTGCTCGTAAATCGTGGGAACTGGAAAATAATGTAAAAACGTTGCCGTCTTGCGATGAAATATTTCGTTACGATGCTGAACAACAACGACAAATCTTGGATGCTAAACCTTGGGAAAAGGATCCCCACTATTTTAAAGATATCAAAATATCTGCTCTCTCATTGCTGAAAATGGTCATGCATGCCAGATCAGGAGGTACTTTAGAAATAATGGGATTGCTGTTGGGCAAAGTGGAAGACAATACAATGGTAACATAAAAAAACACTTATTCCTTTGAGTATTCACATACACGTGTAGATGTGTTTTACGTACATGCAAGTATTTATTTTCAATTTCTTATAGATTGTAATGGATGCGTTTGCATTGCCCGTCGAGGGTACCGAGACCCGAGTAAATGCACAGTCACAGGCTTACGAATATATGTCTGCTTACATAGACTCGGCCAAAGAGGTAGGACGATTGGAAAACGCTATAGGCTGGTATCACAGCCATCCAGGCTATGGCTGCTGGTTGTCTGGCATTGATGTTTCTACACAAATGCTCAATCAAAGCTATCAAGAACCCTTTGTTGCTATAGTGGTTGATCCTGTACGTACAGTGTCGGCTGGTAAGGTTTGTTTGGGTGCTTTTCGCACTTATCCCAAAGGCTATAAAGCCCCGAATGAAGAGCCTTCCGAGTATCAAACTATACCTTTGAATAAAATAGAAGATTTTGGGGTCCATTGCAAACAATACTATCCTCTGGAAGTGAGCTATTTTAAATCAGCTCTGGATCGCAAACTTTTGGACTCCTTGTGGAACAAATATTGGGTTAACACTTTAGGAAGTTCAGGTCTATTGACTAATACTGATTATACCACGGGACAGATATTCGATTTGTCGGAAAAACTTGAACAAAGTGAATCTAGTTTGGGTAGAGGAACTTTTTTGATATCTGGTAAGACAAACAACTTTTTTTTAATAAAAAAGAATCAGTATTCTTACTTATTTCATAGGCGGTGATGTGAATGAAAAACGCACCGAAGATAAATTAACCAAGGCAACACGTGATTGCAGTCGTGCTTCAATTGAGCTAATTCATGGACTAATGGCCCAGATCGCTAAAGATAAATTGTTTAACAAAGTTGGTTTGGAAAAGAAATAAATGATAAATAATAAACTTTGTACTAAAAATTTTAATCGCATTTTTAAAATTCTAATAAAAAACTCAATAAAACTTTAAGTTTACCTTTTCCGAATGAAATATTGATATTAAAAAAGAAAGAACTAATACCCACAAACCACCCCATATAACAAACCATTAAGTGTCGAAATATGTATAGCTCTTTGTGAGATTTCTAACTCAACTATTTTTGTTAGCATAACAAATCTCTATACAATAGTGTATTTGTTTTTTAAATAAGTTGATTTGGTCCTGCACCGAAAAATGTTTTTGGCTAATTATAACTACATACACAAGTACATACATATGTACATACACTTATGCATGCATAAGTATGTAAGTCAACTGAACAGAAACTGTTATTGCGATTTCATTTCAAAAAAAGAGTTTTTTTTTAATTTTAAAGTTAAAAAACTTAAGGAAAACATTTAAGAAGTTACTTAAATTTTTGTTTTAGATTTAGAGTTGCCTCTGTGGTATTTTCACGTTTTCGGTGTTGCCGTGGTGGTGTTCGGGGAACTTCTGCAAAGTCTTGATTTTGTATGAGAGAAGGTAAAAGAACTCGCGTTCTCTTTTCTGCTACATATGCAAAACTTTGTCCTAATTTACACTATGCAAGTCTTATTGCTAAGCTGATTAGTTTGTTAGGAAAGAGGGACGAGGGGAAAAGAAACGTTACTGTTCCCCTCGTCTCTCTCTCTGTCAAACTAATCAGCTTAGCAATAAGACTTGCATAGTGTAAATATGGTCTTTACAAAGCAAACTTTCATCATATTGGCAGATAATAAGATACTTTAAATTTTAAATTGTACGACAAAACATTGTGTGGCCTATTTATACCTAAGAAAATACACATGCATGTATCATCAATTTGAGTATTAAAACAAGTTGTACAATTTAAAGTAATGGACAAGATTGATTATTTAAAGACTTTAATTTTTTGGTTATTTTTATGCAGTGGCGAATTGAGCAAAAAGTACTGTATCTATTCGTATCGCTGTCTTATTGATAATTTGGCTAGCAAAATGTAAGCTGTTGGGTATTTTACCAATTAAATAATTAAGTTGCCATCATTCACACCATAACCTATTCTATTATTTGTATTATTGTTTTTGTTGTATGTAGTAGGTCCGAGCGTGTTCCACAAAACACCCTAGGGAAACTAACTTTTTTCTATTTTCATTCTCTTTAAGTATTTGCCAAATGAAACTTTTAATGCCTTTCTCATGTTGTCTGTCTATTGTCCGAAACATAATAAATATCAAACGCTGCACGTAACATAAAAGAAATTAACCCCCTGCATCGTTAAACCTTTTATTCTTTCATTCAGCTGTTATTGTTGTTTTGAATTTATGTCCCATTGGAGGTATAAAAATTACTTTACACCGTTATGTAGATACATACATACATTTATGAATGTGTGTGTATATCTATGCATTGAGTGTTATATAAAGGTGATAGAAGTGAAAACTCGAATTGCAATATGCAATACTTATGCGTGTACGTATTTCAGTTTAGCTCGACATGTGAAAGAGAGTTAAGACAGGTTATGCAAAGTTCACCAACTACCTGGCAAGTGTTTTTTTTTGTTTGCAAAAGTTGTTACATATTTTGGCAATAAGTGAATATTTCTGTTGTCCTGTTTTAAAGTTTATAATGATTTTTTTCTTCTATTAAAAAAACAAGTAATTATGTATTCATATTGAAACGCTTAGCAGCTAAAACCCTCAATTTATATTGGCGCATATTTATAGTCAAAACGAAGTATACTTTGGATTATTGACCAATAATGGGTTAATTCATGTCCGAAATCTTTTTTCTTAAGAATCTTTATCATTATATGTATGTATTAACAAATATGAACGATATAATAAAGTTATTTTTTATTATATTATCTACTGGCTTGTAATGGGTTAATTTATGTCAATAATCTCAAACCTTTTTTCTCGAGAACTGATTGGAATTTAAAATATTTTTAAGAACAATACAGGCCCTTAATGGGTTAAACCTTGTCGTTTGAGTGATAAAAAGTACCCTAATTTACCCGAATGTAATTACAATCCCTTCAGCAGTTCTTTCGTTATAACATAGCGTCCACACCTGATGATTTTATATCATAACTAGTAATATGACGCCGGCAGAGCAACTGTAATTTTTTCATTAATATCAACACAAAGGGGTAGACGTTGATGATTTTATATTATGATGAATCAAACAAATATTTGCAAAATACTTGCCAAAAATATCTAATTTGCGTGTTGTAATTTTCTGGTCACAAATAGTTGTTGTGTCGCCTTTTTTAAGCGAAAATTGTTTAATAAATATATGTTAAATGCACAGTGACACATAAAATGACATTTGATATCAAGATGAATTTATCAGGCCTTGAGCTCTGATAATTAAATCATAATATTAAAAAATTTAGTATATGCATGATGAATTTTCATCATGATATCAATTTGACATTCATCATGATATAAATTCATCAGGTGTGGACACTATGTAAAGTAAAGTAAAACTCTACATTATAAAGGGTCTTCCAATAAGGATTTTCGAAATTTGACAGTTGATAGCGGAAATATTCTTGAAACTATGTCTGTAGCTAATTCTGTTATTCATTCATTCTGTTTTATCAAATCACCATGTAAGGATATGGCCAAATATGGTACAAAAAATAATATTGTTTTACAAAAATGGGTGCTATGTTCGAGCAACGTTCATCGCACTTCGCCCATTTGGGTGGAATAGTTCACGACATTTTGCTTTCGATACGCTAAGACCACTAATTTTGTAAAGTTAAAAAAAAATAAAATGCATTATTGCATTTTTGCTGCCCCAACATTTGCTTAGAACACAGCTAGCCTTCATCTTCAATCATTAGGGTGGGTGGTCCCCATACAAAAATGTTTGGTTTCTAAAAAATGTCTCATTAGGAATATAAAAACATATTTTTATAATTAAAATTCTACTATTCGAGATAACCGAAATACCAGTTTTAAGAAAAGTCGAATAATCGATCTACCTAGTGAGTACTACTGTGCACATCTCTGGTTTACAAAAATTACCAAATCAGGGGATAAAAACTAATAAATTTTATATCTATCCATCACAAATAAAATAAATATTTACACACTTACATACATGCTTACGTATATATGTATGTACATTGACAGATATGTCGGTGTGTACATTTTATAAACCATTAATTGTTAAGTAAATAAATACATATATGTACATATATGTACATATCGATGGCTTAATATAAGGGCGTAACTCGAATTTTCGATATTTTATATGAGAAGGCAAAAATATTTTTTTAAATGGCCATAAGTACAGGGTGTTTTTTAGAGGTATAGAACTTCGAATTGAAATAAAACACAAGAAAATCGTTTTAATGTCCATCAATTTGGCTTTATTGGAAGGATAATTTTATGCCATTAACGTTTAAATATGATTTCGGGCATGTGGCCGCCGCGGCTGGCTCGAATAAAGCCAATTCTACAGGTCCAATTTTCAACCACTCAACAAAGCTCCAATTGCTGTGCACGGTGGCGAATCGATTCATTCGGGTCGTCTTCAACACTTTGCTCTACAGCGGCAATTGTTTCTTCGGTGCGCACTGTTCGACGTCTCTGCGGATGCGTATTATCACATAGAGTAAACGTAGTGCGAAAACGATCCATGGTTAACCGAATTAATTGCTCTGATGGACGCTTGCGGTAAACTTCGCGATGGAGCTTGCGGTAAACTTCGCGAACTGAACCATTATTTTCGAAATAAATTTGCACGATTTGCAAGCGTTGTTCTTTTGTCAACCTGTTCATGATGAAATGGCAAACCAAACTAAATATTAATCACTTGACATCTGACAAAATGGCCGCCAGTTAAAAAAGTGATGCCAACTTAAAGTTCTATACCTCAATAAAAAACACCCTATACTTTTGTTTTAAACTGTAACTGCACTTATTTCTTCAAGACGTTAAAAATGCAATTTTGAAAAAAATCGAGTTACACCCTTTTTATATTAAGCCATCGATATGTAAGTATAAAGTAGATAATGGAGCATTAAATATTTTATTATAGCACACATATTACAAAAATCGAACTGATAACAATTTAATCAATTCATTTGAGCCTCATGGGTATTATGTTTATTTATTTTGTTAGTAAACCTTGTAGACCTACGGAAAGGCTGAGGGAAAAGAAACATATGCCAAGAAAACCATTTAGTCCAATATTAATAATGTTTTAGAAAATTTGCAGAATGGGTTTATTTTTTAAGTTTGTCACTACAAACTTTACACTTCCCTCTAGTCAGCCTAGAACCATATGTCTCTATGTCAACACTCTTTTCTATAGCGACAATTGCACTAGTTGAAATGTCAACAACTTTCCTTTTATGCGCGAGTAGAGATACGTTAGAGACAACAGTTCTAGTGTATTTCTGGTGACATTGTCAATGAACGTGTCAATAGTTTGGTTTTATTTTTTAATATGCTGTGCAATAATGTTAAATTAAATACACATGTATGCATGTGTTTAAGTTTGTTGCACTAACATTATGAAATTGTTGATGAGCGTCACTAAACTGTACTAGTGAATCTTTGATTCTAATGTGTCCATATGGTCGTAACAGAATAGTACTAAAGTCTACTGGTAGATTTTCAATGGCAATGTCACTAGTAAATAACTACAATTTTAATATTGACATAGGGCGAGGAAATATCGATATTGTAGACTAGAGAACCTAAAATTTACTAGTGAATCTTTGGTGCCAATGTCTCCATGTGGTCACAAAAAAACTACTTAGTCCATAGTGCTACAGTCTAGTGGTGGATTTTCAATGACAAGCTAATGTTAAATGTCAATAGAGGATTACATTGGCTGGGGTACACCTGGTAAGTAGTAATGCTGACAATTTCACTAGTAAATCACTACAATTTCACTATTCGCATTTCCAGCAGGGTTGCTAATGTATGTATGTATAGGTATGTACATACATATGTATATGCATATGTTTTTATATGTACGTATGTATGTATTTGTATATAAGCAAATTATAATTAGGTACTTTTTATCTATCTATAGCTGATAATAGGATTTAAGCGCTCTTTTTCATAATTATACATACATACATAGGTACATATGTATGTACATATATGTTTAATTTTGTACAAATTCAATTCCTATAATAATCGCTAATTAATTTGTATGTAAATACATCTGTATTTGAAAACTCAACGACATTCTTAATTCAGTGATAATTTGTCCATAACGTGCTAATACGAGTATGTATGTATGTATGTATGTATTCATGTCCTTCTCATATTTTATGTCAAATCAATTGTTTTCTAATACGTATTGCAATTTTCTTTACTTGACTCCAGCAAATAAATATGTAAATTAAAAATGAAACAAACAAAAATTACAAACAACCAACAGAAACTCAAAGGACAACATCATCAGTAGCAACATCACGCACATAAATTTAATATGACTTTTAGCTGCTTAAGGCAATTTTACTTGCCACAGGGAGGCAAGAGGGTGACTGTGTAAATGACTGACTGGTTGGTTGTTGGCTGGCGAGTTTGCTATAAAAGGCAAATAGCAAAGAATTTGAAATATCATTCGTTAACGGGAAAGCATACATCACAGAGCATCCAACAGTGTGTACGTACATAACGGGAATAAAAATACTCAAATAGAATATAAAAGAATCAAGTATCTAAACTTGCGCATAAGACAACAACAATTCTTAAGCAAATCTTACTTACATACACAAGTATTACAGTGTCGAAAAAAACTTTCGCATACAAAAATTTAAACGTAAAACTATAGTTTTAATAATAATAAAAAGCAATTTATGCTTTTAAGTTATATAAAAAGAAACTTCATAGAAACAATTTTAAGTGATTTATAAGTTGTTAAATAAAACATCACCAAGTATTTCTTTGAATTGTCTAGTATGTACCTATTTTGAAATGAAATAATTGAAAAGTAACTTTGGAACTAATAAATAAAAATATTTAATGAAATTACTTAGCAAAAACAAGTTAATAAAAATTAAACCAGACGACAAATTAATAATATAACTAAACGTGTCAAATTCCCTATAGCGTTCACTTCAGTAGAAATAGTGTTTTTTGTAAAAACAAAAATTTTTTATTAAAACTGGCTAAAAAATCCAAAATTTGTGTATGTGTTATTCACACAAAATTATATCAGTCTTATTCATAAAACTTTTTAAGGCTTTATAAAGACTTAATCAGGCTATCCTAAATAAAATTTCACATGGAAATTTCCGAACGTGTGAAAAATCGGCATCAAAAAACTTCATACGGTTGCGAAATAATCTGACAATTTATGAAAAATATCATTCACATACATATGTAGATTTGTCTGTGGAAATATGTATGTTAGTTTTTAATTTTATTGGAATTGATTAAACGAAATTAAAATCCTTGTGAACGAAAAATTTTATTCGGAAATTTTTACATGTGGTATTCATGATAAGGCTGAATAAGAATTTTTTTATGAAAATTTGTTTTAAAAAACCTTTATAAATATATTTCTTTTTTAATTTTTTTCCAATAAATCCTTTTCGAATGAAAACTAACTCGAATAAAATTTAAGGAATATGTCCAGCTTTTATGATTAGTGTTTATATAATTTTATTCGAACAATATACAGGCATTGCCACAGAAAAGTCCTCTTTTTGTCACGTTACGTTGCTTGGTGACAAAGCTTGTTTTTCAAAGAAAAACGTATATTTCATATTCTTTTTGGATATTGGTTTAGAACATAGTTAGCTCTACATTTAGTAAAAGATGGAAACAAATCGAACAGCATGGCTCTAAATAACAAGCTTAATTGCTTGGTGACGTAACGTAATTGTAAAAATGCCCATATGCATAATTTTAATTCGAATATGTTATTATTCAAAAGAATTTTATTGAAGTGATATTACTGAAAGGAACAAAGGTATTCTAAAAATTATTCCAGTGAAAATTAATCGAATAATAATAATAATAATAATTCAATTATGCAATAATATTTATCAAATAATATTTATAAAATTTATTTTTATTATTTATTTATTTGCTAATATTGTTATATATCGGCTATATTCGAGTAGTTTTCAAAATCTATTTCATTTGAGCAATTTAATCGAATAAATGTGCTTATGTAAAATTTTATTGCAATGAAGTTACTCGAACAAAGATTATGGAATTGATTTTCTTAGAATTATAATAAAATAAATATGTATCACAAAATTATTCCAGTAAAAATTCTGGGAATCTACATTATTCGAATAAATTTATTTTGCGAGTTCTGACAGATTTATTTTAATTATCTTATTTAAATAATGATTATTCGATAAATTTTTATTTATTGTAATTACCCAAAAGGAATTTATTGGAAAAAATACACAATTTAAATAGTTTTTTTGCAATCAAATTATTCGATTAAAATAAATATATAATAATAAAAACTTTTTTTTAACTTTTTTGAAATAATAATAAAACTTTTTGAGCAGATAGTGAAAATAGGATTCTAACAAAAGTTTAAATACTTGTATTTTCAATATTTCATTAAATTTGGGTTCGATAAATACTTATTCGATTAAATTATTTTCTAATAGTTTTTAAAATTTCTTAAAAGAAATTCATTAGAACAATTTTGTAATTGGAATAATTTTATTCGACTAAAATTAAACGAAAAAAAATATTTTTAATAAATTTATTCGATGAAAATTATAAGAAAACAAATATTCGAATAAATTTTTTGGAACATACTCGTATGATACTCTATGCTTATATAACTTTTCAACTAAAAACTTTGAATACCAAAAAACATTTGAAATTAGAAGTTGGAAATTTAGTGTTAGAATTTAGGGCCTTATTTTGTAAAACGCAACGCTTAACGTTGATAAATTTTGCATATATTTTGTTTTTGTAATTTAAGTTTTTCCCATATAAAATTTGTCAACGTTTGGCGTTGCGTTTTACACAATTAGCCCCTTAATTTTTTGCTAATTTTTAAATTTTCAGTTTCAATAAAATGTAGTTATTTTTTATGGTTAATTTATTATCTTTAATAACTTACGATTTTTGTACCAACATACAATCTATTTTTATACTTCTGTTAATTAAAATTTGCATGAATTTCTTAATTGCAAAAAAAAAAAAAATATAATATGAATGGCTCATTAATAACAAAATGATCAAGTGAAAACATTATTCTTGATGATGTCATATCTTTAATACACCAAATTTATGAGTCTTCGTATTTTAATCTAGGAGTAAATGCTCACATATTTAACATTTCCTAACTACAAATGATGTGCGGCAAAATATTAATCATAATTAACAAATACATTTACTATATACATAGTTTTTTTTATTGATGGCAGTCAGTATTTACCTTTTATATTGTCTTACTTGCTAATCGCGATGTAATTGTATTTGACCTTCAAATTTAACATTTATTGAAATCGTGTCTAAATAAAAAAATATAGATTGAAAATGGAAATAAAATATATTACATTTTGAAAGAACATTTTTACATTATTTCCTAATAAACTTTTAAGGACTCGAAAGAAATTTTAAAGGATACTAAAAATGTATTCCTTAGAGGTGCATTTGTTACATAACAAGTTTCTTTGTTTGTACTCGTATGAGCGAAATATTAATAAGATTTTGCCGGTTGCTGCAACTTTCATTATGTTTTTTATACTGTTAGGCGCCTCTTTAAATATTTAATTTTATACACAAAATATAGGAGCAAATATTTATTTGTTGCTCCTAAGCATGTGTCATTTATTATTTGTATTTTCATTGTACTACAACAAAATTAATTGAATATACGAGTATAGTAAGTTTTTGTAATTGAATTTAAATTTCCGCAATTTTTAACGATTTCTACTTTATAAAACTTTTAGAAACAAAATAATTTTATTAAATTTTGTACCTATGTCAAATGATTTATTTCTATTTTGCCCAACACAGTTATTGAGATGCAAGTTGTAAGAATTTTTATTTCATGCCAACAATAAAACATATGTATGTATGTACATATGTGTGCAGGTATGTATGTACATAAAGCACAAATTGAAATTACATTCTTCAATGAGACATTAATGCCAAAAAAAAGAAGCTAACAAATCATCCTCACTCACTGTAAAACATACACACATACAGCCAAAAACAATAATTTTGTTTAAATCAAAAAGAAACAAGGAAGTTCAAGTAGAAATATTTTGCTCGACACGGTTAACAGAGATTCTATTAAGTATGGAAATTAGAGAAGAAAAAAACCACAACAACATGCTTTAGTAACAAGATGTGTGCTTTAAATATAAATTTTAAACATTACAAGAGATAAACATCCACACACCCATGCCTACGCACATACAATTGTATGTACATACATACATGTATGAATGTACATATATATGCATGTATGTAGTATACTCGAACAATTTTGGGGATTTGTCTGGGGTTTAACTTTCTTTGATAAATTTTTTGTAAACACAAATCCTTATTGTTTTTGACAGCTTTTCGTTGAAAGTTAATACCAATTAATAACTCAATAATAAAGCACAAGAACAAGCTTTTAAAAATCGAAATACAATACAAATGCATACATGCTTATTGTATTAGGGATTCAGTTTATCTCGGGTTTGTCTGAGGATTTATTGAAAAGACATTTTCACAGGAAATTAAAACCATAGACACCTGTAGCTTTTAAACTTTATAATCATTTAATTTTATGTGTGACATGTGTGTGTAACTGCGTTAAAATAGCTGAGTGAGTGAGAGAGACAGTAGCGTTAACTGCAGGGATGGAAAAGTTGGATTAATCGTACTTATTTTTTTCATTCATTTAACATTTTTTTTTTAAAGAATCCTTATGAATTGTTTGTGAATTTACATAATATATGCAAGCATGTACGCAGATTTTTTTCTGCAAAAATATATTTTCCTCTATCGTCTATATTTGTAAATAATACATATTTGGTCAAAATGTTGCTGGAATTTTGCATGAATATTGTTTCGTAAGATTGAAATGTCACAGGCAATATTGCTGCAATATTCTATGTCCATTTTTTGTCTTGCCAGCAAGATTGTAAAAATATTGCAAAAATTTCTGTCACCCGGTAACCATATGGGCGTATAAAAAACTTTTTTTTTGGAATTAACATACTTTCGTCTAAAACGTCCAGAATTGCAAAAAAAAAAATTCTCAAAAATTTAATTTTTTTAGACGGAGAAAATAATTGAATTTTTGAAAAAAAAATTTTTGGAATAGACGTATTTTTACCTGAAACGTAGAGAAAAAAAATTTCCTCCAAAGTTAAAAGTTTTTTTTTGTTTTGGAAAAAAATTAGAATTTTTATTATACCTTTTCATCGGTACTTTTGCCGGTATATGCCCTTATGGTAACGCGATATATTAATTTAACAAAAACAATTTTTTGTAATATTATATTAATATTGGTACTATGTTGCAAATGTAATATTACTAAAAACTATTCCGGCAATATTCCTGCAATATTACCGATTACCTGCAACTTACTAGCATTCCAGCAATATTTTGTGCTCTATGAGCGGATTATATCTAATTATCGCTATCCAATTTTTAGCGAGAGCCGTTGAGATAAGCCTTTCCAGAAAACTTAGTTTCACAGCATTAAAGGGCCATGATAGGCCATAGCTATCACAAAACTATATACAGGAAAGGCGTTTTGCTATTTATTCTAAACAAAAATGGTTATATAAGGTTTTTCCGAAAAAAAACGCCGCATTTAAAAGTTATGGCCCCAAAAGTGTTTATAGTGAAGACATGTTATTTTTTGGCTGAAAAGTACAATGTGCACGGCTATCAGTGCAATTTTTACACACATGTGATTTTTTTATGGCCACGTTATCAGAAACTGCCAGAAAGGCGAATATAATAAATACTTTCGGTAATTAGGGTGGTCTAATGTACATTGTACATCTATAAAAATAGAATTAAATAAATTTAAAAGTAGAGAGATAATGCTTAGTGATATGAGTGCAGGGAATTTATTATTGCACAATATTTTCAATACATTAAAAAATTTTCCTTTTGTAAATAATATAGTAAGAACATTTGATTTTATCCAATACGAGTATTTTCAGCCACCTACTAATATAGTATATATATGTATATATACGTAATTTTATTATACAATATAAATAATTGCACAATAATATTGCTACCTTAAGTAATTTAAAAAAATACATACAGGGTGTACGCCGGGAAGGTATACTACTTTGTTTTGCCGCCATTTTGCTAAACATTAGTCTTGACAGTTCATATTTGGCAGTCGTGTAGTAGACACGTGGCAAATTTATTATGGAAAAATATTCGACAAGCCAACGTGTTTTAATCGTTAAAACATTTTATCAATCATCGATTACTGTGACGATGAGAAAGTTATGTGAAACAAGTTATTTCAAGAAATGGTGATGTTGATTGGCCTCCACGGTCGCCTGATTTGACTGCTCCGGACTTCTTTTTGTGGTGATATCTGAAAAGCAATGTTTATGCAAACAAACCAAAAACGCTGGAGCAACTTAAACAAAATATTCGTGATGAAATTAATGAAATACCGCGTGAAATGTGTGAGAATGTAATGAAAAATGTGCTCAAAAGGGATCGCATTTGTGAGGCTTACAGAGGCGGACATTTATCTGATATTGTATTCCATACATAATTGCCGACATTAAATAAAACATTTATCAATATAAGATTCATCCTCTTTCATTTAATCAAAAATAATAAACAAACAAAGTAGTATACCTTCCCGGCGGACACCCTGCATATTGCCGGCAAAAAAAAATCAATTTCCCATCTCTTCTTAAATGTATTTGACAAAAAACTTTATTTTCTTTATTGTATTTTAAATTGAGTTTTGCACACACAAACATAAATACATATGTACATCTATTCATTAGTGTAAATGCCCAGCAAACACGAGGACATGATTTCAAATTGATAATTTAAAATCAAGGCCTTTTTTTAAGTATACAAGCTTGCAAAATGTTTGCTTTAATTCGGGAGTATATAATAATTGTCTGAAAACTATCCAAATATTTTTTCTCTGTCTTTGACAAGGGCATGAAAAATTGAGTTTGATATCAAATGATAAAATCATCTTCTTTAAAGCGTTTGACTTCATGTTTGTTAGGCATAGCTAACTAAAATTAAGTATACGCACGTACGTAAACTTTTAAGTGCATGCACACATACATACATACATACACACATAAGTACATCTATGTATGTATGTAGTTTTGATGAATAACTGCGTAAGTAAAAAAATCAAGTTTTTCAGGGAAAGCAAAATACATGTATGTAATGTATGTAATGTATAAAAATGTGTTTACGTTTTATTTTTGACAGCCATGTAGATATTATTTTTATTTATGTATTCGCTTATTCGATCATATTTCGATTTACGTACAATTATAGATAGATATTTAAACACATACGTACATCGTCGTTCATATAAAATATTAAATGGGCTATACATTGTTAATTTCTTATGCAAAAAAATTAAATGGGCTATACATCTCCCATTTATTCATACAGAAATTGAATGAGCTATACAGCGTCCATTTGTCATATAAAAAAATTAAATGGACTATTTAATTTTTCACATTAAAAAATTAAATCGGCTAAACATAGTCCATTTTTCTTTAAAAAAAAAAATTAAATGGGCTACACATCGTCCTTTTTTATACAAAAACTTAAATGGACTATACATCGCCCATTTTTCATACAAAAATTTAATGGGCTATATATACATCATCCACATTTTCATAAAAAAAAATTAAATGGGCTATACATGGTACAATTTTCATACGAAAAATTAAATGGGCTATACACCATCCATATGTACCGAAACAACATAATAATAAAACAATAACAATTCAAGTGTTCTCAACAGTCTAATTGTAGTATGGCATTAGAGGAAATAATATTTAAAAAAATCCATAGGTATTGGGACCTATCGCGAAATAAAACCTTGTTCTGCGACCCTTGAAAACGTGTTCTACTAAAATATCTTATTTTAACATATGTATGTATGTCTACATGGATAGTTTTTGTTAAACAAAAGTTGTGCTAATGAAAACCAGCCTTGTATGAAGCACAGTTAAAGCAACAAAAGATTAAAAAAACACACAACTACTCATAAGTTCTTATGGACTTACAAAAAAATTAAAAGTTCAGAATAATAAATTCGAAAGCAAGCAAAAGTACATATGTCGACATACAAAGGTATATGTAAGGCGAATTGATACCAGGTGGCGTCGATTTGCAGCTCTGAATATTCGCCTTGTGTATTTGTTAGTGTAAAATTTGCTGCCAAAAATTTCCGAACGTTTTTCTTTTTAATTAATTTTAAATTTTTTTTTTCAAAATCGATTATTTGCGACTGTAAATAATCGATTTTCGTCAAAAAAAAAAAACGTGTCGGTTAAGTTTTTTGGCGCTTATAACTCGATATGCTTAATCGAGATCAACTGGTTTCAATTCGCCTTGGGTACATACATACATACTTATCGCTCCTTTATTGCAACATAGTCATATCTCAAAAAATGAATTTTTCGAGTTAATGATGCAGAAATAATTCTCATATCGTTATTCATGTTGTGTAAAAATTTCATACAAATATCTTGTTTACTCAGCTCTTGAGAGAAAAATAAAATTTTCTTTTTCCATTAAGTTGTGTGTAAATTGAAAACTTTAAACTAATTTTCTGGAGAACTAGTTTTTTTTTTGAGTTATGTCTATGTTGCAATAAAGGAGCGATATGAATGATTCCTAGAATTTGTGATATTTTTTAAGAAAAAAAAATTCAGTGTACACACTTTTCATCTTTTTTAGTTTTATCTAAAGATTTTTTAAAATAAAGTAATTTAATCGAGAGAAATCGACTTACGTTGCTTTTCTTGATATGGACTCACACACATACACTCGTAGATATCCATACACATACACGTATTTCCACTTCTGCAAATTTAATATTACTGCCACATTCCTGAATACAATCAAGCTATAAATCAAATTTACGCTAACTGCTACTGTTTATGATACAAATAATATGATTAAGTTACATATTACATGTTGTATCTATATATGTATGTATCTAAAGCATTGTAAAAAGCAAAACAAATTTAATATAGATACATATATACATTTGTATATGTACATACATTATGAGTGTAATAGCCTTGTATGGAAATCTTAAGTAACAAGATTTGTCAACGTAGAAGTGGGTTGGGGGTAAATGGCTCCTCGTCGAGGTCAAAGCGGGAAGGAATAAAATTCCACAAATACATAGCTTCACAACGATTTCTGAGATGCTTCTAGTTGCGGGAAAATGTGGAACCGGCCTCCATAAATTTGTCCCCCAACATTTGTCCCGAACAAACTAAGCTGCCCTTTTATAGCAAAAAAAAAAAAGGAATAAACGAAACCTATGGCGGGCTTTGAACCTACAAAATTCAAACAGATATAGTCAGGTTCAAACAAGAAATCCTTATTTACATATATCCATTGACGTATCTAGAAGTTTTTTGTAGGGAGGTGAAGCATTGTGTCTGGTGATTTTCATGAGTAATATTGAAATAAGTAATTACATGCACTTTTCAATAATTCTAATGGGGGCATCAGAATGTCCTTTCTACTCCCATGTTTATATCTACCGAATGTTAATATTTTATATCTTTATGCTTCTTTACAGAGTCTTCAACGCTAACGCAGATAATAACAGCTAAAACACATTCTCTTACCATCAACGCCTCCTTCGCCATCATGTATGGCATGTTATATGAAAGCGTTGCCTTCTTTGTGCAAAAGGAATATGGTCATGACGTTTGGAAACAAGTGTGTCAAATTGTCGACTGTAAGGTCAGCACATTCAAGACCCATCAAATTTATCCCGATAAGCTAATGCCCGATTTCGCGGACGCCTTAGCAGCAGTCACAGGGGAAACATTTGATTTCTATATGAATTTCTTTGGAAAATGTTTCGTACGATTCTTTAGTAATTTCGGTTATGACAAAATGATTCGTGCGACTGGCAGATATTTCTGCGATTTCCTACAGTCTATTGACAACATACACATACAAATGCGTTTTACATATCCGAAAATGAAGTCACCGTCTATGCAACTGGCTGAAATGGATGATGAAGGGGCCGTTATTATCTATCGCAGTAGTCGTACGGGTATGTCGAAATATTTGATTGGTCAAATGACCGAAGTCGCTCGAGAGTTTTATAATCTCAATATTAAGGCTTATGTAATTGAATCCCAAAATGATATTACCGGCGGTACAACGGGACCAATTAGATTGTCAGTTATGCCTTTTACCGTTATGGTAAAATATCGTTTGGATTTCGATAACAAAGAATATATGGCGAAACGTGTGAATGTAATAGCCCATCCAACACAACTCAAACTGCCTCCTGTTAATATGAGTGTATTTTTGGATCTATTTCCATTTACATTGATATTGGACCGTGACATGTGTATAACGCATGCGGGTGAAAAAATCTTCGAGACTTGGATTCTACACAATCCGGGTAAAAATCCAAAGGACTTTATTGGTTCCCATATTTTAGATATGTTTGTTTGCCGGCGACCCAAAGATGTCAATATAGAATGGAATACCATAATTCAAATGAGCACCGTGCTTTTTGAATTTGAACTATTGCGTACTGGCCGTAATAAAGCTGCCTATAATGCAGCAATGAAGATGGATTTTGAAACTAAGGATAAGATGTCCTATTCCAGAGCCCAAAATATAGTTGAAAGTAGTTTCCTTAAAAGTAAGGAGGACGATGACGAAGACGAAGCCGAGATAGATCCAGCTACTGGCCAAAGGAAAATATCTGAAGGCAACAAGATATTGTTGAAAGGACAAATGTTCTACTTAAAAGATTTGGACTCTTTGATATTCCTTTGCAGTCCTTTAATAGAAAATCTGGATGAATTGCATGGCATAGGCTTATACTTGAATGACTTGAATCCTCACGGCCTCAGTCGAGAATTAGTAATGGCAGGTTGGCAGCACTGCACCAAATTGGAGATAATGTTCGAAAAGGAGGAACAAAGATCTGATGAGCTGGAGAAATCCTTAGGATTGGCCGATTCTTGGAAAAAACAAGGCGATGAACTATTATACTCCATGATACCGCGTCCCATAGCTGA
This sequence comes from Nowickia ferox, assembly GCA_936439885.1. Lineage (NCBI taxonomy): Eukaryota > Metazoa > Arthropoda > Insecta > Diptera > Tachinidae > Nowickia > Nowickia ferox. Next base: position 13,440,747 of record OW387023.1, on the reverse strand, counting down.
GCGTATGCGCAATGGTGAAGAAGCCACATGTCAAACCTTTGAAGAGGTTTCGGTTATATTTGTGGAAGTCATGAATGTATATGATGATGACGCCAACAGCATAAAGGATGCCATGGACGCTGTAACCACACTCAATAAGGTATTCTCTGCCTTCGATGAAGAAATCATCTCACCTTTTGTATATAAAGTCGAAACTGTGGGCATGGTTTATATGGCTGTTTCTGGAGCTCCAGATATTAATCCTCTACATGCTGAACATGCTTGTGATCTGGCATTGCGTCTTATAAAAAAAGTGAAGGCTCTGCAAATAGCTGGCCTCTCCATACGAATCGGTATCAATTCAGGACCTGTTGTAGCCGGTGTAGTTGGCTTAAAAGTACCGCGTTATTGTTTGTTTGGTGATACAGTTAATACTGCTTCACGCATGGAAAGTACCAGTGACCCATATAAAATTCAATTGTCCAATTATACGGCGAAAAAAGTACGTGAAATCGGTTACAAGGTCGAATCACGCGGCTATGTAAAAGTCAAGGGTAAAGGGGAAATGGAAACATATTGGCTGCTATCAGGACCAAATGAATAAATGTTGTAAAATGCTAGATACATACTTACATAAGTATGTACATATGTACCTACATACATACTTATGCATATACTCGTAAGTATTTATATATAAAAAATGTAATTCTTCGTTGTTTGCATATGCACAGAAAAGCATTGGGGTTGCTTCATCATAAAAATAAGAAAGGTTTTATGTATTTTCTTCAACAAATAAATGCACATACGTACATGCATACATACATACATGCATACACTCACATGCATACATTCACATCGTTAGCTTAAGCTTAATAAGATAATATAGAAAGACCCTAATTTGTTATAATTTTTTGAATTCGGAATTTTTGCGTTTTTCGATATATTAGTAGCCTTATGTATAATGAAAAACTAGCATAAAGTTAGCATAAACGGCGAAACTGAAGTAGGTGTTAACGACTTCTTCCATACAATTTGGCATTAAAAATCGGCGCATAATATAAATTGTGTTCGCGTACCCAAAAGTTTTTAAAAATTAAAAAAAAAAAATTTTAATTTTTTTGTGCATTTTACTAAATTGCCTTCGCCTACCCAAAATACAGTAAATGAGAACACAAATTGAGAGAGTAAAGTGACAGTTCTTGCCTGAGTATTTTGCAAATTTTAACTGCAGAAATTTGTCGTAGTAACTTGGAGGCTACACGCTCAATTTTTGCTTCAATTTTTGTTTGAAAGTTTAAACATTCACTTACAAACTTTTTACTACCACACTCATATATTTGGTGGACTTCAATTTTTTTTTCAACGCTTCATTAAATTTTTCTTTCAATTTAACAGCTGTTTTAAAATAATTTTTGCGTTTGTAAAAAATTTAAAACACTTTTGCACATATTTTATGGAGTACCTGCAGTGAGGCGAAAATTTTTATTGTTTTCTCGACGACGGCATTTTGAACATAAAATTGGAAATCAAATTGCTTGCAGCCTACGTCACAACTTCAATTTTAGCAAATTTTGACAAACCATATGTGTGAAAAAATTTAAAGCAATTTATTGAACGTGTAGCCGCAAGGTAAAGTTTAGTAATATAAAAACATATGAATGGCCTTTCACACACGAGACTAATTTTTATGCCGCACAATTTTTGTTCTTTTTAGAACACACCAGACTAATTCATCTGGCATAAAAATGCATCCGTGCACACAGCTTTGTGTATTTAGTGTTTTACGTATTCATTTAACATTTGCTGTTTTTTTAGTTGTGTGTGTATTGGTTTTGTGCTGCTGATGCGGGCTTGTACCTGGTTGAAAAATTATGCCAACCACAAAACCACTCTCTTTGCCTCTTTCACCTACAAACTGGCCTGTTATGCCAGCAAAACTGTTCTCGTATGTGAAAGGGCATTCAAAATGTAAACAAATGAAAAGTAAGCAAACGAAAAGTGTAAAAATTTTACAAAAGGTTAAATAAAAATTTTGAAAGTCATTAAAAAATAATTTATTTATAAAGCATAATAATAATAACTGTTAATACACGAGTACATAATTTTTAATTTATTTTATTAATCCTTTTGTTTTGCAAATTATTTTAATTACTCAGACTTGTAAAGTATCTGGTTACTTAGTATTGCACTTGCTTTTAAGGTAATCAGTAATAGTCATGTAATTTTTATTAGTTTAACCAACAACAAAACAAGGAAATCAAAAATAAATTAATTACAAAGTGTTATAAAAATATTGTATCGAGTACCAATAATTAAAAGAGTTGAATAGAAAAAGTTTATATATTTTTCAACACTATGTGGAGTTGGACTCAGCTGTTTCTATAATCTTACTAAAGGCTCAGTTAGCCGACTGTAATGCAATTTAACTGTAATGTAGGAAACAGCTGATCGATATTTTATATGACACGTAGGTTACGTTACATTACATCTCTATAACCGTTTTCATTATTTTTCACATAACAATATCGATCAGCTGTTTCCTACCGTTGCAGTTACATTCCATTACAGTCGGCTAACTAAGCCTTAATTCTTACTATTTTACCGTTCGCGTACTTTTTTCAGTAACAGCTCTTTATGAGAGCAAATTTTAAAATTTTCGTAGTAAATACATTTTACTACAGAAGTAAAAAAAAACACACCTATATTTTTAACCCACTATTAAGTTCCAGCATGATTTTTAATGTAAAATAGTATGGCAAAACTCAATGGCCAATATGGTAAATTTTGTCCCTTATGCTAACTTCGTGCCAGTTTTTCGTTATACATAAGGCTGTAGATGTTCTTCTATCGAAATATACAAAACACTCGAATTCAAAAAAAAAAAAATAATGAATTAGGGCCTTTCTATATTAAGGTAACGATATTTACATATCGATTTATTTAAATAGACTTTTTTTCGTGTGTGGGTGCGTATTTTATGAAAACATAAATGTAACATAAAAAATTAAAAATACTTTCGATTTTGGTTTTATTTGTTTAATAACACAGGTCAACATTTACTTTGCGGCATGCGATTTCTAACTTAAATAATTTGGATACATATCGTAATGAGCTTCAATTGTTATAAATAACGTTTTTTGAATTTACTCTGGTTCTCTAGATATGATATAGTACATCCATATGTACTATGTATATATGTACATACTCGTAGTTGTGTGCGAAGCTCCTTTAATTATTATATCTGTGACAATATGGAATAATAGCTTAAGTATACTTAAGGAAATTTAGCTTTATTATGCTGTATTATATTCCAGTTGGAATTTGCAGTGGTTAACCATACATATATGGAAAGAATGGATCACAAGAAAGTAGAATCATGCGTTAAACCTTTTAATATCTTAGCGGTAGCGTCAAAACTTCCGAAAAACACTGCTTTGCATAAGTCGACTTAAGCTACTATTCCATATTGCCACAGATATGATAGTAGATATATGTATCTGCGACCCATAGTTACTTTATAAAAATTAATTTATTGTATAATTATGCAGCAGTTGAGAGTAATACTTTTCATACACAAATATTTATATTCATATGTAAAGCGTATTTCTTTTAGAGTGTCACAACTTTGAGTTGGCATCACTGCTTTATTTGAGCACCCATTTAACAGCTGATAGTTGCTTTTTATTTAGCCAGGCGCTACAATTGATTTACTCAAAGAAACTTTTGATGAAAAAATAATTTCACGTAATGGCCCAATTAATTGGCCACCAAGATCGTGTGATTTAACCCCATTGGATTATTTCCTTTGGGATTATGTTAAGCCACTTGTTTACGTCGATAAACCACAAACAATTGAACACCTGGAAATCAATATTCGAAGAGTTATCAGCGAAATACGGCCGAAAATGCCATACAAAAATAACGTTTTGTGCAAACTGTTACATTTTCTATAACTTGTACACAAAGCTGAACGATACGGCAAGCTGTAAAGTAGAACGATATGATTTTACTAAAGGCCGGTGCACAATGAATCCGTCATACGTTAAACTTCGCCTTTTTCAACTGACATTAACGTAACGACGGAGAAGGTTGGCACAATGAGTACTTTATTGACGGAAGCATTTGAACAGCTTCAATAGGTTGATTCTCCATTTTATTTATTAAATTCAACTCCTTTTATTTATTTCGTTTATCTCTTTTGTTTAATTTTTTTTTTTTGCTGCCACAAAACGTAAAAACCTAAATCAGAACATACCAAAAAACAAACCAATATCTGTCAAACTACTCAACGTACACAAAAAGCTAAAAGTTTACCAATTTTAGTACTTTGCGTTGACGGACACGTACTGAATGTAACAGACCTCATAAGAAACCATGTATGGTATGTATGGTTTCTTATGAGGTGAGGTGACTTAGCTGTTAGTTGAAAAAGGCGAAGTTTAACGTATGATGGATTCATTTTGCCCCCGCCTTAATTCTACCTTAACGTGGCTACAGCCACAAAATTGGTCGTGTAGTGAAAATAATCATTTTCACATGTATTTTATTTTCGAAAATTTGTAGTCGAAAGAAAATTTTATTTTTCTCTCAAGAGTAAACAAGATATTTGTACGAAATTTTTACACAATGTGAAGAACGACATGAGGATTAATTCTGCATCACTAACTCAAAAATTCCTTTTTTTGAGTTATGACGTTCTTTGAGTAAATGAGCGATATGTATTCAAATTAACTAAGCAAACCCATTCCATAAAATAATTGTAGTCCTGTAATAATAAAGATGTTAAAAAGTGAGTATAATAAATATCAACTCTTAACAGAAAATTTAAGCATTATATTGTATATCCACCAACATTTTTAACCCCCCGACCAAAAAAGGGGTGTTATAACTTTGCAGTGTGTGTCTGTGTGATTTTGATTTAGTTTTTTTCTGTTTGAAAGGTGACTTGATCAAGAGTGTTCTGAGCTTTGCTTGAAGAAAATCGGTCCAGCTATTTAGAATATGTCACATCTTTCTTGACATATCAGGGGTTTTTAAAATTTTTAATCTTTGTTATTATTATTTAAAATTTGAAGTTATGTAATGTAATGTACATGGATTTTATCTAATTAATACAATTTATCTGTACTCACCAATTTGCACGATTCACATGTTAGAAAATTATATCAACCACCATAGACTAACAATTCATATTGTGTTCTGTTCATATTCTGTATCAACCACGTGAACACAGCTATTGGGAGTAAAAATTATTAGTTGTGTTCGAGTACACAAAAGTTTTTACAAATTTTTACTGATCTTTACTGCATTTTACTAAATTGCGTTCGTTTACCCCAAATACAATAAATGAGAACATAAGTTGAGAGAGTAAAGTGACAGTTCCTGACCGAGTAATTTAATGCAGAAATTAAGAACGCCAAGATTGTACCGGCGAATTAGCGTCGATTTTGGGAATTTAAAAAATCGGGGAAAGCTGGTAGGTATTTTTAAAAGTATATAAACAACCTAGGACCGATTTTGGGACTTCAAAGGTTGTAAATAAAACACGAATCGTTAATGGATTTTCCCAGGAGCATTGTTGCAACCACACGCCGAAATGTCCTATATTCTTAAAGTGGACAGTTTCGTGAGCAAAATGAGGCAACCGTGTCGTGTGCGAACTTCCAACCTTAAAAATAATTAAATTGTCATACTTACCTTATTGAAATTTTAAATTCTTTAATATAAATAATATATATACATACATATATATGTATGTACTGGATTTCAGGTAATAAATAAAATTTATCTGTACTCACCAATGAACACGATAAGAAAATTGCATCAACCAAGTGGACGCAGCTGCTGAGTAAAAATTACTGCTGGTAACCAGCGTTGTCAATTCGGTGCTTTTTGCACCGTTTTTAGTGCTTTTTGAAATTTTCGACGCGAAAAATTTTGAAGTTAGTGCTCAATGCTTTTTTAACTGCCAGTTCATAGAAGCCATGTAAAAATTCTCGTCTGGCTATTTACATTGAAAACAAAAACAAATTTTGAGTACTTTGTTTTAGTTTTCAATATAAATAGGCAGAAGAGAATTTTTACATGGCTTCTATGAACTGGCAGTAAATTCATTTTCGGTGCTTTTTGTTTCGACGCGGTGGCACTAAACAAAAATTATGTTTAAAAAACATAAGCTCTGAAGTTAAATGGAGCATTCCAAAAAATTCTACTAAGATTTAAAATATTTGGTTGAAGAAATAAGCGTCATTTTGCCCTAAAAGTTTTAAAATTTTTTAAACATTTTCAGCATAATTAATGTAAACACAACAAAGAATATGTCTTCTACAAGTTACCCAACTATAGTGTAATATTGAACACAATGGGTGGAGAACGATTCACTCCATGCAATGGAAAAATATTAAGTCCGCTATCGAGTTTTGGGCAGAAGTAAAATCTAATAGCGATTCAGTTGATATGAACTCGTTTAAGGCATTATCAAAAATTGAATTCCCATCAAACTTCTGTCACTTCCATATATAAACGCAGAATTAGATCGCGTTTGTACCTCTATGATTATTTAAGTCTGAAATACGTAATAGAATGTGCTTACAATTGATTAACCCTTTGCTTTACATAAAAAATTGGCCTGAAACGAGAAAATTTTGTTGTGAATGGAGCTGCTGTTTTTGGTTATTTATAACCAAAATTGGTAACTTTTTCCCCAAGGTCGAATATTTTTTTCATTTCGGTTGCTTTTTTCTAAAATAATAATACATACATATGTATAATTTCTTATATAACTTCATAAACTCGCAAATCACTTATTTTAATTATTAATTTTATTTATATTGCGTTTGCTGCACAACACTTTTGACACTTTTTTATTTCGATCAAATTTAATTACCTTTGTCACATAGTTCAGCTGCAGCCAAAATAATGTTTTCATATCATGATTAAAGTCGAGAGATTCGTTTGCTCTTTAATTTCAAAAGGCTTCGTAATATTGATTTGAGAATTCACTGATTCTTATAGAATTAAAATGTGTATCGTATGCCTCAAATTTGAAGTTTTAGGAACGGAATGCAAAGTCAACCGATTCCTATATTTTTTATTTACATATTTATGTATAACAATTAAAAAAAAATTTTGATTTAGTGCCTTTTTAATTAAATTACGCGCTTTTTTTTTGTTTCAGTGCTTTTTGAAATTTAAAAGTTGACAACGATGCTGGTAACACTATGAATTTGGCTTGCGCTCATATTTCCATGATCTATTATTTACACTCAAGGCAAATTTACACTCATTTCGATTCGTTATCTGTTATTATTAATTTGTTTTATCAAATTTGAGTTTAACTCCTAAAAGTTTCTTGTTCATTTAGCAAATTTTTGTTTTCTCATCTTTAAATAATTCGTTCAAAATGTTAAAGTTCAATTTAATTGTTGCAGTGTGTGAAAACTTTGGCATTGGCTTAAAAGGTGACTTGCCATGGAGATTGAAGTGCGTTTGTATATTCATTCAAATTAGCCAAAGAAATATTTTTAACTAGCTTTAATTTTTCTCTTCAGGTCAGAATTGAAATATTTTAGCAATACCACAAAACGAGTTAAAGATGCAAGTAAACGTAATATAGTTATTATGGGTCGCAAAACCTATTTTGGTGTACCGGAATCGAAACGTCCTTTGCCACAACGTCTAAATATTGTGTTAAGTACCACCTTGAAACAATCAGATCTCCCCAGCGATGTCTTGTTGTACCCCAATCTAGAGTCTGCTATGAAACATATAGAGGAAGATGAAAAATTAAAGGAAGAAACAGAAACTGTTTGGATTGTTGGCGGTAGTGGTGTCTATGCTGAAGCTATGGCATCAGAGCGTTGTCATCGTTTATATTTAACGAAAATTTATGCAAACTTTGAATGTGATACTTTTTTCCCTAACATTCCCGAAGGTTTTAAGGAAGTTGAATTAGATGAGGAGACTCCGCTAGGCATGCAACAAGAAAATAATGTTAAGTATGAATACAAAATATTGGAGAAAAAGTCAGCTTGAACGAAACGTTAATAAAAGTAAAACGCATTTATTTATTTTTTATATCATTTGCTGTTATAATATCGTCCTCTAAGCCTTTAGCGGCCAGCATTAGCTCGTAGAGTTGCACAGCCTGGTCATCTTTCAACATTTCCACTGCTTGTGCATCCAACTCATCTCCTATAGTCCCTTGAGGTTTACCTCTCAAACCTAGTTGCTTACTTAAGGTTACGGCATATTTCTGAAAGAAAAAGTCTGGAAATATGATTCATAAAAGATTTAGTTTTCACCTACAGCCCATTCAGTCATAAAAAGTTGTGCCTCCATGGGTGTACATTTTAAGTGCCGCCGAAACTCGTCTCTTACATATATGTCACCCAGTTCACGCAATTCTTCCGGCAAACCTTCAATTTAAAAATTTAATAAGTTCCTCGTATTATATAAAGATTAATGTGATATCCACCTCTATGTAGCCTCAATACTGTTTTATATAGGATACGTACTTTCTGTGGATGAGATAGTTGATTTACAACGATATTGGACATTATATTAAACTATAAAATATTCACGTAATTCATTTAAAATGTTATTTGGGAAATTAGGTTTTTCTAAAAAATAACAATAAGCAGCTGTTGTCAAGTGCTCAAAAGCAATAAAAATCTTTTGTAGTCTTGATAACAGGGATGGTAATACGAAAATTTACATCGTGGAGATTGGATTTCTTAACAAATCGTCGGTTGGTTACTGGTTTGATGTATGGAACAAAAATGTGTTTTCGAGAAAATCGATGACGAATGTTTAGGTCATTAGTTTTATAAAAATACACGATAGAATTTTTTGTTTAATAATAAAAGAAACAGGTACAATTGTTTTTGAGTCAAACCTAAAGTTGATAAACTTTTTACATCCAACATTAAAAGTTATTAGGATTTAAAGAAAAAATTACAAAAATCCTTGTTAAGGCATTTCCCAATCATAAAAACAATATTGTTCACTACTTGTTCAAATAGGTTAAAATACTGTATTAAGTAGAAAATATCAATTTTATTCATGTAACATGACATTTAAAAGAAAAACAACGCAAGAAATAAAAGACAGTTTGAATATAAAATAAATATCAATTTCAATTGATTAAAACATAAGACAATAATAAAATTTTTGTATTTTGCTTTGACGGCAGAATAAGCAGGTCAGATACATATGTTCCTTAGTAGATGTTTTAAATTAGTTAGAAAAAGATGCAAAACCACACGTACACAAAATTTTACATCACTTTTTCGACATTGCCCTTAACAAACTGACTGGGAGTCTTCTTGCAGGATATTTACAAAATAAAAATATTTTTTAGCTCAAATTTAATGTTTTATTGTATTGGCGATATTCGACAAGTCAGCTGGAGAGGAGGCTGAAAATAAATCTGATAACACTGCTGGGGACGTCATTTCGGTATTTATTGGAATGTCAAATCAGAAGTCGATTTTCGTCATCGAACAACTTGGTCGGTGGTCGTGCTTAAGACACGTAAATAAAATAAAATAAGCTTTCAAATATATACAGCAAAAAAGGGAAAGCCAACTGAAATAGCAGAAGCAGATGAAAAATGCATACACAATTTGCAACAATTGTCACAATATAATATCATCAATTTATATTAATTTTAAAAAATTAATGTAGATCTTGGCGCTTACTTTTATGTCTCACCGTATCCCATTTTTTTCGCCGCACCATTGATGCTCTGTTCAAGGTTTGAACGTTACACGTTCACATTTTGGATGTTTTTTTAATGTTTGTACGTGTATGGGCCTGAGACCATGTTTGCGCAAACGCGGCGAAAAAATCAAAAAAAATTAGATATTTTCATGTTGCTGTTGTGAATACAACAAGAAGAGAGTGAATAAGTAATTAGAAGACGAGAGAATTATTGTGGAATCCGCCGCGCCCAGTGCTGTCAGATTTATTTTCAGCTGGAAGCTCGCCAAATGACGTCGAATATCGCCAATATAATAAAACATTAAGTTTTAGCTAAAAAATATTTTTCTTTTGTAATTAAATTACAAATATTGTTAAATTTAAAATTCAGTCCGTAACGTCTATCGTAAGACATAAAAGTTATATTGTTTTAAATACTGGCGTATAAAATTACTGAAAAACAACATATTTATAGATGAAAATATTTCATTCAATAAGGATTGAAATTACTGAACTTAAGCTAGATTAAGAAATTATTTCTGATTAAAATTCACTATAGTTCAATTAAATTTAAAATTGTCTCAATCAAAAATATTTTTTGTAGCTAAAATTTAATATTTTTTATATTGGCGATATTCTACCAGTCATTTGACGAGGAGGCCGAAAATAAATCTGACAGCACTGTCCAGGCGTGTTTTTTGGTACATATCAGCGCAACTCTGTATGCAAGAACATGCTAGAATATTTAGTACACTATTTTACAAGCGTTAACGCCATTTTGGTTGTTTATAAAGCGAAGTTTGGAACGCTCCGCCGCCATTACTTGAAAAATTGTGAATTTGACCGAACGTGTGACTGCCGCACATTAATTATAGAACACGAGATAATATAGTGTAACCAAAAAAGTATTTTTGGAATAAAGGTGTACAACATTTTAAACGGTTAACAAAGAAAAATATAAACAAGGTGAGTAGACGAAAATGATAAAATCAATAATTTTAATTTAAATGAAAAAATTCTTGACATGAAAATTTGCTACTTAAGTTGTAATGGAGGAAAATTAACACGTGGGATATGTAGCAAAGGTTTATTTGGTTAATTATACATATGTAATAATAAATTGGGAAAAATTTATTGTGAAATTCTTAATTCCATTTAATAATTTCTTTATGTTCGGAGCCGTTCAGTACAACTACAACAAAATTACAATACGAAGTTTCTGGAAAAAAGTTTCATAGCATGACTCACTAGTTTATCGAAAAATAATTATAGACAAGGTTATTTTTTTTTAAATCTATTAAGCAAATTTAAAAGTAAAACTTTAAAATTTCAGAGAAAACTTGCATTCTTATTCGTGTTAATTTATGGCATTTTATTCAGTAGCCATCCCTTAAATGTATGCATTTTCTATGTTGGTCACAAATACATTAGCACCGTTGTGGATTTTCCCATGTGTATTTGATATACTATATACTACATCCATATTTAATAGGGCCGTGGTAACAGGAACAGTTATATGTAATGGGGTTTTAGTACATTATGTACTGTTAACACCCCTATATTCATTGATTTTTTTTAGTCACAAAGAAGAAAGAAATGATTGGTAGAAAAAATCGATATGTATGTCGTAACTAAACACAAAGAAAGTAAGATGAAAATGGGTACAAAACGAATTTTTGCAGTTATGAATGTTTAAAATCTGTTATACCTATACAGATTTTTATTTTTAATAAATACATTCATTACACGTGCATAGTAAAATTCAGCAGTCCTCGTCTTATCTCAATTGGTGTACTTCGGCTTTGAATACGACGTTTTTGCAATAGATTAAAGAACCGCAACATTGTTCATTAATCTAATGTCAAAATGAGTAGAATTTAAAATACGCCAGCCACGATAAGACTATCCATAAAAGAAATTACATACATACACACATATCGCACATTCACTCAACGTTATAACAAAAAAAAAAAAAAACCATTTTGAGTTACTTTCAACTTACCAGATAATGAGTTACTTTCAATTTACACACAACGAAAACGATTTTTTTTTTCAAGAGTTGAGTAAACAACATATTTGTATGAAATTTTTACACAATAATTCTGTATCACTCACTCTGACAACCCTGTGTCAAATTTTTTCCGACCAATTTCGTCAATCGATTTTAAAAATCGTCAAAAGTTGCCAAAAAAATCAATTTTATGTAGTTTTTCTAGGTATATATTTGATAATAAATTTGTTTTTATACAACAATTTTTTACTATAAATTTTTATAAAAATGATCGTATAAAAATTAATCAGAAAATCGCCAAAAATAATTTCTTGTAAAATTTTCTCATCCAAATTCATAACGCATTAATTACTATAATTATTATACAAATTGTTTTAATTTCTTCCAGACGAATTTTGTTAGGATTAATTATTTTAAAATACTCCTTCAACAAATTAATTTTTGAATTACAAAAATTTTTAAGTTCAATTTCGTTAAAAAATGTCCATAAAAATCGCCAACAAATTTATTTATCGCCAGAAAAATTGTCAATAAATTCATTTATCGCCAGAAAAAACGCCATGTAGCCAAACCAAAAATTTGGACGTCAAGCAATTTTAAAAATCGCCATATCTGACAGCCCTGCCACTCGAAAATTTAATTTTTTTGAGTTATGACGTTCTTTGAGTAAAAGAGATATGTACTATATTTGAACGCGCACATACATACATACTAATGCCAATTTAAATAAATGAAAAAAAATATTAGTCATTCACCCCTAATCGTGGTTTAACAACACCAAAACTGGTTTATTAATACACAATATAAAACGTTATGAAATAAATTAATCCAAATGAACTTTGTACATATAATAATCAGGGGAAGAGGTTTCATGCAAATTAATGTTCTTTTCTTTTTGCAATACATTTGGGGGTAAAAATGGCAAATGATTTGTTAATGCATAATTTGGTCATAAATGTAGGCATGTGTTGGTCTCATATTTTGGTATATTAATATACAACAAAAGAATTAATTATTGTTGACAAATTAATAATGCAAAACTACCTACTTGATGGATTTCGCTAACTTGCATATGCTTGCATTGTTTTGGAAGTGTAGAACGTTTGTACAAGTACACATCTACCAACAAATTTAATATAAATTGTAATTTTCATGTATTCAAGTGGCAAATTGAGCCGGAATGTTGTGTAAAATAATTCAGCTGAAATTAGATATTGTTAAAAAATAAAGTAATTCAAAAATCAAAACGAATAGCGGGGTGTTATTTTATAATTCGATTAGCAATATTTTGTAATGTGTTTACAACATCGTACAATATTTCAACCTTTATCGTATTTTCCAATTTTGTTCACAGGAAATATTTCACCTAAACAAAATGTTCGACTTTTATTCCCGATAAAGGATGATTATTTATTTCCAAGTACATCACCAAACATTTTTATTATTTTTTTTTTTTTTTTTAAATTTTAGATGTCTAAAGCTCCTGCTATTGGTATTGATTTGGGTACAACCTACTCTTGCGTGGGTGTTTTCCAACACGGCAAAGTTGAAATTATTGCCAACGATCAGGGTAATCGTACAACACCATCATATATTGCCTTCACCGACACTGAACGTCTTATTGGAGATGCAGCCAAAAATCAAGTCGCCATGAATCCCGCAAACACCATCTTTGATGCTAAGCGTTTGATTGGCCGCAAGTTCGATGACGCAACAGTTCAAGCTGATATGAAACATTGGCCCTTCGACGTTGTCTGCGTTGATGGCAAACCAAAAATCCAAGTTTCCTACAAGGATGAAAAGAAAACCTTCTTTCCTGAAGAAATCTCTTCCATGGTTTTGACAAAGATGAAGGAAACCGCCGAAGCCTACTTGGGAAAATCAGTTTCAAATGCTGTTATCACCGTGCCAGCTTATTTCAATGACTCACAGCGTCAGGCCACCAAGGATGCTGGAACCATTGCTGGTTTGAATGTCTTGCGTATTATCAATGAACCTACCGCTGCTGCCATTGCTTACGGTCTGGACAAGAAGGCCGCTGGTGAACGTAATGTGCTTATTTTCGATTTGGGCGGTGGTACATTTGATGTTTCTATACTCTCCATTGACGACGGCATCTTCGAGGTCAAGTCCACAGCTGGTGACACTCATTTGGGTGGTGAAGATTTTGATAACCGCCTGGTCACCCACTTTGTACAGGAATTCAAGCGCAAACACAAGAAGGACCTCACCTCCAACAAGCGTGCTTTGCGTCGTCTACGCACCGCTTGCGAGCGTGCTAAGCGTACTTTGTCATCTTCCAGCCAGGCCAGTATTGAAATCGACTCTTTGTTTGAGGGCACAGATTTCTACACCTCAATCACCCGTGCCCGTTTCGAGGAATTGAACGCTGACTTGTTCCGCAGCACCATGGACCCCGTTGAGAAAGCTTTGCGTGATGCCAAAATGGACAAAGCCCAAATCCACGATATTGTGTTGGTCGGTGGTTCTACCCGTATTCCCAAGGTGCAAAAGTTATTGCAAGATTTCTTCAATGGCAAGGAATTGAACAAGTCCATCAACCCTGATGAGGCTGTTGCCTATGGTGCCGCTGTGCAGGCTGCCATCTTGCACGGAGACAAGTCTCAGGAAGTCCAAGACTTGTTGCTGCTCGATGTTACTCCTTTGTCTTTGGGTATCGAAACCGCTGGCGGTGTCATGAGCGTTCTCATCAAGCGTAACACCACCATCCCTACCAAGCAAACGCAAACATTCACCACTTATTCCGATAACCAACCCGGTGTATTGATTCAGGTCTACGAAGGTGAACGTGCCATGACTAAGGACAACAATTTGTTGGGAAAATTCGAATTATCTGGTATTCCCCCAGCACCTCGCGGTGTTCCTCAAATCGAAGTTACCTTCGATATTGATGCCAACGGTATCTTGAATGTCACCGCATTGGAACGCTCAACCAATAAGGAAAACAAGATCACCATCACCAACGACAAAGGTCGCTTGTCCAAGGAAGACATCGAACGTATGGTCAACGAGGCCGAGAAGTACCGTAACGAAGATGAGAAGCAGAAGGAAACCATTGCTGCTAAGAATTCCCTAGAATCTTACTGCTTTAACATGAAGGCAACATTGGATGAAGACAACTTGAAGAGCAAGATCTCCGAGTCTGATCGCAACACAATTATGGAGAAGTGTAACGAAACAATCAAATGGTTGGATGCCAATCAATTGGCTGACAAGGAAGAATATGAACACCGCCAAAAAGAACTGGAAGGCGTTTGCAACCCCATCATCACCAAATTGTACCAAGGTGCTGGCGGAGCTCCCGGTGGCATGCCCGGTGGTATGCCTGGTGCCTTCCCAGGTGCTGGTAGTGCTCCCGGTGCTGGAGCTGGTTCCGGTGCTGGTCCCACCATCGAAGAGGTCGATTAAATACCAAATTGAAAATCGCAAAAGTACCATCATATATATTCTTTCCATCAACAAAAATATTCCAAGTATAAACTGTTAATTAGATTTTAAAATAAACCTTTAAGGACTTCTACCAACAACTAACTACTCTTCTTCGTATTCACCCATACAAATGAACATCATCCTCCACACTTCAAAATGTAATTTAATTTAACTAATTTAATATCTTTTAGTAAAATTTAAATGGTTACTTCTTGCATTGAAATTCCAGAAAATTCAATAAACAAATTTAAAAAATTAAAAAAGAGCTAAGAAAATTGGCTTTAGTTTTTTCTTTCTTTGAGAATTGAGTGACATGTTGAGAGAAATGTGCAAAGTATTTATGCCTGCTGTTCTACTAAATGACATTCAAAACTTGTGCTAGAACATTTTATCAAATCAAGAGACGAAGACGAGCTCAAAGTCTCTTAAGTTCATAGGATAAGAAATTGCCATGTCTAGATTCGTCTCGTATGAAATGAGTATGAGTGAGCTAATGAGTACTTTACAAGGCACATTAAATTTTGATATGCCTTGGCATATTAGATATATCCGACGCAATTTAAGATTTGACGTCATGAAGTTATTTGATTGGTTTCGTATCGTGTATTCATATGTACTACACACGGGGTTTGTGCGGGTTGGTTACCTGCACTGTCATATTTTTAGATTCGTGTTGATTACACCTTTAATATTTTCCACGTTTTTTTTTTCTATCCCATAACGCTAGAAAAAGCTTAAAAGCAAGCTTTTTGAGTTTGCCCAGTATTGTGAGTACGTGTGTTCGTGTATGTTTTCCATGAAACGACAATTTTTGTTGAAGGGAAAATCGTAAAAAGCTTCCTCTTTAATTTTTAATCAAAATAAAAAAAAATAGTTTCGTCGTATATCGATCGTTAGCTGAAATGAAAAACAACGTAACTACCAGAGGATAAGTACATATACTTTGTGGTAACTACACTTGTATATTTTATAGCAGAAAAAAAATAAAAAAAGTTTATTTTAATTCTTAATTCCGCCAATTGTGTTTTGATATAGTACCTAATAATTAAAAATGCAATTTTCATTATTTTTTAGGTACTGACGATATACATATATCGATGGTCACAAGTGGAAAGATCCCAAATCGTATTTTTACGAAATTCGAGTTTTTCAATGATTCCAATACATTTCACATTGACACAAAAATTTATTGCAATAGTTTTAAAAATAACGCTTTTACAAGCAGTTGTACTGTTTATTATTATGATTTTACCTTCTGTAAATTTACAGTTATTTGAGTTAGGACCTTTCTGTTTGTGATCAACGATATGTAACTCGAGAATCGATCGATTCTGTCGTAAGTCGACTTATGCTGTTATCGCTTTTAAGTACACATTTAATAATTATTAAACACCAAGGCAGATGATTTAGCAAGATAAGTACATTAGAGCAGCTGTCTAAAAAACTTATATTAGGCTGAGTTTACATCTAGCGTTTCTTGTGTGCCATGTGCCCAAAAAAACGTAACCACTAATTAATAATGAAAAACTGTTTGATTCAGACATGTATTTATTGATTTAAACTGTTTTCAATTATGTTGGATTCTATAAAATTGTATAATTAGTTATGTATGAAACTGTTTAACTTAATAAATACGTGTGGAATCAAACAGTTTTTTATTAGTAATTAGTGGTTACGCTTTTTTTACGCATGGCACACAGGTGTAAGCCCGGCCTTACATTTGAGATATTTCTGACAACTCAAAAGCAATAATCTTTAATTTTATAGGAAAGTTACATTAAACTCTGTCTGAGTACTTAACACTCCACATTTAAGCAAAGCAACTATAAAATATTTGTTAATCCATATTTTTTTATATATTACAAAGTAGACATACTCTAAAATTTTGATGGCAGAACTATATTTTTATTTATAATTTTCATATGCATATGTACTCATAGTTCCATCCCTGGATGTCAAAGTTTTGAATTAGTTCATTTCCATTATTCCTTATCATTTTAAGTGCACTTTGTGATAGTATGTAAATAATTGTAGGACTCATTGCTTTTATATAAATTTTCAATTTATAACACGTAGTTCAATTGAAAAGATGGTGCTTAAATTTGCAGCCAACTTAAATTTTCTTTTTACCGAAGCTGCAACTATAGCCGATAGAATACATCTTGCCCACCGGGCCGGCTTTCGAGCTGTAGAGATACCATTCCCTCGCAACGAAGAAGAGAAAGTGATTGAAGCTAAAAATGAGACAGGTAT
Organism: Nowickia ferox; assembly: GCA_936439885.1. Lineage (NCBI taxonomy): Eukaryota > Metazoa > Arthropoda > Insecta > Diptera > Tachinidae > Nowickia > Nowickia ferox. The sequence continues at coordinate 13,423,352 of OW387023.1, read as the reverse complement.
ACAAATTGCGCTTATGAATGTAGCTCTGGGCACGGAAGAAATGTCCTTGGGCTCCTCTAGTGTACCAGGTGCAGACAATCATTTCAAAATCCATTTCAACGAAACCATAACACTGGCCAAGAAATTGCAATGTCAAAAAATTCATTTAATGGCGGGGCTGGTAAAAAACTCGTCCATAGTTGAACATATGAAAACGTATCATTGCAACTTGAGATATGCTGCCCCCATATTGGAAAAAGAAAACATAGTGGGCGTTATTGAGCCCATTAATAAATATTCGGTGCCTTCATACTTTTTGAATTCCTACGATGTGGCACGCAATGTTTTGCAAGAAGTAAATAGTAAAAATTTGCGTTTGATGTTAGATATTTTCCATTTGCAATTGATACGTGGTAATATAACTAATGCCTTTGAAGAGTTGAGCCAATTAATTGGACACATACAAATTGCACAAGTGCCAAATCGCCATGAACCCGATGATACAGGTGAATTGGATTATGAATATATATTTTCATTGATTGAAAAGATAAACTATAATGATTGGATTGGCTGTGAGTATAAGCCAAGGACAAATACAGTGGAGGGTCTGAAATGGTTACAGAAATACGGACTGACATTGTAAGACTTCGTTTGTTAGCAATGCAAATTGTATATATCGCACACTAAATCATAAAAAGTTACAACTCAAAATTATCAAAATAGTTTTGTTCAGTTCACTGAACAAATCTCGTAACGACCGTAGAAGTTTCTTTTAACTGTTATATAATTTTGTGTGCGATATGTAGTACATAGTGGCCTGATAATCAAATTTTTAAAATGCATTTAAGAATTGTTATACATATATGATATTTTAAATAAAGCCGAGTTATCAAAAATTTAATTACTACGATATAATACCATACCATCATTTAAAATTCACCTTTCTCATTCTGTAAATTGAATGTAACATGTTGCAATTTGTTTTCAATTAAAAAAATTTAGGTATTTAAAACAACCGACAGACATTCATTATTATATAATTATATCACATTAACTCTATCTGTGTGTATAAATATAATTTAAAAAAACAAGCAGTTAATTTAGCATGTAACCGATCTATCCAAAAGTATAGTATTCAGCGTAACGGTAAAAGGTGCTGCCAAGCTGTTATACACATATTGAGGAGAGGTTGCCATATTGTTCAAGATCGTATGGTGCTGCGCCAATAAAATTTCTATTGAAATTGACCGTTAGTTAACCAAATTGATACCGCTCATTTACTCAAACAATGTCATAACTCAAAAAATTAAATTTTTGAGTTTGTAAACCAGAATCAATCAGGTTATCTATCTATATAGTGTAAAAATTGCTTACAAAATATCTTGCTTTCTCAGCTCTTGAAAGAAAAATAAAATTTTCTTTTTCCATTAAATTGTGTGTTAATTGAAAACTTCCTACTCGTTTTCTGAGTTATGAACTATGGCATGTAAAAAGCAGGTGGCACTGACAAAAACTGAAACTGAATAAAAAACGTAATAAAATACAATGAAATAAATTTAAAATTAATTGCTTAGTAAAAATTATGTACATTGCAAAAGACAAGTCTCTTTCCGTCATTAGTCCAACCAAGCGAAATTCATATCCTTATCCTTATCACCATCAAATCTTTTATCCGATATTATGGGCAACTCATTGTTATTTTGTTTATAATAACCCGGCACCACATCCGACGGTGCGTGATTGTTAATTTGAATAGTTTTTAGTTTCCTATTGAATGCATTGGCCAGACTGCCTCTCCTTTTAACGGGAGACTTAGGGTTACGTTTGAAAATTTGCTCGTCAGCAGCATCATGTTCAAATGGTTTGGGTGCATGAGGACCCATTTGATGCAAATAAGTTTGCCACTGTTGTAATTTGTCATCGGCCGCCTTAAGTTGAGCCAGTGATTTTTCATGGCCAGGATTTAGTCCGATAGGCTGTATACCAGTTATTTCGTTGAGGTCAATCTTAAGGGGCGCCAAAGCAGAAATAGCTCTCGATAAACCGATTTGTGAATGTCGTATGCGGTGCTCCATCAAATCGGCACCTAGCAGTTCTTCATTAGGATCCATACGAATGGGTATGATTTTGTTGACAATATAGAGCAATAAGAAGGTAGAGCAAATACCCCAGCAAGTAAGACACAAGGCTGAAAGCGACTGTATGCCCAGTAAATACCAGCCGCCACCTTTAAAAAGACCTGAGCGACCTTTGGTTGTTTCAAGCGGAACAGGATTATCGGCAAAAAGTCCCACAGCTATAACTCCCTAGAAAATAAATAATAAATAAATATAAAATTTCAGTTTGTTGTTGGTTAAGAAACGTCTATATGCATTTCGATTTTGTTTTAAGAAACTCGACAGTGGACTTCAACAAAATAATTCTTGAAAAATGCTAAAAAAACTCCGTATGTTTATAGAAAAACTCTTAACATGTTATTGAGAATTACGCACACAAACATAAGAAGTTAAAAAGCAGCCACAAGCAAAAAAATTGCCAGAACAATCTTCTTTATTCGATTCTGAATCCGTTTTTAAACTAAAATTCTGCATATTACTACATTACAGCTTCAACGGCAGATATGTAAATATACTTCGGTATTTTAAGATTCAATTGAATGTTTGTCATATTGTGAATCATAATCGATGTATGTAATTTTAAAAGTAATAATCGATCACATGTAATTTTAAAAGTAATAATGGTCATGCGGATATTTTTTACTCTTTTTAAATTTTTCTATTGTATATACAGGACCATTATTAATTTTAAAATCACGTGTGATTAGAAAAATTTGATTTTTAGAACATGCCTGAGTAAAGAAATTTATAGAAAATATAAAAAAATTCTCACCCAAATACCGCACACGCCATGAACTGAACTGGCACCCACGGGATCATCAACTCCCAAGCGATCAAACAAAGGCATCGTTAGCACACACAAAAGAGCACCCAATAGACCAATTACTAAAGCTTCCCAAGCTCTATACAAGAAGCAACCAGCTGTTATGGACACCAATGAACCCAAGATACCATTAATCAAATCCATTATATCCATACGACCATCATGACGCCAAAGGGAATACCTAAGAGCAGTATATTAGCGAATTGTCAATTCTGCGATTTGCATGAATAACAGCGTAAGTAAAATAAGTTTTTTTTTTTTACAGATTATTCATACATTTAATTTAATTAAAGTGTAGTTCGTTTATAATGGGTAACTTCTCGGGCCCCTACAGTTTTGCAAAAATATTTCGCACAAATTAATATGGTTATAGCGAATGCAGTTTATTAAGAATTTTCGCTTATAAGCAGCTATTTTTAGGGTTCCGTGTAGAGATGGGCGCGTGTTCGTGACAGAAAATTTGTTTTCGTGCGTGTTCGGGTCGTGTCGTGTTGAGCAAAGTTGACACGATAAACACGAAACGATTTTTGGTGTTAAAATATGAATGCATGAATTTCCAGTAAAGAAAAAATTTAATATTTTGTATCTTCAAACACGTAAAGCTTAAAGTTCTGAAATTAAACAAAAATATGTATGTATCTATTTGAATATAAAAAATGCTTTTTTTGCCTTTTCGTGCCTGTTGTGCAGTTTCGAGTTGTGAAAAAATTTCGCGTGCGTGTTTCGCACGTGTTGGACATTTTGGCATTCGTGTTCGTGTCGTGTCGTGTTGGAAAAATTTCAACACACTCCCACCTCTAGTTTCGTGAATCAAAGTTGAAAAGGTCCGTCTGTCTGTCACAGGCTGTTTTCTCGAGAACCGTAAGAACTACATATGTACATGAAATTTTTACAGAATATGTAAAACTTTGCCGGCTTAAAGGGGGTTCTAAGGCGAGCAACGAAAACTTTTGAAATCCTAATGTAATGTACATACAATTATATGCATATAGACACCTAATATTTTCAATCATCTCAATGGAGACAACATAACGCCACAAAAAAAATCAAAATTCGAATATAGTACGTAACCCGCGAAAATTCAAAATTTGCGATACGTTTTGAACAGACCTCGTATGTACATAAGTCGTTAGTTCTAACAAGTTTTTGAATAAAAATATCTATGTACATTATATTTATTTAAGAAAAAAAATCCAAAATATTTTTGAGTCATTTACTGAAAAAACACGATTTTTGCAGCACATGCGCTGTTATTCATGAAAACCATAGATGTAAACTCAAAATCTTTCAAATTGACTTGTGCGCCTGCGTGGCTGAAAAATCACACAAATACTTACATACAACTTATGATGCCGCCACCAAAAGAACCCATCATGGTCATAACTGCTGCTCTAGCAGCATACTGCCATTTTGAACCACTGACGCCATATGTACTGCCCGAATTAAAGGCCAACCAACCCCACCACAAAACAAACAAACCCATACACGCATTAACGGGATTGCCCAAAGGCAAAGGATCATAACCGTCTGCATAACGACCCAAACGAGGTCCCAGCATGGCAGCCGAAGCAAATGCTGCGGTTCCACCTTTAATTATAAAAAAAATTTTAATTAACAAACAAAAAAAAAACAGCACAGAAATCAAAAGCACGCAATACCAATTAAATGCACAGGACCACTTCCCGCTATATCAACAGCTCCCAAGTTGTTGAGGAAACCATGTTCACCCCACACCCAGCCACTGGGTATACAATAGATTATTGTGTTCAGCAGTGAAAACAAACAATACGCCTTAAAATTGCATCTAGAAATTAATGAGGAACAAACAAAGCAAAAGAGGTCAATTGTATTTAAATAAGTATGTGAGTAAACATTTATGCATGTGCACATATGTAGTTATAGGTATATGTAAATATTTAGGAGTGTGTACAGCTGTACAGTGGTGTCAGCACAAATAGCACACTTTGAAATATAGATTTCAAATTGTTCCAGATATTTTATCACCTGTTTGACCAAAACAATTAAAAAATTAAAAAATGGCTGCACAAAGGTGTTAAAAAAAGTTTAAATAAATTGATGTGCTATTTAAGTTGTCGCCACTGCGCATATGCAAGTTCCTCACCTCTCTGCCATTGCACCACTTACTATAGTCGTTGAAGTGGTGGCAAATGACAATTGAAATAGAAATGCGGCAAATATTTGTCCCATCAATGGATCATCAACTGGTGGATCAAGTAAAAAATCACCTATTGCTATAAAAGGATTTGATAATGGCCCACGTCCATAGCTCATGCCATAACCAAACAGCCAATAGGTAAATCCTCCCAAAACAATGTCAATCACATTTTTCATCATTATGTTGACCTCGTTTTTAATGGAAACGCAGCCCGATTCCAGCATGCCAAAACCTTAAATATCAAAGGCCTTATTAATCCTTATCCTTGCTAATGTTCTAAGTGTGAAAGTGAGTTTGTTTGCTACGCTTTCACGCCCAAACCGCCATACCGATTTGGAAAATTCTTTCATTTTCAATGGAAAGCTGCATTACCAGCGTCAAATGTAGGATATATTTTATCCGGATTTTTCTCTTCCGAAAAACTCATTAACGCATTTTTGGGCTGGTGTTGGGATTTATCCTTTAACCTTAAAACTGGTTTTTATGTAATTTTTAAACAGATCAAAGCGAGCGGAGCCGCATAGAAAAGCTAGTAAAAATATTTTTGACTTGTAAAAGGTTTATAATACAAATTACCATAAAACTTTTTTGTTTTATAAATCTTTTATAAACCAAAAATAATTTTTTATGAATAAGGCAGTAATTGTATAGTCCTAATTTGTTATAAAAAAGTATCCTTATATAAATGAACCTCTAGCTAAATTTCAATTTACTTATTTTTGCAGTTTTTCAGGAAGTTATAACAAAAAAAAAAAATTGCTTTAACTTAATATGTCTGCTACTTTTCCTTTAGACTTGGGGCCAATTTCACCAACTCTATTTAAATATATCAATTCATATTTAAATGTCGATTTTCATTAATTTTTGTACGGCTGACTGAATGACTTTTAAATATGAATTGATGTTTAAATAAAATGGTGAAATTGGCTCTTAGTCCTCTTTCACACACGTCCGGTTCACCTGATCAGTTTTTGATAAATTTTCTTTTGAACCTGCATTTGTGTTCAAACACACCGTCAAGTTTGTTTCATCAATTTGCGTTGCCGTAGAGTATTACGAATGACAAAACAAAACGAAAAAACAAACTTGACTGGTACGGTCAAGTATGTACGCTCCTCCATGCTCTTTTCCTCTCTCTCCTAAAAACTCAAGACTTGACGAGTCAAACCTGACGTGTGTGAAAGAGGACTTAGTGCGTGATTTTGAAAATGAGCTGAGTTGTCAGATTAAAAAGTATGGGAATTGGTTGAATTTGCAGGCCATCCCTGAAACTTCTGCTAAGTCCTAGTTTACACTGTGCAAGTCTTATTGCTGAGCTGATTAGTTTGTTAGGAAAGAGGGACGAGGGGAAAAGAAACGTTTCTGTTCCCCTCGTATCTCTCTCCGTCAAACTAATCAGCTTAGCAATAAGACTTGCATAGTGTAAATATGGACTAAGTTACAGATTTTAGTAAAATTTTAGTCTATAAAAATCAGTGAATATATAAATCCGATTAGACGCAAACTTTTGAAGTTATGTATGCATTAATTTCTGTGAAGATTTTAGAACTGATTGGACTTAAAACTTCATGAGATGTTCATTTCTCTTGTTCAAAACAAAGCGAAACTTTGGGAAATTTTCCGACAGCAGGAAATTTCGCACTAACAAATATACAAGGAGAGTATGTAGAGTTGCAAATCGAGACCAACTGGTATCATTTTGCCTTGCATATATCCATATGGACATCAACGCGAAAATAGTTAGAATCCACGCCCAGGACCTCAAAACGTCGAAATAGGTTGAAAACTCGATTTTGGGAAATTGTAGTGAAATCATTAACTTCCTATAGCGGAAGGTTAAAAAATAGGTTCCAAGTTAATATTCACTGATATTTTGATGAAAGCTTATAATAAATAGGAGTAAAATTTTTATAAGCAGACAGTAAATTTGAAGTGAGTTTGAAGTTTTCAATTTACACACAATCTAATGGAAAAACAAAATTTAGTTTTTCTCTCAAGAGTTGAGTAAACAAGATATTTGTATGAAATTTTTACACAATATGAACAATGATATGAGCATTAATTCTGTTTCACTAACTCGAAAATTTAAATTTTTGAGTTATGACGTTCTTTAAGTAAATGGGCGATGTGTACTTACTTATATTCGTTAAGAGTTCGAAGCGATAAGTTTCCCAGATTACCTTTCAATGGCTTCAAAAAGTTTAATATAATATTGAAATTAAATTGATTATTTTATTTTCAAATACGTTTACGCATCCACGTATGACTAATTTTAAATTCACTATTGATACACAGGGATTCTCGCGTGCTACGAAAAAATTACGTCATTTGCACATCTCTAGTTTTTAATGGACTCTGGAGACGATCAAATAAAAACGTCAATCAGTGAATGTGTATTAGTGTCGCTTAATTGGCGCTTTTTCGTAGACGTTCAAATAAAATCATCAATCTTCATTTTAATTTTGTGGTCGTTGTGTCCGTCGGATGATGATTTTTTGTTGTTAGAGGCAAGTTCAGCAGCAAAAATCTCTGTAGTAAGTACATTAAAAAAAAAACATTATACAGGGTTAAATGATAAGTTTTCTATCTCCCACTATAATTTTTCTTCTACTGTGCGACATTGATAACATAAATTTCCATAAAATACATTATAACTTTTCCATCAATCACAGTTGGAGACGATCAAATAATCAAAAAAATATCAAAAGTTTTTGATTCTCATCAATCATTGACGACAACGCGTACGTTTAGCTGAAAAAACACGACTGCACGCACACAACTATATGATTGATGGTTTCATTTGATCGTCTACTGGGCACTTAACACACATTCAATGAAAATGCTTTCGAATTTGTATGTACGTCCATTCGAAAGCATTTTCTTTTGTTTTGAATTACAGAGTAGACACCCAGAAGCCATAATGAAGCATCAAGTATTTATATTTCACTGTTCAAAATTTTGTTAAATGTCTTTAAACGAAAAAAAAATGTGATGTACCTACTTTTTAAGAATTTTTGTTAAGCATTTGTTAATTTTTTTATATGTATGTATTTATTATTATTTTCACAGTTTCAATCGTTTCGAAACCGCTAAATTTGCATCGCATACCTGAATTGTTAAGAGAATTATTCCAAACTTAAACTTGCCTGTTTGCATGGTAAATATAATAAATGATGATGTCAGCACCCAGTTGGTGTCTTCGGTACTGAGATCGTATACGCCAGGAATAACATAACTGCTATTACGTACAACACCTTTTAAAGCTGTTTGCTGGGATGCCGAGACATTAGTGACCCTCGAGGTCATTATTTTAAAATTTTCCCTAAATTTATTTGTTGGCGGCAATTTCTTAGATTTTTTTCAATCACTCTTAATTTTGTTACCACTCCAGCGTACTTAATAGATTCTGTACTTATGCATTGAATGTGAGATAAGTTATGAATGAAAATTTGTGCTTAGTAAATTTTGTTGTTCATGCATACATATTTTTGTTTTCGTGTTTTCAAAATTAATTTGAAATTAACTGCCCATTGAGCACAAATTAGCGAAAAAATAACGTACAAAAAATGTATATAAAAAATAGAAATACTCATGCTAAATGCAAGCAACACGTCAATAGTAGTTTAATACACTGAGCAAAAAGAAAGGACATATATATATTTTATAACAAAAAAAATAAAAAATAAAAAATTTAAATGGTTAATGTAGCCATACGGTTTCCTAAATAAATATATTAAATTTATTTCTCTCAGGATTTCATCTTAACTTTTTAATATATTAAAAATTTGACTTCAACAGATAATTCACAGATTTTTTCTTCAACTTCATTTTTGTTCAAGCTCATAATTTAGACCCTCGATATATTGACTTTTTATAAACTTATTTATTTTTAAATATGCTAGCATCATTATTTTTACAGTGTATTAAATTGCAATTTGTTTGCATCTGAATTTTATTTAGTGGGTACTTATAAGTCCACATGCCTAAAGTTGCGGTTTGTGTGAATAATTTGGTTGCTTGCATGTCTTCATGTAAATATAAAATTAATCTTAAATGTTTTTGTTATTTTTGTTACTCTAAACGTAGTGTTGTTACTTTGTTTTCTAAATTAACCACATTTAACCTAAACTACACGCAGTTAAGTGTCATTTAATTTCATTTAAATATGTATAGCAACTACATATAGATTTTTTATGTAGTATTGAAAGTGAAAATTCTAACGGACTTTTTTTTGTAGTTTTTGTGTAATAATATGCTGGCGAAGAATTTTCGCTTGAGAGCAAAAATCGTAAAATAATTTCAATAATTCATTGCTTAGTTAAATTTGTATAAAAACACAATTACTATTGAAATTTGATCTATAATCTGCAAAAATTGTGCCTTAAAGTTTTAAACTAGTGTTAGTATAAAAATAAAGAGTGTAATCAAATTAATTTGTTTATCGAGTTTTTGTAATAAAAGCAAATATATTTTAAATACATGCATATTTATGTATGTATGTGGAACACAGGTACGTACATATGTATATGAATTTACTGTATTTTTAGAAATATTTTTTCATTAATTTATACCATTTAAATATTAATCACAGCCCTCCATATTCATTTAACTATTCGTTCAGTTGAAAATTTTTGCATTTATATTTCCTTCCCTTCACACCCATTTCCGTTTTAGAACTGTTGTTATCATACCAAACAAATACAGCTTAATATACACAGTTGTATATTTTGTTACTTAGTAGTGAGTTTTACATTGTTCTCTTATATTTATAAACTTGCTCTGCATGTTTTCTCTTTACGAATGATAGAGAAGACACAACTGCCTAAAATAGAGCAGTGATGGCATTAATGGATTAACGGCCTGTTCCACGATGTCGACAGAAAACGGCGTCGGAAGCGACATATTTTTAGTTTTTTTATTACTTGATTTTGTAATAATGCAACTCTGATCAGATGAAAAGTCTTATTGTTCACAAAAATTTAAAAAAAATGGTAAATTCTTATGGTATGTCATATTCTTATCGTATTATTTACCATGCGTCATGACATTTTGCATTCACAATAGCGCACTTGCACGTATTATTTGAATTTTTTGACTCGTATTAGTACAAAGTATAATAGTCTAAACATTCCTCCAACAAGTTAGCTCGCTCTAACTAACTAGGCATTTGGAAATTGACAGTGCAGTGTTGAATTTTTAATGTGTGTAATGGCTGTCGCTATTTGATGTGACTTGATGTATGTATTTGGGGCAAAAAAAAAGAAATATGGTTTAATGGCAGCCCTGTAATCTTCATATTCAAAATCATCACTGGGCAAAATTTTAATTACACAATAACTTGCTGCTTATATTTGTTTCGATTTATAATCTGATATGGAATAATCGTTTAATTTAGCTTATACTTTGTTTGGTATATTTCGAGCTGAATGCATTATTCATATTGTCTAGAAAGTGAGCACTGAATTTCCTAATGGAACTGCAAAAAGAAAATAATTTTCGGAAATCGGCTTGAAAGCTTATAAGTTTTCTCCTGCAAAACAGTAAAATATGACTTAAGGTACATTTTCCTTTTTGTTATGTTGCAGATATTTAGTACATTATTACCCCCATAAGCATTAATAGTCCATCACTGATGTCAAGTACATTTTCGCAAACGCTGTGTATTAAACTGAATACCATAATTGGCAACACTGTTGCAAAGTACATAAATGAGGAGAGTAGTGTAAAAATAACAACAAGAAAGAATAGGAGAATCGCACAAATTTTTTCGTGATTTCTTTAGAAATTAAAGAAAAAAGTTTATTGAAATAATTAATGGAAATAGAAAAAGTGCAATAAAATGTATTTGTTAAGCCTGATTGTGATAAATTTCATTTCCAATATAAAAGGTAAAACAATAGGAAGAATACCTCAATTGAACTTAATTGAATGTTGGAAAAAAAGTGGAAATGAAAATTTCATATACATATTATGTACATGTATAAAGTGGAATACATATATGTATGTATGTATGAACACAGAGCATAAAATTCTCAATTTTAAAGAAAAAAAAAATATAAAAATAAATTTTGCAATAAAAAGAAATATCAGTAGTGCTATCATATGAAAATAATAATTGTAAATAAAGTATTAACAAAGTAATTGTTAAACAATATTTCGTTTAATACAGAATTGCAAAAAAAAAATATACATACATACATACATATGTAAATATGTATGTACATATAAATTGTTTTGTGCAAGTGTATAAAAAGTGTTGGTGTATGAATGGGTTTGTGTGTGTGTGTGTGTGTGTGTGCGTGTTCCTTTTAATAGGTGTCCATGACCAAATGTAAAAAAGCCCCCACTTTCGGCTGCGAAGAAGTAGGAAAAAAGGAAAAAATTCTAATAAAAAAGTTTATCCATGGCACACATTTGGATGCTATTTATTATTTTGCATGCGTTTCTGCTTCTTCTAAAAGAGAGTTTTAGCATATTTTCTTATTGCTCATTTTTCCCCAACTGTGTGTTGTTATTTAATGTTGCTTTCAGTGTGTTGGTGATAAATCTCTTATGATATCATATTGTTGTGTTTGCTGCATTTATGTAGGTGATGTTTTCTTTAGTTTTGAGCATAAAAATTTTATTTTTTTATAGGTATAGCTAAATTTTATTTTTATATTATAAAAATTAAATGAACAGAAAAATTCAAATTGGGAGTTGAGCAAGTTTTACATATTTTTTTCTTTATAAAACAAACATATTTTACTGCAATTTTTTATTTTATTTCTAGATGTTTAAATTAATACATGAAAGTCTAATTGGAATCATGTCGAATAGCAATAGTTACCTATTAGAAAAATAATAATAATAATACGTACCAACTAATAATAAACTTGCTTATGGTAATTATTATACCCAGTGACTTTTAACGGAAATGAGGTTTTTTATTATTCTTATAATTGTATTTAATTTAAATGCAAATTGTTATTGTTATGCAAATTAAGAAAAAAATATTTAAACTTTTTACCGGAAATCTTAAACTGTTTAATATTAATTTAATATTATTTTTACAGTACTTAACCTGTTTAATTGTTAGTGTGGCATTTTTCCAGCTAAATTTATTTGGCATTTTTATTTTGATTTAGCCGTTTGTCATTATAGGTATGTAGAATTTTGCAATCACGTATTAAGCACATTCAAGCATTATTTAATGTAAAATATTTAAGAAAGTTTTGGTTTCATCTCATAGGTATTTGATAGTGAATAGTGAAATGATTTAACTGGTGAAAATGTACCACAAAAATATTTTTAATAAAAGTAATTAAAATTTCAGCCTATATGTATATAGGGGTTCCGGAGGCCTTAGACCTATCCAGGAAATATTTTGAAAATGTTTCAAATGTGAAAAGAAAATTATACATATATATTAGTACTCATTGTTCGGAAAACATGGCGTTCAGGAAATAAAATATAAAAATCCCGTACTGCTGAATATGCTATTCTCACCCATTGATATGTCAGACAAAATTGAAATGAATAAATTTCGATCATGCGGACATACATTGTTTAATGGCCGCCTGTTGTTGATGAGCTTTTGATTCTAGAACTTCAACAGAATATTGCAGATTTTAACTCTAACTTTCAGTAAAAAATGGAGTTAGCAATTAAAAGAAAATGATTGGGAGAAAAGTAATATTGCACTGTACTTTTCAATTTTAATTAAAGCAAAATTTAGCTCCTAATTTTATAAAACGCAATGCTAAGCGATCAATAATTTTAAATGGAAAAAATGTAAATTAAAAAAAAAAACAAAAAAACACATACAAAATTTGTCAAAGCTTAGCATTGCGTTTTACAAAATGAAATAAATTTTTCTAATAATAGAAAAAAGTTTAACAATCAGATTTTTAATTAAATTTTTACGGTCTAATTCATAAAAAATATTTTAGGTTTATTACAGGTTTATTTGACAAATTTTCCATAGAAATATGTCAAATAAGCGCTTAATAAACCTGAATTATTTTTTATGAATAAGGCAGTTAATCTGTTAAATTTTTAAACAAAAGTTTAATTGACTCAATAAATTATTTTTATTTTTATTCAATTAAAGCAGAAATATTTTTTCGGTGTACATTGCTTGTTAACCCTACGTATATACCTGATATATTTTTTATCATAAAAGTGAAACTGTATATTGAAAACTAATTTTTTTATGCTAGCTGTTTTTTCTATATGGAATTTGACATTTGTCATGATAAATATATACCAGGGGGTCTACTCCGTAATTCGAAACGAAAGAAAATGCTTTCGAATTTATATGTTATTAATATACAAATTCGAAAGCATTTCCTTTCGTTACGAATTACACAGTATAACCCCTGTTATAGACGTGGGGTAAACAGTTTTCTTTATTAATTTCCTTTGAATGGTACATCTCATGGTTAAAATAATTTACCAAATGCGGTTTAATGGAAATATGTAACTAAAAACATGATTATATTGAATATATCGCTTACTAAAACAACGTTATAACTCAAAGAAAAGTTTGCCAAAAAACGAGTTTAAAGTTTTCAACTTACACAATATTTCATGGAAAAAGAAAATTTTATTTTTTCTCAAGAGTTGAGTAAACAAGATATTTGTATAAAATTTATACACAATATGGATAACGCTATGAGAATTAACTCTGCATAATTAAGTGAAAAATAACATTTTATGAGTTGCGACGATTTTTGAGTAAATTAGCGGTATCTGACCACAATTATTTTGTATGATATTATACATTTATGTATGTATTTATATATAAAAAGAAAATACATAGTATTTCATTATTTATTAAATACATACACAAGTATTTTTCAATAATATTGAGGAATAATTAAACAGCGATTGAAAAGAAATACAGCCTGACCTTTTAAAAGGGGAAAATTATCTACATATTTTAAGTCTGGCATCTCTTTTTCAGAGTTTTGTTTCCATGTTCTTGCTTGGTTTTCTTCTTACTGCTGTTCGTACGTGTAGAGTGTTGTGGGTGGTTTTTATGTTGCATGAACATTTCTCATATTTTTTTGTTGCTCAGTAGCCACAGAACAAGCAAAAAAAAACCTTTTGGGGGGAAAATTTATAGTGTAAGTGTGGGTGCATGTTTTGTCAGTGAACATGCATGTGTAGCGGATATGTCAAAGGATATATGTCACAAACACAATGTTATTTCTACAAACTCACATACACACACACACACACACACGCACAACATATTCAACACTCATACAAAAACGTACATATTGTACAGGCATTACATATCCATATATGTATGTATGTACATATGTATATGTATGTGTGGATATGTGTTATTTATTTGTTTATACATACATACATATCTGCAGCAATATGTAATAATCGCTTAAATCGACTTTAACAAATATGTGTTTTAGCTACCGCTAATAGATTAAAAAATTCTAACGCAAGGTTCTACTTTCGTGGAATCCTTACTTTGTACGTATATGTAGCATTGAAAATGCTGCAACTTTCAACAAAAAACAACCTAATAAAGCTAAATTTGCTTAATTCGACTTAGCGATTATTACATATTGCCACATATATGTGTGTGTGGTTGTATAGTCCATGATACACATACATAAACCGAGTTATAGCACATCGTTAAATACACAGTACACAGAGGTCCTTAGGAACATTCTACAAAGTCATCTTAATTTTGTTGAAATGAAGTTTCGCTTGGAAACATCATGTTGTTAGTGTTTTTTTAGTATGCATGTATGTATATGCATTTACTTGCGTATGCATGCCTGTGTGTACGAGTATGCACTCGTATGTAAATAGTTGTTTTAACAGAGTGTTGTTTGTGTTATTATGTATGTAGGTATTAATGTTAACGTTGTTGTTTTTTTTTGTTTTCGCTGTTGTCATCATTATCAGCACTATCGCCAGTTGACTGGTGCATTTTTTGTGTGAATTTTTTTCATTTTGCTGTTGTTGCAGTTTTTGTTTTATGCATAAGTGATTCCTTGCTCTCGGTATTGTTGTTGTTGCTTTTATTACAAAAAAAAAAAAAAATAGAACAAGTGGGAGAAATTATAAAAGAGTTTACTAAAATATGTAAAAAGAATGTTGTTTTGTTGCTCTTGTACCTATACTTTTTAATTTTTATAACAAGCACCATCATTTACCATTTACTGGGTAAATGGTACATGCGTCCATATGTACATATGTAGGCGTAGAAGAGTGTTTGTGTTGTTTTTAGAAATTATAAAGACATTACCTGAAGTGTCTTCAGCTAGTATTTGTCCTTGTTGTTGTTTTGTTAGTTTATTTGTTTTCTTAGATTTTCCTAAGCTTATTTTATTGACTTCATTACAGGACATTTATGAGCATATGCACATACATACATGTGTACATACATACATATGTATGTATGTGGTAACATATATATATGTATGTAGTACATGTATGTAAATATGTACCCTGTCGGAGAATGTGTGGTTGACTACAAAAATAGTTAACTTATAGTTAACTTTTCTTAGACTGACTAAAAGCTAACTGCAATGTCATCCAGAACAAACCCAAAATTAATTCTTAAGTTGAGTACGTAATCGAATTTGGTGAGAGCCAACAAATTTATTCTCAGCTACTTTGAAACTCATTCCAGTTTTATATTAACATTTTGCTGTTATTATTTTAGATGGTACCTTGGCTGTGTAGTTGTTAGCGTGTTAAGTACACAACGTGTGATGATACATGTTCGAACCCCAAACATTTTTTTTAATTTACTGACTACCAAGTGATTTAAAAAGCCAACTTTAAGTTAGCTGAAAGTAATGCAGAGTGAGACAATTGACTACTGCCTAACACATCGCAATGTTAAAATAGTCAGTTGATTACATTGAAAAGTAATCCAAGTGCCAGTCAGTACTAGTTGCGAAATAGTTAGCTTAAAGTTAGTTTAAAGTTAACTTAATTTCCGATAGGGTATGTACATATGTAAGTGTGTACATATGTATATTGATGCTAGTATATTATAAGTAACAGCAGCACTTCTAAAATAATAACATCAATGTTTTTATCGCCTACTAAATTTTATTCGACTACACGTTTTTATTTTTCTGTTTGAATATTTCTGTGTTTGGATGTATGCACATACATACACATGTATGTGTAATAAATTTTATTATACGATGTGTAATAATCATTAATTGTATTCTTAGCCAAAGCACTCTAACCTAAATTTGCTGAGATATAAAATATACATACATAAATATTTATGTACCTATATGCTTACATAGATATGTATATAAGTACACGGATATGTATGTATACATATCCATGTGGAGTCTACATTGTAGACAATAATTATTTATCAAAATATTTGTCTAGAATTAAGCACTCTACTGTTATTGCAATTGTTGTTGTCTATATTTGGTGGTACTAAATCTCATTTTGTGGGTCTTTATTATAAAAGAATGGAATGCTTTTTTAGAACATGCCATGTCCGAGAATTTGTGATTGACTACAAAAATAATTAACTTATTAATTAATTTTAATTAGACTGACTAAAAGCTAACTGATATATAAGTGATATGTAATGATATGATCATAATCACACGCATGAGTATAAAAATACTCCGACTATTAATCGGCTACACTTGCGTATATACAGGGATATTTTATTTACACACACACATAATGCATATTTTCAAACAGCCAAAACTCATTTTTCGTTCCATTTTATATACGCAAATGTATGCATACGGTGGCAAATGCTGAATAAATATCCCGCGCATCATGCGTATATTTTTTTTTTGCCCGATTAAATATCCAGAGTCTGGGTATAAGCATACTCCGCTTATACTCGTAAGTATGGCAGATAGTCAATGCGCTCGAAACGCCTTTTAATATTGTTAGTTGTAGTTTTTTCCATAAACGAAGTAGAGATGCTCTTGTATATTGGAATCGGCTATAGTCATAGCTGCTTGAGAGAGAATATGTGAACGTACGAATCGTTTGCGCTATTGAAATATTAAAAATATTTTTATTAGGTGTTATAAAAACTAGCAGGATAACTACAAATATTTTAATTCATAAACTCACACTTTAAGTGCCATTATTAAAACTTGCGATTAGTTAAAGGCAGGATTTTGTCGGATCGAAAATGGCTTTGCATTATAAAACCTTCATTTATTATTTTTTTTATCCATTAAATATTATTGTTATTATAATAATAATAAATATATAAAAATGCAAGTTGTAATAGTGCAAAGGTATTTATCGGGCAGACAAAAGCCTAACCTTTAATGATCTTAGTAACTCTGTCCCGATTAAATCATTTTAATAGTTTAACATGTGGTATCTTTTTCATAGATGTTCTTTCAGCTAGTTCAAGTCTTATACCCGGTGGCCATTGCCGAGACTACAATGGCAAGCTATACGAGACCGGTATGCACTATATGCCCGGACCAGATTCGTGCCGCCTTTGCATATGTGACAGTGGTCTGCCAAAGGCTTGCAAAATGGTCTTGTGCGAAGCCTTCACTAAATGTAAATCATTTCAAACGGTCGGTTCGGGCAACAATTGCTGTGAAGTGATCTGTCTTGATGATCAATTGACGGATGGCAGCACGGACTTTGGAGTTTGACTAATCGTTAGTGGTATAACAGCCACTCTATCTCTGTCTATGATATTTTTCCTTATAAATCGCTTTAGACGTAAGAAATTAAGAGCCAGAGAATCACGACAAACAGCCGAAGATCAAAGAAGCATTGTGGGGAGTATAGGGTGAGTGAGGACGGATTAGTTTTGAAAGATAGAAAAAGTAACGAGTGTTTTTATTTATTTTAGATATATTGCTGGCAATATGGGTTATATGGAAGGTAATTTAAGTAGCATGGATTATACGTACGGAGGAGCAGCCACTCACTATCCCTTGTGGAAACCTCCCAGTGGTTATTTTCCGAGAGGGGAGGCACCACCGCCTTATGATGAGGCCGTAGCCATTTCCCAAGCAGAGGCATTAAGTGCCCAATGTGCTGCAGCTGCAGCAGCAGCTCAAGTTGCTGCCACACAAAGAGCAACCATGGGCATGAACTCCGTGGAACTACAAAATGCCGATTTGAATCGAAGAGCACAGGCTAATCAGCAAATGCAACAAATCCAACATCATCCACAGCCTCCAACAGTGCACACTCAGTTAAACCATCAGCCCACACATGTTGTGCCCACATTGCAGGCTCACGTCTTGGCTCCACAAACCCAACAGTCCAATCAGACTCATCAAATAACTCAAAGTACTACAAATTTAATTAATATCAACATAAACAGTGGCGGCAATATAACTACCATAGCCACGGGGGAGAACCATCAACCACCGTATAGTTTACAAGATGAAAACGGGTCGTCCACACGCCTAATGCAACAACAACAACAACAACAACAACAACCTTCTAACTTATCCACACAGCAATTGCAAATGCAACAGCAGCAGCAACAGCTGATAGCGACTACAACGAATGGCTCAAATATACAGGGAAATGGACGAGTGCATTTTGCACAAAGTAACTCCATTTGCGTGCAGACCATAGCTCCACAACCACAACAGTCGCAACATCAGCTGCCTGCGACACAAAATGGCATGCAATCGTCGCAAGTAATGACCGCCAGCACTAACAACTTGTCCCGGCAATCACAGAATCTAGTAATGAATAATACAAACGATTGTGGTTACAAAAATTGCCACCTAAGTGTAAATAATTCCACTAACACAATATCACGCCGCTTGCAGCGAGCAAATGAACCGCTGCAACAATATGTCGTTGACGTTGAGGTCAATGTAGGTAATGATAATACCAGAGGCTATAACTCATTGCCATCGTGCAACAATGCCTCGCCAACAGACGTGGATGTCATAGCTTCACCTACGCAATTCAGCAACAATTCGCCTTCTATATCCAGCGCTATTTCAACACCTGTCATGGATCAAATTTCCACCAATTCTTCGAACCAAACCAACAATGATGCCACCAATGCAACATCAACCCCAGAAACTTGTGCACAATTGAATAATACTGGTCACAATACATTGCCATTACAGCACAGTCAAGCTAACAAATCTTCTAGCAACTCGAGCGGGGGTATGAAAAATTCTTCGTCCTCCTCATCCTCCTCAACTTCTTCAAAGCGTTACCATCGCACAATGCCGCGTTATTATGCTGTCGCTGATCCTCTCTCCTCGCGTGACATGGTCACTTCAAATAATCTTAATACTGCCATTAAAGCTTCAAAAGCGGATGCAAAACTCAACACCAACAACATCACGAGTAGCAATACATCTTCAGCTAATTCATCGTTGACATCTTCAACGAAAAAGCCCACATGCCAGTGCCCTGTACAGCATGTGCCCATGTCATACATGGGCTCCACTCAGCTAACTAATGCTCAAAATGTTTCCAATAATGCTTTCTTTACTGTCCTCAGCAGCAAACTAAGCTCATCTGTTGCCAGTTCGCCCACAATCTCTCAGCAGCAGCAGCAGCAGCAACATTCTCAACGTTTGCAAAGTAATTCGAATACAAATTCATTAAACTATCATCAACAAAGGCCAAAATCATCACAAAGTTTGAGTCATACAACGCGAGATGGTGAAAACATCTCAACGAATAATACCATGAAACGTTCCGTGAACTCGCATTGTAATTATGAACCGAAAATAGCAACAATCTCAACAGGTGAATTTCAAAACCCAACAGCTAATGCTCAGCAACAACATCACCACAACCAGCAGCAGCAGCAGCAACAACAACATCAGCCGCAGCTACAACAGCAGCAGCAACATCATCACCATGGCCACAGTCATGCTCATCATCATGGGCATCATTCGTCATTGCTGCCACAGCCTCAGCATCATGACGATTCATCGCCTATTGTTTTGGGTCGTGTCACAAAACGTTCGAGCAGCAGTGGCGATCGTTTACGCAGTGCCAGCAGTGGCAGCACTAGAAGTTCAGTCGCCGAGAGTGTTGGTATCACTTCGCCAGCTGCTGCCGCCTACTTGAATAGCAAGGTATGTATTGTTTTGAATGTATAAGTATGTACATATTTGATTGCTATTGACTGTTTACATTTACATACAACATACTTATAATTTTTTTAATGCATTACCCGATCTATATCCCTCTGGTTTCGCTAATGTGTGTATGTATGTATGTGTGTGTGTGTGTGTATTTGTCATGTTTTCTCTTCTTCTTTTTAATTTATTTTTTCGGGTTAACATACAAATAACAATTACAGAGAGGTACTGTATTTTTTGTTATTCTCAATTTCACCTATAATTTGTTTGCTTAAGTCCGTGATACACTAGGCCACACGATCGTGCGATTTTTCAGAAAATACAGCCCTGGTATGATGGAGTCTATGAAAATTTTCAAAAGACAAAAACAATTCATCAGATCAGGGTTGTAATTTTTCGTAGATCGCGCGATTGTGTAGGATAGTGAATCATGGCCTTTACATGTGAAATTGAGAATAAGTTAGAGAGCATTCCATAATTTATAAAGGAATCCAAAAAATAATAAGGTTTTAAATACGCGCTTAGATGCAATTCGATTACGTTGTCGAAAAGTGGGCAGAGGTTCTCCCAATTATGTATGTTTAACAACATGTCTACGTAACAGATTTCTATGAAAAGTAGGGAAGGCTATTAAAATTTAATTTAAAGTTCACATACCCCACCATTTTTCGCGGAACTTTGCCCACATTTTGGGCTAGTAATGCCATAATCCTGGGCTTAGAAAAGTGGACAGCACCGTGCCGACTAAAATTCGTAAGAAAGTTTGTACGCATCTTGAGCTTTTGTAATCTCCCATTTGGGAAGGTGAGCTTAGCCACGCCCACTAAAATTTATTGTCCTCTACAATGATACTAATTTGATTAAGAAATATCATTTGTGCTGCCAGAGTTTGTTTTGAGATTTTTGTGTAATGTCTTCCCAATTTTATTTAACGCGTGCCAAAACGAACACGAATTTAAAAAAAGTGTGTCCTTTTTAATTGTGGTCTACAACAAACGAACTATTATTTAAATAAAAATAAATATTGCTTGTCTTTATAGTTAAGCATTGTCTATATGCATTTCATTCCCGCTTATGGAACTCGTCAGTAGACTTAAACCAGTAGACTTAATCAGTAGTAGTAGTCAGTAGACTTAATATGTTATTGAGAATCACAATATACTAACATAATAAGTTTAAAAGCCTCGAACAAAAATCTTTACAAATCAAGCATCTATTCGGTTTTGCATCTATTTTTTTTTGCCACCACCTTTTTACAATTAGCAGACGCACTCGGCAGCAATAAAAGTATTATTATTATTTTTCTTTTTGCTTTTTAATACTCTTATTGTTGCCCAGTGTGGCAGCTAATTGTAAAAAAGTTAATAAACGAAGATATAAAAGAGCTCTATTAAATGTACATTATTCATATTTCAACAGAGGCAGACTAACACATCCATTAATTTTACATGTAATTCCCTTTTGTGGATTTTTAACACATTTAATTTTGTTTTTTTTTATTTAAAATATGCCCGAACAACAACAAATTTTCAAAACTAAAATGTTTATTTCGCAATACATACGTACATACATATATCCTTCTTTATTTTCACTTTAATATCAACTATAATTTCTTCACTCCTATTTAACGTCACTACTACTTCACTTTTACAGAGCATAACTTCATTACGCAGACAATAATAATAATAATAATAATAAGAATAAATCAAACTAAATACTATCATCACTTTCCTCTTGCACAAAAATAAAAATAATTAGTCCCCATATCTCACTTCAAAATTTCACTATTCAAAATCATCAATCAATAAATCTAAAAGCATTAATAAATTCAATACGAACATACATAACCTCAAACAAATTCAAACAATTATTTTTCTTCTACTCCTTAAAACTTTCTTTTATTTTGGGAAATGTTTTAATGAATTGTACATAAATGTATGTCTAACCAACAAATTAACAAACAAACAAAAAAAAAATTTAAAAAAGGTTGATGCTTATTTGAATTTTGCCCATGGGACTAATCATCATCTGAAAGCAAATGATTTAATAAATCCAGCATTACCACCGAAACTACATAAAAGCTTAACGAATTTAAAAAGCACTACCGCAACATCAGCAGCATCGCCATCGCCAACATCAGCTGCGGCAACAAATACTTATAATCATCGCAAAGTTCATAATAACAATGAAAATGCTGCAGCCAGCAATAACACAAATAATTCCAACACTACCTCTGCTAATTGTAACAACTTTACATCATCCTCCACTTCGATTAATGCTCTAATGGCAAATACAACATCTGTACAAACCATTTACACTCTAAGTAAACCACATCATTCATCATTATCATCAGCCATTAATAATGCCACCAATACCAGCAACGCCACCGCCAATGCCAGCACTACCACCACCATGATAGGTTTGAGTCCCTCATCTCATCATACTACAGCCTCTAATCTCTTGCAAGCTCGTAAATCAGACCACGATCATATAATCAAAATTACCCAACAGCAGCCGCCCTCATTGACTCTGCCCTTGAGCACTACGTCAACAGTGTCCTCTTTCACCAGTTCTACAAGCAAAATAAACTCTTCGACCTTCTACCCCTTGCAAAATATTGTAACCTATACTCTGCCCAAGAATGTAGGTGGTGGCAAAATGTCCCTTAACTCCACCATAAATAGTGTGGTGAGTAAAGTGCCATCGGTTATTAGTTTGCCCTCAACAGCTAACGGTAACGATAATTACAGTGCTAACAACAACAATTATAATAATAATAGTGGTGGAGGTGGTGGTGGTGTTGGTGTTGGTGAAAGTCATGCCTTTAACATAAATCATCATACGGTTAACGATGCAGCTGTAATATCAAAAAGTACTACACTGCCAAAAATTTTACGTACAAAAAGAGAATTACATAATACCATTTTGAATAATGCTTCAAATGTTAACCACATTATATTGCCCACCACATCCTCCCTTAATGCTTCCCCCTCTTCTACAACTAATACATCATCAATAAATTATGCGGTTTCTCAATGTTCTATGCCCACCTATCCCAAACAGTACTCATCATTATCGTCTTCTCCTGCTGCTGCCACAACATCTACATCTATGACACAACAAAAAAACCAATCATCCACACATCACACCACCACAACTGCTGCAATATCAACATCCCAATCACAACCAACCAACATAAATATGCAGACCCAAACAATAACATCCACTTTGGCAGCTAATTATTGTCCAGAGGATTCGCACTTACATCCTCATCATCTCATAGCCTCCAATAGCTCCACACATTCCTCTAACAATTCGAAACAATTACCTGTTTGTACTACTTCGAAGAATTGCCTAAATCCCAAAGAGCATTTCCTACCCAACGACACAAGTTTGGATGATGATTATCTGAGTGAATGTGAAAATTGTAAAATTGCTCAAAGCTCTAAATATTATTTAGATGCTGAGGCTGGCCCACAAGAGACTATGACGTTGCAGCGCAAATCAATGGAGGAGTGTAAGGACGAACCGGAGACAGGCTATTATCGCATCTCACACACATTGCCGACAAATTCGAAAAAGAATGGGTAAGTGAATTTTTTTTAAATTTTCTTAATTTATTTTTAAGAGAAGTAACACTCAGGCAATGAATGCCTACTATTATTACATACTAGGTATTACCTTCTTTAGGAAAGGGATAGTGATAGAGAAGACAAGGGTGGTGAAGGAAGAGATAGAGGAAAGCTTCGTTAGTTTACAACTCTGCTGTTTTTGGTTAAAAGTAACCAAAACGGCAACACTGGTTGTAGTTTATTATTGTTATTGTATGTAGTATTATAGTACTGAAGAACAAAATAGTGGCAATATTTTCTGTGCAAAAGTCATAATGTTATTAACACACTTTGATTTTTTGCGCGAAGAAGAAGAAATTTATTCATTTTAATATTTACAAGTGAAATATTGTGCGTATTAAATAATATAAAATATTTATAGCATATTTATATATTTTTTAATTATTTTATCATATATGTAATTTTTTAAGAAATTTTTATGTTTCACAAGTGTATATTGGCAGAATTAATACAAGATTAAACCACCACAATAGGCCGCTTACACTACCAAGCAAAACCATATAATCGACTACCCAAAAACCACAAATAAAGATTAAGATGTTTGCGTTGTTATAGTGTCAGTGTACTATTTTCTAATTTTGTTCACAACTTTTTGTTCATTGGGACTATTTCACGTGAACAAAATTGTTCGGCTCTCATTCCCGATAGTGGTGAATCTAAAAGTCGAAAAGTGACCCTCAGATTACAATTTTCAGTAAGGCAAGAAGTGGTGAGGTAAATAAATATACATACACACACCCCTATAATAATAAGTAGAATTTTTGTCCTCATGAAATTTGTATTCCCCTCAAGCGAAAGAAAAATGTTATCGTGAATCTCCCGTGAATGTGAAAAATGGCAAGAAGATTTCTAAAAAATTAAAAACTAATTGAGAATTAGACAAAAGTTAAGTTTAAAAGAAATACAAATTTTCGGTTTCAAATAAAATGTTTTTAAGTGTAAAGTTCAGTTTTTAAATATTCTAGGAGAAGTGGAGAAAAATTTTCTTTAGTATACATCACCACCATAAAATTTGCTGCATGTGAACCAAAAAGGTGTTGCGGAGAATTATTGTTAAGAATTGTAAACATTATTTACTGATCTTGTCCTAAAAAAATTTATATTTATAAACTTTAATATTTAATTGGAAGGAAAATATTGAAATTACGCGATGTATTTATTCAGCTCGCCTGCAGAAATAAAGTGTAAAAAAAACAAGGAAAAATTAAAAAAAAACCGTGAAAATATTATTCATGATAAGCGGATGCAAAAAAGGAAGTATTTCTGATTGAAATTTTGGGAAAAGGGAAAATACTTCCAAGGAAAAATTTTCACGATAGTCTGAGTTTAGACAGGCGAACATTTGGAAGGAAAACAACTGGATTTCTGCTTTGTTGTTTCCTTCGCGTTCACACAGACGAAAATGTTGCCGGCGATATTCCAATATTATTGGATAATACCAACCATACATGCATGTGTATGTATGTATGTATGTTTATGTAGCAAAGAATATGAAAACATAGCGTGTTGCCGAGTACCGAACACAAAAATGATTCTCTCTTCCCCCACCCGTAAATTGCTAACAAACTAAATGTTTCCCTTCCTTTTGTTCTCAAAAGGTTGGCATCACTGTATAGTACGATTAAACCGTAATCGACCATTTCTAAAAGTTAAATAAATAAATGAATAAAATTTCTTTAAAATAACTGAACAATAAATAATTTCTAATACTATATATTAACTTTCAACGTGTCTTAGTTCTTATTTTTCTTAAAAAAATACATTACAGTCCAGTAAAGGGCAGCAGCAATCGCGAACAGTGGTTTTCAACAATTCCAGCAGCAAGTTCTTCCTCCGAGGAAGATATTAATGGATGAGATTTAACGCATTTTCTTTAAAAAAAAAAAACTTATATACAAAATAGAAACAAATCAGCATTATATATATACAAACGCAAACCCAAAATGATACATAAAACCAAAGTTATCTTCAAACAAAAATAGATGTTGTTAATTTTTAAAAGTAAAGAAAGAAATACAATTTAAAAATAAACACTACATTCTAACATAATAAAAGTAATACACATTTAAGTATATTAGGATATTAATTTAAAAATAAAATTATAAAACTTTAAATATTAACAAATGAAATCTGTGGCAATAAGGAAAAAGTGCTTAAGTGCACTTTTAAACTTTCAAGTCGATTTTCAGACATTTATTCCTTTTACAGTTACATTGGGAATTTCAATATTCAATTTAATTTAATTTTTTTTATTAAAACGTGGTGTTAGACATTATAAGTAATACATTAAATTAGAAAAAAACTAAATTAAGCTATTATTCCATATGAAATCATAAGTCAGAAAAATATAAGCTGCACATCATTGAGCTATAACTTCCTGAAAAATCGCTCTAAGTAATTGAGATTTTGCCCAGAGCTACTTTTGATTATAAAGATTACGGGGTTGGCATTAACTCAAAATCAGCTTATCTTGACTTAAGCACTTTTTCCTTTTTGCCCCCAGAAATATTATTTAAAATTTAAACAAAGACAAAAGCCATTATTAAGATTAAGAAGAAACCCAAACCAAACAAAAATTAGATTGTTAAAAAATGTTCTAAAAGAAAATAAATTATACTGATTTAAAGAAAGATATTAATAAACTTTAATAAAAATTAAAATAAATAAGAAAAGAAATTAAATACAATTGTATGTAAAAATTTACACGACAGACAAAATGTAATAAAAAAAATTTATTTTAAATGTACAAAGTTCTAATAAAAAAAAAAAAATTATATGTATGTATGTATATGTATGAAATTAAAAAAAACAAATATCTTTAAAAAGAAATAATAGTTTTTGTGAAATACCAAGTTTCCTAGAAGCGCTCCTAGGAGTTTTGTTTTTTTTTCGGTTATACATAATATTAATCAGCCTTATTACGCCTGGTTGTATGAGCGATTTGATTGATACTCTCTACAGTTCGCCTGAGGGTACACTGAAAAAAAAGCGCAGTCATCCCTTAAGTGAATTTTCAAATCGAAAAAAGAAGTTTTGCATTCTTGGCCAAGATTTACTAAAAATTATGTAGGAAATTGAACATAAGGAAGTGCACAAAAAAATAAATTAAACGAAGGCATGAAAACTTCTGCCAGGATAGAAAAAAATTGCATCGAAAAAAAATTTATTTGGATTTGGTTATTTGGGACGGGCCAATTTTGATGCAATTCCACTTTTTCTTAGTTTAGTTAATTATAATGATCGGTGCCAATTTTCAGTGATCTAGGACACAATGTCAGAAATTATAAAATATGTATCTATTATCAAAATCGAATGGCCCGCTTAGAAACTGCATTTCCAATTTGTTCATTTCTATCACACTTCAAACCGTAATAAGGCTAAATAGTTCCCCTGCTTAGTTAAATAGCAACCTTGCCAGAATCTGTGATGCTTCTTTTCACACTCTGCTTTCATTAGTTTCTACTTTCGAAAACTGCTTCTCTACAGTGAAGTTCTCTAATGCTGAGAAACGCCTAGAAATAGTGTTTTGTATACACAAAACTGCTGGAATATGAAATTTTTTTTGCAGAAGAAGATTTAACAAATTTTTGCTTGTTTTTCGTTAGAGCCCGTTTTGATGAAGAGTGCCATAGCTGTGACAAGGAAGTGAAGAGAAGCTTGAGGGGTAGTAAAAGTCGCACTATACTGCGAATTGAAGCGATAATTATAACTCTTCTACTTTAAATATCTCTTTTTCTTACATTTTTGTTATGCTATGTACGAGCAGTGTTGCCAGTTAGACCAAATTAGTCATTAGTTAATTTATAACGTGCACGAAATACACAGTTATAGTACAAAAATTATGAACATATAAATTAAGAAGAGAAAAGAAATTATGTTTTGTATTTTGGTGGTAAATTAAAAAAAGTAAAACTATAACGACATATTAATTATAGATTTCCCAAATTAACAATTAGTTCCTTTATGGCAACACTGATACGAATGAACGAATAAAAAGCTTTGGTCAAATTAATATCAAAAAGTCCCCTGACTATTGCGACAAAAAAATCTGCATGTAAACGCGCGCACTCCAAAAGAGAACGTTAGCGTTGCCGCAGCTACGTCACGCTCCATCTTAACGGGCTCTTAGAAAAAACTCTCCAAATATTGATATATTGTTCTATGAAAAAAGTCAGAGAGAGAGAGAGAGAGACTTCTATAACTTTTTATTAAAATATTTTTCTGGGATTTCCGGGGTTTTAAGTTCCCCCTTTTGGTGAAACGACATAAGAAACAATGAAATCCTTCCATCTTACCTGTGGGATGCATTCAGAAGTTTTATGCAAAAATTTACAAAAAACATTTTTGTAGAACATTTTAACTCTTTAAGGCTTCCAGTATGGGTCTTTTTTGTCCCTTTTGAAAAAGAAAACAAAAGGTGCCCCTAAACGATGATATAATGAAATAAAATGTTTTCAGAAGTACTTGAAGTAAATTTCTATTACACGTAAATCTCTGAATCAAATCAAATTTTGAAATGTAAACTAAACACCAGAGATTAGTCAAACTTTGATATGCGTTTCAGTGTTCATCTCGTACTTATTCACACTTTTATATCAGGTAAATATATGACGTGCTAAAACTTTTATGTAAAATTTTACCAAAATATTTTTATTAAATATTTTAACCCTCCAAATCTTCACTGTATGGGTTTTTCTGTATCTAGGGCTTAAAATATTCTACAAAAATATTTACGATAAAATTGTATTATCAGTCTTTTTTTTAATTCTGGTGTTTAAAGTTGAACTTCAAGCTTTATTATTTGTATTTGAAGACTTATAACATATAATGGCAAGTATTTTTGTAGACCATCTTAACCCATTATAAGCCAGTTTAAGCATACTTATAGGATGCTGATTGAAGAAAGAGACAAACAAATCCATATCGAGCAGAATTGGAGGGCTCAAATATTTGAAAAAAATTTCCATCCTACGATTCTATACAAAACTGTTGAACACATTGTCCCGGTCCAGACCTGCAATTTTTGTTGCAGCAATTCTTGAGTATGTGCGAGAGTGTCGAAGTAGGAATATATACTTTTTATATTCCTCTTTCGCTCTTTTGCACTAAAAAATAAAAAGTTGCTGCAACCAAAATTGCACGTCCGGACCGGGACATACGTACTATACGTGCACAAAAAGATGAGACAAAATAATTCCAAACTCTTAAAAATTGCTTTGTAAGGAAAACAAAATAAATTATACAATATTTAAAAAAAAAAATAATAAAAACTAATATTACGATTAAAAACAAGACTTAAAATTACAAAAAAAAAAAATACAAAAAAATTTATTATTTAAAACAAGCTAAATAAATCTCTGCCAAAAGATATTTGGTCATAACTTTTTAATATACAACCTACTTCGCTCATATGTATATTTTTCTCCTTTTCTTTCTTAATTTTTAAAAATGTACTAAAGACCAAAAAAAAAATTTAGCACAAAACATAAGTAAATAAAAATAAATTAATATTAATTTACTAATAATAATAAATCAATAAAAAAGAAACAGTATACCAACAACAAACAGCATTTATCGTATTAATATACAAAAAGAAAAATAAAACAAATTATTATGACAACCACCACACACATCACTCAATATTTTTCTCACACCTCACTGTAATAATAATAATAGAAAAAAAGGATATTATTAGAAATAAAAATGGAAAAAATAAAGCATATAGTGCCACAGGATAGCAAATAAATTCTTGAAGGGAAACACAGAAATATTAAAAATTAAAAAGGAAATATAAAACTAATTTTTTTTAATCTTTAAGAGTTCTCAATTACATATTTTGAAAAGTTGACGTCTTAAGATGCGTTGCCTAAGCAAAAATCCACAACAAAAACTTTAATTCATATTATGGACATAATGCAATCGTGAATCTCCCTTGAAATTTTTTCCCCGCTATCAGTTCCAGTGAATGTAAAAAAAAGGAAGAAGATTTGTAAAGCAGAAAAATTAATTGAAAATCAAACAAATTTAATTTTAATAATAAAAAGTACAAACGTTTAACGTTCCAAATTAATTTTTTTTTTAAAATTTTAAAGTTGTTTTGCATTGGGAAAAAATTCTTTAACATGTTACGCAAATCACACCACAAATTTAATGTCTTCAAGTAAAAGAGACTATTGGGAAAAATAACTGTAAAATAAGAAAGAGTATAGTTGCCAGACGAACGAAAAGTAAACATTGCATACTTATGTATGTACACAATAAATGCAATGCGATGTATCGAAGGGTTAATATATCATCGCGGTGGTGCAACACCATAAAATTTACTCCATGAAAAAGCTGTTGCAGGCAACAAAGTGTATTAGTATCCTTCAAACTCCATATAAAATAGATTAAAATCTTAACCCGAACTGTCAACATTCAAATAAAAATACCTTACAACAAATTTGTATGTACATATGTTGTTGTAATGATAAGGCCACTTGGTATTAATACACTTTGGCAGGCAACTATTGTTAGCAATCGTCAGTGTTGCCATATGCGTTTGGGGAAAAAACTGCCCACACCGAACAAAAAATGTGTTTTTCAGAAGAAAACTATTAACAATTTTAATAGTTTATAGTAATATATGTATTATTAGAACGTAAACGTATTTCTTCTTAGAACGTAAAACCATCGTAACATCGCTACGTATAGCCTGCAGCATGAAATCACAGTTAAAAACTTTTCAATTTCGCTTTTCTTGAGACATTGTTTCATTTTGTTTGCTCTTTGTAAGATTTATTGTAAAATTTTGGCTTACCTTTTCCAATTTTACGAGGGCGTTGGGAGTCTTAAATAATAATAAATAATATACATTATTAAATAATATACATACATTATTTTCTTCAAAAATTTTATAATTCAATTTAAATACATTATTAAATACTCTTTAGTATAATGTGATCAATGCTGCAAAAAAAGTTAGTGTGATCATTATGAGCCAAACGTAAAAAACACTTTCATACAAATTTTTCACCAAAAGAAACTCACTGGAATTCATATGTTGCTTTGCTTGCATTATTTTTGAAACTTGTATGAGAAACATAAAGAAATTTTTAATACTATATGTATTTGATTCTTTTTTTTTTGTTTGCTTTTCATATTCTTTTTGACGAAAGGTTTTATAAGTATTACTACAAGAATGAGCGTCTTAATGAGCTTCTCACTGATATAAAAAAATAAAGAGGGCAATAATGAATAAAATTCAGCGCGAAAATTTTCCCGGGCAACAATTTCAAACAATAGCAAGTGATAGGGAAAGCAAAAATATTGTAATTGGAAAAGGGAGAAATTTATCGCGGAATTTTATTCATGATTGCCCTGAAAGAAAAGAAAAACAGATTTTTTGAAAGAAAATCCTGCACGACTGCTCAACTGTTCAAAAAACTGCGTAAAACAGATAAATCTGCGCATTTGGCAACGCTGACAATCGTGAACTTTATTTACTAATCTTGTCCTAAAAATAAATACTTATAACTTTGAATATTTAATTCGAAGGAAAATATCGAAATTATGCGATATAATAATTCATTTCGCTTGCAAAAATATTCAGGGTAAACATGAATAAAATTCCGCGATGAATTTCACCCCTTTTACAATTAGAATTTTTTTGTTCTCCGGGAATAATTTTTCGCGGAATTTTGTTCATGATTGCCCTCAAAGTGAATAAAACCAAGGGAAAAGTGAAAAAAATCCCAGTGAAAAATATTATTCATGATAAGTGGAATCAGACAAAAAGGGAAAACATTTCTAGCAAAAAATTATTCACGATTGCAATTTGGCGAAAAGGTGAAATATTTCGAGAGAACAAATTGTTACGATATTATTGTTTATTGTTATGTTTATATTATTTATATAATTAACGTCTTTTAATTTTTTAATATTATATTATTTCTTCGCATTTATTTTATTTCTTCCTGCCACAAAACACAAATCAAAACAAAACTACTCAACGTAAGTTAAAAGTAGTCTTTAGGACTTTTCGTTGACGGTGACGTATGGAATGTGACAAAGCCCATAAGAAAATGTATACATTCATATGTATGTATGTATGCGACGTATAACGTACAACGGATTCTATGTGCCGCGGGCCTTAAGTGTGTTTTACACTATAAAGGTAATTAAAAAAATTTTAAAATGCTTATAAACATGTAGCTCGCATTTTTCATCAAGAACGAACGAATATGCAATCAGCTGTACGCTGCTTGGATTAATTAGGCTAAAGTTTGCATTTCGAGGAAGCCAAATTGTTTGTGATAATTTCTTTTTGGGAAACGAATTACAACAAAGACAAATGTACATGATTATTCTGACAAACACTAGAAGAACGGAACAACATGCTGTTTTTGAAGGTCGCTACAGCGTTTTAGTGTTTGGTCCATTGGGTATGATGCAAGTTAAACATTTCCTTTCCAATTCTATGAACAAAAATATTATTTTTATTACCGAGAAAATTTTTGCAAGAAAGCTTCGCCTATCGCAATCTAGCTGAAAACCAAGATAACTTATTCCCACCACTGGTTAATTGTGGCCACAACTGTTTGGGAAACGCAGATAACTAACGGTGGCGAAATTTGCTCGCGTATTTAAAAGAACTTGCATGTGGATTATGTAAGCCTCATTTTGATAATAAATTTTCAGGAATTCATTGTCCAATGGTTAAAGTTTTCAAAGTTTGTGCTAATGGCGCTTTCTTTTCTAAAAATAAGATCCAATTTTTTTGCTCTTTCAAAGAGACTGGAATAAATTTCACCATCACAAGGAAGTGAAAGTTTATTGTACTATGTAGAGGGAAATCTTTAACAATTCAATGGCAAACAATTTTTAAAATTTAAATTGATATGCTTATGAAGTTCATGTGCGAAGTTCATAAGCATATTTAGCTAAACCATAATATGAACTTAAAAAATAAAACAAGTTGCACTTTTATTAAAAAACAAAAAAAAAACAACAACAAAATGCCGTATGTAAATGTCAGCTCAATTCTTGCTATTCCATCATTTCACGTTAATTTACTTCATAACCTCAAATTTCTTGTCGATATGTCGTTGCAATTTTGTTTACATTTTATCAGTAATCACAAATAGTTCCGTTATAATAACATTCCGTTACATTATAGTAATAAGCATACGTATGATCTTGTTTTTGCTACAGAAACAATTCTTTTTGTTTTAATTTATAAAAAGGATGGCACTTTTAATATGAACGAAGATGCTTGTGTTTTTTTAAGATTAAAGAAATTAAGTATGTATGTAGATATTATATATTTTAAAAAAGACTTCAATAAACCGCATTTGAAAATTTTATTGGCTAAACATTTCTTTTATTCAGACTGAAAAATAATAATTCATAAAATTAAATAAAAAGTCTTTCAAGCAAACCAACGAATAAAGAAATCTTTTTAAAAATAAATAATAATGAAAAACAAAATTTTTTTTTCTAAAATCTGTAATTTCCCAATATATGTATATTATTCATTTTCAAAATATATTTATATTTAGTACCTTAAATAATTTTAAACTTAAAAACATATAAAATATTTAAATAACATTTAACACAAACCCACAAACAATAATAATAAAATCCAACAGAGCATAAATTAAATTTTATGGAAATATTAATAAAAATTTTTGAAAACAGAACGACCGACCGACCGACCACCCCAGAGGTATACAAACAAAACAAAAAGTAATTAATTAATTTAAAATATAGTTAAACATAAAAGTAAAACAGAAAAATATTGATTCTTGAAAATATTGTAAAACTAAATCATTTCAATAAATAAAAATATAGAATCACAATAAAAATACATACATATTATTAAATAAATCTGCAAAATAACAAATGAGAGTAATAGAAAACCAAACAAACCAAAATCATAGAAAAAAATCTATTTAATTTAACTTGAAGGCAAGACAAACATATTAAAACGATTTATTGTTTTATTGAAAACCAAAAAAAAAAAAATAAACATATACTTAAATTATAAGCAAAATAAATGGAGATAAATAAAAAAAAAAATTAAAATAAAATAAATTCGAATTAATTCATTTGAAAGGTGACAAAAAAGGAAAAGTGAAACAAAGTGCAGTAAAGGTAAGTAACACTCATAAAAATCTTTTATTTAACTGCATCTAAATTATTTTTAACTTTTTAGAGCTTATGCAATGTGAAGATGGTTAAATATTTGTTTAAGTTTTATTTATTTATGCCCATTTTTTCAGTTGGTAATCAAATTGTAATTATTTTTAAGTTCTAATTAAATACGAAATTGTGTTTTTGAGTGCATAATTAAATAATAATTAAATGCCCAAACTTGTGTAATTAAGTATTACTTAAGTTTTATGAGCGCACCATGTGTTTTTATGCGTGTATGTGTTTATTGAAAACATACACATGAACATCATGTGGTCGTATTGAAAACATCATGTGGTCGTACTAGAAAGAATTTCCTTTAATTTTTATAAATATATAACATATACAATTCGTAGTTTTATATCATGGAATAAGTAAATAGAAAAATGCATTCTGATGTTCTTTTGGTTTCATAAAATGTGCTTTTATCCAATTTTAATTTTCTGCATTTTGATAACCTAACTTTCTTATTTATGTTTGGCAACCCAGAATATTTAGTTTCTTGGTTGTTGTTGCCGAACAGTAGTTTAGCTGATATTCAAATTCAACAAAATATTCTGATCTGATAAATCCGGCAGATATTTTCCTGCTTGCAATCTATATAAATTATTAGAAAATGAAACTATTGTCAATTTTTTTTTAAATTGTAGGTATTTCTTTTTATTAAAAATTCGCCTTTATTTAGGGGGAGGTGTTATAATTATACTCGTTATATGGCTGAAATACATTAATTATTATATGTATATTTTATTATTTTTACAATATTCGTATTTTTCTTTATTTTTCACTTTTTTTTATTTATTTATAAGTACATTTTCATTATTTTTTTTTTTGTATATGTATCTATGTATATATGTATTTAATTATGTATTACAATTTGTTGTTGTTGTTTTTTTTAATATTTAAATATTTTTACAGTTTTGAGCGCTGACTTTAATTAAGTATTATAATGTTTATTGTAAATTTTTATAATTTTTTTCTTAATAATTTTTATTTATGATATATTAATTAAAAACTTATTTTGGCATAATTTATAAATATTCCTAAAAAAATTTGTTTAGTTAAAATAGAAAATATGTATTTAGGAAATTTAATTTAAAAAATGTTAAGTTATTGTTAAGAAAGTACTTTACAATTCCGCAAAAATTTTAGATTTAAAAGCGAGAGACAGAGAGAGAAAAAGTGTGTAGAGAGTTTGTGTCTATGAGAGAGAGTGTGGGTAGGGGTGGTATGTGCAGAAGAGACAACGCGAAATTAAGGAATATTTAGAAATATGCATTAAACACATTCACCACAGCAGGCTACACAAACACACGACATCAAATGCCGCTAGCAGCACTTTTCGCCTTGTAGCCAGCTACTTAATTATTTTGGAGACGGCAGCAGCACAATCTGCACCTCATATTTAAGTATAAATATATACTTCAGTATTGCCACCTTCAAATATTTCGCATTTATTAAAATTAAATTACTCTTTCAAAATGTACTTATATGACGTAAAAGTATAAAAATGAATCAATTTATGATTTATATAAATTTTTGAATATTGTTTCTGTTAAATAATATGAAATAATTGTACGACATCATTCATTCAACATTTTGTATTATATTGGCAACACTGGATTTTCTCATTGTAGCCAAAGAAGAAGAAATTAGTTTAATTGGAGTACAACGACAAAATCAGCATAGACAACAATCTGCCACCCTGTTGCCTTGCTGTCTTCAAAAGAATCACTCTCATATAAACATGTGTATTCTATCCTTGACATTTTGTAGTCGGTAGCTTGCTGTGGTGAATCTGTTTAATGCAATAGCTTTAATACTTTCTTCATTAATTTATTTTCGTCCTAATGCTGTTCTAGGCTGAAGAAATAGCTTCATTGTAATTATTTTTTTAAATACGAGTACACATCTGCCATTTCTTGTGTCATTTTCAAAATGTGTGCAACGCTGTTCTCATTATGTGTTTTATATGGAAAGCAATGCCACACAACGAAAAATATCGGAAATGACAGACATTGCCTCCAGTATACACACTATTGCGATGTGACAAAATGCCATACTGTGTACTCGGAATTAGACTGGTGTTTGCTGCTTGACTCGCACTTTAACTACATAAGTTCTCCTTCCATCTAAGCACCATTAAGGCTCGGTGGAATTATTTTCACGCAGTTAGCAAATATTAGCTGACTGCAAGATCAAGGGTGGAGGTCAAGAACGTGTCTACACGAAACAAAATTCGACTACTTTCAGTACTAAAGAAAGCTTTAGATTGTATGAAAAACCGACTTTGATTGAACTTTTAAAGTCCTTCTCCCATCCAGAAAGCAATGAAGAAATTGCAAAATAGTAAAGGATTATGACACCAGAGTCAGCATTGAGGCATCAAGAATTATCTGCGCTATTGGATCTGGAGTTTTTTTTTAAAAGTGATCTGGTCGTATAGCTATTCCCACGATGCAAGTGTATTTCAGGTTGAAAAACTAATCATAATAGAAGCAGGCGGTGTATTTTTGGAGAAAGAAATGCTAGGGGGAAATCGGCATTTTTCGACAGCCATGCCAGCGCTTCTTGCGCTAGAATGAGTTGAAACCTGCCAATTTTAGTTAATCAATGTAAAAATTTGCTATCCAGAGTTTATCTTTATACCGATAACCTTATTCCTATTCCTGCAAGTAACTTTATCGGCAATTAGCGGGCGCGCGAACTAGAAAGGCGCATTGTCACTAGAACACTTTGGTCCTAGATTAAGGAAAAACTTTTGCAGTATTCTTTAATCTGTTACAAAAACGTCGTAGTTGAAGACGAAATACGCCAATCACGATAAGAGGGAATATCTTCAGGAAACAGAAAAAAGATGTATTAGGCTGAGTACGTGTAGGGTCGCAAGAAAATGTGGCCATGCTTACACGATAAACACACGGGCCACTGAACGATCGGCAGTCATGCTAGTAGGCTTTCGTATATAATACATTGGGCATAATTACGAGTGCACTTTTCGACTTCGACGATTTTATTATCGATTAAAGAAAACATGTTACAATGTGGTTCGAGAGATATCATTGTCGAAAATTTAGATTTTTTTAATTACTACAAAAATCTCCACAATTTTTTTAACGCTTTGAGCTTGATATGAGCCAAAAGCTCCAGCGATGGCCTGCAAGATCAACCGTATCCCATATTTTCTTAAATTTAATTGCAAGTCAATTTAGGTTATAGGAATGACACTACGAAGGAATGAAAACTTTATTTCTTAAAAACAAACGTCTTTTATATTCTATTACAATCTTTTTAATTTTTCTAAATCCAAAAGTTATGATTTTTAGTCCGTGTTTTAATTATAATCCCCACTGTGGTGAATTAGCATGTGGAATTTTTGTTTCCCTAGAAGGGCAAAATGCACATGCATTATTTTTCGCTATCAGTTCTCAGTGAATGTAAAAAACGGGAAGAAGACTTGTAAAGCTTAAAAATTAAATGAAAATCAAACAAATTTAACTTGAATAATAAGAAATAAAGAAATTTTGGCTTTCAAATGAAATGTGTTTAATTAAGTTTTAAGTTAAGAAATGTTTATCCAATTTGTTTATTAAAATATTAAAAATGTTATGTGTAAGACACGAAGAAAACAGGAAATTACAATCATGTGTCGCTGTGCTGCCACCTTGTTGTTAACATTAATACGCTTCGTTTACACACGTATTTCATATGGTAGCTTTGATTTTCCGCACAAATTTTCCAAAATGTCTGAATCGTGTAGCAAAAACTGTCAGTAAAATAATTTTGTCCGGATAGAAATTTTGCTACGAAGAAATGCTCCTAACGAGCAAAAATTTAACATATTTAGCCCGGTTTTAAGCTAATTGGTAGTATGTGCAACAACCCAACAGACGACAGGTTTTGTGTTTTATATTTGATATTCTTCTAAAAATTTATTAACAAAAATAAAAATCCATTAATTTAATATTTTTGTATGAAACAAATCCAATTTATTTAAAATTATAATAATAATAAAATTTTGTGGTGTTTCAAACAGAAAAAATTATGTGAAAACTTTATTCAAGAATAAACAACTTATATGTATGTGTAACTGAGTTAAGGCAAATTAGGAAAAATAAAGTAATATTTATACTCAATAATTAAACATGTACTTATTCGAAAAAATAGCTACTTACAAACAAAAGTCTTCCAGGTCTACATTTAAGTAAGGTTTTTGTTTCTATAGGAATATGAAATTAGTAATAATAAAAGAATCATAAAAAACTAGAATATATATTTAAAATTTTGTATAACTAATATACAATAAAACAAAAGTAAAATAAACAGTTTCTTAGGAAAAAAAAAAATAAATCAAATAATATATAAATAGTATTAGAAAAGGAAACAGAGATTTCTAATCAGAAATAAGAAAAAAAATTATTTTCATCTATTTGTAGTGAAAATTCAAATAGATGTAAATTAATTTTTTTAGCTGCTGTTTCCTTTTATCTCTTCGAAATATGTTTTTTTCTTCTTTTTAATAATATTTTTAACATTTACTTCTATTATGTTAATTTGTTCTGTTTTTTTTTGTTTGTCAATATATGTAAATATGGATGTATGTATGTATGTATGTATGTATATATAAGATTTTGTCAATATTTTTAATATAATAATTTTTTCTTTGCAACTATTTGGTTTTTATTTTAATTTCTTTTATTAATAATAATGTGTATGTTTAAAATATGTCGTGTATGATTTTTATTGATTTTCTTCTTTTTTTATTTATTTATGTATGTATATATATGGTATGGTCTTTTGTAAAAAAAATCTTATAAATAACTTTATTTAAATTTAAATTTTATAACTAAGCATTCTCTGTGTTTTCCATAAATATTTTGTTGGCTGATAATATTTCAATGTTATATTGCATAAATGTGCAGCGACAGGAATTTCAGGCAAGTGTGTGTTTGATACAATTAATTTAATTGTAAATGGTTTATGGCATATTTTTGCTTAAAATGCATATTTTGCTTAAAACGCATATCCGTCATATTTTGCATTTATTTACATACATACATTACAAATTTCTTTTTCTTTCTTTGTTTTTTTTACGTAATTTGATTAACATGAGCATTGAAGTTTTTGGGAAAAAAATCTTCCGACTGAATTTCAGCTAAAAGAGAAGTAATAAAATTACAACACAATTAAGCTAATGCAAACATTAAATCAGATTTTTTTAGATATATATCAATAAGAAAGTGCTCTACCAAATTTAATTTTTTTTTGATTTTTTGTTTCCATTAATTTTTATTTAAAACTGTCTTTTAAATTCTGCAAAAAATTTAAATGTAATAAAAAATCTTTGCAAGAAATTTCTGTTCTGTTAAATGGATTCTCAGATTTTTGACTTTAGTTTTTAATAAATTGCTTATTTACAAAATATTTCACACCATTAGAAAAAACGGCATATCTTCTAAATTACACAACTTTTCTCCCAGTGCAACTTTATTTTACTTTCATTTGTCTCATCAATACAAATGTATTTCATTTTGCCGATCCTTGGTTTAAATCTATTCAAAAGTACAACTTTGCCAAATATTGTTAGCAAAAAGTTGTTCCGAAAAAAGAATTTTTTTATTATTAATTTTTGCAAAAAAAAGTGCACGAAGAAATTATTTATTTGGCATAAGATGTTAACAAGATTTGTTTGGTAGACCCTTAGCTTTATTATTGCCATATAAAGTTTAGATCTAGCACCAAGTCTGAATTAGCTGTTGGCTTAAAACTGATGACACCATTTTTTAGGGGCGCATTGATTTTCGAAATATTTGCGGCCCATAAAAAAATTGGTCATCAATATCGCTAAACTGAGCATAGATTTTTACTACCCCTTGGTAGTACTAACGAACCTATACTGTCAAGACTGTGTGGATTTTTCACTGTTGCACAGTGTAATTGACGCCTTGGCCATAAGCCCAAAAATTTTGTTAAATTACAATTTAATTTTTTATAATCACCCCTACCCCTATCGTGAATAAAATGTGAAATTTTTCTTCCCATGAAATTTTCATTCCCCATGGAGGGAAATTTGGTAACGGGAATTTCATGGGAACGTTTGTTCCCGCTATCAATGCGTAATGAATGTATGAAACGGGAAAAATACTTGAGAAACTTAAAACTTAATTGTAAATCTGACAAATTTAAGCTTAATAGTAAAGCCGAGATCCAACTATCGGCACACTGCAATAAAGTCCCAAGCAATAAACCGAAATGGTCTTTTATTATAAAATTCTTAACATTTGCGGTCCCTGCTTTTAAATTATGTTTTTTACACACACTTTTTTAAATGCATGAAATTCCCGTCGCTGGAAATGTGCAGCAAAATCCCGTTATTTTTTTTCTATTTTAAGGTACAGTTAGATAAAGTAAACATTTGATCAGTCGTAAAGCAGCTCTGGGCGAGTCAACATCAAGCGTCGTTGGCAATTATCTCTTAAGTGCAAACAGGCCACTGTTGTTTATTGGCCTTCGAGAGTTTTGCGTCTCACTCGCACTGGTTGACTGATCTGCCACGCATAACCGTATATTCCTGCGGTTCTTTTGTGGAATTTCTTTAACAACCACGTTGCTACTTCCTATGTGAAGGCATAGGTCGTGTACAGTCAGTCACAAAGCCTTTTTAAAAAACTGTTAATAACATCTTGGGCATATGGTGTAGTTACCCCGCCCATATTTGTGCAACAATACCTTGCAAATTTACTTTGTAAAGTATTTCTTAAATAAATAAATAAATAAATAAATAAACATTTGATGAAATAATTGCAGCAATTAAATAATTTTTTTTTTTTAACGCGTGCAAATATTTGTGAAGTCAGTAAACCAATTTTCTTTAAAATAATATGTATAGTCGATTTTCTTTAGTCAAATGATATAAAAACATACGAGTAGGTTTGCCTTGTGGCATTAAATGATCATTTGTCAAATATAGTGCGTGCGCATATTTGATCAAATATTTAGCCAATCGGAGTGTACCTTAAGAATTATTTTTGTTTTCGATTATGTTATATGTATGTATGTATGTATATAGTAATTATTACTATGCATAAATACATTACTTTATTCCAAAGAGGCATAAGAAATTGGAATTATTAAACAAAATTATCTGCAATGAAAATAAAAGTTAT
Source organism: Nowickia ferox (assembly GCA_936439885.1). NCBI lineage: Eukaryota > Metazoa > Arthropoda > Insecta > Diptera > Tachinidae > Nowickia > Nowickia ferox. The sequence goes on along the minus strand of OW387023.1, from coordinate 13,382,227 downwards.
TATTATTGTTATTATAAAAGAGAAATAGTTAAAAAAAATTAGAAAATTAACATACAATGAAATAGTGTTAAGCGAGGAAAAGTCGAACACGAATCGAAAAATTCGACAACCGTAATATCGTCTGCCCATTATTGGTTTGACCCAACGACTATTAAAAAAAAATAAGTTAGGTATGGCGTATACATATTTCGAATATCTCCTTTCTGAATCCAAAACATGTTTCGTGAAATTAATTATGGTTTCTGAGATATTTAGCATTTCTTTTTTCATTTTTAACATTTCTTCCAAACATGTGTCGGAAGCAATCGTGAAAATACAAAAAAATTCAATCGGGTATACTTTGAGAAAACTTCATGTACTCGTAAACCTTCTTTGTCGTTTTTCTCCATTCCGACTTTTTGGCTTATGCTCCAAACCAATAATGAATGGACTGACGATATGGATTTTTAGTGAAAGAGAATATAACCGGTGTTCCATTTTCCATTGTCATTTTGTATTGCCCGCCATTTCAACAATTGCCATGACTCAAGCTGTACCTAATTGACAAATGACAAGTAAAAACTAGACCATAAATACGTACATACTTATGTACGCTTCAAGAGTGCATTGAAAAATTTATTAAAATTCACTACAAAAAAATGGTGAAAATTTCTCACTTCTCAGTTCACTTCAGTTGACGATATGATAGAATTTGTTATTTTTCAATTTTTGATTAAAAGTACTTTAAGCAAGAGAAAAAATTCTAATTGTTGACTTATGTATGTGTTGCAGAGTCTACAATCCACAAGGCATGTAAATGTTGAAACAGAATAAAGTCTGCAACTTCAGGAAAATCGCTAATAAAGCCCATCATAACATCGTCGGCAGTAACTTCAAATGCTCTTTAATTTTTGTTTCATTTTCATTTGTGCTTATTTTTCTTTGTAGTTTTGTTTACAAAATGTATGCAATTTATTGAAAGTATGATAACATTTTTGAGAGAATGAGTACTTATTTATATGTGAGAGCATAAGAAAAAATGCTCTCAAAATAAAATACGATTCTATCTCACGACTGCTTTTTTGTGCCAATTTGTATGGAAAATGTGTTTATGCCGGTATTCTGTTTAATCATTATGTTTTAATGAAAACTTAATATTGTATGTGTGTGTGTACTCACTTATATCGACGACGTCCCTACACGTGTATTCTATGTCACGAAACTGAGGTAGCGAAAAACTCTTGCAGCCGCTGAACGGTAACGCGGTCCAATTTGCACAAATCGAAATCAAAAGTTTTTGTTGTAATCTCATAGCAGCCGGTGGCCGCTATTAACTCGACAACATGTTGCAGATCTTCGTTGTCTTGCAGTGTCATAATTTTGTGATGCAACTCCTGCAACTCACTCAAATAGTCCAAAGGCAAATGATGTGGCGCAGCCATGCTTGTGGAATTTGTGGTAGAAGAGGAAGTTGCTGCTGAACTACTATTGCAGGTGGCTGCATTGGCTGTAGCACTGGTAGCATTGCCCACAGCCTCGGCAGCGCTTAAGGCGGGCGAGTGAGCGGCGGAGGAAGCAGAGGAGGGTGGTGGCAGGGGCGCTGCTGCAGCTGTGCTGGAGGGCGAGACACTGGGCTGCAAGAATGTGTTAGAAGTGTCTGCTGATATGCTGGCCCGGGTGCCGCTATTGCGCAGTGAAGGTGATTTAGATTTGTCGCGTATGGATTTCGCTTGTTCTTTTGTTTTCACTTGCTTAACGGGAGGCTCAATAAACGTATTTACGGCTTGCGAATTGCGACGTCTCTTCTTCTCCCTTTCCTTTTGAGCGTCTTCTTCTTTGGGAGGTTTGTTCGCAGTTTTTTCTTTGGCGCTTGCTTTAACTGGTTTAGGATGTTGTTCTTTAACAGCTGGAGGTGGAGCTGGCGTAGATGGGGGTGGCGGCGGCTGCGGCTCTGTTGCGGGAACGCTGTTGTTGGATTTTGGACGTTCCTGTTGTGATGTTGCTGGTTTGGATGGGGGCTGCTGTTTAGGCAGCGGCAAGTCGGGAAAACTAGAATTAGAACTGTCTGAATGTGTGATGATGGGCGAAGCAGTTTGCAGTGATGGTTTGTTGGTTGTTTGTGATTGGTCTTTGATTGTAGGTGCTGCTACTTGTTGTTGCGGTGTAGCAGCTGGCACATTGACGCCAGTGCCGTTATCGACTGCATTCGCTTTCAAATTTGATTCTAAAGCGTTGTTGTTGTTGTTGTTGTGTGTGGTTTGTGTGGTGACAGCAGGGTGTGTAGTAGTAGGGGCAGGCGGATTCGCAATAGCAGCTGCTGTTGTGGGAGTAGAGACGCTCGAGGACGAGGACGAGGTAGACAATGCAGATGAGGTGTTTATTGGATTGCTATTGTTAAGCTTGGCTTGCTTGGCCGCCCTGGATTCGTTGGTGTCGTTGTCAGTTGTTTTGTGTTTAAGCTTTTCTTCCTTGCTGGACAATTTATCTTTGGATTTCTTATCTTTATTTTTTGATGATTTCGTAGATGATGAGGACGATGAGGATGAAGATATTGCTGCTGCCGTTGAAGTCGTTGTGGTATAGAGAGTTGCATTAGTTGCGTTTGAAGTACTGGGAGCTGATGCATTGAGGAGAGCATTGGATTGTTCCTCTGCTGCTTTATTAACAGAGGGCGCAACCAAAACTTTTGTTGCATTTGAATTTTGTTGTGTTGAGGAAAATGTTTCGACGGTTTTTTCTTCGGCGTGTTTTTCCTTAGCTTCTTTTTCTTTTTTCACTTCCTTATCCTTGTCCTTTTCCTTCTCTTTCTCCTTCTCCTTATCTTTGTCTCTCTCTTTATCTTTATCCCTTTCTTTGTCCTTGTCTTTATCTTTGTCACGCTCTTTATCGCGTTCACGCTCCTTTTCTTTGTCCCTGTTCTTTTCCTTCTTTTTATGTTTGTGCGAACGTTTGTCCTTTTCAGTCGAATTCGAACTCGAGTTTAGAGAGCTTGAAGAACTTTTCTTTTCGGCTGAGCTGTGAGTTGAGTTATTGCCCGTTGATTGTTGTAATGTGTTGCTTGAAGTCAACTTGTCGCTGCTCGATTTAAACAAGTCTTGTTTTGGCAATTTTTCAGGTTTCTTGCCGACATCGTTCGGCACATTTGTTGCATTTAATAAATTTGTTGTTGTCCTCGAATTCTTATTATCCAGGGAGTTGGTATTGTTTGTGTGTGTGCTTAGATTGCTGTTAACTTTATTACTGTCCTCTTTATTGCTGGATCTTTGCTGGGTTTCGGCCAGTTTTTGCTTTTCTCTTTCCTCGTGTCGTTTCTCCTTGTCACGCTCCTTGTCTTTATCTTTTTTCTCTTTCTTAGACTTCTTGCTACTAGAGGAGGATGACGATTCCTTTTGCTTGGACTCCTTAGATTTACTTTCTCCAGCTGAATCCTTAGCAGGTTTCGATGTTTTTACTTCCTCTAGTTTGCCGCTGTTGCTCGATGAAGGCCGAGGTATAGAATTTGTGTTATTGACAGCAGCCGCATTAGGCGGCATAATGCCAGTTGCAGATTTGTGCGGACTATGTTCTCTAGCCAGTTTAGGGCTGGTCGGCCTTTTGCTAGTGCTTGAGCTGTTGTTAGCGTTCGCTCCTGAAGACTTGTCGCGGTCGCGCTCTCTGTCCTTATCGCGATTTTTATCTTTCTTAGATTTTTCTTCTGTTTTGTCTCTTTTCTCATGTTTGCTACTTTCAGACTTTTTAGACTCACTGCGGCCCTCTTTATGGGGACTTGTTAGCGACTGCTTGTGATGTTTTTCTCTCTTCTCCGAACGTTCTTTAGATTTTTCCGAAGACTTTTCTTTATCCTTAGATGATTTCTCTTTTACTGCCGGCAAACTGGCGCTTGCTGAAGATTGATGATGGGTGGCATGTGCTGCTGCAACTGCGATTTTGTTATCGGGCGAGTGTTTGGTGACATTTGTAGGCGCTCCTGCTACTGCTACTGCTGCTGATGTTGATGTTTTTGTTATGGGCGGTCCAAAGAGATTGGCAAACGAATTGGATCTTGCATCATCTGGACGTAATTTGTTGTGCTTCTTTCCTTCACCCAATAATGCCTTATGGCCATCCCCTGGCGAATGGTTTAAGCTGAGTGAAGCAGGCATTGCTACTATATTGTTGTTGATGGTGGGTGGTTGTGATCCAGCTACCACACCCGATACGGGCACTCCACCGCCTTTAAGCAGTTTTTGGCGATATTCTTCCGAGGGATTATCGAAAATAAACGTTTTCGTATCGTGTCTATGTTGTGGCGGTCCTGTTTGTTGTAAATCTAAATCATAACTAAATTGCACCTTTTTGGGTTCATCCCGATTGCGAAAATATATATCAATGAAAACTATAAAGCCAGCGTAGCCAGATTCCTGTATGGTGTATGGAGGTTTATTGCAGACTGAAAATATAGGCGTACAAATATATTCCTATTGATTAAATACTTTACCAGATTAAAGGCTCAGTTAGCCGACTGTAATGTAATGTAACTGCAACAGTAGGAAACAGCTGATCGATATTGTTATGTGAAAAGTAATGAAAATGGTTATAGAGATGTAATGTAACGTAACCTACTTTTCATACAAATATATCGATCAGCTGTTTCCTACATTACATTTACATTGCATTACAGTCGGCTAACTGAGCCTTTATGGGAGAAAAATTACAATTTCGAATAATTGTCCAAATTTTAAATATTCAAAATAAAATCAGAGACGTAGTTTACACATTACAAACAGTAAAATGGCATAAATTTTTTTATAGAAATTTTCTCGAGGTTAAAACTCATTTACTCAAACAACGTCATAACTCAAAAAAAAAAAAATAAAATAAACCAATTTGCCCGAAAACGAGTTTGAAGTTTTCAATTTACACACAGCTTATTCATAGCAAAAATTCCATGTTTTGCGTTATGACATCCTTTAAGTAAATGAGCGTTATGTATTTGGCTGTGCGTGCAAATGTTTCTAATAAGAATTATACTCAGGTGTAGACTATAAAAATACTCCATTAGCCTTATAATGAATCTCACATGAGAAAATTTCCCAATAAAACTTTTCGTTCGCACGTATGAAAATTAAAAACGTACACACTTCACAATCGTCTGAAGTTTTTTTGCAAGCAGACAAATTAACAAGCAATTTTTTTTCGCAGTTTAATAATGAAAACATTCGGAAAATTTCACAACAGATTTTATTCATGATACCAACCAACTGTTCGTAAGTTCGAAAATTTCCATGTTCTTTATAATAAGGCTGTATATAACTGAATATTTTAGACGCTGATATCCTATAAAAATTTCTAGTTCGTTTGGGAGCTTTCCAAAAAAAAATCTTACCAGTGGGGAGCACTGGCTCCGTGTGCTTTCGACAGTTTTATTTTCTTCAGCATAAAATAAACATGTTGGCTTGTCTTATTCAATTATTGAATACTTGAAACACAACATTCATTGAGTTGCTACTGAATTACACACTTTACTTTTGTATTATATATTGTAAATAAATTTTTTTTATACTTTACTAATTATTGCTTGTTTTGCTTCTTTACTTTCTTGTGTACATATCAAGTTCGAAACAAATATGAAATATGTTAACAGCTGCTGCCACCGTCATAATAATGTTTCGGCCAATGAATTCATCCTGATAATATGCGAAATTCTACGTTATTTATCGTTGGCTTGGAATGTAAACCTGCTAAATTCACTTTTTATAAGAAACAAAAAGAAAGATACGCCGCATCGAATGGCTATAATATTTATTTTGATTTGAAACTCCACATGTCGAAGAAACTTAGGGCTTTATTTTGTAAAACGCAAAGCTTGGCGGCATTGACAAATTTTGTATGTGTTTTCTTTTTGTAATTTAAGTTTTATTTTTCCATATAAAAATTGTCAACGTTTGGCGTTGCGTTTTACAAAATTAGGCCCTTAATGTATTAGGTTATGGTTATGTTAAGCCTTTAGTACCAAGAAATTGTTTAAAATGTATATTTATTTGATTATAACGATACATATACATACATACATATCGCTCATTTACTCAAAGAACGTCATAACTACTTTTGTTAATTATTTGTGTTGTATATTTGTTCCAATGACATTTCATGATTTTTTAAGATTAAAAAAATTTATTCGAATAATATCAAAAAAGTTTAATTAAGTTTAATATCAGTTAATTTTTTTCTATTACCAAACAAAAAAAATAATTCATTACACAAGAAAAACAAATAGTTTTAACCAGGGATCGCAAACAAAAATTATTTTCTAAAAAAAATCACAATAATAGAGAAGTGCTACGTGCACAAGGAATATACCAAGACACTCCATGTAACATGGATTTTTATTTTTTTGATTTTTATTAAAAAAAACTCAACTTTAGCGATTATTTTTTGATTTTTATTTATTCCTCAGAAAATAAAAGTTATTCTGTGACTTCTTTTATTTATTCCTCACAAAATAAGAGTTACTTTTTGATTTTTATTTATTTATTTATTTCTTTACATTATAAGCTTTAGTAAGAAACTAGTTAATATAACTTATATTTGAAAGCAATAATACTAAGAGGCCTTCAGCTTTTTTGATGAAAGACAAATAAAAGAGGAAAATGGCTATATATTTAAATATTGCTGATAAATAGGATTAAAAAGGATGTATATATTGCTGGCTTTAAGAAATGCTATGATAGTCTGAATGTTGTGGATGGAAGGATTAGTGAGGTACATATATGGTAGGATTCATCACAAGGAAACGATTTAGGTTTGTGCTGAGTTTTGTGCAATGTATTAGAATATGTTTAATAGATATTGTATTTATCTCGCAGTAGGGGCATATATTTATTTTTTCCGTCTTTCACACAGCTGAATTAAGACTTTGCAAAGTAAACTTTGCGTGTGGAAAACGGGTAAAAGTAAGAAAACAAAAAATGCGTTTAGCGAACATATACACACATGCTTACCCGAGTATTTATAATTTGGAGTAATTTGATTACTTAACATCATATTGTTAACAAATTAAAAAGTTATGAAATGTAAATTAATTCGTATAATTTTTTATTCTAAATTAAAATTTTTTGTTCGTTCTCGAACAAAAATGATATAACAAGTTGTTCGAATATTCGAATAATTTTTGTTCGAATGACAACACTAGTCATAACTCAAAAAAACCAGTTTGCTAGAAAACGAGTTTAAAGTTTTCAATTTAAAAACAACTTAGTGGAAAAAGAAAATTTTATTGTTCTCTCAAGAGGTCAGTAAACAAGATATGAAGAACGATATGAGGATTAAGTTATGATGTTTTTTGAGTAAATGAGCGATATATAAAAAAATCTTTAATTCGGGAATTCACACTGTCTTAAGAGTCATGTCATGGAGCAAATATGTATTGTAATTGATATTTACATAAAATTGGTGTCATGTTTTAAATTATTTTAATATATATGCCTAATTGTTTTTGCTTTTTTTTTTCTTTCAAGTAAAAATTTGTAAAACCTATCCTAATTAAAATTTCACTTGGAAATTTCCGAACGTGTGAAAAATCGGTATAAAAAAACTTCATACGATTGCGAAATAGTCTGACAATTTATGAAAAAAATTATTCACATAGATTTGTCTGTTGGAAAAATGGAAAGATGTTAGCTTTTAATTTTATTGGAATTGATTAAACGAAACCTTGTAAACGAAAAGTTTGATTCGGAAATTTTCACATGTGGAATTCATGATAAGGCTGATTATGACACTTAAAAAGACTACCGTTTGGATTCCCAAATATATTCCTGCCTGTTTTGTAAATCGAGTCGATTTACTACTAATGTACTAATAGCGAATCTTTTCAGACTTTTTTGTAATTATCTATTTTTTAGATCTTGAACTATTATATCTGAATTTATAATTTAGTATGTCTGGTTTAAAACACATCCATGTGGCCGTTTTTTATTTTTTAGAAAACTAGAAATTTACTCGGATTCGGTTTACAGAGCATGGCCGATTATATTCTTATTTAAATCAAAGTTATTTTTATTAGGGAATAAATTACTAACAATATTTCTGAATATTGGACAAGGCATGAAAATGCGATATATGGTGTTGTTGAGTCCACAACTTAGGGAAGCACAGCTGAAACTAATTCAAATGCTATTATTTGAATTTTGGCAAATTGAATTCACAATATGTAAGTGAAAATATGTGAATTCAAAAAGTTTCCTACTGCTGTTACCTGCTTGAGGCTTTATTTATACACAACGTTATTTATCAAAATTATTAAGGCTTAAATAAAGGGTTTATAAAACATATTTCCACACAACATTTTTCTTATTAAGCCGTAATGTTATTTTTTTTTTGTACAATGATCTTTCTACTTACCTCTTTTGGGCTTTTGAAATGATTCGTGTAAATTGAAAATAATTTTCTCCACAAATGCACTTATATCGGCCTGTTGAACTCCCTTAACATAAAGCTCCCAGTCATGGGTAAAACCCTCAACAGTCTTTTTGCTGCGCAACTTTGAAGTATGTCCAATTTGGAATTGAACTTTAACCGCCATAATGCACCTCAAATACAATCAGCACTAAACCAAAAACAAATAAAATTAACACATAACATTTAATACAAACTGCACGATAAATATAATTAAACAATTGAACTCAATTAAATAAATGGCATGGCGGCACAAGTGGGTAATATTAAATAAAAGAAAAAGCAGGAAAAAAAAGAAAATAATATAAAACATGCGTGTACATTTTATATAGAACTCCCCCACCTTAGGTGGAGCGGAAACAATTTTCTCTATACATTCCCGTTTAGAAATGATCAAAACAAATGTTCTATTTGATGAATTCCAAAATAAATACATACTTAAGTTTTGTTTTTGCTATTATCAAATAAGCTAATTTTGCTTATTCTATTTAACAAATCTGTTTCGTGTACATATGTACATACATATGTATGTACATTGTACAACCATTTAAAGGCCCACGAAGAAAATCTTTATTCTAAACAGTTTCTGTCACTTGTTTTTTTTTTGTAATTTTTGTGCACCGACCTCTCACCCTTAAATTGTTAATGGAAAAATATACATTTGATGGATTTTCTATTAGAAATTGTACACGCTTTCTTCATCACTTGTTTCTTATTTTTTTTCCTTTCCACCATTTTCATTCTAGTTAATTAATGGTACGAATTTTCACAACAATTATCTTTACCTATTTTGCTGGTTTATAAGTGTTTTTGCACAATGTTTTCTTGTTCAATTTGCTTTTTTCATTAATTTAATAATTTTTATTTAGCATTTGGCCCATTTTATTTTAAAACAATATGTTTTTCCACCAGTTTTTTTTCTGTGGATAAATTCTAATTTTTTCACATCTTCTTCATCGTTTTGCTCAAGTGCTCTCCTCTTTTGCATGTCATCTCTTTCGTTGACACTTTCACATTAGTATGTTTTTGTTTTGAGTGGTGCAAATTAAAAGTTGTCAGCACTGGGTTTCTTTGAGATGGCAACAATTTCTTAAGAAATAGAGCTTTTACTATTCACCACCAGGTGGCCACATATATTCAAAACTAACTGTAGTTCTATTTCCTTTTGTCTGGTCGTTCTTTAAACTCTGCCTCTTAATTTGCTATTGTGAAATTATATTTTGCAAAATAAATTGTAAGAAAATGTATAAAAAATCATGTAATTAATGTAAAAAAATTGTTAATATCTTTATTTGTGTAGTGAAAGAAGTGAAATTACAAAAAAAATTCTAGAAGTGGTGTTAATTAAATATTGGTGCAGAAAGTGTCACATATAAAATAAATGTGATAAGTATGTGCTTGTGTGTGTGCAGAAGAATCCTCGAATCAACTTTGTCTCCATATATGTAGTTTAAGGTAAGTGGCTGCGCTAAACTTGTTATTTATGTATATTGCTAGAGATTATTGAATTTGGTGCGAAAAAAGCCAATCGCTTTGCCAAACAAACATTAATTTTTCAAGTGCACACACAGATTTTGTGGCGGTTATGGAAGTGTTAGGTTATGTTGGGTTAGCAGGTTTTTCTGGTGTATTGTATGTATTACTGAATGTAGACTTCTGTTATGCCACAGAAACTTGTTTTTTTTTTGATATATGAGTTTTAACATTGCATGGGTTAATTTTAAGGGTTCGCATTTCATTGGTTGGGAACTAAAACAGTGATCGAGGCTTAGTACCGGTAGCAGCAGAATCAGTGCATTTGAATTTTATGCAACACAAGTATGTGTGCATTTATGTACCTTTTTCTGATTTGATTTATATATGGGACCAACTTGGCGGCACAAGTTGGTTTTCTATTCATAGAAACGGGATAAAAAAATTAATGTTAAAAAAAAATTATAGGCCAGAAGAATATTTTTTATTTACTAGTCCATATTTATTTTTTTGCATCTTGTAGCTGTCATGAGCCTTGAAAGATTCCAGAAATTTCTAGTTTTGCTAGATTCATTATATATTATTTTTGTAATTTCATAGTTTCTTTTTTTTGCAAATTGTTTAACGATTTAAAATAATCAGGTTTTTTGAAAACTTGTACAAATCGAGTAAAAAGAATTTATTTTTTTATATACATACAATAGATATGATAGAAAATATGTTAAAAATTTATCTTGAGCATGAGCAACCCCTTAAAACGATATTATTATTCCTGTCACACATATAAATATATGTATAACTTTTTTTTACTGAAAATTTGACAGTTACTACGCTATGGGGAACTGATGTACTGATTATAAAAATCGACATCTTAGGCCAGTTTAAAACAAAAATGAATTTCTAAAACCTTCCAAATTTTTTTTAATAACAATACAAATTCAATAAACCCCGAGCGAAAAAGTTTAAATGTTATTAAAATTATAAACATTTCAATACCTACCTAGATATTAAAGTAAACATTGCATTCACGTTATGAATTCTCTTTGCCGGTGTTGAAACAAAGAGTAGTTAAAGTCTGAAAAATTATTTTAAATACTGCCATCAAAAAATTCTAACTCCAAACTTCATCGTATTTGGTGCGGAAACTTTCTTAACGATTGCGTAAAGGTAAAAAAGCAATTATGCTTATGTTACCATGGACTACTCAGCCCTATCTGTACAATTTTGATAATTGCAAAAAATGATAAAAGTTATAACTCTAATACACATACAACAAACCCATATTATAATTTTCATTATAAGATTTTCCTTTAATTTTTTATTAAGTGCCATATTAATTTCATTTACATATGCACATACATCCATACATATGTACATACTACATACTAATTAATGCATACCTATGCACATTCTCGCTTTTGCTACCAATTACAACTTGTAGGCATACTTTTCTCTTTCACCAATTGTTAACCTTCCCACCACCCTTTTTATTCACCACAATTCAGTTTTTTCATCTACTCGTCTTATTTGCACACAAAATTTAGTTGATCGTGTTTAAATAGTGAAAAGTCTAGGAAATAGTGCTTAAATATAAATAAAATTGTGAAAAAAATGAAATATAACATGCATTGTTTAAAATGTGGGTGTTTTATTAAAAGAAAATATGTATTTTCTCTGGATTTTTATAATTTACAAAGAATGCAAAATGTTTTATTGCCAGCGAAGCCCTAGGGCTCCATACGATGTTAGCGTTTTTTTTTTAGTGTCATACGTTCGCGTGATGTTAGGGAATTCGTGTTTGTCGCGACAAGTGCATTTAAATGAAACGAAGATGTGATTGATGGGTATGTATGTATGTATGTATGTAATTGATGAGTTAGTGATGCTGTTAATGTTGTTGTTGTTGGTATTGTAAATTTTGTTGTTGCCAAAAAACTTGTTATTTCTTCTTTGCTTTTTAATTTAACATACACAAGAAGAAGAAAATAAGTGGGATGATTTATGTATATACACACACTCGCATGCATTTATGTAGGCATGTTTGTAAGATATGCATTTATATACATACATATGTATGGGTGTATTTATTTATATACCCTGTCGGAGAATGTGTGGTTGACTACAAAACTAGTTAACTTATAGTTAACTTTTCTTAAGGCTCAATTAGAGGTGCCATAACCATAACCATGAAAAACTGCCGTTCGAACCAAACTAATGGGCAACACTCTATTTGATTATAGGTGACTCGCCATAACGCCATAACTCTCACCATAGAAACCAACTGAATTTTGGTTTGGTTATGGCTATGGCGTTATGGCTATGTCACGTCTAATTTAAGCTTTATACTGACTTAAAGTTAACTGCAATGTCATCCAGAACGAATTAAAAATTAATTCTTAAGTTGAGTACGTAATTGAATTTGGTGAGAGCCAACAAATTTATTCTCAGCTACTTTGAAACTCATTTCAGTTTTATATTAACATTTTGCTGTTATTATTTTAGCGCGTTGAGTACACAACGTATGATGATACATATTCGAACCCCAGAAAAATTTTTTAAATTTACTGACTACCAGGTGATTTAAAAAAGCCAACTTTAAGTTAGCTGAAAGTAATGCAGAGTGAGACAATTGACTACTGCCTAACACATCGCAATGTTAAAATAGTCAGTTGATTACATTGAAAAGTAATCCAAGTGCCAGTCAGTACTAGTTGCGAAATAGTTAGCTTAAATTAAAGTTAGTTTAAAGTTAACGGAATTTCCGACAGGGTAGTTATTGAAGTATGGCTGATAGTGGAAAGGAATGTAAATAACAATACAGAAGGAAATTTAGAAAAAAGTAGTGATCATTGGTTAGGCACACTCATATTTAAATACCGTAATATCCAATAAAAATTTTGTATGTAAATATGTACCTATGTATGTATGTTACATGTATGTATTTATATATGTAGGTATATTTTAGAGTAGAAACAAATAACCGAAATTTTTTAGATTATTAATTAACTTGGTACTTTTGGTCATGTACGGATGAATTTTGGGGCAAATTAAATGAATAAAATTGATTAATTTTGGAATTTATTATTTATTTAGTTTATTTTGTTTTTGTTGTTAAGAACCACTACTTACCCTTTTCTAAAGTCACTTATAATTGAAACTCTTCAGCCATTTTTTTTTTGGTTTTATTTTTTCAATCATTTATTGCATGCACAAAAAATTATAATATAATTTCTTCTGTTTTAGTATCTTTTTTTAATATTTTACTCTTATCTAAAATTTTTGGTTTCCTTTCTAAATATTAATCCCTTTGTGTGTTTTTTTTCTTAGTGTATATTTATTATTATTAGTATTATTATGTATTTCATTAAATTAGTTTACTTTTGGTATTATTTTTCTCACTTTTGTTAGTGCTAAATTTTAGTTAAACTGTATAATATTAATTTGTAACTTAACAATTTATTTATCTTTTTAATTTTGTTACATATTTCAATGGTTAACAATGTATAAGAATTATTTTTATTTAGTTAAATTTTATTATGGGTTTATTTTTAAATCTATTTATTTTCAATTCAGTGGTGGAGACCGGAGTTGAATGTTAATTATTTTATAATGTTTGGTATATAAAATAAAATAAAAATAACTGGGACCACTTTTTTGATTGTGACTTCCAGAATTTCTGCTTTCGTTGCACTAACCCAGTTTTAGAATCGAAAATTTCCTACAACGATCCTTTAAAAAGCAGTTAAAACCGCTTATATTGACATAGATAATTCTTATGAAGTGAAAGGTTAAAAAAAAACGTTGAAAGGTGTTCAGAAACAACAAAGTTTAACAAATAAAAAAATGGGCAAATTTTTATGACAATTTATTGCTTTTGCTCAAAAAATTTATAATCGGACAATAACATTTCGAAATTATTCTCAACCGTTTAAAGAACAGTTTGGCACTATGCACTGACGAAAATAGACTTAAGTAATTTTTCATACAAGCCACAGATTTGTTTACAGTGCGCTCTCGATAATTTGAAGAAAATCTTACCTTTTGTTCAATAAAAATTGTAGTTTTTTATATTGAAAGCATGCACAAAGCTTTTAAATAAGAAATCCATAATTTCATTCAAACTCTTGTGTATTTGAAGTTTGGTTTAGCTGTTCATTGATTGCTTGCACTCTTGTTTTAACTTTCGGTTGAGGTTTTTTCTTTCGAGAGGATTTGAATTTACAAAACCTGTGATTTTAGGCTAAATTATGCGAATATTTTTTCAAAATATTTTAAAGGTATCTTTTCCGAAATCTCAATATTTTAGATTATAACTACTACTACTTTACTGAAATCCAATTAGTTAAATTCATAACACTCCCATAATCCCTAAATCAATGATTTCGATGTATGATAATGAAAATCTTTGTGGTTTATAACATTATTTCATTAGTTTTCTGTGTTTTAAATTATCGAGAGTTGGCTGTACCGAAATCCCCATATATTATTTAATAAGTTCCTCAATCTCGGAATCAACAATTTCTTATAATTTTTGAGCTTATCAAAATTTTTACTCTACTTGTATTTTAAATTATCGAGAGTTGACTGTACTTAAATTCCCATATTTTATTTAATAATTCGAAAAATCTAATAGTTTAGCTTATTTGTTCATTGTACATACATACATATGTATATCCCACAATCCCCACAAAGAAATTATTTGGAATAATTTCTCAATTATGTAGAAATTTTCTTTGCTACATTGGGTTTTAAATTATCTAGAGCTGACTGTATAAAAATTACGATATTTTGTCTAATAAATCTCACTATCTAGAAATAAATTATTTTGGACAATTTCTTGATTATTCAACACATTTATTTCCTGTTACCTATAGTTTAAAATTATTGAGGGTTGACTTTATGCAAATCCCCATATTTTATTTCATAAGTCCCACAATCGACAATCACAATTATTTGTGATATCTTTGAGCTTATCCTAATTTTTATTCTACTTCCTCGTGTTTTGAATTATGGAGAGTCGTATGTACTTAGATCTGCGTATTTTATTTAATAACTCCAATAATCCAATCCCACAATCCCGATAGAAATTATTATTTCATAAATCCCACAATCCAGAAATAAATAATTTTGTATAATTTTTTGATTATTCAACACATTTATTTTCTGTTACCTTGAGTTTCAAATTATTGAGAGTTGACTGTACTAAAAACCCATTATTTGACTTAACAAATCTCGCTATGCAAATCTCTTATTTAAGTTTCAAATTATCGAGAGGCGTCTGTACTGGAATAGCGGTTTCTAAGGTCAGCAATCCTAATCAAATTGAGTCGTTGTGAATTGATATTTAATAAGAATTGGTGAAATTGGCCCTTAGTGATGTCTTTGTTTGAAAAACTTCTCGTATTTTTTTTAAAAAAAAAAATCAAACATTTAAAAATCATCTTATATGCACATTAAGGCAAAAGTAAACACTGTTGCCATTTACGCCAGCAGCATGACATTTGAAAAAAATTAGATTTTCTTGAGGTGATAAAATTTGGTGTTATCTTTTAAGGGCACTAGCAACTAAGCAACTGTGATTACCCTTAATGTTAGAAATAAACTAGAAACTAAAATAATTGATTTATGATTTGCTTAAAATTAACATGCAGAACATATGTATTTGTTTTCTTTTTTTTATTAAAACTTTTTAATATTTGGCCCAATTCACAACGCACTGCATATCGTTACCTTAATATAGAAATGCCCTAACTCATAATTTTTTAAAATCAAGTTTTTTTTTGTTGCAAATTTCGATAAATGGGAATCTAATCTAGCATAATAATATACAAAAAATTTGATTTAAAAAATAATGGGTTAAGCACAACATACACATCGTTGCCTTAATACAGAAAGGCTTTAACTCATTATTTTTTTGAAATCGAAATTTTTTCATATTTCTTTACATTAGATGTTCTTCCGGTAGAAGTATACAAAAAACTCGATTAAAACTAAATAATGCGTTAGGGCCTTTCTATATTAAGGTAATGACATGTACACATGTATGGATATATGTAATTAAGTTGTTGACAATTGTATAAACATTTGCTTAGAAACATGTTGGTGTATGCAAATTACCAGCAACATTCGAACAACTCTTGCAATTAATAGGCTGTGAATTGGCTATTTTTATTTCGCTCTTAATACAATTATTTTTTAATTTTTTATTTAGTATATAACATATTTTTTTTTTTTTTTGATTTTTTTATAATAATTAATTTGTACATTAATATTGTTATATAAATTTGTTAATATTTTTTTGTTGATGGAATTCAACTAAAAATTAGATTGAAATTAAAATTTTAGTATTAAGTTTTACTTTTATAAATTTTGGTTTCTTGCTAATTTATGGCATAAAAGTTTTGTCCTCTTGGCGGCGGGGAGTTATTTATGTCTTTTTGATTTTTCACTCAATTTCTAGAATTTCTGTTCTTTGGCAACTTTTATTCCATAGCAATTGTTGATTTGATCAAAATTTTATAGAAAAGTTGCCACTCCTTTTTCAAAAAAACAAAAAATAAAAATCAATTTAGAAAATAAATAGAAAATAAAATGAAATTAATGGCATATTATTATTTTCTTTGAGTAGTTTAGTTGTTTTGTTCATTTAGTATTCAGCAAATAAAATCAGTCATACTTTTAGTTGTTTATTAAGTTTGTTTAACTTTTTCTTTGTAAAAAACATTTTAGTTTTAGTTGAATGTTTTTTTTTCTAATCTAAGTTAGTTATTTGAATTTTTTCTTTATTATTTACAAGTTTTGTTTGTTTGCTTGTTTGTTTAAAATTAGTTACACAAAGTAGCAAAATTTTTGGTGAAATTAACAAAAATCAGTCAGGGATAAGTTATTAAAAAGTTTAATATGTTGTAAATAATTTTTGTTTAGTAAAACATTTTAAGCGACTCTTTATTTTTTAAATGGCTTCAATTGGTAGTGCAAGTACTTTTTGAATATTTAAATATTTATGGTTTCGCCCAAATGATAGAAATAAATTATGGAGAGGAACTATTTGTCTGCAAAATAATAATTTTTTTGTTTATGACAAAAATGTCAAAATAAAAAAAAAACAGATTATGTTTTCCTCTAGAGATTGATATTGTACTATTTTGCTTGAAATTCACTCAAAAGCATTAATTGTAGGCCAAAGATGTAAACAATTCGTTCCGCCTTTCATTTCTTAGTTCTGGTTCACACCACGAAATTTTTCTTTCAGAAAGTGAGAGTTTTTTTTTAATTTTTTTTTGCAAAAAAAAAAAATAAAGCTGATATTTTATCAATTTCGAAAACCATAAAATTTTTAATTGTACTCCGCCACTACCAATTTGATTTATTAAGTTAAAATATTCTAAAAATAATTAAATGCTTAAATTTAAATGCATAAATATACTGAGAGATAAAAGAATTGAATTCTTTAAAATATATTTTTTTGGGTATTCTAAAATTTGAGCACAACAGCTTGAGCATTTATTTCTTACACTATAACATGGGAGGCTTATCATGTTATTCGATTCGCAAGGAAAATTGTTCGAATTTGTCTAGTTTTCGTTTAACTAAAATTTTGAAACATTTAAATCTCCACAGCATGCTGGTGTTGCGTTTGCAAACTTTTGCCACTGCAGCCATCCGCTTTTCTTCTTTCGCTGGCTCTGAGCTCTGGCTGGGTAATGACAACATCGCCGTCATCTAGCCGCCGATAATACTTACGTGTCTCCACGGTGGTATAATTATTGGGTATTAATTCACTGGAAGATTTTGACTTTTTGGAAAATAATAGCACCTGTCGCAAGGCTTCACTGGTCTTAAATTGCTTTTTGTTAGTGTGGGTTTCGGGTGGGGGCACGGGAGGAGCTTTACCCTTGGAGGGTTTGTGTACTTTTAAATGCTTAACAAATGACTGGGAGACAGTAGAACCTCTTAGAAAATCTTGATCTAACTTTTCACTACTCTCCTGGCCTTCTACTTCGCGATTAAGATGCAAATGATTAGGGAACTTGCGCAGAAATTGGGGACAGCTTGTTTCACTTGTTATTAAAGAGTCTGAACAAGTTTTATGTAATTTGGGTGGTGAGAAAACTTTTTTCGGTGGCGTCTTAAGACGTTCCAAAAGATTGTTGATGGTCGCAGATCTCTGTGGGTTTTCGGAAAATGGCACAGTTTTACGTTTGCTAGGAGTAGAGGAAGAGCAGCCAGACATGGCAGGGGGCTGAGGAGCTAAAGACTTTTTATGCACCGTTAAAGAGGGTAATTTTTTTGGCGTTAAGCCCGCTCGTGCATGGTTGTTCAGAAAATGGCAGCTATTAGCAAAATCGGGTATTAAAGTATCGGGCTGTTTAATCTCTTGCATTTCTTCGTCATCCTCTAGACCACTATAACCCTCAAAGATCTCATCAAAGGCCTGAGCCACAATCTCATCACAAAAACTAGATGTTTCCACATCGCCATTGCCCGCCAAACTGTTTTCTTGTTTCATTTGTCTATCTGTTAAGCTGCTAAATAAATTCTTGCGATAGTCTTCATCTATGTTGCGATAATAAACTTCCGTGTTCGAGGAGGCCTGTCTGGTGCCTTTACTTAAGGGGACAGTGTCCTGGAGCTTAGTAACATCTTTATGCATGGGATGATTTTGTAAAATTTGTTGTATGATTTTTTGTCTAGTCTCGTGAGTTTTCTTTTTCAATTGCTTGAATTTGCTGTTGTTATTGTGGGTGCCGGATGAGGGTATGAAGGTACGTTTTGTAGTTGTTGTGGTGGCCACAATGGCGGCGGCAGGTGGTGACAATGTCTCAGCCTGCATGGCCATCAATTCTGCTAAATACTTACTGTGCTCTCGTTCTCGCTGTTCGCGTTGCTTTTCGGCTAATTGCCTTTGCAAGGCCATGTTTTCGAAAGTATGCACCATACTGCCCACATGACTGTTCACATCGGGTAAGCCAACATCGCCGCTAAATAAGTCACGCCGATGTCTTTGTTGAGCCGTCAACAATTCACCGCCGCTGGCTCGTTTATTCAACACGGGCATGAGGGTTTCCGACTTGCGATACAAAGTACCAGCCGAGTTACTTGGTCGTAGTAGTAAAGCGGCCGTTTTGGGTCTTCTACGTTGGGGATATTGTTCTATAAACTCGGCTGCCTCCTGCTGCCACAATAAGTTGCCCATTTCATCGAAAGAACGATTAACTATGGAAGTCTTTGTAGTGCAGGGCTTAAGCATCTGCAGTTTTCAGTGTGGTTGGTTGTTTACAAAAAAGAGTAACGTGTTTGTTTTTTTTTTGTTTGGTTTGGCAGTTTTTGTTTTGTGTGGCGTGTAGTAAGCGTTTTGTTTCGAAAGTAACATAAAAGTAAATAAAAAAAAGAGAAGAGGAAATGAAAACGGGTAAAATAAATTCAATAAATAAAGTTTTAAAACTTGGTGATTCTAGTTAATTTAAGCTTAGTTTTAGCTAAAAAGCTTTAAAAAGCTTATTACAATTGCTTTAAAGCTTTCCATAAAATGAAAAGAAAAAGTCTTAGCTTAAAAGCTTTTGTAAACTTATTATAATTGCTTAAAAGCTTTTTGTAAAACAAAAAGGAAAATACTTAAGCTAACTTAATTTCTTAAATTACTCATTTTTACTTTGGAAATTACGAAAGCTTTAAAGGTATTAGTGTTTTGTTAAGTAAGTATGTTTTTCTAGTTTTCTTCTAAAGATTCTTAAAAGCTCATAAATGAAAAATTGCGCAACTTAACAGCTTTTTGAAATTGCTTATAACGCCTAAAGTTTACATAGAAATATTTATAAACTTATTATAATTGCTTAAAAGCTTTTTATAAAACATAAACAATAATACTTAAGTTAACTTAATTACTTAAACTTTATGTTTTTTTTCATAAAGAAGTTTATTTACTTTTCGCTATGCATGGTTTCTCAGCTTTAAAAATTGCGATAGATTGAAAGGGCCAATATCAGTGTTAAATATTTCTAGTTTTCTTCTCAAGATTCTTAAAATCTCTTAAATGAAAAATTGTAAGACTTAACAACTTCTTGAAAATGCTAATAATACCCAACGTTTACATACATATAATCCCATTGCAGTTTAAAGCTTTTAAAGTTTTACAGTTACAAGTTAGTTTTAAACTTTTAAAGGTTTATTAACAATAAAATTCATAACTAGAAAATTTTTTTTTATAATAGATACAAATTCAACTAAAAGTAAAAAAATCTTGAAAAAAGCTTTCAAATCAGCTGAGCTTTTATGGCTCTCTAAGGCCTGGCTAAAGTCAAAAAATCTTGAAAAAAGCTTTCAAATCAGCTGAGCTTTTATGGCTCTCTAAGGCCTGGCTAAAGTCTACAAGTCAAAAAATCTTGAAAAAAGCTTTCAAATCAGCTGAGCTTTTATGGCTCTTTAAGGCCTGGCTAAAGTCTACAAGTCAAAAAAATCTTGAAAAAAGCTTTCAAATCAGCTGAGCTTTTATAGCTCTTTAAGGCTTGGCCAAAGCTTAAAATGGAGTGAGCTTCCTTCTAAACCTTGCGGGGCGAATGCCATTTCCACAGTTTTAACCCAAAAACCTTTTTTTGTACAGTCATTTGGTATTGAAAAATTAAGTTAGCTGGCAACATTCTCCAGTTGAATTTTGCATATAAATAATAATTTAAGCTTTCCTTGGTTGGAATTCAAAATTTAGTACACTTTTAAGCTTTAAGCTTTTAATTAAAAAAAGCTTTTGAATACAATCATTTAGGATTAAAAATTTTTTCTTCAGTTGAATGCTGCATTAGGCGCCATTTTGCAAGATTAGCACATTGAATTCTACAATTCTATAAATTTTTCCAATTAAAACTATCGACTGTAATATAAGATAGGTAGTATATCCATTGAAATTATTCCTTTCATTTACAGAAAGAGCTTTTTGAAGCTTTAAAAAAAGCCCTTTGGACTTACACTTTCGTATTATGGCAAACAAAGTTTTGGAAGCTTTTATATACACCGTTTGCTTATTTCTTATTAGAAAGCTTTCAAATTAATTAAATTTTTTTGAATTTTTTATCCAGTTCTATTTAAATTCAAAGACAATATATTAAAAAATTCGTCCCACGATTAATTACAGGGGTATTTTTTTGGCAGAGAGAAACTATTTATACCTCTAGAAAAAACACCCTGAAGTATTTGGCAGAATTTGAACATTTGAAATAGTTCCTGCTGCGACTGATAACTTTTTATTATTTATTTTCACTTTTTGTAAACTTTGACAAAGCTTTCAAGAGCTTTTACTATATAATCAACTTAGAAGTTATAACTTTGAAACTTAGAATACATATTGTAATATTTTTGATATTTTATTTTAATTATTTACACAGATTTTCTAACATTTTGTTTTAGTTTTAATAAATTTTTATTGGACTAATGTTCTTAGACTAACAACGATATAAACTAATTATTTTTTTAACAATTTATACAATTATGAGTTATTTTAAACATATTGCATATTCATACTTTTTACAATATTACTTTAACCTTAACTGAGAACGGAGTATAGAAACTTCATTTTGAAAAAAGCATACTTGCTCTGTATACCTGTTTTTAATCCTTGGGAAAGCAAATGCATAAACATGAGTCTGTATTTTTTTTGACATTGCTACTTCTATATAGCTCGGTACATTTTAGACCGACTGTAAAACTTCTTTTTTTGTCTGAGAGGGTATGCTTCCAAATAGTCCGATTGTAAAAAAAAGTTTTTTTAATTTGATTTTATGATATTCTACTTATTTAATTGCTGCGAAACCTAGCAAACACCTTTGGTTCTTGTAATTATGCAATTTTAATGTTGAAAAAATGGGTGGGACTACGCCCATTAAAACTCATTATTATATTTCAAGTGGTTCTACTTAACCGATTTTAACGAAACTTACCACACCTTTACCTTTAGCTCTAAAATACACACAACTTTCCATTTAGAAAAATGGGCGGAGCCACGGCCATTAAAATTTAATTTTGTATTTCACATATTTCGGCTTAACGAACAGATTTTCAAAATTTTGGTTTTTGTTTGAAATAATTTACTTCTAGTTTGGTCCCATTAATTTTTTTCTCAAAAATATTCTATCAGAGCTTTGCATTGGCAGAATTATTAATGTTTATATTGGAAGTGCAAGAAATTAATTAAGTGGAAATAAAGTTATTATTAATTGGGCTCAATTATTCAGATATTTTAATTTTGTTTTAAAGGTTGAACAAATGAAAATTATTTTAGGAAAATTTATGCTGCTTATTGTTGAGCCTCAGAAGCTATGTACGAATTAGTGACAGCCTCACGTGTTGAGTTTAGCAATAATAAGACTTTAAGTAGCGCTTCTGCCAACACTTTTATTGCTGTTGTTTTAGTCATTATTTTATTTGCTTTCGTTAGAAATGTACAAATTTCACGTGTGTAATAATGATTTAAAAAAATATAACGTGTGTGATCCTAGATAACTTTGTTAGGCTTGTTCCAAAACCTTTTTTTTTTGGATAATTTGTATCCAAAGTCTTGCAATGGAATGGAATGGTTCATCAGAAGCGTGCGTGAATAAAAAAAAATTTCCTTGAAATGTGGCTTGTTTTGTTGGTTAAGCAACGTTTATATACATTTTGTAACTGCTTCGCTATTTCTTACATAAAAAATTCATGTTTATTAATTAATTAATAATTGCTTTAAAGAGATGGTACCCGTCTGCCCCCTCCTATACCATCAAGATTTTGGTGGAACATGCAGTTTGTTTTAAGAGCTAGCCAATTCAAATTTAGTGTGCCTCACTATTGTAGTTCTGAAGATATAGGAAAAATAAGAATTACTTTGTACGAGGGGGTAGCCGCCTCCCCTATACTATACCCCTAAGATTTTGTCTGAATATAGAGTTTGTTCCAAGAGCTACCCATATACAATTTAGTAAGCCTCACTATTATAGTTGTGGAGATATAAATTGATCCGCGAAAAAAGGTAATTTTGCCCCACTGTGCGATGCTTGTTTTCGACAATTTTATTTAAAATATTTGATTGCCTACTTTTTGGATCGCCAAATTAATTTGTGCAACTTTTATTTTATGTATTAAAAGTATTCACAAGCCAAACCAAAATGTTGCGAATCAGCTGAAATCTTTGCCATGCACATGACCATTACCCATCTCTGACTCAAAAGACTACCGGCACCATGAGCGATTATATCTCCAAATCAGCTGACTACCATCAAACTAACTAACCCATTCTCATAAGCACAAGACGTAGGAGGAGACTATGGCACCATTAGTATGTAATCACTGTAGCAGAAATTCTTTCATCTGTAGTAGTGAAAAAGTATCAATACATTTGCCTGTAAATGGTAATTTCGTAACAGCAGGTATCGAGAATTAAAAGTTAATAAACATTAACAGTTAATTACGTGACGAACTTTTAATTAAATTAAACGTACTTTAAAATTCAATTAGGCTTGTTGCGTGTCTCCTGCAAAATGTGTCATATATCAGTGTGTGCATGCATGGTTATACACATGTGTGCGTGCGTGTGTGTGAAAGCTCACATCACTGCATGTAGGTTTACTTAGTAGTGTGTTAATGTTTTGTAACACATATACATACATACTCGTACATGGTAATTTTTACCGATTCTTTTCGCTGTTTCGCTCGTATATTCATCTTGTAATTGTGTGTTTTTTTTTGTTCTTTTCGCATTGTAGTTGTAAGTGTAGTAGAGAAGTGTGAAAACATCAAATGTTAATTATGTAAATTGGTAATGTGAAACATTTTGTAGACAGGCGACATATGGAAATTGAGAGCACAAAAAAAAAATAAATATGTAATTTCATTTTATTTTCAATATGTTTTAGGTTACACATATGCATGAACTTTTATATATATATAATTTTTTATATATATATATATATATATATTATGAGTAGGTGAGATGCGAAACTCGTTCGTTACAAAAATTAAAAAAATCAAGATAATGATTGATTCTAATAGTTCTTTAGAAATTTTATAACAAGCAATACAGAGATTGTGACAATGTATGCTCTTTTTATATTTTTACATGAGTTAAGATAGCAGTTAGCAGCAAAAGTGGTTGGTTCCATGCATCAGACATATGCAGAACTCTCTCTTCTTATGTTTCGTAGTAAAACTCGCTGGTTCAATATTTCTATTCTAAGCTCTCTTGCAATATGAATACGACAATTTACAATAACTTTTTAGACTTGCATTTTTACTCGTTTGCATTTTATGTAAAAAAAATTTTAGCTTTTTGTAGTAAAAGCACCAGGTCAACTTCATTTTAAATTTAAAACTGCAAAGCGAATGATAATAGAAAAAACTGGAAAAGGAATGTTTACTCTAATTATAGAACCAACTTTTGCATCCCAAAACATTTTTTGAAACGAGGAAAGACAATTAATGGAATTATTCCAGAACTGCTTCCCATCAATGTGGACATTAAAACTGAAAAGAAAAAAGATATTGCATCAAAACATTTTGGAGAAAATTGGAGAACCAATGAGGATCTGCAATTTTATGCTATGGTCCTAGACAATAATAATAATAATACAGATCTTGAAAATAATGAAGAATATAGTGAAGATGAAGATTTCACCTTAGCAATTTAAAAATTCGTACTTTTTATTTTTTTTTAAACTTCTATAGATTAATTTAAAGTACAAAATTACTACTGAAATTTAATAAATGAAAATAATTTTCAAAATATAATAAATTATAATTACAGAATTTTGTGGCTGACATAGTAGTTTGTAGCAAAACTCATTGGTTTCTAGAATTCGTAGCAAAACTCGTTCGTTCTAAACTTTAATATATTATTTTTCTATGCTTCAGTACGTTTTAATTTTTTAACTCTTGAGTTTTAATCAAAGACGCGTCAACATCTAAGAATTTAAAGTATTCCACTAATTTGGTCCATTTAATCAGCTGCAGTAAGTTTTTTGTTTTTTTCCATAATTCTGTTAACGTGTAACGAGCGAGTTTTGCAAATCTCCTACTCATATATAATTACAAACTTTCTTTTTTTAACAAAAAGCATTGTAACATTAATCAATATGTGTGTGATATATATATATATATATATATATATATATCTATATCCCAACAAAAAAATAAGATCTAAAATTCAAAAGAAAATATTAAAGTAATACATATTTGAGGCTACCAGCGCAGTAGTGGTATAACGCACATCTATTTAATTAAACATTTGCTCTATTTAATTATTTAATTGCCTTGTTACTTTGCCGTATTATGATCTTTGCAAAAATGGTTTTTAAGCTCCATCTTTCTTTGTTAGTTGTTAATTAGATAAAGAACGTATTTATCACCAAAACAGGACCCGAAAAAAAATTGGGTTACACCACTTTATTATTTATTAATGAAGGCATAATTTCTTACTCTTTCATTTTAATTAAATAATATTTTAACTGAAATAGGACGCCACCTATTACATAATTCGAAAAAGAACACACCAAAATTTAATAAAGTGTAATATGCACTTGCTAATCAAATACAGATCATAATAAAACTTCAATCAATCAATCAAATTCAAAAACATGTTTGATAAAAAAAAGTTTCATAATTTTTGTGTGCGCACATATGGCTGGTGGCTAGTTGCATGGTGACACAGAAAAATGCGGCATTTTTCCACAGCTGCATTAAGAAAATGTTTAATACAATTGCTTGTTTTTATGCTTAAGCAGTTTTGGAACTCATTAACCCCAAAAAATTTCGGAATTTGAATGCTTGAATGCCAGATTGTGTCTGTTAAAAAGCTCAAATTGTGGGCCAAGTTTCGTTAAAGTCGGTTAGGTACAAGCATGTGAAATATAATATTAAGTTTTAATGGGCGTAACAGCGCCCTCTTTTTTGAATGCCAGATTGTGTTTTGTTGTAAAAGCTCAAAGCATGTAAAAAGTTTCGTAAAAATCGCAAAAGTAGAAGCAAGTGAAACATTATATTAAATTATAATGAGCATGGCTCTGCCCAATTTTTCGAATTTAAGATTGTGCCTCTTTTAGAGCTCGGAGTGTGTGCCAAGTTTCGAAATAATCATTCAATTATAATGGGCGTGGCTTCGCCCACGTTTTTTAATGCAAGATTGTGTATTTTTAAGAGTTCATAGTGTGCGCCAGACTTTGTGTAAAAATCTGTCAAATAGAAGCAGCTGAAATATATTAAATTTTAAAGAGCGTAGTCCCGCCCATTTTTTCAACTTCGAGATTGTGTCGTTACGAGAGCTCAATGTGTTTGTTAGGCTTCGTAGCAATCGGATAAGTAAAAGATAATAAAATAAAAAAAAAAACAAAATAAAAAGTAGTGGGTTTATCCCCGTCTACTCTGATTGGCAATGGAGCCAAATGGAAGTTCCACTCTCTACTAAATTTTTTTTTTGGGTTGTGAAGTAAAAAATACATACGTTAATTTTTATGATCCCAATATTATTTTGTATGAGAGTTGCCACGCCCCCACATGTAATTAAATTAAAATAAATCTTCTTTAAATTCGACTAGAACGACTAACGAAAACTGATAGTTAAACAATTAAAACTGAATAAACTTTTTGTGCTTTTAATAATGAAAAAAACTTTTGCTTAATATTAGCGTTATTAATACGAGTATAAAAAACAACATTAATAAAAAAAGCAACTAACAAAAATAATAAAATAAACAAGAGAATTTATAACACCCACGCAACAGCCACAACCACACAAAAATTATACACATCAGTATTCCTTTAATGTGCATACGATCCTTTGGCAAACCGCTGCTGCAATGGTTGTGGCCGATAATAAAAAACAAAATGGAATATAAAAAAAGGAAAATCTAAAGAGCAGTTTAATGGCAAAAAAAAAAAGACAAAATATAATAAGCAATAATAAAATATGTATAAATACTTAAGTAGTGTTAATAACCGTGGATAATAAAACTAAAAGGATTCTTCAACAATTATCATTGATTTACGAGCAGACAGTGGAAGAATTGTTAAGTCTGGAGTCTAGACTTAGTGGTAATGGTGCAAAAGGGAATTTTGAAATGTTTAGCTTTTTTGTATAAAACTTTTTTGAAAATAACATAAAAAATATGCTAAAAGGACTCTCCAACTTTTTGTTTCGAAATTTCCGCTTTGGCCTGCACGCACTATAAATTCAAAAGTTGAACGAAAACAATATTGTTTGATTGTAAATTAAAAGAATAGCAAAAAATTACTTTAAAAATATCTCGTCATAACTGCCCAAAAAGCTTAAGCGACATAATTTGCGAACTTAATTTTTTTTCACCAAAATCGATTATTTGCTGTCATAAATAATCGATTCTGGTATAAAAACGAGGTTAAAAAATGTGTCGATATGTCAAATTAAAGTGGTTCATGCCTGAGCTTAATTAAGCTGCCAACCAAATCCCGTTCGTTTTTAAGGTTCGTGTCTAAGCTAAATGTTTGATAATTGTGCTTTCCAAAGGATATTTCAAATAATTGAAATGATATTTTTGCATAAATATTTTTTTTATTATTAATTTCTAGTTTTCTCCACTATTTTCTACTAATCACTCATTTCACTTCACTTTGTATATATATAAGAGAATTTTCTTAATTATTGCACTATAGTTAGTTTTTTCTTCCAATAAATCTTAACATTTAACATGCAGGAAAGAGGTTTAAAGGGAAAGTTGTTTCGGTATTACACAACTTCTGTTTTGATTTTTTTCTTCTTTTGTTTTATTAATTAATGTCTTCATTTGTTCATTTTTGTTTTTTGTTTAATAATAATTATTATCGAATTGTTGCAAACTATCACTGGAGCTTGTATAGTGTATATTATTTGAAGAATTACTACAATGTTGCTGCTGCTGTTGCTGCTGACTTTTCAAATTGTGTTTTTGTGAATTTGTTGCTGTTATCTTTTTATTACTTATGGAACTTTTAGTAGCATTAGCATTTGTGGATGCTGATGAATTTGAAGCTGAAGATTTTGCGGAATGATGGTGACCATTGCTGTTGTTGGCCAGCTGCTGTGGGGTTTGTGTCTGTGCTATTGCTTCGCTTATAGACTTTTGAGATTTGCTCAAATGCTTGGGCGTCTTATGGTGTTGTTTGGCATGCTTCAAGCTATGATGACCATGTACATGATGCGTTTGCTGATACTTTTGGGTCGAAGGATGATAATGGCTTTCCAAATGGTGTTGTTGTTGTTGCTGCTGCTGCTGGTGGTGATGTGGTTGAGGCAGTGTGGAATTTGTGTGATAATTACCCACAGTTTCATTACTGCTATTGCTATGGCCACTGCCTGTACTGCCACCCATGCCATAAATCTGTGACTTGGACTGACTGCGATAATGCAAATTGGCTACACTGTAATGATCCAAACTGTCAAATGTTTGCAAATAATGAGGATTGATTTGATTGTAGTCTGAACTGCAATCACTGGCAGCTGCCGCCGTATTATGTCTTCTATCCAAAGTGTTGGTACGCAAAATATACGGCTGCTGATGATGATAATACTGCTGGCTGTCGCGGTGATCCAAAGAATTGTAGTGGCTGTTTTTCTGGGGCAAAGGAGGTGGTGGTGTATGTTGTTGTTGCTGCTGCTGCTGCTGGGCCTTGGAGAGATTATTTTTAGCTGAATTTTTTGTAGGTGGTTCCGTAGTCTTGGCACATTTTATAGCCACAAAAGAGGTGGGCAAGGGTGGTAGAGGAGGCGTGGTTGAGGGAGATGTTGCTGCTGTTGTTGCTGCTATTGTGCCAGCTGATGTTATGGAATTGCGATTAATGGCCTCGCGCTACGCTGCATGATGATGGTTGCCAAAAGTGCTCAAAACGGGTACGGACTAGGAGGAGTAGCAAGATCACACACATACAAGTGTTTGTGTGTAAACATTAATAGAATATAACATTTAAGGAAAAAAAAAGAGTAGATTTTCATAAATTATTTAAACATTAATTGGAGTTTTTTTTTTTTTTTTTTTTTTTTTGAAAACGTGAGTTAAATTAAAAAGAGCATAAGATTAGATATAAAAGACAAATAATATACCAAAAAAGTTTTTAATTTTTGTAGTTTATAATAAAATTTGGGCTAAGATTTATTTATTTTTTTCAATAGTTGAAAGTAAGCAGTTTTGTTTCTGGTGTTAAATTGGAAACAAACAGAGAAAAGTGTGTGTATTTCTTTCAAATAGTAAAAAACACAAATAAAATATTAAAGTCAGTGTAAAGTGGTTCGTGACTGGGCTTAGTTATGTTTGCAACCAAGTACAGTTAGTTTTCAAAGGTTCTTGTCTCAGCTTAGTGTTTGATAACATGTTATCGTTTGAGTTTTTTTATATTTTAATTTTTGCAAAAATACATTTAATAATTGAAATTATAAATACATAAAATAATACACAAAGAAATAATAAAAAAATTTATAGGAAAATTAAAAAAAATAAGAAAAAAGAAATATATATTTTAACAAACATTAAAGTGCATTTTTGTGCAGAAAAATAAGGATTAAAAGTGTCTTGGAACGTTTTAACAAAATTACTTGCATAAAAGAAATTTAGTGCAAATATATTTAAAAAAATATTATTTTTGGTGAACTATAAATTCAAGCTAAAAATGAAATGTTGTGAAAATGTTATGAAATATTGAAATTAAAAGAAAACTTTAAGCTACAGTATAGACAGCTTAATGTCTGTAATACGCTTTTAAGAAGTGTTAAGACAAAAATTAAAGCTTAAGCTTTAAGCTCAATATCACATTAGGGAAATTTTATATAATTTCATATTCAACCTTATCATGAATTCCACATGTGAAAATTTCCGAATCAAATTTTTCGTTCACATGGATTAATTTCGTATCATCAATTCCAATAAAATAAAAAACTTTTTTCACCAGACAAATCCTTGTGAGTAATTTTCTTCATAAATTGTCAAAATATTTCGCAATCGTATGAAATTTTTTGATGCCTATTGTTCAGTCGTTCGGAAATTTCCAGGTGAAATTTTATTTATGATAATTAAATCAATTCATATAAATGACTTTAATATCATTTATATTTTTCTAGCAATAAGTCCATAAAAACTTAAAACTTTTATTTTCCCCTGATTTCTATTTGAAAAACCTCAACATTTCATAACATTTTCCAGTATATGTATACGTATAATGTTAATTAATATTTAAAACATGAAGGGATGCAGAGAAAAAAAAAATAAAAAAATCATTAATTCACATTCTTGCATATAACAATTTTACATAATCAATTTCGTGCAATATAATTGCTTTTATATACTGTTTTTTTATATTTATGTTGTTAAAAAATTATTAAACGTATAAAAAATTGTAAATATTATTAATATTGATAAAAAACTCCACACACACACACACATTCATAAGTTCATATTTTTACCACGATTATTAAAAAAAACATGCCAATTAATAAGTAAATTGGAAAAGTAAATAAATATATAAATAATATAAGTATATGTTTATCAATAAACAGTGGAACAGAACAGGTTTTTATTCAAAAAAAAAAAAAAAAAAACTTATTTAATACTAAAAACTTGATGAAAAAAAAACTTCTAGCAAGAAAAATATTTCCCTTGAAAAATTTGATAGCAAAAAATTTTTTAGTTTAAGCATCTTTTTCCATACAAGATTTTTTTTTGCAACAGAACAACTTTTTTTACAAAACTTCTTCATCAGAAAATTTGTCTGTGGCATAGCAACTTTTTTATAGAAAAAATTTCTGCTACAAAAGAACGTTTTTCTTCAAAAAAAGTTATATGTAACAGAGTAAATTTTTCTATGCCCGAGACAGAGTGACTTTTTTTTAATAGAAAATAATGTCGAGACAGAGCAACTTTTTCTATACAAAATAACTCTTGTAATAGAGCATATTTTCAATAAGAAAATTCTTTGTGGAAGCGCAACTTTTTCTACAAAGAAGTTGTCTGGAAAAGCGTAGGTTTTTCTACAAAAAAGTCGTACATGATAAAGAAACTTTTTCCATAAAAAATAATGGCAGTAAGAGCTAAAATTTTTCTATAACAAATGATGTCTGTAATAGTTCAATTTCTTCTACAGAAAATTTTTCTGCAACAGCATAATTTTTTCTATAGAAAATAATGTCTGTAACAGCACAACTTTTTCTATAGAAAATAATGTCTGTAACAGCACAACTTTTTCTATAGAAAATAATGTCTGTAACAGCACAACTTTTTCTATAGAAAATAATGTCTGTAACAGCACAACTTTTTCGATAGAAAATAATGTCTGTAACAGCTTAAATTTTTCGATATAAAAGTTATCTATAACACCTCAACATTTTCTATAGAAAATTTGTCTGTAATAGCACAAAATTTTTCTGTAGAAAATAATGTCTGTAACATCACAACCTTTTCTATAAAAGATAATTTCTGTTATATTAAAATTTTTCTATAAAAATAATGTCTGTAACAGTTAAAGTTTTTATTTAGAAAGGTTTTCTATAACAGCTTAATTTTTTCTATAGAAAAGTTGTCCTTAACAGCGAAACTTTTTCTATAGAAAAGTAGTCTGTAACAGTGGAAATTTTTCTTTAAAAAATTCCTCGGTAACAGTGCAGCTTTTTCTATAGAAAAGTTGTGTGTAACAGTGCAACTATTTCCATAGTAAAGTTGTCTGTAACATCTAAGCTTTTCCTATAAAAAAGTTTTCTGCAACAGCTGAGTTTTTTCTATAGAAAAGTTGTCTGCAACAGGTGAGTTTTTTCTGTATCAGTACAACTTTTCTACTAGACAAGTTGTCTTTAACATCTCAACTTTTTCTATAGGAAATAATGTCTGTAGCAGCACAACTTTTTCTATTGAAAGGTTTTCTGTAATAGCTCAAGTTATTTTAGAAATGTTTTCTGTAAAAGCTTAATTTTTTCTATAGAAACATTTTTTGTAACAGTGCAACTTTTTCATGAGAAAAGTTGTCTGAGCAATTTTTTTATACAAAATTTGTCTATAGTAGATAATTTTTTTTTCATAACAAGTTTGTTTTTTAAGCTGAAATATTGATTTTTTTGTTTATCTCACTGTTCTCGTAATTTTCAAATGTATGCTTATACATACATATATACGAGTACGTGCGTATAGGATATCCTTGTTTAATAATATTTTAATAAAACTTTTTTAAACCATAAATTGAAACATGACACAAACCTTTTTTTAGTTTGTTGTTGATGTTTTAAATGCTAATGGAAACTCTTAAAGCAATTAGTAAATATATATAATTAAATATTAATTATAAATGTGGGAAATTATTAATTGAAACGATGAATATTATGTAAAGGGAGGGATTTTTTATCAATCTAAATAACAGCAAAAATATTTACCATTAGCCGACAATTAGTTATACAAAAAAAAAAAAAAAAAA
Organism: Nowickia ferox; assembly: GCA_936439885.1. Lineage (NCBI taxonomy): Eukaryota > Metazoa > Arthropoda > Insecta > Diptera > Tachinidae > Nowickia > Nowickia ferox. Next base: position 13,349,926 of record OW387023.1, on the reverse strand, counting down.
AAATAATACGAGCTTTGCAATGACTTGAGTTAAACTATTTTATAACTAAAACATTCCAACTTTTTTACAATTTGGTCTAATTACGTTTATCATGCACATTCTTTGTAATATTGGTAATAAAATAAAACAGAAACTACAAAGTTAATTTAACTAAGAAAGTAAACTGTTTAACTAATTAACAAAAAAACTTTTATTACTATTTTTTTTTATTTGTTTATTTTACAAACTACTTTATCTCACAAACTGCCAGTGATTTTTTTGTTCCTTCAACTGCCAATATAAAGCAAGGAAGCACAACGTCAAAATAAAAAATAATGTTGCAGCAAAAAAAAAAAAAAAAAAAAAAAAATGAAGATAAAGAATGTAAAAGCAAAATTAAACAAAGTACGTGTTGCAGTAAATTCTTGAAAATGACGCGCTGAAACTCATATATAAACTTGCTTATACTATCTTGCCAAATACCTACACGTTAGCACTTGCATACAAACACACACACACACACACACACACACACACACACGCACATACGGCGATTTATAGTGACACCCCGTGAAGTTTGAACCATAATTAGCTAAAGAAAGTAGCTGAAGGAAAGTTAGAACGAACTCGCACTCACACGCGCACTTTATTAGCAATAAATAATGGGGTTACTTTTTTACATTCTGCACAAAGTGAGAATTTTAAATAGGAATTTGAGAAAGGCACTAATATTCTTTTTATCAAAAGTTCTCTACAAAAATATGCAACTAGATCAAGCAGTCAGTAATCATGTTGGCTTTGCCACAAAAAAAAAGACAACAGTTTCTATGGGAAACTTGTCCTTTAACAAGCACATTATTGTTTTCTAAGCCGTATTTCATTAAAAAGTAAAATTTTCTAAAGGAGAAAAAATTTCTCAGCTTACCCAAAAAGAAATACATTTTTTTTGGCCCCAAAACTTTAACTTTTCTTGACAAAAAAACTTGACATTGCAATTAGGCTGAATTTCAAAAGGTTTGAAAAGAAACAAAAAGTGCCAAACTAATCAATTGACAGACCCATACACGCTTTGATTTGGACAACAACCGACTCAATTGAAAATTGAATTGAATCGTGTATGGGATGCATTACTTTAAGAGAGCGAGAAAGCTAATTTTCCGAGTTCTAAAAAAATTTAAAACTCGTAATTTGTCCTCTTTCTTAACATTTCGATTTAAAAGTCTTCATTTTACTTACGGCGTTTCGTTGTAATGTGAAATACTTGTATTCGTATAAAAACATAAACAAGCAACATGTTAGAATTTTATAAATTCAAATGAAGTTTCAGCAGCAACATCAGCAAAAAAAAAAAAAAAAAAAAAATACTAAAACTAAAGACCATATATTTTTTTTAGTCTTCAACGAAAGTTGAAACAAAATATTGACATTCCATCCCAAGCACAAATAAGTATAAGAATTCTAAAAATTCCTTTAAAATGCTACAAAAATACAAAGAATAAAAGTTACAGAAAAAATTAAATGAAACCTTTGAATATAAAAATTAAATTAACAATTAACTCCTTTACGCCAAAAAACAAATGACAAACCTTGAACATTTTTGGAAAAAGTTTCATTAAAAATATTTAAAAATTAAAATCCAAATAGAAATTAAAACCTAAACAGAAATATTTGGGTCAGCAAGTTAAACTGACACCTACACATACGAGTATATACATTAAGCAGTTAAATCAATTTTTGAAACAAATACACTGAAATTTAAACTTTACAACATTAAGGGTAATCACAGTTTATGCTTTAGAAATTATTTAGCAAAAGTTTTAAATAATTAAAAGCGTATATATATTTCAACGTTTTCCTAAAGAAGACAATTTTTTTTTTGTTGCCACTGCCCCTCCATTCGTTTGGCTTATTTTCATGCAAATTACATAAAAACTGTCTAAAAGTTTAGACATTTTTTTTGGTTTATAAAGAGGAGAGAGAGAAAAAAAGACGTAATTGAGTGCATAGTGAGCGTAACATGACACCATGAAAAATAATCTAAAACCACAAATGCACATGAAATTAAAATAGTTTTGCTTGAACATTGAATTTTTCTTTTTACCACAGCACAGCACAGCACAGTCAACAGGATACACATGCATTCTTATATGCAAATATTTCGTACGCGTGACTTATCTAGATATGTATAGTATAGATATGTGCATAAGCATCAACTACTATTCACTCATGAAAGGCTTTAGGGGGAGATTTAAAAAAAAATAAAAAATATAAGCCAAAAAACTTTGTTATTGTCTCTGAATATTAGATAGAAGTACATATGTACATACGAGAACATACATACATATTTATTTTTCTATTCATATATGAGCATATACTATGTATGTATGAGTTAAAGAATTGCTAATTTTTTTTTTAAGAAAAGTTAATAATAGAGAAAATAGTGAATACTAAGTGTTACAAGTATCGTGAGATATTTTTCTGGGTGCAGGCTTTTTTTATTCTGGGTGCGGAACTTTGAGTTGTTCCAATTCAATATTCAGGGAATACATAAAATTTACTTTTTATAAAAGGTAAAAGGTAAAAAGTACCTTTTAAAAAAAGTACATTTTATAAAAAGTAACTTTAATAAAAATTATCTTTTATAAAAGTACCTTTTATAAAAAGTATCTTTTAAAAAAAGTACATTTTATAAAAAGTACCTTTTATAAAAAGTATCTTTTATAAAAAGTACCTTTTATTAAAAGTACCTTTTATAAAAAGTACATTTTATAAAAAGTACCTTTTATAAAAAGTACCTTTTATAAAAAGTACCTTTTATAAAAAGTATCTTTTATAAAAAGTATCTTTTATAAAAAGCACATTTTATAAAAAGTACCTTTTATAAAAAGTACCTTTTATAAAAAGTACCTTTTATAAAAAGTATCTTTTATATAAAGTACCTTTTATAAAAAGTATCTTTTATATAAAGTACATTTTATAAAGTACCTTTTATAAAAGTAGGTTTTAAGAAAGTAGCTTTTTGAAACACTCACTTTTCGATACAAAGACTCATAGAAAAAATAAATCGCATGCAATATATTTTTCAAATATGGGGAGAAAAAATTGTTTGTTATAAAACAAGGCCTTAAGCCTATACATTGTAAAAAAATATTACCTGCGATATAATTTGAACATTTATATAGCATGAATTAAAAATATGTGGTTTAAAGCATGCTTCGCTATACAAAATCTTAGGAAAAATAAAGCGCTTATGAAAAATTATAGCAAGCGATATTATTTACAAGAAAATATGGAATATACATTAAAAAGAAACTTTTATTAAATAAGTGCGTGGCCAAGGAATCGAAAATAACATGCGATATTTTTTACAAAAAAATTATATGGGAGGAGTACAAAATAAAAACAATTTTTGTATGGAAAAAATTTCAAAATGGCAGAATATTGCAAAATTAGAATATCTCGTAAGGAATGTAACTGGTCAGAAAAAAATCTATATATCGTATATAAAATGGTAGATCTGTAGAGCTGAAATTCTCAACACAGGTTCGTTTCAATACCCGGTAGGTTTTCGTTTAGGTTTTAAAGCCAACATATGACCACTGTTTGTAGTTAACAAAATAATTTGGTTCAAGCCAACGCTTGCCGGGCTCAGCTAGTTTTATTATAAAAAATTTCATATAAAAATATATTGCATGAGATATTATTAAAAAAAATATATAAAAAGCATATAAATTAGGAATATGTGTATATAAAAAAGACGCACAAGCCAGTAAAAATTTTACTATAATAAAAGAAAATATATGCGAAAGAAGTAAAGGAAAAATTATATTCCATGCCAGAGAATTAAATGCGGAATAATTAAAGAAATTATATGCCCTTTTTTTATATAAGAAAATGTATATTGAAAACTATGCTTATGCCGAGTACATATCTTGTGTTGTCCTTTTGTGATAACATTTTCAAAATGTGTGCAACGCCGTGCACATTATTATTTATTTATATGGAAAGCATCGCCACACAACGAAAAATATCAGAAATGACAAACATTTGCACTAGTACACACTATTGCTAAGGCACTAAATGCCTTAGTGTGTACTCGGCATTAGTCGAGGATATTAACCTTCGACTGAAAGTTTACTCGTATAATAAAATAGGAAGATTTATTTTTGTTTACAATATAAATTGTAAGTTGAAGTTTTGCATTCGAAAGCGTGAATTTAAGTGCATAAATTGTTTATTTTTCTTAGGACCAACTTAGCAATTAACTTTTGCCAATTTCCTTTAAAGTCCTTTAAAGTTCTAAATTATATTTGTTTCTTTGATAATAAGCATTTCTTTCTCTTTGTTTGAAATTAACAATATGCAAGCCATAGTTTGGTTGTTGTAAACTATAAAAATATCGCATGCAATATTTTTTTTCTTTATACAAACCAAATTAAACACAATTTCTAAATATTTAAAGAGATTTTATATCACAAACTTAATATTATTATTTCTATAAAAAAAACTGAATTTATTTTTTAGAGATTTTTATATAAACCCTACTAAAAATTTTAAGCTGTATTTGCCTTATTTTTGCTAAGAAAAAATTAAAGACACATTTTTGGGGCAACAAGGAGGCAAACAAATATTCTACGTAATATTCTGTTTGTTGATTTTGTTTAAAATATATTTGCCCTAAAAGAATTTGCAGCAGCGGCAGTTTACATTGATGTAACGTTTTTAAAACAGAATTGCATTGAAAAAGCAAACTATGAGAAATGAAGCAAAGAGGAAACCGGAAACTTACAATTGCCAAAGTATATGTATATCGCTCATTCTGTCTTTGTGTGACAACATAATATCATCACTTCACTCTTTCATTTTATTTTTAACTTTTTCATTTCGCTATTTCCCGAAAATAACTTGAATTGCCGAGGAAGAGAAGGGTATATAGCAAAGGGAGAGAGAAAGCTGGAGTGAAAATAAATTTTGATTAAAGTTTGTTTATTTTTACATAAACACATAAATATATACTCGTACATATGTATGTATGTATATGTAACAGTTCATACACAAACTTTTTTGAATGCACAAAACATTATTTTTGGCAAATTATTAAAAAAAGAGTCACATACAAACGCTCACACAAGGACAGCACACCAAAGTTCATGCTTTAAGTGTCAAGTTGGTATGTTTTAAGCGAGGGAGCAAAATAAATAAAAAAATAAAAAAAACTAGGACAAGTTGAAGAATGTGTGATTCTTTTATTATTGCCAAAGAGAGAGAGAGAGAGAGAGAGCGAGCGAGTGAGAGACGAAGTAACACTAGACGAGTTAAATCAAGGATTGTATTGCATTTCTGGCCACTCGGAAGAGCCAGAAAATGTAGTTGAAATAGTTTGTTTCAAGTTTCCCCATAAAAAAATTGAAATGAAAAAAGAAAAACGTAAATTATGTTAACAGTAAATTAAAGTTATATAAACACTACCATTTACACATACAAACACACACTCAGTGACATAAACTTTTCAACTTTAATAAACTAAAACTATTTTAAACACGGCAGGCATGGTGGGGATGGTGGGAGGTGGCATCACATACTTTTCTACTTTTGATGTCAGTGTATAAATAGATTTTCTTCTTTTTGTTTTTTATAAAAACTAAGCAAACTATTAAAGCAATATTTTTCTATAATTTTTTTTTATATACAAACGTGTTAAGTTTTTGAACTTTTTTTTATTATTATTTTTTTAAAGTTAATAATTTTAGAACTGTAACATAAAAACTTACTTTAAGGCACTTACCTCTTCAATTGACAGTCTAAGCATTCATTTATTCACAGGGATGCATTTTAATAGAGGGTTTTTTTTTCAAAGTTTTGTTAAATTTTTAAATGATTTTGGAATAACAGTCGTAATTAATAAAAATCACACGTATAGTTGAGAGGTTGATCTGTTAATATACGAGTATATGTACATCCCGTAGGATATATATATGTATATGTTCATATTCATATCAAAAAGCTTCTTAACAAGACTTTCCAACAAAATTTGTTAAATATAGTTTGAATAAAGCAAAGTCCAAGTTCTTTCTTCTTTGATTTATTCAAACTATATTTTACAAATTTTGTTGGAAATTATTGCTAAGTAGCTTTTGGAAAACTTTTGTCAACAAGAAAAGGTTTTTTAAGGATGTTATTATTAAAAAGCTGCCTGAAAGCTTGATACGCAAATAAAGCTTCTTCTAGATGCAAATAAGTAAAAATCTTTTTAAAAGCTTCTGTCTATTGAAAACCCTTTTTTTTTAAAGCTTTTGCTACCAAAAAGCTTTTCAAAAGCTTTTATTAAAAAAAAGCTTTATGATTGCTTACAAAGAACTTCAAAAAGATGGCCATCAAATTTTCATACAATTTTAATTGTGTTTGTATAGAAATTTTGATCGATATCGAATGCTGTAATTTTCGCCTGGTTTTTAAATTCATTTTATAGCTATGCTATTTATCTCACGACACAGTAGCCAGGACGTGATTTGCGTAACAACAATAACCGACACCATTACAGTTATAAATTTATTTTTGTTTTCATTTCTTTGTACTTAAAACCAGAGTACGAAAATAAACGAAACAAATGTAAGGATTGCTCATGGGCCAACGTTTTCTAAATTCGTTAAAATGTGATTTTGGAAAAAGGTGATTTTTCGTTTTGGCGCTTTTTTTTGGCTTTTGGCGTTTTATTTTATTTTGTTTTGTTTTGTTATTTTGGCGATTTTTGTTTTCTTTTCGCAATTGTTTAGTTTTAGTGTTTTCGGTAAAGTGAAAGAAAAGCTTTATTCAACTGAAAAAAGTACTTCAATGTAAAATTTCATTTATAATTTCAGCTTGCAGTTACTTTAGTCAAAGCATACTTTGCTTTCACAAATTTTAAAATATTTAAGTGAAGCAAACAATTCATTTAATTTCAATTTCCTGAAATGTGTTTTATCATTAAAAATTTTAAAGAAAAAAAAAAAAAATTCTTGTTTTCTAAAACCAGCCATTAATAAAGAACAAAAAGACAAGTAACAACGTTAGAGCAAAATAATAAAAAGAAGAGGGATAGTGAGCGCGAGAGAGAGAGGTATAGTGGGCGCTAAGCCAAATAATAAATAAATAAGGAAGCTTTACAAACAGGAAACGGATGTTTATGAGTTTTGCGGCTTAAACACTTCGCAGCGTTTATTATTTACTTTTGTTTTTGCCCTTGCAACATTTATCGTTAATGTTTTTATGTACCATCACTTTTGCATAAATACTCGTAATAAAATATTTTTCTCATTTACGGTTTGGTTCGGCCAGTTGCTTTCTTATGAAAAGAAAATTTAAGCAACACAAATGTTTAATGTTTCAGTGGTCATCTTGTTCTCATTTTTAATTTAATATAGAATTTTTTTAAGCTCCATTTAGTAAAACAAAAACAACATTGCCGAACAGCAATTCATGGATATAAGCTACGAATAAAAAACAAATACAATACCAAGTAATTTAAAACACAAATTTGTGTGTGTAAAAAAAGCCTTGTAACACATTATGAACGCTTAAGCTGGCAATTTTCTGCTTAATTATGTTTTCATTTTTAGTGCACTGTAATATTTTATAATATGATAATTTTCCGATTATGTGTTTACTTAAAGGTCAGTGTTTTTTCATTTATTTAATTTTTGTTTTTAATACTTATTGGCTGGGGCAGTTTTGGCGGTAGATTAAGGTTAAAATAAAAGCCACTGTTATTAAAAGGATTTTTTTATGTTTTTGTTTTAATTATTAATGGTCTGGTTTTAATAAAAAAAAAGATGACAAGAGCCCTCAATGAACAAAAATTTTAATGTCTGTTAATTGTTCTCTTGAAAAACTGAAATCTTAATAGGAAACATTTTAAACATAAAAAATCCACTTAATTTTAATTTTCTTAAAACATTTTTATTCATTATCTAATTAATTTAAATTAAATATTAGTATTATATATTCTTGATTGCAATCTCTCCAACCAATTCGTTTGTTAAAATTTGACTTCCTTTGTATTCAATATTTCTGCCAAATACCAACGGTAATTGAAATCTATTTCAAGGGAAAAGGCTTAAGCAACTGCATGGTATCGTTTTACAATTGTCAAGTTTACAAAGAAGCCGCACCATAATGAGGCAGGCTTCTTTCACTTATTGTTTCGTGTTGGTGAAATCAAATCAAATAAGTTTGTGAAAGCGGCAGCCTAAAGCATTCAATAAAAGACAATGCGTTAATATCAACCTCTTAATGTCACATTCATAATCTTTCGCACAAAGAGAGGCAGAAAAGTTTTTGCTTTTCCCAAAGTAAAACAATGAGATTTCAAACAAACTTATTCGCATAAACAATATCTATTGCTAGCAAAAGTTGAAAGCGAGGAAATAAACAATGCAACTAAAACGAGATTTAGAGACAGTGGACACATTTTTAATATATTTTTATATATTAAAAGGAAGATAAATGATTGAGGGATTTTATTAAATTTTAACTGCCACATGTCCTCAAAACAGATCAGGCACAAAATGTAAAATTTTAATTCTTCTTAAGCTTACTACCACTTTTTCAGCAGTAACACTTAAAAGCAGTTGTTAATATGGAATTCACTGATTCCCGGGAGCAATAATGTAATTCTGCGTTGACAAGTATACAAATGCTTCTTAACGAGCAATTTTTAATACTTAAAATAAAATGCAAAGATTTCATTCAATTACCAAAAGTATATTTCTTTGCCAGTTCTACTGTGCTTTATAACATTCAAACAGATTTTCAGAATGCTAAATGAAAAAGGTTTCCGTCTATATTCGCTTTTGAAACACACATTCAGCCAAAGAAGAAACTACAAAAAAAAAGAAAAAACTTAATACCAACGTTAAACGCGAAAAAGGCAAAGCAAACTATTCATTTTCTACAGTTTGCTTAATAAATAATTAAACTGAAGAAGTCAAATAAAAGCGCGAATGGAAAAAGAAAAGTTGTATTTAAAACTAAAACCACATGCTTAAAAAAATAAAAAAAACATAAAATAATACACAACAAAATAAAATAAAATAAAATAAAATAAAATGAAATGAAATAAAATAAAATGAAATGAAATAAAATAAAATGAAATGAAATGAAATAAAATAAAATAAAATAAAATAAAATGAAATGAAATAAAATATAAAATAAAATAAAATAAAATAAAATAAAATGAAATGAAGTGAAATAAAATAAAATAAAATGAAATGAAATGATAAAAAAATAAAATAAAATAAAGTAAAATAAAATAAAATAAAATAAAATAAAATAAAATAAAATAAAATAAAATAGAATAAAATAAAATAAAATAAAATAAATTAAAATAAAATAAAATAAAATAAAATGAAATGAAATGAAATAAAATGAAATGAAATGAAATAAAATAATATAAAATAAAATAAAATGAAATGAAATGAAATGAAATAAAATAAAATAAAATAAAATAATATAAAATAAAAAAAAAAAACATAAAATAATACACAACAAAATAAAATAAAATAAAATAAAATAAAATGAAATGAAATGAAATGAAATGAAATAAAATAAAATGAAATAAAATAAAATAAAATAAAATAAAATGAAATGAAATGAAATGAAATAAAATCAAATAAAATAAAATGAAATGAAATAAAAAATAAAATGAAATGAAATAAAATCAAATAAAATAAAATGAAATGAAATAAAAAATAAAATAAAATAAAATAAAATGAAATGAAATGAAATAAAATAAAATGAAATGAAATGAAATAAAATAAAATAAAATAAAATAAATTAAAATAAAATAAAATAAAATAAAATGAAATGAAATGAAATAAAATGAAATGAAATGAAATAAAATAATATAAAATAAAATAAAATGAAATGAAATGAAATGAAATAAAATAAAATAATATAAAATAAAATAATATAAAATAAAATAAAATAAAATAAATTAAAATAAAATAAAATGAAATGAAATGATATAAAAAAAAATAAAATAAAATAAAATGAAATGAAATAAAAAAAAATAAAATAAAATTAAGTAAAAAAAATAGAATAAAATGAAACAAAGTTAAAAAATAAAAAAATAATTAGTGTTTTTTATGGGATAAAATAAACTAAAAATAAAAAAAAAATTCTATAGTACATATATTATAATAAAGAGTTAAATAAAATAAAATTAAAAATAAAAAAAAATTTAAATAATATAATAAAAATACTAAATAAAAAAATATAATTAAAGAAAAAGAAAATTAAAAAATATTCAAATTTAATACAAATGAAAAAATAACAAAAATAATACAAAAAATTAAATAAGAACAAAATGAATTTTAGTAGTTTTATGGCACTTTTCCCCAAAATCAATATTTGGCTTGCTAATGCAGATCATCAAGGAACCTTATTCCTGATTTAGCAACAGTACTCTTGAAAGTTCTCTTGTTTAAGGAATACGTTTTTCGAAATGATTTTTTTTTAGGAAAAAAAGAACAAAAACGCTCTGAGATTATATTTCTTAAGAACGAAAATACCTGCAATTTTAATAAAAACATATCTTTCAAAAGTTGTCTTTTTTTCCAAAAATTAATTCAGCATGATTAATTATTTTATATTTTGTTTATTGTATTTTTAATATTTAAGCTTTTATGGCTGTTGAAATAAAATTTTATGACTTTGAATGTTCGTACCTGACTGCGAATATATAAATTTAAATAAATGTCATTATTTTACATAAATGGGAATATACTAGTATGTACATTGTCTGTTTAAACTTTTAGAATGCATGTGTAATAAAAGCAAAAAAAAAAAAGCACAAAAATTAACATCTTTTGCATAAATATTTTATTAAATTTTTTTCCATAATATTTTTCCTTTTAAATGGCATACAATGACGCTGTACTTATGCAAAGTTGCGTCTATTCAAGAATATTCTCCATATACATACATACGTATATTTTGCAGAAGTCACAGCGATGTGATGTGGTGATGGGGTGTTCGTAATAGCAAAGATTTCATAGCAAAATTTATAATAATAAAAAGTGTGCATAAAATATAAAAATTACCTTGATTTTTATAATGGATGACAAGCAGGAAGTTGGATTGTTGGTAAAGTTGAGAAAAAAAAAATTTACAGCTTTTTTTCTCTTTCTGCAAGTTCCTTGAAATTACAATAATATGCAAATAGAGAAAGATGCATGGAAACTTACAAGAATCTTTAGCAAGAGCATAAACACAAGTTATGAAAGGTGTAAAGGGCGTATGAGTAATATTAATTGTTGCAATAACATGAAAATTATATTAAGCATACGCATCATTTGTCAAGACATGTAGAGTTTTGAATTTTTGCTTTCATTATTGTTAAAAAAAAATGCAAAAATCTTTATTATTTTTTTTTTGGTAAGGAAATGTAAATTTTTTTTTGGCATTTTGTTTCAAGTTTTACATAAATAGACTTTATATTAAATAATTTTAGCTAAACAGCAAACATTTTTAATTAAATTTCTACCCACAAAAAGTTTATATTTTTTGTGGTTAAAAAAAATCGAAATTGCTTATAAAGCAAACTTGAAAATTTTCTTCCTGTTACAAATAATAAGCCACAAATAAAAAAAGTATATAAAGTTCACTAAATGAAGGAATTAAATTAAATAAAAATAAATACTAAGAGTGAAGTCAATTAATCACTTTATTGATTGAGTTTATGGAAGAGAGAGAGAGAGAGAGAGAAAGAGGAGAATATATATTTTTTTCAACTATACGTGTGATTATTATTATTAATTATTATTCCACTTACCCGATTCCTTGTTTTCTGTGCCTAGAAATACTGAAAAAATTTTAAATATTATTAAATTAAATAATAAAATATACGATTCAATAAGTCGTTAAGTAGTTATGGTGCAGGACAAGAAGAATGTGCTGATTTAAAAAAAAAGTATAATTCATTTTGTGTGGGAGGTAATGCTGCCAGCAAACTACTCTCAGTGCATTTATATTAAAACACAGGTGCAATTTTAATTTCTCTTTTTTTTTTACTAAACAATTAAAACATTGAATAATGCATACAAATAAAGAAAATAGCAGCAACTGTTTGTAAACAGTAGACATTGACGAGGCCAAAGATTAAAAAAATCCTTAAAATTATAAAACTAAAATTAAAAAAAAAAAAGAAATAGAACTAAAATAAATTTGATTACTATTCATATTTGTATATTTGTGCTGGGCAAATATTTTAATTTAAAAACTTTTTGGTGCTCTAAGTTTCTTCAAATAATAACTTTAAATTAATAATAAAAAATTTAATGTAATTTTTGTATGTTTTTAGTGTTTGTTTTTCGCCAGACAAGTAAATAAAGAAAAATTTCTAAAAATTAAATTTAATTTAATTTTCTTTTGAAATAAATATTTATTTGTTTGTAAGTCGGCTTAAAGTTTTCTTTTTTTGCGGTTTTTATTGTGGTGGTGCTACAACAAAAGGAAAACTTATATTATTCAAAGAGAGAGAGAGAGAGAGAGAAAACTGAAATATTAAAATAAAATAAATATTAAAACAAACAAAATATAAAGAAAATTATGTCTGAAAACTTTGGTGTGCTCTTGATTTTACTGTGTAATGTTTCTGTAGTTTTGTGGTTTTGAAAATTATATTTAAAAGGTTTCTTTAATTTTTCCATTATTCTATTACAATGTTTGTTTGTTTGTTATTTCCAAGTTTCAGTTTTCGTGTTTTTATGGTGTTTAAGTTGTGATAATTGTTTGGTTTTGGCTATTTGTTTGCGAAATTAAAAGTAATAGAATAATAATGCAGAAATTTAAAATGATAAGTTTTTTTGTTATTTCTGGGGTGTGCGATAGATAAAGTGCGGTTGTGCTAAAAAGGTTTCTCTACATTTCTAAAAATGGCAGGTGCAGCTGGTTTTGTGGTGATTTTTTTTTTTACATAAAATAAATTATGATTTACAATTTATTTGTTATAAAAACTTTATGTAAATTTGAAGGATATTTTCTTTATAAGCCTTCATTAGTTTAAGGAAAATTTATATTAATGCTTAAACTCTTTAGGTTAAAAAGGCGAAACATTTATTTGACAACTCAAGAGAAAACAAAAGTCCTAAGTTTTGAAAATATGAATTCAATTTGATTGAATTACTTTGGTATTAATATTTTTCCCTACTACAAAAATGATTTTTTATACATAATTTTAAGAGAAGAGGGAGTAAGTACTCCATGTCTCTGTGCTACCTAAAACTAGAAGAAGGCAGAGAACGGGGTATTGTGACAGGTTCCCAAGAAGAAGAAGAAGAAGAAGAAGAAGATGGAAGAAGAAATCTTGGATGTAAGAGGGAGATATAGTAGAATAGAGAAAGAGCAAGAGAGAGAGAGAGATAGAAACATGAGAAATATTGAGAGAGGTGTTTCAACAAATTTAAATTACTTAAAAAAAAGCACGTTTCTAAAAATTACATTTCAAAAAAGGGCTTCTTAAAAAAGTACATTTCAAAAAAGTACTTTTTTAAAAATAATTTTTAAAAAAGGACTTTTGAAAAAGTATTTTAATAAAGTACTAAAAAGGACTTCTCCAAAGAGTAATTTGCTGAAGAAGTACTTTTGCGAAAAGTGTATTTTAAAAAATTGATTTTCAAAAAACTGCATTGAAAAAGGACTCCTTAAAAAATTACTTTTGAAACAAGTAATTTTTCAAAAAACAACTTTACCAAAAAGTACATTGCCGAAAAGTACTTTTAAAAAAATTAATTTCCCATATAGTGTCTTTTAAAAAAATAGTTTGAAAAAAACTGCTATTTAACAAAAGAACTTTTTCAAAAAAGTACTTTTTCAAAAAAAGTATGATTTTTTAAAAAAGTACTATCCAAAAAAAGTACCTTTCCTAAAAAGTACTTAACCAGAAATGTACTTATCAAAATAAAATATTAAAATAGTACTTTTCACAGAACAAACGAACAACAAATTCATTTACTAAAAAGTACTTTTCTAAAAAAACTAATTGAAGAAAAATACTTTTCCAAAAAGTGCCCTTCAAGAAAACTTCCTTTCCAAAAAAGTACTTTTCCAATAAAAGTTCCTTTCCAAAAAAGTACTTTTCCAATAAAAGTTCCTTACCAAAAAAGTACTTTTCCAAAAATGTACTTTTCCAAAAGAGTACTTTTCCCAAAAAGTACTTTAAAAAAAATGCTTTTCCCAAAACGTACTTTAGAAACTTTAAAAAAATTTCATGTACTTTTCTAACAAAAAAAAACAGATTAAAAAAGTATTTCCAAAAATTGCCCGTGAAAAAAAGTTCTTTTTCAAACGAGATTTTGAAAACAGTACTTTCCTGAAAAGTAATTTTTCTAAAAAGTGCTTTTCCCAAAAACTACTTTTCCAAAAATGTACTTTTAAAGTAGTTCTTTTCCAAAAAAAGGAATATTTCAAGAAGTACTATTCATAAAAGTACACCATTCAATAAAATTAGTCTTCAAAAAGTACTTTTAGGATAGTACCATTTCCAAAAAATTAGTTTTTAAATAAATACTCTTTTTAAAAAGTATATACTTTTCCATATAAGCACTTTTCGGTACTTTTCTTAAAAAATTTTAATCTTGGAAAAAGTACCATTAAAAATATTTTTTCAATATAGTACTCTCTACAAAAAGGTGCTTTTTAAAAAAATAATTGTTCTAAAAATTACTTATCAAAAAGTAATTTTATTAAGTAAATTAAAAAAAATAATTTTTTTTAAAAAGTATTTTTAAAAATGTACTTTTCAAAAAACCCCTTTTCTAAAGAAAGTACTTCAAAAAATACTCTTTCTTAAAAAAGTACTTTTCAACAAATTTAAAAAAAATCTTTTTATTATAAAAGCGCTTTCTGGAAAAGTTGTTTGAATAAAATACGTTTTACCAAAATTAAACTTTTTCAAAAAGTAATTTTCAAAAAAAAAAAAAAAATTTAAAATGCTTTAAAAAAATTACTTTAAAAAAGTTTGTTTAAAATATCATAATTTGATAGATTTCAAAAGATGTACTCTTTGTAAAATTAATAACCCTAAAAGTAAGTTTTGAATTTTTTTTTTCCAACAAAAAATTTTGATTGGAAGAAAAAGAAAAAAAATATTTTTTTAAATTTACCTGTTGTAAAAGGCCGGTTGTTAAAAAGTTATATTTTAAGATTAATTTGCAATAAATCCCATTTCTCTTCTTCTATTAAATTGGTCCACGTGTTCAAATTAACTTAAAGGCCAGTGTTTAGCATAAAATACTAAAAGTCTTTCTCTCATTTTATAGCGAATTACCCTGGGATTTTTAATGCAATTTTTCTCACTATCATGCCTACTGTGCACTGCAATTTTGTATTGCATTTGAGTTTCAACAGCTTTTTACGTTCATTTCATTTCATTCATTTTCTTTCAAATTCAAATCAATTTACTTTTTTTTCAAAATACCAAATTTACATAAAGTTTTTTCTTTAATATCTCCATAAGTTTTTTGTCTATTAAATAATAATAATAATAACATTTTAGCTCGGTGTTATTTAAAAAAAATGTTGTGTGCTGTGTTTTTTTTTTCAAACAAAACTTGCTTAATTTTCAATCATTCAAATACTTTTTATAAATTCATATGAAAACATTGTTTTTGTTCTATTATTCAGTCGTTTTTAAAACAAACAAAAATCAAATATGTAAATATTTTTTGCTTAGCTTTAATTATGGACACACAAAAAAGTATTTGTTTAAAATTTAACAACGGATACAAACATTTACAAACATTTATAGCACAAAAAAAAAAAGAAAAAAGAAAACATGAATAAACTAAATCTGTTAAAATTTAATTAATTATTTAGTGCAAAATTGGGGATTGTGTTGCTTTCGTTTGTTTGTTGTAGATTTGTACAGCTTTAAAATACCCTCCACCAGACATTTACGACTTAAAAAGGAAAGATGCGGTAAAAGATAATTAATAAACTGATAGAAAAGTTCAGAAGAAGGGGTTTGTTTTTTGTTTTAATGATTTCATTTTAGAAAAAAAAAAAAATTTTTGAAAAAGTACCTTTTTAAAAAAATGTCATATTAGAAGAAGAAAACTTCATGAAAAGCACTTTTTATTTAAAAAGAAATCATTTTGATAGAAAAATTATTTCTTTTTATAAAAAGTACTTGTTATCAAATAAATACATTTAAGAAATATTTACAAAATTTCCTTTCAAAAAGTACTGTTTTTGAATTAGTAAAATTTTTAAAAAGAGTAAGTACATACTTACGTTTTTGCAACAAAAAAATACTTTTCTATAAAAAATAATTTTTTTAACAAATTGCTTTTTGCAAAAAATTTCCTTTACATCAAAATTATTTACAAAAAATTTATTTTTTTTATTAAAGCTAAATTTTTTGTACTTTTCAATGTAAACAGTTTTTTCTAAAAAAAAAATTCATGGACAAAGTTACTTTTTATAAAAATGCACATTTTCATAAAAAAATACCTTTTTATAAAAGAGTACTTCCTGATAAAAAGTACCTCTTTATAAAAAGGATCTTTAATAAAAATTACCTTTTTCTAAAAAGTACCTTTTTATAAAAAAGGAAATTTTTATGAAAAAAGTTCCTTTATTAAGAAAGTACCCTTTATGAAAAAGTTTCTTATTTTAAAAAGGACCTTTATTTAAAAAAAGTACCTTTTTCTAAAAAAGTACCCTTTATAAAAAAGTGTCTTATTACAATAAGGACCTTTATATAAAAATGTACCTTTTCTAAAAAAGTACCTCTTTCTAAAAAAACACCCTTTGTAAAAAACTATCTTTTTCTAAAAAAGTACCTTTTTCTAAAAAAATACATTTTTCTAAAAAAATACCTTTTTCTAAAAAAGTACCTTTTTCTAAAAAAGTACCTTTCAATAAAAAGAGTACCTTTTTATAAAAAAGTATCTTTCAATAAAAAAAGTACTTTTTTATAAAAAGTACCTTTTTATAAAAAAGTACCTTCTTATAAAAAAGTAAATTTTTATAAAAAACTACCTTATTAAAAAAAAGTACCCTTTTAAAAAAAGTACCTTTTTAGAAAAAAGTACCTTTTTATAAAAAAGTACCTTTTTATAATAAAGTACCTTTTAATAAAAAAGTACCTTTTATAAGAAGGTACCTTTTATAAGAAAATACCTTGTATAAAAAAACATTTTATGAAGAAAGTATCTTTTATAAGAAACATTTTCTAATAAAAAGTCTATTATTATAAAAAGTACTTTTTTTTATAAAAAAAAAACATTTTTATAAAAACCGGTTTTAATAAAAAAATTACTTTTTTACGGTTTTAATTAAAAAATTACTTTTTTTAAAACAAGTACTCTTTTCTAATATGAAAATGTCTTTTTACAAAAAAATTTTCCACAATTCAGGCAATTCTCGTCTCAAAAATTGGTACGAAAATCATTCAAAAAAATCAGTGCTTTTCATATAAATTTTCTACTCAAGTCAGCCGTCCGGGTTATGGAAACCGAGGATTAACAATTTTTTATACCTCCAAAAACTGTAGTGAAATTTGGAATGATTTTTTTGGAATATAGTATTCTGTTTATTAAAACAAAAACTTTTTTACGTTGGAGTGTCAACAAGTCTGAGACTTTTTGAATTTCCCGCCTCTTAACTGAAAGGGCAACACTGCTGTTGTTAACAGGCAATTGTCAGTTGGAAACTGTCAAAATTTGAATAAACTGATCATTTAGTTTATATTTGAGACAAAAATGGATAAAGTTAGTTTCAGAGGAAAAAAACTAGCACTGAAATCAAGGCAATGCTATCGTGACTCTTCACGAAAATTTTAATAAACAAAAATTTATTTCCTAAACTGTTTTTTTTTAAATTAAATTTATAAAATTTTGTTGTAAATTGTGTAACAAAAACAAAAATTTATTGATATTTCTGAAATATAAAAAAATTATTAAACATCAGTCAGGATACAGCAGAATTATATGCAATTGGCAACACTGGGTTTGAATATTTTCAAGATGCTAAAATGCTTCTTCTTGTTGTTCTTGAAAGCTCAGCTGAAGTGAGTAAATTCTCTGCTTAACAAGTCGCGCATATGGTCATTTACTTTAATAGTGTCATAACCAAAAAAAAAAATGCGGAATAATTCGGCATTTTATCTCATAAAGGCCGTGATACACTATCATACAAAGTCGTGCGATCTACGAAAAAGTACAACCGTGGTGTGATGGAGTTTATGAAAATGTTCAAAAGACAATAGCAATTCATCACACCAGGGTTGTACTTTTTCGTAGATCGCACGACTTTGTATGATAGTGTATCACGGCCTTAAGAGAGAGAAATATTTCCTCATGTCTTCCTTGAGTTTAAGCACGTTTTCTGCAAAACTAGTTTTATTTTGGAGTTGTGACACTATTGAAGCAAAAAAAAAAAAAAGCGCTATGCTCTATTTCTAAAACAAATGGTGAAATAGATGAACCTTTAAATTTAAATTTGGCCATGGCCCATAACTGCTGCTAATACGAAAAAAAAAAATTTTTTTTTAAGCTTTTCTAATTTATAATTAATTTTCTTTTCGATCTGTTCTTTGGGAAAAATTCTTGTAAACCGCTGCTTAAGTCGATATTAAATACATATTTATTTATTTGGTGGAGGGTGCAATTGAGTCTAGTGCTGAATTAAATAAAAAAAAATAGAAACTAAAAATCAAATGCAGTTTGCTAATATAACTTCTAACGTTTATAGTTTTTAGTTCTATTTACGTGTGCTTTTGATTGGATATAAACAAACGAAAGAAATAAAAAAAAAATAAAATAAAAATAGAACAAAGTTTATTATTCTATAGAACTGGCAGTAATAGAAATAAATATTTCAAATAAACTTTTTACACATTGATTAAAAGGTAAAGAAACCAAGTGGAAAAACAATGATATGAGGAAATCAAACAATTCGTTGCGAACTAAATTATAAAAAAAAACTCCAAACTTTTAGGAAAATCCACATTTGCCACATAACAAGTAATTTTTCATTTTCATGTCTAGTTTAATATTTTTTTTTTAGTTTTTTTTTATATAAAAATATTAGAAATCGCAAAAATCACGTTCATACATCATCAGCAGTCACAAAACACAACGGCAGCAACTTCCGGCGTTAGAGTTAAATATTTTTTATATATATTTATATAAATATAATATTTTATATATATGTAGGTAAGATTTTTTTAATATAAAAGTATAAATAGATGTAGATGAAGAGATTGATATATATGTATGTGTGTGTATATGTAGATAAATGGGTTAGATATTATTCAAATAAATATTTATTAAAAATTATATAAACAAATTTTTATTTTTTTTTTCAAATAATAGAAAAATGTGGATTTAAATAATACAAATCTGCTAGAATAAATATTTTTTAAGTTAAAAAATGAAAACTGGTTTAAAAAAAATTAAAAAAAAAAGTACTTTTGCTTAAAAAACAATACAATATATAAAGTTATTAAATATAATATTGTTATAGATATTTAGATATACGAGGGGCGCTCACCAAGTCCATAAAACTATGAAAACTATAAAATCATGAGTTACAATTAAATAAATTTTGAAAATAAAACGAAACTTTCGAAATGATTTAAACAAAATTTATTAAAAAATATTAAAATTGAAATAAAAATTTTTTAAACGCTTTTTTGATTTTACGCTTGTTTGGTTGTACATTCTCGTTTGAAAAAAGGTGCTTAATGTCATTCATTGTAGAAAATAAAAAATACCATTTAAATATAATTTCTGTTTTTTGTTGTTGTTCATGTTAAGGAAGAAAGAGGAAAACAGTGATGACCACATTTAGTTTAAAGTTGTTGTTGCAGGAGCAGGACATTTCCACAACATTCCAGTCTTTTTTTTTTTTTGTAATAATTTTTTTTTTTTTTGATTTGCCTTAAAAAACATTATCCACACACAAGAATCACAAGTAAAGTAAAATAATGCTAAGAAATTTCTAGAAAAAAAAACATAAAAGCTTTAAATGGCAGCAATATAAAAACAAACAATAAATAACAAACACTTAACATAAGTATAATAATTCTGCTTAATAATTTGGCTAATGCTGAAAATAATATTTCAAATGTTTTAATCGAAAATTTCTGGCTAGTAAAATATTTTAAAATTTAAAATTTAAAAAGGTTAAAAGTTGATTAAACAAACGCTTGCTCGTAATCAATTGTTCTCTAATCTCGAACTGTCCTTTATACAATTATTTTATGCAAGTCCTAGAGAAATTAGGAATTTGGTTTTTTTTCAATGTTAAAGTACACAAAGTAGAGCGACCACAGTCTATTACAGCTATAACGAGCTCAAAGAGACGATTGAATATATCTATATATATTGATTGTATATATATGTGACAGCGCATAGAGAAAGGGACCTAAGGGTAAAAAAAAACAATTTTCAATTTTTTTTTTTTTTTGATGTGGACAACAATCCCATTCCCCAAAAGTGTTCCCTCCCAGAGATATGCGCGTTTTATAATGTGATGGTACAACAAAGTTACACGTATTTAAATCTTTAAAATGGCTCTCCTGAACAAAACCTGTTTTTACCCTTAGGTCCCTTTCTATTTTGCGCGTCACATATGTGTAAGCCCTGTTCTAAATAACAATTCCCCAGGAGGTTTTTTTTCCATATTTCTTGTTCTTCTGTTTTAAAATGTCATCTGAGCTAAAATAGAAGATCTGGAAACAATATACTTGACTTAGAAAATTCTAAATTTTCTCTTACTTCTTATTTCTCAAAACATCTGTTTAGAATAGCAGGATATTCTTAAAAAATTGTTCCGTGAGATGTATTTTTCGGGGAATGGTTAGAATTGTTCTGAAAAGTATTTGTATGCATGAATAAATTTTTCACCTGAGGGCAAATTACGGCACTCACTATCGAACGAAATTATGAAATATTTCAATAAAGTCTATATGGAAATATTTTTAAATTTCGATTCGTATCGAATGCCGTAATTTGCCTCCTGATTTTTTTTTAAATTTTACTAGTTACTTCAGAACAAGTTTTGAGTAATTCGAAATATAGGGTCCGCCATCTAACGTTTTTTTTGCAACTAATGCTTATTTCGTGAATGGTAACACTTAGCTCATGTCTGATTTGACAGATAATTAGTTTTATGGTTGTGTATAAACTTGAACAACGCTGGGAAATATCGACTTACAGAAGATGCCGATTTTGCCAAAAAATAACCATCTTTTCAGATGAAGCTCATTTTGATCTTGGCGGGTATGTAAACAAAAAAAGAAAACCCGCACGCATACATTGAAAAGCCGACGCACCCAAAACAAGTCACTGTTTGGTGCGGATTTTAGTCCAGAGGCATTTTTCGAAAATGAGCAAGGAGTGGCCGTTACAGTCAATGGCGATCGTTATCGGGCCATGTTGAACGAATTTTTGTTCACAAAAATTGAAGAGGAGGATATTGGCAACATTTGGTTTCAACAGGATGGCGCTACGTGCCACACAGCCCATGTTTTGCGCCCTGTTTTCCAAAAAAAAAGTTATCTGGCGGACCCTTTATTTTCTGAAGCTGAAGATTCTGGAAATTGTGTATTATATAAAACTTGGTGCTTTTCAATTTGAAAAACATAAACAAATTGTAATAAAAATGATTTTTAAAGCTTTTCCGAAAATTTCTTAATACACTAGAATTTAATTTTACTTCCTCAGAATCAGTTCTGATCGTAAAGATTCCAAAAAATTCAAGAAAAAATAAAACTGTTCCAGAACAAACATAAATTTTTTACTTTAAAACAAAAAGACAACACAACAAAATTCATTTCAATAATTTTTAACAAAAAAAAAACAACAACAACAAAATTTGGGTGATATTTTTAACAAAGTGCTCAAATTGCTTAAATATTTTTTTTTTATTGAATAAAGTGCATTGAAACTGATTCGTATTAATTTATATATTCCTTGGAATTCATTACAAACAAAGGTGCTGCTTGTTGGTGAATGCATAAAAATAAATAGATTACGAACACATTGACAAATAAAAATTTTGTAGTAGCAATAAAATAATAAATAAACAAATTAATATATTTTTTATTATATAAAAAAAAAATAAAAATTGCTGCCATTCCGTTATAACTGTTTCAAAATGAAATCATGACAAACTGAAATTAAACTAAAAAGTCATTACAAATCTAACAAAATTTGTGTCAAACAAACAGGAAGAGGAAGTTTAAATAAAAACACACAAACATACGCAATTAAACGTTAGTTGGTTAATTTCTTTTTCATATTTTTTTCTTTTATTATTATTTATTATAAAGTTTTTATTTTCAATTTTGGTTTTTTTTTGTATTTTTAAATATTTTTTTTTTTGGTTTTTATAATTTAATAATAATAGTATAACATTAAATATTTTTGTTTTATTTTTTTTTATATAAATATAATTCTTTTTTTTTGTGTGTGTGTTAATTTATGTTATTTTAATAAGTTTAGGGATTGGTTAGTGTTTTTGTGTAAAATTAAGAGTTCTAAAATTGTAAAATGATAATTTTTTTTATTCTAAAAAAAAAGAAATATTTACAAAATAAAGTTTGCTTTATTTAATAATATTTTTTCATACAAAATCATATAAAAATTTTTTGGTTTTAAATAAAATTTTTGTATAAGAAAATACAGTTGAATTGGTTGGATTCATAATATCAAATTGTTAAATGAAAAGCTTTTATGTACACATGTAGTCATATATGTATTTTATTTTTATTTTTTAAATTGTACAGCACAGTGGGCGAAAAACGTTCAAAAGTACTGCTGTCATTTTATTTTAATTTCTTAGTTGCCTGTTTTCTTTTTTTAATAAAATAAACATTGCAGGCAAAAATAATTAAAATTTTTTATTGTTGTTTCAATACAAATTCGAAAATGTAATTTTCTATTTTTATATTAACGGAAATTGGTAATAAAATTTTAACTGCTTCTCAACTAGCAATTAAAAAAAAATTACTTGCAGTTATATCCATTTCGCTCCTTTATTGCAACATAGACATATCTAAGAAAATACGTCTTTGGCTGTGTGTATAAATTTCATATAATAGGCTTGTTCACGCACCTCTTGAGAAAAAAAAAATTTTTTTTTTAGTATTTTTTTTTTATGTTAACAAACACAACCCGCGAAGCGATTAGCTTGTCTGCGGAAAACACCCAGGGTCTATGGCGGTAAACAAACTCACGACCTCTAGACTTTGTTACCAGGGGCACCCTGTATATAGTTGAAAACATAACGTGTATACTAATTGAAAACTTAAAAAATTATTTCCTGCATAACTAATTTTTTGGAGTTATGCCTTTGTTGCAATGAAGGAGTGATATGTGTTACCTACAAGACGGCAATAATTTTTGTTGACTTCTAACAGCTTTGTAACATATTTACTAAAACTTATTTTAACTGCAAATAAATTAAAATATAAAATATTTGGAATTTAATTTTTTTTAGAAAATTTTAATTTTTATTGAACTTTTTAAAATCTGGCAACACTGGCAACAGTTTTATGCAATCACATACTGTTCTCTATTTCTATACGAATTTTTGTAGCGTAGCAAGAGTCTAATAAGAATATACAAAATTTCGTAGCAATCGAAATATAACGAGAAATTTTAAAGGGCTTGGCCCTGCCCACTTTTTCGAATACAAGATTAAGTCATCCTTAAGACTCTAGATGTCTACCAAGTGGCTTAAAAAACGTTTGGGTTGAAATATGCGAATACAAGCACAAGAACAGTAAAATGTTTCATTAAAATGGGCTTAGTAAAAGTATGAAAAAATGCAGCTATTAGTTTAAAGGGCAGGGCCATGCGCCCTCTCCATGCCCCCAACTGAAAACAAGATAACTTTTGTCAATTCAAGAGCCTTAAATATGTAAAAAGTTTTGTAAAAATAGCTGAAGTGGAAATACATAAGATACAATAGTTCATTTTAATAGGCGTGGCTGCGCCCACTTAAATAAAACATCAATTATGTCATTTCAGAGTCCAAAGTGCGTTAAAAGTTGTTAATAGAAGGCTAAAGAAGAAAAACGTGAGCTATAATGTTTAATATTAATGGGCGTGTAACCCGCTCACTTATTTAATACACCATTATGTCGGTTTAAAAGCCCAAATTGTGGGCAAAATTTCCTTAAAATCATTCGAGCAAAAGCATGTAAAGTATAATATATAATTTTAATGGGCGTAACACCGCCCACTTTTTTATATACAAAGCTATCGTAATCTTAAAAGTCCAAGGAGTCTGAAGTGTTTCGCTGAAACCGATTTGGTAATTTAAGGGGCAGGGTTACACCCACTCTTCAACAATTGCTTAATTTTGTCATTTTAAGAGCCCAAACTATGTACAGAGTTTCACTGAAACCACGAAAGTAGAAATAAGTGATGTAAAATTGTTTATTGCTTTCAAAGGGCGTGGTACCGCCCACTTTTGCAATGCACTTTATGTTATATGTATTTTAAGAGCTAGAAGTTTCGCTATATTCTGGTTAGAGCCAAAGCAAGTGCAAAATAAAATTTTTAGTGGGTGTGGTCCCGCCTACTTTAAGAATTTATAAAACGTGGCTAAGGCTTTTTTAGGTAGAAGAACATGATATAAATAATTGATTTTTGAAGGGTGTGGTCACACCCACTTTTCTAAAATATGAAATTTTGTCATTGAAAAAGCTTAGAGGGTGAAAAAAATTTGCCTTTTGTGGGTGTGAAGTATGTAAAAGTTGCGGAGGATTCGATTTCTGTTTAAAAAAATTATTATTATTTTTATTAATACTCGTTTCGGCTAGAAACTAATAGACAATGTTCTTCGGGGCATTACAGTTGGACTAAATACTTATAAGTCCAGACGTTATAGACATAGAGGCTGCCCTATGAATTAAAATTTAACAAATAATATGCTAAATAGCTTCAACCTAATAGAGAAGCCTAAGGTTATGCTAGAAGGTACATTTAAATAAAAAACTTGAAACATATTAATGCTTTTTTATAGAAATATTCAGTGAAAATTTTATAGTTAAAGTGTTGCCAGAATAAAGGAATAATTTTAGTTACTTCTGAACGTTTAGTTCCCTTGTTTTCTGCAATTATTTAAAAAATTATTTTAAATTTATATTACAATCAAACTAATTAACTGTCATTAGGGAAATATGTAAAAATATATAAAAAAAAATTAAAAAATAAAAAATAATAATAAATCGAATGTGTGTGTTTTTATGTGTGTTAAAGTTGTTAGAGGATTCAAATTGCATAAATTTCTTTTTGCTTCATATAAACAAATAAATTGTAATTAAATTTTACATTAAACCTAAATGCATTTCATTAACGTTTTACGTTTCATTTATATAGAAAAATACTAAAGAGAAAACTTAAAAAATGTTTAACAAATTAAACTGAAAATAAAATAAATGTAATCGTCATCATTATAATTATAATATACATACATACATACATGGAAATTTAAATAAATGAGTTTTTAATATTATTGTTCGTTTTATTATTTTTGTTTTTTTTTTGGTTTATTCTGCTGCAGGATTTTTCACTCCTTTTAGGTTGAAATGTAATTAATAGAAAATTAAAATTAATTAAATGAACAAACAGTTTTACACAAAATGATATTTAGCTTAAGTACACAAACACACACACACACACACGCACACACGCATACACAGTAATTAGGATAAAATTAATATAAATGGTTAACAAAAAATGTCGTTTATAATATAAAAAAAGATGTTAACAAATTAGATTTTTATTTCATGAGAGGAAAGTAAGTTTTTCGTCTCTTTTATTTTTTATTTTTTTTTTAGAAAAAGACATAAAAAATTGTTAAATTTGTACGCATTTTGCATTTGTAGAAATTGAAAGAAATTAAATTAATTTCGTTAGAAGTGCATAATAAGATTTTGTTTTAACATAAAGTTTAATGGAAAATTTAAATAAATAAAAAATATTTCATTTAAATAAAATATAAAAAACAAATGCTTTTATTTTTGTTTTATAATAACAGGAAGTGACTTTACAAGAAGTATTAAAATAAGTGAGAGAGTAAATTCCCTTATTTACAAAATCTTTTCTTTTTAGTCTGATTTCCCTAAATATCTTGTTTTAAATTCTTTCCTGCTTTGTTTTTCTTTATCGTTGTTAATAAAACCAGTTTTTTTTAGTTTGAACGTCGTATCGTCGTTTTCAAATTAATTTTTTGAGTTTAAGTCTATGTTGCAATAAAGGAAGGATATGCTGAATTTTTTTCTGATTTTAATATTTTTTGAAATTTTTTTTTTAAATTTTGATAATTGTAATCCATGTTTAACAAGCGAGTCACACATATCCTTTGCTGCTTTCGAAATGAGTGATAAAGTCAAGAATTTATCGAACGGCCTTCGTACTGCTAAACTATTTAAATTTTAAACCAAAATGAACCTAAATTCAATACAAAAAAGTGTTTACCTTTTAGGGCAATAAAGAAATTAAATTAATTAACATGAATTTTTAGCATTAACAAAAAATAATATTATTATATTTCTATATAAGAAGTCACTAATTTTTATGTGGCTTCTTCAGGAAAACATTTTTTGTTGTTTTATAACTACTTTATAATTTTTAAAATATTTTTTGTTTGTTTTTTTTAGAAAATTATGAAATAATTATAAAGAAAAAAGAATATTTTCCTGGCTAGAGAAATATCGAAATATAAGTAGAGAATTTTTATATAAAAACAAGAGACCTTAATTTAAAAAAGATATATTATATTAAAAGATATGTTTTGCCTGTAGCCTAATAAAGAAAAGCTTTTTATGCTTTTAATAAATAATTTTAAAGTTGCCCTTATTTTCAGCTTTTAAAATAAAACTTAATTCAAATATTTCTTCTTTCCGTTTTCAGGTAAGCGAACGCATAAAATGTCTGCTATTTTTTTTATCAAGGCAAGTTATATATTTCAATTACTTTTATTTATTTTACTACTATGTATTTAATATTCCGATTTATGCAAAAAAAAAGACGAAAAATTTAAAGTGTTTACTGTTTGCTTTTTGTTTTATATGTATAAATTAATCAAAAAAAAAAAAACGGAAGTTATACATTTAAATACAACATGTCAGTGATTATAAATTAAACAATAGCAAAATATAAAAGAAAAACAATATATTTCAACGGAAATGCATATAAATTACATTTTACAATAATGTTTGTTGGTTACCATTACTTACTTACTCAACATAAAGGCAAATGTTTTCATCTCTGGTGTAATGCATGTTAACATACACACACACACACCCACACCCAAACATTCAAGCAGTTTGCCGTATGTTAACATGTAGTGGGTTTGTATAATTTTTGTATATACATATGTAAATGTGTGTGTGTGTGTATTGTGTTTTTGTAAACTAAACAAATGTTTGGTTGGGTTCGTTTTTCACTTATACTCCTACACTAACAAAATGCCGAGAAAAAGAAATTCAAAAAAAAACAATAAACAAAATCGTAAACATAGAATTACCTTTTTGGGTGTGGGAGAGAGAGAGAGAGAAAATGAGAGGTGGAAAAAGAACCTTTACTTAATGAAACTACAATTGAAAGAGGTGAGTGTGAGAGTGAGGTGGTTTGGGTGAGTTCAAGACTGGTTTTATGTTAATTAATTGTTGTTATTGTTTTTTACGTTATTAAGTGTTTATGGTGGGTGGGATAGTAATATAATGTTGTTTATTTGTTTAATGTTTTTACTATCTCTGGTTTGATTTGTTGGTGTTGAATTTTGTTTTTTTTTCTATATTATGCAGAGTAAATAGTGCTTCTAATGCATTTTTTTCTGTTCTATTGGGTTGTCTTTTAGTTTAAAGCCTAAAGTGATGTTAAAAATAATTTAAGTATAAATGTCGTAATTTTAATATGGCAAATAATTTATTTTAAAGGGTTTTAAAACAAATTTTAATAAAATTTTTTTCTTCTTAAGGCTTTATAAAGGCTTAATAATTTATATAAATGAGGCTGTTAATTTTCTTTTGGTTATGCTCTAATTCTGGAGTAATTTAATTCATTAACTGTGTACTAAAATACTAGAGAGCGAAATTGCGTTACATATTTAGTATTAAAACGCTCGCTCCAGGCCATTTAAATACTAAAAAAATTTTTTGAAAAATTATTATTTTATTTTATATGTAACTTATGGCATTCTCTACTTCCTCATTAATATAATGCACCTAAGTCTTAATTTTATCTATTTTTTATGCAAACGCTTAAGTCTTTTAAAAACAAGAAAAAAAGTTACACCATAATATAACGAAAATAAGTTTTTTTATATGATATGTAATCATTGAAGAAAAACTATAGAAATAATATAAAAATTACCAAACAAAAAAACTTTAATGCCACAAAAAATAAATTTCAATGCAAAATTTCGTACATACTTGGTTGTTTTTGGAATTTTGTTTTTTGATAAAAAAAATTTTAAATGCTTTAAAAACAAACTTACTAAAATATATATTTTTGGTTTCAAATAAATAAGGCAACACACTGCTGCAAACATGCCACATATTCACATTACGCCCCTCATAACACAAGTCATAATATATTTGTTAAAAAAATTAAAACAAAATGAATTAAAAGAATATTTATGTATATGAAACTTTACATTTTTTTGGTAACAAAATAAGGAATTTAATATAAACATGTAGATAATGACTTTCAGTTCATAACAAATGCCTTTTTACAAGTTTTCGTGGTTATATTTTGAATTATTAAATAAAAAAAATAAAGAAAAAAAAAATAAACGAGGCTGGTGTAATAAGCTTTTGGCAGAGAGACTTAATAAAACAATACAAAAATTAAGAAATATTTTTAAAATTTATGGCCCAGATCATGTTTAAAAAACTAAAATTCACCTAAATATATAAAAAATAAAAGTAACTTAAAAAATATTCTCGAAATTTGCTTAAAAAACCAGCTTTAAAATAAAATAGTTTTCTGCTTCAATAAAAAAAATTGTGAAAAGTAATATAATGGTAAAGGCCTTAGGTGCTGTTCACATATTACGTAACGCTAAAAAGAAAGGGGGGGGGGGGGGAGGAGGTTAAGGCTTTATACTGAAAATTTTGTAAAAAGTGTTGCTAAGGGCGTGGGGTGGTAGGGAGATATAAAACCTCCGAATATAGCCTTACGTAATATGTGAATGGGCCTTGATTCATAAAATATAATTTTGGTTTAATAAACAAATTTCCATAAAAAATTTTTTTTGTAAGTCAAAATTATTTGAATATGGCAGTAAATCTTTAATGTTCTGTTAGCAAAAAAAAAAAAAAAAAAAAACAATTCTCTTTTACAAAAAAAAAAAACAGAAAAAAAATTAAGAAAAAACTTAATGGTTTTTGATTATTTTATAAAAATTTCTCAAATATTCAAGCGATCCTCGTAAAAAATAAAAAATCGGTTTTATAAGTTCCAATAACTAACAAATGATTATGTGTTAAATAAATATAAAAAAAAGATAAAGCCAAGTACTTATCAAACGACCCTCGTATAAAATAAAACTAACTTTAAAATAAATATAAATTCCTTGCTAGAGAAATCAATCAAATATTTTTTTATCGCAAATTACTAAAAACACTTAGAAAGAAAAACTGAAGCATACTTCAAGGCTGCTTTAGGAAATATTATTTAAAGTACACCTTTAGGATTTCTTTTATTTAGAAAATCCCAAACAAGCATTTCTCTTATAATACTCAATCCAATTTAGTAGTTAACGATACTCTTAGCAATAATAACGATTAATTGAAAGGAAACTAAAACTGTATACACATCCGGGGAAGAAAATCAAAAATTAATAAATAAATTTTTAGTCTAAAGTTGTTTTTTTTTACAGTACAAACTCCTACAATATTTTTTGACTGTATTTTGAAAACACTTACATAACCATTAGCTTTCATTTTGTAGACAAATAAAATAATTGTTTAAATATACTATATGTATTTGTGGTTTTGCTTTCTGTTAGAAAAAAAAGAATATAAAGATAAATATTTTACACAACACATCTAACAATCGCTTTTTTGTTTTGTTTATTATATATAGATATTATGAAAATTGTTGATTTTAGTATTGGAGGATTTTTTTTATATATATGTATGTTTATATATATAAAGATATATATCAGGGAGACTTAGTTTTGTTTATATGTATGGGAAAAAAATAAGAAAAAAATGTTTTTTTGTCATTGAATAAAAAAAGATCATTCAGGAAAAAATTCATGGATTTCAAACAATTTCATTTCATAACTTGGTTAAACGTTCTTTTTTTTAAATTTGTTAAATTTTCAAGACAACAAAACCATTAAAAAACGTACACTGAAAAACAGGGCTTTGTAAAAAAATCCTAAAATTAAAAGTCAAAATTTTCAGAACCAAAAAAAGAAAACTTCTCGTATCGAAAATGCACAAAATGCGTGAAAATTTAACAATTCTTTTTAAACAAAAATTTTAAATAAAAAAAAAGAAATTATATACAAAAAATATTGTTTTAAAAAAATAATAATATAAAATATTTCTCTTGATTAAAAAATACTTAATAAAATTAAGACATAAATTAAAATTAATTTCATATATAGTTTTTTTAAGGTAAGATTATTTTCAACAAAAATTATTGAGTTATCATTGAGTCCTTATTCATTTAAAAACTACCAACGTCTCTTGACTACTACTGGTCATTAATGAGTAACATGGGTATGAGTATTTTGGTCTTAAGAAAAGTCCTGTAAATTCTTTTAAAATTAAAGTTTAATAAAATAAATATTTTAAATACTTAAACACAGTTAAAAATATTACTTCGCTTAAAGATTCTTTAAAGAAGCGTTAGTTATTTGGTCTCAAGGTCGTCGCTTAAGCAAGTTTAGTTAAAGTACGTCATAGTTAGAAGTGTTTGTTGGGTTATTTAAATAAATAGCAGCATTTTAATGTAAATATGAAATCTAAGCTTTCAAATTTAAATTATAATTAAAATTGCGTTTTAGTTTTTGATATCTTTGCTTTACTTCAATTTAATTTTCACTTGTTTTGAAGTTTTTGGATATTCTTTTGGCATTGTTTTAAAATTTTAAAGCTTTTAAAGCTCTTCTGATAAGTCCTCAAGAGAACCTTCTTTAAAGC
This sequence comes from Nowickia ferox, assembly GCA_936439885.1. NCBI lineage: Eukaryota > Metazoa > Arthropoda > Insecta > Diptera > Tachinidae > Nowickia > Nowickia ferox. Next base: position 13,318,785 of record OW387023.1, on the reverse strand, counting down.
TTTTTAAATTAAAAAGAGAGCTTTAAGACCTTTCTTAACTATATATATTAAAAAAAACTTGTGAAAGCTGTTATCAACATTTTCTTTTCAACTAAGAATTCCTCTAGAAAAACTTTAAACAAAGTTTTTTGGCTAATAGCTTAAAATTTTAGACGATTAATTAACGTTACCTTTAGCTTCTTAAAAGTTTGGCCGACAATTTCTCTAAGTTCAAAATTTTATTATATCTAAGGATTAGTTCTTATCAAAGCTTTATCAGGAAAAGTTTTTCTTTGTAATGCTGTTTCGTGAGCGCTTTTAATATTTTCTATAATAATAACGTTCTTTCGCTCTTATAATCACTTTTCAATGTCATGAAATTCCACCGATAAGCTGCCACAAGAACCAAATCCACAACAAATAACATACAATTATCTTTTTGTGGATTTTAATATAGTCTTTGAAAAGTTTTTTGTTTGCTTTAAAACTTGAATCGAGAAGACTGCTACAAGCTATCTTTAAAGCAAGTCCATAGGTTTCTTTCTCTTAGTGCTATATAAAACGTAATAATAAAGCTCTTTTGGTGTTTAATATCAAAAAGTTACTTAAAGCTTGTAATTATTTAAAAGCTTTATTTTTATAAAGCTTTTAATAATTAAAAGCTTTTACAAAGTTTTTTTAAATTATTATAAAACTTTTTTCATTATAAAAATTTAGAAAGCTTTATTTGTTAAAGAAGACGTTTAAATAGCTTTTATTTTCAGAAAAAGATTTTACAATATTTTAAATAAAAAACGTCTTAGAATAATTAAACAAAATTTTTTTAAGTTTTTAGGCACTAAAAACTTTTTGAAGCTTTTATTAGCTTTGCATGATCAAATAAGCTTTTTAGAAGCTTTTTATGTCAAGAACCTTGTTTAACACCTTTGCTATAAAAAGATTTTTAACAAATATTCACTGAGTGCTTATAAAAGAGTTTGGATAACATAAATGTTTTTGAAAAAACTTTGTTATTAAAAAGCTTTTGAAAGCTTAGAAAAGTCTGCAATCTTAGAAAAGCTTTTAATTAATTTATTATTAAAATTCGTTTTAAAATTAATTTTGAAAAAGAAGAAGTCTTCAATCTTAGAAAAGCTTTTAATAACTGTATTACTAAAAATCGTTTTAAAATTAGTACATAGAAAACTTTTTAAAAGCTTTTAAATAAAAAAACTTTAAAAGCTTTTAAATAAGAAATAATTTAAAAGCTTTTAAATAAAAAACTCTTTAAAAGCTTTGAAATATAAAAGCTTTTCATAGGGTTTTATTGCTAAAACGCTTTTGAAAAGCTTTGATTGATAAAAAAAGGTTTATAGAAGCTTTTTAAAAGATTCAATTTGAAACAGTTTTCTAGAAAATATTCACTGTTTACCAGTAAGCTATTATTACTAAAATCCCTCTGAAAAAGCTTTATTGCTGTAAGCTGGATTTTGTAAATAAAACTTTTTAAAAGTCTTTATTTTTAGAAAACTTTTAATATTTTATTATTAAAAATCATTTTTAATATAGTCAAATACTTTTTTCCAAGTTTTTTTTACTCCAAACTCTTTTGAAGCTTTTATTACTACAACGCTTTTGAGTGATAAAAAAGCTGATAAAAAAAGATTAAATTCAAGATCTTATATTATTGAAATAATTTTGAAAAAGCTTTATTGTTAAAAAAGGTTTTATAAGCTTGGTTTTTTAATTAGGATCTTTTTTTAAAGCTTTTGCTTTCTTTGCTTTAATAATTTTTATAAATAAGGCTGTGAAATTTTTATTACATATTAAAAAACGTTTTAAGATGAAATTTTTTTTAAAAGCTTTTACTATCCCAAAACTTTTTTCATAGCTTATTTATTGAAACGCTTTACAAAATCTTTTAAGAAGCTTTTATTAATAAACAGCTTTTTAAAAGTTTTTATCATAAAAACCGTTTTTAAAGTTTTTATTATAAAAATCTTTTTGAAGGTTTTTTTCAATTAAAAGCTTTTATTATTAGTTATCTTAATGGTTTGCTTAAAAGCTGGCTTAGAAAAAACATCAAAGCTTTCGTTTTTGAAATTTAATTTTTAACAGTTTCATTGCTGTTACTACAGCAGCAAGCAAAAAATAAGCAAAAGCTGATTATTTGCCTTAACTACGTATGAAGTTACGCTTATACGAGTACGTTTCAGAACTTTTTATACATTTATAGATCGATCTTGGGGTTGACATATTTCACATAGTATACAATATCTTGCAGTGTGTGCTGCGCTGTCATGTAAAGGGCATGTTTCCTCATTCATTTTCTAGCATATCTGGAGTCTTGTATATAAAAACTGGCTGTTAGCGATTTCGAAGTACATTATTATTTAAAATTGAAATAATATTTTTTTTAAACTTTATTAATTACTAGTGTCATAACCATGAGAAACATTTATTGTCATCCATATCATTTGCAATGCCTTTAACTTTTTTTTACTGATTAATGTGTTATTTTGTGTAAAACATGCCTTTTTTTTAAAGCCAACATTTAAACAAAAATGACATTTAGCTTTTATCTTTAGAGAAACATAAATTTGTTAAATAACAAATGCAATAACAACAGCTAGAAACAGAAACATTCAAAAGTTATTTTTTCTACATCATTTTAATTGAAATTGTGTTATTTGAGTGACAGTAACAACGCAATACATAAAAAAATAAATTTCCAACTATACATGCTTTAAAAAATTATGCCTTAATTGTAAAGATTGCATAATGGCAAACATGGCAACGATAAAGTCATTGAAAATCATTTCAATACTACATGTAATTGCAAATTAAACAGAACAGTAAATGGTTGATGACGCAATATTTAAAAGAGAACAAAGAAACTGCTATTTAAGTTGATTTCTTTGATCATTAGCGAACTAAAAAAACTATAAAAATTCGCTGCTATAGAACAGATAAAATGTTTACTGAGTTTTTAATGAAGTTTTGTAAAATCAAACATAAATAAAGCGTATGTTAAAACTTTATGGCTGCGTGTAATTGCAAAAAAAATATCCTGCATACGTCTGAGCATTATAATTAAATAAATACCAAAGCATATGTTAAGGCTTGATTAATGAGCAAACAAACTAATGGAAAATATCAACCATAAAACCATAAAATTGATATATATTACACTCATAAAAAAAAAGAAAAATAAGCCCTACTCTTCATATCCGCATTCAACATTTTCTTGGTTAAACACATACAATTGCATACCATCATTATTTGGTAAGTTAAGTGGCAATATGTGAATGTTAAAAATATAATTGGTATAAAATAAACTACTCTCTCTCTCTCACACACACACCCTCTCTCGTATAAGGTAAGGTGGAAGAATTTACAGTTTTATTGCCATCCAATACAAACAACAAATATTTCAAATAAATAAATAAAATCATCAGCCATAAAATATGCTTTAAGTTTTCTACATTTGGCGTTTTAACATTTCTCAGTTGTTTTTTGATAAATACTCGTAATAAAGAGGAAGAGCAAATAAGAAAATTTTGCGATTGAGCGAAAGCAAAGCGAAAACCAATTTGAGGCGAAAGAACACAACAACACCAAACATAAATAACAACAACCACAAATGTGATAAACTACCAGCAAGATAATTGCTTGAGTATGTAGCACGAGTATTTACGCGCTTGCGATGCTTTTATATTTTTTAATGTACAACTTCGACAACATACTTTCACAGAGCACAGTGGGTTTCTTAGCACATAAAAGTTTTAGCGACTCTTAAAAGAAATTTTGTATGCTGCCATTAAAATTTTTACAACAATTATTTATAGTTCTTTAAAAGCACATACTCGTATGTATGTATGTACATAAAGAAAAGTTTAATTAAAAAATATGTCAAAGCCATATAAAATTTTTTTCTTCTGTCTGCCATAAAATAAAGAAAGCTTAAATAAAAGAATGAGACTGTTAGTAAATGAGTTGAATAAAAAAATTGCGTGTGTTTGTAAAATAAAAAATACTGCACGTGAAATTATAATGCTAAGCCACTATTCGCATTCGCAATTTGAGCCTAAAGTAGAGCAAAAAAGTTAAAAAATTCAAAATAGTGTTCCTCCATACATTCTTACATATCATGTATGTATATGCTAAAATATATTAAAATAAGCACTGTCATATTAATGTTAAAACACTCAGAAAGTTCTTTAGATAAATAAATATTACTGCCTTGATTTATGGCCACAGAAATGGGCAAAAATCTGCTTAAATGTATTCAAACACTGAGAAATATTTTAAACATATTTGGGCGTTTCATTTATGTCAGTAGAAAAGTATGATAAACAATAAGCAGAAATATGCAAAATTATGCTTAAATAATATATAACTCTAGAAAATTAAAAATATGTTAAAGCACTCAAAAAAAACCTGTTAGCATATTTTAGCCGTCTGATATGATAGCAATAATGTTGCATATGCTAAAATATACTAAAGCGTCCTAAAATACTAAGGTAGCTCTGAAACGCCTAAATATGTTTCTACTGCCTTCATATATGACAATAGAAATATGCAACATATATGCAAAAATATGCTAAAGCATGTTAAAAGACTTAGTTAGCTCTGAAAAGCCCAAATATGTCTCTACTGTCTTTATATATGAAAATAAAAATATGCTAAAATATGCTATAACGTGCTAATGTACTCAGAAACGAATAAATTTAGTCTTTCTCTCTTCATTTGTAGTAGTCCATATGCTAAAACGTGCTAATGTACTCAGAAATTTCTGAAACGCATAAATAATTCCCTTCTGTATTGAGATAAACTAACACAAATCTGCAAAAATATGCTAAACTGTGCAATTGTATTCAGAAAGCTTCTAAACAAATAATTTTAACATTTCTGTCATCATTTATTACAACGAAAAGTATAAGTGGCATAGCATATGCTAAAATATAAAAAATATGTGCTAAAAATCGATGCTTATATACCTAAGGAAATTCTGAGTCCTCTTTAAACTTTCATATATCATACAGCAAAGCTGGGCAATTCTATATGCTAAAGTGTGCCAAAATTAGCTTAAATACTCAGAATCTTCCAGAGCGGATAAATATTTCACTTCTGCTTTTATAGGCGGAATCGGTGCTGATATGCAAAAATATGATAAAACTTGCTAAAATACTTAGAAAGGTCTGAAACGCACAAAACCGTCATAAAACCAACTCAACTTTAATTTAAATGGGCCAGAAAAATTCACCTAACAAATTTGTTTTAGTTCTTTACAAAAAGATGACACATTTTTAATTTGAAGAAAAAGCCTTGAGGTTTTTCAAAAACTTTGCAGCAAATGACAGCATAAGTGTGGTCCAGAATTTTTTATTACTTCCGATTTTGTCATTTTAATTTCCTATAAATTATAGTTGAAGAAATCTCTCTGTTCCTGTAATCGCTGCTTAAGACACTGTGTTATATCACACATTCGCTTTATATGTTTAAATAAAAAAGAAAAACTTTATGTGCCATTGCGGCAAATAATCGCAATAAATAAGTTTCTTTCGTACTTGCAAGTGCAACTGTTTCACTTATCTATACATACACACTATTTTGCGATTTTATATCTTTTATTTTACTTTATGGCTTTCTTTTGCACTCGATATGCCGTAAACAGAAACTTATTCGTTCATGTAGACATACACCACAAAAAGATGCACCATCAGATACTTTACTATCAGAAAAACACAAACACACACATTCGAGGCCTGGACATTGAGTTATCTATAAATACTTTTAAAGCCAGGGGCAAATAGTGTTATTCGATAGGCAATCAGAGATTAATATATTTTAATAAAAGTTAAATGAAAGTATGCCGAAATTTCGTTAGATAGAGAACACAATAAAGCAAACAACTATATTCTCTATATACATTTCTTAAATTTTAATAATTTTAAATATATTCTGGCCTTTAAACGCAAAAGCTCTAAAACATGCCAGCAGAAATATGCTAAAATGCTCAGAAAGTTCTGAAACTCATAATTTTTTTTTCTTCCGCCTTCATGTATGGCAACCGAATGTGCTAAAATACTTAGAAGTGTTGCAATGAAAAAATTTGCCGTTTCTGATGTTCATTTATGGCAACGACAAAATATGTATGATATTCCATATGCTAGAATATGCAAAACCATGCTAAAATATTCAAAAAGTTCTGAAACACATAAATATCATTTTTCTGCCTTCATATATGTCAACAGAAATATGCAAAGAAATGCTATAATATGCAAAATTGTGCTAATTTATTCAGAAAGTTTTTAAGCGAATAAATTTCGTCTTTATATCGAAAAAATATGTAAATTATTCGATATGCTAAAATGTGCTAAAATATGCAAAAAGTCATTATGCTAAAATATTCTAGAATGTGCTAAAATACTCAAAAAGTCCTAAAACAGATAAATAGTTTCCTTGTGCGTTCATATGTGGTAACAAGCAAATGTAAAGATATGCTCAAATATGCTAATGTACACAAGAAATATCGGAATAGGTAAATTTAGTCTGTCTGCCTTCATTTATGATGATGAAAAAATAGGTATTTTATATGCTAAAATATGCTAAAATGTGCTAAAACACAAAGAAAGTTATCAAAAGGCACTGAAATATGCAAGAATATGCTTAAACGTATTTAAATATTAAAAAAGTTCTGAAACGCATAAATATTTTGCTTCTGCTTTCATATATGTTAACAGAATTATGCAAAAATATGCTAACATGCTAAAATGCTTAGAAATTCCTGAGAGCAATAAGTTTAGTCTTTCTGTCTGCATTTACGTAAGCGTGGAAATGAGTATGATATTCGATATGATAATATATCATGCCATAACCGCCAAAAAAGCTTAAGCGACATAATTTTTTAATTTAATTTTTTGACCAAAATCGATTAGTAGTGATCGTAAATAATTGATTTTCGTAAAAAAACGAGGTTCAAAAAAGCTTTTTTGGCAGTTATGGCACGATATGCTAAAATAATCAGGAAACTTTGAAACTCATATATAGTTTCTTTAAGATATGGCAACAGAAATATGCAAAGATATGCTAAAGTTTGCTTATATATTCAGAAAAATGTTAAACGTTGAAATTTTATCTTCCTGTCTTCATTTACGAAATTTTTTTTTGTTATTTTATATGCTAAGATATGCTAAAACATGCTAATATATTGAGAAAGTTCTGCAAGGGATAAATTTAGTATTTCTAACTTCGTTTATAGCACGGAAAACATATGTATGATATTCGATATGCTAAAATATGCTTAAACATTAGCACGTATATAGAAAGTTCTGAAACATATAAACGTTCGTCTTCTGCCCGTATGTATATATGGCAACACATATAATCAAAAATATGCTAAAACGTCAGCTCATCGTTTAGGATTAAAAAACAAATAAAGTTCTTCACTGAAAATATATTTAGTTTGGCTTACTGCAGTTTGCTAAAATTTTTGAATTCAAATGTTTATTAAGGATCAGTTTTATCATATTCTTTCTAAACGTTTTCGGAACATGAATAATCTAATCGCTGTGTACCAGGCTCCTTTAAGCTCAATAGAGTTGTTCATACGAATTTTGTTTAAGTTCAACATAGTGTTTTTTCTGAATTTTTTATATAATAAAAAAATCAATTCCATTTTTAGACCTTTTTCTAATAAAGACCTAAACAATTATAATAAAATTCAATAATACAAAAAAAAAAACTTTCTTGTAAGTTGCTTTACTGTGTATCCATAGCATTTCCTTATGTATTACCTAAGGCAAAATTTAATTCTTCGATTTAATTTAAATATTAAGCTTTTGTTGTTCTTTTTTCCCGGTTCATAACATCTTAATGTTTTACATTAAGAAGGAAGGAAGTTCCTTTTAAACAACAACAACAACGTTAGCATTAATTGAATTCCGTGTTTGTATAAGTAATTTATATAAATTAGTTGAAAAATATGTTGGAAAATATAATCATTTATAAAAAATAAATAATCTAGTTCTAGAGCATTTTTTACTTAAAATAATTTTTTACAATAATTTTCAAAGGATATTTTTTAACAAATAATTTTTTAGCAACGAAAATCAGAAACTCGTTACAGAAGAGAGTGACAAAGGATTTCTTAAAAATTTTTATTAGTTTTTTTAATTAATTCATAAATGACAACATAAAATTAAAGAATTCTTTGAAATTTTTGCTGCTTTTTTGTTTGTTTATCATGCAAACAAAAACAACAGTTTTACATTGAAATGATAATGCGGTGATATGATAATACAGTGACTTTTCAACGGCAATATCTTTTGTTTTAAACGGTTACGGAATGACAATGCAGTGTAAGGGTAAAACGGTATCGTTGGAGTGTAAAATTGTCGTTTTTATAATGTGTCGTTTGAACAGAATACTTAAATGATAAAGCAATTCTATGGTAATGCGGTTCATTTTCAATATAAAATTGTTGTTTTTATGAGTCGTTTTAAAATCGAACGAACTCTTACGAAAGTAGTACAGTGTATTTTATTAACAATAATAATTAGCAAGTGTACAAATTTGCTTTCGATTTTCTGTCAATGTAAGGAGCTCAGAATGACAAGATGATACAATCATTTGTTAAAAAAAAAAAATAGATTTTGAAAATAAGATCTTTGATTCGATAGAGAAGAAGGGCTTGGCCACTGTGGCCTATTTTACTCACATCATTTATGAGTCATACGGTATAATCATAGTCCAACAATATTGAGTAGCTAGAGAAGAAGGGTTCAGACACAATTTCTATTTCCTACACAGCGATTTTGAGACATAATTTTCGAATAATTAAGATTTAAAAAAATTTAATTAAAATTAAAAAAAAAATTGCGCTTTTTATTATCTTTGTTTACGACTAGGTTTGTCTCGAAGTGAAAGAAGGCTTTTTAAGCCAGAATTTTGAAATTTGTCCCAGCGTGGATGTTGAAAGTTTTTGTTTAATTAAAACTCTGATATGTTTTAAGCACGAGCTGATGAAAGAACGCCAAAATTTTTCACTTTGTCTCAGCTTAGATGATGAAGTCATAATTAATTGACGAGGAGGAAGCGAGGAATAGGCAGGACATCTACAAAGTCATATTTCTTTAAGCTATTATTCGTAATTTGAATCCTAAAGTTAACCACAATTAGAAGTATACAAAAATTTGTGCGAGAAAAGTTTCCTCCTGTGAACTTAAATGAACAATTGATGCAATACAACTTTTATCTTATAAATTAGGACAGTGTTATATTTTAAAAAGTTTATAAAATTATAATTCGTTGCACTGTGAATACAGTTGGTGTCTCTAGTTTACAAATGGTTTAATTTACTGGAGAAGACGGATTTGGTAATAGTCACCGTTTTGGGAAAAATTTTAAAAATTGAGAAAGAATTGCCTAAAATAAGTATAAAAACATTAAATGCAAGCGATATATTTTTCTAAATAATTTTACTGGATACATCCGATGCAAAGAAATAAAAATAGAGAAACTTTTGCTAGGGTGAATCATTAGAAGAAGTGGTGCTAAAACGGGCTGCATTTTAAAAGCAATTTTTAAACAAAAGGGGCAAAAGCAAATTTGTACACTTCTTTCTTTGTCGTAGACCAACATCAATTATTTAATATTTAACAGTTTAAATTTGCAATTTGTTTCTTGCTGGGATAAATGAAAACGTCAAATTTTTTTATAACAAATTTAAAAACAATATACATTGTATATAAATATCTAGTTGATTATGCACGAACCTCCTATCGATGCTAATAAATAATTGATTATTTAAATAAAAGTTCATTTAAAACTTAAATTAACATAATTACAAATGCAACAACGTTTAAATTTGATATTGTTAATTATAACAGAAATTTTATAGAATATATATAAAAAATTAATAAATTAACTTTTCTATATATACACTTACATACACACGCGCAAACACACACTTACACACACACACACGCCTTAATTAACTTGGCAAATTTATAACGTTTTAGGTTTTTTTTTTCTGCTTCCTTGTTTAGTTAATTGTTTGTGTCAGCTAGACGTTTAATTTTGTGGGCAACTGTAACTCTCCTACACAGCTTATCATGTGGCTGTATTTATTTGCCTTAAACTTAATTAAATATTATCAATATAATAAATTTAATATTATTTTTATATTTTTTATAATTTCATCTGTCAGTTTGTAGAATCATACTTATATTAATTATATTATGTATTATTATTATTTTTTTTATAATATTAATATAGAAATGTTTTTGTTTTGAACAATTTATTTTATGCGTATTTTTTTGTTATTTATTAAATTTATAATTGAATCTCATTATTGTCAGAAAATTTCACAATTAATTAATTTTTTTTATATCTTTAAAGTATTCTTTAGTTAATGTAGTTCTATATTTATATTTATGATTAAATTTATACATAATTATACAAATTGGAAATTGTTAGTTTGGTTATTTTTTTTTTTGATTAATTTAAGCAAAATTTTTTTACACAAAAACACACTTAAAATTATGCGAAATAGTATTTGTAATATTTGCCTTTTTTTCCTCAAAGCTTTCCATAAGCTCTTTGTATTGAAGCCAATTCTATTTAATTAGATTTGAATTTATTTACGAGTTTAATACAAAGAAAGCAATATTGTCCAATTAGGGAGTTGTGGGAAATTTTTTTGGTGGCGAAAATTCCATTTCCTTTTTGTTAAAAGAATGTTAGTAATTAAAAAAAAATATGGTTTTAAAAATGTAATTTTTTAAAATGATGTAAAAAGGTCCTTTTTTGTTCAAATATACTTATTTTAACCAGAACTTTTTGGAAAAAGGACTGCTTCAAACATATACTTGCAATAAAATTACTTTTTAAGGAAATGTTTTTAAAAGGTACTTTTGTAAGGCACTTTTTCCAAAAAGTACTTTTTTCAAAAACTATTTTTTCTAAAATGTATTTTCTCCAAAATGTACTTTTTGTAAAAGGTGATTCTTTTAAAAGGTGATTTTTTACAATGTGCTTTTTTATAAATTTTTCTCATAAGGTCTTTTTTTTACAAGGTACTTATTCTAAAAGGTACTTTTTTTAACAAGTCCTTTTGTAAAAATGTACTTGTTTTAAATAGGACTATTTTAAGAGACTTTTTTTTAAAGGTACCTTTTTAAAGATCTTTTTCTTCAAAAAGTACTTTTTGTAAAAGTACTTTTTAAAGATCTTTTTCTTCAAAAGGTACTTTTTGTAAAAAAACCTATTTTAAGATACTTTTTTTTCTTCAAAAAGTATTTTTTGTAAAAGGTACTTATTGTAAAAGGTACTTTTTGGAAAGGTTACTTTTTGTAAAAGGTACTTTGTGTAAAAGGTACTTTTTGTGAAAAGTACTTTTTGTAAAAGGTACTTTTTTTTAAAGGTACTTTTTGTAAAAGGTATTTTTTGTGAAAAGTCTTTTTTGTACTTTTTTTAAAAAGTACTTTTTAACAAAATACTTTTTCTGCAAAAGTACTTTTTCAAAAAATACTTTTTCTGCAAAAGTAATTTTTCTATAAAGTTTTTTTTTTCGAAAAAGTACTTTTTCTAAAAAGGTACTTTTTCTAAAAAAGTACTTTTTGAAAATGTACTCTTTCTAAAAAAGTATTTTTTGAAAAAGTATCTTTTCTGATAGGATTTTTTATACTGTAACTGTCATATTCATAAAAAATATTTTAGGTTTATTAAGCGCTTACTTGACATATTTCTATGGGAAATTTGTTAAATAAACTCATAATAAACCTGAAATATTTTTTATAAATTGGACCGTAAGACCACAAAGTACTTATTTTAAAATGCTCTTCTTTAAAAAAAATTTTTTTGTAAACGTATTTCTTTAAAATTTACTTTTTGTGAAAAGTCCTTTTTTTAAATAATATACTTTTTAAAGTGTATCCTTTAAGCAAATCGTTTTGTAAAAGTATTCAGCCGCAGTTAGCCAAGAGCCGAAGCTTTGCAATTATGGTTTATGGGTGGTACTGGGAACAGGAAATTTGTTCAGTCTTTTTGAACAGATATTTTGCTAAATATTTTTTTTATATATCTTACAGAACCTCTCAAGAATCCTTTGAGAAACAAAGAATTAAAATTTACTACAAATTCAAGAAATTTATTATTCTCAAATAGTTTTTGGAAGTTTGCGCATAAGATAACAGGTTTGTGACTGTTCAAAATGTGTGGTTGAAGTCTACTGACGATTTGTTAAAGCAACAATGAAATGCATATAGACATCGCTTAACCACCAGCAAATAAATTTCATTTACTACAAATGATTGCCATCCTCCCAGAATTTTAATTATAATTGAAAAAATTCGCAAAGCAACCACCAAAAATTTCCATAACTCCAAAGGCAACAATTATTATGACAAAATCATTACAAATAAATAAAATGTGAATTAAATATACATATAAACTCTAAGCAGCTCTAAAATATTAAATGTTTGAAGCGTATTTTGCGTTTGAAAATCTGCACATACTGTCTGCCGTTCGCGCCCCAGTTGCTAACACTCATACTCCAAAATAAATTTATCACGTTTCTCTTGATTATACAGCAACGATTGTGACGCTGGTGGTGGCCCCGTTGCAATATTCGTTATTACGGTCGAAGCGGAGGCGGAAGTGTTCGATGATTGCTGAGTGGCATTTTGATTGTTGTAAAATTTGGTTAAATTTATTTGAGCTGCCGGACTATTGGCGACTGCTACAGAAGACGTGATGCTGCCGCCACCAATATGAGGAGAGGGTATAATCAAGGGATTTGTGTGTGAGGACGAAGTTGTTGAGTTGCTGGAGGAGTTGGAAAGTTTTGACGAATGATTGGAGGAGGAGGAGGAGGATTGCAGCTTGAAGGGTATGCTGTAGGTGTCGCCGTTGCTGCTGGCAGAGACACCATAATAGTTGAGAGCATTTATTTGGGGCTGTAAGGGAGAACGTTGGGTGTATTGGCTGAAGGAGGATCTCTTGGAGGATGGTGGTGGTTTTTGAGGATAAGAGGAGCGTATGTTTGGAAAATGATCGAAATTATCTGCCGAAGAAGTGGAGTTTCTTTGGGATGGCAAATAGTGAGGCGTGTGTGTGTTGGTGGGTGCTATGCAGATTTTGTTTTGGAGGGAACCACCATAATGGATGAGTTTGTATTTGTTGGTTGTTTGGCTTAGTGTTTGATTCAAAGGCTGTTGGTGTATGGATGATGTGGAGGAAGAAGAATTGGATAGCGTGGAAGTTTTTGCCAGAGTTTGGCCTTGATATGTTTTATATAGGCTTTGCATTAGTTGAGCATTTTCTGCTGCCGTTTTGTAGTCTTGCAGGTGTAAGGATTTGCCATTTAAGTGCTCTGCATTTGAATCTTGATAGTCATACTTAAGAGAATTGGTTAAACCATTCGAATGCCTGAGGGAAGAGGAGGAAGATATTAACTGCTTTTCATCTTCTGTTTCCGAATTGAAGGTATAGAGTTCATTATTTATGTGAGGCATGAAGGGATCATAGTTTAAGTGGCTGTCCTCATACAGCTGCTCCTGCTGCAGCTGTTCATTGAGCGATTGATAGAAGGCGACTTCAGTTAATTTGGCGTTTTGCGCCCTCTGCATATACCAGTCGTCGTCGGGAGATCTTTCGAAGTCCTCGGAGTTATTTATCAAGATTCTTATGTTATTGCAGGCTATTTCATCCTCTTCATCTTCGGGTATATCCAGGGGAAAATCATCCTCGAAATAGTGCGTGTTTTTGTTCTGGCAAATTCTTAGCAATTCCTGTTTGAAAACCAATTCATTTTCCTCCACCTCACGCTCGTCTTCCACCAAAGGCTGCTGCTGCTGCACGCGAGCTTCAGTTTTGAGCTCCTGCGTCTTAAGCTTAAGGTTTTTACTATCGTATACAAAATCTGACATTTTGGGATGTTCGTAGCGCAGATTGTTGTGGGAGCCCAAATCAGTCTTGTCAATTTTTGGTTGGCTAAGGGCCTCCTCACCACAATTGGCCGAAAACACTGAGGCATAGTCGGAACTGCTGAGTGAGTCGGATTTGGTTAAAGGTAGACTTTGTACATTTTCGTAGTTGCTTTTGCTGAAGTTCAGTTTCTTGGGAGAAACGCCCTCCATTTCAGCGGAACTGTGCGCGGAATTGGTGCGCTTGTGCTTGTTTGTACTTTCAGTGATCTGATGAAAAGCTCTTCGAATTTTGTGGCCCTGAGCACGACCCACTGAGTGGGCGGAGTTCTGTTGCTCAAAATTTTGATTTAGATAAGCTTCCAGGTAATTGAGATTTTTCGATAGATCCAACTCCGATTTGTAGGACTTGTAAAGCGTGCCTTGTTTTTGCTTATGATCCTGGTGATAGGCCGCCATGCAGCGTGTCTCATAGTTGCGTATATTGTCACGGTCACTTATGAAACGAAAGCTTTCCACCTTGGACATGGTCTTGAAACTGGAAGAGTGGTGGTGGCGGCCCAAATGCGAGCGCTGGGTGGTGGAATAATTGAATTGTTTGCATTTGTCCTTGAGCTTTTGCAAGCCCTGGCGAGTTTTGGCCTGCAGGCGGGAAAAGTAAGTGTTCTTGTGGTTTACTAAAGGGTTCGCAGTAGCGTTGGCGGCGGTTGTCAAGGGCTGTGTGTGATTAGGATAAGTTATTTTGAGTTTTTTCAGCTGAGGCCCAGTCAAAGGCACGTGTATGTTGGAAGATGAGGCCGAAGCTGCTTTGGACATTTTTCTCAAAGAGATTTGCTTAAAAACACTTGAGGAAGAGTTGGAGGTGGGCATTTTTGATTTTTTACTGCGACCATTGGCCTCTGACGTGCTTGGAAAGTCCTGACGTTCGAATTTCTTTATGGGAACCCCATACAAATAATGATAGTTGTTCAATTGCTGTTGACTGGTAAAAGCTTTGGGCGTTTGTAGCAGAGTAACCGAACCAGCGGAAGATGTTGAGGAGGATGTGTTACCTGCTGGCGCTGGCTTGCGGCTCAATCTTCTGCTGGCCGAAGAGGCACAGCGCAAACGCTTGTCCACCGTCAAAGTCAAGTGAGTTTCGTCGTCGTGGAATATAGAAAAGGGATTGGTAATCACGGTGCTGTTGTTAAAATCGTTGGGCTTAATCAGCAACTGATCCATTTTTTGTAGACTATTGTTATATTGGTGATTTTGCAGTTTGTTGAATTGTTGGCGACTAAATTTTGTGATTAATTTTTGATTTCTTGTCATTGTTGTGGTATTATTACAATTATTCTTTTTACACTGATTGGCTACAACTAAAATATTGTTTTTATTAAAGTTTTTTGTTGTTGTTGTGGTTGTTGTTATTGCTAATTGAGGATTTTGACTTAAATCCGTATCAGACTTAAATTTTCTTATGTTTGTTAATAAAAAATCAAAGGACGTCGTTGTTGTTGCTTTCGTGCGCATTTCTCGAAACGAGTTCGATTGTTTGTGAAATCTGTAAAAGGGATTGTTTATGGGCAGTTTTTGTAACAACTTATAGCTTTCGGAGTCTAGGAAAGTTTTCCCTAAAGCTACCTCCAGCCGTGTGGAGTCTAAATCTTTCGCCTCCATGACCGGGCAACTTTGTTCTTTTGAACTTAAATAATTCTGCTGCTCAGTCAAAAGGTTTTCATTAAAGTTTATAAGTTTTGACACATCTTCCACCTGCTCTAGCCTATCAACATTTAACTTATTTAAATCTACCTGATGTTCTTCAGCTTGTTGCCCTTCTAAACTAACTAAACTATTATTATCTTTACAATTAGAATTAGTATTCATAATGCTGCTATTTATTTTTATTAAACTTTGGTTTTCCTCCTCAACACAATTTCCGTTTAATGATTTGATTTCTGTACTGAGATCTGTGAGATCTTGGGAGTTGCGCGAGTTTAAGCTGGCTGTCAGTTTTGTTTCCAATTCGCTGTCATGTGTTTTAATATTTTGATTTGTATTGTTGTTGTCATTGTTGTTGTTTGTATTTGTGTTTGTGCTTAAGTTTGTCTCTGTGTCGTTTGCAGTCTCGGTCGTTGTTGTCATTAAATTATTAGTAGTTGTAGTTGTATTTGTATTTGTTGTTGTTGTCATATCTGTTATTGCCTGCTAGACCCTAGTGGGTGGCTGTAATATCATTGCAGCCATTCGTACCTTCATTGCTTCGGGTGATCCATGATGTCCATGATTATTGGCAACAGCTGTGGCAGCTGCTGCTAATTGCTGATGATGGGGATGCATTTGTTGATTGCTTTGAGCCTGAGGAGCCTGTTGTTGCTGTTGCTGCTGCTGCTGCTGTTGTTGCTGTTGATGATGGAAACCCGCTGGGGTTGTATAAATAGAATCGCCTGGCGGTCCACCGCTAGTGCTGTCGGATCGTGACTTCAAATCAGCCTTTTCACTAAAAAGAAAAAAGAATACAAATTTTACTGAAATCTTCGAAATTCTTTAATAATAAAAATAAAGATTTGACTATGTAAAGTAAGCGAACTCCAATTGATTTGCCACTTGCTGCTAACTGTTTATCTTAGGTTAGGTTATTTTGGTTTAGGTTAGGTTAAGTTAAATTAGGTTAGGTTAGGTTAGGTTAGGTTAGTTTAGGTTAGGTTAGGTTAGGTTAGGTTAGGTTAGGTTAGGCTAGGTTAGCTAGGTTAGGTTAGACTAGGTTAGGTTAGGTTAGGTTAGGCTAGGTTAGATTAGGTTAGGTAAGGCAAGGTTAGGTTAGGTTAAGCTAGGGTAGGTTAGGCTAGGTTAGATTAGGTTAGGTTAGGTTAGGTTAGGTTAGGTTAGGCTAGGTTAGGTTAGGAAAGGCAAGGTTAGGTTAGTTTAGGTTAGGTCATGTTAGGTTAGGTTCGACAAGATTAGGTTAGGTTAAATATGTATGTCAACCATAATCCTGGACTCTTTTAGACCCTTCTGTTTCATGGTGATACCAACAGGACTCTGCTTAAGCAAAAAAAAAATTAAATAAACTACTTGCACGCTGCATTTCAACTCTGGCAACGTTAGAAAGTTCCTTCAAGAGCGGCTATAATTGCCGCTTCATTTATTTTTTCTAAAGCCACAGAAAAATTTCTGATTGTCTTCTTCGTCAGTATCTTGGCAACTGCAGCAAAAGTCATCGTAAGGCCCTGTGCAGTTATTTATCAAAGTAACCTTATTTTTATTATATATGTGAGTTCATAACTGCTTGCAGTAATTTTTTGTGACCCACCTTATATTCGTTTCTTACTTAGTCTTGCTTTTACGACTGAGTTTGCACGAAAGTAAGCCTACAAATTTCATATAAAGTGGTATTTGTAGGTTAGGTTAGGTTAAGAAGGATTGGGTCCATTGTGATTCCTTTTTATTAACCCCAAATTTTATCCAGAAAACCCCAATTATCTGTCATTAAGCCACTAAATTTCAATTATAAAGCCCTTGTTATCCTTGCGATATCACTAATGTTCTCATGTAAAAGTTTCCTCAACCATCTAAGCCTATGGCTTTGCAGTTCGGGCAATGACAGATAATATCGAGCTACAACCGCCAAAAAAGCTTAAGCGTCAAATTTTTTGAGATCCGAAAATCTAATATCTACGATTGTAAATGATTGATTTTCGTCCAAAAATTATACTTGAAAATTATGTCGTTTAAGCTGCTTTGGCGGTAATGGCGTGATATGTAGAATGGTTGCTGGCTCTTTTTTATCTTCGTGCATCCTACAGATATCTGGAATGTTAGTTTCCCAAATGCTTCTGTCAAAACTTGCATCGCCCCTTCCTATTCATATCTAGTAGTAGTTTGGATCTTCCTGAGTTAATTTTTCGCAACATAGCCCTTGAGACTGCAGTCCTAACTACTTCCCCATGATTGGTTGTTCCTTCTCGCCACCCAGTTACTTAGTTCCCTGTAGTAATGACATATTGGTAGTTTGACAGATCTGTCACACATTCCCTCATCTAACGGCGACTTTATTCTTGCCAGCATATCATACAGTGCTCCGACCGAAGTCTAAGCACTGCTCCAAAAAGTTCCGACTGGCAGCTTTATTTCCCTCAGCACTGCTGTGGCCAGTAACCCAAAATAGTCTGACGCTATATTTGTCCATAAGCAAGTGGAGGGCTCTTCTACAGTCACTAACAAGTTTAGATTTGGCATTGTGTACCATCAAAGGTTTTAGCTCTCCCTGACTGTCAACATAGAAGGTTACCTCCTCGCCTTCAGTCACATTTTTGGCCTTCAGTCTCACCTGGGCAAAAGTTTGCATTCATCCGTCATTCGGTGTGAAATAACTGCGAATGTTCGTTCTCAAGATATTTATTTATTTATTTCATAAACACTTTACAAAGTAAATTTGCAGAGTATTGTTGCACAAATATGGGCGGGGTAACTAGACCATATGCCCAGTTCTCAAGATATGTATATATTTAGTTTAAATTCTAAATATAATTCAAGACTTCTAATTAATTCAAGCTTTAATTTGTGTAATTAATTTGTTGGGGTGAGTCTAAGCTTTAATTTATGGTATTTATTTGCTCTTTAAATGTTTTATTATAAGACATAAATTTTGTGTGTGTCTACTTTCCTTTCTTATACTTATATTTTCCCCCCCCCCAGTAAATTGATAACATTTAAAGCTTGTACATAAATAAGCTATTGCAAACAAAAGTATACTCATACATATTTCCATAAATAAATTAAAACAACCATATAATTGCACAACAATATTGAAAGAACACAAAATGAGATTTACAATAACACGTACCATCTAGAGAGTATAATTTTTTTTTTTTTTAATTTACAAGCTTTCCAGTCAGTGGAGTAGAGTGGGAGAACTATAAAATTAAATTATTGTTTGGTAAGGTTTTGTTGCATAGATTAAAACTACCCTTCTAGTATCCTATTTGGCACCGTTGTGTTACCTGGAAGAGAGATTTTACATTTCTTCATGAGCTTCATTCGACATATCAACACAATTGAAGACCAAAGTGTTTGGTATATGTATGTATGAAACCAAAACTCGTATACAGATGTGAAACTTTGAGGTTTAACCGAAAACAACGCACGACGGCTGCAAGTTTTTACTAAACGTTGCTTACGAGGGATTATTCGATGTCTTTGGCCCAGCACAATAACTAACGCTGAGCTATTGCGAAGCACGAACCAACAACCACCAATCCACTACGACATCCTGAAAAGGAAAATTGGATGAATTGGTCACACACTGAGATCCGAGATAGCGAAAGAAATCTGAGCGATAGAAATCTGAGCACCATGGATGTCCACATTCTTGACAACTTGATCCTTGATAGCTTATTAACGTATTGCATGCGTCCGTAAACTGACTACTGCTGGCTTTCATGGAATGAAGCAATAAGAACAGCCCACAAAACAGCCAGATGGAAGTCATTAATTGAGACAGTTGGGGGAATAGTGGAATATCATCATCTCGATGAGGTTCAGTGCTGAACTAACCTCACGACCGGAAAAGTAAGTTATTGCGTCTAATATCGCAGTTTAACAAGGCTGCCTGTTATGCCCTGGAACCCAGAGTAGCTCCAGGTTTGAAGGTCTCACCATCTCGTTTAATGTCATTCGGTATTCATACAACAAATTAAATGTTGTATAGACCCACGGGAGAGAGACTTGGTCGAAGCTTTGATGTCAGTACAAATTTCGATATATTAATTTCTTATCCTGTAGCATCTCATTCAGTTGGCTGCTCGTTTTGCGGCTGATAATTCAGACTGTACAACGCTGCATTGATTCTCTAGATTAAATCTCGTCCTCTGGAGGAAAAAAGATGTATCCACTTATACCAAAGTCTGACTTGGATCTGTCCGTATAGATCTCTAGCACATTGTCACTCATGATGAAAGGAGATCGTAACCAAGAGCATCACACTAAATACTTTATCAGGCAGAGGTACTAATCAATGCTTTTCGGCAGACCAGTTATGAATTCCAGACTTACAGCATTATTCCAAAAACTTGTCTTCAGTCTGATCACTAATTGTTTCAGCATGAGATTATTGGTAAGCAATGCATCATTTTAAGGAATGCTTTTGAGGAGGTGGTGCTCGGTGCAACTGTTATAACCCAAGCGGATGTGCGTAGGATCATTTCTATGATCGGATAGTATGTGGTCTTCTCTAGTGTAGTCTTAAGTACAAATAGGCCTTATTACCATATAGAGCAGCCATTTGGAGTTCCTGGGATTTATTCCCCAGTTCTTCCCTAAGGCTCCTCTACATGCGGCCATATCTACCCTTGACTTGATATTGTGGTGCCATGGCAACAAATAAATAATTACAAAAATATAAAAAATAAACTTTCGTGACTGCTACGTGAGCGTGAGTCATCGTGACTGTTGCAGTCATGTGAGCGTGAATAAGCTAAAAAAAATTAAAACACATAAGCTATGACCAGTAATTTTTTAAAACAAGTGAAAGTGAGTGAAAGCTTACTCACGTTTCCATCACTAATAAAAATAAGAATATTTATGAAAATTTTTTTCAAACCCAGAAAATCATTGCAAAATTACGTAAATTTGAAAAATAAACTTTCGTGAGTGCTACGTGAGCGGGAGCTATCGTGACTGGTGCAGTCAAGCCAGCATGATCGTGATTGAAAATTTACTCACGTTCCCATCTCTAATAAGCATAAGTATTTTTCGTGGAAAAAATTATATTTTCAAACACAGAAAATATCCCACTAGCACAGATTTATCCTCTTTGTGACCCTGCACCTGAACACTTCCGCACATAAATCATTGCAACAGACACACACATTTTTTTATTTTGCCACACTCCATGAATTGAGAAAATATGAGAAAATGTGGCAGCATAGTATATGTATGTAAATATAGAGAAAATAAACATAAATGTTTGTAACAATGAAGACTATGTAAACGATTTATGTTTAAATGTGAAACAGACAAACAGGGCTACACCGCAACTCCAACACCAAACACACTCCAACACATAAACAATAGAAAGCCAAAGGAAAAAAAAACTTCTTGTGAAACTATAAAACAGTAAAAATGAAGCTCGTTCGTTAGCAACACCTGTTGCCCATACACGATTCGAGTCGAGTTGAGTTGAGCTGAGGTCAGCTTGCAAAACTGAAATAACTTGCACCAACAATTTTTAGCCTTTATCTTTTATTTCTATGCTACTCACTCTATATGCACGTATAAACACAGTTTCTTGCTTTACCAACTTAACTTGTATTTGAAATATTTTGCAAGTGTTAGAAAAACAAAAATTTGTTTATAAAAGTAATAGTTTGTTGTTCATGTATATAGAAGTGGATTTTTGCTTTAATTTTTTTCTTCTTATTGTTGGTGTTCTTCCGCAAACTCACCTGTCTTTATCCGATGATTTATAACCGCCACTACCTGGAAAGAGTAAAAATATGTTTTTTATTTCATATATAGTGCATACATGCATATATTTTTTTTTTTCAAATAAAGATAAAATAGATAAAAATGTAAAAACATTACATATTTTCCTTTTTTGTGAAAAGTTTGCAAAAGAAAGTATTTTTAGTATTTTTTTTTAAAGAAAATATAAAAGAATTGCTAAAGTAAAAATTGAGATTATGTACCACCACTCGTAGCTGCCGTTACAGAATTATATAGTGTTCTTTTTTTTTGCATTAATGATAAATGATGGCAGGATTTTTACAAAAAAAAAAAAAAAAAAAAGTTGGCAAGTACGAATAACTTTTGCCAAAGTATGTTTCAAAAAAAAAAAAACGGTATAGTGCAATAGTTATAAATTTTTATCTACGAAATATTCCTTGTGTCTGAGTTGGTTATGTTTTATTAATTCTTATTACGAGCGCGATTCCGTTGCGCTTTCTTGTTTTAAGAGCATAACTTCTGCTCTCTTTTTAAAAACGCCATTTTGCTTATATGAAAAATAGAATAAAAACGATGATCCCGAGCATACGTTTTGGCCCGACTGCCTGACGCAAAGAAGGGTATTGTATTTATCAGCCTATCGCTAAGGATATGGCAGTGGTCAAAATTCAATATGGCGACCAACAGACAGCATTTTGTGAATGCGAAAAAAGTAAAAAATCGGCAAACTATATCATTTTGAAAATGTTCTTTAGGTTTCTCTTATTCTAAATTTTATTCGAGTTTTTTCATTGTTACTTCAAGTGCGGGGGCCAAAAAACGTTCTTTCTGTTTTAGGGTTCCGTAGATCAAAGGTAAAAAAGAACCCCATTAATTTCGCTGTCCGTCCGTCCATCAATCCGTTCGTCTGTCTGTCTGTCACAGGCTGTTTTCTCGAGAACCGTAAGAGCAACGGCGTATTTTTATAAAGACTACACCAAGTAACACTGAAAATTAAAAAACAAAAACAAAAACAAAATAAAAAGAGTATTCCATCAGTTAATGTAATTTTGACAACTTGCTGCATACTGGAAAAAGTAAGAGGCTAAAACTAAAAAAATTACAAACTTTTATAAAATGCCGAATCGAAAAATCGCCAAAATGAAAAAAGCGCTTAAATGAAAAAATATCACCAAAAATTAAATAAACCGCTCCAATGCAAAAACGTCACCAAAAGTAAAAAGGTCGTCAGAAAACTAAAAATATTTCCAAAAACCCAAAAAAAAATCGCCAAAATAAAAAAACGTCAGTATTAAAAAATAAGCTAGAACTAAAAAACAATCGAAAAAAATCGGCAAAGAATCAAAGAAATATTAAAAAATCGAAAGAAAAATCGCCAAAACAAAAAAAAAGCGCCGAAACTAAAAAAATCCCTAAAACCAAATTGCAACTGAAAAACTCAAAAAAAATCGAAAAAAAATCGCTTAAATGAAAAGTATTAACACCAATGAAATAAATCGCACAAATGCAAAAATGTTACTAAAAATAAAAAAAAAATATCGCCAAAATCCAAAAAAATCGCAAAAAAAAATTGCTAAAAATTTGCCAAAAACCGAAAAAAATTGCCAAAATCGAAATGAATCGTTTTAAAATTAAAAAACCTTATCACTAAAAAAATCTTTAAAAACCGAAAAAAATTGCGGAATTTAAAAAAAAACGCCTCAACTAAGAAAATCCCTAAAACTAAAATACAACTGAAAAAGTCTTCAAATCGTTAAAAAAAAAATTGTCAAAAACCGAAAATATTGCCATAGCAAAAAAGCACCAAAACGAAAAAAAATTGCTAAGACTAAAAAATTCACCATTTACCGCACAAAATCGACAAAATATATAAAAAAGCGCTAAAACTAAAAAACAAAATTTTGTTTCAAAAACTGAAAAAATCCCCAAAAACAAAAAAAAAAAAAACTCTAAAACGAAAAAAATCGCTAAAACCATAAACCGAACAAAATCGTAGAAAACGAAAAAGGCGCTGAAACAAAAAACAACTGAAAAAAAATTTACAAAATCCAAAACAATCGACAAAACCAAAAAAGCATTCGCCAAAACTAAAAACTTCGCCATAAATTGAACATAATTGGCAAAATTAAAAAAAAGCGCTAAAAATAAAAAAAAAACCGAAAAAATTTGCCAAAAACTAAAAAAATTTTAAAAACGAAAAATCGCCTAAAAATTAAAAAAACCCCCATAAAAAAAATCACCGAAAATTATAAAAAACGTCAAAGCGAAAAAAGCGCTAAAATTAAAAAAAAATCCAAAACAAACACATTTAAAGAAAATGTCTACATTGGGTAAGATATTCGATTATATAGGCTAAACTTTGTGTAGTATTACATATTTTCCGTCCATAAGGAACCCTTCGTGTTCGAGTCAAAGTCACGCTTTAAGGAATTTATTTATATATTATTGGCTAATTGAATTAAGTGATAAAATATATAACAAAATGTAACTGTCAGATTTAATTTGCCATTTCATCATACTATGTTTAATATGGCTCATGTTTTATTTTAAGCAATATATCAAGTTAAGTTTTCAAATGAAGTTTTGCAGTTTTTCTTATTATTTTACCAGGGCTTTAGCTAGTAGAAGACACTAATGCAATTAGTTAGTTGCCTTTTTGAATACCTGACTCTCTTGATTGCAGGCAGTTGACATATTGTCAAGAGAGCGTGTAGCATAAAGGCATAGCAAAGGAGAGAGATAGAGAGAGTGAGTGAGAAAACTCCATGTGGGGGAGGGAATTTTATTTGTATACGGTGAAACTCCGTGTTGATTTTTCTAGTGGTTGATACTCTTGTTGATGTTAAAGTTGTAGCAGCACTAGTTTTGTTTACCAAATTGACACATTGATTGACAGCTAAATTATAGAACTTTATAGACAGGCCAGTTCGTGCTTTTAACTATTCACATGTACGTTCCTACTCACAGTAGTTGCTTTCATTCACCAGCCAGACACACGTTTCAAATATGATGTTGTTATCATTTGTTAATGTTTGTTAGCATGTGAGTAACAAACCATACATACATACATACATCTGTTTGTATGTGTGTGTGTGCTCGGCCGTTGTAGTTATGTTCGTTTCTCGCATGATGTTTGTTTGGGTTGTTGGTGTTGCCATTAACAAACAGCGGATAATGTTTGTGACATATATGCAGTTCCGGTTTCCGTTGCGTTTTCTTTGTGTTTGCATTTAATTTTGTTGTTGTTCTTGTTGTTGCTGGCTGCTCTTCCGTTCACTATTTGCAGTTAAAGCAAACAAAATTTGTGTTTTTATTTTTTATTTTTTTGCTTCAAATGCTGAAGGTAGGAAACGGATTTAGCTGTTTTATTTATTCGGTGGCTTCCAATTGAAGAAAATGTTAATTAAACTGACAACTTCAAAATTGATTGATATTTGGGTCTAATGGAAAATTGCAAAAAGAAAATATTGATCAAGACCTTTAAGTGATTGACTGGGAATAATGGCGTATGCACTTCAACATGTTGTGTGAAATGCATGCATTAGCAAATATTGTGTGAAATCAGAGCCATGTGACTCAATACGAATATGAAAGTGGTCCCACAATGGGGTCATGGTGGTGGATTCGAGAAAAATTTAAATATTATTTGTTACAATAATCGAATAATTCGATTGTTTGGAGTAATATTGTGCGCTTCTTATTGAAATACTCCAATAATTTTAATTTTTATAATCGAATAAATTTTTAATTTTTTTATTGTATTTTTTTTTTTAAAGAATCGATTATATTAAATTAGTATTCATTCGATTATTGCAAGTTACTTGATACGCTCTTTACTGAAATAATTAAATATTTTTAATTTTTATAATCGAATAAATTGTATTTAAAGAATCGATTATATTTAATCGTTATGCATTCGATAATTCGAAATAATTTTATTCGCTGTTTATTGATATAAACGAATAATTTTAATTGTAATAATCGAATAAATTTATTTGAAATATATTTCAACAATCGATTATTTTATTATATATTTTTTTTTGAAGAATCGATTATATTTAATACGATTATTCGGAGTAATTTTATTGGCTTTTTATTAAAATAATCGAATAATCCTAATTGCTATAATCGAATAACATTATTAGTTATATATTTAATAATCAATCAAGAATATATTATATTTAATCGTTATTCATTTGATTATTCGGAATAATTTTGTACGCTTTTTCATGAAATAATCGAGCAATTCTAATAATTGCAATTGAATAATTATACATATTTGTAAATTGTTATCTAACAGTTATTTGTTGAAAAAAAAAATGGAGGAAATATTTTTGCTTTTTGATTGTGCACATTTTATTCGATTATTTGTATAAATAACAAATTAAGTTATTAGATTATACGAATGATTATTGAAATAAATAGCAAATATAATTGTTAGATTAATCGAATATATATCGTAATCAATTAATTGATTATTCGAATGAATAATTAATTAAATTTTTCGATTATAACTAATAAAATTATTCGAATATTTACGTTTTAGCTAAGTAAAATTTTTTCCATATATTCGATTGTAAATACTTGGTTAATTTTATTTTATTATAATTTATATTTTATTTGGTTTATTGCGAATTTTATTACGAATATTAGTTGAATAACGAATAAAATTATTCGGAAAAATTACTTGCGAAACAATCTCATTATTGATTCTAAGAAAGTTATTTTACTAACTTTATCAAATAACATGCTTTTGTTAAAAAATTTGCTTTAATGAAATAATGAGAGAGCAAATTATACCCGAAAATCTCTTCTACTATTTTTCAATTAAAATTAATAAAATTTTAATGTTTTCGAACTACTTTTTTGATAAATTAAAATCTAATCAAAAACAAAGCAGTAAACAACTGCACTAAAAACTCTATTAAGAAAAATTTAAATAAAAGATAATTTGATTTTTACTTTTTTTTTGTTAATTTTTTCTTTGTTTTGGCTAAAGCAAAAATTTAATGGCATCACGACGAATGCAGTGAATGTTTAGAAATTACTTTTTGTATTTGCTGTATTAGCTGCCACTTTGTGTCCACTACCACCATCATCACCACCACTTTGTTTAATTAAAACAACATAAACAGGAAACGGATGAACGAACTAAAGAAGCACTGACTGCAGCAACGGGCAAAATGCAAACGAGTTCTTTTGGCATGGACAGTCAGTTGCTTAATAACAATAATAATAATGCTGCTACAGTATTTATTTTTTTTTTAATTTTTCCTTTTTTCTCTTAAAAACAATTACTTTTTTATTTAGAAATAAATACAGTTTTTCTTTCTGTTTGGAGTAAAACTTAAGGCGTTTTGGTGGTTTGCTATTTTAATAGCTGAATTTTTATTTTTAATGAATAATTCTGAGATTTAATTGGATATTTTAAGGATGTGAGAGGGATTTTAATGCAGTGTATTTTTAATAAAAAGTTACAATGTACAAAAAAAAAAGAATTTAATTAATACAAACAGAAAAACAAAAATCTTTCTCCAATCCAATATCCTTAATTCAAAATAAATTATTTTAATTAAAGTTTGTTATTAATTACATTTTTAAACAAGTCCAATTGATTCAGTTATATTTTTAATTAAACTTTTAATCAATTAAATTTTTGATTAAAAGCTTAATTGATTCTATTAATTTTTTAATCAAAAGTTGACTTGATGCAACTAAATTTTTAACTAAAAGTTTAATGAATTCAATTAATTGTTTAATTGCACTTTTAATTAAACAAATTTTAATTTTAAAATTTAATTGATTCAATTAAACTTTTAATCAGTTAGATTTTAAAAAAAGTTAAAACAAATTATTTTTGAATGAAGTTGCAGTCTCCTAATAAATAAATTAAATTATTATTTATTATATTTCTTTCACTTAACGCGTTATTCTCTCAGCCTGTTCTAATTTGTGTTGGCCAATGCCATTACACGGGCGTTATGATTTATAGCTTTTAATCGCACAGTGTGTAGCATCAGTCCGACTGAGTAAACTTATTATATTTTTTTAAATAATTATATCTACATGTGTACAAGCAAGTGTCTGCATGAAGGGAGAAAAAGTTATTATTGTCAGAAATCCTATTTGTGTGTGTTTGTATACGTGTGTGTGTGTGTGTATTTTGTTGATTTTATGCACACTGCTTAATGAACAAATATTTATTTATTTATTTATTTTTTGGTTGGCTTAACTTATTATTATGATTATACTTATTGTTCTTAAGCCCAAAACCATTGTTGTTCTTTACAGCAGCAACAAAACGGAAAGAAAAGTAGCAGGAATAAAAAAGGAGGAAATAAATAAAATCAAACAGTAACACACACAGAAGTAAAACAGGAAAGATTGTTTTCTACCCAAAAGGCTTAAAAAATTAAATTAATTTTGCACAACGCTTTTGTTCTTATTTACTTGTTGTTGGTTATTATAAATTAAATATATATATATATAATTTTGTAATGGTTAATTATATGGGGAAAAAACCACTGCATGAAGTTGTAATTATTTTGGGGTTATAGAACAAGGAGTAGGCTGGCATAGTCTGAACTATGTCTTGCCCATCCAATTTTTAAGCAGCTTTTGTTGTCTAATGAAGCACAAAAACAAGTTGGAAACAATTAAATTGATTTTAAGAAAAATAATTTAAGTAAAGTGCTAATTGGAATCTCACAAGGGCCGGGTTTTCGATTTCTTAGCATTAAAACTTTTATTTAGTCATAACGTTTTTTCTCGTTTTGGTATTTTTCTTTCGGTTTTTGACGTTTTTTTTTGTTTTTACAAAATAAAAATATTTTAATTTGAGCTATTTTTTCAATTCAGCGTTTTTTTCGTTTTCACGATTTTTTTAGTTAAGGTGTTTTTTTTTGTTGACGATTTTTTTTAAGATTTTGCTATATTTTGCTTGCAACACATGTTTTTAGTTTTAGCACGTTTTTGTAGTTTTGGCGTTTTTTTTTCTCCTTGACGATTTTTTTAGTTTTGACGTTTTTTCGATTTGGGAGTTTTTTCTGTTTTTGACGATTTTATTTTGTTATTTTTTAAAAACACATTTTTAAATTTAGCAATTTTTTTAGTTTTAGAGTTCTTTTTTGTTTTGACGTGTTTTTTTAATTTGGGGGTTTTTACGTTCTTGCGATTTTTTTTTTGGTTTTTGGAAAATTTCTGTTTTGTTTTTTTTAAAATACATATTTTGATTTTAGCGATTTTTTAGTTCAAACGTTTTAACGATTTTTTTAGTTTAGAGTTTTTTCGGGTTTTGACGATTTTCTTCGTTTTTTTGAAAAAAATTTTTGTTTTTTTTTTAAATATACAAGTTGCTTTTAGCGATTTTTCTAATATTAGCGTTTTTTTAGTTTTAACGATTTTTTTAGTTTTTCTAATTTTTTTGGTTATTGCGATTTTTTCGGTTTTTGGCGAGTTTCTTTTCTTGTATTTAAGTATATATTTTTTTGTGATATTTTTAATTTAAGCAAGTTTTTTAATTTTGGCGATTTTTCGTTTCTGGGTTTTTTCATTTTGGTTCTTTTTAGTTCTAGCGTAAGAGGCAAACCCTTAAAATTTACAAAAACGCTAAACTTTAAAGTTCCAAAAATTAATTTTGGCGATTAGAAATAAAAAAAACGCTTAAATGAAAATGAAAAATGTCACCAAAAATTAAATAAATCACTTAAATGCAAAAAAATCACGGTAAGTAAAAAATCGCCAATATCCGAAATAAATCGCCAAAGCTAAAAAAATCGCCAAAACGAAAAAAACGCGGAAAAAACAATCTCTAAAACAAGAAAAATATTAAAAAAAGAAGCTAAAAGTAAAAAATCGCCAAAACGAAAAAATTTTCAAAAAGAAAAAAACGCGCTGAACCCTGAAAAATGGACAAAAACTGAAAAAACGCACAAACTAAAAAATCGCTAAAGCAAAAAAAAAGCCAAAAAAAAATTAAAATAAAAAAAATATTGTCTACATCAGATAAGACATTCGATTGGTATTACATACATATATACGGAGCCCTTCGTGTGCAAGTCAAAATCGCTCTTTACTGAATTTTTTTTTATTTTTATGTTATTGCCTCCACCCAACTTGTACATTAACAAATGCCACTGAATTTTTGCGTGAATGTGTGTGATTACTTGTGTCCATGGCCTGTTTACATCTCAGCATAAAAACATATTTTTGGCTTTTTTTCTTTCTTTCTTATATTTGTTTAAACAATTTATCTTTGTGCCCAACTGCACCACGCATCATAGTTACTGCAACAATGTGCAAGTCATTTCTTTTTTGTGCCGCCCCATTATGCTTTTACTTGCGCCCCAGCTATTTGTCCTTATTATTTGCAGCAGAATGCATTAATATGTAAATAACTTTAACAATAAAAAGTAATGCAAAGTGTATTTTTAATAATAATAATGATGAATGTGAGGACAAAAAAAAAAGAAAACAGTGATAACAATGAAATAATGAAACATGTGAAGGTTGAAATGCACAGTGGGGCCTAGTCAGGCCTTAAATGAGAAAGATTAAAATTTTAGGTACAAACATTTGTTTCGAAGTGCATGAAATGTTGCTTATAGGATTTTATATAAAAGTAGTTATTACAATTTTTAACTAAAATGCAAATGAGAATAAATTCGAAATTATTACTTCAATGCATTTAAAATTTACACCAACATCTGTTATTTAATGCCGTTTTATTTTCTAGAAATAATGAAATATTATGTAACTTTTTATTAATCAAAAATGTAATATAGTGCTCGTAAAGGATGATTTAATAATTTCTAATAAACTCTCTATTTCAAAAAACCATTTTATTGCGAATTTTCATTGCAAAATGCAATAAATGTAAAAATTTTTTTCTAGAAGAAAAAACTGGTATAAAATAATATTGTACTGCTAAAGATGTTAACTATCCTGCTCTAGTTATTCTTAACTATTCGACATAACTCCAAACGTTTTTTAGTTGGAATATTTCCCCATTCAGTTTCGACTATCAATCGTTATGTGCGTAACTATTAGTTTTTGCAATTAGAGTTTAAAATGATGCCACACTTGCTCTTTAATGAACTTAAAGTTATATTATTAAGGGGAAAGAAAAAATAATTTCAAATAAATTTCACTAGCCTTTCATCCCACTGTCGAATGCTCAATAGCCACATATTTAAATAACTGAGGGCTCAAATGAATAAAATGTGTGTTGCAAGGCAATATATATTATCTTAATTTAACAATGAAAAATATGCAATTAATAATAATTTCTCCTTGTTGTGCAACCACAAATAAGCACAAAAAAATAACTTTTTTTTTTAACGACAGAGAAAGCAAAAAAATCGAAAAAAACTATTTAATAATAAAATTCTTGTTTTTGGTCAAAGAAAAGGATAAAGTGGAGCAGTAAAAAATAATTTAATAAATGCAGTAAAGTGCGATTTTGACTCGCACACGAAGGACATAACATATGTAATGCTATACGAGCTCTAGCCTAAGGGCTTTAATTTTGCCGATTTTTTCTGCGCTTGGCGATTTTTTTAATTTGGCATTTTTTTTTTAATTTCAACGCTTGTTTTTGTTTTGACGATTTTTTTTCAGTTTTTTTGGCGAATGTTCTGCTGTTTTCTTGTTTTAGCGCTTCTTTTTCGGTTTGTCGATTTTTTTTCAGGTTTTGGCGATATTTTTTGTGTTTTGGTGGGTTTTTCGTTTTGGCAATTTTTGGTCGACAAATTTGCGAATTTTGGCTGTTTTTTAGTTCTAGTAAATTTTTCGTTTTGCCGATTTTTTCCGGTTTTAATGATTTTTAAATTTTTGGCGCTTTTTCTTATCTTTGGTGCTTTTTTCAGTTTTGCTATTTGTTCGGTTTTGAAATTTTTTCGTTTGTTGGCGGTTTTTCAGTTTGGCGATGTTTTTGTTCCTTGGCGATTTTTTAGTTTAAGTTTTTTCTTAGTTTTCTTTTTTTTTATTTTTTATTTTTTTGATGTTTTTTTTTTTAAATTTTGACTTTTTTTTAATTTTGGCATTTTCGAATTGACGTTTCTTTTTAATTTTGGCGATTTCTTAGATTTATTTTAGTTTTAGCGATTCTTTTATTTTATGCGCTTTTTTCTCGGTTAGCCAATTTTTTTCGGGCTTTGGCGATTTTTTTTAGTTTTGGAGTATTTGTTCGTTTTTTTGGCATTTGGCGTTTTTTTTCGTTTAGGCGATTTGTTTTAGTTTTAGCAAATATATTAAGTTTTGGTGTTTTTTTGTTTTGGCTGTTTTTTAGTTTGAGCGTTTTTTTAGTTTCGCTGATTTTGCTTTGATTTTTGCTGATTTTCCTGGTTTTTTGGGTATTCTCTTTGTTTTGACGCTTTTTCAAAGTTTTTGTGCTTTTTTCTGATTTGTTTTTAGGTTTTTTTGTGATCTTTTTTTCGTTTTGGCGCTTTTTCATAGTCTTGGTGCTCTCTTCGTCTCTGCGATTGTTTTTCGGTTTTTTGTTATTTTAGCACTTTTTTTCGTTTTGCCGTTGTTTTCAGATTTTGGCGATTTTTTTTAGTTATGGCGCTTTTTCATAGTTTTGGTGCTTTTTTACGTTTATGCCATTTTCTTGGCGTTTTTTGTTATTTTTGGCGTTTTTTGTTATTTTTGGCGTTTTTTTCGTTTTGGCGTTTTTTTTGGTGTTTGGTCATTCTTTTTAGTTTTTTTGGTGGCGACGTTTTTACTTTTGGTGAGTTTTTTTTGCATTTTAGCAATTTGTTTTATTTTTGGTGATATTTTTAATTTTAGGGTTTTTAATTTTTTTTTAAATTTTCGTTTCGGAACAAGAGAAGAAGAAATTATTAACAAAAGCATATACAATTCATTTTGAAAATGGGCTAAGTGCATTTAATCCAAAAATACTGTTTATTGCTTGATAAAATCTAAAGGCAACAAGGAAACATCGCTTTAGTAGTTTTTTAGCTATTTTGTAGGAGAAAACTTTCAAGTCGATTTTTAGATATTTCATTCTTTTACAATTAAATTATGAAATTCGTTGTTCACTTTTATTTATTTAGGAAAACATCGCTCTACAATCTATAACTAAAAAAATCATAAGACGAAAATAGATAAGCAGCAAATCATGGCGTTATAACTTTCTGAAAAATTGCACAAAATTATTGAGATTTTGCTTAAGGGTGCTATTGAATATGAATATTACAAAGGAGCCATTAAGTCGAAATCGGCTTATCTCGACTTAAGCATTTTATTCTTTTTTATTATAGGAATATTTGTATATTTGTGTACTTATTGTATCACTCACCTTTAAAGCAGCATTTTTTAATGCGTATGGCATAAATGCAAAGACAAATCAATAGGAATAAGGCTGCCAAACAGCCACCGGCAATGCCCAATAAATAACTCATCTCCAGAGGTTCTGTTTTAAAACAATCGCCCAAGTAAAAGCAGAGAGTACAGCATATCATCAGGCATAAATAAAATTGCATTTAATTTTTTGTTTAATTTATATAACATTCATTCCATGACGATGATGAGCATGATTCCATAACAATACGCGTGTTTGAAACAGCATTCAATTTGCAGGGAGAAAAAAGAACAGAAAAACATTTTTTGCTTGTTATTTAATATTATTATAATATTTTTTGTGGAGTAGTTTTTGTTACACACATACACATACATATACATACATACAAATACATTCGTAAAAATTTACCATACTTAAATAAATTATTTGTATTATCATGTTTACACAATAGCGAGTAAAAAGTAATATTATTTTAAACATGCCTTTTTAAATTTTATATAATTGCAAATATGGTTTCATACTTAAATACACGTTTTTTGTATCAAATGCTTTTTTTCTTGTTGTGCTAAGGAAAAAAAATCATACAAGAGTGCAAATGAGAAAAAAAAAGATAAAACAAAACTTTAATGAAATAGAAGGAAATTTTTTAGTTTCCAATCACTATTTATTACTGGCTGAAATGTTTTATATAAAAAACTATTTTTATATAATTTTTTTTTTCAAAATAAGAAGCCTGTCCCGCGATGTCGACAGAAAACGTTCGTAGTCAAGTTTTTGGGGAATTGGATGAGTAAAAGTACATATACATAGTTTAATACTAACATTTTATGGGCGTGGCTAAACAAACTTTTGTAAACGCAGGCTTGAAACTTTTTTAAAACTCAGAGCATGTGTAAAGCTTTGGAAAAATGGGCTAAGTAGAAGCATGAAAAATATTATAATAAATTATAGTGCAAGTGGGTGGCTATGCCCACTTTTTACAATGGAAGATTGAGACTTTTTAAGAACTCAAGGTGTCTGCTAAGTTTCGTAAAAATTTGTTAAGTAAAAGCACCAGAAATGTTATATTAAATTTTCATGGGCGTAACTCCGGCCACATTTATAAATGCAAGATTGAGACTTTTTAGGGCTCATCAAGGTCTCGTAAAAATCAATAAAGAAGCACGTCAAATATAGTATGAGAATTTAATGGAGGTGGCCCCGCCCACTTGTTTGAATGCAAGAAAGTGTGTTTTGAAAAGCTCAAGGTATATGCCAGGTTTCGTAAGAAATCTGTTAAATACAAGCACTTGAATTATTATACAAAAATTTAATAGGCGTGGCTATGCCCACTTTTTGAAATTGAAGATTGAGTCTTTTTCAGAGCTCAGAGCATGTGCCAAGTTTCGTATTAGAATTACGTTAAATTAATATTATATATTTTAATGGGCGTGACCCCACCCTCTTTTTAGAACTCAAGATTGAGTATTTTTCAGAAATAAGAGTGTGTGCTAAGTTTCATAGAAGTCGGTTAAGTAGATTCACGTGAATTTAATATTTTTCTCCGGAAAAAAATACAAAATTGGCGGTACGGTCATAGCGCATAATATCTGCAATACGATCAACTGAAAAAACTGAAAAATAAAAATTAAAGGAATAATTTTATAAAGATTGTGAAACACTGAAATTGAGTTCAGATAAAAAGCCTCAAACCGATTTTCTGCACTTATAGTCCTTTCGACTCGTGAGTGAAACATATATAATTTCTTCAGGAGACAAAAAAATGGAAAACTGGCGGTAAAGTCATAACGCATAATAGCTGCAATATGTTTAAGGTACAACTGAAAAATCTAAATTAAATCTAAACATATAAAGATTGTAAGATTTTCAATTAAAAATTTTTTTTTCACGTGCATATATGCAATAAAAAATTAATAAAAAACACTGTTATGAGTTCAAAAATCATTGGAAATTATTATGAGCCTGATTAGATCAATATTTATATTGTATTGTGCAATAAATACAAAAGCAAATATTTATCATTATACATATATATTTGTAATTGCCTTTGTATTTAAATATGCACAAGTGGGCGAGTATTTAAGTATGTTGTCATATTTTTGTTTTACATTTTAATGTTAATCGATTTGGATTATTAGATTAGTATGTTATACATTAATGATTAGAATCGCAGCATATTGAATTTAGTGAAATAATAATTAAAATTAAATATGACGGTTTTATATATGTATTTTATTTTCTTTTTTAAATCTAACTCAAATAAAAACTCTATATTGTACTAAATAGAAACATGGCATTAAGTAACAGATTATTAAAATCTGTAAAGCTGTTGCGTTTTGTTATTTTTTTTTTTTAATTTAGAAAAATATTAAAATATTGCAAACATGGGTATTAAAGTGGAATTTTAACAAACACACTTTTTGACTTGTATCATATGTTCACTACAAATTTCGATGTGATGAATGTTTCAAGGGAAAGTTCTCATTGGGAAGTAAAATTAAAATGTGTGATTATTTTTTAATACTTCAGTCAACCGTTTAATAAAGTTTTTAAATCTTTTGCCCCAGAAAATTTTGGCATTGCATGAAATAAAAAGAAAATACAATTGCTATTATTAACCTCGTTTTTATTAATTTTTCAGTTCTCCATTTAATTAAAAAAAAACAAAGAATTATTAAAGTTTGCTGACATAAATTTGTTTCCACAAAATTACTACATATGGTTTTTTTTTATTCTATTATTTCAATTGACAACAAAACTAATTTCCTTGTTATTAATTTTTCTGTTTTCCATTTCATTTTCAAAAAAAAAAAAAAAATAACTCACGATGTCGGCAAGAAATTTTCTTTCGCTTATTTATATTGAAAACAAAAACAAATTTACTTATTTTGTTTTTATTTTCAATATAAATAAGCGAAAGAAAATTTCTTGTCGACATCGTGAGCCAGGCCGTAAATTTTGCTGTCATAAATTAAAAAAAATAATATAAAATATTTGCCGTTTTTTTAATAATTTATACTGACAACAAAAATAGCTTTCCTATAAATTTTGTTCTTTTAACTTAGAAAAAAAGCGTTAATATTATAACAACTTTTATATATTAAAATTGATTGTCATAAAAAAATACAAAAAAAAAAGATATTTATTCAGCTTGAGCTCTTGGTTTTTATATAAAGAATTAACAAATTTAATTTTTTTTGCCAATATTTTGATATTTTGTTACCACAATGGGTAACTTATTCAGGGAATATATGTTTGTATAATTATATTTTTGATAATTTATATTGACAAAGAAATAACTTTATCTATTAATTTTAAAGTGAGTTTTTCGAAAAAAAAAAAATTTTATTATAAAAACTTTTATGTATTAAAATTAGCTGTGAAAATAATTTTTTTTTTCAATAAAATTATTGTATTTCCTGTTTTTTATTTTTATTATTTGTATTGGCAACAAAAATAACTTCATATGCAGATTTTGCTCTTTTTCAAAAAAAAAAAAGAGAAATAAAATGAGTAAAATTTTATTTTTTGACAATTTATATTGACAACAAAAATAACTTTTTCTATGAATTTTGCTTTTTCAACTTAATTAAAAAAACAATAATTAATTCCATGAATGTTGCTCTTTTACTTTAAAAAAAAAAAAAAAAAAATTATATATTAAAAATTTTTTATCTTTCAAAAAAAAAATAAAAAATAAAAATTAAAATTTTATATCAGAAATTTTGCGGTCATTACAATTTTTTTTTTGTAAAAAAAAATTTTATATTTGCTGTTTCTTTTCATATTGTAATTTTTTAAATGAATATTGCTCTTTAACTTAAAAAAAAATAATAAATAAAAATTATATAACTTTTATATATTTAAGTTTGACGTCATTCCTTGTTTTTGTGCAGAAAAAAATTATGTTTCCCGTTTGTTTTGATAATTTATATTGAGAAAAAAAATATTATTTTCTATGAATTTTGCTCTCTTACTCTTACTTAAAAAAAATATTATCAATTTTTTTTATTAAGTGTAAACATTTCAAGAATACTTATTTAGCATTTAGTCTTTAGTGTATTTATTCGAAATTTTCTCTTGTTTTTTTTTGTTAAGCAACTTTTTTGTTTGTGGCCTTAAAACTTATTATGTTTGTATGTTGTAATTCTCAATAACATATTGAAAGTCTTACTATAATCATATGAAGCCTTTAAAGCAGAGATAAGCAAAAGGCCGCCCGTGGGCACTTCGTTATGTTCTTATTTACACGTACACGTACACACGTACGCAATAAAACAACTCAATCTCTCATAAGCATTCGACACAGCAAACATTTTACTCTCTTCCATTTTATCACTAATACATGTATAATATAAAGATGTACGTGTGTGCCTGAATTTGTTTTAAAGCTTATTTCAAAAACTTTTGGCTTGAAGTTTATTGAAGAATTCTATAAGCATGAACGAAATGCATATAGATGTTGCTTAACCAAAAAACCAAGCAAAAATTCTTATTTTATAAAAATAAAAATAAAAAAAAAGAAAATAGAAAAAAAAATAACAAAATACATACATATATTACCGTCAGCCATAGCAAAACAAGTTAGACAACAATAAAATAAGATTAGTCACATCAAAGGAAATAAAAAAATTATTAATTTTTTTTTTGGTTAAATTAAAAATTACGGAAAATGAAGGAAAATCATGATTTTTCTGCACCTGTAAACGTACCCTCCACATTCAACTGAATGGCATGTCGATCACTGCCGCGTTCATTTTCCACAACCAAATAATAGGGACGTGCATCATGTTCGCTGGTATGATGGATGTGCAATGTGGAAAGGTAACAGTCCTCGCGCGCATCCTGCAGCAAATCATCGGCGCGAAAGCGATCTAAATGGAAAGTAGCAGAAGAAAATAAAAATCATCTAAAATATTTGAAATCAAAGGCAATAAATGAAATGTGATGATGTTAATATAAAAGACTGTAACAAGTCTTTGCATGATGGTAATTTTTTAGGGCATATTGTCAGTCACCGCCACCGTCATGATTAACATTAATATCATCATAGTGCTCGTGCAAAATTTATTGACTGTCAGCACAGATTTATAATTCTATTAAGTTTGTAATTATTTAAATATATGAGTAAAAAACCCACCTGTTGCTGATCCCGCATCCAGTCTTAATGAACCCCATTCCCAGGCTACACGATGAGGCCGGGGATCGGCGCATACCACCAGTGTAAGAGATGCAGGATCTCCTCTCTTCACCAAAACAGTGTGCATGGAGGGATGCAAACGCAAAACTTGTGGAGCGCCTGCAATGCAAAAAAAAAAAAAAAAACAATTGTTTAATGCACAAGCTCGCAATAACGTCGTATGCTTCTTAAAAGCTGCGCACGCAATTTTTTAAACTTTGAAGCTTTTGAATACTTAAAACTTTATCTGTACATGTATATTTCAAAAGCTTTTTAAAACTTTTTTAAATTATCTATTGGCTTGTTTCACGATATCGAAAAAAAAACTTTCGACTGAAAATTCATATTAAAAACAACAATAAAGCATGAAATTTTGTATTTGTTTCCAATATAAATTTTAAGTCGAAAGTTTTCTTTCGATATCGTGAAACAGGCACTATATTTAATTTTAGACTTAATATATTTATTTATATTTTTTTGTATTTGGCTCTTTTTTACACTTACCCACTACTTGCAATGATACTGCCTCCGAAATAGCCACTCGCTCTTGCCCGTTTATATAATTTGTGGCACGACACTCATATTCACCCTGATAATCGTACGTTACATTGTCAATCACTAAACGAGGCTCATTGCCGCGTTCCACATACTTAGAGCCATGGGAAATTCTGCAAAGAAAAAAAAAATTATAAACATTAACAGCCTTATTTATAATTTTTTTTTATGAACATCTGTTTATAAAGCCTTAAGCCCTTTCAATTCTTAAAAAATAAAATATTAGAAGAAATTAATTGGATTTTCTAAAGAAGAGAAGAAAAATTAAACTAGCTTTTTAAGCTGAGGGAAATGCCGGCATTTTTCTATGCCGGCACGCACTTCATCAGCAACCATATCTAACTGCTTGGGCAAAGATTGTTGTTAACATCAGCTATTTAACATGAATTTTAAATGAAATGGAATATACTCTTTATATAATAGTAAATCAATTTTTGCATCCACAATATAATCTTTTCTCATATTCCATTTCCATTAAGCCCGATTAAGAAATTATTCCTGAGTATAATATACTTTATTTATTAAAACTTTTTTTATGAACGAAAGGCAGTAAAATTTCATTTATTGTCTACACTAGTGAACCAAAATAAATGTATTTACGTAAGATTTCTTGTTTTATTAAGGCAATTAATCTACACAGAGAGAATAGATTGGTTAAAAATTTGTTGGAGCAACAAATACTTAATTATGTATTTTTTTTTTCATATTTATAAACAAAAAACCATAATTACACAATACAAATAGAATTCTCATAAATGTAATTAGTAATAATAATTGATTCCGTGTGTGCTTCACTATGTGCTTCACAATAACTAATTTGAGGAGACATGAATTGTTTGGGCTTTTGGCCCCACTGTGCAACATTTCGGCAATTCTCTGTCGAACGCCATTAGTAGCTGCTTTGTTTTTTCAAATACGAGATTATTTTCAAACAAAAGTTAAGGGGCTGTCCCACGATGTCATCAACGTTCGACTCGTCGCACACTTACATTCAAAACAAAAACAAATTTTTAAATTTTGTTGTTGTTTGCAATGTAACTGTGCGACGAATCGAACGTTGGTGACACATCGTGGGACTGGCCCTAAATTGATTTAACAAAACAAAGCAATCGTATTCATCATTTACTAGAATTCTAACATTCAATAAAAACTTTTTTTTTCTTAGTCGGGCTCAATTCTTATTGAATGAAATATACTGGAAAGTAAAATCAACTGTAGAAAGCAAAAACAATGTAAACATAATATCCACTACAATAATACTTACAGGTATGTACCGACGGTACATCGAATAAGTAAAAATAATTAATGTGATGATCGTAAAAGATAAGCAAGAATAGTTAAACATACTTAGGTAGAGTGAGATGACTTTACCAAAGGTAAATCAATAATTGTATACACAATATTTCTCATATTCCATTTCATTAAAAATTTGCGTTAAATAGCTGATGTTAATAACAATCTCTACCCCAGTAGATAGACTTGGGTGCTGATGAAGTGCGTTGCTGCACAGAAAAATATCGGTATTTGTCCCAGCTTATAGTCTAATTTAATTTTTCTTCTCTTCTTTAGAAACTCACATTAATTAATAAAAAAAAAAAATATTTCATTCAATAAGAATTGAAATTACTGAACTTAAGCCCGACTAAGAAATTATTTCTGATTAAAATTCACTATAGTTCAACTAAACATTTAAAATTGTTTCATTCAATAAAAACTTTATATGGTTTAATTTTTTTCTATTTATGATACATTTTTATTAAAAAAAAAAAAAAAATAAAAAATTTTGTGATTGAATTAAAGAATTAATATATTTTGTTTTGCTTAGAAGAGTCATCCTTGGAAAAGTCGATATACTCGTATGGGTGGTTATTATCACCTTTAGCCGGAGCCAGCTCCGGAACCTGAGCCAGATCCGGAGCCTGAGCCGGAGCCAGATCCAGAACCTGAGCCAGAGCCAGAGCCTGAACCAGAGCCAGAGCCAGAGCCGGAGCCCGCGCCGGAGCTTTGAGGGGCCGCTATTATAAACAAAAATATAAAAGAGTTTAAGTAATTGTCCTCAAACCATTTCCAATGCGACGATCACACGTGTACCTTGAGTGAATGCCACTGCAATTATGGCTAAAAGAAAGAACGCGAATATAAATCTCATGTTGCCTTGTATTCTTGAAATATCCACTGAGTTTGTCAAAAGATAGTTTTGGACTTAATAATCAGATACAATTTCGTTGGCTTTTTATACTTTTGTTTTTTTACTAGACAAAAAAAAAATCTTACGTAACACATTTGTTTTGGTTCACTAGTGTAGACAATAAATACAATTTTACTGCCTTTCGTTCATAAAAAAGATTTTTGTTTTGTATGGAAATCTGTTTGATAAGCCTTTTATAAATCAAAAATATTTTTTTTTTATGAATACGCCGTTTATTATTTACAGCAATTAAATTTTTAAACCCACTCATAGATGTCACAACAAATGATAAGAAATTATTTACTTTGAAAATTTGCAAAGGTGCCTGTCTATTCTTTACAGCAATTAAATGCTTCTCCTTATCTAACTTTTGCGAAAGAAGCAAATAATGCTTTGTTATACTGAAACTCACTCGTACATGTAACAACAAAATAATGAGAAATTAATTGCTTTGCAAAGTACTTTACGAAGGCACCCTAAGACATATTTGGTTGGTTAATGAGTTTTTGTTGCAACTAAGATTTTGGTTAAACTTCTCATTTATTTAAATTTAAAGTTTAACATAATATCTCCAGTTGTTCTTGGTAACTTTTAGGTTAATGTTAACCTAACAAACTGTGAAATACACACAGTGCAATTTCATTTTATTTATTGTTAATAAAATATATAAATATTTTACTTCCCAGCAAAAAATTACAATACAAATCATTAGTGACAGCACTGATGAACTCAGCTCCAAGTAGTTTTATTTCTAATGCATCATCAATGAATTTAACACATGGTGGTCATAGGATGGAAGTGAGTGAAGTGAAGAACTGAAGGGTATGTGTTTAAAAGGTTGTCTAGATCAATTTTTGATGTAAACAACAGCCTCAGAATATTAAATTCAGTATTCCTGTAGTGATTGGTATTCAATCAAAGTGGAACTAGTTCTGATTTTTTTTGCTGGGTTATTATTTATTGATGACAAATAGTCTGAAAATCTAAACAAAGTAGCGGCTAATAAATATGCAGTTGCAAAGAATAATACTTTATAAAACTAAAATAACTGAAGTTATTATGGTGTGCTTTTTCCCCCCTAAAGAAATTTTACAAATTCTGCAAAATACAAAATTTATATTTGTAGAAGCTTTTAAGCGTGTGTGTGAGTGTGAATATTCTTCGTGCTTATTGATTTGCAGCTCACGTTTGTGCTACAATGACAAGTGAAAAGTTGCTGGAAGAGGAATGAAAAGTAACAAATGATAATAATAAGACGAATTGTTGAAAGCACATAATGCAAAATTGTACATGTTGCTATTTGCGTTGTCTGTTGCAGTATGTACCTATTATTTTTTTTCTTTATTGGGAACATAAGACTTGAAGACATGATTTAAATTGGCCCACATGCACAATGGAAGTTGCAAATAAATACAGTACACACACACATAGACACACACACACACTCTTAAGGAATCACATTTCAACTCAAACACAACGGAAAACTATTCATGCAGTTGTCGTGAGTACAGGGTGAGATGGTGTATAAGATAATTCGAGAGACAGATAGAGAGTGGAAGAGAGAGAGAGAGAGAACGGGCAAGATGGCGTCTGATGTAAGAAAGTGAAATTTCTACATGACAATAAATTGGTCGTAGCTTAAGGCCTGATTGGAGTTCTGCTTAATTTCAGATTGAAAAATAACAAAATGCTGCGACACTCTGCGACTATTTATCGAATTTCTAAAATTTCCCTTTCCAAACTCTCTAAAGCTTGATTATGAATTTCCTTTGTCCAACGTAGACAAGTCAGATATGATTGCTTGCATAAGCCCCAGTGGTTCCTGTGTTTGCCTTTTATTCGTTTCTTGTCTTCTTTCTTAAATATCTAATACTTAATATGCATGATGTACGAGTATGGTGTTGCATGAAAACAACTACTCCCCTTAGAATAATACGTTTTTAATATTTATGCAAGAGAAGTCGAACGAAAGAAAACACTTTGGCATTCTGAATTCTTCCAAAATACGTACACGAATTTCTAGTTGTGTATGTAAAACAAAGAAACGTGCTGCACATTTTGTTGTTAAAGCGAAGCTAAATTTTTTGCATGATTTCTTTATCTTTTTTTTTTGTGCATAAGAATACATTGTACTCGTAACTATTATCAGTTCTTGCATCAATTGTTCAGTTCAGTACGTTATTGCTACTATTTGCTCCCTCTCTCTTTTTTTTTTGTTTATGTTTTTCTGAAAGTACTTGGAAGAGTAAAAAAAAAATATAATTGTTTTTTCTTTTCCCTTTTTATACAAAATTTTTCTGAGTGTTAAAACATTTTACAATTTAAAGCTATGAATTTGTTTCACAAAGTAAATGAAATCACTTGTTATCGATTAGTGAGAACAAGAGTTCATATTAGTTTTATTTGTATTAATATTTACCAGCAGACAGACAATGGCAAGCGTGAATTTTTTTTTATTGATGAATTAATTTTAAAGGTCTTAAAAAAATGTTCCGCAACAAAAAAGCAACTTCTAACTTCTTTTTTAAAGCTTTAAAAAATTTGTTTTATTTTTAAATATTTGAGAATAATTTATAGAATAATTTAATTTATTTCATAGAATAATTTAAAATTTCAAAACAGTTACTATGTAATATCTAACAATTAATTTTATTCTAAGTAATAACCGAATCAAATAGTGAACTGAAAGAAATAATAAAAAAATATTCGAATAATTATTCGATTAAATTTTTAAGCGAATACTATAACACCAATGATATAAATACATATATGTAAAATATTTTGAAATAACAATCAAAATAATTATGGGATTAAATATTTAAATAAAATTAATCGAATAAATAATAAAAAAAAAATAATTCTTGGATTAAACAACCCCTTAAAATTGTTCGATGAAATTATCATATAAAATTATTTGAATAAATAATCGAATAAAATTTTTCGTTTGAAAAATCGAATAAAATTGTTCGTTAAAATAATCGAATAAAATTATTTGTTTAAATAATCGAATAAATAAAACTTTGCAAGTATATTTCAATTAATCAAATACAAAATTATTCAATAAAATAAAACAAATAAAATTATTCGAATAAATGTTTAAAAGAAAATTTTCAAATTAATAATCGAAGAAAATAATTTGCTTGAAAGTATAGAAAGTATATTATAATTAAATAAAGTTATTCGAATAATAAATCGAATTAAATGTTTTTGCCGAATAAAACCAATAATTAATTAATAAGTAATTTTTTTCCAATAAGTGTTAAATAAAAATATTCGTAAAATAAACGAATGAATA
Organism: Nowickia ferox; assembly: GCA_936439885.1. NCBI lineage: Eukaryota > Metazoa > Arthropoda > Insecta > Diptera > Tachinidae > Nowickia > Nowickia ferox. The sequence goes on along the minus strand of OW387023.1, from coordinate 13,274,949 downwards.
AATCTCTTCGAATAAATAATCGAACAAAATTATAATCGAATAAAATTATTCGTATCATTCGTTAAATTAACGAATGAATAAATTTTTGCAAGTATATTTCAAATAATCAAATACAGTATAATTCAAAATAAAAAACGCTTAAAATTATTCAATTAAATAATAAATAAAATTGTTCGATTTAGTCGAATAAAATTATTTGTTTGAATAAACGAACAAATAATAAAAAACGCTTAAAATTATTCAATTAAATAATAAATAAAATTGTTCGATTTAGTCGAATAAAATTATTTGTTTGAATAAACGAACAAATAATACTTTGAACGTCGGTTAAATGTATGATAATTAAATAAAGTTATTCGAATAATAAATAGAATAAATATTTTTAGACGAATAAAATCCAACGAATGATTGAACGATTAATTTTTTCCAATATATATTATAAAAAAATATTCGAATTGAATAATCGAATAAATTTTGTTCGAATGAATCGTAGAATAAAATTATTCGTATTATTTGTTTGAAGTATGTATTTGTTTTAAGTGTATTTCAAACAATCAAATACAGAATTATTAGAAATGAAAAACAAATAAAATTAATCGAATAAATGTGTAAGAAAAGTTTTCAAAATAATACTCGAATAAAATTATTTAAATTTTTTTTTTTGGAAATATTTCATTATAACAATGTATATATTAATTTTATATTTGAAAGAAAAAAAAACACGAACCGGTCACTTAATTTTTTTTCCACAGAAGAAATCACTTTAATTAGTCGAACGGCGACAAGAAAAAAAAACAAAAAAAAAAAGAAAAATGTACATGTATTGTTGTTATACTTTGCTTCACATACAGGATGTTGGTTTAGCACTACAGAGAGCAAAAAAAGCTCTCATTCATACTTTCACATCCTTCTGCTGGCTGCGAGTATTGCAAGAGCTTACAAGCAGGATTATGCTTAATATTTTTTTTACGATTGCATAAAACTTCTACATACATATTTGACGGCATTGAAAAATTGTGTGTGTTTGTTTGTGTATCGGAAAAGATAAGAATTGTGAAGTTGTTTGTGTAGGTGTGTGTGCAGTATCCGGCTTAAGTTGATTCCTGAAAGTACTCGTTACTAGTTGCTAGTGTATTAAAATAGCAACAGCACTCGTTGCTTTTTTTTGCATTTTGCACACACATTTAATTAATATGCAAAGGTGTGCTGCTTAATAATTTTGCTAACGTTTTGTTGGATTTAAAAAATCAAACATATTAAAATCCTTTCAAATAATTTAGCTGTTTATTATTTATCTTTAATATAGAGTAGTATAAAGTAGTTTTAATAATACACTTCGCTAGCATGTTATAAATCTTTAATTGTTTATTTAACTTATACTTGTATTTTATTTAATAAGATATATTTGTTGATTTAGAGATTGAAAAAGGAGTTTTAATAGAAATATCCTTAAGCAATATAAATTATAAGCCAACTGTTACTTTTGTTACAAGTAAGCCATACCTAAAGCCAGTTTGTGCCAAATTAATTTACTTTTCTGTTCAATTTGAGGAGAGAAAGTTTACTTGGCCACCTGATACTCCACCTTAACATTTACTTTAGACTGCGCTGGCAGTAATTTCCCATCTACCCGCCTGATGCCTTTTAATTATATCCCCAAGTTTGAGCACGTCCAAGTGTATATATATTAATAAATCTTTATGCCTGAGAGTTGTCGCAGGAAATAATCATTAAACTGTTGTTAAGGATGGTTTTCCTTTATATTTTTTTTTCCACTTAATACTTTTTTGAGTTTGCAAATATTTGTTTTACAAAGATTTCATTTACTTGGCGCACATAAAAGCCTCCAGAACAACATCAACGAACAGCCAGCACTAGAACTCTTTTCGAAATAAGAGAGATTACGTTTGTTTTCTGTTTCTAAGCCAGAGATGAATTATAAGTAAAGTAAGAAATTGTTGTGTAAAATATTTAGATAGCAAAAGTTAAATAACAAAACAAGAATCACATTGTAATTCAAAAGGCATATGGGAGTGTTGACTTAATGAAGTACGTGTTTGTCAAGAAATTAAATGACAACTTTTATTAGCATTCGCTTGGTTCGATTCCTTTGCCCAAGCGCCGCCTAGGAGTAAGGGAATTAAATAATATTTTATGATGAACTTATGGTTTAATAAATATTTATATTAGGGATTTGCCTAATAAACGTGACAACCTAAAAATCATTTACGAGTGCTATAGATTAACAATGTGTCTGTCGATGTTGTTCTTAAATATTTTTGTAGCAATAACGAAGGCTAAAAATATATTTATATATATTAAAGAAAATTTTTACATTATTTATCACTGAAAGTTAAACAAACAAACAAAAATTAATACAAGAAAATTATGACTTCAAAGAAATATTTCTGATACTCAAGAGTCTCAGGCAGCAAATAAATAATTACGTAGAAGTAAAAACATATTTACCTCATCTCAAAGGCTTGAAAATTAGCTAGAAAACTTGAATTTAAATTTCAATTCTAATTACAAAATTGGCGGTCAGGCTTTTGAAAGTATTAAAGCGCAGTAAATATTGCACAATATTTGAAGCATACTTTTAGGAACTCAAGAAAATCTTTGCTGCTCTGACCATCATACCTAAATAAGAGCGGCAAGCGTTGCGTTAGCAGCAGGGTACGCATTTAAGTACATTTGAATGTCAAAATATTATTTGATTGTACTGAAAATACGTACCCTGCTGCTAACGCAACGCTTGCCGCTCTTATTTAGGTATGAGGGTGATTTTGTGCTTGCAAAACTAATTAACTAAAACTTTGTTATTCAAAAAGAAAAAAAAATTAATAATGATGGGTGTGCTATTTTATAGAGTTTGAAAACAGGCATACCTGAAAAAATTCTATAACTTGAAATAATAAAATATTATTGGTTTCTTATAGTTTTGATTAACAAGGGCGTAGCCCTGCTTTTCATTACCTTTAATAATTGACAAAAAGCAGTTTTAAACTCACCTTTGCACCCACTTAAATGATGGCATGGGATTGCCATCGGCCACGCATTCAAATGCAGCCGGGCTGAATAGCGGCGCTGTGGTCAAACGATCAGGACCAGCCGAAAGTATCTTGGGTGGGTCTAAAATTTGAAAAGTATTTTCAGTCTTCCTATCTATTAACTAACATCTAAGATTTAACTTACATTTAACATCCAACTGTACTGACAGTTGCTCTGAGGTGCCTACAGAGTTTTGTGCTTGGCAGGTGTAAAGACCAGCATCACGGCGTCCAACAGGGCGTAACTGCAAAGTTTCCTACAAAAGGCGATAATAAATCATGTTTAAAAAGTTGAAATGACAATGTATTGAAAAAATTTGTGCATGAAATTATAGAAAAAAAAAATAAAAATAAAGTGTTCAAGCAAATACAGTAAAAAGGGTGTGCAAAAGGATTTACATCTGGCAAACTGACAGGAAAAACAACAAACTTACAAATAAATCCTTTAACACAATCAACTGCGAGCACAAACATTGTGTAATTGTTGTTGCCGCTGGAATAATTGTTGCCAAACTTACCTGTAGACTGGCAATTTCTGAACGTCCTGCACGACGCCACACAATGCTCGCCGGTGGATTGGCATCCGCTACACAGCGCAATATTAGTGCATCTTTATCCTCTTCCAGGTCGATTTCCGGCGAGCCAATTAAACGTATTGTCGGTGCGTCTGCAAGCAGAAAATAAAATATAAAGTTACACAAAAAGAAACGAGGGTGGTACGGCAAAATGTTTAAATAATTTTTAATGGCGATTTAAAAATTAATGGACAACTTTTGTCGAATTAAAATGAATTGTTCACATAAAGAATTCGGAGATTGAGCTCGTAAGTAAAGTTTGGTGTATTTTTCCAGCAGAATTGAAGAGCATTTTGAAGGAAAATTGCAGTTAATTTAATTGATTTAACAAAATTGGCAACAGCCAAAGCAGAATGCCAACAAAAGTCTATAAATATTTGTATGAAACGTGTGCGTGTATGTGTAAATGTTGATATCTGTCTGTATATGTGTGTGTGTATATTTAAGGCCGGAAGGTTGGTTCACTATAGTTGTTTTTATTCGAAATGCTCCCAGGATTTTGTAAAATTTTTGACTTGTTGCCAAATTAGTTTCTTTTTTTTTAAAGCTTTGGCTCGAGAAAGGTAAAAATTATCGTTTACATTTGAATGCACATTAAAGAGGGGAGCATGGATTTCATCTGCAAGACTTTAAGCTAAATAATAGAAAAAAAAAATTAAAATTGGTATATTAGATATATTTTGTTTGTTAGTGAGAATTTCATCCAGAGTAAAATAATAGATTTTACAACAGCGGACGGCTGTTTAGGTTTTTAATGTGTATCCTTAAATTAAATTTGCATTAATTATATAATTAATTTTTAATTGTTAAATGTCAGCAACAACAATTAAATTCGAGAAGACAAAAGGCTTTAATGGTAATAATTTGTTTTTAGTTTTCGTAAATGAGTTTTGCAAAGTTTTAGATCACCAAAAGTATGCAGACTTTTATACATAAAAATATATATGTGATAAAAACTACTTTTTACTAAAGAGTACTTTTTTAAACTCCTTTAAGGAAACTCTTTCTAAAAAATTATTTCTTAAAGATTCTTTATATTAAAAAATACTATTTGATAAAAACGTATCCTTTTTATAGGAAACGTAACTTTTGTAAAAAACGCCTTTTAATAAAAAGTGCCTTTTTATACAAAAGTACCTTTTTATAAAAAACTTTTTAAACAAAAATACCTTTTTAAACAAAAGTACCTTTTTATATAAAAGAACCTTTTTATATAAAAGTACGTTTTTGTACAAAAGTACCTTTTTAAACAAAAGTACCTTTTTAAACAAAAGTACCTTTTTATAAAAAAGTACCTTTTTGTACAAAAGTACCTTTTTAAACAAAAGTACCTTTTTAAACAAAAGTACATTTTTAAACAAAAGTACCTTTTTATAAAAAAGTACCTTTTTGTACAAAAGTACCTTTTTAGACAAAAGTATCTTTTTGTACAAAAGTACCTTTTTAAACAAAAGTACCTTTTTAAACAAAAGTACCTTTTTAAACAAAAGTACCTTTTTAAACAAAAGTATCTTTTTATACAAAAGTACCTTTTTATACAAAAGTATCTTTTATACAAAATTACATTTTTAAACAAAACTACGATTTTATACAAAAGTACATTTTTTAAGTAATTTTTTTGCAAGGAAGTACCTTTCTATAAAAAAATTCATTTGTATAAAAATGTACATTTTTATTTAAAAATAACCTCTTAATAAATAGTACCTTTTAATAAAAACGTACCTTTTTATATAAAAGTATCTTTTTATACAAGAGTACCTTTAAACATATAAGGTATAAGGTACCTTTATAATAGGAAAATAGCTTTTTATAAAAAAGTACCTTTAAACCAAAAAGTACCTTATAAAAAAAACCACGTTTTTGTACAAAAGTACTTTTCAATAAAAAAACCCCCTTTTGATAAAAAAAAGTACCTTTTTATTTAAAAGTAGTTTTTGTAAAAAAGTACTTCTTGATAAAAAGGTATTGTTTTTGACGAAGTTCATTTAAAAGCACATCTCTTTATACATTTTGTAGAAAAGTATAATTTTTATAAAAACAAAAATTACCTCTTTGTGAAAAAATACTTTTTATATATTATTTTTGAGTGAAAAATTACATTTAAAATTAAGTGTTTAACTTGTCAGCCTTGAGTTCATAAATTTTAAATTTCCTGAGCCGAGATTATTACATTTTTCGTTTCGCATTAAATATACAAAAAATTCGATTTCAAAAAATAATGATTTAGGGCCTTTTTATATTTTGGTAGCGATATGTAGGAAAGTGTACTTTTATTATACTTTCGATATGGAAGTGTTTGCATTAAATGATAGTGTGCTAGAAAATATGCACATCTGTATGTAAAAAATATATTTCTTACATTTAACATCTAATCTGGCTTCCACTGGTACCGTCTTCGCCGTATAAGATTCATGATAAGCCAAGCAGCGTAAAATGTCACCATGTCTCTCACGCATTGCTGTCAATTGCACCACCGACGTGGCCGACCAAGTACGTGGATTATCTGGTTCGGTAGCATTTGTTTGCGGATGAATGGCTTCAATTTCTTGGTCACCTAGAGAGAGAGAGAGAGAGAGAAAGAGAAGGAGAAAGATAAAGAATAAAAAAAGTTAAGTATATAAAAATATGTATGTAAACAATTTTGCTTTATTGGATTAATATAATAAATGTTGTAAAAACAATGAAGTAGAAAATGAAGCACTGCAAACGGAAAGTAAAGAAGTTAACAAGGAAAAATTTTATAAAGATTCTTTATCAAACGAATTCTTATATGTAATTGTATTTTTTTTTTAATTAAAAAAAAAAATCAAGTACGTAAATTTTTTTTCATAAAAAGTATTTATCAAAAAGAAAAAAAAATTGTTATGGAAATTTGTTTCACAAAGGTTTTGTCAATTAAAATTATTTTTGATGAATAAGGTCCTAGACACATATTAGGGACTTGGTTTTTTTTTGACGAAAATCTACTGTTTACAATCTCAAATAAGTTCGAAAATTATGTCGCTTGAGGGTTGTGGGACGACATGTTATAAAAAATAAAAAGACTTAAAATTAAAATAAATCAAAAACTTATTTCTTATGGTGGTGGCCTTCTACCTTGAAAATCTTTAACCCTAATAAGCACCATTAATTGTGCAAAATTGTCTAGCGAATTCAGCATAATAGGAAAGTTTTTTTTTAAATTATAAGTTAATATAAATTTATAATTATCCTCTAATTTAAAGGTTAAAAATGAAGGTCCTAACACAATATATTCCTTGAATTAATTTATTTCTCTTTTTGTTTAAATCAAATGTCTTTAATGTGAGTTATTCTAACATAAAACAATTGCAAGCAAAGAAAAAAAAATGTAAAACATAAAAGCTTTAGAAAGACAATATAATAAATGTTAAAAAGAAAACTTAAGAAAAAATAAATTAAAAATAGTCTAGCATAACATTTACTTACCCAGAAACCACTTAAGAGTGGCCGGTGGATTACCGTAGTGGGAGACACACTTCACCGTAGCTAAAGAGCCAGAGTCTACTGTGATGTTATGACCAGGTGGTACATGAGCTCCCTCGTACTCCAAACGTGGACGTTGCGGAGCCACTACAGTTAGAGAAAGAGAGATGGAGAAAACGAAAACAAATCCATTCATTAGTGGTTGCAATTTAAAATTAAACAAGGGGAAAATTACTATAAATGTGCTTATTTTCATTCTCTATTACATGTTATTGCAACTACGAAGGAATAGTTTCATTATTTTTATATTGTTCTTCCTTAAGAAACTTTAAGTAAAAGGACAAGCTTTTCAAATATGTATGAGAGAGTGTGTATGAGTGAGATTGGGCGTGTGTGTGTGTTTCTGCTAAGTGTATGTGTGTGGGTGTATGAAAATTGATGTCATGCACTTCCTGTTTCCTGCGGACGTGCGTTTTATTATATAAATATTATTGCAGTTGATTTTGTGTGTTCGTATGTGTATATATACATATATCTGCACCCCCTCCCCCGCCCCCTTTCCTTTTTTACAGCAAATTGTTTGTCTTCTTAGAACACTTATATATGCATGTAATTCAATTGCGGTATGATTTTCATGTGATCTATTTTAAACATTCACACTGTAGGAAAGTTGCGAGCTTTTTATTTTAAAGCTTAAGCGATAGATTTGGATTTGTACTATAAAATAAATTAAAGTTTTATTTTGTTTTCTACTGTAATTTTAGTTAAAATGAAATGTACATAAAAATCATGATTTAGAGCCCAAAAAAAAGTAGAAATCTGTAATATTCAAGGCAAGTGCAATCAGTTAGACTTCAATTCAATCAGAGAACGACAAAAGTATCGTGTTAAGTCAAGTCAATTCAAGTCTAAACTTAATCAAAATACTCATTAAACGAAATACTCATTTGTTTAAATAGAAGTTTAACATTATCAGGCTTATTCTAAATAAAATTTCACATGGAAATTTCCGAATGTGTGAAAAATCGGTATCAAAAATTCTTCATACGATTGCGAAATAATCTGGCAATTTATAAAAAAATTCATTCACATAAATTTGTCTGTTGGAAAGAGTGGAAATATGTTAGTTTTTAATTTGATTGGAAGTGATTAAACGAAATTAAAATCCTTGAGAACGAAAAATTTGATACGGAAATTTTCACATGTGGAATTCATGATAAGGCTGAATATCTCTAGTTTTTCTAAGAAACTTTTGGTTAAAGGTTCCCTGATGATCATGCAGACACAAAAAAGTAATATGAATGAGTTTGTAATATTAATTAAAATATTTGTAATATTAATTAAAACATTAATTAAATTTTCACCTATAAACAATTTGATAGTATCAATTAAGTTTTTCCACTCAAATTAATTAATACAATTAAAAATTTAATTGAATCAATTAAATTATTAATTGAAAACATTAATTGGTGAATACTTTTTTCTGTGTAGCAACAGTGAAATGCGCATATAATCCAGCTAAACCCCTCCCTCAATAATCAATTTCAATGTATTTTCAATAAAAAATATTTTACTTAATAAGCAAAATAATTATTTAGAATTACTATTGCGTTAACAAGTGTCAAACTTAAATTGCAACAATTACCAAAAACACACTAACTAGTCGTTGTTCATTTTTATTTAACTTGACACGCGTTGAACTGTTAGTTCATGGAACAATAATTGAATAAGTACTCTAGAGTATTTATTTCAATATTTTCTACCACTTCATAGAAGACAAGTAAAAATTCTTGTAAACAAAACACAAATTTGAGTGCTTTGTTTTTCTTTTCAATATAAATAGACAGACAAGAATATTTACTTGTCTTCTATGAACTGGCAAAAAATATTATAACAAATACTCTGAGTATTTATTCGGCTATACATGAGTATATACAGACGTATTCTGCTTACACATACTTTCAGCATCATTGCTGACAGAAAAATTAATTGGTAAAACGTTAAAATATGGCAACGTTGTTCAAGCTTTTGCCTCACATAAGATGCAAAAAGCGATTTAATAATTTTCGCCTATGCTAAAAACAGTTCTCACTAAATATTAACTAGAATTGCATATTCATAAAGCTCGGCTTGAGTCTTTGCCCATTCCATAATTAAAGTCTGTCTGTTTTGGCTTCTGCAGACCGAAGGTGAAAAGGAACCCTATTGTTTTCGTCCGTCCGTCTAATGCCATCGATAAACCTTTCAAACGACTAAAAACCTTTAAAAAAATCTTGCAAACACCTTGTTTTATTTAAATTTAAGGATAGGAAGTGCTTTACGCAGGACCCTTTATAATACCAGTATTAGAAAAATAATTGGATATAAATAAATTTCCATTCGTTTTGTCCTTGCGTGTGTAGCTAAATACAGCGTATGTGTAGGTGAATTTCTGTATGTATCTATATTGCTGAAGTAAAAACTAAGGGCAAACTATAATCAGTGTGAGTGCTTTCTAGTTAATTGCAGGAGCAGTTACGTTTCCAATCTCCATTTGTAACTGTATGAACACCTGCATGCAGTTTTCATTAAACTCAATGTACATACAAGCACAAACACACACACACTTGCTTTGGCTTTTATGTATGTGTGTGTGTGTGTGCACAGCTTCTTAAATCCATTGCTTAAGTGTGGTTTTGTGGTCAAATAAGCAAGAAATAACCTTATTTTCATTGAAGTCTAATTATATGATTTTCTCTACTTGGAATAGAATAGAACGAACGAACATTTTCTTTTCAACTGGTTTCATCAGTTGCTCAGCAGCACTACTTGACTAACTCTGGGCAATAATTGCGAATGATGTTAAGAACTTTTATTATTATTTTTTTTTTTTTTTTGCAAAGATAAGTGAGCAACTTGCAACTTGCAACTCTAGCTGCTGCTATTATGTGAATAATATTTAGCTTGCAGGAAGGAAATCTTTTACAACAATATGAGCGTCTAAATTACTTGTGGCGTAAAAGTATTAATAACGCACAGTGGTGCTGCAGCCAGACTTTAATTTTTCATTTTGAGCAATAATTAAAACATTTATTATTTTTTTGATGTCATTATGCTACAAACAGTCCCACTGTGCTGCGGTTGCCGTTACATGCGATAATACCTTTTCTGTTTGTTTATTTGTATGTGTGTGTGTGTATGTCGGCATCTAAAAATCTGCTCTTAACAAGATTCAGCAAACGATATAATAGACAACAGGGAAGAGTAGATCCGACATCGTCTGTTATGTTTTAAATGAATAAGTATTTAAAACTTGTGCCAGCATTTGAAATCTTGTAAATGCAGTTTGTTGCAATTATAATACATACAACTACATATGCATGTGCATGTGTGTGTGTGTGTGTTTGTGTTTAAGTTTAGGTGTGAGCAAAGATGTGCTCATATTTATTTTTCATTTCTTTCGAGCTGCATTAAAGAAAAGAGAAAGAAATCTAATGACTGCTGTCATGGTATTTGCGGCTTGAATTACACTGCATTAAGTATGAGATTTAGAAAATTAATTAAGGTCGGTTGTTTTTATCTCGTTCTTAATTTCTTTGAGTTTTCTTTTAATTGTTGCAGCTGAATAAGTATTTGGTTTGTTTGCACCAGCAAAGAAACCTTTTCAGAAACCTTTGCAGAAAAATATGAGCACAAGACTTTTGACAAAGACAAATACAATTTTCAAACGTTATTTTACATCCTTGTTAAATCTCTGTTTAAACAAAAAATGAACAAATATTCCTTTTTTTTCGTTTTATCTTAATAAATATTGAATTTAAATGAAATTTTTTTTTTGATTTTTGCTTATTCTTGTCATAATCTCCATATTGTTGAGAGCCAAGACAAGCTGCTTAAAATTCTGCAAGCATGCTCTGTTCTATACAAATATTTTCTAGTCTGTGTTTCATGCCTGCCAACGAGTCTGTGACAATAATATTAAATCCAACCGCAAACCAAACAATCACCTTTAGCAAATCAGTTTCTTTGGCAGCTCAATTGCTGCGTGTATTTAAGAGTACGAGTATTGTTCTACTAATCACGAATATATGTACATTGGACGAATGACGCTGGCGTAACGAAGATTTTGAAACTATAATAAACGCTGAAACCTCTAGTGCCAGAGAAGTGGAAAGTAATTTTCGATATTTTAAAGTCGCCAAAGAAGAGACACAGTTTTTTAAAAATTATAAACAATACAATGTAAAAGATACTGTTTGTGAAAGCATGTTTTTTTTTTAAAAGTAGCCTTTTTAAATACTTTTAAAAGTAACTTTTTTAAGAAAAGTTTTTAGCAAAAAGGTACTTTTCCCCAAACGTTACTTTTTCACAAGTTATTTTTTTTTTGTTAAAGATACTTTTCTGCATGTAAGTTTTTTTAAAAAGTACTGGATGAAAACATAAATTTATTAGTTACTTTTTTAAGTACGAGTCTTTCAAAAGGTAAAAGAAGGTACTTATTTAAAAAATTTACTTGCTTAAAAGAGTACTTGTTTCAAAAGGTACTTTTTTAAAAAGGGCACTTTTCTAAACAGGTACTTTTTAATTAGGTACTTTATTTAAAGGCATTTTTTTTGTACTTTGTACTATTTTAAAGGAACTTTTTTAAAAGGTACTTTTTAAATGGTACTTTTCCAAAACGTACTTTTTTTTAAATTACTTTTTTTAAAAGGTACTTTTCTAAATAGCTACTTTTTGAGAAGGTAATTTTTGGAAAAGGTTTTTTTTTGAAAAGGTTTTTTTTGAAAAGGTTTTTTTTTTGAAAAAGTACTTTTTTAAAAGGTACTTTTTAAATGATACTTTTCCAAAACATACTTATTTTTTTTTAAATTACTTTTTTAAAAGGTACTTTTCTGAATAGCTACTTTTTGAGAAGATAATTTTTTGAAAAAGTTTTTTTTTGCAAAAGTACTTTTTTGAAAAGGTACTTTTGTTATAAGGTACTTTTTTGAAAAAAAAACTTTTTTGAAAAAGTACTTTTTTAAAAGAGGATTTTTTAAAAGGTACTTTTTTAAATGGTCCTTTTTTTAAAACATACTTTTTTTAAAGGTGCTTCTTTTAAAAAGCATTTTTTTAAAAGAATCTTTTTAAAAGGTTCTATTTTTAAAAGAAACTTTTTTAAAATGGTACTATTTTTAAAAGGTACTTTTTTAAATTGTACTATTTTTAAAAGGTACTTTTTTTAAATTGTACTATTTTTAAAAGGTAAAGGTTTTTAAAAGGTATTTTTTGACAAGTAAAATTTTTTTGCAGTTACGTTTTTTTAGCAGACTACACGTCTTAAAAGAGGGTATTGTGCTTAACAGCCTACATATGTATGCCTGTGTGTAGTCAAAATTCAATATGGCGGCCAACAGACTCCATTTTCTGAATACGAATACGGTATTTGAAAATCATGTTTGGGTTTCTCTTATGATTTTGTATGTTGAATGACCATTTAATATCTTTAACTGTTTAGAGTTGGTGGGTGTCGGGTAAAAGGTACTTTCTTAATGGGTACTTTTTTAATTTTTAATCAAGGAATAATTAAATGCCAGGCTCAACTTGATTAGTTTCTTCAATCCTTTTTATAGAAATAAAGGTAATATTTACATATATGTATTTCGCAATGTGATTATAAGGAAACAACGAAAGAAAAGGAAAGGCCACATTTATTTGTGCCACCACACATACCACCAGCACCCACATCTATCTATAAGCCTGGACTAATTTGCTATTAAACACGAACAGGTGCCTTTGTAAATAATTTTAAAGCACAAATATGAATTTCAGCTGACGTCAATGTCCTTTGTGGTTTATGTATTTCTGATTAACGTGTATTTGATGATTGTCCTATACTTCGTGTATATTTGATACTATTCATAGCGAGGAAACAGCATGTGTGCCTTATTTGCCTTGTTCATATACCTACCACGTACAACTAAGCGGACTGGTTGACTGGTTAAAGCATCCTGTGTTGTAAAATCACTGGCCGTCACCTGACACTCCCACAGGCCATCATCAAAATCCAATGTGGCCGAGCGTATCCACAAAGAACAATCTCCGCCGATTTGCATTGGCGGTGGATGCAAATCCAAGTGCAGGCCACCATTTGACGACGATGAAGAGGGTCGTGCTGCCCATTCATATTTCTTGGCATAAATACCTACAGGCTGTAAATAGAGGAAAAAAAGTGAAAAGTTTATTAGGCTGGAGTTTTTTTTTGTTTGTTTTGGTTTTTTGGGAAAATCATTATGTGTGCCATGGATATTGAATGGAAAGTTGTGTCTGCATAAAGTTTTGGGTGAAAGGATTTGGGGCACTAAGAAAAAAAAAAAAAAAGAAAAATAACAAAGAACTTTAGAGAAATACAAGCCAAGTAATTAGTTTACATACGTTTCTTTAGTTTATGGCTTTTGCAATATTGTGTTAAAGGTAGAGAAAGAAGTTTTTGTTTGTTGATTTTTTGTAAATTCTTTTTGTTTCTAAAACGTACTGGTCGTAAGTGGGTAAAACTTCAATTAGGTTTTATGCTGATTACTAAGCTTTGTAGCATTTTCGCATTACTTTGTTTATGTAGTGTTTCGAAGAATCAACGTTGTGCGAAAAGGCTATTGTAAGCCAATGATTTAAGTTACCAAACCAGTGCCTATTTGCAAGGGGTTAGTTCTATAATTGTTTGGTTTTAGTTACTGGTATGAATTTATCTAATTTTAAAAGATCAATTACACAACGAGAGTGGTTGTGGGACTTAGGGCAGCAATGTGCAGCAATGTATGGCACATACGTTTTACTTACTTTAGAAATTGTATTTTTGAGTGCAAGTGTTCATCATTATGTATAAAATAAAAATTCCATTTGATTATATTAATGCTCTTGGAAATTGAAGTTCTCGTGTAATTTTCTTTGTTCTTACACTATCACAAGATCTTGCTTGGACTCCATTTCTACTATGTAAGTCAGCTTTCACTAAAAAAAATGCTTTTCGGCTTTGTTTATGTTGTAATAATACTTTAATATTTGTTGTTTTGTTTGTAAATTGCAGTATTATCACATGCAATTGAACTTACGAACCTTGGGATGAGCTCATCCTTACCTCAGCATGATTGTGCATGCACACTGACATTTTTTCTTTTTTGTAATTTGTTTTGCTCTTGTTATATTTCCTCTCTACATCTCTATGTTACTCATTCTATATTCACATAAATGTTTTATGAAATTTAACCCAGCAAACATTTAAGTGATGTTAGCAAATATCACATGAGAAATGTGATCTTTTTTTTAAGAGATGTGAATTTACTCTACTCTAACTTTTTTTCAAACTACAAGAAATACTTTTTGAAAATAAAAATAAAAATTTATTAAGTATGAACATACTTTTAAAAAAGTACTTTTGATTTAGGATGCAATTTAAAAATTTACCTTTTGTGAAAAAAATAACATTCAAAACGTACCTTTCAAAAAAAAAAAAAAAAAAATGTATAAAGTACTTTTGAAAAAAGTACTTAAAAAAATTTATATATTTAAAAAGGTATATTTTGCTAAAATTAACGCTTTTTAAAAGTATCTTTTAACAAAAGTACTTTGTAAGAAAAGTACCTTTTTATTTTGTAAGAAAAGTACCTTTTAACAAAAGTACCTTTTAAAAAAAGTACCTTTTAGCAAAAGTACCTTTTAATAGAAGTACTTTGTAAGAAAAGTACCTTTTAACAGAAGTACCTTTTAAAAAAAGTATCTTTTAACAAAAGTACATTTCAACAAAAGTACCTTTTAACAAAAGTACATTTTAACAAAAGTACCTTTTAACAAAAGTACCTTTTAATAAAAGTACCTTTTAACAAAAGTACTTTTTAACAAAAGTACCGTTGTACAAAAGTACCTTTTTACAAAATTAGCTTTTAACAAAAGTACATTGTAACAAAAGTACCCTTTAGCAAAAGTACCTTTTAATAAAAGTACCTTTTAGCAAAAGTACCTTTTAACAAAAGTACCGTATAACAAAAGTACGTTTCAACAAACTTAGCTTTTAAAAAAAGTGCTTTTTAAAAAAAGTGCTTTTTAACAAAAGTACCTTTGTACAAAAGTACCTTTTACAAAATTAGCTTTTAACAAAAGTACCTTTTAACAAAAGTACCCTTTAGCAAAAGTACTTTTTAGCAAAGGCGCCTTTTAATAAAAGTACATTTTATCAAAAATACCTTTTAAAAAAAGTACCTTTTAAAAAAGTACTTTTAAAAAATGTACCTTTAAAAAAAGTACTTTTTAAAAAAAGTACCTTTTGAGAAAAAGTACATTTAAAAAAAGTACCTTTTGAGAAAAAGTACATTTAAAGAAAGTACCTTTAAAAAAAGTACTTTAAAAAAAAGTACCTTTTGAGAAAAAGTAGCTTTTAACATAAGTACCTTTTTTAAAAATTTGGCTATTTTTAAAAGTGCCTTTTTAAAATCTAATTTTTAAAAAAGTACCTTTTAACCCTTTTGCTTTTGTATATAAACGTGTACATCAAATTTTTGATTTGCATGCTAGAGACGAATCCGCCCATGACTTCGTAGAATAGGCTACGGCGAACACAAGGAGCATAAAAATCAGACCACTTAGGTGATTGCGTACTGTTATATTTGCGATTACGAAGAAAGTTATTCATGAGGACCAAGCCATTGCAAAGTGTTAGTATAGCAACACCGTTTCTAGTGTAATCATTAGAGTTTTTTTTAATAAATTTTTTTTGAGGTTTCCCACAGTAACAATATATGTGTTTACATAAAGCAAAATGTTATCAACATCTAATGTCGATGATGTATGTGGTGAATAGCCCAACGAGATATCAAAATTTATGCGAAGATTGGAGGGCCCAATGGAAGAAAGATTAGCCATATCGTTGGCCAGTGCTAATAGAGCATCGCAGTCGAATGCCTTATTGAACCTGATTATGTGCGCCAGTTAGCAGACGCTGCTTCTGATCCTGAGGCACTTATCGTTATAGATATCGCTTGTTTATATCACGATGATGAGCACTTAGAAGAAGAAGGTAGCGCTTGCAGACATACATATCGATGAAGAACATCATTCGGCAAACTCGACTATATAATTCTTTTAAAAAAATAACAAGCTCTAAGTCACTATGGGTCCAGTGATTAGGCGAAAAGCAATGTCAATATTTAAGTCCTTAATAACACCTGAGTGATTCATTTACGAACAGGCAAATATTATAAAATATTTTGAAAATGTAAATCCCAAGAAGTGACTAAAGCGAAACTAACAATCTTCCAAATTTGTACTCGTAATTAAAAGGCTTAATTCAGGATAATGCTTTTGTTTGTGTTTCTTGTTAATTTGTGAGTGGGTGTGTGTGTGTGCTTGTACCTGTATATCAACGAGTGCGCATGTGTGTGTGTGTGTGTGTGTATGTGTGTCATTTAGTTTGTTTACTAATTGGAAATTAAATTACAATTAGTGCTCAGAGCTAAAGTTCAAAATTAGTAGTTTATTTATTCTATTGTTTCAAAACTTGTGACATATCTTTTGTTTCTAATTTTCTATTTTGTATGTCTATCTCTTTCCACACATTGTTTTAGCTAAGTTGCTACAATGTAATTGTGTGTGTGTGTGCTTGTAGGCAAACTGTTACATTGTTGTTATTTTATTTGTAATTTCTGTTTGTATGTTTGTTTGTTGATTGGTTGGTTGCTTGTAACAAAAAAGTTTCTTATTTTGCAGCAAGTATGTATTTGCCTTTTGATTGCCCCACTTCTTGTCTTGTCTTATCTTGTTGTGTGTAGATCTTTTTTTTTGCCCAGACTTTTGTTAATGTTGTTATGGCAAATCCTATCAATTCTGGTGACAAGTAAATATTTGAAATAATACAAAAAGAAATACACACTCTCACGCAAAGAGTAAAACAGTTGCTAGAAATTGTCTTAAAACTAAACAATAAGACAAATATATAAACAAGGAAACAGGCAAAGACGTTCACCAACAAAGCAGACACTTAATGAAAAAACTAGAACGGAAAGTAAAAATTAAAATTCCTAAAACAATTTGAGGGCAATTGTTTCTGTATTTTTATTTTTGTTCTAAACATTCTTCGAAGACCTGCTCCAGTAATTAAAGCGGCAATTGTTGCAGTTATTGTTTACTTACAATTGCGGATGAGCAATTGTTTCTTGTTGTCATTAGACACATAGCTCATCAGCCAGCCTTCAATTATTATGTAAGCGTTGATTAAATTGTCATTGTTTGCTGTTGCTGCTAATGACCTAATTCCCCAAAAATTCAATTGCTTGATATCTGGAGGGCAAATTAAAAACTAATAGCTAACAATTTGTTCTATAAATTTAAATAAAACCTTAAGGGTATTAAATTTATGAAATAAAACGAAATAGGTACAGACACAAAAATATATTTGTGGAATATTTTTGGCTCCTAACTTTTTGTATCTCTCGCAAAAAGGGACAAAAAAGTGCTTCTAAATTTGTTGAATTGCTCTGAATACAAAAAAAAAAAAAAATTAGTAAAGTGTGACTTTGACTCGCACATGAAGGGTTCTGTACGGACACTACATACGAAATAATATAGGAACTTTAGCCTATATAAGCGAATATCTTAACTGTTGTAAAAATTTCCTAATTTTTTTTTTATTAATTTATTTTTTTTATTTTAATTTTTTTTGTTTCAAGCAATTTTTTAGTTCTGGCAATTTGTTTTTGATTACAGCGATTTTTCGTTTGAAGATTTGTTTTAGGTTTTTTGGTGATATTTTTAGTTACAGCATTTAATTCTTAGTTTCTTTTTGGCGATTTTTTTGTTCTTGGCGATTGTTTTTATTTTTGGCGTTTTTTTGTTTTAGCGATTTTTTTTCGATTATTTTTAAATACATAATTTTAGTCAGTCCACATTTACACTATGCATGTCTTATTGCTAAGCTGATTAGTTTGACGGAGAGAGAGACGAGGGGAACAGTAACGTTTCTTTTCCCCTCGTCCCTCTTTCCTAACAAACTAATCAGCTTAGCAATAAGACTTGCATAGTGTAAATTAGGACTCAGTGATTTTTAAGTTTGGCGTTTTATTTTTGTTTGGCGATTTTAGAGAATTTTTTCTTGTTGTTTTTTAGTTTTAGCGATTTTTGAAGTTTCGGCACTTTCTTTTCCTTTTGACGTTTTTTTTCGTTTTTCGAAGATTTTTTTAAGGATTATTATGAGAGCCCTTTTCAAAAAGTAACCAAAACGACCCATACCGGGGTGAGTTACAGGGTTAATATATTCCACAAAAATGTTGCTAGCAAGAATTTATGTAAAAGTGCTGAACACTTCCTGCACTTAAAATGCAATTTTCAATATGTAGGAAATTAACCCTTAAAATCATTTTAAAGATAGACTGATTTCTATCTATCTATCTAGTGTTTAAGTTAAATTAAAAACTGCAGTGCATTCAGAGTATTGTAATAAAATTTTGTGCCAAAAATTTTTGTGGAATAATTTAACCCATTTTAAGCCCGTTTAAAGATACTTTTGTGATCCCTTTTTCCCTTTTTAAAAAGGTACCAAAGCAAGCCACATGGAAGTGAGTTAATGGGTTAAAATATTTTACAAAAAGTGAGTGGGTTAATATATTTTACAAAAATCTAGCCAGCAAAATTTTTTTGTAAAAGTTCTGAACACTTCCTGCACTTAAAATGCAATTTCCAATAAGTACGAAATTAACCCTTAAAATCATTTTAAAATTAGACTGATTTCTGGCGTTTACGTTAAATTTGGAAATATTTTCTGGCACTTAATGCACTTCGAACAATTGTTATGTATATATTAAAATCCCTAGGGATTAACAAATTAAAAAATTTATGATAACTAACGAACTAATGAAAAGTTAGTAAGTTAAAAAAAGTCAATTTTTTTGTTAAAATTTTCTATTTATTGTCATAAACAATTGTTGATTTCAAATCATGCTCTCATGTTATTCGAGTGTTTTGTATTTGAAATACAAAAAATTGCAAACTAATACAGCGATCATCCTTTTATGAGCCTTTTGCAATTTTAATCCAATTTTATACATTTGTTGTTTTCATATTATTTTTATAGACTTTAACAAGCAATTATTTATCACTGGCATAAATATATTTTACTGGTAGCAGGACTATTTTTATTTTATTATATTTTATTTTATTTTATTTTATACTATTTTATTTATTTTTTGTTAATGTTATCTGTTGCCATTAATCTTGTAACAATTACATGACAACATGCAGTTGTTTTTTTTTTCAAATAAAATTTTTATGTTTTTAAATAAAGTGCATTTTTTGCCTGTGAAGGTTTGTTGTGTGACAAGTTTGGTTTTTCTTTTTTGTTTGTTTGTTCGTTATATGTATGAAAATGAAAGAGAATGCTGATCAACCTTTTAATTTGTTAAAAATACATATGAACGGAAACAACTATTGTAAGCTTATGGCAAAAAAGCGAAGTCCTGGGGTGTCCATCAAGCCGCAAAGTCAGGAAACAAGTGGCACATATTCATTTTTAATTAAAAATTAAATCTGTAAAAAGGGGGTAATTTATCAATTAAAGGTATAATAAAAATTAAATTTTCCCTAAAAGCCTCTTTAAAAGTTAAACGAAAAGCAACACAAAAAAACACAAAATTCCCACACAGTTCTAGTGAAACTGTTTCAAGGTTTCGTCTCAAGCTCGTACATTATATTTTCCCCCCTAAATTCCATCATTTTATTACTGTGTAATTGCCTCATTTTATGCTCCCAAATTAAATCCTAACAAAAGTAATAAGGCCACATGCAATGTTTACAATTAATGCCCCCTTTACTGAGACCCCTCTGGCCATTGCTTTAAAAAAAAATAAAAAATAAATAAATAAAGGTAAAATATTATTGTTTTACTATCCTGCTAACTGCAATAATGATACGTAGTTACAATGGCGGTTATAAAGCAATTAAAATCATATCGTATTTTTCATGGACTTAAAAAAAGAGTGAACAGAAACACAAATCTTTACTAAATAAAAACTCTGAACGAGGTCAGTGATTAATGGCATATTTTGTTAAGTAACATGGGAATTGAAAAAATAAAAAAACTTTTGCAAATTTTCGTTAAACTTTAGTAATTATGTACATCAATCATACGTTTAATGGAACTCGGAGGCGTATGATTAATATTCATTTTGAATCATACAAATGAAGTATCACAATATTATTCATATTAAATGAGATATTAAAAAAATTGCAAGGGAAAGCAGCCAGAGGAAAATTTTTTTGTAAAAGTTAATAATGACAAAAATCAAGTTTCTACCCTTTGTACTCGTATGAAAATAAACAAAATTTTGTTCAAAAATTTTTTAAAATTCTTTCTACCAGACTATTTTGTTAGTGTGCTTCACATTAGTAACTTGAGCAAATTTGCCTGAAGGTATGTAAGGCTAAAGTTAGCAAAGACAAGAACCTCAAATTTTAGCATAGTACAACAGCTCAACGTGAGCTACTGGTGTCAAACCCCCATTTCTAAACCACTCAAAAAATCCAAAAACCAAATTATACAAATGATGGTGTTAATGTCCTCTAATAATTGAAAGAAATAATTCTCGGGCAATTTTTGCCACCTACAGGTTTTATTATCATGATTGTTGCTATTATTAAATTTTTTCAATAAAGGATATATAGCGCACCGATTGGTATGAAAATTATGATGGAGCTCAATGGCATAACCTCCAAAATATATGTTTATTTTGCCAGCATTTAGATTACAATTGCATCTCATATTTAATTTTTTAAATAAAGGATATATGAGGGGCAGGTATATCCTTGGAGCGGTAGGAATCAGATTTCCTGTATATCTAAGCTGCATAGTTTTAAAACTATATCTTAAATTTTACTGCTAATATAAATTTTTTGAAATAAGGACACATGAAGTGTAGGCAGATCCTCGCCTCAATCGATAGCAACAATTTTCAGAGAAATTAACCGTGTAATTTTAGAAATAGCTAAAAATGTTCTCTGGCCTTTGGTAATTATTTTCAGCTGAAATTTAATTTTTTATAAATAAAGGATATATGGGAGGTAGCTATATCCTTACATCGAATGGAATGAAATTTTGCAAAAAGCTTAACTACATGATTATAAAAGTTGTTGTGATGTTTCTCTTCATTTTCGACATGCATATAAATATGTAAATAAAATAAAATTTTTAATGTTAGGGATGTCACTCTTTTACTTATAAAAGTAAAAGAGCACTTATGTGTGTTTCTAGAAACAGTTGAAAGATCTAACTGAGTAAACTTTTTTTAGCCAAAAAAAGTATTTTTTAAAAAAGGTTTTATGGGACGATCGAAACAAAATTTTTACGAAAATTTAAGTGTATAACTTTAGAAATAATAGAAAATTTTCCTTACATTTATATCACTATTGCTAATGAAAATAAATTTTTGGTATACAAAATATCTGAGAAGTTGGCATTCCTTTGCTTCTCTTGCAGTGAAATTCAACACTCTACTTACATGTCCACTTCTAGCTACAGGGAAAGATTTTTGGCTCCATTCTAGACATAATAGCGTGAAAAATAAAATTCTTAAAATAAAGGATATATGGGAGATTATCATATCCTTTCACCGATTGGCATGAAATTTATCTAGGAGCTTAAGTACATAACTTTGAAAATTGTTAGTGATTTTATTTTCAATTTACTTAAATTTCTAGCTGATATTAAAATTTTATAAAAAAGGATATCAGCGAGGTGGATATGTCCTTACAGCAAATGAAATAAAATTACTATCAGGGTTTATTTGCATGATTTAAACAATATTTATAGAACTTAGATCCACTTAATCCTGATGGTAGCCGAAATTCGGTATTTTGAAATACAGGTGGCCATATCCTTGCACTGATTGGCATTAGTAAGGTAAACTTTATAAGAATAGGAAAAGCTGCATGTTTTTAATGCGTCCGGATCATAATATCAGTTCAAAATAAATTTTTAAAATAAAGGATATATGGGAGGTTGTCACATCCTTACACCAATAAGGATGAAATTTGTCTGACAGCTTAAGTGCGTAATTTTCGAAATAGTTAGTGATTTTTTCGTCAATCTGGTAACATTTGTAGCTGAGATTAAAATTTTTTTTATTAAGGATATATTAAAGGTAGGCATGTCCTTGCACCAAATTAAATAAAATTCTTATAAGAGCTTATTTTCATAATTTAAAAAATATTTATAGGACTTAAATGTACTTAATCATGATGGTAGCCGAAATCCTGTTTTTTAAATAAAGGATACATGAAACGTGGACAGATCCTTCCGATGATTAACATGAAAAAGTTAAAATGCATAATTATGGCAATATTTGTATGTTTTAACTGCTTCCTGAAGATAATATCAGCTCAAACTCAATTTTGTAAATAAAGGATATATGGGAGGCAGGCATATCTTTTCATCGATTGAAGTGAAATTTTCTCAAAAGCTTACTTAGGTCATTTTAGAAGTAGTTAGCAGCTTTAATTACATTTAAATAACTTATGATGCTGAAGTTTCATTTCCAAAAAAAATTTTAATGAAGACTTATAGAAAAAATATATAAGCAACACCGAAAACTTAATGAAAATATAAATGATGATTTTGTTAAATTTTTAAATTCTACACGTATGCCAATTTCAAATTATTTCCCTTGGGTTCGTTTAACCAATTTCGCTAGTTGGTGAGATTTTAGTTGTCACTTTTAATTTTTGCAGTGTAGCTTTATGATATTCCATTCAAAATAGAATTCCTTGGAGTTGTGTATGAATTATTGTTTATTATTTCAAAGCAAGATTGTTTTTTTTTCCTTGAAAGAAGAAAATATTAAGCCTCTAAAAAACTGCTACAAACTCTTATACATAATTTCAAAATTTAATCCCCATATTAAAATTTATACAAGTGCTTTAAATCTCTTAAAGCTTTTCATAACAAAATGTATTTGTTTCTACTTTTCTCGGTAAAATTGAAATTTTGTTATAAAATAATTTTTAAATTACCTTAAGACACAAGCCCAAATGTGATAAGAATTTAAAATTTTCTAGACATACATATACAAGTATGTATGTATGCATGTATGTGTGTGTGTATTTTTTGTAATTTAAAAATAAAGTCTGCTCTCTCCGAGCAACAACAATGAACTTAATATTTAGTATATTTGAAAAGTTTTTGTTTAATTTTTCTTTTTGCTATTGTTTGGGCCAATAACCATGTACAATAAAGGTCAACAACTTTGCATGTCCCTACAGGCACTTAAGGGAAGTCAAAGCCAAAAGGGCAAAAAAAACAAGCAACAAGAAACATTACAATTTAAAATTGTATGACAGGTAGAAGAGAGCAGCATATGAAAAACGTAACATGACACAAGCTTTAGAAGTTGATGCCCACATGCTTTTGGAATTAAATATACTTTGCCCTAGAACCATGTCTTCATACAGACAAATATCCATGCATACGTTTCATGTCTCCGTGTGTGTGTGAGTTTTCGCATCAACGTTATCAAAACAGCCAGGGCTACGCATGTTGCATTTATTATGAGTTGCTGTATTCAAATAATATGCAAATTTCAAATTACACATTCTTCTTTTGGGCACTAAACCAATGTAGAAGACAATTTGCCCTGATTTCTTGTTAATATGTAAGTTATTGTCTATTCTTATAAAACAAATACATTTATTAAGCTCTGCAAGCTGGCCATAAGAAATACAAAATTTTGAAGTGAAATAAAAAACCTATACCAATAAATCAAACCGCTTGCACATACACAGGTCTTTTAGCAGCCGAATTCTAATGTAAGACTCAAATTGTTCTTGTTAAAGGATATTTGTTAGGCATATATGTTCTTCAAATGATTGAAATTAAATTTATCAGAGAGTTTATGCGCCTGATTCTAGACTTAAATATAAATTTTCGCTGAATTCTGATAGTAATTACAGCTTATATTTAGTTTTTAAAATAAAGGATATATGGGAGGCTGGCACATCCTTGGACCGATTGAAGTGAAAATTTTTTGGTTCTCTAAACTGAATAATTTTATAACTATATATTAAATTTCACTTCATTTAAATCATAATTGTAACTAATATATAAATTTTGGGAAATAAGGATACATGAAAGGTAAGCATTTCCTTGCTTCTATCGGTAGGAAAATCTATCAAAGAATTTAACCGCGAGATTGCGAAATTAGTTAAAAATTTTCACTGTCTCCTGATAAATTTTTGTCAGTGCAAATTTATTATTTTTAAATAAAGGATATATGGGAACTAAGTATATCCCTATACCGATCAGTATAAAAATTATTATGAAGCTTAATGGTATAACCTTAAATATATAAATTTATTTTGCCTGCATTTAAGCGATGATTGCGGCTAAAATTGAATTTTTAAAATAAAGGATATATGGGAGGCAGGCTCATCTTTGGACCAATTGAAATGAAATTTCTTATAGATCTTAGTTGGGTAGATAAACAAATATATGCCAAGTTTCTCTGCATTTGGGTCACAATAACAAATAATATAAATTTTGTTGAAGTGATAGTTGCCTCAATGGATAGAACAGTTTTTCAGAGAGGTTAATCGTTTGATTGTGGAAAAAGTTAAAAATTTCTAATACTGCCTGATAGTTTTTTTTCAGTTAAAATTTAGTTTCTTAAATAAAGGACATATGGGAGGTGGGCATATCCTTGCAGCGACTGTAGTGAAATTTTCCAAACATTTTATATACATAATTGTAGAAGTAGTTATTAACTTTCGCTGCATTCTGTTGATTTTTGTATATAAAATATAATTTTTATTACTAAAGATATGCCTGTTTTACTTTTTAAGCAGCTTATCTGTGTGTTTTTAGCAACAGACGAAAGTTTAAGCAATTTTTTAACATAATTTAAAATAGGTTTTTGAAAAAAGTATACATGGAAGGTAGTTATATCCTTGCACTGATTAAAAACATCAGTAATTTTTAGTTAAAGGATATGTGAGAAGTAGTTACTTATTTAGTGCCATTGCAGTAAAACTTACCAGGGAACTTAAATATCTACCTCTAGCTATAGTGAAAGATTTTTGGCTCCGTTCAGATCATAATGGAGTAAAAATTTAAATTTCTAAAATAAAGGATATATGGGAGGTTAGCATATCCTTGCACCGATTGCAATGAAATTTACCTAACAGCTTAAGTGCCTAATTTTGGAAAAAGTTAGAGACTTTCTTGTCAATCTGGTAACAGTTAAAGCTGATATTAAATTTTTCTAATTAAGCATACAGGCAAGGTAGGCGCGTGCTTCTAGCTAAAGAAATAAATTTTCTATGAGAAACTATTTGCTTAATTTAAGCTATTCAAATGTATACATAGCACGTGGATGTACTTAATCATAATGGTGGCCGAAATCTATTTTTTTTTTAATAAAGGATATATGAGATGTGGTCTTATCCTTGCTGTAATTGTTGTGAGTAAGCTAAACTGTATAATTATGGAAATATTGCCATGTTTTAAATGCGACCTGATCGTAATATCAGTTCAAAATAAATTTTGCAGATAAAGGATATATGGGGAGTAGGCGTATCCTTGCAGTGAATGAAATGAAATTTTCTGAAGAGCTTAACTGCGTGCTTCAGGAAGTTGTTAGCAAATTTTTATTGTATTTACTCCATATATGATGGTGAAATTTCATTTTTCTTTAAATAAAAAAAAATATATATAAAAGTTCTCTATATGCCGAGCACTTTAGAACACTTTATAGTTACAATTCTGTTTGAAACGGATAAGGGACAGCTGGTGTCACTGCTACGTTAAAGAAGAAGTCTGAAGCAATCACTTTATTTAGATATTGCTTTGTCACAGGCATGATTTTCTCTGATTATCTTTTGTTAAATATATTATATATATTTTACCTATTTGCCAAAAATATATATAAAACACTTTCTTATTACTTTTGCTATTATTAGCACCTCATAAATCATTTTACAATAACATTAGTTTTATAATGAATGGTTTGAAGCATAAAAAAACTATACGATAGTAGTAAAAGAAAAAAAATTGTGTTTTGTTATATTTTGTTACTTTCCCTTGTAAAAAAAGAGAAAATATATATAAATAAAAAAGACCCAAACATGACATTTTAATAAATCACAATGGCGACCACAGCAAAACAATCAAAATGTCACCTAAATATTTCAATGTTGTTGGTTATTTTTATATGCTTTTTTTTTTGCTTTGCTATACCACAAAGCTCAATGACCTGTTTTCCTTTGTTAAGAAATAAAGCAATTAGTAATTACAGTTGCAATTCAAGTTAATGCATTTTAAATTATAATTTAAAACTATAAAGTAGCTTAAACATATAAAAAATTATTGTATTATTACAGAAGTTACTTTTTTTCATTACGCATTGATAAAGTTTATTTTTCATTTCTATATATTTACAGTTAAAATGTATTCAAAGGCACTTTACATCAGGTGAATATTAAATCATTTTTAAATTAAGAGCACGAAATCCCATTAGAATTAAGCTATAATTGTGCTCACAATTATAAATATTAATGCAAG
Organism: Nowickia ferox; assembly: GCA_936439885.1. Taxonomy (NCBI): domain Eukaryota; kingdom Metazoa; phylum Arthropoda; class Insecta; order Diptera; family Tachinidae; genus Nowickia; species Nowickia ferox. The sequence goes on along the minus strand of OW387023.1, from coordinate 13,248,337 downwards.
TCATATCCATTTTTTACTTCAGAATAATATTATGAAGGTAGTTCCATATAAATGTTAAATGTGTATTAAATAAACTTTCCTTCATCATGACTCACGATTCTTAACTAAAATGTTGCATAATACACAAATAATTAATAATCCATTAAATATTTTGAAGTACAAAAAATATTACAAATATTCAAATGAATAACGAATAAAATTATAGAATCGCTTGCATAAATAACAAGAAACATTATTTGATGATTCGAAACTGTAGCGAATAAATTTATTCGAATAAAAAATTATTAAGTTATTATAATACTTTTATGAGTAACTAATAAAATGGTTAAATTTTTTAATAAAAAACATTTATGAATTCTCGAATCCAAAACGAATAAAATTATTCAAACAGGGAGTAAATTACGAATAAAATTATTCGCTCAATTCGAATAAAAATTTTCCACTTTTTGCAGAAATTAGTAAATAAAATTAGATTATTAGATTACCCGATTAACGGCCGAATAAATATTTTTCACATTATCACTTAAGTGATTAAGAAATAAAATTATTCGAGTAAAATGATTAGATTACCCCGATTAACGGTCAAATAATTTTTTTTTCTTAAATGAACAAATAATATAATCAATTATTCGATTGGCAGCCGATATAACTTTGAAGTTTTTATTTAAAACAATGTTCAAAATCTGATTTAATCGAATAAAATTATAAAATTATTCGAGTACAATTGTCAGATTACCCGGTTAACAGCCGAATATATTTTTTTTATTTCTTGATCATATAATCAAGAACTAAAATTTTTCGATCATTCGATTCACAGCCGAATAAAATTTGTAGTTTTTGTTAAATAAAATTTTTTATTATTCGATTAATCGAATAAAATTATAAAATTTTTCCATTTATTTGAATAAAAATTTAAATTTTTTTGTATGAATTATAAAAAGAATCATCAGATGATGCTATTAATGATTGTATAGATATTTTTTTATGAACACTAAATAAAATTATTCGTGTAAAATGATTAGATTACCTCGATTAACAGCCGAATAAAAATATTTTATTTTTTAAATTAACAAGAAATAAAGTTATTCAAATAATAACCGAAAGAAATTTGTAGTTTTTATTTAATATAATTTTTTATTACTCGATTAATCGAATAAAATTATAAAATTATTCGATTTATTTGAATAAAAATTTAAAATTTTTTGTACGAATTATAAAAAGAATCATTTGGTTACGCCATTAATTACTGAATAAATATTTTTGTATGAAAAAGAAATAATATTATTCGAGTAAAATTATTAACGTACACCGATTAGCAAGCGAATAAATTTTTTATTTTTAAATGAGCAAGAAATAAATATGTTCGAATATGCGATTAGCAGCTGAATAAAATTTGTAGTTTTTAATTAATACAATTTTTATTAATCGATATTAAAATTTCAAAATTATTCGTTTTATTTATTAAAATTTTCAATTTTTTATATGAATCATAAAAAGAATTATTAAATTACGCAATGAATGACCGAATAGATATTTTTTTATAGAGTAAAATTCTTAGTTTACACCGATTAAGGGAAGAAAACAAAATTTTTATTTCTTAAATAAACGAAAATAAAATTATTCGATTAGCAGCCAAATAAAATTTGTAGTTTTTATATTGAATAAAATTTAATCGAATCGATTAATCGAATAAAATTATAAAATTACCCAAATGCTTAACGCAATAAATAACTTGTATTATTCAAATGAAAAATTATGACAATTATAAAATTATTTAAAATGAATAACAAACAAAATTATTCGAATAGTCGATTGAAGTGAATAGAGTTACCATAGTTTTATTTAAAAAAAGAACTCACCAAAAATCACTAAGAAAAATTTATTATGCTGAACTAAAATTAATTTCCCCTAAAATATTCTATTAAATATTTATTTGCAATAAATAACTTGATTTATGAACGAACTCGAACAAGAGTAAAAATCCTGTATTGAATTATTTAATTATTATTAATTTTGATGATCATGAGATAATGATTCATTATTTCACAAAACTTTTGATAATTATTAATATATTACATTTGTTGATTAACACAATGAAACAGCAACTACCCTTATCCAATTTATAACAATTGCTAAAACTTTGTTAATGTTGTTGTTGAATTGTTTTCTAAGTTTTTAACTTCTAACAAATGAACGATTAAACGACAAAATGTTGTTTATAAAGTGCTTGTGTTTACAACAAAACGCTTGGCTTCTTGCTTGAAAATCTTCAAATATAATTCTAATTAAATATTAATTTAAAAATACTTCCAAGAGTTTCCGGCAAGAGAAATTTTGTTAGTTCACACACACATACATGCACGCAGGCATAGACACACATACTCGTACATTTAGTCGTATAAATTTAGCTTACAATTACTTCGAGTTGAATGTATTCTACTGTTTGAGTATATAAAATATTTACTATCTGTTCTACTAAATCCGTTTTCATAACATTTATTACATAAATAGATATTTCCGTTTCCTCTTTGAACTTTTTCTCTCTCTGCCAGTTTGCATTTAGTTACGTAAATCCCTCTATATTTGTATTTACGCAAATTTAAAGGGTGAAATTATATAAAATTTTGTCATAAGGCCTGATGTGTTTTTTCTTGCAGTGATTCAGTCACAATAAAAAAAAAGCCTTAATATATCTAAAATTGGACTAAGTTTGTCAGAGAGTTGTAAGCTTGCAAATGTTTTCTTAAAAAAGATTGGCAGGTTATGTTCTTTAAATGCTTGTCCCCTGCAAGCTTGGGCTTTCTTCTATTTTGATTTAAATATCATATTTTTATCGTATCAATAATTCAAAAGATACAAATGTTTTATTGTTATTTTTGGCTTAAGCGCCCCGCTGTGCGACATCATTATGCTCCTAAGAGTATGCTTTTGATTTTTTTTGTTTCTTTCAACATTAAATACTTTAAATTCTTTGAAATTAAAACAAAAAAACTAAAAATTCCCAAAATTAAAAAAATTACGAAACGAAAAAAAAGGCAAAAAAAAAACGCTTAAATGAAATATATCACCAAAAATAAAATAAATCTTTAAAATGCAAAAAACGCAAAAAAACTAAAAAAATTGCCAAAACGAAAAAAATCGCCAAAAACATAAAAAATGGACAAAACTAAAAAAAGCATCAATATTAACAAAAAAAAAAAAGCGCAAAAAATTTAAAAACATCGCCAAAAGCAACGGAAGTCAAATTTGCTAATATGTAAAAAAAATCAGCAAGAGTAAAATATACAAAAAAAAACTAAAAAAATCGCCAAAACAAAAAAAAGCACTAAAACGATAAAAAACCATAAAAACCGAAAATATGGGCAAAACTAAAAAAGGATCAAAACTAACAAAAAGCGCAAACAATTTAAAAACATCGCCAAAAGCACCCTTCGTGTGCAAGTCAAAGTTGCTAAAAAAACTCAAAAGCTGAAAAAATTAAAAAAACTGAAAAAATCGCCAAAACTAAAAAATCGTCAAAAACCCAAAAAATCGTTAAAACTAAACAGGTCATCAATACTTAAAAAAAACGCCAAAAATTACAAAAATCGCCAAAAACCGAAAAAATCGGTAAAACAGAAATAAGTGCCCTACGAAATCCTCTCTATGTGAGTCAAAGTTACACAAGACTCTTGTAATTCTCATAAGCGCTAAAACTAAAAAATCTTAATATTAAAAAATGCACAAACGAAAAATCGCCTTAAATGAAAAAAAAACGCTTAAGCGATGATACTTTTCATTATCACCAAAAACAAAATAAATCATTAGAATCAAAAAATAGCACTAAAAATAAAAAGGTTGCTAAAAAGTCGCCAAAAATCGAAAAAAACCACTAAAACAAAAAATTAACGCCAAATAAAAACAATCGCTGATATGAAAAATAAAATCGGAAAAATTCGCTTAAACCCGAAAAAATTACGAAAAGCAGAAAAAATTCCCCAAAAATAAAAAAAAGCGTCAGTACTTAAAAAATCGCCAAAAATTAAAAAAAAATCTACAAAATCGAAAAAATACCTAAAATTGAAACAAGCTTCGCACCGAACCTTTGGTGTGCGAGTCAAATTTGCACTTTACTGAATTTATTTAAAGAAGCCAAAACTATGTGTGCCGCCAGTTTGTAAAGAATTAAATAGTAAAAAATTAAATTAAAAAATATGTAAATGTAAAAAATGTACGGTATCAAATTTATAATATTAAAATTGAGTTTATGCAAATGTAAACTTATGCCCTAATTCTGTTTTCTGACGATTGTATCGTCTTGTCTATGGACGAAAAAAGCCGCAGTTGTATTATTTATTGTCCATGCTAGAAGGTTCGTGGATTTGCTTTATGATTTTGTTCTAAACATATTTTTTCAAATATTTTTGAATCTATTGTATAATACTTTAATTTTATTTTTATGTTTTAAAAACATGGTAATAATATTTTTATTTTTCATTATCAAAGACAACAACCATTTTTGAAGAAAATAATTTAGAGAATTCAAAGGCAAGAATTCAAAAGTATTTTCAAACATAAACGTCCTAAAACTTCTTATTAATTAAATAATTTGAGTTCTTAATTTCTAAGTGTTTTTTTTCGGTATACTTTCCTTTTTTGCTATAAATAAAGCAACATTTAAAAAGTAAGTAAAACTTCAAAGCACAAGTTTTAAAATTTGCTTTAATTATTTTTAAATAGCGCTCTTTTCATAATAAATTCACAAAGCCTTAACAGACCCTTAAAAATCCTTTGAAAAATATAAATAATTTTTTGTTCTTATTATAATTATTTGATTATAGTATTCGCTGCAAATATGTGTGTTTATTTTTCAATATTTGCCATTGAATATTTCCTGGAAAATAATTGACCTGAATGAAATAAGGCCATCTTCAAACTTGCATATCACCTGACTTGCCTGCATTTGCTGTAGCTGTACTACTACAGCAAATGTAAGAATTTTAAATTACATTTTTAAACTTTCTTGGAAAGGAAAAGAAGCGTGGACATAAGGTGCTCATATTTTATTTAAAATGCCTGCTAATTGTAAGCAAATGTTGTGGTTTAAAATTCATGGGAAATCGTTTAAAAATGACAATATATTTTTTTTAATGTTATTCTTTTGTATTTATTTATTTCACTGTACTTTGTCTTAAAAATTAAATGGCTTTCGTTGTATGCTTACCTTATTATCCTTTTGCCATGAACATGTGCCACGCTTATCGATTACTTTGCATGTTAATAAAGCGTCCTGACCTGGATTCACTTCTGTGTATTTTGGCTGTTCGGCGAATCTTTGAAAACAATTTATTTCTGCAATTATAAAAAAGAAAAAAGGAAAATTTTGCTCTTGTTAAAAATATGTTGAAAGTAAAATAGAAATGTGGAAAATATAAAAGTTTAATTGTTAGTGAACATATGCTATCGTTAAAAACGAGTAAATGAAGTGAAGTTTTTTTTATATATACTCGTACACATATTAGTCTGCATTAAAATTGTTCAAATATATTGCTGCGTAGATAAACCTGAACAAACCTAATATAGTAAAACTGATTCAGATATTATTGCCAAAAAATCATAAATACACAAGAACACCAACATGCAAGACGATGTTAAATTAAACGTTGAAAGCATTAGAAAAATTTCTGCTCCGTAAAAAATATACAACCACACAAACCTATAAGCCAGTGCAGATGAAAGACACAAACCACAACAGCTTTAACTCCTCAACATACATACGTACATGCCATTGTCAACGTACAATTTTCCTAAGTACTGTCACTTAGGCTTATGACAAGCCTTGAACTCTTGCAAAGACATAAGCAAGATATTAAAAAAGTGGGCGGAGTCATGCCCATTTAAATTTAATTTTATATTTACCGCAGTTTCACCTAACCGATGCTTATGAAACTTAGTGCACACGCTGGTATCTAAAATCAAGATAGTTCCGAATTTAAAAAAGTAGGCGGAGATACGCCCATTAAAATTTAGTATTAAATTATATGTACCTCTACTCAATTTATTGCCAGCAAACTTAACAAAAACTTTAAGCTCGTGAAATGAAATAATGTAGTTTTAAAAAAGTGGGCGGAACTACGCCCCTTAAAATTAAGTATTATATTTTACATTCTTCTACTTGACTAATGCTTCTGAAACTTAGCACACACCTTTAACTCTTGTAACGATAGAACTTTGAGCTTCCAAAAGTGGGCGTGTAACGCCCATTAAAATATTATATATTGTTAAACGTGCTTGTACTCTACCAATTCTTATGAAACTTTTCATGCATTGTGAAATATAAAAGGGGGACATCTTACATTGAAAAAATAGGGCGAGGCCACACCCTTTAAAATTTGAAATTATTTTTAACTCTCATTAACGATTTCTACGAAACCTTGCAGTGAGTGTACTTCACTGATTCGTATGAAACTTGGCATGCATTATCAGATCTAAAAGTGGTATAAAAAAAAGTGGGCGGGAATACGCCCATTAAAATTTAATATTATACTTCTGCTTAAAAGATTCTTACGAAACTTGGCACACTTTGTAAGATATAAAAGTGACAAGGGCGTGCATTTAAAAAAGTAGGCGGGATAACGCCCATTCAAGTTTTGATTACACTATGGGAACTTTTACTATTACAGTTTGTGTTCTACGAATGACATTATCTTGTGCTTACAAAAGTGGGCGGTATCACGCTCATGAAAATTTAATATTATATTTCACGTGCTCTTACTTGAGCGATTTTTGAGCTCTGAATGCGACAAGATATTGAGCTTAAAAAATTTAGGAGGATACATACTAATATTTACAAACTTGGGCATGACCAGGCCCTAAAAAGACGATATTGGCACTTCAAATTTCAAAATAAAACTTAAAAAAAATTAACCGACAGAGCTGTAAAAGCAACACGATCTATCTCTTACAAAAGTAGGGCGTGCCACTAATATTTGCCAAAGTGGGCGTGATCATGCATCTGAAAATTTAACATTAGCTCTAGAAAGCTAAAAACTAAAACTTAAGAAAATTTAACTTTCAAAAAATTTAATTTTCAAAAATAAGCACAAAGGAATATAAAAATAATTTAGATTCAATTAAATAAAAAAAATTTATAAATGCAGAAGCTAGCTATAGTGCTATTTCAAGTCGGTGACAATGATATTAAGAACTGAACTCATATGTAATTGTAGGATTTGCTAACCCGCCCGGCAACGACTCGGCAACATTTCTGAAAGTGACACATATTTAGTTGAATCTCGATTATTCGGGTCGCACGTGACCAAATTAAAGAGGCCCGCGTAATCGAGGTTCCAGTGTAATTATGTTTAAAACCAACAATATTTGAAGAAAATGCTTTAATTACTTTAATGTGAGCTTAAAATTTTAAGCAAAAAAAATATCATACAATTTATTACAATAATATAAAAAAAGTTGTTTGCTTTCTACTCCTTAGAACTGCAAAAACAAACACTTCTATGAATTTTATTCATTTACCACATGCCTGTGCATGTTTGTTTGGGTGTGTGTGTGTGTGTTTCAGAGTTTTTTTATGTGTTTGTAAAGTCATTTAAAAAAGTAAGTTAAATTACAAACAAAATAACAACTCTGAAAAAAAGACATGGCTGTAAAACAGAGAACATCATAAAAAAATTGTTGTTGGCACACAAGTGAAAAAAAATAGAGAAAAAAATTTTAAAATAATATCAAAAACCGCACGTAACAGATGAGCATAACAGCAAACAAAAGAAATACATTTAAATAAGTTTATTTATATTGCGCTTGTACACACACACACACACACACACACACACGCATAGACATACGTGCATGTGCATGTACTTTTTTATGTATTTAACAGAAAGCAATAATTATTGCACAAACAAGAACAAATTAACTGCAAAAGCGTCGACATGCCGCATAAATTGCTGTTAGGCTGCGGTCAGACGGATTCACTTATGTTACAAATCATATAAAACCACTATTTCTGGCAAATCTAAATTATATATATTTAATAAAATATTTAAATTATATTTAAATACTCGTAAATAAATTATATGCAAACTCTGTAAAGATTGTTTAAATTTACTTAAGTATTTGCCTCGTCTGAGCGCAACTTTTTATGGGAAAACGAGGTCCAACTGAAAACTAATTTCTAGAATCCGGAAAAATTATGCCAAATATAAAAAGAAGACACTTTTTTATAGATTATGTGCTAAGTTAAGGAGCCATGATAGCTGCAGAGTCCTAATGCAAAAAGGAAAATATGCAAAGGACTCATCATTAACAACCCTTGAAATTCGAGGTATTTGTAATAAATTCAACAGGAATGTTCTTTTTTCAACAGCTTTTCATTGCTGCTAATGTTGTGTTGCACGTTGCATGAATAATTTTGTGGCAAAAAGCAAAAAGTGCTCAAGTCGAGATAAGCTAATTTTGAGTTAATGGCACCTTTGTACTCCACCTATTCAAAAGTATCTTTAAGCAAAGTCTCAATAAGTTTGTAAGATTTTTCAGCAAGTTATAGCGCCATGACTTGCTGCTTACATTTTTTCGATTTAGAATCTCATGTGGAATAAAAGCTTAATTTAGCTTATATTTTAATATATTTCCAATTGATTATTTTATTTATATTGTGTAGAACGATATTTTCTAAAATAAAATAAAAATGGAAACCAAATTTCTTATTTTAACTGTAAAAGAAATAAATATCTGGAAATCGTCTAGAAAGTTTGAAACGACTCTCCTACAAAATAGTAAAACATGACTTAAGCGCTTTTTCCTTAATGTTACCAAATTAGCTGATCTCAAAAATAAGGACATACAATATGTCCTGGCTTTGTCAAAAATGATTCATGTAGATTCCATTTGAATGCCTGAGTGGAGTAAGCAGCCACCTAAACCAATATCCTTGCTTATGTTTTCTTATGCTTAACGATATTCCAATAGTCCTTTTTATACTACTTGCTCTTACTACTGACATTATTTTTCTAACTTTTCGCATCTTTTTTTTTAAATTGACAAATTCATTGTTTTTCTCCTAAATGTTTTTTGAATAAATCATGCCCTCACATTTTAAATCACTTTTCAACATGCCCCCCCTCATAAGCACACGGCTTGTTTTTAATATTGTTTGCTGTTTCAACGGAAATGTATCGCATGCCTTAATGTTGTTTTACTACTGTAAACGAATAAGCAAGTTGTACATGCGAATGTCTAGTTACTGGAAAAATGTACAACTGTTGTTGTTGTTGTTGTTGTTTGTTACTCCTGCCGTTATTGTATTTTTCTTAATACTGCGACGAAAGCTGAAAAAAAAACAAAAACAAAATACAGTCCAGCTAGAAAAAGGGAACATAACGAAAAAGCTTAAAACTTATAAAAAAAGCAACGTTTAAGTTGCATACCAAAACGTTATTGCGTGGAATGTTTATAATTGTCTATGCCCCTGCTGTGCTCCAGCTCTCACCCAATTTTGCACTAGACCTTTCACTGCTAACAGAGATTATGTGCCAGGAAACCGAGCGTGTGTTTGTGCGTGTGGTGGCGTTTACTGTGTAAATAGATCAAGTTAAGGTTTTTGACTTAGCACTACATAGTGTGCTTGTTGGTTTTATATTATTTTCTACATAACGAAGCTAATTAGTAATTTCTTCCAAAACTTGTATTTCAAAACCATTTTCTTAAAAATAGCCATAACTATGAAATTTTTCTTGTTTTTAATTTATGCAGCATATTTAGCCGTCGCATAGATTAAACTACAAAATAACAAAAATTAAAAATTAAAAAAAAAACTCCTCGAATGGATGAAACGATTTTCTTCAAACATGGCTAAGAACACTCTCAACTATGTCAGCTTTCAAACAGAAACAGGTCGGGGGTTAGTAAACATGAAGTTTGTGCCTCTCTATTTTAGAAAAGAAAATTACGGGATTTAGTTTATTTTAAAATTTAAAAATCTTTAACTGTAGTGTCAAATCTGTACTACTGTACCACTGTACTATAAAATGCCCAAACTGGGCCTTACTATGGCATACTCTCTCTCATTTACTTATGAACATCTGTATGTATGTACCCGTATGTATGTATGTATGTGTGTACTTACATACAGGCGTATGTATGTTCGTGCAAACTTGTCATTATTTATTATAAATAAAATCTGTGTGTGTGTGTGTGTGTGTGTGTGTATAAAAGGGAATGTGAAAACAATAAAAGTGATATGAATGAAGGATGATATTATCTACAAAACGATTTTCTATTGGCATTATGTATATCTAACAGATTGTTGTTGTTGTTGATGCTGCTGCTGCTGTTTTTACACTCTTCAATTCTTAACAATGTACTCTCATTTTTACAAATCGCATAATAGGAAAAAGCTTTTGCTTTTAAGTTTTTGTGTTTAAGTATTTGTTATTGTAAATATTAAAATAATATGCATGATAAAATACTGTTATGAATACTTATTTGTAAGCGTATTTGTGCGGGTGCGGGTGTTTGTTTTTAAGTGCGTGAGGAGCGTGTGTGCTGCAAGTGAGAGGATTACGACAACAAGATAAACATAAAAATAAAAATGAAATACCATTAAGGAGTTATAAGAGTGAGTAAGTGAATGCGTGTGGCGTGTGTGGGTGTATGTTTGCATAATAAACCATACGAGTGGCGTAATAAATGTTTGGAAATTTATCAATTTGCAAAATCTGTTGAATATCGATGATTTGTATTTTTATGGCAGAAAATATATTTATATTTGTTTCGTTTGTTTTCATAACACCCAAATGTATTCATTATTAACGTTTATTGAAAAGCAAAAAAAAAAAAAATATTAAATAAATACTCGGAAAAAATTTGTGCACACACACATACACACATAAATACATATCTCTAGTATAGTTTTAGGCATATTTGAAAAAGAGATTTGTACTCGTAATATATTTGATGCCACTATTTTATATTATTAATAATAAATTTTAAGTAATTAATGACATGAATAAAAATTTAGAAGGAAAATATACGGCGTTCCAATATTTCAAGATTGCCCAATTTTATTCCTACAATTTCCCCTGTGGGATAATTAAAAAATTCAAGGTTAGATTTTATAAACCCAAACGATTTTTTCGTTTTGAAATTTCTATGAAACGAATTTGTGTTATTTTTCATATAAATCTGAAACGTTTTGAAACAAATTTTTTTTTTTTTTTAAATCTGCCTATAGCCTGGTACGGAGTTCATACGGAATTTCAGGTTCTCGTACAAACTGTATGCAAAAGAAAAATAAAAAAAATTACGGAAATTCAGGTTGGTAAATTTCATAAAGATACTTTCATTTGCTAGTACGGACTTTCAAAAGAAAAGTACACGGAATTTTTTAAAATTTATTGGCTATCCCAGGGATGTTGTAAATATAAGTGGAGACTTTTTTCACTAAACTGAAACAAAAATTAATGTTCATAGAATTGTTTGGCACGGAATTTTTGACATTTCCAATTTTCATCAAATAGTAAATAATTTTTAGTGTTTTTGTGTGTTGTAAACTAAAGAATAATAGAATGAGTTTGTGTGTATGCAAGTAAATATAATGCCACACAAAAGGCTACACGATTAATTTTCCGTGTAGAAATAATTGTAAATTTACAAACGTGAAATTCCGTAAAAGCCCCGTACTGGGCTTATAAAAAGATTTAATTCCCTTAAGAGAGTTTTATAAGAATAAAAATGGGCATTCTTGGGTTTATAGCTATATTTTGCTGTTTGTGTTGTCTTGTAAAATTTTATGGCCAATAATTTTTTAGAAAATTCCATTCCCGCCCCAAAACTTTTTTGAGCGTATTTTTACGATTTCTTAAAGTAGAGCCAAAGTGTAACATTATGTGGGAAAGTTAGAGGGTTAGTATGTTCCACAAAAATATTTGCCTTAATATGTGCTTAAAGTTGTTGAAAATACCCTGCAACCTCAGCTGTAAAGAGCATATCACTCATTTGCTACAACAACGTCATAACTCAAAAAATGGGATTTTTGAGTCTATAATGCGGAATTAATTTTCATATCATTATTCATATTGGATAGAAAGTTCATAAAAATATTTTATACTAGCTTTTACATGCGTCTCTGCCCACGTTGATATGAGATTTTGGAAACTATATCTAAAACTTATGAATGTTTTTTTTATTTGTTACTCACTGATAATGTTAAAAAGAAAATGATAAAAGCCGACAAAAAGACGAATAAAAGCGGTTTTAAAACTGTTTAATCAATCAAAACCGAAACGAAAATTGCCCTAACAAAAAATGTGTTTTTCGGAAAAAATCCGAATTAAATATAAGAAACCGGTTCCGAACCGGATAAAAAATAAGCGATATTTGCCGCTGGTAATGTAGTTTTCCATTGGTGAAAGAATTTTAAAAATCGGCTTAGTGGTTTGAAAATCCGTGCCAAATATAAAAAACCGGTTCCGAACCGGATAAAAAAATTCCCGATGTTTGACGCTAGTAATATAGCTTTCTATCGGTGAAAGATCTTTTAAACTGGTTTAGTGGTTTGGGCGTGAAAGCGTAGCAAAGAAACAAACAAACTTACTTTCACATTTACGAGTTTAATATTAGTAAGGAAGTAAGGATACTCAAATCTTGAGTGAAAAATAAAGTTTTCTTTTTCCACTAAGTTGCGTGTCCATTGAAAACTTTAAGCTCGTTTTTTTTTCAAACTATTTTTTTTTTGAAGTAAGTGAGTGATATAGTTTCATATTCTACACGAATAAGGGGGGACTTTAACACACGCCCCTGCCCCTCCCTCACCCTCATTAAAATAAAATTCCGATGCTGGAATTCAAAAGCAATTTTTTATTTCCTCTTTGCAGAATCTGTATTCAGAACCTCAAAAGTGTTGGAAAAAGTTCCACATTGTCGCACAGTGTAACTTAAAGAGTAGAGTCCATAATTGTAAAATTACTTTCTTGCGCTTATTTCAATAACACAATTTGCTTCCTTTTTTCAATGAAGATTTTTCTATTTTTAGTGTTCCTCTTATTCCCTTTTCAGCTTACAAGAAAAATAAAGTGTGTCATTCACACTTTTGTTTTCGAGTAGGTTGTACCTTTAGATGTTTTCTCAGTTTTTTTTTGTTTGTTTGCTGCAACTACTGCAGTATTGTGGCTGTTACTGCAATACTTGCTCTTGTACATGCACATTTTCCAACGATGATTCATTGTAGCACTCTGGTCATAATTCTCTCGTTAAATGTCCACAACAGCAGTGTCATAAAAAGTGGTCCAGTGCTGGCTCTGCTTTATTCAGTAAAAGTCAACAGCAAAAAAGTATATTTTGTGTTTTTGTTGTTTAAGTTTTGCTGCTTTCGAAAGTGTGTTTGTGTTTGTCAGCGGCAGATTGAGTTATTTGACCACTACAAGCAATAAAATCTACACGTAGTACGTGTGCTTTAAGTTCATGGAAAGAGAGTGTAATATACTGCAGTGCATTCCAACTGCAGCCATTCAAAATTATTAAGCTGATTATTGTTTTTAATTAAAAAAAGTTAGTGGATTACTTTGGTTTTTAATTATTTAAAAAAATAACTGCATACAAATGCAAACGTCGTATAATTTTGTATGAAATTTAGCTTTAAGCACGATTTAATGAAATTTCTGTTACACATGTAATGGTAACATAGTAAATCGTAAATATCTTATACTTTAAAAGAAAGATTTCAGTTATTTTGGGCAACAATGAAAAAAAAAATAAAAAAAATTAAATTGATTACTTATATAAAGACATCGAAGATAAAGTTCGTTATGCCTGAACTTCACTGTTTTTTAAATGATATAGAGTTTTTTTTTGGTGTTATAATATTACTTACTTAAATTAATTATAAAGTGAATGTTTTTGTTTTTAATTTTCTCTATTCGTTAAAGCTTAACTCTCCTGTAAATAATAAATATCGTATACTTTAAAAGATTTATGTTAATTTGGCAACAATGAAAACCAAAAATTAAATTGGTTTATTTAAAAAAAAAATTATTTTAATATAAAGTTCGTAATACCTGAACTTGACTGTTTTTTTAATGATATAGAAATTTTAAAATATTTTCCATCTTAAAAAAAAATCACGAAAACATTAAAAGTTAATAGGAATTTGTTAATATTATATAAACAATTAATAATCCTGAAGTTCGCAATAGCGAGACTCTATCGTGATAACTTAAAAAATTGAGCTAAAATTTTTAAACTGGTTTTTTCGAATTCAGCAGCTCAAAAAGTGATTAGAGGGACCATCAAATAACTTTTTCCAAATGGCTGCCGGATTCGCACCACTGTGCGAGGCAGAAGCTGAGAAGAATTAATTCAAAAAACACCTTTGTAAGTACAGAAGTTTACTTTTTTAGTAAAATTTTGAAGAAAAAAAAAACAATAGTGTCATTTCTAAGTTCCACTGAATTTTAGGTAGATTTCGACAAAATCTAGTAACAAAATAGATTCTGCTTTATGTGCGAACCCTTCACGAAATTTGCTAGATTTTGCTTGAAATTTCTTAAGTACAGGCAAATCCCGCTATAACGAATGATATAATGTCAGGCCCATTCGTTATACCGAAAAATTCGTTACAGCGCAAAGTTTTTTTTCAAGTATTATTTTAATTATTATTATTGTAGACATACAATACAATTGAAAGAATGAGGGCAATTTGTTTTCAAATAAGCAACCAAATACAAACTAATGGTATCACATTTTTTTTGCATATACGCTGCTGCTGTAGATTTTGTTTAATATTTTTTTGCCGTTCGTTATACAGAGCACACATTTATCAAAACATTCGCTATATAAAGAAGAACTAAATGTTAGAAATATGTTTCTAGCAAGTTTTTGTTTTTTATTTTGCGATTTTTTCTTCATCATTCATTATATCCAGTATAAAATTAGGATACTATTCGCTATATAAGGTTGTTAATGTAAAAAATCTGGACGTTCGTTTTATCGGATTTTCGTTAAAGCGAGATTCGTTATACCGAGATTTGCCTGTACAAGATTTTACTTATATGTAATATAAACTCTCTATAAAGAGTAATTCCCTTGTGTGGGTGTTTTCTTTTGATGCCTGATGTATATGAATGTGTAATTTATAAATTTTCTAAATGAATCGTGATGTGAAAAATGACAACATTAGCCACGACATTATAATCATTATATTAAGCGTTTACGCACATCTGCATAATAATCATCAATAGAGAGACATATTTAAACATACAAATAGGCATACATGTGTATGTACATATTTATATGGGCACTTCCACAGAAAAATCCACCTTTTTCTGAGGTGGCCTGTTTCTCAAAGAAAATTTAATGTTTCATATTGTGCGGAGCCACAATGCTCCACTTTTTGTATCAAAAGCACAATTCACTGAAAAGTGATACACAATTTAAATTAAATTAATGTTTTTTGTGGGAATTGTTACAATTTAAGTTTAAAATTTTTTTAACGCACTAGTAATCCCAAATTATTATTTTACTTATTAAGTAAAATATTAAAAAAAAAATACATTGAAATTGATTATTGGGGGGTTTATCTGGATCCTATGCGCATTTCACTGTAGCTAATGCAGATCATCAGGGAACCTTTTTTTATTTTTATTTTTTTTTATTCAAAAGTTAATACTGTAAGAAATACTACAAATAAATTTTTTAATATCAAATTTAAGGCATTTTTTTTTTCAAATTCCAAGGCTGACCCAAAAAATTTATCATGCCACCTTAAGACATGATATGTTTTCAAATATTTCCAAAAAAATTATCTACGCACCGCGAAAAATAAGAAGAATACGGCAAAAATATGGAAAAAATCCCATTTTTGGGATTTTGCGAATTTTTTTTGGGAATTGCCGGGAACTCTAAAGCCAATTCTCTTGGTTCTTACTTTCTGTGTATTAGAAACTGGCTTAGAAACTGCAGAACTATTTAATTTTTTTTAACGAAATCCACCACTGTGGGACGCAACGTGACTAAAAGTAGACTTTTCTGTGGAAATGCCCATATACATACATACATACATGTGTAAGTACATGATAATATAATGCTTGATATATTCATCTTTACCAGCTCAATATATAGACTAATATAAAATAAAATTAAAGCCTTAAACACACACATACACACATACACACACTTTAATGTTACAAATATGTGCATACATGTGCTATAAATTTTATGCAGATGACTGTCACAATGTTTGATGATTTATTACGCATGATTGACATTTTTATTGTATACAAAACATGTTTTAATAGGCTGCTCAAAAAAAAAAAAGAAAAAAAAAATTTTTAAATCAAAATCTAAATATATACACAATCTCTCATTCAGACTCATTCAGCTCTCATGCATGAATGTTTATGCTTTTAAAAATCAAATATTTATGCAAAGAATTTTATGGTGTGAGCAGAATACAATGCAAATAAAACAAACATTATTTTTATATTTGTATGCATGACAGCTTCTCTCGTATTTGCTTTAGTACACAAGCACACGCACACCCACGCACCCACACACCCACCATACTTACATATGCACCATCAAATACTCACATAAAGATTTTCATTTCAGTTGTTTTCCATACATGACAAAATTTGCTTTTCATAAACAAAAGTTATAGGAAAATATTTATAAATGATTTATTAGAAAAAAAAAACTCAAACAAAAAACAAAAGGAAATAAAAAGATTAAGTAATATTATGTTCATAAATACTGTATGCAAAATTGAATTCCCCGGAGTGTGTATGTGCAAGTACAGTTACTCTCAAAAATATATGGCTTAACTTCTTTTTGTATCAATTTGACTTTTATTGTTTGAGCAAATATAACATCTTCAAGGAATTGTAACTTCTCTAAACTCTCTAGCGTGTTGTGACAATTATTTATGTTTTTGTTGCTTTTCTTTTTAACAGATTTTATTTTCCCCCAGGTGAAATATTTATGTACGTAACTGTACATAAATATGAGCATTTGATGTTGATCATTTTCTTACTGTTTTTTTCTCGCCCTTTTGCAAACGTTACTGGACTGATGTCAATCAGAAAAGGTTTATAAAATTTGTCAGATAACAAATATAAAACTTTGTATAATAACTTGTTGACGTAAATAACAAAAGAATATTTTTTGTTGTTTTGTTTGTTAGAAAATATAATAAACACGCAAGCAAGCATTTGCTTCAAGCACAATTTTTTCCGGACATGATATTTTTATCGATAGTTTTTTTTTCTGTAGACAAAAAAAATTTTTATGGACAAAATTTTAACTGAAACAAAACAAAAAATTGTTTGGCTTAACAAATAGAATTAAAAAAAAAAATTATTTGACGAAATACACAAGAGTATTTTTTTTTATAAATACAAGAAACTCGAAAATATTCAACAGAAGTCTTTAAAAATTTAAGAACAAAAAATAAATAAAACATTTGATTTAACTAACTTTTTCGAAAATTAATTTTAATTTAAACAGGCTTAAGGTTTTGGTTTATTTTATAAAATTATATTTTAATAAACTCCGATATGTTGGTACTTCCTTTACTTCTTTAAAAAAAAAAACAAACACCTTAAGCTTAATTATTTCTATATTGTAACCAATAAAATATTTCCGAAATTTCTGAATACATGCTGGAGACCAAAAATAATCTTTTCTGTGTGTCTGTAAATTATCGCGCAAAAATTAAACAATTCCAAATGTTAAAATATGCAAAAATATTAGAGAAAAAAATCATTGTTAAAAAAATAGATATAATGTTTCAAAATTTTCTATATGTTAATCCTTTTGTAAAAAGAGCAATAATATCATAACGGAAAAAATGTCACGTTCGACATGTCATCTGCAATATGTCACGTGCAACATATCACGAATTGAGTTTAAAAAATATTTTAATAATTTTTTGCATAATCATTTAAAAATTAGTCACATTGTAATATTCCTTTCAGATTTCTTTGAAATCAACACTTGCTCGAAATCGTGATACATACATATTTAAATTTACTGGAGCAACCAGAATGAATTTTATTTGGGAACTAGCTTACCCGGCAAATGTTATTTTGCCACATAAATTATATCTAGGAAATTTCTAGGGTATAAAATAATAACTAATTCTAGAGGCAGGGAGTGCTGTGAACAATGACGGAATATAAAACTATTAAAACACCAAAAATGTCTTGTTTAAAATTTATTATAATTTATAATTATAGTAATGGCTTTCAAATCAACTCATATCAAATTTGAAGACTGTTGCTGTTATAGTTTTCAAGATATAAGATTTTTATTATTATTTTGTATGGGTGGGGGAGCCCCTTCCCCTAGTCCTATTTTATTAATACCTTGAATTACTTTGTACCTCGCTCTCAAAAAAGTCCATAGCAAATTTTAAGACTTTTTCAAGATATAATATTATTATGAATTACTTTGGGTGGGGGGTTCCGCTTCCCTTGACCGTATTCTACCAATATTTTTAACTATTTACTTCTCAACTCGTTCCCAAAAGAGTTCATAGCAATTTTGAAGATATAAGATATTACGTTCGTATGGGCGTGGCCCACTTACAGGTATGAAAAATAGATTAGGACCTATTTTCAGATGTACCGGTTCAATTACAAAAACCGTGACACGAGAATTTGGTGTATATAGATTATTTTTGAGAGGTTTTATTTAGTAGTCTCTTTTGATTTTTCATAGTAATATTATAACAAAATAAAAAATGTCACGTGCAACATGTCACGTGCAACATGTCATGTGCGATTGGGATTAAAATTGAATTTATAATTTTATGATTTGGTTGAAGCGCCATTGAAATACGTATATATACATGATAAACCACCAGCAAATAAATTTCAATTATTATATTTTAATGAGCAAAATCATTTTAAAATTAGTCTTATTTAATTATTGCTTTAGGTTCCGCTAAAGTCAACATTTTCTCCAGATTTAAATTGACTTCAGCAACTAGAATAAATTTGAATCAGAAACAATTTCTTATTTGTATTTATGTGCATTATTTTAAATTCTTATAGAGTGAAATATTTATTTATTAAGTACTTTGATTTTCTAAAGAAGACCAGAGAAATTAAACCAGAGCTTTAGCTGGGGAAAATACTGAAATTTTTCTGTGCCGCCAAGCACTTCATCAGCAAGTGGCAAGACATGGGTGCTGATGACTTGCATGGCGGCACAGAAAAATGCTGGTATTTCTCCCAGCTTAAGTCTAGTTTAATTTTTATTGTCTCACATTAATTAATTAAATTATTGCATTCGCTGTGATTTAAAAATATTGAATATAACCCTGATTAGGAAATTATTCTTTACCTCTACATCTTTAAATTTGTTATAAAAAAGAAATTCCTTTTGCTTAATATAAAAATTTCCACTTACTGATTTTTCAACATAAAAATATCAAGCTAAAAGTTTCTTGTAAATGTAAATAAACTTTTCAATTCATTTCCAATTCTTTTTTGAATTTTTCAATTTCTTAATAACATATTCATGGGCTTATTTTTTTTTTCTTTTGCAATATATTGTATTACATTTTTAATGGTTCAATTTACAGGAATGTTTATAAATAAATTTTCATTTCCATTTGGCCAACAGATGCTGGCATTTTACCTCTAACAACCTCATCTTGCTGAATGAAAAATGTGTAGGTTTGTGTGAATATTGAGGATTTTTTTTAAAGTGGCAGCCACTCACTCACTCAACAACCAACAACAATAACAATAACTACCTGTGCAATACAATAAAGAGTTTTTTTATATCTTTATTTATTTTTCTATTTCTAAATAAAACCCACAGTTAAGGGCAGCATTCAATGCTGTGCGCTCTTGCGAGTGAAATATCAAATACATATAGCATACATATTTTTCTAAATGTAGTTTAAATTAATTGTTATTACGCGTATTAGTCACATTAACGAGTCAACATTTATTATATTGCCGTAAAGCCAAAAAAAAAAAGAAGAAAGAATAGAATCCTTACAACTCCTGGTTATTTCACAAGTCATAAGAGTTGACTGCTTGTTAGAATTTCATTGACCCTTCTGCCTTACACACACAAACGTCTAAAAATTTTCCCTTAACTGCAAGTTGTTAAATAAATTATTACCTTGTCATGCTTATTTGTCTGTTTCTTGTTTTGTGGTATTTTCTTCTTATTTCATTTTTCATTCTTTAACCATTCCCTTGCTACAACTCTTTGGCCAAAATGTTTTATAACTTTGCTGCTTCCTTAACCGCTACAACAACCTCTGGCGTGAATGCTCAAAAACTTGCGTGTTTGCAGACAATTGTTAGATTGTTTGATTGTATCCTTTTTTGTTTTCTTTGCCATTCTTTAGCTTTTTTTCTCACTTTTATTATTTGTATGAACTCTGTACCCCAAAAAAGGTATTTTCTGATAAGCCTTAAATATTGTTGAAAAAAAAATAATGCTAAAGATTAATATAATTTTTGTTTGTTAATCCTCCTATTGGGTATCAGAGAACTGCAAGAGTAGGTATTTTTGTCGTTCACATTGGCATAACTATTTACAAAAATTTAACAGTTTTTTTATTAAATTTTTTAAAAATTTTTCCGCAAACATGGTTTTAAAATACAAAAAAAAATCAACTTTATCATAAAATACCATTAAATAATTTTTAATTTTTTTTGTTAATTTCTTGAATTTTTTCCACAAACAAGTTTTAAATTTTCCTCTTCTGTTATGCAGATATTAGAGTAAATGTAAAATTTTAGCGGCGGATTCATACATACATACAAATCAATTGTGTATGCATGAGCGTCCGTCGCACAGTGGGGCAAAAAGACCCTTTTTTCCTTAATCAATTAATATCTCCACAAATAATATATTGAGAGTATCTTAATTTTACATGGTTAGCTTTTAAAACAAACTACATGAACCCACAATATCTTGAAGGGGAGACAGCTACCTCCAGTAGAAAGTAATTATTATTTTTCCTATATCTTCAGAACTACAACAGTCAGGCACACTAAATTTGATGTGGATAAGATCTTGTTGGTGTAGGAGGGCGGGGCGAAGGGGAGAATCCCTATACAAAGCAATTATAAATTAGTTAATAAACATGATTTTTTATATAAAAAATACCAAAGCAGGAAAGAAATGCATATAAACGGTGCTTAACCAACAAAACAAGCGAAAATTCATGATTTTTTTATTCAGACATCCGGGCATTGAATAACTTCGGTTAGGAATTATCCAAAAATAGATAATTATAATTAATTAAACTAAAAAATTTATTTAAAGTCACACATGTTATGTTTAATTAAACTAATTTTTTGAGCTTTAGGTCTGTTTTATTTAGTTTGATATTTCGTTAACCTTCGGTTAACTTCTTCAGGATATTTCTTATCTTTTATTTGTTTTTTTTGATATTTAATTTTTTCTTTTGATTGGATTTTTTTATTGAAAAGAAAAAAGGCAAAAAAGTTAAATATAAAAAAAAGAGAAATATCCTGAAGAAGTTAACCCATCGTTAACTTAATAGCGAACAAAAATATAAAAATATAAATAGACCTAACGCTCGAAAAAGTAGTTTAATTTTTTATCCGAAAACACCCAGGGTCTTTGGCGGGAATCGAGACTACGACCTCTGGACTGAGAGGATAGCATAGCTACCACTCAGCCACAGGAGCACCTCCGCAGCCCTTAGCTAAACAATTTCACACACGTTATTTTTATAAATTACTAGAATTTTCTCGCGACTTCGTTCCCACCCAGAAAGAAACTGAGTAGGCTTTAAACTGAATTAATACCAATCTTATCAAAAGCAGAAGAAGTACCACTATCACAAAATTTTTCTGCTTTACCCTGTTCCACGCAACGTTTTTTCTTTCATATTCTTCTTCTGCAGACAATAACAAATAAAACCAAAAAGAAGTGGAGGGCGTTGGTCCTGCCATCCACGCGTGATGCCGTGCCAAAAAAAATTGGATTAATTTTTATATATACACAGATTATTATATATAAATATAACGACAGGCACGCGTGAGTCACACGTAACTAATGCGTGGCTCAAGCCCAACAAATCATGAAATGTTTCCATCTGTAGTGAAAGCAAATAAAACAATGGCTAAAACTATAACAACAAAAGTGTTAGTGGAAGTTGTTAAGCTCGCTTCTTAATTGTAAGCCTCTGCCCATTGAGCCCAATTCATAACTTTACGTCCACTTAAACTGAGAAAAATTCCTTTAGTTCAGTTCATTTGCCATATAAACATTAAAAAAGTAAGCACTTCCACAACTAATTTGTAATAAACACTTGAACTTGATGGTGGCATGGATAAATGTATTATTTTTTCAAAATTACTTGGATTAAATTTTGCAAAGTTTTTAGAATTTTTCTGTTTTATTAATTAGCATTGTTGTGTACAAAAAACAAAAAATGAAGTATAATAAAATAAGCGAGTACCAAAATAAAAAATACCAGAAATTTTGCTATAAGCTGCCACCACATTTTCCGCTCTTTGCTTTTGTATAGAAGAAATATGCAAAGTACTGAGCATAACGAGAATTATAACCGCAAAAAATGCTTAAACGACACATTTTGTCGACCTGGTTTTTTTTTTACAAAAATCATTTATTTACGAGTACCATCGCAAAAGATCGATTTTAGTAAAAAAATTAATTAATTAATTTAATTAAGGCGCTCAGGTATGAAATATGTAAAGTACATATGCAGTGTGGTGTTGGTTGCACTGCACTCGCGCCGTTCTCTGGTGAGTATGTGTGTGTGAGTGCATTTTTTATATGATTAATTTTCGGCTTGTTTTCTTTTTTCTAAAAACACCATTTACGTCTTGTAATAAGTTTTTTATATATTTTTTTTTTTCCTCAAAATAATTTACGTTACCATTTTAATTACAATCAACGAAACTACTGCAGTACCTAAATTTTTATACAATTTGCAATGAAAATATAAAAGTTGGCTACAAATGAAAAACAACTAAGATTGTAGATAGAAAAAATACTGAAGCATATTTATTTGACAGAAAGACTTTATTTTATTTGAAAGTTTTTGT
Source organism: Nowickia ferox (assembly GCA_936439885.1). Taxonomy (NCBI): domain Eukaryota; kingdom Metazoa; phylum Arthropoda; class Insecta; order Diptera; family Tachinidae; genus Nowickia; species Nowickia ferox. The sequence continues at coordinate 13,225,277 of OW387023.1, read as the reverse complement.
TTTTATGGTTAAGCATTGTCTTTATGCATTTCATAGGATCAGTGTGCACTATGGGACTTGAGCTCAGTGTGCTATTGCGATGTCATCGTGATATGTGATTGATGGTAAAACCTTAAGTTTCACCCAAGTTCATTTTACAACAATTATTTCTGTATTAGGCAAGAAAAAATTCAATTGAAATCTATTTAAGGAAAATTTTGTAAGAAAAATTTTAATTAAAACACATACATGTGAAAATCATTTTAAATTTTGTGAATATGGGGGTGTTATTCTTCTAGTTATTGTAAATGCCTGCTTCTACTTCAAGTTCATTTTACAAGTGTGTAACAAGCAGAACTTGGTACCCACACTTGAACACACTCGCAAATTCAAGAAAAATCATTTCATCAAAAAGCCTCTGGTGGCTGCAAAAGGTTTTTGTTGCTGTTTTCTGGAAAACAAAACAAAGCCTTAAGAGACGGAGTGGGAAAAGTATTCCACCATATCAATTAACTTTCAAATAAGGGAGAAAAAAGGCCAACATTTAATTAAACTCACTCAAATAAAAGGGTTACATTAATATAAAATAAAATTTAAGCGTTCGAATTTTCTTTAAAAAAATTCAAAAAGTTAAGAAAGTTAATTTTTCCTAATATTACTATTTTCTTAAATATATCTTAAATCACCTTCATTATCACTTTCATCTTTTTTCCCGCAATAATTATGGAGCACAAATCCCAGCAAATTACGAACAGAAAAGGTTGAAAAGCAAAAATCCTAGCAAAACGGAAACGGAAGTCATTGTTGAACACCAGCAGCATTTCGAAAAAAGGAAAAAAAGCATGTAGCTGAAGTAACATCACTTTCGCACACAACAAGTTATTAGATTCCAACCTAAATGATTTCAACTTTTTTTCTTATAATTGTACACATTCAAGATGTGTGACAATTAAAACGAAGCGATCTGATTACAGACAACGTCAGTGGATGTAATGCACGGAGAGAAGGCTTCAAAGTTTCTTGTAAATACTTTGCCATAGAAAGAAATATAATTTTTTTCTGATTTTAAAAAAATCTTAAAATGTTTTTATACTCTTTCGAGCAGATTTTTAAGTCATCTTGTGGGTGAGTTTTCTTCTTTTTTATTTTTGCTGCAATTGCTTAGTAAGTATACGCAGTTTATAAAAATTGCTATTGTTGTAATTGCTAGAGATAACAAGTATATTTTCTATTGCAATTATGTTTTGTTATCTAGTATTTTCATTGCAAATTGTAGAAGTCAAATGAGTTATTTTTCCAAGAAATTTTAGTTAAAAAAAAACTTATATGTTAAAAGTTAAATTGCTGAATTTTAAGTCACAAAAGACAACTGGCAAAAGCTTAGGGTTTAACATTGATTATCATTTACATACAAGTATTTCCATAAAAACCTTAAAAACAGTTAAAACAATCTAATTTCTATTTAATCAGATTATTGTAGTTACGCAACACTGTCATTCAGAGCTTTAAGATACACACTGTTCAATTATTTAATGCTAATATACCACGATGTTAACTTTTGCTGTTATTAAATCAAGACTACAAGGTTAAATAAAAAAACAGTATCCAATAGAGCATTACAATTTCTATTTAATAAAAAAAACTTTATTTACTCAATATTGTTATTAAAAGCTTTTACACACATAATGTTCAATTATTTAAAGCTGGCACACCACAATGTTAAGTTTTGCTGTTCTTTGAATAAGACAAAAAAGTTGAACATTAAAACATTGACAATAATTAGAGCAATCCATTTTCTATTTAATCAGAAAAATTTACTTAGTCAACTCTATTATTAAGAGCATTTAAACACACAATGTTTAATTATTTAATACGGAAATACCACGATGTTAACTTTTGCTGAACTTAAAACAAGACTAAAAAATTTATTAGAAAAATAGTAGTTTATAGAAAATTTAAATGTTTTGTAAGAAGTGACTAAAAAAATTATTTACAACCCCCCTCCCCCCTCCCCCTCTTCCAAAAACCAGCCTGCCTGGTCAACTTTTCTGGAAAATTTTTATGAAAACTAGTCAAAAAAGTAATTGTCTCTTTATAAATTTTATATTCAAGTCGGTCGTCTGGGATAAAATAAACTAGATATAAAATATAAGAGGGATAAAATAAAAGAGTTGTAAAAGAATTTTGTGAATTTCACTGTAGGGACACTTTTCAAAAAGGTACCGAAAATACCCATATAGGGTTAATGTATTTTACAAAAATGTTGCTCCCAAGAATATTAAATTAACCCTGATTTCTGGTGCTTAAGTTCAATTTCGAGCTTCAATGCATGCAGAGTTTTGTGGTAAAATTTTGTGGCAAACAATTTTGTAGAACATGTTAACCCAGTATATGCCTGTTTGGGGTGTCTATGTGACCTCTTTTTAAAGAGGGACCAAAACCACCCATATAGGGTTAAAGTCAAATTAAGAGCTTAATTCTTTTAAGAGACTTATAAAATTTTGTGGCAAATACTTTAATAGAATAGTTAGTTTAACTCATGTGACCCTTTTTTAAGAGGGTCCGAAATGACCCATACGAGTAAGAGTTAAAGATTGTTTTGTAATATTGTGTGATTTATTCATGTCGGTCACATGAACACATGACATCAATTGAGAAAAATAATTATTTTTCTGTTATTTATTGCAATTATGTCAAAATTAGTTCTCATTTTAAAGTTTACACACATACATGTATTAGTGTTTTTGTATACTCATAGTTTTATTAAACTTATGTATCCACATTTTATTTCATTTTTATTTAGCTTTTTCTTGACATCTTTTAAACTTTTCTTGTTTACACTTAATCTGCTGTCAACTGTATGTGTCAAGAGTACATCACCATCAACATCATATTCATATGATCTCATATAACTGCTGAATATTCAAATGAAAAAATAATATAAAATGAAATAAAAAATAATTCAGGAATAGAATACCAGAGATACCTACACACACATACATACATACGTATAAAAAAAGTTTCTTATTTTAGAAATTAATAAAAAAAGAAAATAATCTTAAAAAACAAGAAAAAAAAGTAAATACGTAAGTTTCTATTGAAATTGCCCCAGCAGATGACAAAAAGCCAGACCACACAAAAATACCAACCAACGAGTGCAACCCTAAAACCACCAACAATTTTGTTTGCCATGTTTTGCAGAGAAAGAACTTCTGGTGGCAAAAGAAAAAAAAAAGAAGGAAAATATTTATTTTTTGAAAGCAATAGTTTTGCCGCAATTGCAAAAAGTTCAAGCTGTATTACAAACGGCAGCAAACGTAATTCAATTTACAATTTTGACACATGACAGATGAAAAGAAAAGTAAAAGCAAAACCAAAATGAAGTAGAGAAAAATGTCGGAACAACATGTAACTAACAGGCAACAGTAGATAAGACGACTGAGTTAAAGTTGTGAATTTATATATATCGAGTCGACGAAAAGTTGGTTTGTTTAGAAAGTTTTTTGTTTTTGTTTTTTTTAATGCAATTTTTTTTGTGCAAATATTTTATAGGAAACTCAGGAATTTATATTCCTTAATATAAATAATGGAACAAAAAAATTTTATTAAATAAAAAAAAAAGATTTAATGAAAAAATTCCTTAAAATTTTTTTTTATTTTTTTTATTTTATTAAAAAAATTTAATTTCTACTGAAATTTTCATCAGATTGTAGGAAAAGCTTATTACTATTTTTAGTTCTATACAGTTATGCTCTCTGAAGAATTTCGCTTTAATCGGTCGAAGGGCATACTTACCACCCATATATCCTTTATTCTGAAAATTAAATTTTTAATGTAAATGCAATAAAAAAGCTCAGAAAAGTTGTAACTATTTCTAGAGTTGCACAGACAACAACCAGATACATTTTATTGCCATACCTCAAAGGATATCACTGGTCCCATACATCCCTTATTCAAATAAATTAAATTTCTGTCGCAATTTTAAGCAGAACATATGAAAAGTTTGTTACTATTTGTCGTACTATACAGTTATACTCTCTGGGAAATTTCATCATAATCGGCCAAAGGGCATACCTTTTACCAGTATATCCTTTATTTGGAAGATTATTTTTTTTAATGTAATTTGAATTAGAACACTTATAAAGTTTGTAACTCTTTCTGAGGCTACTCCCTTATTAATTTCATTGCCATTTATTAAAGGATACTGTTGTGCCCCATATATCCTTTATAAAAAAAATATTTAATTTGCGTTGCAATTTTGCTCAGTAGGCAGCAAAAGCTTGCTACTATTTATAATATCATATAGTTATGCTCTTTGGTTAATTTTATCATAATCGGCAGAAGGACTCTCCTGCTACCCATATATCCTTTATTTGGAATATTAAATTTTTGGGGAAATTAGGATCAGAATACGGCTGAAGCTTGTTACTATTTCTAGAATTACACAGTTAAAGTCCTTGTTCAATTTCATTAACATATTTCAAAGGATATGCCTGTATCCCATATATCCTTTATTTTAAAAATTAAATCTTTAATCAAAATGGGGATAAAGCTTGTTACTATTTCTAGAATTATATACAGTTAAAATCCCTGTTTGATTTTAGTGCCCTACCTCAAAGGATATGCCTGTGTCCCGTATATTCTTTATTTTAAAAATTTTATTTCTGCTGTAATTATGAGCAGAAAAAAATATACAATAATTATTTTTGTTTTAGTATATTTAGTCAATGCAAGGACATGCTTACCTGCCACAAATCCTTCATTAACTTTCTACAAAATTTCATTTGAATTAAATTTTTTTTAATTTGGTTATAATTTGCCCTAAAGAAATTTTTGTTCCGATGATTTTTTTAAATTTTTTTTTTTCACTTTTGGCAAGCACCAAGAACTACAACAAGCTTTGGGGTGTCTAAAATTCTGTTTTATTATATTTTTTTTTTTAATTTGCATACATTGCTTCATCTCTTTTCAATGTGTAGATGCATGCTTGTGAAGTTTTGACGGCAGCTTTAATAAATCAGATTCGTAGTAAATTATTTGCATGGCGTTAGCATCGTTGTTGGCATGCCAATGCATGCCAATGCATGCACACTCATGTGCTGTGCTATTTGATTAAAGTTCTAGTGGTCTACGTTTACAGAAATTATAATTCATAGAAAGAAAAAGAAAAAAGAGAAAATATTTAACACACAGAAAGTTGCTGGGGATTTTAAAGGTTGTAGAGAAATAGTTAGTTTGGCTTAATGAGGAAATCTTTATCATTGGTTGAGCCCGAGAATTGATATGGAACGCCTAGCAGTGGTCCCATTCTTTGCTAAAGAAGGATTTAAAAAAATGAGCTGGCAGTTTTCTAAAGATATTTTCTCTGTTTTAAAATCTCTTAGTGCTTCGTATATATTTCTGCAAAGAACTTATTGACTTGCCCTCGTATTTGTGGACAGACATATGATAATAATAATAATTTACGAATTAAAAGCTTTTTTAGGGATTAAAAACTTTTTTTAATAATAAATTCTTTGTCTTTATATTTTCATTAAATGACTCCTTTTGTTTCAGCAGCGAAATTCTTTGGAAAAATTTGTTTCTTTTAGGAGTTATTTTCCATTTTCTCTTTGAAGTAAAAAATAAATTAAAATTTCGCTCACAATTTTCTTAAGAAAATACCAAAGAAAAATTTTCTTTTTAAATAACACTTAAAGTTAATGAGAAACTTCATCCCCAATAATGAAAGTATAAATAAAACAAAATAATCAAAAAAGATATTTCTTTATTTAAATGTGGTCAAGCACGAAGGATTTCTCCTCCTGAACAGTTTCATTAGAATACAAAAAAAAACCTTCAAATTTATCTCTTAAAACCACCAATATATTTTTATAAATATGTTGGCCTTTATTCACAAACTTATCAGGTCGTTGAGAGGAAAATAAAACCCTCATTAGATTAAAGCATAAAAATTGTAGTCATTTTCACACAACTCAGAAACACTCTAGACCAGCTCTCAAAACCCATAAAAATCAAACAAGGAATATTCATGATGATGGGTCAGTAATCCAGTAAATGTATTTCTGTACCCCAACTATTTTAAGACTTTCATGCGAATTGTTTTATTACTCTGCCAAAATGGAGAAATTTTGCTGCCACTAAATGCTTGAAGCATAAAGGAAAGCTCTTATTGTGATTACTTGTACTTAAGGAATTGTTGGCTGCAAAGATAATGGCCAAGAAAAGACTGATAAATAATCATTGTGTTTGTATCAAAAAGCCACATTCTTAATGTTGGTTTGTTTTTATTATTGTGGGTTGTAGCAAGGACGATTGTGTGTTGGTCCGAAACTGTTTGTTGTTATTATTATTATTTTTTGCTACACAACCAAGAGAAGTTTTTATATGTGAAAACTCATACGTATTTTGAAAGGTACTTTTGTAAAAGAAACTTTTCTAAAAAGGTACATTTTGAAAAAAATTTACTTGTTTAAAGAAAAAATAAATACTTTTTTAGAATGTAATATCTTAAAAGGTTTGTTTTTTAAATATACATATATGTATGTTGTTGTTATGAAAGGTTCTCCTACAAATTGTACTTCAATTGGCTCAAGGATATGCTTATCGTCCATATATCCTGATTCTTAAAAATTCAAAATAATTTCCAATGATGTAAGAAGTTGTAAATATTTCGACAATTATGCGCTTAAGATCTTAGAAAAGTTTCATTTTAATCCGCACAAGCAAATGACTGTCTTCCGTATATCCTTTATTTTAAAAATTACATTTTGTAACACAATTATGATCAAAATGATCAGAAAATGGGTAACTATTTCTTTATAACTATTTTAGACACATTTTATTAAGACACCTTAAAGGATGTGACTGTGTCTCATATATCCTTTATTTTAAAAATTTAATTACTGCTGCGATTTCAATCAGAACTCAGGGAGAGCTTGTAACTATTCGTAGTATGATACAGTAATGATCTCTGGAGAATTTCATCACAATCGGCCGAAGGGCGTACCTAGCACCCATATATCCTTTATTTTGAAAATATGGTTTTTTATGCAATTATGTTTAGCATACGGTCAAAGTTTGTTACTATTTCTAGAGTAACACAGTTGAGCTCCCGAATGAATTTTTTGGCATACTTCAAAGGATATGGCGGCGTTCCATATATCCTTTATTCTCAAAAAATTATATTCTGCTGCAATTTTAGTTAGAATGCAGCTTAGTGGTAATTAGTTATGTTCTCTGGCAAATTTAATCACAATCGGCCAAAGGGCATACCTAGCACCCACGTATCCTTTATTTTGAAAATTAAATTTTCAATGCAATTTAATAAGAAGCCATATTAAATTAGAAAATATTTCATGAGTAAAACAGTAAATGTCACTGATTAATTGTATTGCCATGCCTCAAAAGATATGCATGTGTCCTAAATATCCTTTATTGTAAATATAGAATTTTTGCAGTATTTTTACTCCGAATGATGCAAAACTTTGTTACTATTCCCAGTAACATACAGTTATGCTGTCTGACGAATTTCATCACAAACGGATCAAGAGCATACCTTTCACCCACATGTCCTTTATTTTCAAAAATAAATTTGTAATATAATTCTGCAGAAAACTTGTTACTTTTCCTAGACTTACAGATTTCAATTGCCAGATTAATTTTATTGTCATACCTCAAAGGATATGCCTGTGTCCCGTATATCCTTTATTTCAAAAGTCTAATTTCTGCTGAAATTTTTATCAGAATGTGGCAAAAGCTTATGACTATTCGTGGTAATAAACAGTTATGCTCTGTGGCGAGTTTCGTCAGAATATGTCAAAGGGCATACCTGCCACCCATATATCCTTTATTTGAAAAATTAAATTTTTAATATAGTTTTGATCCGACGTACATTTTATGAAAGGTACTTTTATAAAAGAGATATTAAATGTATCTCTATTAAAATTCTCTTCCTTAGAAGGAAATTTTTGGCAAAGGGTTGCTCAAGGCACTTTTTCAGAAAATGATTTTTTAAGGTTTTTTTATTAAAAATATTTATCTACCAGCTGTGTTTTTAAAATAGTTTTCATAGAATGTACTTATTTTCAAGTTTGTTTAAAGGTAATTTTTCAAAAAATTTTTTCATATATGATGAGATTTTTAGTTTGATGCACTTGCCGAAAATTTCTACTATATTAATTGAATTCAGCTAATTGAAGAAACTCAATCAGCTCCAGCTGCTGTCCACAGTTATTTAAAATCCTTAATAAAAAAAATGTTAACGAATTTTATCCAAAAACAAATTTAAACTTATTCACTTTGACTTGAAAACAGAACCATTGTGTTTGCTGGTCTTATAAAGACACTTATGCTGTGTAAATCAATTATTATATGGATGTTGAAGTAAATGTTTTATATGCACTTATTTTGGGGCTTCAGCCACATTTGCCGTTTAGGCAACAACGTTACAACAATTTAGTTAAATGCTTTGCATTTAAACGAAACTGACAAAAATGTATTCGTCTGCAGCACAAGTTGTCGCTTACTGTTCTGTGAAAAAACCTTCAAATGTTAATTAACTTTTGGTCTTATACCATGAATAGTTTATATTGTAAGCGTATGTATGTATATTATTACTCATGGAAATATATTATATAGTATATGAGTATATGTTAAGAAAATGTTGCTGCTACCCAGCACACACATATGCATATGACGCCTCTTGGATATAAAACTCTTAAAGGACAAACTTTTTAATTATTTTTTCGTTATGATTATAGATATATAATAGATTCCACTTTAGTAGGACTGGGCACTCAAATTGAAAAATGTTATCTGTTCTCTAACATATTCTCAAATGTTAATCTCAAATGTTATCCTCAACTATTATGCTCGCATTAATCTCAAAGCTGAATTATTAATAAATTAAGACAAATAGAATTTTTAAGTATACAAGTAGCCTTAATTAATTTTTATATGTCTTAATTAAGAAGCAAGAAAAAACTTCCAAGATTCCTTGATAAATGTTGCTCTAAGGCTTGAGATTCACTTGAGAATTCTTGTCAAGCAAGCAATTCATGATTTTTTTTTTCAAACAAATTTAAATTTTACTTAAAGTCACAATCCCTAAGCTGTTGATAGATTTACAAAGCGTCAAAGCCATAAAAAATATACATATATGTAACAAAAGTATATTCTATTCTTTGTTGGGTAAGATGTATTTTCTATAATCTGGCTTATGAAGGACTTAAGAGTTTTTGTATTCACAAAGCATGTACTCGTATGTTTGTGTGAGTTGTTTAGTTGTTGGCAAAAGACCGTGAGTAGTTTTAGCACAGATTCAACTCGTTTCCGTTTCCGCTTTATTGCTTATTTTCATATTGTATGGATTTTATGTATGTACTCGCATGTGTGTGTGTGTGGGTAATTCTGTTATTATATCTTTTTCCTTTGCCATGTTCCGTTCGTTAACTGTATATGAATTTATGATTTTTAATTAAATAAAAACTAAAATGAAGCTCTTCTCGGATGTTATGAAATGAAAAGTTAATTAACGAACAACCCAGGGGTGTAATTTTCTATAATTCTTTCTAGGGAATTTAATTATACAAGTGGAAAGTTGACACATAATTTGAATTTCATAAAAGACAATTGATTTGCTTTTCTCTAGAAAATTCTTGCTTTTGTGTTAAAAATTTCATTTAAATTTAGACAATTTAATGGGCTTGAAAAAGTACACCTGGTGTAGTGACAATAAAACACTAATAGCTTATCGTTACTAGTAAATGTTACAAATTTGTCATAATTGTTTATTCAGTTTTCATATACATTTGAAGCAAACGTCATAAATTATAGCGATAGATTCGATAGTGTACATAAGTAAATATTTACAATCAATTAAATATTGTTTTTTTTTTGTTTGTTTGTGCGTATTGCATTTCATGTATTATTAAACATTTTAAATATTCATTCTTATATTTCACAAATTGTCGATTTTGGAAAAGTAAACAACGAACGCAAAGATAAAATTACTTAGTTAATTGATTTGTAATTACGAAACCATTGTTACTATTAATAAAATTAACAAACAAAGGAATTTGTTAAAGTAAATATGTCATACAAAATACAATGGCTTAAAACAAATATGATGAATAAATACTTGCAAGAGGAGAGGGGGAGATATTAATTTGCTTTTGTATCAACGACCAATTTAAAATATAAAATTACACCAACATAAAATTTAAACATTTTTTTTGGAAATAATAACTCTGTTCTAGAAGACTTGGGGCGCATAAATTGATACGAACATATCGCTTTTTTAAATTTCTTCACTTAAATAGATTTTAAAGTTGTTATTTTTATTGATCCTTAAAATGCATTTAATTTAATTTGATTTATCACTTCACAGGATTATAAGTTTACCGTTTCTTTTGGCAACAACTAAGTCATAAATCTTGTTAATTTAATTCCCCAAATGCTCATAAATAATTCTCTTTACTTTTGCAATTTGAAAAAAAACAAATAATAATAATAAAAATAATAATAATAATAATAAAATATCAATTGTCAACAAATTTGCTGATGTTGCTGCTGCTATTCTACAATTCTGGTCTATTGGTGGCAAATAAAACAAATAAATAAAGTAAAAGAATACATAAATTTTATAGCAGAACATTTAATCTTTATCAATTTGCTCAATCAGGCTTAATAAATAAATAAAATGAAAGAAATCCTTAAAATCCTTAAGCGTAGTCGTATATCATGCAAAAGTGTTTGTATATCAAACATTCAAAAAAATGATGTTTGTGTTTTCAAATTAAAACTAAAGAAATAAAATCAAATGAATTAAAAAAAAGTTTAAAATAAACTCACATATAAATACAAATATTTGCCAGCTTAGCTGTGTTGCCATAAAGTCTCCTTACAATTATTAATATTAGATTTAGAAAAATATTGCAACAGTTATTTAATTAAAAGTTATTTTAAATTTTCAACATGTTATTGCATTATTTTGTTGGCTGAACACTAAATATGAAATTTATTTGTTATTGACATAAACAATTCCTTAAAATATTTGAAAGTTTGTTTAGCCACAAAATAATAAAAGCACAAAAGGAATTTATTAAAATTGACTTTGTTGCATACAAATATCAAAATATAATCAATATGTATGTAAATTATAAATAAAAATAAATTATAGATAAATAAATAATAATAATAATAATAAATAGGCTCGAAAGTCAAATAAAATTTTAAAATTAATTCAAATTTTAAAATGCGCCTAGGGTTAATTGAGGTATATATTTAAATCTGCAGCTTAGGTTGTATATCACACAATAGTTCTTTCAGAGCTTTACAGCTGAATTTTATGACACATATTTTTGTAAAACATTTTAACCCTTAGAAATCATCTTCTAGGGTACTTTTTTACCGCCTGTAAAGTAAAGGGACAAAAAAGACCCATACGGAGAAAAGTTATCGGGTTAATATGTTTCACAAAAATGTTGCCCTTAAGATTGTACATAAAACTGCTGAACATATCCCACAGCTAAAGTGCAATTGTGATAAAGTACGTGATTAACCCTTAAACGGCTTTCGAACTTTGCATAATATTTGATATATGAATTGATTGTTAAGCTTTACTTTGTTGCGTGTTTGACAGTAGAATTTTGTGGCAAATATTTTTGTAGAATATTTTAACTCGTTATATGCCCGTTCCTGGGTACTTATTTCAGCCCTTTATATTAAAGGGACAAAAAAGACCCATAAGGAGAAGAGTTATAGGGTCAAAACGTTTTACAAAAATGTTTCTAGCATGATTCTACATACAACTGCTGAAGATATGCCACAGCTAAAATGCAAGTGTGAATAAGTACGAAATTAAGCCTTAAACGCCTTTTAAGGTTGAACTGATTTCTTATGTTTAAATTAATTTATGAGCTTTACTCCGTTCAGTAACTGATAGTAGAAATTTGTGACAAATGTTTGTATAAAACATATTAACCCATGATAACCTCTCTCAAGGAAACTTTTTTGACCTATACGGAGAAGTGTTAGAGGGTTAATATGTTCTACAAAATTGTTGCCCGTAAAATATTATGTAAGACTATTGGATATATGTATACAACATTTAGAATGTAAGTGTGATTAAGTACGTAATTAACCCTTAAACGGCTTTAGAGCTTTGAGTAATATAATGTGTTTTGAATAGATTTTGAGCTTTCCTTTCTTTAGAGACTGATAGTAGAGTTTTGTATAGTATTTTAACCCATTATAACCCTTTGCAAGGGTACTTATTTGACCCCTTTGCAGTAAAGGGACTAAAAGGACCCATACGGAGAAGTGTTAGAGGGTTAAAAAATAAGCAAATAATACAAATAAATTTTTTTTGTGGATACTCCCATAAAAATTTAACTTCAACTTCGAAAGAGATCACGATATCAGAATTTAAACTTTAGAGCTGTATTTTTGACAAATAAGACAAGCTTTTTATTTATAATTTTAATTGCGATAAACAATAAAATATTGCCCTAGATTTTCAAATAAAAATCGTTGCCTGTCACATCTAAATAAAGTTTTATGTGAACATTGAAAATGTTCCTTCACAAATAGCAAAACCAAATTTTTTTTTGAAGAACATTTATACAATGATGGCTGTTTCTCACATATTTTTTTATTTTATGATTTTCCATTCCAGTTTTATGAATTTTGCCGAAATGGTTAATAAAGCCATTAGTATATTTACTCGTACCTTTACACAAAATAATTTTTGAACATATATTACATTTTTTAAAATATATGTACAAGCATATATGAGCCCTCAATTATGGAAGTGGTCTGAGTAATATGCATTTTTGCTACAAAATATTAAATAAATTTATAATAATTTACACTACTACAACTCTAGATTAAAATGTTGCATAATATAAAAGTATTTTTTCAAATGTAATCCACTAAATAATTCGACGCAAGAAATTTATGACTTAGGCCACTTTCACAATTAAAGGCACATATGTATACTATATATTCTTTAATATCGTCAATCCTTTTCACACCTCAATAATCTATCAGAAAATAGTGCAGTTGGCAGCACTAAACAACATGGACTCCGTTTTAATTAGTCACTTATCAGTTTCATTCATTATTGGAAACAGTGCGTGGACGTTCGTAAGTCAGCGAATTAAACTTAAATATTTAATTGATAAGAGTGGTTTTTTGTATGAAATTTTTGCGTGAAAATATAGTGCAACAATAGTTTGATTTGTGTACAATAAAATATATTAAGAAGGTTTCATATTAATTTATTAATTTTATGTGTTAAAAAAGTGTTTTATTAATTTCATCATCTTAGCTTCAATAAATTGATAACTTCGTGGCGATCGGTCGTGTTACGTATGTATGTATGTATGTATGTATGTATGTATGTATGTACATATGTAATCATGTTTGTTTATGTTTTTTTTATTACCGAAACAATTGAGAGCAATCAAAAATTACAAGAGAACTAGGAGAACAAGTGATAGAATATTAATAATGTAAGTATGAGAGAATTATTTAGTTACATACATATGTATGTATGTATGCATTTATTATGTTAATTTAAGAAATTGAAGAGACTTGACAATCTCTCTATTAAACGAATAGAGGCTGCATTAAAAATCTTTAAAGGCTCAGTTAGCCGACTGTAATGGAATGTAACTGCAACCGTAGGAAACAGCATATCGATATTCTTATGTGAAAAGTAATGAAAATGGTTATAGAGATGTAATGTAACTTAACCTACTTTTCATATAAAAATATCGATCAGCTGTTTTGTACGTTGCAGTTACATCACATTACAGTCGTCTAACTGAGCCTTAAGTTATGAAACGTTTATTAAATTATTAAGCATTTAAGTATGAAAAGTCTTTTTTAAATATTTGCTTATTAAACTGTTATAAAGCGTTTATGAATTAAACCGTTAACGTGTAAGTCGTGAGGGGCGTCGCTGGCGATTCCTGCACTTTCAATGATGAAAAATTGTAGTATACACAGCTTTATATGACTGACAGAAATCTCTAAAAAAAATCACGCTGTTCAATAAAAGGCAACGATTATAATAATAAAACAAACTGCAACCATTTCCATTAAAACAAAATAACAGTAATTTTTCTCAACGTTACTGGCTTATCTGCATCCAGTATATTATATTTTTTTATGGACAAAATTACTGTTTGTTTTAGTACTCTTCATCTTAAAAGGCATTACCAGCAATCCAGTGTAAACAATGTTGCAACAAAAAAATAAATATAAAATTTTACCGTTTTTTTAAGAGCTCAATTGTTGTTGCATGTCACAAGCACAACTTAGTTGCAAAAGGCGGCGATAAATGCAACTAAACTAAAATCAAGCATTGTAAAAAAGAAATAATACTCGTAGTTTTCTGGCAGTAATAGTCCGTCCGTTAGCTTTACAAGAAATAATTGCCAAGATTACTATGACTACAACATTTTTGCCAAGTATACACACAGGATACCCAAGTGACCACTTGACTATCTACAACGAATTTAATAGAAGTACCATCAAAGTAGCAGGAATCACTAACGTAACATACACCGCAAAGTCTTTTATTTTATGCACTGTGCAGAGAGAGAGAGAGAGAGAGCAAAATAATAAAAAATTATTGAGGTACTGCTTGGCGACCGTCACAATTTATTCGCTTAACAGTCGGTGACAAAACACAAAAACCCTTAAATTCCAACTACCGAGACTGCTACTTTATTGTACTGCAATCGATGTCAGGGCATCATAAAAAAACCTCTCGTTTTGTGCATGTTACACATTTTATGGTCTCCGCTTAAATATTTCTTTTTTATTATTTGTAATGCTGGGGCAAAGAGGATTTCAATCTTTATTAAAAATATCTCTTTATTTTTGTATTTTGTATGTTGCATTTAAAAAAGAATCACTTGCTTGCCTCACCATCACTGCTACTACACATCATTAAATATTGGGAACAAATTTAAACATAAAATGGAAAATATTTGCACACAAAAAAAAAAAAAATAAAAGAAACGAAACGAATAAAACAAAGAATCATATAAAAAGTGAAATCGTTAACACTGTGCAAACAAAGACTATTTTATTTTACTTGCATCATGACTAAAAATGTATTACCATGACACCGAAATAATAAAGAGAGCAAAATACAAGTAAAAATTAAAATAAAAATAAAAAATATATGTATATGCTGACATTGCAAAAAAATTAAGCAGGATAGATTTAAATCAAAGTTTATTTTGATTTCACTTTTTTTGTTCTTGTGGTAAAATGAAATTGAGCTGAAGCTTTTTTTCATGGTTGACAAAATTGTTACGACGCAGTTCATTGCAGTTCATTTAGTAGTCCTTGCAATGGACGAAAAATAAAGTCCTTTTTGTACATCCAAAGTTAAATTTTGTGAGCAAATGAAGCGAATTAAAAGATTTATTTTTATAAATATTTAAGCAACTAAAATGAATTTTTTTGTTTTGAATTCATACTGTTTTTCGTCAAGAAAAAACTCTTAGCAATTTATTTTATATCAGCAATTAAAGCTTAGATTATTTAAATATGAAAAAGAGTCCTTCATATAGAAAATTTAATGTCTCAAAGTGAAAATCTCTAGTCTTATATTTTCCATTCAAAAATGATTGAATATGAGATGAAAAATAAAAATTTACAATTTAAGGGAAATAAATAAATTATGGTAGAGCGGATTATTATAACCGATTCTAGAACCGGTTTTGAAACAAAAAAAAAATAAAATCTGATTCTTAAGGCATTTACAACTTGTACTTAGGACCAGTCAGAACCTTTTCTCAAACCGGGCGGGAGTACCGGTTATAGAACCGGTTGTAGAACCTTTATCATATTTCAATCTCTGGCAAAATATATAATTTTAAATTAATTCGTATTTTATATTTTTTTTCTGTTATTTCCTTAAATTCATAATTTATTTTAGTTCTGTTCTCAATTAAAATAGCATTCAATGGCATCAAAGTCATTGACCAAAGTTAAATGTACAAGCATATTTATGTGCATGCAGCCCATTTTAGACATTTGCAAGCACGCACACACTCACTTATGTATTTCATAAATAAAATTTAGTTTCTATACATGCGTGTGTATGGTCATCTACAGAATTGTATCAAGTTTCATATATTTTATAATAAATTCATAAAGGAAGTTGAAGGATAACAAAAAATTTATATAAAACAATATACATGTTCTATGTTTTACTCAAATCTAATGGATTATTTTAATTTAAGAAAAATAATGGATATTGTAATAATTAAACCAAACAAAGACTAAAACCCAACAAGACGATAATTCTTTTTTTTTTTTGCTTTAAAATTCTTATAAAATTTATTAAAGTATTGCTGGTCACTGAATTTGAAAGCTCAAAAATTATTGCATTTGATTTTAAGGATAATCAATCCAATTCTATTATGGCACACAGTGGGGGCGAATTGCGCAAATACTAGTAATAAATACATTCATTTATTTGTGAGCGTCTACTCTATCTAATAACACACAACCAAAACGTATTGATTCTGCTTTTGTTCCATTAGATGATTTAAGGTTTTTCACTCTACCTGCTTTATGTTTTATCAATACCTTTAAATATGAAATACAATATGAGCAATGTCAACAATAATTTAAAAAGAAACAATTAAAAAATTCATTTAACTCATACTTGATTTTCATCACAAAAACTGAAACTATTGCTAGGAAAGTGAAAATAAAATTACTCAACTAACATATATCCAAATTTTTTTTTGATTAAATTGATTGCACAGTAAATTTTGTTTTCACTAAGAATGCGAAATGATTGTAATTATGTTTTTCACATTTCTTTCGAATTTCATTCCTCACAGAATTTTTGTTATTTTTTTTCAATATGATCAAAAATATTTCGATGTCGTTCTGTTTGCTTTTAAGCCACTAACAACCTTTATTCAACTGACCAAAAGTTGCTGTACAAAAATTTTTATTTTATAATATCATTTTTTTTTATGTACTTGCTCCTTGTTATTACCGCTTTTGTTTTATTTAGAAAATATTAAAATAAAATTTTAACAAATGGAGCAAAATGTGCCCAGGGGAATATGCGCTTTCTAAAAATTTAAAAAATTTTGTGGTACACATGGATACACATGACTATAAAGACTGCAACTATTTTTAGTACACTCGTTGTATACATATTTGGTAGTGTGATAAATATCTTTTTGCCAATCGCAAGTAATTAAAACGAATTACATCACTAACGTCAACGGTAAATTTTTTTTTGTTTTAAAGATTTTTAAATTTTTTTTTTAAATTTTTGTACTAAAAGTTATAAAATTTTTTTTATTTATATAAAATTTTAGCATCGAAAGCAACATATTTTTGGTCCAATGTATATTATGTTTTTTTTTAAATTTTAGTGCATAAAGTAAAATAAATATAAATTTATATTTTAAAACAAATACACAAACACGCTAATTTTTTATCTCAAAAATTTGAAGTTTTAGTACAGAAAAGAGATATGATAGTAAAGTGTTAATGCATTTTAGTTGCAATATTTTCTAATTATTTCATTTTAAGTCATAATTTCACTGCGAAATTTTGAAAAATATTGGTACTAAGATTTATATAAAATTTTATAGTGATATAAAATTTAAGCACCAAACACTAAATTGTGTTATTCGAATATATTATAATTTCTTATTAAAGTACTACTTAAGGTCTTGTGACTTCAAAAAAATTTAGTACTAAAAACTCGATATGGAATTTTAGCATTTAAATTTATATGGAAAAAAAAAATAATTTTCATTTCAAAAATACAAAGTTTTAGTACAAAAAATAAGTTATTAAAACTTAGTACTAAAATATATCAGCTAAATATTTTTAGTTTATTTATTTTTGAAATTCTGAAAATATGTTTTTATAAAAATTTATTTTTGTTTCAGTAAATATTTATTTTTTATTTTGGTTTATAGGCCACAGTTCAAAAAAATTAAAAAAAATTAGTGCAAAAAATATTACACGAAGACAAAAATAAAAAGATTTAGTACAGAAATGAGTTTCCGTTTAAATATTATGTAAAATTGTTTTTAACTTAAGTCATGAACTCATTACGAAATTCTGACTTTCAAAAAAATTTGTACTAAATTGTATATACATCCTCATTTTAGTACTAAAATTGTATGTAAAAATACTACGTGTAAAATATTTGTGGCTTTTAATAATTTTTATAGCAAAGCTTACGGTCTAAATATGTATAGATTATTTTGTACTAAATATTTTGTTTTATGCTTTAAAAAATATGTAACGCACTTAATTTATAGAATAATATATTTAATCGATAATTTTTGACAATTATTCTATTATTTATTCTGTGTTAATCAACTTTTTTCAATTAATGCTGTTTTAATGAATACATTCTTCTAAATAATGTTGGGAATTTCAGATCGAAAGCATATACAGACATATTTGTTGTAATATGTTGAATTTTTTTTTTAGTAAAAAAACTCAGTATCTGACTTCGAAAAATTTAGTACTAAAAGTAAATATGAAATTTTCACAAGCGTAAGTTGTTCAATTTGAAGAAATATTAATTAATTTTTTATCTCGAAGGCATAACGTTTTGGTATTGCTTAGTACTATTTTATTGTTTTTTTAGTTTTAATCATAAATTAAATGTTAGATTCTTTTTCTAAGTACTAAAATTGATGTATGCATATTAGAACTAAAGCGATATTTGAAGTTCTCAGTTTAGTACAAAAGGTCAGCCCAATTTCCGACTTTGAAAAAATTTAGTACTAAAAAGTATGCATGAAATTTTCACAAGCACTAATTTTTAATTTTGATGAAATATTAATTAATTTTTAATCTCCAAAGCATAATATCTTAGCGCTGTTTAGTACTAATGTATTTCCGTTCCAAAAACTTAGTACTAAAATTTATATACATATATGCGTTTAAGAAATAAAATAACATGTAAAAAATGTAGTCAAATAAATTTGCAGCAAACTTATTGATCTGAAAATTTATTATTTATTATATTTATTGTACTAAATAGTTTAGTAGAAGCTATAAAAAATATATAACGCAGATCTCACTCTATTCAGACATACAAATCAAATCGATAATTTTTTTTTTAAATCATAACGATGTTAATTATTATGTTGAAGTCAATCTTTTTTCAATCAATAAATTTTTTAATGAATTCATTCTTTTCAATAATGCTAGGTTATTACAAGTTAGAGTTTAGAAAATTGAAAAATATTTCCTTGATACAACAAGCAAGCATGACCATGCACGGGTTCAGGCATATACTCATGCAGATGCAAAATTTTTATAGAACTGCAACAATAACGGACACATCCTCGAGGATGGTGTAGTGTTGCCTAGTTTCTGTTTTTGTTGCACAAATGTTGTTAAAGTTGCTATAGTTGTCCTTGTTGTTATTTATTTGTTATTTGTTGTTTTTATTATTTACGCGGCACATTGCACATTTTACATCAAATCCCTTGTATTAGTGTTAGTTGATTCTATGACGAACCGTTAGGGAACCGAAGCAATGAAATCAACATACACACACATACTCGTACATGCCTATCTACATACAATCATACATAATGTTAACATGGAAACATAAGTATGGCTGGCTGTGTATGTTGTTTGTGTACTAAACAGCCATGTTACATTGTTAGTACCATTTAACTGCTCTCTTTCTTGCGTTTTTATTTCATTTTTTTTTGATATGTAAATTTTTTCTATATTTTGCATGAAATTGTTAGTTTTAGTCGCGTGACGCTGCACAATAAACTCGCGTATAAACAAAATGCAATTTCGCTTTAGATACAGAAATGTAAAAAAACCATCTCCAAAAAACATTAAACAACAAAAGCTTGTTAGTTTTGCACTTAGTTAGTACTAAATTTTTTATATTTTTATTTTTTAATTTCTTTGAAAAAAAAGAAGCAAAAATTGAAAAAAAAAAATGCAAATGGAGTTGGGAGAAAATTGCTTGACAATAAAAAATAAAAGTCTTTATGCAATTTGGGGAATATGTAGATGTAATTGTCTGTACACTCAGCAAGAGTGCAATTAAAAAAAACTACAGTAGAATAGGAATAAGAAGAACAGAAAGAGTCATAATACTCCAAAGGACAATAAAAAGATTTGGGAGCAATAATCGTTAAAAACCATAAAATAAAACTAATGATAACATTTTAATGTTCTTAATACAACAATACAAAAACCATGTGATGACAATTCAAAGATTTTGATTTTATTTTAATTTTTTTCTATTCCTTGCTTTCTGTTCGCAGCTAATACAGAACGTACATATGTTTATATGTAAATTTTTATGGTTTCTATTTGTACAAATAAGTGAAAACAAATACTTAAGCGTTTAGAGAAAATGCAGTAAATCTCCTCTTAAATGATCATGTGTGTTTATCGGTTTGTCATAATAAATATAAATATGAATTTAATGCAAATATTATTTGCTTTTAATAGTTATTGTGGTAATTTGATTTCAGTACTAAAAAGATTTTTAATGTTATGAAAAATGAAAAGCAATTTTTAATAAAATAAATAATTTTAACATTTAACTGGTAAAGATAGCAAATATGTAGAACGTTTCTCTCATATTATGAAAGATCCTTAAAATCAGTCCATATTTACAAGAGTTACGGGACTAAGTTTGATACGTTATTTTCAGCTTGTATTAAGAGAGACTGTCTTAAAAATTTAACTCTTTTTAACTCTTTTGCTTGCAGTATTTTGCAAAAGGTTCAGTAACTTAGAAGATACAAGCTAACTACCTTAATCGCTACTAAGGAGTCACCATATCAAACAATTACATATATACAAATAATTTAAAACATAATGACACTATGACACTTATGACTACCGTTTGAATCCCCCAAATATGTTTTCTTTAACTGATAATTCATAAAATATTTAAAAGGCTTGAAAAGAGTTTGACATCAAAAGGTCAAATATTAAGAAAATAAATTTGAAATACAACAATTTGGCCCAAAAGGGTTATTTGGAGGGTTACTTTTGCTATAACATTTATATTACGTAATAGTTGAAAAAATCTCGTTTTATAATAAAATTGCATATGTGATAAAATGGTCCAGAAGGGGTTCTTTTAACACTACAGCTGCTGTACAAACTAATTAACTAACATTTACAGTGTTAAAAATCTCAAGATCTCGCAACAATTGCTTATAAGTTATATTGGCCCAAAGCGGTAATTTTAAGATACGTTTGATGAAATATTTTACAACGTGATATGTTTAAAGCAACAAAATTGAAAATTGTAAAATATATTGCACATAAACTAACTAGGCCCAAAAGGGTCTTTTAATATTTTTAAGGCTATATTGAATTATCAATTGATCAATTTAAAGTTTAACAAGTAAGAGTGCTATATTCGGCTGTGCCGAATCTTATATACCCTTCACAAATCATGAAATATAAAGAAAAGACATGCGTGCATATGTACGTATGTACATATGTATATATGTAGATACGTAGACATGCGTAATTTTATGAGAAAACTTTCGTATCCGTTACCAATTAAACTGCAATATGCAGCGCAAAACTGCATTTTAAATGTATCTTGCGCACAAAAGATTCCTTAACTGACGCTTGCTTTGTTAATATGACTGTGTGTGCTTAACAGCGACCTTGTATAAATACATACTTTCAAATTTATTTGGCCTGTTCTGAAAATCATGGTGATTTCAAATCACGTGATTTCAAAAGTAAACCACTAATAGCTGACTTGATAGTGGGTTTTCATTGTATTTTAAGTTTTTGTCATTTATAATACAATATTTTCCTCCAACTTCCAACGCTTTCAATCGTGCAATTTAAAAAAGCAATTATTTAGTTTTCATTAATTTTTTTAAATCACCGTGATTTGACATGTCGTGATTTGCAGAACAGGTCCGTGTGAATTAAGTCAAGTGAAACTGAAATATAGGCACTTTGCAGTAATATGCACGGGTATAAGGGTTAAAAAATAAGTGTTTTTATATATATACACACAATATATTTTAGTTTATAAAACTTTTTTCATTTACTCTTCCGGAAAATTTTTTAAAAAATGTACATTGGTGCGACTCACTTCAAAAAAAAGTTTTTGTTACCCCTCAATACAATGTCATAAATATCGCTCGTTTATTAAAAAAACTAGTTTATTTTAATCTTTAAAGTTTTCAATTTACACACAACTTAATTTATTTGTCTCTCGATAGTTAAGTATACAAGATATGGTATGAAATTTTTACACAATATGAATAACAATATGAGGATTTTGCATCATTAACCCAAAAATCCCATTTGTTGATATATAATGTTTTTTTTCGAAAATGAGCGATATGTACATATGTAGCTTGTTAAGTTGCAAATAACCTACTAGCAGGAATACAAACTGGCTTTAGATTATATCTATATATATAAAAAAAATTTTTCTTTTTTTTGAAAACGCAACGCTTCTCCTTAGGTAAGTTTATTTAGCAATCGAATAATTAAGTTATTTTCGGACCCAGCAAAAAAGACATGCAAAAGAAATAGTTATTGCATGGGTTCAATTCAGGTGCAAAACGCAAGATTTTAACACTGACGTGTCACTGGCGCCATGGGTTAACATTTAACAAAACTGCTCGTCATTGAAATGAGTGCTTAGAACCCATAAAAGTTCCCTGATTCGATGACGTTTTTCACAAAACAAAAAAATCTTGTCTCAGCCAGGATACGAACCTTGCTGTTAAGACTGTTAAGACACACTCTCTACCACCGAACTATCGCACTCTTATTATTTGCTGGAGATAAAACTTGTTTTATGACAATGTGTCAAAGCGTTGATTTAATTCTGTTTTTACATACATGCCTATTTCGTGTGGATATTTATTCCAATATTAATTACCCAGTAATATTGCATGCGTTTTTGATGAGTTCAAAAACTATAGATTTATTACGATTTGCGATGATCTTTAGAATGCATTCGAAGACACAAATGCTAAAGAAAGCATGAAACACTATTAAATTTTGAACGCATTAATTTTTTTGCTGGGGAAAACATTAATAAATTTATCATTTGCAATGATAGATATACATACGAGTACTTAGATACAAACATTCATGTAGGTATTACATACATACTTATTTACATATGTATATACATATGTACATAAGCACCTACATAGGTACATATGTATGTATGTACATATGTAATTAAACTAAGTTTTAGATCTTTAAAATAAGTGCAAAATGACAATAAAACAAAATGTGAATCAAACATTCGTTCTGAAAATAGAAGAACGTGAGTTCATATTCTCATCTCAACATTTATGTTTTTTTCCTACATATTAAAAAATATTTCTTTCATATACTAAAACATACATATACATATATATGTATCTATTTACATACATACATATGTGTGTAGATATATACTATAAAGGAGTTTTTCTGAAGAATTTTAGAAAATATAAAACAAATAGGTACCTACATACATATGTATATGTACCTATTTGAATCTTTTTTAAAAAATATACCTACCTACATAGGTATTTATATACATAAGTACCTTCATCATTAATTGAACTAAGCCAGTGAATCAATCCCTGCCGATTGCCTATATACAAACACCAAATTAATTAAGTGAAGCACTTTTTACTAAATTTATTGAAAAAAGAAACAAAAACCTCATGAATGAAAGAAAATACCAACAACAACAAGCACCATCAAACAAACAATCTTGTCCACTTTAAAATATTTATAAGAAATCCATGATCTTTAGCAAGCGATTTACTTTTTTTTAACATACATATAGATACATACACAATACAGACATTAGCAAACGAATTTATATTTACTTGTGCATATTTATATACATATGTATATGTACTCGTATGTATGTATCAACATGTCTTTAAAAAAAAATCCATAAGTTCTCAACATAACAACCAGTGTTGCCAGAAAATGATGGTGAGATAATGCTAAATCGGTCAAAAAATTCTGCTAAAATGTTCTATAGAAGAAAAGTATAATGCTAGATTTAAATGTAGAAAAAATTATTGAAATAGCTTTGAATTTCATGTTTATACAAACTCATTAGTATTTACAGGCTCATTTCTTGCAGTTTGTTTGATGCAAAATCATCTGGCATTTCTTGTGTGCCATGTGCCAAAAAAAAGCGTAACCAGTAATTACTACGGAAAAACTGTTTGATTCAGACATGTACATATTTATTGATTTAAACTGTTTCCAATAATGTTGGATTCCATAAAATTGTCTATTAGTTATGCATGAAACTGTTCAACTTAATAAATATGTACATACGTGTCAAAATAAAAAAAAATTAATAAACTAAAAAGTTATTAAACTTTTAAACCCCATGGTAACTTTTGGCCCACCCTGTACAAGTGTTGAATTAATTGTTTAATTGTATCGCTGTGTGTACAAAGTACCAACATTTTATAAATATGTATGTACACACTTTAAAATTTTTGAATTAAATTGGGTGAACCTGGAATACATATATGCATGTGACCAAAATATGCATAAGTAGGTATAAGGGTTAAAAATGTGTATTTGTTTTTAATAAAACAACGCCAGATATCAGTAAATGAGTTCAAATTTTCAGCATGATTCCACCATGATTTTTCCATTGGAAAATCCCTTTCATTTGACAGCCATATCAAAAAAGTGAGAAAAATAGCGGTTCGCAGCTTTGGGCGGCTACCACGTTTTTTGGCTACGGAATATCCACACGTTGATCCTGTCGTAGTAGTTAGGTATATCGTATATGTACCTATAAGTTCAAAGTATGTATGTAAATATGTATGTAGGTATATGTATTTTTTCCCACAATGTAACTTAATTTAATTTCTGTTTGAAAAAGTAGAAATCACAAATTGATTTTTATTTATTCTCGAAAAAATAAAAATCGGAAAATAATTATTTCTATAATTATTATTTCAGTAGGCTATAGTTCGTATCTCTCTTTAAGCCAAATTACATGTGATAATTTTTAAGGAACAAATAACACCAAAGTTAATTGTAAATATTCTGACAAACACTAGCAGATCGAAAGCACTAACAATTATTTCTGCTGGAAAAAAGAAAAATCAGAAAATAACAATTATTTCCAGTTAAAATATAAAAATCAGGAAATAACAATTATTTCTGCCTAAAAAATAAAAATTATAATTTTAAAATTGGAGCTTAGAAAATAGTTTAGAATAATTAAAATGGTGTGATTGTCCACTTTGTTTGATGCTTCCTTGTATGTAGTTTTGCCTTTTTTCTATGAAAATTCAACAATAATTATTATTTTTTGTCCCTGATTAATTTTTTTCCAAAAATATATTTATTGAAAAAAAATTTCATCTAAGTTCGAAACTCAGCATAGAAGTTATGACAAACCGACTTCTTACTTATTAACCACGTTAGCCTTTAAATTTTATGCATTTTGTTACATATACATATATTATATTCAGAAAACAAACAAGCAAATCAAACACAATCCTATTCCCTTTGAAATATTTATAAAAAACTAATGCTCTTTAACAAGCGCTTATTTACATTATACCGACATAGCAAACGAATTTATACATATACATATGCATGTATGTATACTTGGGCACATTGAATATACATACATACGTATTTACAATCATACATACATATGTGCCCTTAATTATGAAAGTGGTCTAAGTCATATGCATATATTTCTGCATCGAAATATGAAATAAATCTGTAATAAACTTGAAAAAATATTTAATAAATATTAAATAAACTTCTATTAATCGACACTAGTACAACTATAAGTTAAAATGTAGCATAATATAAAAATATTTTTTTAATTTCTTCAAATGTAATCTATTAAAATATCTCGATGAAAGAAATATATGACTTAGACCACTTTCATAATTAAGCGCACATACATATATTTTTTATATATTTTATCAACACGCATTAGTTAGCACAATACTTTATTTGTATACAAAAAAAAATCCCATTTCTTACCACAAAGAACTTAATATTCTTCCTTCAATACGTTTGCTAGCATATTGTTGCTGTGCGTAGAGTTGACTACATACACACGTACAAACAATTGGATATTCTTCTTTCAATACTATTTGTAGCGTATTGTTGTTGTTGTAGTTGTTCATATGAACACTCTTATGCATATACTTGTGTGTGTATGTACGAGTGAATGGTCTTCATGGTAGCGTATATTTACACATACATCCATATAAACATACAGTTTTTTGCATGACTCTACTGATTGTTATACACATCAATTCATATGCATGCCTACGAAAAAGCATGTGCCAAGCAAAAACACCATAAGGCAATGTCTATGTATTGGTGACAAAAAGGGGTTTAATACGAAATAATGCTTGTTAAAGAATATGTTTAAGTAAAGTAAATATAATGTAAATTCAAGCAAGCTTCAGCGGTGGAGTAGCTAGTGAGGTTAGTAACAGAATTAAATATTGTTGGTTCTACGCACGGCAACTTTTTTGGTAGATTTGTAAAAAATGTGTGATAAAACTTTATATATAGAAAATGCAAGAACCGATTCTTTATTTTTGCTGATTTTCAATACCAATCGTGCCAAGACAAATGCGGTCGATTCAGTCCAATTCCGAGCTCTCTAACTCTTTTAGGAGCTTCATACAATCACTTTCAAGCAACACATAGAAAATCCGTACATGCAGACGGTCAGACTGTCAGACGGTCAGACGGACAGACGGACATGTCTTTTTTTCATCTCCTATTCATAAGGATCCAGAATAACTAACTTTATTTCGCCGCAAATGAATATTGTAGAAGTTACAAAAATCTGGACAAACCTATATATACCCTTTACCATTTTTGGTGAAGGGTATAAAAAGAGATTTTAATTAAAAGTTTGATATATTAAAAAGTTGCATATACGATAAATTGACTCTAATTTAACCGAGGATAGGTAGAGGCCTTCTTTCTGCACATATCAGCAAAAAAATCAAAAATTTTCATAAAAATCTCAAAATCTTAAAAGATTGCTTATAAGTTATATTGGCTCAAAGGGGTCAATTTTGATAACGTTTGCTAAAATATTTTACTACTTGTTAAGTTAAAGGCTTAGAAATAAGTTGAAAACAAAATTTCAAACTCTAAATATGTTGGATATAAGTTACTTAGGCCCAAAAGAGTATCCTAACATTGTTCAGGCTATATCAAATTATCGAAAGATAAATTTAAAGTTTAAAAAGAAATTTTGATATAAATTTTAATATGTTAAAAGTTGCTCATACGATAAGTTGGCTTAAACGTGTCTACATTAATATTGGTGGAATAATTCAGCACGAGTTAAAGGCTTCT
Source organism: Nowickia ferox (assembly GCA_936439885.1). Lineage (NCBI taxonomy): Eukaryota > Metazoa > Arthropoda > Insecta > Diptera > Tachinidae > Nowickia > Nowickia ferox. The sequence continues at coordinate 13,197,911 of OW387023.1, read as the reverse complement.
TTCTGAACATATCATCAACAAAATTAAAAATAACAGCATAAAGAACTTAAAACGAATTTTTATAATAATCTTAAATTATTGCTTATAAGATATATTGGCCCAAAGGGGTCTATTTACATAACATTTGCTAAAATATTTGACCATAACTTGGCGGCATAGTTAAAAATTCTAGAAATATTGCATATAAGTTAAAAGGCCCAAAGGGGTTTCTTAATATTTTTAAGGGTATACAAAATTATTGAATAATAAATTTAAAGTTTAAGAAGCGATTTTGATAAAAGTTTTAATATATTAAAAAGTTGCACATACGATAAATTGGCTCAAATGTGTTTACGTTTCTGAACATATATATCAGCAACAGAATCAAAAATATCAGTATAAAGACCTTAAAACAAATTTTCATAAAAATCTCAAAATCTTAAAAGTTTGCTTATAAAATACATATATTGGCCAAAAGGGGTCTATTTGCTAAAATATTTTAACACGTGATAGTTTTAAGGCTTAAAAATAACTTGGCAGCAAAATTTCAAATTCCTTAAAAATTGCATATAAGTTAAATAAGCCCGAAAGGGTCTCTTTTCATTAAAAAAAATATATATAACTTATGACATGAAAAATTGACAGCTTTAGTACACATTTTGATCAAAATCTTAACATATTTAAAAGTTGCACATGGGATAAATTGGCTCAAATGTGTCTACATTAATGTTGGTATAATAGTTCTGCCCGAAGTAAGTTGCAGGCTGTTTTCAAGCATATCCCAAGTTTCTTTAAAAATTTCACATACGTTGATTTCGCCCAAAAGGATTTCCTTACATTATAATGTCATTTGTAATTTTCATTTATGTTAAATTGGCCCAAATGTTTCCACATTCAACTTTCTATATTAAATTAGCACGGATGATATAGAGTAAAAAAGGTTTCTTTCTGGAACACATCCGAACTTTTGAAAAAAACTGCATATACGATGAATTTGCTCAAAGGGATTTCTTTACTTTGAAATATCAAAGGTTTTACAGCGAATTTTCCTTGACAATAAATTACACCATTTATTATTATCTTAATTTCATAAAAATTCCATATACGACAAATTGACTCAAAAGGCATGGAAATTGCTCTTAATAATTGGGATGTATTAAGAGAGTGTGAATTGTTTTGGAGTATAATAATCAAGGCGAACTTATACCAGGTGATATCATATCATCTTTTGACAGCTGAACATTGTATTGTAACAAATACAATTCACTTTATTAAATTCGCTTTCATAGCCATGAATACCAAAAGAAAACAACAACAACAACAACAAAGCAAAATTTTAACACTTTATATTATAAAATAATCACAATAAGACATTAAGCTTATGATGTTTGATTTTTCTAATCATAAAATCTTTTTAACTTACAATTGAATTAATATTTTTTTGTTTGCTTTTGTTGTAAATCCAAATGAGTATACACAAAGCCATCATAACATTTTGAAATAATACATACCTGCAATGAAAAGGAAGGAGAAAAGAAAATTTAATACAACAAATATTTGTTGAATAAACAAACAAGAGAAATAACAATTGTAATTAAAAACTAGAAATACGTACGTAAAAAATTATGCTACAAACACAACATGTCACTCACACATCATTAAACAAGGATTACAAAAACTGGCAGGTGCACACATACTCACACGCACACATACTCATACACACACAGCTGTTGTAATAAAAATATCAAGGATTTGATTTCATTTATAAAATACAAAAACAAAGAGAATGTCTAAATAACTGGAGTGATTAAATGAGTGACATGTGCATGCATGTATGTGCCTGTTTGTGCATGATTCTGGAAGCTTTTTAGCTGAAATATTTTTGCTTGAAACTTAATTAAATTATTAAAAATTAACTGTAATACAAAGAAGCTTAATTATATTATAAAAAAAAATATAAAGAAAATGTAAGCTGTAATATAAAGTAATTTGAATCGTGTGATTTAAGGTATATAATTTCATAATTAACCAGAAAGTTTTTGCCAGGAGCTTAACTTAAAAAAAAAGCGAGGAAAAGACATTAATTACTATTAAGAATTACGTTTAAAACCCCTGAATTGATTTTAAAATTGTTTTCACTATTGATTATTACAATAACTTATTCGACGTTTTTATTTAATATACAATGTACATACTCGTATGTATTTTATAAATTTTATTTCAGCTTTAGGTCCTTTTTTTCTAAAATTGATAACAAATTTATTCATGTATAGATATTTCGCTGCAACCTTGTGTAGCTTCTTCAGGAAATAGATAAATAAATAAACAACTTTATTATTTCCTGAAGAGGCTACACTACGTTGCAGCGAAACATCGATACATCAATAAATTTGCTATCAATTTTTAAAAAAAGGACCTAAGCTGTAATAAAATTTGTATACACTATTAATTTTTATTTTGAATTTTTTGTTGCCTGATTATTTTGGTTGGTATTTGAATAGTCGAATAATTATTTCGTTCGTTATTTATCCGTTTAATCAAATAATATTTTATGATTTTCATTCAGTTTTTCGAATATTTTAAACGTTTTCCATTCGTATAATCAAACACTTTCATTTGTTATTAATTTAAATTTTCGAATAATTTATTCGTTCTTAGCTCGAATAATCGAATAATTTTATTAGTTTTTTATTCGAATGACTATCCTTTATTTCACTTAAATAATCGAATAACTTTATATTATTTTGAAACGAAAAACTATTTGTTAATTTTTTAATAATTTGAATAATCGAAAATTTTTTTTGTTTTTTAATAATAATAATAATAATCGAAAAGTTTAATTTCTATTAATTCCAATAATCGAATAATTTTATTAGTTTTTAATTCGATTATTTCGAATAATTATTCGCTATCCCATTCAAGTAAAAAAAATTCCACTATTTTTAATCGAATAACCATTTTATTTATCCAAATAATCGATTATTAGTTCGAATAATCGAATAATTTTATATGTTTTCTATTTGAGTAATTAGTCGTAATTCACGCAAATAATCGAATAGTTAAATTTTTTTTAACTCGAACAATCGAATTAATTCATTCGTATTTAATTTGAATAATTTAATAGTTTTATTTGTTTTTTCTTGGAATAATTATACGTTATTCCATTCAAAAAATCGAATAATTTAATATTATTTTTAAACGAATAACTGTTTGTCAATTTTTTATTAATTTAAAAAATGCAATAATTTTATATGAGTTTTATTCGAATAATTAAACGTTAGTCCATTCAAATAATCGAATAGCTAAATTTGATAATAATTTGAGTAATCGAACATTTTAGTCGTTTTTAGTTCGAATTTTATTTATTACTTTATTATAAATTTTATTCCTTTTTTATTCGAGTAATTATTGGTTATTTTATTCAAATAACCGAAAAATGTTATATAATTTTTAAGCGAGTAGATAACAACTTGTTTTGCAATCAAATAGTCGATTTGTTTTATTTTTTATTTAAACGAATAAACGAATATATAAATTATATAATTATATACATTTTTTATTCTAATAATTTGTCGTTATTCATGCAAATAATATTTCCAATAATCGAATAATTTTGTTCGTTTTCTATTCAAACAATTATACGTTATTCCTTACAAATAAACGAATAATTTTATATTTTTTAAACGAATAACTATTGTCAATTTATTATTAATACGAATAATGGAAATATTTTATATTCGAATAACTAATCGTTATTCATGCAAGTAATTGAATGCTTTAATTTGTTTTTAATAAGAACAATCGAATAATTTTATTCGTTCTTAGTTCGAATAATCGAATAATTTTATTCTTTTTTATTCGAATAATTATTTGCTATCCTATTTAAACTATCAAAATATTTTATACTATTTTCAATCGAATAATTAATTAATTCGAATAATCGAATAACCTTATTTGTTTTTATTCGAATAGTTTTATGGAATGATTTTATTCGTTTTTAGTTTGACTAATCGAATATAATTTTATTCGTTTTTAGTTTCACTAATCGAATAATTGTATTCGTTTTGTTATTCGAATAACTATTTGTTATTTGATTCAAATAAACAAAAAAATTTTATTTAAATTTAATTTAATTTTTTTTTTTCAAATAATCGATTATTTTAATTTGTTTATAATTAAAATAATCGAATAATCTTATATGTTCCTTAATTTGAATATCAGAACAATTTGTTAAATTATTTAATGAAATAATGCAAAGAACAATCTCATACATACCAAGAATTTTTTTAAATCTTTTTTTATCATTTTCATATTTTTTACGTTTAGTTCTGCCGTTAATTAAGGCTTACATGAAGTTTGTACATTACCAGCTGTCAACTTGTCTTGAAAATGTATATGAAAAGCACAACATATGTTTAGTAATTTTAATACAAACTTTCGAGACGACGTGCTTGATAGATAGAAAAACATATTTCAGTCTTTGTAAAACAATAACGAGCGCTTTAAAGAGTTTTTCCATTTATACATTTGAATTGAAAATTTTGTTAATTTTGAAACTCTAGATTTTGATTTCCTCTTTAAAAACTTGCCCTGATTTCTATATTTTTTTTTTTCATTTCACGATAAATTCCTTGCATTACATGCTGGTTTAATTGAAGAATGTTGAAACATTTTTCAACAAAATGTATGAATAGAAAAAAATAAATGATACTAGTAAATGAAATGGTTTAAATAAATGAATAGAAATTTTTATTTTTCATATAAAATGAATTATTTTATTTTCTCTATACACATATGTATGTATGTGTGTATTCATACATACATATAGCAATCAAAACCAATAGCAGGAATTAAGGTCAAATATACTAGAAAATTGTTTAAAAAGAAAAATGGGTTATGGGACATGGGGGAAAACTTGCAACATAAATAAATCAAATTTGAAATATTTTTCAATTTACTATTTTTATGAAACAAAAATCCTAATGAATAAGAGATAGATAGTTTGCATTAGAGCTACTAGAATATTATATAAAAATATTAGTATTTTCAAATGAACAATGCAAGTTTTATGCTCATCAATTTTTTAATGAACGATTTGCTACAGTGAGTAATAGCAGTGACTCACTGCTTGCCTACATGCTTGTATTTCGAGATTTTTAGCCTGAGAATAATCAAAAACTTTAGTAGTAATTCAAAAAGGAAGAACAGATAGGTTAAACAAGTTTTTTATAGCTATGCTATTTATGTCACGTTAGCTTTGTAACAATTGCAATTGTAAGAATTGCTCAATTTGTTTTTGTATTGTTTCTGCACTTGAGCACAAACCAGCGAACACGGCCGATCGGCTGTAAGCCGGCAAACAACCGCCGCCAGTCACAAACAATACATTAATTTAACCGTACGCCGTTGGAAAAGAAAATACGTAATGGGAAATAAATGGAAACGTTTTGAAATATTTTGCGGCGAATTTGACATCATCATATAATATAATTTTATTGCATTTTTATTCAACAGATTAAATTCCTTTTATATAGTTAAGCAGCATATAAATAACCGGGTGCTCTAAAACACCTCTTCTTTTTTTATAGAAAAAAGTACTTGTAGTCGTCCTGACTGGATGTTAATTATTGCTAAAGTGAAAATAGAACTATTGGTAGAGTATAAGTAAAAAACTTTATAATATTATTCAGCGAAACCCAATAAGAGCTTTTTTTTTAAAGTTGCTATTTTAACACCGCTAAAGTTTAAAAATGAAAAAAATTTAAAAAAAAATTTGTTTAAAATAATTTTTTTTTTTGCATTTTAAGGAATCCATTCTTTAGCTTCATAACTTTTGCAATATACTGTTTTATATTTTATTGAACTGATTTTCATGTTCCTGATCAATAAATTCATTGCACACATTTGCAGCCTTAGAATCTATTAAATTTCCAAAAATATTCTTTTTCTTTGCTTTAAGGATCTGCAATTACTCTCAGATTTGGAGTAATTGTGTGCTCGCATTTGATATTAATTTTTCATTTGAATTTCACATTTAGAATTGTTTATTTTATAATAGGGGAAAAAAAACATAAAATATTTTTTTTGCTTAATTTCTCTTAAAGCCCTGGGAGAAAAAACAAATAGTGTAGGTGCGTATGTATGTACGTGTGTGTGTTTGTGTTAAAATAAACAAAAAAAACTTTTAAATAAAACTAAAATTGAATAGGAAATGAAAATTAAAATATATAAATACAATTCTTTTTTGTTTTTGTTTTGTTTTTATGTGTCACTTATTCAGGATGAAATGAGGAAATGAAAAAAAACAACAACAACAATTACAAACAGCAACAGTAGGAGCATCACTGTGTGGCAGTAAATATGTAGAACAAACATTTTTGAATGAAAAATTGCAGTAAACAGAAGCACTCACACATCACACACACACACACACACACACAGTGTAATGAAATAAAAGAGACAGAGAAAGAGAGAGACACATGTGTGACATTTTAATGAATAATTGCTTAAAGTTTTCATTTTGAAATTTTTTTTCTGCAATTACTCTACGAAATGTCCTAGATATTGCCGTTAAATTAAAGGGAATAGAGCTTAGGAAATTATTTCTGTGAATGACGAAAACATTTTCACAAAAAAAGATATTTTAAACGATTAAAAAATGTGCATTTGATTTAAAACTTAGACTGTAAAACACACTGCAAAATATTTTAGATAAAGTTTAGGAAATGATTTTTCATAGTTTTATTATGATTTGCTGCAATAAGAATATGTTATAAAATTTAACTTACAAAAACAAATTTGAACTGAAAACAATTTACAAATACAATTTAAAAAAAAAACTGAACTGTCTTAAAAAATCAATTAAAAATTACACTGTGCACCAAAAGAATAACAACATAGCCGGCGCTTTGGAAATCTCTCTCATGAAAAAAGCTTAAAACATCAAGTTTTAACTGAAATTAATTTACAAATACGAGTACAATGTGTGTTCTATTATGTTATTTCGTCATAATGTACTAAAAATTTAGTTAAATTTTTGAAAGCAAAAACAATCATATGTATTTAAATAATTTAAAACAGTATGACAATATGCTTAATATAAATCAAAAGACATTTAATTTAGTTCAATATATTATGCCATCTACTAATATAATATACACAGAGTCAATGTTATTGTCCAATAACATTGCACAATATTATGGCACAATAATGTTGCACAATATTATTGCACATTTATATTGCACAATGATATTGCAAATGTGTGTGCACTTTTATTATCCTCGTGTAAGGTTATAAGAAGACTTAGAGATTTAAAATTTTCCACAAAAGTGTGCTTGTAAGATTGCACACCAAAGTTATGAGCACATCTTATATTTATAATGCAAAGATTTCATTCTTTTCCATGCCGTTTAAATAAAAAAAAATTAATTAAATTCTTTGCTCTGAGTCTGGTTTCCTAAGACTACGGAATAATGTATACTCTTATTTGCCATTAGAACAGCCTATGAACATTTTCTCAAAACTAAAAAGAACTTCAGTTTTTTTAATGTTATTTTAAGTTTCCTTCTCTTAAGCCTTCAAGGGTGCATGCTATCATGTTCAAATGTACACAATTCTTATCTGCTTCATGCATGTGCATGTTTAGACATGTTTCAAAATAGAAATAAATAACTTGTTTTTTTTTAATATCGTATCTAAATACGTATGCACATGAAAACATGACAAATAAGAAATAAATGTTACCAAGAAAAATGAAAAATAATAATTTAAGAATGTAGGCCAATAATCAGAGACAAATACACACAAGCAAACACACACACTCACACACACGCACACACAGGCACATGCATACATAAACAGTTACAGTTATAAATACACAAATGATACAAAAAAAAAAACAAATTACTTCTTAAGCCTGCATTATACAAAAAAGGATAAAAGCAACATCTCAAAAGCAACAGTAACTGCAACCATCTAGAAGTTTTTATACTTTAAACACTCGTCGTATCTCCTCAACTTGGCAAAATAAATTGCAAAATATTTACAACAGCCTAGACATATTTTTATTCTTTTTTCCAACCATTTATTTTTTCTTCTTCTAAGCTTCACAAGTAGAGACGTCCTTGTAGAGTGGAGTGATACCAGCAAAAATGTTTTGTTGTAACTGCAAACATGCATTAGTGTGTACGTGTGTGTGTGTGTGTGTGTTTTAGCTTTAGTTGACTGTTTCTATTTTAAGTAAATGATATGCTTGTTGTTTTAGTTATGTAGACGTGTAAGTAATGCTTGTTACTACATGATTACAATTGTTGTTCTTGTGTTGCTTTCATTGTTGTTCGTATTATTGCTGCAGTTGTACTATTCATTGTTGTTTTGTTGTTTGCAACAAGGGAAATATTATACTTATGTATGTACATTAAGTTTCGCTTATCAATGATATTGTTGGTTCTTCAACTGTTATTTTTTTTTTTGGTTGACTGTTATTTTGGCGTTTCATTATCACAAGCAAAACAGAATTCGTTTACTGCATGCACGTACAGATGCACGTACAGTATGCATAAGAAAAATTTTTGTACTAAAGACAGACCGTACTTTGTACGGAATAGTTTTCTGGGTGCTGTAAACTCATATCGTGAAAAAAGGAAAAAAATATAAAGTACTTATAGTAGAATCTCTTTAGAAAGTAATGTGTTCCTAAGAAAAAGTACCGCAAAAACCTATTTTTTGGGAAAGAAAGTACGCGTTATAAAAGTAAAGAAAATAAGCTATTAAAAAATACTATTAAAAATAATAACACCTTTACAAAAGAAAGTATTTGAAAAAAAGCAGCTTTACAAAAAAAAAATTTTAAACAAGTGCCATTGCAAAAAGGACTATTTAAAAAAAGAAAAGAAACAAGCTTTTAAAAAAGCGACTTAAAAAAATTTTATTTGAAAAAAAAAGCACATTGACCGAAGGGAATTTTCGAAAAAAAGTACCTTTACAAGGAAAAAAAATCTTTGAAAAAAGTACTTTAAAACAAGATGCCCTTGGAAAAAAGCGTTTTAAAAGAAGTACCTTTTGAAAAACGTGCTATACCGCTAAAAAAATGTATAACTCTTATAAAAAGTTAGTTTTTGGTTGTTTTTGTGTTCCTAAAAAAAGGACCATCTGCAACAAAGTCCAATTTTTTTGGAAAATAAAGTTTGTGTTCTAAAGCAAAGCATTTGGAAGAAATATCTTTCAAAAAGTACCTTTTGCAAAAAGGACCTTATTAATAACCGATAATTTTAGCAAAAGTACCTTTTGCAAAAAGTACTTTTTGAAAAAAATTAATTTGTAAAAAAAGGAGGTACATTGTTTTTTGAGTACCAGCTGAATGGAAAAACCTTTAAAAAAATTTTATTAAAATATTTTTCTCAAAAAAGTACTTTTTCAAGAGAATAATATTTTTTGGTTTTTAAATTGAGCTTTTTTGAAAAAGTACCTTTTGAAATAAATATTTCAAAATTGCAACTTTTGTGGAAATACATTTGATAAGAATCTTTATTTTAGAAAGTGTCTTTAAACGAAATGCTCGTAATTTATTTCACAATATATTTTGAAAATTTTTTAAAAAATTTTCATAGAATAATGTTTAAGGTATTTATATTTTTTCTTATCTTTGCAGGGAGACGAGACAAGTAAATAAATGTGAGTAATAAAGCAACGTTTTTATAATACCAAGAAATTGAATTAAGTGTAGGTACTATTTTTTATATGCTAAATGATTTTGTTGTTAAGTCCTTTTCGCAATATGCTTTTGTTTTTATTTATCATTTCTAGTATTTTTTTATATTTTCTCTTCGACATTTCTTATTGTTTTTATTTTGAGAGCTGAGCACTTTTCTCAAGTCCTGCCTGAGTGGTAATTTATCATTGTTCTTTAAGTACATTTCCGTGAAAGAAAAACTTTAAGAGGATAATCCTTTTAATGTATTTCAGTACAAATCTTTTCACAAGCATTACTATTATCAGTAAAATGTTTTATATATTGAAAAGGGAATTTAACATGGACATATAAAATGAATTTTTTTTTAAGTTGTTAAAAAAACGTGTTGTATCAAAATTAGTCTTGTTTTTAGGTGTGCAAATGCACTTGAGCGAGGCAGAGAAAAAAATATATCAGTATAATGTTTTAGCGCATAACTTTTTAACATTGAAACAGAATTTTTTGTGTCACACATCTTCTTTTTCTAGCAAATATCTCAAACCATAAGAAAATGTATTTTGTGTGTTGCAATCTCTGTATGTTTGTTTCAATAGCGCCAGCAGCAAGCAGGACTTTTTCTTTCCTTTTTCCTTAAGATATTTTTTTTTCTCAATTCTATTTTGTAGCTTAACTTTAAGCAATTTTTCATTTTCAAGTTGTTTTTGTCATTTAATGTTGTATGACTTTTTTTGTTGGCTTTTTTTTTTGGTTTATTGCATGTAAAAGCATTTTCTTGTCTTGGGTTTGCATTTAGGCAAAAACTTTTGACAATGTCTGGCTAAGCTGAGCACAGCATTGTAGAGCAGTCAAACAAAACATCTACTAAATTTTATTTTCTCTTATACTTCATTTCTTCATGTGGTTTTATTTTGGTGCTTGGTTCTTTTTTGTTGCTGTTTTTGTTTCTACTGCAGTTTTGTTTTAAAGTTATTCTCTTTGCTCAATCTAAATAAGCTTTATATTAAGGCTAATTTGCTAGAAATGTTTCTTTCCGCTTGATGCCGGAAGTTAAATCAGTTTAAAATTATTTTCATTAATTTCTCAACCGGAAGCAGAAAAATCTTTTAGTTTTGTTTTAGAGATTGAGTTCCAGGGCATTTGGTGCTGGATAATTTATGTTTAGTTTTCTTTTTAACTAGGATAAAAGAATGAAAATAATGAAACTAGATTTTTTCTTTTAATAATTTTTGTCTGGTGGATTTTTTATTTTGAAGCAAGTTATTTCATTTGGGAAAATAACATTAAAGTGATAGAATCGAATAACAAAATTATATCAATAACACATATATGTACATAGAAAATTTTTATATAATTTTTGATACTGCACTCAGAACTTTTATTGTTATAGAGCATGACAAAAAACTCAAATATTTTATTTTTATTTAACGCAAGTCAAAATGAAAACGAATTTAAAAAAAAAAGAATTATTGGACGTGCTAAACTAACAACAAATAAGCTTTTTTCAAAATAATTTTTTTTTTTACAAAATGTGTTTTTCTTCAGCACACGTTGCACAAAAAGTTTTTTATTCCCAAAAAAAATCATAAAAAGCATTTTTACCAAAATCTCTGTCACTGTCATTGAAAGAAATTTTTTCCTATGAAACATATTAAAAAAAATGAAATTTGGGAAAAATGTCACTTACAATATTTTGGCTTTAAGGGGTCTTAAATACATAAATATCAGAAATATAAAGGTTTTGGTATCTACAAAAGCACAAAAACTCTAGCGTAACAAACACAGTTAATTAATACCAGCGACAAGTTATTCGACGAAAATATGTTTTAAAGTTAAGTTGCTGCAATAAAACTCATAGATCGAACGCCTAAAGAGTTCGTTAGCGTGTATGCAAAGTTTCATGGAAAACGGTACAATAACTTTCACGCTCCCCATATATCCTTTTTTTCAATATTTAAAAATTAGCATTTAATGTAAGCAAAACCTTAAAAATAATTAGATGGTTAAGTTCACATGTCTTTCTGCGTAGTTTAGTTAAACTTAGTACTTCATATACACATACTTTTCACAGATCCTTTTTAGGTAAATTATTTTTTAAATTGGCAAAATTCATACTTCGAACACTTTAGGAACTTTTAAATACTTGTGCAAAGTTTTTTTTTCAATAGCAGCAAACACTAATACCTTCCCTCAATATCCTTTTTTTCAGTATGTACGATATTTAGACTCTTTTCCACTATTTATATTAAAAATAGAATTTTATTATAGCTAAACTTTCAAAATTATTATGCGGTCATTGTTGCATGTCTTTATGCGTAGTTGCGTTAAACTCAGTACCCTTATTTACTTATTTCCCACAGATCCTTTTTAAGTATTTTTTTTTAATTTTGCAAACGCATGTATCGAAGACTTTATGGTCTCCTAAGTATTTGTAAAAAGTATTTTTAAAATAGCAGTTACCACTAAAGCCTGCTATGAATATCATTTTTTCGGTATGAGACTTCGGCTCTAAGGGGACATAAGTGCTAAAAAAAATAAAAAAAGGTTTTGGTATCGAATTTCAAACTGTTAAAGCACATTGAATTAATGTTACGTGGCAAGCTATTCGACCAAAAAATGCTTTAAAGTTGCGCTTGTGCAATGATTGAATAGCAATAACAAGTTGTTCGACCACTATGTATCTTAAAGTTAAGGTACTGTAATAAAATTCACAGATTGAACGCCTAGTGAGTTTATATGTGTCTAAACAACGTTTCATTGAAAACGGAACAATAACTTTCACGCTCCCCATATATCCTTTTTTTTAATACATTAAAAAATAGCATTTAGTATCAGCTAAAGTTTTTAAAACCTAAGGCGGTCATGTTCATATATCTTTATTTGAAGTTTCACTAAACTTAGTGCCTTCACATACATACATATTTCCCACAGATCCTTTTTAAGTAAAAATTTTTAATTTTTCTTTTTTTTTGAAATCTGCAAGACTCCTACATCGAACGGTTTATCAACTCCTAAGTATTTGTGCAAAGTTTTATTAAAATAGCAACAACCTTTAACGCCATCTCTGAACATCCTTTTTTCAGTACGATATTTTTGCTGTAATGGGACTTAAGAGTTCAAAGAAAAAAAGAAAAAGGTTTTGATATCGTACATTGTATTAACGCTAGCGGCAAGCTATTCTACCAGAAAATGCTTTAAAGTTGCTCTAGTGCATAGTGCATGAATAGCAACGACAAAATATTTAAGCTGCTGCAATAAAATTCACAGATCGAACGATTAGTGAGTTCATGTGTGTCTATGCAAAGTTTCATTGAAAACGGAACAGTAACTTTCACGTTCTCCATATATCCTTTTTTTCTATATACATACATGCATTTAATATCAGCAAAATTTTAAAAATGATTAATGAATGATGAATTTAGTACCTTCACATATTTCCAGAGATCCTTTTTAAGAAAAAGGAAGTTTTTTTTTAAATGTCAAAACTCATGTATCGAACACTTTTTGAACTCTTCAGTATTTGTGCAAAGTTTTATTTATAAAACAGCATCGTCTGTTATTTCCCCTGAATGTCCTTTTTTCGGCCTTAAAGAAAATAAACTATTTAACATTTAAACAAACTTGCAGATCGAATATCCTATTAATTCACATGCAAAACTTGTTTGCTGTGCATTAAAATTTCATCACTTTTATCATTAAGCTGCCATTAATTACCAGAATGTTAAGCATTCTATACAGAGTATACTTAAAGCAACTACAAAATAAATAACTTTTATTGGTGAAATCTTACTTTTTTAATTTCCTTCCTTTATGTGACCATAAAATTGTATCGAAAATAAATATAATAAATTTTTATTTTAACAACATTAACAAGCACAGTAAATTATAATGTGTCGTAAAATAGTTAATTGCACACGCACTAGCGTAAATGTATGTACTTATTTATGATGAGACTCATGTTTATATGCTCTATAGTCCCTGCCTCCCAACTACATACATATAATTAAATGAAGCAGGAATATTTTAATGTACAAATGCAAGAGAGAGGGAAAAAGAAATAGCAATAAATAAATTTCGGATATATAAAACGCTATCAGAGTATTACAGTAATTAAGCAGGGAGTATAGAGAATGTGTAACCCAGCGAGATGTTTGTTTTGCAATAAAAGCATTTAACAAGCTAATGGCTTTAAAAAATAAAGGAAGGAGCGAGCTTTATAGTAAATATAAAGATAAATAAAGCTTGTAGTCTTTATTACTTTTCTTCTTAAAATAAAATTCTTCAGGACTTTTTTTCTAAACAGCTATTGCAAATACAAAATTATGGGCATAACAACCAAAGTAGAAATTAAGATAATTAAATTTTTTTAGTGGCAAATTTATGTATGTTTCAAAAAAGTTGACAGGGATATGCATAATAAAACTATAGATATTTAAAAAGAAATGCATGTCCAAATACATTAGTAATCATATTCATTACAATATACTCGTATATAGTGACCATTTCATAAAGTAGCAGAGGCAAAATTAAATTAAGCAGCGGCGTAGAGAAGGATTTTTAAGTCTCAATGCAGCATTATTATTATGTAAAGCATAGACATAGTACTAAAAGCAGGAATAAATTTTTTATTCCTGGCTGAGATGCACCACTACGGCCCTGCTCTCTTCCTTAATGTCTATACAGTTTCAATAGCAAAATAAAAATAAGAGGCTTCCTTAGCTTAACACGACAATGTAAAAGGACACTACATTGTGTGAAACTTCATATGGTCCCTTATACATTAACTGTCCATAAACACATACATACATAAGTGTGTGTGTGTGTGTGTGTATGAGAAAGTTAACTTTTGCTTTTGCATGTTAGTAAATACAGTTAATTTATTACACCCTAAATGGACTTTGTGACCAAGACAATTTTTGCAAATTCCTGTAAATAAATGAAAACAACTGCCACACACCAACAGTTTTCATACCACATAAAAATTGCTACAAGCACATACGATATAAAAAAGGAGAGAAAGAGAGAGAGAGAGAGATTGAGAGAGAGAGGTAGTGAGAGTACATGTAAGCATTTGTAAGCGTCCATAAGTACCGATACAAAGTCGGACATCAGACCCATAAAAAAATTCTTACATCTCATAAAAGTTATGGAATTTTTATTGCAGCAACAAAAAAACAAGCTGATACAAGTAGTATATAAAAATACATATAAAAGTGACGGAAAGTAGAACCACAAAATAAAAGTTACTTTTAAGGTCTAGCAGCTGAATTTTTTTTTCCCATAAGAAATTTAACTGAAAATCATTAAAACAGTTGCAGGAAAAGAAAAAAGAATAACAAGCAACAAACAGTAGCGTAATTAATTCATTCAATTAAAAAGTGAATTAAGTAAATACATCAGAACATGCAAATAAAGAAAATGTGTGTAAAAAAAACTAATGCACGGACGCAGGGATTTGAAAACCTGCCATTTTCAATTAAGATTTTTGATAAAATTTATTTTTATTGTAATAAATCATATTTTGTATTTGCCCCATGAATAACAAGAAACTGATATAATGATTCACATGATCCCAATGTATCTATTGAACGCTTCATAAAGTTCATGTTTGTAAAAATAAAAAATAAATATTGTTAATTGGAAAAAGTCATATATGGAACGTAGTTAGAGCTTAATGGTCATATGTCCAAGTTTTATTAATGTTACTGCATTATATCAAACATTTCCCATATATCCTTTTTTTAACACATACGAGTAGAGGAAAAAAATATTTAAATTAGAAAACTCACTCAGTTAAAAAGAGCCCTAGAAATTTGTTTATTTATGCAAAATTTCATTCTCATTAAGCCAATTACTTAAGCGTTAGCTATATGTCCTTTATATAGCATTCTATACTAAATTCTATTTAAAATCAGTTAAATTCATAGATCGGACGTGCGATGAGTTGTTCTTTGTATATGCAAAGTTTCATTGAAATTGTTGATGTAGTAATAATGTTCCCCATATATCCTTTTTTATAATGTTAAAATAAAAATTACTTAAAATCATACAAATTTGCAGATTGAACGCGCAATGAGTTAGTGTGCATTTGGGCGAAAATTCAATAAATTTGACGAATTAATTAAAGGGCTCCCCATATATCCTTTTTTTACTTTAAAACAAAAAATGCAATTCAGAGAATTGCTCGAATTGAACGTAAAATTTATTATAAGTTATTTAGGAATTTTTTTTTTAAAATTAGATCTATGAATTAAATCTTTTCCATATATCCTTTTCATTTGATATAAATTGATATAAATTAATGTATGTGCATAAAGTAAATGTGTTTGTACTTAAAACGAGCACAGGTGAAACAACACCTAAACTGATTACATTTGCTGCATAAATTACTTTTATAGATAAAGAAAGTAAAAACAACGCATTTATTTATAATTTTCGGTAATTATGGCTTTTACCAACCGTAAATCTTTATGAAGATTTCAATAAAACAACCAAAGCCGTTTAGTTATAAATAAGAAAAGTTTCACCACAATAAAACTTCATTAACTAACATAATAATTTCTATATAAGATTTGTTACTATACTATTCAGTAAATTAATGATTATTTCTTCCAGTTAAGGTAACGACCAGTATTTTTCTTTTCTTTGTGTACAACATTTTGCTGATTTGCAGACATTGTTGAAATAATTTCAATATAGCGGTATGGATGTGTGTGTGTTTGTTTTATGCTTAATATACTTATGCATTAAAATTTATATGTTTATTAAAATAAATCATCATGAATAAATTTTTATGCTACATTTGGGTTTCTATTTAGGCGCTTGCCATTTAAGTTATAAATGAAGCTTATAAAATGACTTGATTTATGTACAATTATAGCCTGGTAGCCAAGAAAAAAACCTGGTAGTAGTTAAAAAAATATATGGCCCTTTTAATGCGGAACTAAACGTAGTTAACGCAGTATATAAAAAGAAATAAAACAAAGAGATTGTTACTTTAATAGGCTCAATACGAGGGCGATACACTAAGGCTCATTCATTTTCCGAAAATTTTGTTATATTGGCTAAAATTCATAGCAAAAATGCTCAAATTTACTCTTCCTCAATATAGTTCAATCTTATGTGCTATATATGCTTGCGCAATTTTTATTTCTATATCAGTTTAAACTTTATTGCGGTGTGAAAAAATACTTAAATATGTATATCTCAGTTATTTCGCAAGCAATTTCAATGAAACTTTCAAATCAAACGTATTTTAATATATGCTTTCACTCTGCCAAATTTTGTATATTTTACTATATAAATAGTATAACTTGTTGAATGTCCTTTTTCTCAAACTGTATAGATAACATAATTTTTGGTTTTGAATAACTTAAAAGCAATTGAACTTGCACCTAAATGGTAAAACTAATGCAACTTACAAAATCCAAAAAAAAAAAAAAATGAAAATAATTAAATGACAATATTTCAGTAAGTGCTTTAAAATTGCCAATGAATTTATCAAAAAGGTTGTATCGTTATATTTTTAATACATTGGAATAATAAATTTTATTTTGTTGTAAAAATAGTAGAAATTGTTGAATGTCCTTTTTCTGAACATTTGCAAATAACGAATTTATGGTTACTTTAGTGGCTGAAAATCAATTAAACGTTAAATCTTTACTATTCGGCTTAAAAAAAAATAAATAGACGAAAATCTGAAAAAATTTTAAAATTGTTAATTTATTATATTTCAGCAATTGTATAAGAACCTTTAACGAAACATTCAAAAAGAACGCATCATTATATTAGTAACACACTAGCAAAACTTGCTTCAACTTTCCTCAAAACCAGTAGAGCTTGTTGAATGTCCTTTTTCTGAAACTTAATAAATAACATAATGGCTACTTTAATGACTCAAAAAATAAAAGTAACTTCTAATGGTAGAAATAGTCGAATAAGCAAAAATCTGAAAAAATTTTGAAATTTTTTAATTGAATATACATATTTCAGTAATTTTATAAGAAATTAAAAGGAAACATTCAAAAGGGTCGTATCATCACATAAGCAATACAATAGCCTAACTTGCTTTACTTTTCTTCAAAAATAGCACAACTTGTAGAATGTCCTTTTTCTGAAACTTTTTAAATAACATATATTTTTGGCTTAAATGCTTTGAAAACAAGTGTTAAATGTTAAGTAGAAAGGTAAAAATAATAGAATCAACAAAAACAAGAAAAAAAAACAAAAATATATAATCTAAAGCCCCTAACGCTTCTCTGTTTGTATCTATTTGGGTTTTATTTTAAGAAAGGATCTCATGAGCACCTTCATTTGGGTATATATATATTATGAGCTGCATTCGAACATCGAAAATCGAATGTTAAATTCATATTATGATCATCGAAAATTTCGCTGAGCAACGAATTTAATTTCCTTTTGATAAAGTATTTTAATATGAAAAATATTTACAAAATCTAAGTGTCAAACAATGTTTATTTTCAATCACACAAACACAAATTATAAGCTATTCCTTGTCGATTTTATTCACAATAACGACGTTCTTTTCGAATGCTCGTCATAATACCAAATTAAAATTCGTTCGATCAGTACTTTCGGCTACAGTCGAAGATCGAAAGTTGCTCATAATAAGGCCATCTTAAATATTGCACAGAAATTTTTGCCATCAAATTTTATTATAAGAAGAATTAAAGAGTTCAAATATACAAAAAAAAAAAACTGCTTCTCATGAGATGCTTTTTAAAAGAGTGTTTAAACGAAATGCCCAGCTCTGCTTTATGTCAAGCAAATGTTAATGAAAGGAGTAAATTCAACTTATTTTAAAGTAGCCGAACCAGAATTTTTTCTGGCAAAATAATTTTTCTTCCCAACACCACCCTCGTATACTTGTGCATAAAAAAACTATACTCCACAAATAAATAACACCGTACGAATACCATTGTAATATACCGCCCAAAGAAAAAGTTTCAATGGCATTCTAAGGCACAAACTAGACCTCGTTTATACATCATTTAAATTATTTCCTCTTTCATTTATTTCTTATTGTTCCATAATATTTTGTGAGCAATAATTTACCAAAGTACATTTTTCATAACTTACTCGTAAATATCTATTACACACAAATTTGTATTTAAGCAGAAATATGTAAATACATATGTACGTGCAAACACAATTTTATTTTCTACCGGTCATTATATTTTTAATAGTGGCATTTCCATTCCCAAATAAACAAAAGGTAAAAATATCTTTGTTAGTAGCATAAACAATTTTTCAGTCTCAACAGGACAACCTTTAGTCATAAACAAGGGTATTTATTTTATTTTCGACTTCATCCTTACAACCATAAAAGTCAGCATTTTGTTATGGTGTTAATTATGGTTTACAAACCAATTAATTGTTGTATTCCATATAAATTATAAAGGTTCGACTATAACCGAGAAAAGCTGACAATTACTATGGCCATTATTTTTTCGGGGGATTAATATTTATACTTTTTATTATTTCAATTGCTACGGTTAGTAAGTTTTGGTATAACATAAATAATAATAACAACAGTATGCAAAATCATATAAAAATTCAGTCAGTAAGCATAATGTGGAAATTCAGAGAATTAAGCTGAATTCATATTTTATTTTCGACAAAAATGTTTTCTCTCTCTCCCTCTCCCCCCCCCCCACAAACAAACATTTTCTGATTTAACACTTTAGGTATTTCTTTAAACATTTTAAAGAACTTTTTTTTAAACAAAGCATTTTACTTTTTTTATAAAAGGTATTTTTTTATAAAAGGTACTTTTTTATAAAAGGTACTTTTTTATAAAAGGTACTTTTTTATAAAAGGTACTTTTTTATAAAAGGTACTTTTTTATAAAAGGTACTTTTTTATAAAAGGTACTTTTTTATAAAAGGTACTTTTTTATAAAAGGTACTTTTTATAAAAGGTACTTTTTTTAAAGGTACTCCTTTTATAAAAGGTACATTTTTATAAAAGGTATTTTTTTTATAAAAGGTACTTTTTTATTAAATGCACTTTTTTATAAAAGGTACTTTTTTTATAAAATGTACTTTTTTATAAAAGGTACTTTTTTATTAAATGCACTTTTTTATAAAAGGTACTTTTTTATAAAAGGTACTTTTTTATAAAAGGTACTTTTTTATAAAAGGTACTTTTTATAAAAGGTACTTTTTTTAAAGGTACTCCTTTTATAAAAGGTACATTTTTATAAAAGGTACTTTTTTATAAAAGGTACTTTTTTATTAAATGCACTTTTTTATAAAAGGTACTTTTTTTATAAAATGTACTTTTTTATAAAAGGTACTTTTTTATTAAATGCACTTTTTTATAAAAGGTACTTTTTTTAAAGTTACTCTTTTTATAAAAGGTAGATTTTTATAAAAGGTATTTTTTTATAAAAGGTATTTTTTTATTAGATGCACTTTTTTATAAAAGGTACTTTTTTTATAAAATGTACTTTTTTATAAAAGGTACTTTTTTATTAAATGCACTTTTTTATAAAAGTTACTTTTTTTAAAGGTACTCTTTTTATAAAAGGTACATTTTTATAAAAGGTATTTTTTTATAAAAGGTACTTTTTTATAAAAGCTACTTTTTTTATTAAAGGTACTTGTTTATAAAAGGTACTTTTTTATAAAAGGTACTTTTTTATAAAACGTACTTTTTTTATAAAAGGTAAATTTTTATAAAAAAGTACTTTTTTATAAAAGGTACTTTTTTATTAAAGGTACTTTTTTATAAAAGGTACTTTTTATAAAAGCTACTTTTATATTTTTTGATTTCTATTTGTTTTTACTTTTTTGCATTATTCTTAACTCCCACTTTAGTGCTTTAGCATAGGGCGCTACTTTAGCTTTCTTTGTTTTATTCATATTTTTTTTAATTTAGTTTAGTAGTTTTTATTTACATCTAATGTCATATTTGATCTTTGTAGTTTTGTTATAAGATAAACAATTTATTTTTTGTTATATTTGGAGTTGTTTTCCTAATATTGGAGAGAAAAACTATGTATTAATAATAATGAAACGTATGCAAACAAATACTAAATGTGTTTGCAAACGTGTGTGCACTTAACATAAAAAATAACACAAAATTGCTTAGAATGAAAAAAATTAATTGTTTGCACAACTAATGGTTAAAAAGGCTTGTTCTAATGGTGGCTGGTTTGTTGCCTATCCTGGCAGTTGTGGTTGTGGCTGTTGTACTTTTAGTATAGTTTTAGCGTTTTTATATAAAGACAATAATAGCATAGCGAAAACGTTAGTTGTATCAAAATAAAAGGTATTGCAATGTGTTCTACAAGTTTTGTGAAAATCGCTTTGTTTGGAAAGCTTTTGATAGTCGCCAAAGTTGGATCACTGATCGATTTGAGCAGTTCGTTTAAGCTGATATGCAAACTAACCTGAGACCGCAAGGATATAGAGAATTTAATAATGCCATATAATGCCTTAAAACAACATATGTTAGGCTGTCAGCTTAAGGCGTAATAAAGACTCCATGCTGAGAATATATATATAAGACTAATGTCATATTTCGCCAGAATATAAGAGATTTCCCCGCCCATGTGTGTGTAGCAAGCCCAGGAACAGACGTCATTTACCAATTTTACTTTTACTGGATATATAAATTAAAAATATTAAAAATTTTCATTGCCGCCCATTTCTGTTTCTTTTTATTTCGTTATTCTTGTTGATGTTGCTTTTTTCCATGCATACATGCAAGCGTGTATTTGTACAGAGCCAAACGAACACGTAAAATATTTATTTTTTTTCGGAAATTTAGGTGTGGATGTGTGTATGTATGTACATGTTATATAAAAGGATGTGTTTGCATTTTGTTTATTTATTTTCGTGTGCAAGTGTGTCTGCTTGTTTACTTGTTTGTTTGTTTGTTTCTTTTTTCCTCTGTAGAGTGGATTTTTACTATTATTTGTTTGTGTTCATGTTTATGTAAATGTTTGTGTTTGTGTGTGCGCGGTTTTGTTTATGATATAAAATAAAAATCATTAACTTTGTTGGCTTTATTATGTAATTATGGTTTTAGGCCTACAACTGTTGCAACATTCAATGTAAATTCAGCAAACATAAACACATTTGCAAATAAAAAGTTTAACACATGCACACGCACGTTTGGCTAAAGTAAAATAATATTGGGGGCAAACAGCAATAATTCGTTGCATAGTTTTTGGGGCCAAAATTACGTATCATTTATTTGTATCAAGTTTTAGTGTTTCAGTTCAGTAATCGTAGATTATTGATAAATATTTTTTGAAAATTTAGGTTAAAAAGGTACAAGTTTTCGTTTAATCAATTATAGCTTTTAGTTTTATTAAATTTAATATTATCAAATATCAACAAAAAAATTTTTTTTTATTCTATGGCACACTTTCAGTAGATAATTATATTTGTATTTATATTATTTTTTTAATAAGAATAGTGAAGTTATATTTGTATTTTCTTTGATTAGGAAACTGATATAATTTTTTGAACTTTTCTCTGCATTATAAGAAATTGTTTAACAACTGCTTGAAAATAGAAGGGAACAAACAATAGTACGAGCATATGAAACTTATTTTCAGGGTAATAAATCAATCATAAAATTTTTAGGGTAATGAGAGAAAAATATCAAGACCTGCCCAGCGTTCTCATTAAGATATTTCGCCCTCACCTGTCTTAAGTTAATGTCATAATAACATATTAAAGTCTCTTCAAAGTAGGCACATACATATTAGCGATTTTCATATTAAAAAATATAAAAAAGTATAAATTTCTCTTTTCTGCTAGAAATGACAATAAAACTATTTTTCGATAACAAGAAAACTTTTACTTACACTTATGCAAAAACTTTATGCCCTTGGCACACCCAGCAAACTTTTAATTGATTTAAAGGCGAAATTAAATAACCAAAAATGTGTAATTATTAGAAGGGTGTAATTTGGCAATAAATTTTTTATTACACTGGAGAATACAGAAAAAAATAATTAAATTAATCATTTAACAAGTCAAGATGTCGAAGTCCTTTCACCAACCCCCATCCCTTGAGCATAATAATCATCAATTGAATTAGTTTCCCCATTTGATTCAAAGTTCAAAAAAAATTTTTTTAAGCATTTAAGCAGCCAAAATTTTTTTATTTAAAAAGTTTCAGAAAAAGGACATTCAACAAGCTCTGCTTTTCTTAAACAAAATTGAGAGAAGTTGTAATAGTGTATTACTAATATCCTAATACGTCCTTTTTGGGAGTTTCGCTTTTAAATCTTATAAAATTATTGAAATAAATTGAATTGAAAAATTTTAAATGTTTTAAATTTTTTGCAGATTTAAAAAATTCTTTTCTATTTAACGTTTAATTCCTTTTCGGCTATTTAAGCGACCTTAAATTTTGCTACTTTTAAAATTTCAGAAAAAGGACATTCAACAAGTTCTACTATTTTTACAGCAAAATTAAATGAATCTTTCAAATGTGTTATAAATATAATGGTACAACCTTATCGAGAGTTGCATTGACAAATCTTAAAAAATGGCTGAAATATTTCCATAATACTTATAGGGAAATGTGTTGACAGTATTAAATCAATATACATACTTTCTCACCTTAGGTAATACTACTAAGACTAACTAAAATTGTTGTATTCGAATTCTTCAGTAACAGAGTATAGTATATTAATTTTCTAATAAGTTAAGAGCTTAAATAACTGAAATTACTATAAATTTACGAATATTCTAAAATATCTATTGCTTACTTATAAGCTTAATTAGAATTATACCTCGTGCTGGCTTTCCTTGGCACAACTTTGTCATTTAAATGACAATGTGCGCCGAATATTATCCTTTTACCTCAACATTAATTATCATTAAATTTAAATTTTTATCTAAAATCACATTTAATTTATGTAAGTGAAAGATTGTACATTTTTTAATGTATTAAAATTTACCTTGACGTTTTCGCAAAGAAAAATAAATGATAATTAATTTCTCGTTTTATTTAACATAAATTTCAACTTGGCTAAGCACTTCTGTAAGTGGTTTTAACGCATTTCTCGTCATTATTTTTCCATAATAATTTTTCTTCATTATTTTTATGACTTTTAGACATAAACGAAAATGAAGCAAATTTTAAGAGAGAAATTGTTGAAAAAAAGCAATTTACAATTAAAATTTAAGACATTAAAAAGTTACAAAAATCATTGTTACGAAATTCGTTCATGGGGAAAAATACTTTGAAGGAGTTGTGCCTTTTTTACAAATGCGAAGGATGTACTAGAACTATATAAAAAATATTAAACAAAATTTTTGTTTGTTTTGTCAAGAGAAAAAAAATTTTTAAACAATTTAGAAAAAAGAAAATATGTATGTATCAGTGATTTTGTAAGCAATTTAAATGAAAAGTTTAATATATAAAGTCAGAATTAATTTGTTGCAAAAATATTAGAACTTGTTAAGTGTCCTTTTTCAATGAACTTTATCACAAACAAATTTATGGTAGCTAAAAATGTTTAAAAACAATTAACAATTGTATCGAGTGGTATATATGTACATATTTTAAAATTGTTGATCGGAAATATTACAGTAATTTCATTAAAACTTTAAATGAATTTCTTTAAAAGGTTGTACAATCATGTTAGTAATACACTGGCAAGACTTCGTTTATTTTTGCTTAAAAATAGTAGAACTTGTTGAATGTCCTTTATTTGAACATTTTTAAACAACATATTTTATTTCGCTTAAATACCTTAACAACAAGCAAACGTTACATCGATTGCTGAAAATGAAAGAATAAACAACAAAAATCTGGCAAAAAATTCAAAATTTTCAATTGAATTCATTTTAATAAATTCATAAGAACTTTAAGTGAAACCCTCAAAAAGGCCGTCTAATCATATCAGTAATATACTGGCAAGAAGTTCTTGGATTTTCTACAAAAATAGTAGAACTTGTTTAATGTCCTTTTTCTCAAACTTTTTAAATATCATGATTTTTTTGACTAAAAAACTTTAAACAGAATTAAACGTTAATTTAAATGGTAAAATATAAACTCAAATAAAAAGTGTAAAAATTCTAAAATATTTGTTTGAGCAATTTCAATAAAACTCTCAAAAAGGGTGTATCGTAATATTTATCATATAGAGGGTGTTTTTTATTGAGGTATAGAACTTTAAGTTGGCATCACTTTTTTAACTGGCGGCCATTTTGTCAGCTGTCAAGTGATTAATATTTAGTTTGGTTTGCCATTTCATCATGAACAGGTTGACAAAAGAACAACGCTTGCAAATCGTGCAAATTTATTTCGAAAATAATGGTTCAGTTCGCGAAGTTTACCGCAAGCTCCGTCCATTTTATGGTCGACAGAGCAATTAATTCGGTTAACCATGGATCGTTTTCGCACTACGTTTACTCTATGTGATAATACGCATCCGCTGAAGTCGCTCGTCTACGCCAACAAACCAGAAACGTTAGGGGACTTGGAAGCCAACATTCGTGGCGTTATTGCCAACATACGGCCCCATATGCTCGAAAAAGTGGTTGAAAATTGGACCTGTAGAATTGGCTTTATTCGAGCCAGCCGCGGCGGCCACATGCCCGAAATCATATTTAAACGTTAATGGCATAAAATTATCCTTCCAATAAAGCCAAATTGATGGACATTAAAACGATTTTCTTGTGTTTTATTTCAATTCGAAGTTCTATACCTCTAAAAAAACACCCTATATTTGCTAAATTGATTTTATTTTTCTTTAAGAATACTAGAATTTGTACAATACCCTTTTTTTGAGTTTGAATAGTTATGGTCGCTAGAACAATTTAAGAATAATTACATTTAAACTGAGTGCCAAAAAGTAGAAAAGCTTTCTTACAAAATGTTTGTCAGTTAGTCCTGTTTAAAATTTGAAGAAGCAATTATTTATTTATAACCCCCTGAAATATGCCGTTTCTTACCTTTGTTCGCTTTGTTATCATTTTGGCTTGTTTAGCTTTAGAATATATTTTTGTAGGTAGTTCTATCTGTAAAACTTTATACCCTTACTTATAAATTGTTTTGAGAAGCAACATTACCAAAAGTTTTGAAATTAAAATAATTTTGAGTTTCTGCATTTATATTTTTAATTGCCAGATCTCTTGAACTTTATATATGAAAACGAATGCAAATTATTCTAATTAACAGCTGTGCCAAATTTCAGTCATTTTAAAAAACCCCAGCAAAAGCCACACATATATCCTTTTCTGTGCGCCAGTTTTGTCCAACTTACTTAAGCTTTACATTAAATGTTTAAATAACCCCCTAAAATAGGCAACAAATAGATCTGAAGAGCATTTACTTAAGTAATAAACCAAGCTGCCACATTTAATCACACATTTGTACATTAAATTGCCTTAAATGCCTGTTAAGCTAATAAAATATCAAGTACGTGTTTGATTTTGAAAATTTGCTGCGCCATTTATAAGCACTTTCAGCTATTTATTAAGGA
Organism: Nowickia ferox; assembly: GCA_936439885.1. Lineage (NCBI taxonomy): Eukaryota > Metazoa > Arthropoda > Insecta > Diptera > Tachinidae > Nowickia > Nowickia ferox. The sequence continues at coordinate 13,171,764 of OW387023.1, read as the reverse complement.
CACTAAGTAAGTTATCGTATGTGATTTTTTTTTTCTTAATACTTAAGCATGTCTGTTTTTTAATGTTGTTTTGTAGACACATTAAATTATACTTTTATTGTCATAAAAAGGGAAAAGAACAAAAAAAAAACATGAAACATTGCTACAAGAAACTGCTCTTATACGAGTACGTTTCTATTTAAGAAATATTTATGGCCATGTTAAGGCACTCAGACATATTTTTTAATTCTTGTTTTATTAATAAAATGTCGTGGTATTTAAGTGGCCTCTTTGTCATTTTATAAATCAGTATTTTTTTTAACAAAGATGTTTGTGAAATAAAAGCACACTTTGCCTTAAAAATAAATTACAACAGTCGTTTTAAGTGCAGAAATGTGTGTGTGTGTGTGTGTTAAGATTTTAAACGAGTTCAAAATAAAGTAAAACAATTCAGGAATTTTTGTGACAGTTGATATTAAACAGAAATAATTATATACACGTGCCCAATTAATCATATGCCTTAAACATTGAGTTCATTTTACGCCTGAAAAATACTATTGTAGATAATCAAGACATATGACAGCTTAAATTGTTAGTCATAAAAATAGTTTTTACCTGGAATCGTGACTATATTTTTAACCGAAAAGGCCGTATATAATAAAACAAATAACTTTTAATATTAAATTTATTTCTAGACTGTGAAGTACCAGAAAAACCCAAATTATTCAGCATATTCTCATTGTCGCAGAAAAATAACTATTTTTTTCCTGAATAACAGTATTATGCCAGGAATTTATATATATTTCTATAAAATTAATTGAAATTATAGAAAATTGCAAAAATCTACAAAATATGCTTAAATTGAACATGTTTCAGTAATTTCTTAAGAATATGCAGTGAAACTGTCAAAAGGAACTCTACTTGTTATGAATCATATGTATACAAAATTTCCTTTATTTTGATACTAAAATAATGGAGGTTGTTGAATGTCCTTTTTCTGAAACTTTATAAATAGGAGCTTTATGATTGTCAAAGTTGATTTAAACCATTAAAATTTCAATAAAATGGTGAAAATAATCAAATAAATAAAAATCTGAAAATATTTCATTTGGAAATATTTCAGCTATCTCTCAAGAAATTTCAATGAAACTTTCAAAAAGAATGTAAACCATTATTAATAAAATACTTACGAAATTTCGTTCAATTAGCTGAAAAAATAATGGAACTTGTTAAATGTCCTTTTTCTGAAACGTTATAATTTAAATGAATGTGGTCGCTAAAATTACTAGAAAGCAATAAAAAATATATGGTGAAAATACCGAATAGACAAAAATCTGGAAATACATACATATATACATATGTATATAAAATTTTAAATTAAAAATATTTTAGCGATTTTTTAAGAAATTTCAATAAAACTTTCAAAAAGAACGTAAGCCATTGTAATCAATATATTGACGAAGTTTCGTTCAATTAGTTGAAAAAATAATGGAACTTGTTGAATGTCCTTTTTCTGAAACGTTATAATTAACATGAATTTAGTCGCTAAAACTACTGAAAATCGATTAAAAAATTAATCGAATGATCAAACATATCAAAATTTTATAATTTTAAATATTTTAGTAATTTTGTTTTAAATTTTAATGAAAATCGTTGAATGTCCTTTTTCTGAAACTTTACACATAAGGGATTTATGATTCTCAAAATTGATTAAAACTATTAAAAATTCAATCAAGTGGTGAAAATAATCGAACTAACAAAAACCTGAAAATATTTCAAAAACTTAAATTGGAAATATTTCAGCGATTTCTGAAGAAATTTTAATGAAACTCTCAAAAAGAACGTAAACCATTATTAATAATATTTTAATTTAACTTCTTTCATTTTTCTGTAAAAATTGTGGAACTTGTGAAATGTCCTTTTTCTTAAACTTTATAAGTAAGAAGTTAATGATGGTAAAATATAAGTAAGAACAATTTAAAATAAAACCAAATGGTGTAAGTAATCGAATAAAAAAAAAATGGAAAAATTTTAAAATTTCAAATTGGCAATATTTCAGAGTTTTCTCTAGAAATTTCAATGAAACTCTCAAAAAGAACGTAAACCATTATTAATAGTATACTAACGAAATTTTGTGTTTTTGACTATAAAAATAGTGGGCCTTGTTGAATGTCCTTTTTCTGAAACCTTATAAACAAGATATTTATGGTCGTCAGAAATGACTACAAACCATTAAAAATTACATCAAACATAAAAATATTTTGAAATCTTAAATTTGAAATAAATCTGCGATTTCTCAAGAAATTTTAATACAACTCTAAAAAAGAACATAATCCATTATTGGCAATACATATATTAAAAAAAAAAAAATCGCTTATTTGTCTACAAAAATAGTGGAATTGGCTAAATTGATTGGTAAAAATGATTTGATTAATAACAGCTTTCTTAGAAAATGTCTTCAAACAATTCAAGGAAAAAGGAACCGGTTATTTTATTACAAGAAATTTAAGAAATTCATGATGATATTTTGTCAATTATGGCTTAAACTTTTAGATATGCACAGATATTTATGAATGTGTGAGGAATTCTTTGAAAGCAATGAGTTGCAATTATATTTTTCCACAGTTTAAAAAAAACTTAAAAAAACAATAAGCTAAGCAAATTTTTTTTTGAAAATTCATTTGCTTTAGTTGCCTAAATTAAGCCAAAATATTTTTTTAGGAAATATGTAATACATTAATCCAATATATTTTGCTCTGATACAAAAAGTTTATTGCTTATTTTTTTTCCTATTTATTTCTTTCATTAAGTTTTTTGCCAAGTTTCAGTTCCATTGAAACTTTATAATATTTTTATTTTTTTATTTTTATGAACTAGATAAAGTCATAGAAAATAACACAACAAGATAAAAAACAACATATAAAAGACATAAAAAAAAGTTGGCGGATATGCATAACACCATAGTTTTAATTAAAAAAAGAGCTTTATACAGTCGATGGAAGGACTTGTATAAAAAGTTTTTTTGGCGCACAAATAGAAAAAAAGATTTAAAAAAACACAGTGACTAGGTCACCTAGTTGTAGTAATAAATAATAAATGCAAAAAATGGAAACATAAACAAAAAGGACATCCTTAAAAAATTAATGAAGTGAGCGGAAAAAGGCATTGCTCTTAAAAAGAGTTGCTTTAAATCAGCTTTTTGAGGTAAACATCTTTTTTAAGAGAAGAAAAAGGAAATATTTGATTAGGTTTCATTAGTAGAAAGGATGTCTTGCTTTATCTTAATTTGTTTATGCTATTAGTACTATATCTTTTGGAAAATAATTTAATATAAATGAGTTGTACGACAATAATGCCATTTACTTATTATTGTTATGGAATTTTTTAGAATCGATTATAAAAACAGTATCCATGCAGGAGCTCACTGGCCTTCTGTCCCTGTGTGCACCCGTCCGTAAAGGAATAAGGATGTGTACCGTGAACCGCTATAATTCCTTTCATATTTTCACTAAGAATAATAAATAAAACTAATGGAAGTAGAAAGTTCATCTAGATTTTTGAACATCTAGCCGTTTGGTTGTTCGCCTGTGGCTCTGTCTGTATCTTTTAATTTATGTCAATAAAATTTTTACAGAATGTAGTTTGCGAAATATATAAAAAAAGGATGTATGAGTGACTTTGCATGTATACAAACAAATCTTTTGAAATTTTGTACAAATATTACTCACAAAGAACTACATTCGAATTGGCAGTTTAATTAATATTCTACAACTTGATATGCCATTTTCGTGATTAGTTAATTTTGGTGCATAGCCCATATTTAATAATATGAAATTTATTACAAGAAATAAATATTTTCAACTCTTAATAAAAATGCCTATAAAAAAAAAATATATGTATGTTTAGGTATAATATTTTCCGAAATACTCGTATGATCATTGCCAAAACTATAAAACGAATGACATCTATTATCGTTTATATTTTCACAAAATTTTGGCGTGATTGAATCAGCGGTTGGAAAGTTGCTCATATATCCTTTTTTTCACATTTAAAAAAAAAATCAAGGAATTGATGAGAAAAGTTTCTACTGCAAAATTCAAGCTTATATTATAGTTTTTCAAGAATATTTAAGGTACGTATTTTATGATATGAAATTTGGTACAAAAAAGGAACATTTTAGAAGTTTTTACAAATTGTGTTACTTCTAAAAAACATTTAGTATTATTATTTCCCAAAATACTCTTATTATCATAGTAAAACTTATGAAACGAATGACATCTACTATCAGTAGTATTTGGATAAAGTTTTGAAGAGATTGAAACAGCGGTTGGAAAGACGCCCATATATCCTTTTTTTATTTTCCAAAATTTACACGGAAAATACAATATTGTTGTAGTATATTTTTTTACCTCAATAGTTTTTTTTTGTTGATAAGCGATTTGGCGCTATAAAATAAGGCCCCAATAAGAAAATTAAATATTACCGGGGGGCAAAATTTATCACTTTGAGTGAAATGTTTTCTTTTCCAAAAAGTCCTTGCTTAATATTTTTAGTAATTAAAACCCTTTATATAATTCAAGCATATACTGATTAAAGTGCTTAAAAAATTAATATGATTGTCCCCTCTTATAAATATTAAAAAACTGCTCCCTTTATCCTAACAACAATAACAGATTAAACACACGAAACTACATTTTACATGTAGTTTCGTGTGTTTCTACTACGTCATAGTTACTACATTGATAAATTGCTCCCAGAGACACACGTTTTTCACACACTATTCTTTTTACCACTAACTTAAACTATACATACAAGTATAACACACAAAAAAAGGATACAAAATTTTCCACGTCTAATCATTCAGTACCTGGAGTAACACACTAATCCTCTTTGAAACCTCTATAGCAACATTTGAGGATTAAATACATTTGATAAATTTGTCTCTCCCTCCCTCTCTTTCTTTCCCGTGCATTTAACACCAATTTTTGTTAAATTTATATAAATAAAAAAAAAATATAGTAAAACAAGTTATATAAATCTAGACGAAATTTAGTTTCAAACTTTTCTTTATTTTCAAGCAGTTTAATTGCAAGAATATTGTATGTTTTTCATGAAGGAGTTATTTTAGTTTAAATGAAAATTTTCTGCAGCAAAATATAGAGTTTTATGAAATTGTCTAATGTTGGAAAAAATTTTAACTTTTGCGGGAAATTAAAAATAATCTAAAATATTTTTAAACAAAATTTTTTTACTTGCCATTTGGAGTCATGCGAACTTACCTGGAAATAAAAGAGAAAAAAAGCATGTGAATTTTTTTTGTTTGGAAATAATATAAGCATTTTATTTTATATAGTTAATTTCTGTCGGACATTTACTTCTTTTTCTTTTGGTCATTAGTCAAGAGTTTTATGACGAACAAAACTAAATCAAGTAGAAAAAAGGATTTCTATTGTATGCTTTAAAATAACTGTTTGATGTTTGACAAGCTAGTTTCAAGATGATTTTGTTATGGTTTAAAATTTAAAAAATATGTTTTTATAAATAAGTTCATAATTTATTTAAAATACATACATATCTATGTTTTGAATCATATTTATAAAATATATACCTGTTAGAAATTTTCTTAATGCGTTTTAAAGGTTCTCCTGCAATACAGTCCTTCACTTCAAAAAATATTTAAAAATGTATTATTTGGCAAAATATTTGTATGATTGTAGTGAAACCTATAAAAGGAATGACATACATAATCAGTAGTATTTCGACAAAGTTTCAAAGATATTGAAGCAGCGGTTGAAAAGACGCCCATATATCCTTTTTTTCTGTGTTTCAAAATTTACACGGAATTGCTGAAGGAAGCTTTTAATGCAAAACTCAAACAAATATAATAGCAATTTTTAAAGGAAATGTAACACATTTAAACTGTTTTCTGATATTTGTATTATTATTGGTAACAGAAATTACAGAAAAAAATGTGTATAGCCTTTATATTTTTATTTAATTTTTTTATACTTTTATATATTTTTTTAATCTTTTTTATATTTTATATTTTTAAATATTTATATTTATAAAATCTAATTCGAAGGAGACTGCAAAATTAACCGTAATTAAAAACATTTTAATAAATAGAGATATTAAGGCCACTTATATGACCTTTGCACAAACTAAAAATCCGTCTTGCAGGAAAAAAATTATTTGTACTTCAAGTGTGCTTAAGTTCAAATATTTTTCAAACTATAATTATTATTTTTTGTATAAGGATGTTTATATAAAAGAAAATGTAATACATAAATGCTTAATTTTTTTTGTATTTAAAGCTTTTATTTTAGCAATTCCGTGTAAATATCGGAAAATTTAAAAAAAGGATATATGGGCGTCTTTCCAACCGCTGCTTCAATCTCGTTAAATCTTTGTCAGATTATAATCGATAACAGACGTCATTCGTTTCACAATTTTCTCTATGATCGTATGAGTATTTTGGAAAATAGTTTACATCCGTATGTACATACTTAATCATACATATGTATGTATATGTGTATATTTTTATTTTTTATTTTTAAATAATGTACTGTAATTGCTGCAGTACTTTTAAGATATTATGTAAATCGTTCTATAACATTAATTTTTTGTAATAAGAAATCATATTATAAAATATGTGTTATGCACCAAAATTCGCTTATGGCGAAAATTGCATTTAGAGTTGTAGAAACTTAATGAAACTTGCAGTTCGAATGTGGTATTTTGTCAGTAGTATTTGTACAAAATTTCAATGGATTTTCTTTTATGGATAGAAAGTTTCTAAAAAACCCTTTTTTTAATTTTTATATGAACTACTACTAAAATTGCTTTAGTCCCTTTCATTGCCCTAAAAACTTTCAAAAGCTAAGCTTTTGAGACTTAAAAAATAAAGAGTATCCTGCATATCGTTGCTTTAATATAGAAAGACCCTAACTCATTATGTTTTTTAAATCGAAATTTTTGCATTTTTCCATGCATCAGATGTTATTCTATTGAAATATGTAAGAAACTCGATTCAAAAAAAAAAAAAATCTGTTAGGGATTTTCTATATTAATGTTTAAGGTAAGGCCTTGAAGTTTTTTGGATAGTAGTGAGTTCGATTGACATTTTGTATACGCAAAATCTTTGCAAAATTTTATTCGTACTGAAGTAGCAGCTTAAGAGTCGTCCATATCGTATATTCTTTGTTGCGGGCAAGTTATGAGTCAAGCACTATTCTGGAGTCAATAAGACTTATAGGATTATGTTTCGCCAGTAGAAAATTAGAAAAATTGAATTGAAGATTAAAAGCAATATATTTGTTTCAGTCGCAAAATGTGAAAAATAAACAAAAGTTACTTATTCTTAGAATTTGAAAAATCTTCTTATAAAAAATAACAAAATTTATTGTCGCCTTATAAATTTATCTGAAGTAAAATAATTATAAATTTTTTTTGGTTTAATTTTTTATATAAGATCTGAAATATTTCTCTGCGGTTTTTAACAAAATTTTATAACTTCTTCCCATTACTGCAGCCAGAACATTAAAAAAACTTTAATTTCTTTTATATTATTCCATAAAAAATTTGTTTATTTACAGAAATGAAATTTAAATACTTTATTTGTATTTAAGCCCTAAGGTATACTATAAAAATTTGCTAAGGGAATTGGAGATAATCTGCTAAAGAAGAAACATGTTGATTGTCATGCCGCAAAATGTATGCTATAAAAAAGTTGCTTATTTCCATATACGTTTGTAAACATAAAGTCATAAAATAGTTGTAAATGAATTACAATTTTAAATATTATTACACAAAAAAAATTTTTGAGAGCATGTGACTGAGAGTAATAAAAAATAAAACAAATACCAAAAGCACAAAACGTGCATATTTTTTTATCTTGTCACCTTTTTGTGACATGGAAACATAAATAAAATAAAAATAATAGCAGAATATATTGTATAATTTTTGGCTTCCGCACAAAATAGAAATACATGTCTAAGCAGTTTTGGTGCAAAAGTTATTTCGGATTTTATGATCATATAAAAATTGTTAAGCTGACAAAATAGATTTTGTAAGTGTTGTGTTACTTAAAGAGCAAAGAGAACTAAAGGAAGGATATTTATAGAATATGTCAAACCTTAAAGTCCAGGGGGATAATAAATCCATTTGAGAAAATTGCATTAAAGACATAAAGAAAATTATATTATTTGTGAAAAAAGCTTAAATATTTCTTTATATTTTTTTTTTTGTTAAGTAATTTCATGTAAATTTTATTATTTATATTTCTTCGAATTTTAATAGAATAACTTCTCTACACGTGTGTAACGGTTTTTGTAAAATAAACATGTAACCCCGAAAGTATGCTTTAAATTTAATTATGTCATTAGGACTTTTTAGATATGCTGCTCGAATTTTTAATAACATTTGCCATATTTCTTTACCTACTTTCTAATGTTTATTTATGAGGAAATGTAAAAAAAAAAATTTTTAAGCAACAGCAATAAACATAATTTTATGATTTTATTTTATGGCTTTCAATGATCTTTTTATTTTTTTCCTTCTTGCCCACTTTTATCAAAAGTATTTTCGTCTTGTTTGTTAAATATTTTATGGGAATTCGATAAAACAAATACACGAACTGAAAATACCTCATACCAGCACATAACTGGGCTCAAAATGCAAAATGCAAGTAAACATTAAAAAGAAATATGCTTTTTTTTATGGCTTCGAACGGAAATGCAAACTCATTTCCGTTAGTGAGCATAAACAACAAACAGATTGCTTTATGCACATAAATGCACGAAATGAAAGTAACCAGAAGCAGAAAATATTAAGAAAAGTAAAGCTTACAACACTCAAACAACCAATCAGCCAACCCAAATCATCATCAGCCACCAAACTAAAAAATCAACAATACTGAAAAGAGTTTGTGCTTCTTTTGCCAAAAATTGAAAAAGAAGAAAAAAAAACATTTCCTTATTTTCAACAAAAGTTTTCTCCATGGAAAAGGCAAAACACCTAACGGAATGAACACAAATGTCTGCCAAAATCCATAAGAAACTTTTTCACTCAGCTCCTTTCATTTTGAGCACTCGTAGCTGACTGAACCCAAATGTTAGTTAGTCAAAAGTAGCACACACAAAATTGTGCAAATTATGATATTGATACGAAGAAAATTTTAATGTCTAACCAAACTGCATTTCAATAACCAGCAACCGAGCAATGAAACAAGGAGGAGCAGGCAAGAAAAAAAAAACAGCAAATACTCTTTAACCAGAAATAAAAATGCCAGGGCTTTATAATGTCAATATTATATACAATGTTGATGTAAGAATTCTTGAAAAAAAAATTGTATTTCATTGCATGACGATGGCTTAATATAAAAAAGGTGTAACTCGAATTTTCGATATTTTATAGGAGAAGGACAAGACTGCATTTACAAGCAAAATAATACCTTAAGAGGCCATAAATCCTTTATTTTTGACTGTAGGATGTAATTATACGTTGGCTACCAGAAAACGTTAAAAACACGATTTCGAAAAGAATTGAGATACGCCTTTTTTATATTAACCCATCGATGTATAGCATGCAGAGTAAAGAGAAAGAGCTCGATAGAGGCAAATACATTTTATGCGATAATAGCTATAATCGTAACGGACTTTTCGAATGTGATACAAAGGACTTTCTTTACTACGAAAAATAAAGTGCAAATTAAAAGCAAAACGAAAAATTAAATTTATTCAGGCCGTACAATCGCCACAGGTGTCCTAGAATACTTTTTATTTAGTAGTAACCAACTATTGGATTCAACTCAAAATTCAAACAAAATTCTAATATTAATTTTTTGCTTGACATAAAATTATTTTTCTTTGAAACTTTTGCAGCCAATTTGATCCCTGGATTTTTCTACATTTTATTTTCATAGTATTGTCATATTGGCAATTTTATGTATATATTTTTTTCACAATAACTTGTTTCTTTAAAATGCAGTTTCTTCTAACAAAACACCTTCTCGTACAACAACAACAGCAACAACAACAACAACAAAATTCAATGCAGAAAAATTCATTTTTGTGAATATAAATAAATTCTTGTACTTGTTAAGCAACAGATTTAAAAGTGACGTATAAAAGCCTCTAGCGTCCAACGTTGTACAGTGGAATTGGGGAACAAAAGCATTAGCTGTTGGATATGGAGGCTGGCAGTGCACTGGAAGTTTGGTGAGTAAACTTTTGATGTGATTGTGGGTGGGATAGTTGAAATTTTTTAAAAATATTAATACAAGTTTGGTGAAAAGTTTTAAATTTCTTTTCTGTATCTAAAGCTGACATGATTGGCAGTAGAAATGCATTTTATACTTGTTGAGCCTAACACGGGTGAGTTTTTCGACTCTCTTAGTAAATAAATTTGCAGAGATGTGTTTGCTAAGTCTATGCTAGTCTAAGACTTAGACTAGCACAAATTAGTTAAGATTTATAAAAGAAGTTTACATGAGATTATTTTAGCGTAGGCCAGTTATACTCGTTATGCTTTACTTATTCAACTTGTCCTTAAATATCAGACACACAATTTTGCTAAGGTTAGAAAATATTTAATAATATTATTGTATTCAATTATTTAAAACATTTCAAGTTTACTTGAATAATATTTCTTAAGGTAATTTTCTAGAAAATACAAAACTTGTAAAGTTTTAATGAAAATTTATTAAGTGGTTATTCAAAAATAATTATATCTACTTTCATACATTTGTGCTTAATAAAAGATTTTTATTAAGTAAACATTTGGCCTTAATACAGCTTTAATTTACAAATTAATGCCACACGCACTTTTATGCAAATTCCTTTTACATTTAGATATAATACGTATCTTTAGAGTCAATACTAATGTCTGTTGGTCATGAAACTTTGTAACAAGAATTTAATTTTGTTTTTGTTTTATTTTTGCTGTCTCTATTTTATTTAATTCTATGTGTCAACAAGGTGTTAAATTGCTTTTTGCGTTATGGAATTTTTATGTCTTTTCACTATGCGTATCGTATGTTAATAGGATTTTTAGTAAAATTTGCTTGAAAATGGAAGTGATTTTTAACAATACTCTTATTAAAAGTATCAATAATACTTTAACGTAGGAAATATGAAAGAACGTTAATATTTTTATGGTTATTTTTTATTAAATGCATTAATATATTAAAAAAGAAGGCAGTTAAAGAAAAATGCCTAAAAGTAGGCAATATATTAATAACTAATTTATTACCTAGAAATTGGCTCTCAAATTAATTATATAATTATGCCAAAAAGAAACATAAGTTGCGTGTGAAAAAGTTTTAGGAAGAAATTTTTCTTTAATAGCTTTCCTTAAGAAAAGAAAACCTTGAAATTTTGTTTTAAAAAATTATATATTGAAAATTTTAAGGATTATTTTTTTTTTGTTGTTGGTATACTTTATATTGTAAAAATAAACCTCAACTCAAATTTATATTTAGTAAAAATAAATCTCAACTCAAATACTGTAATTTATCCTAAAAAACTGTAAAAATTTTTACATTTTCATAACATTTGCTAAATTTTGTTCTCAAGATACTTAAATTTTGTTTCCAAGATTTTATTTATAAAGGACTTTTGTTGCTGCTAGTCTAGTCTAGTCTAGTCTAGTCTAGTCTAGTCTAGTCTAGTCTAGTCTAGCCTAGTCTAGTCTAGTCTAGCCTAGTCTAGTCTAGTCTAGCCTAGTCTAGTCTAGTCTAGCCTAGTCTAGTCTAGTCTAGTCTAGTCTAGTCTAGTTTAGTCTAGTCTAGTCTAGTCTAGTCTAGTCTAGTCTAGTCTAGTCTAGTTTAGTCTAGTCTAGTCTAGTCTAGTCTAGTCTAGCCTAGTCTAGTCTAGTCTAGCCTAGTCTAGTCTAGTCTAGCCTAGTCTAGTCTAGTCTAGTCTAGTCTAGTCTAGTCTAGTCTAGTCTAGTCTAGTCTAGTCTAGTCTAGTCTAGTCTAGTCTAGTCTAGTCTAGTCTAGTCTAGTCTAGTCTAGTCTAGTCTAGTCTAGTCTAGTCTAGTCTAGTCTAGTCTAGTCTAGTCTAGTCTAGTCTAGTCTAGTCTAGTCTAGTCTAGTCTAGTCTAGTCTAGTCTAGTCTAGTCTAGTCTAGTCTAGTCTAGTCTAGTCTAGTCTAGTCTAGTCTAGTCTAGTCTAGTCTAGTCTAGTCTAGTCTAGTCTAGTCTAGTCTAGTCTAGTCTAGTCTAGTCTAGTCTAGTCTAGTCTAGTCTAGTCTAGTCTAGTCTAGTCTAGTCTAGTCTAGTCTAGTCTAGTCTAGTCTAGTATAATCTAGTCTAGTCTAGTCTAGTCTAGTCTAGTCTAGTATAATCTAGTCTAGTCTAGTCTAGTCTAAACTAGTCTAGTCTAGTCTAGTCTAGTCTAGTATAATCTAGTCTAGTCTAGTCTAGTCTAGTCTAGTCTAGTCTAGTCTAGTCTAGTCTAGTCTAGTCTAGTCTAGTCTAGGTCTAGGTCTAGGTCTAGGTCTAGGTCTAGGTCTAGGTCTAGGTCTAGTCTAGTCTAGTCTAGTCAAGTTGTACGTGCTTCAGCAATTTACATGTTTATGCTAAATTGAGTAAAATATTCTCCTGTGGTTTTAATAATTAGATACATTTAGCTTTCCCCATAACCTTTATTCTTGTCATGGGAATTTTTATTTTTCTTCACTTGATATTTGAATTAAATGCCCTAAAACTGAACTTTACCTTTATTTTTTTTTTAGCTTTACACATCCCAATGGGCCTTGTCTTTGCATGTTCTACACTAATCTTATGTGTTCTACAAAACTTTTTTAGGTTTGTAATCATAAATGGTCAGCAAAAATGGATTTGTTTGCTTTAACGATAGAAATGAAATTTTTTTTAATGCATTACTCTGGAGAAATTGCACAAAGTATTAAAAAAAATTAAAAGTAAAATATTGAAAAACTTAAATGAAGAAAAACAAAAGTTTTTTCTTATTTTTTAACAACCAGAAGAGCAAATAACAAGAGGCTTAACCAGAAGGCTTTGCTGATGTAAAAAACAATTAGAAAATAGAGGATTGTAAATTGTAAAAATTGATAAGAGATTAAAAACATTTTGTATGAAAACATGTTATGAGATATATTGGACTTAGTTTTTATGGTAGTATGTAAAGCTTTGTAGGGAAAGTGACCTTAGTTGGACTGACTGGGAGAAAAATTTTACTTTGCAATTAGTTTTTGATTTTTTTATTTGTTTAAAGCATGCAACTGAATTGAATTGAAGTTTTTAGTTTTTGTTTGAAAACTCTTTTCAAACTGTTTTCTGCCAACGTGGTACAAAACTCTTTGGAGCTTGGAAGAACAAAGGAAACAAATAAAGAAAGTAAAAAATGTAAATACATTTGCAATATGAGAAGGAAAGTTAAACAAAGAATATAAAGCAGCAATATAGAAGTTTTGAAGCTATTGAAGTATAAATAGAAAATAGCCAAAACAGTGGCAGCAAGATAAAACTATAAAAAATTTACGTTATTGTATTTGAAGGTCTTCTCAGGAAAAATGTGATTGAAGTCGGAATCAAAATTTTTGATATTTTTCAACTTAAACAGATATAATTATTATTAATATATTAACAAGAACTAACTGAATTAAATAATAACAAAAGTATTACCAATTTTCGTGTGTTGTGCGCCACTGTGCGCTTGTAACGGTATATAAAAGCTGATGCTTAAGTAAAAAGCCAATTGTTTGCGTTGCTTTTTAGGCCTTTGAAATGGCATTTGTTTTCGTTTTGTTTTTGTACAAAACGCTTATTAAAAATTTTTAAATTTTTTCTATTGGACGGAAACGTTTAGGTAATGTTCTATTATAGTTTTCGTACCCTAACTAACGATTTTCTGTCAGCAAACCAACAACTTATCAAAGCTAATGCTTTAGTAAAAGCCCATTGTATTCGTTGCTCTTTACGCCTTTTTAAAGGTATTTATTTTGGTATTATTCATGTTTAAAATGATTATTAAAAATCTGGAAAATTTTCGTCTTTCCAAGAAACGTTTACGTAATATTTTAATAATTTTCATACCCTGGCAGGCGTTTTTCCCTGTTATGTCAGTATTTTAAAAATATTTTTGCAATTTTGTCAGCATTTTTATTGATGAATTTAAATAAAATTTTTGCTGTAACCTAAACACCAGCTTAGTTAGACAAGTGTTTGGTATGGTAATTTCCGTTTTCCGTTTTCATACATTTACACTCAATACCAAGACAAACACACAACAAACACTTCTTAAAACTTTTCAAATATACAAAATGTTTGATAAAGTGCTTAACAACACACAAGAATACTTTTTTGTGCTGTCTTTCTACTCATACTCGGAGTGTTTGTGTGTGTGTGTAAGTGTGTTTGCGTATGTAAATAACTTTTAAACTTTTTTTTACAGTTTAAATACTAAAAGACCATGCGAATAAACTAAAGTAAGTTTATGGTTACCTGTGTTTGTGTTCTTTAGGGGGCCGAGGAGAAACGACCAACAGGAAAATCTAAAAACTGCAAAAGAGTTAAATATAGTTCAGAAGCAATTTGAAATGTTGTACAACACTTATTATACAGCAACCAAGACAGGAGACAAACAGGTGGTCAAACATTTTAAGGAAATAATATTTTATTGCTTACTGTGGGCCTTATAATGACTTAAACGACGTCTCTTATCTGCTACTCTATAAAAGCTTTATAATTTGCAATTTTTCCTTGGCAAATATTTAATAATGTTTTAGTTTTATAGAGCATTTTTAATTTGCTTTAAATAAGTTTTGCAAAGAATTTATTATATATATAAATACAGTTATGAGTTTCTAGTTACGGGTGCGTCCTTCCACTTGTCTTCCACTAACACAGTCTTATGGCCAACCCATTATGATAAGAAAGAAATTTACTTCTAAATGTTTTTCTCCTTAAGTTGTTTTGTAATTGTCCTTTAACAAAACAATAAAATAAAAAAGAAAAAATAAAAATAAAATCCAGCAAAGTATAAACGACAACATTTTAAATTACAGCAAAATAATATAAAACTTGTACAAATTATAGTTATGAAAGTTTCGATAAAACTTCTATATGGCAGTAAGAAAAACTACTTGCAAGCACAAATTTGTTGTAAATTATTAAGAGAAAACAAGTGGATTGTAAGGATATTTTTTATTTTGCTTTTCTTAATTTCATAACAGGAAGTTGCAGGCAAAAAGGAAATAAAATCAATAAAAAATAACAAATTTTTGCTGATGCTGTTTTTTTCTCTTTCTCTTTTATTATTTTCAATTAATAATTGTTTAGAAAGATGAAAAAAGTATTATAAAAAAAAAATTGAAGCTTCAAATTTTAGAAATTTAATTGGATTTTTAATAACGACTTTCTTTAAGTGTAATATTTCTTTTTCTTTTAACTTTCAAGACTAGAGGGTTTGAGATAAAAGTAAAAGTTTTGTTATACAAAAAAAAAAATAAAAAATATGCAGAAGAAAATAACAAAATTTTTAACAAATTTATACTATATGTACTTCATAATATAATTTAAAAAGTTGTACGAAAAGTCTTGCAAAATCTGACAGGACTCTTTCCTTTACTCAAATCTATTCTCATTAACAATCTAGAAGTCCAAAAATTTGCTAAATGCTTTCAAAATGTTACACCTAAGCTAATAAGCAATTTTCGCTGTTATTAGTGCAAGTTCAAATATTTCCCCTTATATCCTTGCTATTAAAAATTTCATTGGTGCACAATTATGATTAAAAACAAAAGAAATTTTATAATAACAACTTCCTAATTTATATAGCTCAGCCTTTTTTCACATTTGCTTCTCATTCGGCGCAAGCATTTGCCTGCCCCCCATATATCCTTTATTTCAAAAAGTGAGTAAAATCTGTAAATAAAGTCAGAAGTTTTAAGAAGTTAACAAAACTTTCTGTTATTATGCTCTTAACATTTCTGAGTACATTTTTTTTTGAAACGGTGCAAGAATCCACCCACCGCCCATATATCCTTAATACTATTAAGTCAATTACATAACCTATTATAAACAGAAAAATTAAGTATTATAGTTTTATAACTATTGTTATTGGTTATTACAGCATTCTGATAAAAATACAAATAAAATTTAGTTTTTCGAAAAAAGGATATATGGGAGGTAGTCCTGTCCTTGCACAGAATTATACAAAATTTACAGCAGAATTAAGTCACATATTCTTGGAAATATTTATTAATTATTTGTGCCTTCTAATCATATGCTATACAGCTAAAAAACTTTTTTGTTTTTTTTTTGGAAAAAGGATATATGAGAGTTAGTAATATACTTGCACGAAATTAATTAAAACTTACAACACAGTTAAAACGCATTATTTAAGGAGTATTTATTAATTTTTAGTTTATTATAATCATCGATTTAGTTAAAATTTAGTTTTTGAGAAAAAGGATATATGGGAGGTAGTCATGTCCTTGAATACATAACACATAACACATAAATTCAGAAATAGTTGTTTATTTTAAGTGCATTATAATCATAAATGCAGCAAATATTAAATTTTTCAAAAAAGGATATATTAGAGCTAGTCATGTCTTTGCACCGAATGAAACACAATTTACTACAGAGTTAAAATGCATAATTTTAGAAATCATTAATAATTTTTAGTGCATTCTAATCATAAATGTAGCTAAAGGTATGAGAAACTGTTGAAAACTAATTTTACTAAATTTTTTTATATTAAGCTCAGGCCACTGTGCACAGATAAAAATACGTCGTATATGTAGAGAAACTTTGGAAATACATACTTGTAGGATTTTGTGTTTAAGATTTTGGTTGCATTTCATTTGAAGCACTGCAGTGCTATGACCATCTCTCATATATTCTTTTTTGTAAAAAAAAATATTTTATATGCATAATGAAACAAGAACTATTAATTAAATTCTAGAGATTTAAAAAAATTTGAAAATTATTTTTACTAGAGTTTTTTTCCCTATACAAATTCAAAATTGTTTCAATATTTCTAAAAATTTAAGAAAAATTTTTAAAATTATTTTTACTAGAATTTTTGTTATACAGTCCATCCCACTGTGCATGGCTAAAAATATGTCTCAAATGCAGAGAAACTCTGGAAATACTTGTAGAATGTTGTATTTGAAATTTTTGTTGAATTTTATTTCAAGCGCGGCAAGGGTGTGATGATTTTCCATATATCCTTTATTGCAAAAAAAAAATATTTTATTTGCAATTAAGATAAGGACATGAGACAAAAATTGTTAAATATTTCTAAAATTTAAAAAAAAAATTTTTTGAAATTGTATAAAATTATTTTTATTAGAATTTTTGCAATACAGCCCACTATGCATTAACCACCTGGTTGCTGTGTATGAATGTTCAGTAATGCTTTTCATTTCTATGATGAGTTGTGCATGAAATTTCAAAAATTTCTTAAATTTACTTGCTAAACTGTAAAATCAATTTTCTGTTTCCCTATTTTTTTTTTTTTTTTTTTTGAAACCTCATATATCCAGCATATCCAGGGTAAATAAATTATTTCCTCTAAAATGTTTGAAATACCAAAATACAGCTGAATTATTTTTACCTTTATCATAAATAAATTCAAAATAAATGATTTCATTTTGCATGTTGGCAAACAAAAATCCGTACGCTGTGCAAATTTCAAAGGAAACAAATTATTTTTGATGTAAAACTTTATATGGAAAGGGTTCAAGGTTGGCGCTAGATAAATTACAGGGGAAATTAATTTAAAAAAAAAAAAATATTTCCATTGAACAAGCAAACAAAATACTTTTAGCAATTAAATGAACTATGTGGAAAATAGTTAAAAATGAATTAGAAAAAATTTTTTCAGCAGAAAGTTTGGGCTAAAAATTCTTTTTGTGGAATATTTGATTTGACTTTTTTTTATTAAATTATTTTTACTTGTCAGGATATTTGAAAGGTTGCCTTGCAAAATGTTCTACGCAGGATTAAAACTTATTTCTAATTAAAGCAATTTTTAAGTTTCATTCCAAATAACATTTTCTATTTCCGTTGGCTTTGCTGGCATTTATTAACTATTTTTGAAAAAACTGTGCTGGTGTGTGTGTGTTTTTTTTTTGTTTCTATGAAAAACTTTAACTAGTTCTATAAAATAATAAATTTTCTTGTACATTAGACAACATATGTATGCTTTTGTGTGTTAACATTGCAACACAAATACAGTCCTGCGTTTATAATACTCATGCTTAGACTTAACATGTGTGGACGTGTGTGTTTCAGTGTGTTGGTGAAAGTGTAATCACAGTTTTTGGCTTAAGGGCATTAAAAAATATATAACGCAAGTAAAAAAATAAGGCCACTTGCTAGCATTATTTATATGGCTCACATGTATTTGTTCTACATTTTTATTGTGCAAATACTTGCACAGATACACACACACACAAACCCACTTTTACATTGCATATATACATGCATAAATCTTCTGCTTTTAGTAGCATATGTTAAGGCTTTAAAAAACTAAATTTATATGTAGTTTCATTTAAACGAAGATGTGAGACTGATTTTACTTGCTTAATGCACAAAGGCTTAACTATCAAGATTTTATGTGCCGTATTGCTGAAAACGAAGCTTTAAAGCGTTGAGGAGGGGGTGGGGAGTAAGAAAAAGAGATATAAAGCAAAAGTATGTACTTATTTGACCCAAAAAACACAGCAACTTATAAATAAAGAAAAGTAAAATAAAATAAAGAAGCCAAGAAGGATTTAGTACAACAAAAACATACGTTAGATTTGACTTGGAAAAATATGATTGTCTACGTGCATGTATTTATTGCTTTAAACAAAGTGTGTGAGAGAGAGTTTGGCAGAGAGGGAGTGAGGGAAAGAGAAAGTGAGACCTTAGATTAGGAAACCCCTTGCAGTACCAGCTGTTCTACTTTTGTTTTTTAGTTCTTTAAAATACTATTTTGCCTGGGGCTTAACACTAGCATAGAATTTTATTTGTATTTGTTTTTTTTTGTTTACTCGTGTCTCTTAATAAGCTGCCATGTGTTTTTATCTTATCAACTTTTTCTTTAGCCACGACCTTTGTTTTTACCCATTTAACCAGCAAAGAAAAGAACAAAAAAAAAGTCATGCTTGACTTTCAAGTCCTTCTGGTTTTCTGAAAATGGAAAGTGAAAGCAAATGTTTAACACTTTATGGCTTATAATAAATTAAAATTTATGAAGTATTTTTTTAGCATACTTTTAGGCTAGTAAACCAAATGGTAACACAGCAATTCAAATTAAAAGTTTGCGGCAATTTAATTATCCCACCAAATTGTGGAGTGTTTAAAACTTTCCCAGCCTTAGGAAGGCTTCATAATTCCTATTAAAAAATAATATCCTTAAGGGCTGTTTTTGGAACAATAACATCAGGTGGCGGTCCTTCATTAATATTAATTTATTTCAAATTTAATAAAAGAAAACTCTGAAAATCTTTTAACTTATTTAAGTTAATAAATCAATCCATTTGCTTGGAAAATTTTTTATGCGGTCCCTGCTTTGAAAAGTCGAAAATTCCTTGGTCACAAAGCATTTTTAGTCCTTAAGAAAAACTTAATGAAAATAATATATGTTTGTGTAGATATTTTGTGGCAAGAAGCTCATAGAAGCTCATAAATTACTTGTATTAATTTTAGTTAATTTTAGTTATTATTGTTCGAAAAACCATTTAAAACAGGATTTCATAAACAAATGGAATGACTGGAGTAAAGGACAAGAAAGGCAAAAAGTTGTGTGACCTTCATAAAAAAATATATCGTTACCTTAATATAGAAAGGTACTTGTTATTTTTTTTAAATGGAGATTTTTGAACTTTTTTTTATAAATTAGAGGATTTTCCATTGAAATATACAAGAAACTCGAATTAAAAAAAATAATCAGTTAGGGCCTTTTTGTATTCAGGTAACGATATGTATATTCCCCATCCGTAAGAAAAGCGAAGTCGACTAAACAATGACCGCTTGTCCGTTCGTGAAATCAGTTTTCCGCAGCTTACAGAGAGACTTGAGACTTTGGTCTTAGACGGAACGGTCAGAAATGGTCCTAAAGAGATAAAAATTTGCAAGATAAAAACAATACGGTTGCAGGGCTCGAAAATTGAATTTTTTAAATATTTGTTTTGTTGTTAATTTCACCTATTTTATACTTTATGAAGAACAAAATTAGTATTGAAAATCATGGAAATCAAAAAGACGATTCCAGGGCTGGAAAATTGAGAAAAATACGAATTAATTAAAACGATTTTTTATGAATTATATATACTTATTTTATATTTTAGAAACAGATAGATTAAAAAATCAGAAATATCAAAAACTAGGTTCCAGGGTTGGAAAATTTTAACTTTTTCTGGTATATAAAAGTAACTGAACTAATTGTTTATTTCTTTGTTAGTTAAACATATTTGATATTTTAAAAAGAAAAATATTGGTATTGAAAATAAGAAAAATCAAGGAAAACTGAAATCCAGGGTTGGAAAATTTTTAAACTTATTTTCTATTTCCTTATTATTGAATTGTATTTTATATTTTAAAAAGAAAAATAGTGGAATTGAACATCAGAAAAATCAATATGTTGGTTCAAGGGTTTTTTTTATATGTTATTGAAAATCAGAAAACTCAAAAACTCGGTTCTTTATTACTTAAATATATTTTATATTTTAGAAAGAAAAGTCTTGGTATTGCAAATCAGAAAAATCAAAAAGTCCTTTCCAGGGCTCGAATACCTTAGCGACCTAACTAAAACTTATTTTCTATATTTTTATTATTTTAAAATATATTTTATATTAAAAAAAATCAAAAGTTGCTTCCAGGGTTGGAAAATTTTAATTTTTCTGGTATATGAACGTAACTAAATAAAACGAATTTTATTTTCTATTTCTTTATTATTTAAAAAAAATTATACTTTAAAAGGATAAAGAGTTGTATTGAAAATTACAGGGTTGGCAAATTTATATTTTTTTAAATATAAAATTAGCTAAATAAAACTAATTTTATACTTTTTTAAACATTTAAACGTGTTTTATATTAAAAAAAAACTAACAGTTTTTAAAATAAGAAACATCAAAATGTATTCCAGGGTTGGAATATTTTAAGTTTTTTTAGTGTATCAAGAAAATAAACTAAATGAAACTAATTTTATACTTTTTTTTTTATAATTTAAACAAACATATTTTAAATTTTAGAAACAAAGATAATAGAACTTTTCTTCAGAAAAATTAAAAACATTTTTCCAGGGCTGGAAAATTTCAATTTTTTTTTCGCATATATTTCGTATTCTACTTTTTTAATATTCAAAGATAATTTATATCTTGGAGAAAAAAAATAATGGTATTTTAAATCAGAAAAATCAAAAAATCTGTTCCAGAGCTGGATTTTTTTTTTTGTAATATATAGAAGTATCTTTTTTTTTCTTTATTAATTAAAAATAATTGTATTGAAAAATCAGGAAAATCAAAATGTCGGCTGCAGAGCTGGAACACTAAATTTTCTTGTGATATTTTATTAGGGTGCCCATGTGGTTCTCAGTACAGAGGTCGTGGGTTCGATTTGCACCATAGACACTGGGGTTCCGCAGACAAGCTAATCGCTTCGCGGGTTGTGTGTTGTTAAAAAAAATATATATATATACATACATACATATATGTTATATTTTAGATTTTAAAAAGAAAAATAATAGTACAGAAATTCAAAAAAATCAAATAGATATCTAGAAAATTAATTAAATTAAAAAAAATAATTATTTATAAATTTTCTGATATAAAGGTGAAACATTTTTTTTTATTAATTAAAAATACTTTATTTTTAAAAAGATATTTCGTCATGAGCTTCTTTATTTGTATTAATAAAATTGTTATATAAAATCTAGTTTAACCATATAATCATAAGGTTTTTTTTTTGTTGCTGTGTAAAACATAAACACTCATTAATCTTAGGAATCATTGTGATATTTTGCTTATAATGCTGTTAGCACAATTATCGTGACAACACACAGCTGAGACCTAATTAACTTTTATTTCATGGAAATATAATTAAATATATCGCTTAAGAAGATTTATAACTAAAAATTCTTTGGATATCAAATGTTTATTTAATATCGTGAAATAAGTAAACGTGCTATGTTGGTAGTGGAATGTTTGACTTGAAACATTAAAGAGTTTTGTAGTATTAAATTTTATTCAAGAGCGGAGTATGTGAAATAGTTTTGCTTATTTGGTGTGTACGTATAATATTGAAATTATTTAACAAGGTTTTTTTAACATCATATTTTATCAATAAAATAGAAATTGTATCAACTTTTCCAATCCTGCCTTAGTTTGTGTTGCCTTTTGTATAAACCAAAGTTAAACTCTGTTAGCCGATCTAATATTCTCATATGTCATGAATGCTTAATCCAGTATTTAAAAATATGATAAATAGCTTTTTAAGCCAAAACTTAATTCTCCCTTCCATACATTTACTCGTATATGTAAAGCTATTGCCATTAAACTAAGGCCAACAAATTACTACATTTGCAAGTAATAATCTGAATATATATTATAAGTTTTTTAATAAAACAACTAGTGCAACACATTTGAGTAGCAAAAAGTATGTTATTTTTTTAATAAAAAATCTCATTAAAATTAAGTTTATAAATCAAAAAACAAGCAAAAGATCGTGATGAGATTTAAGAAAAAATTTATCAAAAGAATTCAAAATAAGGTATTAAAACTTATGCAGAAATCTTTCTTACTCAATTATGCACATATGCTTAAGTACGAGTATGTGAGTGAGTTCAGTCAATTAGAGCGCCTTGTTGCAGGCAATACTATTATCTTTGTGAGTGTTTGCCTGAATTGGTTTGTGTGAAAGAAATAGTTTTGTGATTTATTTTTTTTACTTTTACCAGGGAGAATGCAGGTAAAAATGCTTGTCACGTGATAGCATTTATTTATGAGACTTAACAAAGCACAATAATTTTCGTTGACGACAGACAAATATGCTCGCTTGGCAAATAAGTGATAAAAAGTACTTGTACACTAAACACACACACACAAGCACATACACACACACATACAGTTAAACTCACACATATGCATATATTTATATACATATATAATACACACACACACACACACACTAAATTATAGCTCTTGCAATAAAATCTTTCGCTTGAAAATTTAAAATGTGCACTCCATTCGTTTGTCTGTTAACAGGTGTGTTGGAATCTTTTGCTGCAAGAAGGAAAAAAAGGAGACATTAAACAAACATAAACTTCTATGAAGGCATAAATTGCAATACACAAACCTTGTTTATTTTATTATCGTGCTGCATTTTCAAATTGCATGTGTACTCGTGTGAGTGTAAAGTTAGGGAAACATCAAAAAACAAAGTTTCAAATCAATTTGATACTCGTGTAACTTGCCTCCCATAAATAGTTGAAAAAAAAGACTAACGTCTTTCGAAAAAAAACATCGAAAAAAGTTAATACATTTGAGTATAACTATTGCATAATGGGCATAATACTTTTTGTAAAAACTACCTTTTGTAAAAAAAGTATCTTTTTTAAAAAAGTAGCTTTTGTAAAAAAGTACCTTTTATAATAAAGTACCTTTTAGAAAATAGTACCTATTGTAAAAAGGTACCTTTTAGAAAATAGTACCTTTTGTAAAAAAGTACCTTTTGTAAAAAAGTACCTTTAGTAAAAAACTACCTTTTGTAAGAAAGTACCTTTTGTAAAAAAGTTGCATTTGTAAAATAGTAGCTTTTGTAAAAAAGTACCTTTTGTAAGAAATTACTTTTTGTAAAAAAGTACCTTTTTTAAAAAAGTACCTTATGTAAAAAAGTAGCTTTTGTAAAAGAGTACATTTAAGAGCTGAATTTTGAGAGAGTAGGAGAACTCGTATGTAGAACTCGTGTGTATATTAAAGAGTGTTCCAAAACGAGCAACGAAAAATGTTAAAATGCCATGTAATATATGGAAATACAATCAATTTATGCAGACTTCATCTTCACCACTTCACCAGACTTCACCACTTTACACGGAAATTTAAAACATCAAAATTAAAGAGTATTAAGTTCTATAAAGTAATTTTGATCTTGGAAACTGTAAAAAGCAAACTGTTGAAAATTTCAAAAACACTAAAACTAAAAAATACCAAAATTAAAAAAATCGCCAAACCGAGAAAAAATCGACAAAAATCACCAAAACGAATAAAGCGCAAAACTAAAAAAATCTTAAAAACTAAGATAAATCGCCAAGAAGTGAAAAAATCGCCAAAATGACAAAACGCCAAAACTAAAAAAAAACTCCAAAAACAGAAAAAAATCTCATAAGCGAAAAAAGCGCCAAAAATAAGAAAATCCGCCAAAAAAAGTAAGAAAGTTTGACGGGTACTATTTTTTTTATAAATGTCTAAATCAGGTAAGATATTTGATCATATAAGCTAAAATTCGTACAGTGTTACATATGTAGTGTTCGTACGGAACCCTTCGTGTGCGAGTCACATTCGTTCTTTAGTGACTTTATTTTAGGTTGCCTTTAGAAGAGTGTCGTTTACAAAATTATCTCTTAAAATTATGAAATCATTTTGTAAAATTACTTTAAAAATTACGTTAAAAAAATTTATTGTTTTAGTCAGTCTTTTTCAAAACTTATATGAAAAAAAAATTATTTTTTTAAGAGAACCCCTGTTAATATTTTTAAAATATTTGCACTTTTTTAATGTCCTCTGCCCATTGTACGAATCTTTGCAATAAAATTTCTATTTCTATTTTTATTGCAATTGTTTTTGTGACCTGCTGAGTGCTCAGCTTCTAAGGCTCGAGGTCAAATAGTTTTAAAACATTTTTTTGTTTGTTTTCTAACAAACTTTACTTTTTCTGCCATAAGCTTATATCTTTCAGAACACCAAAAAAAACTTAAAATAACACTATCAAATGTTAAATATCTGCCATAATAATGGTGAACTCTAGGTTTCTTAGCATTTTGCAAAAGTCTGCATGTGTGTGTGCGGTTATAAAGTGAAATGTTTGTCGAAGGTTTCTTTTTAGGTTTTCGTGATTTTTTTTTAATTTTTTTTTGCTTTTTCTAAAACCATTTCAGTGTTTCACTTTAGTGTTGGTCATTATTTGTTTATGAGTTGATGGGTTTTGTGCGAGTGTATTTATGCTGCTGTAATTTTGTAAATTTTTTTTTTAGATGTCGACAAGTTTGGCCCACCTTAAGGTGTTGCTTAAAGTTTTATGCTGCAAAAAAAAAAAAAAAAAACAGTGGGAAATTATTGCTTTTTCTGCATCAGTATTAGTTTTTTTGAGCTAATTTTATTTTTATGGTTAATTGTGCGTGTGTGAGTGCTTGTAAGGTGAATGTGTTAAGGCAGCTGTTTTGAATAGAGAAAAATTAAGAAAAATATATTTTTATTGATTTATTTAACTTAGATATTATTACAATTAAAACTATAATAAATGCTAAACTATAAAACACTAGCGGCCGGCGAAGGCTATCACCGGTAAGGAAATATTTATTCGCTATTTTTTATTTATAAAATATTTAGCGATTTTTGAGTATCTGGAGAAAAAAATTTATATTTTAAATTTTTATATAATATTTGAGAAGCACTTTTTATATTCTTATAAAATATATATTATCTGCCTTATTCATAAAAAATAATTCAGGTTTATTAAGCGCTTATTTGACATATTTCTATGGAAAATTTGTCAAATAAACCTGTAATAAACCTAAAATATTTTTTTTCAATTAGACCGTATATATATATATATATATTCATAAAAAATAAAATAAGTTTGAACTGTATTTTATTTAAAATATTTCATACATTATTTTCCTAAAATGAATTTTAAATTTATTTAATTTCTTTACGAATATGGGGGGGGGGGGGGTTGGGGGGGTAGAAATTTATTTATACTTGTAGTCAAATTCTGCATATTCAGTGTTTTTATGTGACATGAATTATTGAGTTTTGTTCCACCTGAAAGTATGCAGCATTTTATTGAATATTGTGCACTAAAAAGTATGCATAAACTTTGAGCAATATTTAATTTTTTTTTAATTATTAAAAGACATTTCTCTAACAAAAAAAAAAAAAAAAGATTTTGTAAGACTCTTATTCCTTTTATACTCACTCTTGCATAGAAAATTTGCAATGACATTTTCTTAATGACTCTAAATGTTTTACTTTACTTTTTTGCATATATTTTCTATATTTTTTTTATAATTTTTTGCTTATATCCTTCTTTATCGGTTATAACAACATTTTCTTTATTTCTTTCTTCGTAAGAGAATTATTAATTATAGGCAACAACAAACTAACACAAATCTTTTGCAACTAACAATTTCCATAGTCAATATAAAAGCAAAATTTACCAAAAAAAAAAAAAAGTTGCAACAATAAAAGGAAAATGTTAAAAAAACCAAGCACATATATATATATATATATATATATATATATATATATATATATATATATATAATGTATTACGTATGGTAAATATTTTACAAGAGCAAATGTACGTTTTAATTTTCGTTTTCTTTCGTTTTCTTATTTTCTATTTAATAAATAAATTTGCATATAAAGTGAATTGTAAAAAAAATTAAAAAGAAGCAAAAATTTACAAATTATACGAAGAAATAGGAAAAGAGAAAAATATCTTAATGTTAATTTAACATGTTTTATGTTTTAAGACAGTCCACAGCTGCACTATGGCACAAACACATTCTCATCTTTTAATTTGACAAAAAAAAATTGGTAAGGAAAAATAAATTTTTCAAGTAATAATTTTTAAATATTTAGGGCCAATTTCACCAACTCTATTTAAATATCAATTCATATTTCAAATGTCGATTTTTATAAATTTTTTGTATTGAAAAATTACTTAAATACGAATTGATATTTAAATAAGTTGATGAAATTGGCACTTATTATAATTAATAAGCGAATGTTTTTTATCATTCTGTAACTATTATAACTTTCTTTGATTTCCCTTTATAGTACAGTGGCTCACTAATTTATTACCATTATTTTTGCCTCAGGCGCCACTGTTTACAGTGTGCTACTCTTTTCCCAAACTCTATGCATTTGCATCCACATCTGCATATCATTCTGTGTATTTATTTAAATTAAACAAATATTAAATACATTCTCATGTACTCTAGCATCCCTGCAGCAACTTTTAGTTTAAAGCTGGAAACTAGTGCAACGTTTGCTGGCAGTAATCGTTGTCGTAGTAGTTGTTGTTATTGCTGTTGTTGTTGGTGTTATTATATTTTCCATGAATAATAAAGAAGTGTTGTCCTTTGACCTGAATCATTATAAAATTCACTTAAATATTAACAGGAACATATTGTACGTTCTATGGAGTCGTACAAACAAACACATTTATAAACTCATACATGCACTTGTATTATTTTTGTAAATGTATTTGCCAGCATTCACAATATGGTCCTTAATAATTTATAAATTATTATTTGCTCTTCTTACTTTGAGTCGGTTGCAGTGAATTAAAGGGAAAAATTTTTGGAAAAGTGCAAATATGATAACAACGGTAAATAAAATAAATTTGAAAATGCTAAAATTTTCGAAAAGGACTCTCAAATATGATTATTAATTACGGTTGCAAAAATATGTTTGTTTTTTTTTAAATAAAATTAAAAACAATCATTTAATAATATATTGTGCAAACATTGTTTGCAGAAAAATTTAATTTTTGTAAAATAATTATTTGAGCAAAATGCTTAAAAAAAATACAAAAAAATTCACATCTATTTAAAAA
This sequence comes from Nowickia ferox, assembly GCA_936439885.1. Taxonomy (NCBI): domain Eukaryota; kingdom Metazoa; phylum Arthropoda; class Insecta; order Diptera; family Tachinidae; genus Nowickia; species Nowickia ferox. Next base: position 13,143,987 of record OW387023.1, on the reverse strand, counting down.
AATTAGTACGCAAGAAAAACCCCAAATTTTTTTACTATTACTAATAGTATTCGTTTTCGCACTTATAAAGGCTTAAAAAAGAGTGTAGTAGTAATTTTTAGCATTTGTGTTAGTAATAACAATAAATGACAATAGTAGTATATGGATAACCGATATAGTGGAGCATTACTAGTACTTATAGCAATTAGAATTTAAGGAAGTACTCTCTGTTTAATATTATTAGTTTTATTAGCAGCAACAATAGTATTGGCAATAGCATTATTTTGAAACAAATGCAATATATTTAGTAGTAAGACCACTAAACTATTTTTTAAGCTTTAGGTCGCCATATTTTTATTTGTTTTTAAATATGAAATAATGTAAAATTATAATAAAAAGTAAAGATATTAAGACCTAAACTTATATATAAAACAGTTTAATTGCACATATAGAAAAGATCGAACAATTAGGTAAAACATTTAATACAGTAAGCCTTTAAGTAAAAGTATTAGCAGCAATTATGTGAGTTTTAGTTAAACTAAATTACTAATAGTAAAAGTAGCAATTACATTTGTAGCAGTCATGTTAGTAGTAATGCTAGAGATTACCTTAGCAGTTAATGTAATATAAGTATTGCTGAAATTGAAGTCGTGACTGCCGAGTTTTGAACTGCTACCAAATCTTGCTAGTATCAGTAGTAACAAAATATATGCTAATAGTAATATTTGTGTAAGAGATATACTAAGACACGTGAAATAGCAGAAGCAATTGCAATGGCAGTAAATTTAATAATAGTAATGATAGTAAGGCAAGAGCAATAGCAATAGCAACAGCAACAGCAATAGCAATAGCAATAGCAATAGCAATAGCAATAGCAATAGCAATAGCAATAGCAATAGCAATAGCAATAGCAATAGCAATAGCAATAGCAATAGCAATAGCAATAGCAATAGCAATAGCAATAGCAATAGCAATAGCAATAGCAATAGCAATAGCAATAGCAATAGCAATAGCAATAGCAATAGCAATAGCAATAGCAATAGCAATAGCAATAGCAATAGCAATAGCAATAGCAATAGCAATAGCAATAGCAATAGCAATAGCAATAGCAATAGCAATAGCAATAGCAATAGCAATAGCAATAGCAACAGCAATAGCAATAGCAATAGCAATAACAATAGCAATAGCAATAGCAATAGCAATAGCAATAGCAATAGCAATAGCAGTAGCAATAGCAATATCAATAGCAATAGCAATAGCAATAGCAATAGCAATAGCAATAGCAATAGTAACAACTACTACGACTACGATCACTGCAAGCAAACGTTGCACTAGTTTCCAGCTTTAAACTAAAGGCTGCTGCAATAAAAGTTGCGTATATAAAAGCAGAAATATACATCAACTAACACCACACACAGTGGACCAAACACAAAGAAGGCTGATGATGAAAACTTCGAAAACAACATAGTTGTTCCGTTATACTTCGTGTTTGTCAGAATATTTATAATTAACTTTGGTGTTATTTGTTCATTAATAATTATCTCATGTAATTTGGCTTACAAAGCGATACGAACTTTAGCCTGATCAAATCAGAAATATATTAACAAAAGTTATTTAAAAAAAATTTTGGTTTAAATTTTGTTATTTCCTTAAGGGTGTGTGAGTTTAACAATTGAATTGGAATAGTTTTCCTAAGAAAGATTTTTCAATTCATTCTCGCTTAGTTTTCAATGAATAAGTCTGCCTTATATTCTTTAATTTTTTTTACGTCATTTTCAGTCAGTATCTCTGCTTTGTTTTCTTAAAATTCTTACTTCATTTATTTTTATTATATTAAGCAATTTCTTCTGATAAAATGTAACGAAATTTAAGCCAAGGAAAAAAATTATGGTTAAAAAATATTTATGGTCCAATAGTGGCAAAAAAACAATATGTTTTTTGTTCATTCTGGCAAAGCTGAGACTAGTTTTTTTCTTATATTTTTATTTATTTTATGAAATTTAAAGTTCCTGTCCAGCCAGCTTTCCTACATACGTCTGGTTTTGTTAAATAAAGTTTTGCTTCAGTCTCTCGAATATTTGTTCTATTGTGCTATTGTTGTTGTTGTTGTTGTTGTTGTTATGCGTTTTACCTTAAAAATTAAATTTGCTCACCTGGTGTTTTAGTTTTCTTTCTTTCTTTCTCTTTCATATCTGTGTGTATTTTTTGTGTCTTCCTTTTTTGTTTTTTTTCCTCAATTTTCATTTATTTTAGTATGACAGGTAGGAAAATAAGTTTTATGTCCTGTGCATGTGCGTGTATTTGCTTTATTATTAAAGTACGTCTGTTTCTGTTTGTTTGGCATTAATGTTTATTTTAGGTTTTCCTTTCTTATTTTTACTAACCAACATCTTGTTGTTATGTGTTTCTAGATGTTGCTGCTTTCATTATTATTATTATTTCAATATGTTTTTTTTTGTTAAACTTTCAATAACTTTTCTTATGAATTTTTCCAATTTTTCTTAAGTAAAAGTGCATTACGTTGAGCAATAAACCAGATATATAAATTTTTTTTCGTACACGCGTACAAGGAAAACACATCTGATGATATTTTTGGTGAAAATAATAGCATTTTTTTTATTAAAATTGGTAAATATCCTCGGTATGTGCTTGCTTATCAAAAAACGCTTCTTGAAGTCATATAAAAATTTTTGACTTAGAACCCAAAAGAGGCTTTTAGAATAATTGTTGGAACTTAACAAAATTTTCTTCCAAAAATTTAAAAAAGTAGTCCTTTGAAGTTAATTAAGAGAATGTTAAAATATGATGCCTAGGATTTCTATCTAATTTAAAAGCACTAATTTAAAAAAATACATATTAAAGAAATAAACCTCCTTTGAAGCTGGGGCCAGATTATGGCATTCGAAATTTCCCTACAAACACAACTAATGAATTGTACGAAACTTTGTTCGATATCAAATGCCGTAATTTAGGGGCAAATTAAATTTTAAGGAAAGTAGAATTTTAACAAATAGTATAGCATTTGAAATAAAAAAGTACCTTTCAAATAAAGTAAATTCAAAAAAGTACCTTATAAAAAAGTACATTTTAAAAAAAGTTCCTTTTAGAAAAAGTACCTTTTAAAAGAAGTACTTTTTAAAAAAGTATCTTTTAAGAAAGTACCTTTTAAAATAAGTACCTTTTATAAAAAGTACCTTTTACAAAACTTTCAAAAAAGTACCTCTTAAAAAAAAGTACCTCTTAGAAAAAGTACCTTTTAAAAGAAGTACCTTTTAGCAAAAGTACTTTTTAAAAAAAGTACCTTTTAGAAAAAGTTCCTTTTAGAAAAAGTACCTTTTAGAAAAAGTACCTTTTAAAAAAAGTACCTTTTAGAAAAAGTACCTTTTACAAAAAGTACCTTTTACAAAAAGTACCTTTTCAAGATAAGTACTTTTTAAAAAAGTACCTTTACAAAAATATATTTATTAGACGTGGTCAGCCAACATAAAATAATTTTTTTTAATTGCTTAGTGAAGACTGGCAATTTTTTCTTCGATCTTTTCTATAATTATATTGCTTTGCAATTTTTTTTTTTGAGCACAAGATCAGTTTTTTTTTTTTGTAAAAAGTTTTCATTAAGTAATAAACAATTATCAATTGTTTTATTTTGTCTTTCCTATATTTGTTAAACTTTGTTTAATTAAATTTTTTAGGGTTACTTTTTAAATCTTAATTAGTGATAAAAAAATAATAACTTTTTTTTATATAAAAAACTGAATTTGTGCTAAAGGAAAAGTTGCACCATAAGTATTTTTTGAAAGAAAGTTCATGTAGAAAAATTATTGTTAAGAAGATACAAATATTTTAATTTACTATATTTTCAAGAAAATAATAAGAAAAAAAGTTGTGCAAAAATATATAAATACATATATTAAATATATCTCAGTCCCTTAAAAATCCACTGAGGTTCCCCTTATCAAAGGTGTCACAAGATAAATGCATTCAAACAAAAATACAAATTTTTTAAATTTACTTTGACATTCTTGAAAAATTACTTGCTTAAAATAGTTATTTCGAAGCAAAAAACTTTTAAAATAAAATATAAACTATGACAAAAAAAAAACACAACTTGCTGCAAGCTAGTGCTTTCGATATTCTTTCTATCTTTTTAAAAGAAACAACAAAAAAATAAACTTAACACTTAACAACTGAAATAAAATTATAGAACATTGTAAAAATTGTAAAAAATGCATTTCACGTTTAATTAAATTTCAAAACTTTTCAATTTGTTTCGCACTGTTTTTTCCCATGCACAACTTACTCTCTCATAAATTGAGTTGACTTTAAGAGAGTGTTACCACACACACGCACACATCCATATAGTCAAACTCAGGTACAATGTAGACTGCACAGTAAAGCAATACATTCTAAACTATTAAATTGTTTGATTTGAGGCTCAAACTTTCGAACCGGAATATTGCCTTTAATGGGGCAAACCTATTATTCACCTGAATGAAATATTTCTTATGAACAAAAAATGGTGAACAAAATTAGAGAAAATACACTGACACAACAACAACGCAAAAATTGATGATTGCAATTTTAGAATAGATGGAACACATTTCACGTGAACTTTTATTCCCTATAAGGTTGATTATCGAAAATTTAAAGTTTAAAATTTGAAAAATATTTAGATTTATTACACTACCAGCACCACTGTGCAATTGGTTTATTTAAAAGCATAAATGTATATGGCAAGACACCTTTCAAGTAACGTTATACGTATGAGACTGTTGTGTGCCAAAATATGTGACAATTTTCACCTTAAATAATATTTTTAGAAGACTAGTGGAATATGGTTAGAACTAAAGAATGATGTAAAGAGCCGAAAAGTGAGTGAAAAAAGTTAAATGCAATTGTGGAGTGTAGAAGCAACGTCAATGTGTTTAACCTTAAAAAGCATAATATAAACATATATAAAATATAAAAAAAAATTTAAAAATAGAGTCACACTTTAATTCTTAAAAATACAGCAGTTATAAAAAGCAAAGTAAGTTTCCATCATACACTTTCATTTTAAATCAATCAAATTGTTAACTTTTAAATTTATTTATACAATCTATGACGATAAAAAAATATTTTCAAATATGAATCAAGTGTAAGAAGATTTGTTAAATATTTTTATTTATTTTTTAAATCATTTTTTTTTTAATTTAACTTCAGCATAGTGTGGCTTTCTCCCGAACCTTTTGATCAATTTTGTAGTGTTTTGCTTAAGAAGTGAAGACTTAACACAAAAATTATCTAATTAATTGAAATTTTTGCTGTTTTTTTTTGTCAGTAGACTTCAAACCAAAACATTTCGAAATGAGCTACAAACTTTGTTTGTTTTTAGTAAGACTCTGAGATTTTAAAAATTTATTTTTGTTTCAAATGTAAGTGTGCGACAGGTCGAACGTTGTCGATATCGTGGAAGAGGCCCTTAAAACGTTACTGAGAATCACAATATACGAACATAATAAGTTCAAAAGCCTGGAACAAAAAACTTTTTATATGTTATTTTCTTCGAGTTCCATGAGCGGTAACCAAAGAAAACAAGCAAACATTTGAAATATGATACAAATTTTATGTCAAATAAATATACTTAGGTGTTTTTCATATCATCTAGTTAACATATTTATTTTTCAATAACAAAAAAAAAACCCCCATATTGTTGACTATTTACCTTTTATTTTATATAAATTTTATTTGCGTTCGTTATCAAATTTTCAATTTAATAAAGACTTATTTATCAAGTGAGAACACTTTATTAACTCAACACTGCTATGAAAAGCTTTTCAAACATACAATGTTAAATTATTCACTGCTGGAATACCACGAGGTTAACTTCTCTGTTCCTTACATAGTACTGTCTAATACTCAACAAAAAGTAGAACAACAGAATTATGTTAGCAACATCCGGAATGTTACAGCATATTTGTAAACATCTTTAGTGCGTGTTAGAATTCTTTCTGTTGGTTTGTGTGTTTGGATGTAGACAAGAGAGCATTTATGTAAAAGCTTCATTGTTGTTGTTGTTTGTGTCTGAAGTCTGCATTGGCTGAAGTGTCTGTGTGGTTGTATATTTCTTAAAAAGCAGAATTTATAAGATTATAGTTGTTGTTACGTTTTGAATTTTTACTTCAACATCATCTTTTGTATTTGTGTGTGTGTGTGCTTGTATATTTATATTATTTAACTAATAATGTACAAATAGTTTTAATTGTTGACAAATTGTCTTTTGGAAAATATTTGTAATAGGCCAGTTCACGCTATATTTCTGCCACAATACTATAAACTCAAACGTTGAAAGACGTTATATAACGTCTTTCAACTCAGTGAATTCTTTTGTGATTTTCCAAAATAAAATTATTTGTGAATTCTCAAATGGTTTTTAAACTCTGTGGATAAGATAAGAGGTTTGTGACCGTTGCAAATACAAGGTTGAATAATTTGTGAAAGCAACAATGAAATGCATATAGACAATACTTAATCACCAGAGAAAATAAATTTCACTTAAAAATATTTATAGCTCTCAAGGGGCTGTGCCACGAAGTATAAAAAATAAAATAAAAAAAAATAAATTGCTTATTAATGCCATTCAATAAGATTTTACGTTAAAGGCGTAAAATAAATTTTTTATTGACAATAATTAGACAACAGCCAACACTCTAGCAATAGACTTATAATAAAAATTAAACCTTAAAAAACAATAAACTTTCATTGTAAAAAATCTTTTTTGCAACCTCAAAATAAAAAATATATTAAATAATTTAATTATTCAAAATCCTTTCGCTTCTAACAAAAATTAATGTTCTTGAAAAGGTGATAAGATATCTTAAGCTACTAGTAGCATTAAAAAAATTTTAAGAAAACAAAAATCTACTAATAAAAAGGTCAATGTTAATAAAAGTCAACGAGAATAAAATCTAAAAATAAATGTAAAAATACACCAGCCATCAGCTTAAATAAAACTTAAAGCACTTGACCCTTAAAAAATAAAAAAATTCTCTGTTAAACTTGATTTTATCAAATATTTGATAAACAAGCTAAAAAAAATATAAAAGGGCAGGCAAATCTTTTTAACACAAGCAACACTTTAATACTCTTTTTTTCTTTTTTTTTTTGAAGGAAAGTTAAATCTCAAGAAAACATTTAACTTTTTATTTCATAAAATAAATAAGTGTAATTTTTTTATTTTTATTACTCTATGGGTTCAAAAATATTTTATATGATTAAAATCATAAGGGGCCATTTAGTGTGACATAAATTTACATAAATTGTTTAGACATAAAAAAAAAAAAAAAAAAAAAAGCGACAATGATGCAGAAAAGTTGGATTTTCCCTAATAAAAATAAAGCAAAGTTATGGAATAAAATTATCTAAAATAAATTGAATTTTAGTGTTCACTTCGGAAGTGGCGCTTCACTGAAATTTGCATAATAAAAACTTAAACCAGAGCTTTTATTTTGCTTTGGCTTAAGTTTTTATTATCAAGAAGAAATTTGCCAAAAATACAGACAAATAATGAAGAGCTGTTCCATATTAAATTGAACAATATATAAACTTTTTACAATCTCTCTCGCTCTCTAACAGCAACTCAATTACATTAAATTTTTTAAAGTAACTATTCAAATACTTAATATTAAAATCTTTTGAGAAAAATTCTAGAAAATAGTACCTTAAAAATTACCTTAAAAAGTACCTTTTTAAAGAAGTACATTTGAAAAATAGTACTTACAAAAAAAGTACATTAAAAAAAGTACCTTTTAAAAAAAGTACCTTTTAAAAAAGCACATTTTGAAATTAGCATATTGTTTTTTATTCCAAATTAAGGTTTTTTTTGCTATTTATTTTATATGAAAGAATTTTGGTTGTTAAAATATTATTTGCTATAAAAAATATTTTTTTTAGACAAAAATTAATTTTGCTCTAAATTGTGTCAATTATTGTTATTTCAACATTTTGTTGCAAGACTTCATTTTGTTGCTAAAAAATAATAATTCTTTAAGCAAAAGTTAACAATATGTATCAACATCATGTCGATTGCCTTAAAATATGCTTTAATTTATTGCATATTTATTTATTTGCACACAAATGTGTGCAAATGTTTGTGTATACAATTTTTAATTTTTGCATTTACTGTCTGTCTTCAAATACTTGCTCCTTAGCTTTTAAGACTTATTTGCATATTTATGAAAACTGGAAGATTTAGTTTTGTTTTATTACGATTATACACACACACACACACTCATTTCCTTATAAATTATAATAAATACAATATTGTGTTTATTTTGTACATTGTTTTATTTTAATTAAAATTTAAATATTTTGCTCTCGGTGTTTATCATCATCATCATGCGATGCCAAGAGTATTTTATTTTTATTTTGGCTTTCATTCTTAAAGCTGAAATGTTATTAGATTAGAGAATGTATTACAAATTGTTTCAATTTAATTTTTATTTATTTATTTATTTATTTATTTATTTAGAGAAGATAAACGTGTAGTATATCGTCATCATTTAATTCGACAATATGCTATTTATCTCATAATGATTTATAAAGTGTAAGTTTTAATCGTAAGATTTCACAAGCATTACCTTGAAACTTCCAAATCAAGATTGGCTTGAAAAAATTGCAATGCCTAAAATTATAAACGCAGATGGTGAGTATTTTTAGAAGAAAATAACCTTAAATTTATGTATATTCTTCTTTTTTTTTTTTGCAATTAAAAGTGCCCTCAATATTTCCTGGAATTTATATATTTTTTTGGTTTAACATTAGTTTGTTTAATTAAATTATTCAGTATTGCAATTTGCATAAATTTAAAAAATAAACCGGAATAAAAAAAATAATATTTTGAAATTACTTTGTACAATGCAAAAAAATAAAAAAACTAATTTAAATGTCACAAAAGAAAACAATTTTAACCGCAGCAATGAATGTTTGATGTGTTTTGCATAGGGCTTTACATTTACCTCGGTGACCAGTTGATAAATGTATATATATAATTCCAAAAGCTTGAGGGCCCTTAAGCTTATTCTATTATAATTCGGGAGTGGATACTTTTTGTAAAAAGTACTCTCTATTAAAAGAAACTTTTTATTAAAAAGGTACTTAAAAAAAGTAGATACTTATAGAAAGTACTTTTAAGAAAAGGGCCTTTTTTTAAAATATATTTTCTTAAAAGCCCTTTTTTAAAGTACTTTTTATGCAAGGTACTTTCTTTAAAATGAACATCTTAAAAATGATATAAAGGTACTTTTTATAAAGTTAACTTTTCTTAAAATGTACTTTTTCGCAAAGGTACTCTTTTGAAAAGGTAATTTTTTAAAAGGTACTTTTTTTAAAAAGTACTTTTCTTAAAAGGTATTTTGTTACAGGAAATTTTTTAAAAGGTCCTTTTTTTAAAGGTACTTTTTTTAAGGGTACTTTTTTTAAAGGTACTTTTTTAAAAGGTACTTTTTCGAAAAGGTACTGTTTTAAAAGGTACTTTTTTAAAAGGTACATTTTTTAAAAGGTACTTTTTCGAAAAGGTACTTTTTTAAAAGGTACTGTTTTAAAAGGTACTTTTTTAAAAGGTACATTTTTTAAAAGGTACTTTTTCGAAAAGGTACTTTTTTAAAAGGTACTTTTTCGAAAAGGTACTTTTTCGAAAAGGTACTTTTTTAAAAGGTACATTTTTTAAAAGGTATTTTTTCGAAAAAGTACCTTTTAAAACAGTACCTTTTCGAAAAAGTACCTTTTAAAATAGTACCTTTAAAAAAAGTACCTTTAAAAAAAGGACCTTTTAAAAAATTTTCTGTAAGGTAAAGGTACTTTTTTAAAAGGTTCTATTTTTAAAGGTACTTTTTTAAGAGGTACTTTTTTAAAAGGAGCTTTATTAAAAGGCACTTTTTTAAAAGTTACTTTTTTAAAGGTAATTTTTCGAAAAGGTACTTTTTTAAAAGGTACTTTGTAAAAGGTACTTTTTTAAAGTTACTTTTTTTAAAAGGTAGGTACGATTTCCTAAAGGTCCTTTTTTAAAAGCTACTTTTTTTAGAAGATACTCTATTGAAAAGGTATTTTTTTTAAGTCCTTTTTATAAAAGTTACTTAAGAAAGTACTTTTAGGGACTATTTTGTCAACCCTTCCTGATTACTGGACATATTTAAGTACGTGTAATAGAGTACAAGAGAGATTGAACAAAGTTTTTTCTTTTAAATTTTTATAATGAAGGACATACAATCATTGTTTCGACATATTTTATTTTTAGTGTTACAATGAAACATGTTTGTATGCATTTATTTAATTCGAAAAAGTACCGACAACCAGGCATAAAATAAATTGATATAATTATTTTTATACAATGTTGTGTGAAAGAATGTAGTGCATTGGACAGACACACACACACACATATAGGGAGAAACAGAGGAGGTTATTGATTGGCTTGATTATGATTAAAAACTGATTTTATTAAAAAAAAGCAGTGACAAATTTTTATCGTTAAAAATCAGTCAGTCCAGTATTTATTTTAATTTAATTTTAAATATAAATTTCATGTCCTTAAAAAAACTCTGGTAATCTGTTTAATATTTTATGTAAATGGAAGTGAAAAATATTTGTGGCAAATGTGGTTCACTGGCTTTATTGAGATAATCATAAGATATGTAATTCATAAATATAATTATCTTCGAGATACCTTTAAAAGGGAGAACTACCGATAAATATTATTAAAATAGTTTGAATTTCAGAACTCAGCTTATGTGTGAGAAGTAATAAGAAGGAAATTATTTGCGTTATATTAAAAAGTTGCTCTATCGTATTTTTTTTTTATTAAATTGTTGTTTATTAAGAAATATAATAAAATATAATTATATTATTTATGGTAAAAAAATGTATTTATTATCTAACGCTTCTTTTTAAAACTAAAGTCAAGTCTTAAGGAAGTGTTAGGCAAAACTATTTGCGTGTGTCAACTTAAATACTTTCTTTATATTGCTTTTTAAGAATTTTTTTTATACCAGGAAATTCAATCAACTTTGAGCACGGATTTGTAATATGTAAAATTTTTTGACAAACTGTCAAGAGCACGTTCCCTAAGAAACTAAAACTTAAAAACCCCAAAAATGATTGATTTTGTTTGTTTGTCCTCGTATGCCTTTTTTGCCCCCCAATACCTTTTTTAATACATATCGTTTATTAAATGTCAAAAATATTTTGAAGGGATATTAAAACCACAGTTTGTTTTTCGTTAAATCAATAATCTTTTATTTTTTTTCTTTTGCTTTCATTAAAATGTTAACTAAATAAAAGTTGTTTGAGACACTTTAGCAGCAACTCAAATTAAATCTACTCACAAAAACTAAAAAGAAAAAACAAGACTTAATGCAGTCTTATAATTTATTAAAATGTAAATAATTTGTCATTAGAGGAAAATGAAAAAAAAGGGATATTGATATTCAAGTTGAAACATTGGCAAATATCATTAAAATACAAATATTTTTGTACCCTGGTGTTTTTTTAGTAAATCGTACTTTTTAGTCTTGAATATATTTTTCGTTTAATAAAATGTCAAAAAGTTAATAAAAACAACTTCTTATTTCGCTTTTAATCTCTTACTCAAAACTCATAAATAGTCATTGCATTACGAATATTTTCAGCATAAGCAAAGCACCAATAAAATGTTGTCATTATGGAAAAAGTAACAGAAATCTAAAATTCTCATGAGCACAACAAACATTTATTAGATTAAAAGAAATACAATTTTAAATTTAGCTTAAGAATAAAATAAATAAAATTGTATAAAATCTTCCCCAACGTTTGTAACTCTGAATAAAGTCAGGCATACCTTTCCAAACGTTTTGAAGCACTTACTTCAATTTTTGCTATAAATTTATTAGTTTGAAGTTATTACAGATTAAAAATTTATTAAGAGTGCTTAAGAAAGCTTTGCATGTACACAGGGGTTCCTTAATGAAAAATAAAGTTCAGTCTTCTTCTTTGCTTAAGTGAAGGCAAGGTGTGACAATTTCCCTACTCGAAAATATTCCTGACATTATTTGCTTGATATGTGAAAGTTCGATGTAAATGTTTGTGTGAGTTTTGACTTTCTTATAACTTTGCTAAATCTCTGCAAAAATACACCCAGCACATATGAAAAAAGTAATAAATATTAAAATAAATAAATAAACTTTTTTAAGCACAGTGGGTGAACGATTAATAATTTACTTAAAATATGTATGTAATAATGTTTTCATACCTTTTCTTCTAATAGAATAATTTTATAACTCTGCAATAGTAAAATATATTGCATAAATGTAAATAAAACTTACTTTTAACAAAAAAAAAATTTTATAAAATAAATTTTTAAAAAGCACTTTAAAAAAAATAATTTTATTTAGTTAATTTTTAATTATTATTGTTCGAACTTTCATTTTATTTATATATTTATGATTTAATCAGGCTAAAGTTCATATCGCTTTGTAAGCCAAATTACATGTGATAATTATTAATGAACAAATAACATCAAAGTTAGTTGTAAATATTCTGACAACACATAGTTGAACGGAACAGCCAGCCGTTTTCGAAGGCCACTAAACCTTCATCATCAGCGTTCTTCTGTGTTTGGTCCACTGTGTGTGGTGTCAGTTGATGTAGATTTCTGCCTTTAATACGAAACTTTTCTGCAAATGGAATATGTGAATTGGTTTGATTCATCGTATTTCAATTTGCTGAAATGTGTTTTTGTAATGAAGGCCCCAAATTTACCATCACTATGATGTTATTTGTTCATTAATAATTATCACATGTAATTTGGCTTACAAAGCGATATGAACTTTAGCCTGATTAAATCATAAATATATAAATAAAATGAAAGTTCGAACAATAATAATTAAAAATTAACTAAATAGATGGTCATGGGCCAGTGGCAAAAACTAAAAATAAAAATATACTTATAGTATCAAACCAAAAAAGTTTGTCTTAAGTAGAACAAAAATAAGCAAATTAACTAACATGTGCATAATTAGTAATGAAAAAACGACAATGGTAAGACTGTTGTAAATATAGTGATGGTAAATTTGGGGCCTTCATTACAAAAACACATTTCAGCAAATTGAAATACGATGAATCAAACCAATTCACATATTCCATTTGCAGAAAAGTTTCGTATTAAAGGCAGAAATCTACATCAACTGACACCACACACAGTGGACCAAACACAGAAGAACGCTGATGATGAAGGTTTAGTGGCCTTCGAAAACGGCTGGCTGTTCCGTTCAACTATGTGTTGTCAGAATATTTACAACTAACTTTGATGTTATTTGTTCATTAATAATTATCACATGTAATTTGGCTTACAAAGCGATATGAACTTTAGCCTGATTAAATCATAAATATATAAAAAAAATAATTTTAATTAAAAGAAATTTTTATGAAAAAAAATTTATAAAAAGTACTTTTTATAAAAAATAATTTTTATAAAAAAAAATTGTATAAAAAAATTATTTTTATAAAAATAAATTTTACGAAAATAAATTTTATAAAAATATATTTAATTAAAATTAATTTTATAAAAAGCACTTAAAAAAAATAATTTTAATAAAAAGAAATTTTTATAAAAATTAATTTAAAAAAAATTTATAAAAAATAATTTTTATAAAAAATTATTTTTATAACTAGAAATTTTTATTAAAAATAATTTTTATAAAGAGATTTTTATAAACAATAATTTTCATAAAACAAAATTTTTGCTAAAAAAATAATTTTTATGCAAACAAATTTTTATAAAAAATAATTTTTTAAAAAAGTACTTTTTATAAAAACTTATTTTTTTTAAAAGTACTTTTTATAAAAAATAATTTCTTTTATAAGTACTTTTTATAAAAAATAAATTTTTAAAAAAAGTAATTTTTATAAAATATAATTTAAAAAAAATACTTTTTATAAAAATAATTTTTATAAACGTACTTTTTATAAGTAATAATTTTTATAAACGTACTTTTCATAAATAATAATTTTTATAAAAAGCTTCTTTTAATGGGCCCTTTGACAAAAGTTACTATTTTGCACTTCTTCTTAAAATAGTCTTTTTTTCTGAAGAATATTTTTATAAAAACTTCAATTATGTATTTTTAAAAAAATCTTAGTTTGTCACCAGACCCACTGTGCCACATTAACAACACTAAATTGATGATGACAATTTACTTACCATGCACACAAATGATGATAACAAGATAAAACAGTAAAGTAGAAATCATTTTGTTGTTGTTGCTGCTGTTGCCGGTGTTACTGGTGCTATAACTATTTGTTAATGTTGTTACTGCTGCTGTTGCTGTTGCTGTTGCTGCTGTTGATGATATTACATTAGATGTTTTCGGTATCGATAACAATGTCGAGAATAGAACAGTTGGTAGAGAGAGAAAATTAAATTGTTGACAATTTTGTCGTTTCTGTTGATATTTGCATTGGTATTTGTGTTGTTGTTGCTGCTGATACAAATAATGCTGTTGTTGCTGCTTTTGTTGTTGGACTTTTAGGTGACACGTCTTGAGACAGATGTTTTCATTATAATTTTTTGAATAATTTTGTGTTGACTTCATGTCTTTGTTGCAGCGTTTCTTTGGAAATGGACACGAGCTTCGGATGTTGTTATTTTTGGTTTCTCTTGGGTATTTGTGATTTTATCAAGATGATGGGAAATTTTTTCTAACACTGTTGTTCATTTCTGGCAAATGTAAAAATGTAAATTAAGGCTGTCGTTTTGTAATATACGAGTATGTATGTATATATTTTTAGTCGGCTTCGGCTAAAGACATTTAAGAAAATTAAACATCTTTTTCCAGAGGATGTTTAAAATTATTAAGCCGTTTTATTTTAGGGATCAATATATTTTTTTGTATGTTATTTTATTTAAGCTATTTGGTGTGTTTTTTTTATTTAACTTTGATGTTTTTTATTTACACTAATAGATTTTTTTTAATTTCAATATTTGGCTTTTTCTTTTTGGTATCTTTTTCGTTTCACAGTTGGTGATTTAGGTGTGCAGGTGTTTTCCTTTGTTTATATTTTTATTATTTAATTGAATTTTCAAGCCATTTTTTTTTGATTATTTAAATTATAAAAGAACTTTTAAACGAAAGTTTGCTTAAAAAAATTTGTGCCTTTCGCGCATTGTTTTGTATAATTAATTTTTTTTGATTGGTTGCAGAAAGTCCTTAATGCATTCAGTCGTACGGGATTTTTTATGATCTGAAATTATAATTTTTTTTATTATTATTGGAAAATTGTTTAAAATTAATTTTATAATAATATCTAATTTTGTTAAGCTTAAGGTGGCTTGGTTTTATATTGAAATTTGCTTTGGCTTTTATATTTCTTATTCTTTTGTTTTTATATAATTTTTTTTTTGATATTTCGTCACTTCTTCAGGAAGTATATTTTTATTTCTTTATAATTATTTTAAAAATTATTAAAGAACAATATTATGAAAAAAATTATTAGCGACCTTCCAAATAAATACAAAAAACTAAAAAATATTTTTCGTTTAAGATAAAATTCCGTATTTTTTCTTTATTAAGTCAATGTAATTCTCGCTAACAACTTTCAATGATCTATTACTATTCCTTATAGTTTTTGCTCAAAAATCTGTGAAGTCATCCATACCACTGTGGTTTTGTCTTAGCAACTGTTGCCTACTTTTAGGTTTGCCCCCCAAAAGCAAAGCAAAATATAACTGCTTAATATTAATTTTAATTGCATAAAAGATAAATTTTTATTATAGAAAGCAATGGAGAAAAAATTAAGAAAAAAATTCATCCAAAAAAATTAAAAACGAACGAGGAAAAATTTTAAACAAAACTAAACAGATATCGAGTGTTAAAGTGTTGTATTCATACACTTGAGCTGTTTTAGTATTGTATAATTTACTCTACTTGTTATTTTATGCTGCTTAACAATGTTATTGTATAGAAAATTGTTCTTCAACACTTGCTGCTCCTTTTTAGGAGCAACTTTCTTTTATTTTGCTGCCAATTTAAACTGATTGGAATAATCAACATGAATTTTTTTCCTTCGCCTTGGTAAGTGTTATCTAGTGCAGGATATTAAAAGTTGCCCATGGTTCGCTTATGAGTATTTTCTTCAGACAAATCCATATTTGCCAAGCAAAGGCAGCAAAAGAATTTTTGGGAATTTTTCAATTTCGTTTTGCTATGGCAAGATTATTATTAAATCGTATGGATTTTCTCATTGGTTTCTTTGAATTTATATTCCTTTACTTTTTAATATATACATATTTTTGATTTTTTTTTTTTTTTTTTTTTTGAAATGGGATTTTCTCTTTCATTATCATTTAAGCGAATTGAGGTCCAGCTTATTGCAGGTTCTAGTGCTCATCACTCAATGATTATAATGATGGGGATAACGATGGTGGGTGGTGGCGATGATGGCGCAAATGTTAAAGAAAACATTTTTGATATTGTGCTGGTGCTGTTGGCAAAGCTGCTGATGCTGTTGTTTTCACTTTAAAAATCTATAAAATGTAAAGGGTGATTTTTATATTGTCTGCTTTTATAGCATGTAAAAATTGTGGTTAACACCAAATAATTTACCCTTTATATATTTCTGATACAGATACAGATACAGATTTTCTACCACAGTTTAATGCCTTAAAGCAGTTTTTCATTATAAAAATGCAATCCTGTGGAAAATCCTGTAATGAGCTAAAGCAAAAGCAGAATACACACACACACACACACACACACACACAGATAAAGAGATAATACCAGCGCCCGAAAAATAACAGCCCGAGAAAATTTTTATTCACAATGAAATAAATGAATGAATGAGCAAAAGAAGAGCATAATGAAAAGCATATCAAAAGGAAAAAAAATTTGAAAAATAAAAATTATTAAATGATTAAGTGGAAAAGTAAAGTACTTACAACTACACTAACAAAAAGAAAATACATAATATGAATCCTTATACTTTGGTTTCTCTTTTTAATAAAATGTTATTAAAAAGAACAATGAAAATTATTATGTGTATATTATTTTTGTGTTCGTTTCTCTTAAATTCAGGAAAATTATTAAGTGAAAAAATTCAATTAAATATGAAAATATTTTGCAAAAACTTGCCCATCGAGATGAAAAAAAAATTAATGTAGGAAAAATTAAATAAATGCAGGAATACTGGATTGAATGAAAATTTTGATTGCAGCAAAGCACGTTTATTCGTAATGTAATTTTCAAAAATATAAAATGCATAAGAGAGTATTTTGTTATTTGTTTATGGGAGATAAACATGCCGAAAAACTTTTGTTTTTTGTTCTTTGGGTATGACAACAGTTTGGATTTTCTTATCCAGTGTGCAGTAAAATCAGTAGCAGTATGCTTAAAAACACTCCAAATTTTTTTATATAAATTAGTTTGCCTTTTTTACATCTTCTTTATATCGTACCATAAGCGCCAAAAAAGCTTAAGCGACATAATTCTCGAATTTAATTTTTTGATCAAAGTCGATTATTAGCATAAATAATCGATTTGGAAGATTGTGTCTATTTTAGAGTTCAAGGTGTGTGTGGTAAGTTTCGTAAAAATCGGTTAAGTAGAACCACGTGAAATATAACAATAAATTTTGATGGCCGTAGACCTGCCCATTTTTTCAACTTTAACATTGTTTAATTACAAGAACCAAAGGTGTTTGCTATGTTTCGCAGCAATCAAATAAATAGAATATCATAAAATTCAATAAAAAATATGGGCATGTCCCCACCCACTTTTTTTAACAATGGGACCAATTGGAAGCTATACCCCCTCAGGAAAAAATTTTTGCACAAAAAAAATGTTTTACTCAAAAATATTTTACTAAAATAATATTTATGTAAAATTCTTGTGCTACCCAAAGGCGTACAAGGACCATTATGGGGGAGAATATACTCTCACCCAAGAATTCATACCAACAAATGCTGCTGTCCCCGCCCCCTCCTATTATAAAAAACTGCCTATAATTATTAGATTTAAAATGACTCATGAAAATGACCAGGCATAATGACACCGCCCCTCCACACCCCCTCAAAAAAAAAAATTACCAATGGCGTTATCAAAAATTAAATTTTTTTTACTTGATTTCAACGCTTCAAGTGAAGTTAGCAGCAGCTGAATTTTAATGCTTATAGCAACAAAAAAAAACTGGAAATTATCGCTACCTGGCCTGGTTCCATTTTCAATATCATGAGAATTTATTTAAAATATTTTAGAGCTGAAATATAAAACAATTTCTTAAAGGATGCGCATTTACATGGCTCCCAAATTGGCTCTCAAAGAATCTTAGAGAGCACCATTTCATTTGCTTAAATAATCACATTAATTACTTAAAAATTACTAAAGAAGTTGTGTATTTGCTTTTGAGTATTGGACGCATTATAAACATGTAATTATGTTGTACATAGAATTCTCATTTGGTTTGTGTTAAAATTAATATAAGAAGACGACATTTTCTTGAAAAAAAACTTGTAAATTTTTTTAACGTAATTCAATGGACCTTGCATAGAATTCATAAAAAAAAAGAATTAACTTGACTTTGTTTTCTCCGACGACCAGGATCATCAACGAAATCAAATTTTTCTTTCGTCAGTCAAAAAAGAGAACTCCACAAAAATACAATCAGAATTTCTAAATGATTGTAATTGATTTCTCTGGAACTTTTTCTGTATCAAACTGATTGACTTCTATTGGAAATTTTTACAGGATACTTTGAAATACTTTTTTTATTACCACACTGCCTGCTTCCTCGTCTGCTTGACAACAACCAGGCGCCTTTTGAAGAGTCCACCAACCAGCTTCCAGTTATTTCATGTTCGTATAATAAAAAGTCATGGCTGAAACTTCGTATTCATTTATTTTATATTTATGTATGCATGTGATTTTCTTTAGATGCCTCTGGAGGCAGACGGAAAGACTTGCAGCACAGAAAACGAAACACGTTTAGCACGTAAAGCGGTTAAAAAGTTAATATGTTTATTATAATGCAAAAGGTGTGTGTTTCCATTATTCTGTGCCTTTTTTATTTCTCAATAGCATTTTCGTCATCATCATCATTATATTACAGTCATATGAGTTGAAAATTTTGTTGAACAAAAAAAAATACAATATAATAAAAAATTGCTCTTCAACGTTTCCCATCATCAGCGTGAGGATGATGATTGTTGAGTTGTTGAGAAAAAAAAAACGAAAAAAAGGCTCACCATTGAGGGCCATTGAAAATGCAATTCTCCATCAAGGATATGCATATTAAAAAGGAAAATTATAAAAAAAAGAAAACAAATATAATATATGATTATATAAGCAATTTCGAGTATGTGACTCACATACATAAATACCTTCTTTCATGCACAGCAACCAACACAATTATTTATCTATACATACGCTCGTCTGCCTACAAGCATGTGCATGCATAAGTACTCGCTCATATTTATTTATTGTTTTCTTTGGCTTTTTTATTACTTTTTTATTTTGTCTCTATATTATCGTGTCGGGGGATTTTGTTCGTTAAATAAATTCCATTTTGTAAAATAATAATTCAAACATGTTGGGAGTTTTTTTTTTGTATTTTTCTTTCGTTGAGTCCTCATGCTGCTGCCTTTATCGCTTTCTTTGTGCATGTAAATGTCAAAAGGAAGTGTTGAAGTACTGGAGTGTTTTGTACATACATGTATGTTGAGATACTTTTGGTTCCTTTTTATCAAATACATGAAAATTTAATTTGTTTTGCTGCTGAAGTGTGTTTTTTTTTTGCTGCTTCAGTAAAGCAGGCGGCACTTTCCTTTATATCAGAGAAAAGAAAAGGTTTGACAATTTATAACTTAATAATATAAGATTTCCTCTAAATTGAATAATTCAATCGGCAGCTTAGCAAATAGTTTAAAATTCAATAAAATCATTGATGTCATCGCAAATGTCCTTTAGCTTAACTAAAAATTTACTTATTAGATATAGAATTTCTTAAACACCCAAACACCACTCAAGAAAAAAACTGAACAAAACAGGGGACACGGGGCATCAAGCTAAATCTAGTAGTTAAAAGATTTCGAGCAAAATTTAGTAGATTTCCTATGTAAACCAAAGTCTACTTATGTCACTAGATTTTGTTGAAATCTACTTCATAGTGCATTTACATTTGAGCAAAATCTAGTAGATTTTTCATATAAAAAAAATTTTCTTCTGCACTAGGTTTTGTCGAAATCTATTTAAAATCTAGTAGAACTAGTAGAAATGCAACTACGAATTTTTTTTAATGTTACTAATAGGGCATTTACATTGTCTCAAAATCTAGTACTTACGAGATTCCGAGCTAAATCTAGTTGCTTTTAAATAGATTCCCCATACAAAACAAAATCTAATTTTTCAATAGATTTGTAAGAAATCTACTAAAAATCTAACATTTTTAATTATTTTTTACTACCCTGTCCAACATAATTTGTATAGAAGGTGAGTGAACTAGCTACGCTCTTCATAGTTTTCTATTGAAGGTGTGTGAGTGAGCTAAGTCTTCATTTTTTTCGTTACAATTTAAGACTAAATGTCAGACAAAGGATTTTGTCTCGGATACAAAATCTTGGAAAATGTCTAAAAAAAGCTTAGTGTAAACGGTATAGATTTCGTTAAAGATTTCTAATCAAATATACTTGATTTCGAGACAATGGGCCAATTTCACGATGTCGACAACGTTCGACTTGTCGCACACTTACATTTGAAGCAACAACAAAATATAAAAATTTGTTTTTGTTTTGAATGTAAGTGTGCGATAAGTCGAACGTTGTCGACATCGTGAAATTGGCCCAATGTAAATTTAGTATTGCATATTTTAAAGATGCAATATTTTCTATTTTTATTTTTTTCAACTCCAGTTAATGAAAAGTCACTGCTTAACCAGGAAGAGCTTTAGAATAGGCAATATATTTCAAATAAAATTTTTTGCATTCTATCAGCTTAAAAATAGGCAACATTTCCTAAATAGACATAATCTGCGGAAATTGTATTCAACTCAAAGAAGACAAGGTTTTGAGTAGGAAGACACGCTTTTGAGTAGGAAGACATGCTTTTGAGTAGGATATATAACTTAAATGAAAATATCTGTAAAATATCAGTTTTGAAATAGGCAACATTTTTTATATTTATATTTATATTTATTTTCTGCAACTTCAATTAATGAAAAGTGACTGCTCGACAAAGCAGAGCTCTAGAATAGAGAGATTACATGTTTTCAATGTAATTTTTATTAACAGTTCAACGATTATTTTTTTTAAAATATATTTTTTATATTAGTTTTTTCCAACTCGAATTAATGGAAAGTTTCTACTCGACGAAGGAGTGCCTTACAATAATAAATAATAAATTTTTGAGTTATTATTTTGTAATAGATTAACTTCAAAGTATGCAACTTTTTTTATATTATATTTTCTTTCTCTCGGTATAAAAACTTTGATCTTTATTTCTATAAAAATCTTACATTTTTATGAGTTAAGAAGATCTTAAAGCACACTGCGTTATATGACCCCTAAAAATAGGCAATTTTTTTTGTCAAGTACTCTCCAAATAATCCGTATTTTATATTTTTATACGTTTTACTTTTCCATAATCAATAAAGTTTTGCTGCAATTTATTAAACTGGCGAAATTTTCTGATGCTATACAAAACTCGCTTTTATTCATCCTAAAGGCACGCAACGTTTTTGTTTTTAAATAAAGTAAGAAAAGTCTAAGGTTTTCTTATCACACGACTCTAACTAAGGCAGTGAAATTATTTCGTTTAAACACCCTCTTGTTAAACCACAATTATGAACAAACATACATAATTTCTTGTAGTCCCCACTTGAATGAACTTCCTTCAGGCGCCTTCCCATTAAGCAATTGTTTTCATTTATCAACTGATTTTTTCATTAGACTCTAAGAGGTAAAAAAATGAGCTGTCTGCTGAAATATAGGAAAAAAACGCCAACAGCAACAAAAACAATCATGTAGTTTTATGGCCGTTTAGTTTCGAGTGAATAACCCTGGTTCTTTTTCCTGCTCTTTCTCTCTCTCTCTCACTCGGTCTCTTCCTTTTCCTATTGTTATTGTTCTTAATACTCAAGCGACCGTTTGCAACCTCTTGGAAACGTGTTTAAGTAGATATATTCCTCTTTTTTTTGTTTATTTTATTTATAAGTATTTGAATCCATTTTGTGTTGTTTTCAAGGGTTTTTAGATTGTTGTTATTGTTGTCCTTTTTTGTTTGTTTTATTATTTAAGCATTTTGCTTGTTTAACATGTGTTTTCATGCTGAGGACTTAAACAACGTTTAATTTGGTTTGTTTTCCTTTTTTTCCTGCTTCCCTAGATTGCAATTTCTAATTTGATTTTCGTTTTTCTAAGAGGTTTGATGTATGTAAATTTCTTTTTTTGTGGCTTAAATATTGTTATTAAGTGTGGAAAGCCAAATAGTTTTGAAACATGTAACATTTTGGTTTGGTGTGAGGAATTCCGACTTTGCAATGGATTCAAATCATACCATGGAAAAAAAAAAACAAAAAGGCTTGAAAAAGTCCGCAATTTAAATAATTTTTTTTAAACAAACAACAAGAACAATTTTTTCTTTGTGGTTTTGTTTTTTCCAAATAAACTTTTAAATAATTTGAAAGCAAAGTTTTCATAGAATCGAAAATAAAAAGTTATGCCATTTTAGGAAAAACTCTAATCCGTTTTTATAACTTTCATTAAGCTCATTAGGTATTTCGTGTCTGATATGCCTTAAAAAAACACTAGCGTGTCTGCCCAAAGTTTTTTTCCTATTATTTTAAATTTTCTTTAATAACAGTGTTGTGGTTATTATTCACTTGAACTTTTCTTTTGTTTGATTTTTTTGTGTTAGAGTAAAATAATTACTTCTGTTGAAAAATAACTTCCGCTCAGAAAGCTTAAACTTCAAACGTTATTAACATGTTTTTTAAGATCAAGGATAAGCTTAAAATAAAATAAGGGATGAAGTTAAAAAATATATATAAAAAAAATCGCTGAAGTTAATTCTAAAAATAGGCAATATATGCATCTATTAGTTTCTTCCCTCTCTTTTTAAATTCGGCTTAGACAATATTTTAATATTTTTAAAAATGAAAGACTGTATCTGTTGCTATATTAAAAGTATTTTGTTATGTAGCACTTAAGAAAAAGTTACATATACATATGCCTTAGTTATACAAGTAAAAACATCATTGAGAGCCTCTTTCACCAACTTATTTGAATATCAATTCATATTTAAGAGTAATTTTTCCATAAAAAAATTAATGAAAATCACCATTTAAATATGAATTGATATTTAAGTAGAGTTGCTGAAATTGGCCCTACAAATTTATTTTGTAAACTCTTTATAAAGCGAAAACATTTTTTTATAAATAGGGCAGTAAGTTTTCTAAAATTGTACGTTTAAAATTTTATATATTTTATGTAAGAACGCACATACATACATACATCCATATAAAAATACTAAAAAATACAAAATTTTAGATTCTCTTTTTTAAAAGCTCCTTGAAACAGTGTATTTTTAGAAGTATACTTAAAACGAAAATTTAAAAAAGTACTCTGTTTAAAACAGGTATTTAAAAAAAAAATTAAAAAAAGGACCTTTTTAAGAAAAGAAAATTTTTTAAAAAAGGACCTTTTTAAAATAAGAAAATTTTTTTAAAAACTTCCTTTTTTTAAAAAAAGTACCTTTTTAAAAAACGTACCTTATTAAAAAAATTTCCCTTTTCAATAAAGTACCTTTTCCAAAAAAGTGCCTTTTCCAAAAAATTACGTTTTATAAAAAAGTACTTTTAAAAAAAGTATATTAAAAAAAAGTATCTTTTCAAAAGAGGTACCTTTTTTCAAAAAAGCCCTTTTTTCAAAAAAGTACCTTTCTCCAAAAGTACCTTTTAAAAAATTCTTTAAAATGTATCTCTTTTATAATAGTACCTTTTGTTCCAAGAAGAAAAATCTTTTAACAAAATAATATAAAAAAGCACATTTTTAAAAATTACCCTTAAAAGTTGTAAAAATGGACCTTTTTAAAAAGCACCTTTTAAATTCAAAGAAATACTTTAAAAAACTGCTGCTGAAAAGTCGTATTTTCAAAACAAAAAGTAATGCATTTAAAAAATTTAGTTTTAGTACATTTAAAAAAAAGTACCTTTCAAAAACAGTGCTTTGTTCAAAAAGTACCTTTTTACCAAAGTTCATACTTAAAAAAAGTTTATTACAGAAAACTCTAAAAAATAATTTTAAGAATAGCTTTTTCTAAAAAGTAATTTAGAAACGGCCTCTTTAAAAATTGCACCATTGAAAAAATTCGATTTAATAAAAGTACATTTTAGCAAAAGTGCTTTAAAAAATAACTTTTTAAAAAAGTACCTTTTCAAAAAGTACTTATCAAAAATACTACCTTAGCTACAAAAAATTTCTAAAACTACTTTTTTGAAGAAAGTTTTTGTGTATAAACATTTCTTTAGAAAATTATTTTTAAGAATATAATGTTTTCTAAAACAGCACATTTTAAAAAGGGGTTCTCTTCAAAAAGTACCTCTTAGAAAAGGTACCTACTAAATAATTATGTTTTTTCCAAAATGTATTTATTAATAAAAGAAGTTTATTTTAAATTATTTTATTTAAACAAGTCTTTTAAAAAATATTACATATTTTTAAAACCGAAAATTACCTTAAAAAAATGCATTTTTATAAAAAGCACTTTTAAAGAAATTCGCTTTAATAATATTTATAAAATTTTTTTTAAAAGGCATTTAAAAAAATTGCCTTTTCACAAAAAGCCCTAAATGTGGTTAAATTAGGTTTTTTTTTGAGTTATGACGTGGTTGTAATATATGAATAATAAGTATAACGGAAGTTTGTTTAACATCCTTAAAGTAGGCAACATAAAAAATACATTATAGTCGCCTTAATTAGTTATCACGTTTAAATTTGATTTATTGCTAAACTAACACGTTCTACGCTCTAATTTAATTTTTTTCTCGGTTTGAGCGAAAGAAAAAAATAAATAATTTATCACTACAACACGTTTCGTTAGTTTCATTATATTATTTTGTAATTTTTATCATTTTCGAATTATTCCCATTATGGCAGGACACCCACACATAGAAAAGACATAATTCAATAGTTGGTTCGTTTATTTATTTTTTATCTATTTTCTTCCCCATCCTCTTTAGAGCCACTATAATACATATATAATTTATCGTTTAGCAGCACGCACCAGTACATTTTCAAGCAAAATACAACAGTTTTCCAATAAAAGAAATTTAAGAGAAAAAAAAAATTATAAAGGAAGAGCAGGACAAACGCTCACACATCAATAAGGCCAACTATAAGGCTTAACACTAACATTGTGATACTATTTGCTAAAGTTCTTTTTATGTTTTGCTATTTGTATCTGAAGGACATATTTATGGTCTCTTGTTGGTTTTTTAGTTTTGGCAAAATTTCCTAGAAAAGCTGGGAAAATTGGAAAATTTTGCTTGGTATAGAGAAACACAAGCTAAGGAATTATTTGAAATTTTATAAATTTTTTTTAGCTCAAGCCAATTTTTATTATTTTTTCTTGTGATATAAGGCACGTTTTTTATTTGTATAGAGAATTTTAATTGTATGATATCTTATAATTTTTTTTTTTTTTGTTAAATAAGCTGTAGAATTCTTAAGCTTTGCCAATTGGCTTTTCATTAGTTTAAGCAAAAAAAAAAAAATAATAAATATATAAAATTCCAACAAGCATAATTTAAAAAAAACTGTTTGATTTTACATGTTGCCAAAGAAGAAGAAAGCTTTAAAATATTTATGTAGTTATGTCCCAAGGAATCTACCAAATTAATTTAAATTTTTTTTACTATGGAAATTAAAAGAAAATATTGGCAATCATATGATATAAATAAGGAGAGTTTTCTCCCTCAATATTTTAATAAAAGAAAAATATTTATATCTGAAAACACTTTTACATAAGAAGTTCACCCTAAGTTACGAGGCCTTAAGAGGAAAATATCCTGATAAATCTACACTCTTTTTGTAAATTTTTTTCCACTCAAAGTATTTTAATATCTTTAAAGTTTTCATGTGAATACTTTTGTTGTAAATGCCTCAGATTCTTAAAATTTATTTGGTGGCCCAGTGAATTAAAGGGACAATATATTTTACAACATTTAAAAAAATATTTGGGTAATTTTCAACAGTTTTGGGTTACACTCAACAACAAAAACAAAATGCCCATAAGAAACCTGCCATTCATACCCTTTACTTGTTGTAGTGATTATATGTGCAGTATTTATCCAAAGTAAAATATTAACACACTGCTTAAGCAAAACGAATGTAAGTATTAAGCTTAAGATTTCAACGCCAGCAAAAAAAAAAAAAAAAAAAACAGGATAAACTGAAACGGAAATGTAAAGGCAAAAAAATATGTTCACTTCATTTAAGCCTAATTTATAGTGGTGAAGAAAATGAAGGAAAAAAATCAAGAACATGCTTTGCTACTTCTACTACAAAAAAACCCTTTTAAAAACAAAAAGACAAAAAAATCTTAAACTGAAATCAACACAAAACTTTAAGAAAGACGTATGCTTTAACACACACAGGCAGACATACATACATATATCCTTCAAGATATAAATAAATATATAAGACTATAAAAAAGAATGTAAAACCCTGCTTAAACTCACTTTTTCTTGCTCAAGAATTTCAAGTCAATTGAGTGAAAAAAATTTTATTTTTTTATTTTTTTTTTGCCCACAACTTTTCTTAAGTTGTCACTTGTAACACAAGTTTATACACTAAAAGAATTTTTCCATGCCATTTATTTCGGTAGACTAGCAAACAGGCTCATGTTGAAGTGTTGGGGAAAAGGATGCTGTGTGTGTTTAACGGCATTAACTAACTGCCTACATGCTGGTGTATTTAAGCTTAGCCCCTCTCTCTCTCTCTACACTCTCTCACTCTCTTGCGCTTACAGCCACACTACACAAACTCATTTATTACCACACGAAATGTTAAAGCAAATGAAACGATTTATTTGATATAGAAAAAAGGTTAAAAAAATATGTATGATTATGCTTAAAAAAAAAAAAGAAAAAGAAAGGAAACTCCCAAACATGACGATGAATGGCATCGTATTAAAAAACAATTTTATTTCTTTGATATCTCAAATACAAAAAAATTTTAACAAAATTATATTTAAAATAATGAAGGCATTCCTGAATAACGTACATTCAATAAAGGATCGAAATAAAATGTCTTATTTAATTGAAGGCAATATTTTATTGAATTAATTTCAATATTTTGATGAACAAAAATATCGTTTGTTCTTAGAACTTGTAATGTTACCCTGTATTATACATATGGGGCATTGCACGCCGAATTGGAAGGTTAGAAAATATTATTGTTTTAATCTCCCCGATTTCTTTGACATATAAGGAATTCAATTTCATAGACAAATAATCAATAAATAAATAAATAAATGTTTGAGTACCCGTATGTTAAGTATGTTAAAAAATCTAAAAAATAGTAGTTCTGGAATGCCCACTACCGGGCCGGGCTTCAAAGTTGTTGGGTGGATGGAAGCCTAAAATTAAATATTTTCAAAATAAGTCAAAGAATACCCTCATTTTCAAGAATACGATATTAGATTTAAAATCCAAAAACTTAAAATATTTTTTCAGCAAAAAAATTAAAAAATAAAAATTAAAAAAAAAAATTAAAAAAGCTTAAAATTAAAAATTAAAAAAAAATGGAATTATATCATATTTTCAAACATACGATATAAGATTTAAAATTCAAAAACATTTGAAATATTTTTTTCTATATTTTTCCGGTAAAAAAAATTTAAAATAAAAATTTCTCAAAAAAATGTCCAATTAATAAAAAATAGTTTTTTGAAAAGTTAATAAAAAAAAATTAAAAAATTTGTCAGCGAGACTCTGTTGAGGGCCACAATAAAATATAAAAATTGGGGGAATCAAAACAAAACAAAAAATTCCAAACCATCGGACTTTGCCATGCACAATGTGCGGCGAAAGTAAACACCCGATATTCTTTCGTTGTATTTCTTTTAATGAAAAACTTGTTCTGCTTGTTGCGATATCATTTTATCTAATAGATTAAATGAACACATTTTACAAGCAGAACAAATTTTTCTTTAAAAAATAAATAGAAAAAGAACATCGGGAAATTACTTTTGCTCCAGGTGATTACTTTTGCCCCAGCCTACAAACATATGTGTATGTATCTATAAATTTTATTAAGTTTTGTTCTTTATGATAATAAATGCTTAATTTTACTCCAGCTTTGATGGCTTTTAGCTTCGTCGAGCTCAAGTTGACACCTCCTTTTTCGTGCTGTCTCTTGAGGAATCCTGTTAATAGCTTTTGCAAAGTCACCCGAGCATAGTCAGCCAAAACGGCACCAGAGTGTCAAACTTCAATCGGCTTCTTATACAAATACAGGAATACATATGTATCTCTCGGCCACCGAGTGTCTGAACAGTCAGTGTCCAATTCTAAAACATTTGCGATTGAGTTTTTCTATCTGCTCTACACCAGAGCAGCTTAGCAAAAAAATTACTAATGACCAGAGCTCGGAATTTCATGCAAATTTTGATCAATAAAAAGTTATTGACTAATTATCTATTCGAATCATCAGTGCATATATTTGCATATTTTTGCATGTTTTGGCAATAAATGCATATTTTTACAGCTTTAATGCATATTAAAAAAAAAAAACTTTAACGATAGCTAGTGCTCTTTCATTAAATCTAGTCTTGTATTTATATTCCTTTAGTTAAGAAACAGAAATAAAAATAAATAAGAAAATTAAAAAACTTAAAAGTTTTAATTTAAATTCTTTAAAGAATATATTTGAAAATATAAATTTTTAAATGAAACTATAACACTATCGCAAGAAATCAACACTCTTAGTAAGCAAGAATATTAGAAAATTTTTCGATGTAACAGGTTTGAATACGGAAGAAATAAAAAAAATACTTAAATACAGCTTTAGAGAAAAAAATTGGCTTCCATATTTTGTAACAAATTTCTGAATCAGGTTCAAATAATTTAAAAAACAATATTTCACTATTCACATGCACTCTAAACTTCAATAGATATGGGTTTTTCGAAAATATAAAAAAATCACATGTAAACGTAAACAGCAGCCTATTTTACTATAAGTAGGGTGCATATTTTGTATGTAAAATATTTGAAATATTTTTCCAGTTTTACTACAATTTTTACTACTTGAAACAAAAAGTAATAATAAACAAAATTGAACAAATATTTCCATGCTATTATATTTTTGGTGCTTGTTTCGTAGATGAATGCATAATTTTTGCTCGTATTTTTTTAATTTTTACAAGCGCTTCAAATCAATTTTAAGTTGCATGAAAGTTCCAGCCCTGATGACATCAATCCATCTTGAGAATGCTTGGCTTTTAAGTCACAAGACCTGTTAATAACTTTTTAGAAAAAAGTGGTTGGGAATAGAGCTGTGCCAAATCGTTCATTTAAGTGACCGCTCATTTGCGTTCATTTTGTAAAAAAGAACGAGTTCGTTCATTTCGTTCATCCGCTCTTTTCAAGGAAAAGAACGAAATGAAAAAAAAAACAGTTGATTCGGTCAATAAAAAGAGACAAATGCAATGTTTTTGTTATTTTTTGGCAAAATAATCAAAACAAACAAAATAACACAAAGGAAAAATCAGCAAATAAATTTTTTTTGCAATATTAAAGCATTTTTTTGTGTGACATAAAATAAGGAATTTGGAAAATATTAATAGCATTAAGAAGTGTCCAAGATGTGTTTTTATTTTGCCACAATTAAGTCTCTGCTGGTAAATAAATCTATGGCCAATGAATAAAAGTAAAAAAGCGGGAGCGAAAATAACTTTTACGTATGTGAGAAGTTAAAGCAGTTTAAAAAATTGCAAAATGTGGGAATTCTAGTATATAAATATATATGTTGTATCGTTCTATGTAAATAATGACCTTTCTACTTGGGAAAGCAAAATATTTTTTGAAACGAATTTTTTTCTATTTTTCATACAAATTTTAAACGTAGTTTTTTACAAAAACTTCCTATTATTATGTTTTAAAAACTTAAGAAATATAAATGGCAATTTAATTAATTTCATAATGGTAACACTGTTACTAAAAGTATATAGATAAAAAGGCAAATGAAAACGAGAAAATTACAAAAAAAATCCCACATGAACGATGAAAAAGCAAAACAAAACAAAAAAAAAGAGCCAAGTGCGCTCGTTCATTTCGTTTAATTTATTTTTATGTGTCAGTACTACTGAACCAAAACAGCTCAGTAAAATGACCGGCTCACTTCGTTCATTTGAGTGATTCGTTCAATTTTACTCGTTCGTTCATGAACGACACAGCCCTAGTTGGGAAGTTTTTCCTCACCCGTGTTATAGCCTGCACCTTAAGGCGAGTATGCAGAACGCTTTCATTGCAATACGCTTCAATACGGAGTAGGGTAACTGAAATTTTTTTGATTCGTTAAAGGCCCAAAAAATATGAGACATTCTATTGGCGTGTAGGTCACCTGCTGCGAGAAAGACGGAAAAAACCATAGCTAAAGAGGGCCAATACTTTCAATAAATTTATATTCCAGCAATGTTTCACAACAAACGTTATAAATTCCTTGTCTTTTAAGAAATAAAAATTTTTGAAATCTCACATCTGAAATATTCAATTGTTTATATCTCGGTTCTATTCAAAACGCGCGAAAGATTATAATATCTCAATATCTTGTTAATTTTTTTTTCTAGCAAACTATTGTGAAAGAAAATAATTTTAAATTGATTTCTTTCAATTCTCAACAAAACTGGAAAAAATTGCATACTTTTGGGGGCAGAACTTGAAACATTTATATATCCATCCACTTTGCAAACAACTCTATCAAAATATTTTTCTTAAAAAAATACACGCTTAAGCTAATTTTTAGCATACAATTTTCATTTCTCTTGTCTTGCTGCAGTTGCTCCCCTTGTTTGCTCCTTATCTATTTGCTTTAATTTTAAGATTTCCTTCACACACTTGTAAATTTCTCTTGTTTTCCTTATTTTTTTAAGGACATATTTCTTTGTATAATTTACTAAAATGAATCTGTTTCCTTTTCTATTTGCTTGAGTTTTTCTTTTTCTTTTACTGTTCTTTCCTAAAGACAGTCAGTCTCTATTTCATCGCTCCTGTTTATTTTCTTGTATTTAAACAACCTCATCTAAAAATTTAGAACCCTTTTTTCTTTGCCCGCGCAATTGCTGGGATGTCTGTCTGTCGTCTGCATCTAAGTATTAAAATGACATGCAAATCTTTGCTTTTGGTTTAAATTTTTTTGAAAGGGGAGAGAAAAACAAATTGTTAACAAAAAAGTATATACAAATAAAGATTTGGCACATTTGTTTTAAATTAAGTGTCTTAATGGTGTTATGCGGGCTCATTTTCATGCTGCTTATTTCTTTTATTTTGAGAATTTTGGTTTTTGTTAAACAAAAAAGTGGAAAGTTTTTCTCCAGGAAGGTGTTGATAACTGTGACAATGATATGCTTTTTTTAAGTGGGGGAAAAATAACAAACTTAAGGGGATTGAAATAATGTTTGGCAGCTGTTATCAAATGCTGTTGAATATTTAATACAACTTAATTTAAAGTGGTTTTCTTAAAAAGGACTTTTTTGCAAAGGGACTTTATTTGAAAATGTACTTCTTTAAAAAATACTTTTTAAAAAGGTACTTTTCAAAATGTACTTTATTTAAAAGTTACTTTTTTATAAGGTACTATTTTTTTAAAAGGTACTTTTTTGAAAAGGTACTTAAAAAGGACTTTTCTTAAAAAGGACTTTTTTTAAAGGGGCTTTTTTAAAAAGGTACTTTATTTAAAAATGTACTTCTTTAAAAAATACTTTTTAAAAAGGTATTTTTTTAACAGGTACTTTTTTTAAAAGGTACTTTTCAAAACGTACTTTATTTAAAAGGTAATTTTTTATAAGGTACTATTGTTTTAAAAGGTACTTTGTTTACAAGGTACTTTTTTTAAAAGGTACTTTTTCCAAAGATTCTTTTTTTAAAAGGTACTTTTTAAAAGGTACTTTTTTAAAAGTTACTATTTTAAAAGATACTTTTTTAGAAGGTCCTTTTTTAAATGATATTTTTTTAGTATATATTTTTTTAAAATGTACTTCTTTTTATACTTTTTTTAAAAGATACTTTTTTAAAAAGCTTGATTTTATAACAGGTACTTTTTTTCAAATATACTTTTGTTGAAAGCTTTTTTTAAGAAGTAAGTTCTTAGAAGTACTTTTTACAAAAGTAGTTTTTTTAAAAGGTACTTGTATTAAAAGGTACTTTTTGAAAGTTCCTTATTTTAAGAGGTCCTTTTTTTAAAGGTACTTTTTCAAAAGGCACTTTTTTTAAAAGCTACTTTTGTAAAGATTACTTTGGACGTATTTTTTAAAGTTAATTTAATTGTACTTTTTCGGAAGGTAATCTTTTAACAGGGTCCTTTTTTAAGCATCTTTGGTACTTGCCAAAAAAAATTACATTTTTTAAAGTTTTAATAATTATTTAAAAGTAAGAGAAAGTTAGTTTGTTCCGAAGAAGAACGTTGTGAGTGAGAAGTCGTTTTTTCAACGAGTGCATAAAAAATACTTGTATATCGTCATTTACTCATCAGTATTTATGATAATAGTGAAGATTTGCTGCTTCAAGTCCTTTGGCCTTTCAGTGGCCATATCATTCACAAATATTTCAATCAACATGTTATGCCAACGAGTATTTGGTCAAAGTCGTTCTGTTTGACTAATACCAGTGCAAGGGAAAGAATAAAAAGTACACAAATATATTGCTGCAAAATAATAATAATAATTATAATAATAAGTTCTGGGAAATCAAGATTGAAATGCAATATGTTTGATGATTGTGTAGGGACAGGTTAACAAATTTATCAAGATGGGCAAATAGTATAAGCAAATGATTTAATATCTTATAAAGATATGGCTTTAATATTCATACTAATGGTATTTGATTAAAATACGATTGATTTTTTATTAAAAAGAACTGCTGAAGAGCCTGACAATATTATGTAGTAAACAAACTCATAAATATAACATCAAATTTCGATTAAATATAATGTTTAAGTACAACAGCAAAGCCCTTTATAATATTTTCAATGACCTCGTCTTCTCTTATACTCATATCTATGTTATTTTAAGAATTGTTATTATTTTAATACGTTTATTTGTTTGTTTTCGTTGTAAACTTAATACCTGGTCATAAAAAAAGAAAACAAAAATAACTATAATTTTATTTGTTTTCGTTTTAACATTTGTGTACAAGTGCAGGACAAATTCAAAGTATAAAATTCATTTGTTGTAAAAATAATACCGCAATAACAGAATAACACAACAACTACAAGTAAATAGCAAAAAAAAATTTATTAATAATACCAGCACAATAATAAAGAAATACAAGCAAAGGATGTGCACCACATGCTAGAACCGTGCAATGGAGTACAGCAGCAGGCAAAAATTTACAATAAATTAATTTTTTCAATGTCAGTACACAGAAAAAGGGAAAAGAAGATAAAGTTTAAAAAAAAGTAAATTAAATAAATAAAATAATACGTGAACAAGTCTTATATAAAAGCTCTCCATAAGATCATTTGTATGCAATACAATGACGAGTTGATAGCAAAATTGTTCGTGTTAGCTTTCGGTTAATACTTCTCTCTATTCGCTTAAAGTTTTGTCAGAGTTCAATGTCTTTCTTACTGAATGATTTCTAGTTTTATAATAATTTTTTCACTTTGATTTATTTGACCTCTACTGTTAACGAATATATATGCATGTTTCTTTTTTATATAATAAACTCATATAAATAAGTATAAAATTTTATTATTCCACTCATGAAAATAAAACTCGGGCGTTCTCTTCTATCTAGCGAAATATGGCCAATTGTTTCTTCCCTCTTTCGCACTTTCATTTTCTATTATTTTGTCGCATTTCGCATGATGCACCACGTTTCCTTTGGCGTTTAAAATACAAGTAGATTTCATTTCCGTTTCCTGTTATTCTATTAGCTTTCTTTTAATAACCTTTTAGCTTTTAAAAAGTACAAATAATTTTGTGTTTACTGATATTAAAAATATTAGTGTAGAAATTTAGATTTAACAAATATTTGTTTGTTAAATAGAAAAAAGTAGTTTGCTTGTAAGTAAATAAAAATTAAATGTTGCAGGAAAAATAGTTGTCGTTTATTTGCACCAAAGCTTATGCCGTTCAATATGTTCTATTTCTGTTTATGACTGTATGGTTTCATGTTTGTTATGTTGCAAGCATTAATATTTAAAGTGTAGCGGTCTTAAAACTCGTGTTGATTCTCTTTAGATGTAAGAAAATTTAGATGTCTCTCTTTTTTAATCCCTTTTTGGAGAATCTATTGTAAGTGATATAATATATTGTTAAAGTAAAGTACCTATAGTACAAATATAATATTGTTAAGGTGAAGGTCCTTGTAAAAATACTTTAGTATATAAGGAGTATTGTAAAAATGTATTTAGTTTTAATATTCATTCAATAAAAACTAAACTAAACCAAACTTAAAACCCGTGTTGCAGATGCTTTGGCTGATCCTAAAAAAAATTCCTGCAATGGACTTGTCCAAGTTTTAGAAATATAAGTGTTGAATTTTATAAGGCCAACAAAAAATTCCAAGGATGAATGCGATACAACTAAGAAAGAATTTATTGTGCTACAAAATAAAATAGTCAAATTCGGTGATACTTTTCACAATTATCCAAATCTTGATAAATTCGTTATTTAACAGCAAAACCCTTCCCCAAAAAATTTAAAATGGAGCTTAAGATCCCAGAATTCTTCTGATATAATATCTGATTCTACCACTTCAACTGCAGTTGCTATCAAGCTTCAATAAACTACACTCTCAATACTTTTTAAAAAAGTAATTTAAAAATTCGAAAAAATTATGTTTAGTGATGTAGCTGAAAATAATTATTGCACAATATGGTGCACACATTTCAAGATATTGCGCAATATCAATCAAAAGGCTTTTATTTTATTTTATCCAATAAATTGTGTCATATATCAATATAATATATACACAGGCAATTTTATTGTACAATATCAATTATTGCACAATAGTATTGCCTTAACCAAAAAAACAAGCAGAAAATTCTTAAAACCATTATTAATTTTTTTAAATACTTTTATTTTTCTATTATAAAACAATGACACATAGAAGTTGATAATTTTGTTGTAATACTTTTTGTTTTCTACTTACAAATTTGTTTGTAACTCCTTAGAGCTTAACTTTTTTAAATATCATTAAAAATCCCCTTTTTTTTGCTACAAAACTTTGTAGTTTCCCATTTTGTTTAATTGATTTGTTTTTATTTTTTATTATTATTTTATTTATAAAAAACGAGGCGCTTTGTGGTGGTGTCAGAAGTTGTATTAATATTACCAGCAGTCACCTAGGCGTCATAGCCTGGCCATCCTTAAAATGAGTTTTCTTATTTTTTGTGGATATTTTATGGTGTTCTTTTTTATCTTTTTTATTATTTTAATGGAGCCTTGCTGGGCTTTTGATGCAAGAGAAGAAATCTCAGTGAAACAAAGGCTTTTAAATTAAATTACATTGTTAAGGTTATGAAAAACAAATTTTATAAAGTTTATATTTGGGACTCATAATTTTCGTGTTATTCTTGTTGTTAACGTTCACTTGTTTTATAGTCAAAGTGTCTTAAATTGAGGACATTTCAGCATTACGTGCTGGCATTTTTTTTTTTTTCATTAGCAAGAACAATATTTAAGCCATTTGCTTTATTTTATTGATAATAAAAAGTTATTAACACAAATATTTTGAAAAAAGTTAAAAGAAAAACCTCATAATTGATTCTAAGGTTATCTTATTCAATATTTTATGGCTTCAAAGCAAAAAAGGATGTGAAAGCATGTTACAAAAAATTTTTAATAAATGTTTTTATTTTAAAATAATAAAGATTTTACAGGAAAATTTTCGATATTAAAAGAAAGGTTTTAATGGACATCCAAGAAAAATAAAGAAATAAAACTTAAGGTTAGGCAATAGTATTTCCTTCATCAAAGAACAATTTCACAGGACTCAGCTTAAAGAGTGTATTTGAAAGTCCCTTGTTTTTAAAGCTAATCAAAATTCATCACAACTTTTCAAATCGAATCTATATCAAATAACTGAATATTAGAAATGTTTTATCACTTTAGACTACAAAGCTCAGATAAAAAAATATACTGGTGGAGGAGAGATAAAGATACATACACAAGTGCATCAGGATTTTGAAAGTTTACCCCTGAAACAATTAACCAAAAAAGAGCTTTTGGCAGATTTTCATAGCAAATTATCTCAGGACACGAAGTTTTTATTAAATTATATCTGCAACACTTTAATGCAAAATTGTACGTGAAATATTTTGATAAAATATTTGAACCCTCTAACTCCTTTCCTTATGAGTATTTTTGCCAAACGCCAAAAAATCTTAAATGACTTAATTTTCAAATTTCGACCAAAATCGATTATTTCCGAAAGTAAATAATTGATCTTCTTCAAAAAAAAACGAGATCAAAAATGTGCCGGTTAAACTTCTATGGTCGTTAAGGCTCGATATGTAAAAAAGTTTTAAAAATATCTGAAAGGCTTATTTTTAATTGAGCACTGAAACCTTTGTCATTTTTTTTTTGATAGTGATGTTTTGTTTTTATAATAAACTTCTGGAAAGGGATATTTTTCTTTCCAATTTTTTATGCACAATAGATTTTATGTAATATAATTCAAAATCTAGTTTTCACAAAATATATAAATGGATACATATGTGAAAATTCTGAAAGTTTACTTTCTTTAAAAAAATTATCCAAGGTAATTTTACCAAATAACTACCAAAAACTAAAAATCATATTTTTATAAGAAAAATAAAGTGTTTTAATTAATTTTCGGAAATTTTTTAAAATTTCCCTTTTTATATAAAAATTTTCCAAAAGGGAAATTTTGAAATTTCAAAAAATTTTATAACCAATTTGAAGAAAAAACTTTGTGGAAGTTCAAAAAGTTTGATAAACCACAAAAAAATAACCCAATATATCTGTGGCCACAAGCGATAACAGCGTAAGTCGCAAAATATAAATATGTAGTTTCGAGAAAACCCACTTTTAACGTATGTACCTTTTTTATAAAAGTAGCAAATGGGCAAATTAAAATCATTTTGTGGCAAAGTAAAGATTACTTAATTTAGCACTGCACCCAAGATTTTATGAGAATATAGTTTTTAGTATAATTTAGCGCTTGTTACAAATTTGATTGGACTTTTCTTAAGACTTTTTTGTTTCCAATTTTTAATGCAAAATAAATGTTTTATAAAAGAATTCCAAATCGAGTTTTCACAAAATATGTTAAGTTTTGTTCCCTAAAAAAAGTCCTCTAAGGTAATTTTTCCAAATAACTACCAAAAACTAAAAATTGTATTTTTATAGGAAAAATATAGTGTTTGAATTAATTTGCAGAAAGTTTTAAAAATGTCCCTTTTCATATAAAAAATTTCCCAAAAGGGAAATTTTTAAATTTCATAAATTTTCATGACCAACTTGAAGAAAAAACTTTATCGAAGATCAAAGAGTTGGTAAACTACAAAAAAATATACCAATATATCTGTGGCCACAAGCGATAACAGCATAAGTCGAAAAACATAGTTTCGAGAAAAAAAGCACTTTTAACGTATGAAGGTTTTCTCGGAAAAATCAAATGGGCAAATCAAAATCAGTTTGTCGAAAAGGAACGATTGCTTTAGTAAGGAATACACCCAGGATTTTATGAAAAATACAGTTTTTAGTATAACTTGGCGGTTGTTACAAATTTTAATTGATTTCTTCTTCTTTTTATGTATATACGATTATGTATAGTTTTGTTCTTATCTTCATAGTAAAGTTCGTTGGAGATGTGGAGATTTTACATAAACATAAAGCTTTGTTTGTAGAATTTTTTAGCATATAAAACTTGATTTGGCTTTAAAACGGCTTATGCTGTTGTCGCTTTTAAGTACAGATATGTATGTATGTGGGATTTTTTTTTTACTTAACTAGTGCAAGGTTACATAATTTGCATATTTTGCTGTGCTTTGTTAAATTTTCTTTATATAGAAATTTCCTCTTTATAGAAATTTCTGCTAAACAAAAACTTGTACAACGTTTTACAAAAGCTTCATTAGTTACGTGTGGACATGTATAAGATTACTTTGAGGTAATTTTTTTTACTCTTCCTGCAGCGCATTCAATTTTTAATGATAACATATGCAAATGTGTTAAAAATAAAAATTTCCCTAATTAAAAAAAAATTCCCTTCTGAGGGAAATTTTTTTTTTTCAAAAAATTCTCAAATTTTTTTAATGTGCATCCCTTCAAAGGCCAAAATTTTCGAAATAATTTTTATATAAAATATTTAGCTTAGAGGGAAATTTTTATAAGTTAAAATTGTTTAATATTGAAGTCAAAAAAGTATCCTACAACGGGCATATAAACGACTACAGTTGCCATAAAATTCCATTATATTTCTCTGAATACAAAAAGCTCTAAGTTTGTTTTTGTTGTATAGTGTAATTAAATGCTTAAATGAGTTGGGAAATGACTAAGATGTTCTATTTAACTTTTCCGCCTATAAATCTTCATGGAAAATGCTTAAATAAATTTTATTTCCCTTTTTTGATCCTTATCGAAATTTGTTGAATATAAATTCCTTTTATTATTTTATAACTTTGTAATGCAGTATTATTTCATCAGCTGGGTGTACAATTAAATTCTCGTAATATATACATACATATCTTTTGGTAATCAAACTTTTTGATCTCTGTGCGTTTAAGCACAAATGATTTTGTCATTTTTATTTTGCCTGCTGGTCATTTGATTAAAGTTTAAGATTAAGACAAATTATATGCCTGCCTTTTGTCAGAAACATTTATAGTGCTTGTGTGAGTAAACAACATCTTAATTTATATCCCAAAACTGATGTTAATCATGCCACCGCCACCAGTATTCAGCAAATAATAGCAGACCATAAATTTATGAGCATTTTGTGCAAATTTGTTAAGGTTTTCAATAGCAAATAGTAAAAAGTTTATTTAAATATACAAGAGAGTATAGTTTTTCTGTTTATAGTTTATTTTTGGTTTGCCAGAATCGCCGACTAGAAACAGCAAAAATTCAAATATGAAGAATTATGTTTAAAAGAAAAACCTCGAAAGCTATCAGACGTTAATGTTTTGCCAGCAATTCAAATTTAACAAAAGGCTTACAAAATGCTCAAAAAAAAAATTTGCTTATGGTCTTGTGTCTATTTTCAAGATTGTTTTTCTTACTGCACAGCAACTCAAAGAGAAAAAGAAAACAGCCGGATGTAATCGTGTGTGTAAATAAGTTTTAAGTCTAACAGTGTGAGTGTGAGTTTGAGTGTGTGTATGTGTTGTCATAAGTGTTTTTGCATGTTTTACAGCATAACGTCAACCAAAAATTTTGTGTTGACACGCAAAGCTCTTCGCTGTATATAATTTAAATAATAAAATGTAAATATTTTGTTAAATGTCGTCATCCACTAAATGGAACATACACAAAATATTCGTAATACTGTACACACACCGCAAAGTGGAGTGTCTTAAAACTCTAGTAAATCTTTTCTTAAATTATCAGATGTGTTTCATATTGAAATGATATATTTTTTCAAGGGAAATTGCTTTTTTGCTGTTTAACAAAATTAAAGAACATTTTTGCCAATTCTGCTATTATTCTTGCGATTAAAAAAAAATTATTCTCAGAAATTTCCGGAAGTACAGGCGAATGATTTCTAGAAAATGCAATAGAGTTTCGATAAAAATTAAAATTTTTTTTCTCTTACTACTTTTATCAGAAAATTGCATAATCTGAGTCATCCAAACAGCTTTTGGAAATTGAGTTTGTAGTAAAGTAAATGATAGATATTAACTTTTTTTATCGAATGATAAACAGAATATTAAGAAAATTCCTATCCATTTATCGCCTTCTTTCGGTAAGGGCAGAACTTTCTTTCACTTCAACACACCCTAAGCTTCAATTATAATAAATAGCAGACTGGCAGTCCTGGCCCTGTGCTATTCTTCTATAGTACTGCAATTCTTCTATACCCTGCAATTCGGTACCAACTGGATTATTCCTCACAGCTCCTAAAAACGCCATCTGATGGTGGCCGATTTTTATTTTGTATGCATTTTGAAGATTTCAGTTTGGATAGTTTTACATTTTATGTGAAAATAATCAATTAAGATTATATAAGCGGTGGGCGTGGCAGAATTTTATTAAACTCGGCCTGTGTGTTTTTTATGCTAGAAAAAGCGCGTATAAGATTTCAAGCCTCATGCTGGGATAGAAGAACTTTTATGAGAAAACAAACCGATTTGGATTGCATACGCACTGGGCGTGGCAGATTTTTATGAAACTTGAGATGCATGTTTTTTTTTTGTTCTAAAAGGTGCACTCGTATGTACCAAATGTTTAGACTTCTGCTTGGATAGAAAAAATTTTATAAGTAAAAATCGATTTTGATTGAATTTCGATTTGTATTGCACTAAGGATGTGCGGTGGGCGTGGCCGCTTGTGATGAAATTCGGCATGAGTCTTTTTGCTTTCTTTCTAGAAAGCTTTTGTAC
The DNA here is from genome assembly GCA_936439885.1 of Nowickia ferox. Lineage (NCBI taxonomy): Eukaryota > Metazoa > Arthropoda > Insecta > Diptera > Tachinidae > Nowickia > Nowickia ferox. Next base: position 13,103,228 of record OW387023.1, on the reverse strand, counting down.
CAAATTTGAAGACTTCTGCTTCGATAAAAAAAGTTCTAAGCGATAAATTCTATTGAATTTCATAAGTGAAGGGCGGTGGGCGTGACAAATTTTGATGAAATTCGGCATGAGTCTTTTTGCTTTCTGCAGGAAAGTGAAAAGTGAATGTACCACATTTTAAGACTTCTGCTTTGAGAGCAAACGTTTTAAGGGAAAAAATAGATTAAGATTGCATAAAAGGTAGGCGGTGGGCGTGGCAGATTTTTATGAAACTCAGCACGCCTCTTGTATTTATTCCAGAAAAAGTCGAATGCTGAAAAAGGAAAAATTTTATTAAAAAAAAATCGGTTTGGATTTTATAATCGGTGGGCGTCATCGATTTGGTGGACGTGGCCGGTTTTTATGAAATTTGGCATGCGTCTCTTTATTTTCTTCTAGAATATTTTAAGTTTTGAATAAGAAAATTGTTAAGCAAAATATTAATATTAATTTCATAAGTGGTGGGCGGTGGGCGTGATGAAACTCGCCGGCATCTTTTTTTTTATTCTAGAAAGTATATCTAGCATATTTAAAGACTTGTGCTTGGATATCAAAACGTGTTATGAGGAAAAAATCGATTTGGATTGCATTAGAGGCTGTGGACGGTTTACATGGGTGATTTTGATTAGAGTCGGCATTCGTCTTTACTCTATTTTAAAAAGTCCATGTTACTAATATGAAGCCTTCTGTCTGGGATATAAGAAATATTGTGAGAGATTTATTTCTTTGAATTCCAAGAGGGGTGCGCCGTGGGTATGACAGATTTTTATGTAACCTTGCTTGTGGATTTTTTATTTTAAAAATTTTATGTAAAAAATTTTAAGACTTCTGCTTGAGCAGGAGAAATGAAATGAGAAAAAATCTATTTGAATTCCATACGTGGTGGACGGTGGACATGACCGATTTTGCTGACACTTGGCATATGTTCTTGTTTTACTTGGTTCTACTGAAATAAGAAAAGTTTTAAGCGAAATGATGAAACTCGGCATTGCGTCTTTTTTATTCTTCTACTTAATATACATATGTACAAGAAATTTCAAGACTTCTGTTTGAATAAGAAAAATTAAAAAAAGTCGATTTTTATTGTGTGGCATGTGGGCGGAGAGCGTGGCCGCTTTTAAATACCAATTTCTTTCTGAATTCAATTAATCACTAATTCTTCTGATTTTTGTGCCTTTTTTAATTATAAAATTCTGTAATTTGATTAAGCTTAAGGTCTCTTGATTTTATATTAAAATTTTATATTTCGTTATTTCGCCACTTCTTTATGTGGCTTCTTTAGGAAAATATTTTTTTGTTTTTATAAAAAACAATCAAACAAGCTTCATAAAATAAGAGAATATTTTCATTAAGCATCCTTAATGTGAAAAAAGCGAACGAAAATTTCACGCGAACTATTTCCCATTTACAAAACTTGATGAAAATTATTAAAATTTGCGGTCGCAATTTTAGGGAAAGGCAAAAAAATTTACGTAAACATTTATTTACGGGGGGGGGGGCGGGTGAATATAATGCTTTCAATGATCTAGAAGGACCTCTTTAAAGTTTTTGCACAAAAATATGTACGAAGCCATGCCACTGTGCATTGCGTTAACAACTCCAGTAACTTTTCAATCATTTATTTCCTGCTATGAAACCCCTCACACATGTGTAAGAACATGAAACTCATTTCCTGAACAAAAAAAAAAATAAAAAAATTTAAATGAAAATCAACCTAAAATTTACCAACAACACATGATGACTACGATATAGTTCTCCCTGCTCCAGCACACCACCTTTCATTTATGAAGTAATAATAACAACAAAAACACATACTTGCTAAGTACTTTTTTTTTCTTTCTTATATGTCCTCATATATTGTACATACAAGTTTGTTGAAGAGTGTAAATTTATTATACTTTTCTTTATGATCTTCAGTTTTATGAAATGACAACAGGCACGCAGCCAGCGCCAGCGAAATATTGTGATTTTTACAAGTTCATTTGCCAACATGTTTCCCTTATGATTTCCAAAAAGGAATCACAGCAAATTTAAAAAAAAGTATATAAATGTATATTTTTTCAGTTGACATATTTTAGCAGACAAATTGTTATAAAGCTTATGAGCATATTTAATATGTGTAAAGGGAAGGGGGTCGGGGGTAGTGGATGGTGGGTGTGCAAGAGGCATAGCTAACACTTGTGCAAAGTACTAACACATTAATATATTTAAATGTGTGTAAGAGTTTGGAAAAATGATAATTCAGCTTACACTGTCTTTGATTTAATATGTTGTTTTTTTCCTTTATAATAAATATGTACGCTTATTGCTTTTGCCAATCATGCTTGCTATTTTAAATCAATATAAAATGTATGTCTGTCTGTAGGTATAGGATGCTTGGCAAGTATATAAACTTGCATGGGAAGAAAATTTGTATTATTTATTGATTTTCTTTTTTTTTTCTTTATTTTTTTTGCTTGCTTCCAATATTCTGTTTAATATTTTCTTTTTTTTCAGAGATTTAGCTATAAAAACAAACTTGATGAAGTGTAAGGCAAGCATTAGTTAAGCAAAAGCATAAAGTGTTTGATTTTTAAGTAGAAAATCTAAATATTTTTAGCAAACATTTATACTAGATGCCAAATATCGATAAGCAATACTGGTACTTATATAAAGCATTATAATGCTTAAGGTCTCAGCTTTACGATTGCTTTTAAAGATTTTAAGTAAATAATGTGGTTAAGAAGTTTTAAGAAAGTTTGTTAAGTAAGTCAGGAATTAATATAGGGTGTTTTTTTAGAGGTATAGAACTTCGAATTGAAATAAAACACAAGAAAATCGTTTTAATGTCCATCAATTTGGCTTTATTGGAAGGATAATTTTATGCCATTAACGTTTAAATATGATTTCGGGCATGTGGCCGCCGCGCCTGGCTCGAATAAAGCCAATTCTACAGGTCCAATTTTCAACCACTTTTTCGAGCATATGGGGCCGTATGTTGGCAATAACGCCACGAATGTTGGCTTTCAAGTCCCCTAACGTTTCTGGTTTGTTGGCGTAGACGAGCGACTTCACATATCCCCAAAGAAAATAATCCAATGGTGTCAAATCACATGATCTTGGTGGCCAATTGATGGTTAACCGAATTAATTGCTCTGATGGACGATTATGTCGACCATAAAATGGACGGAGCTTGCGGTAAACTTCGCGAACTGAACCATTATTTTCGAAATAAATTTGCACGATTTGCAAGCGTTGTTCTTTTGTCAACCTGTTCATGATGAAATGGCAAACCAAACTAAATATTAATCACTTGACAGCTGACAAAATGGCCGCCAGTTAAAAAAGTGATGCCAACTTAAAGTTCTATACCTCAATAAAAAACACCCAATATTAATCATACGTCATGGTGTGCAGCATATAAATATATGTACAGTGGAGTTCGGCTATAACGCACTTGTTCACTAAAATGAAAGTTTTTTGAATACGAACTAAATAGTGTTTTATCCAGACTCTAAAATGAAAAATTTTAAGAGTCTGCAGTTTTTTCTATAAATTTTGAAAAATTTTTTAACTCTTAAAAACCAACATTTTGTAAAAAAAAATATACAAAAAAAATATTTTTGTTTTTTTAACTTTTTTATATTTAAAACAAATTATTTGTGTGAAATATTAGTGTTAATGTCAGATATGTTTCATTATTCGAAATAATTCGCTCTAACCAATATTCGTTATAACCGTACTTTACTGTTTTAAAAAAGTTGCTTAGCTTGCTAAAGTAAAATATGGGGCAAAAGTTAATAATTTCGATTATTAAGCTTTAGCATGTTTGAAATTTAATAACTATTGTAATAAAATGATAAGAATTTGCTTGAAGTTGAAAGCAATAACCGGCTCCACCTCCCCTCCCTTCACACTGCCAAAAAAAACCACAATATAGTTTATTTCATTAGAGCTTAAATTTTTGTGGGTTTTCTATGTTTTTTTTTTAGCAAAAACTATATATACGAGTAACTTTAAGATTTCAAAACTAAACTTTAGTTGTTTATAGCAAAACTTTTGCTGCTCTATAAATTAAATAACAAAAACAAAAAAAAAATATAAATAAATAAAAGAAGTCAGAAAATACTCATCCAAAATTAAGCAAATTTTTATAAGTCAATCGGCAAAGGACACATAAACTTTTTGTTTTCCAATTCTTCTTCTTTTTAGTTTTCTTTTATTATTTGTATATTTTTGTCATTTAAACTTTGATGTTTTATTACTATCATTTCTGGCCATCAATTGTCTGGTTGCTTACAGTTTGCAAACATTGCTTTTTTCTTCTTCTGTTAAATATTTTTTTTATTATAGGAATTTCTTTTTAAAACCAGAAAAAAGGAATACTGTATTTAAGCTTCCTAGCGTAGACATTGGGGCTAAAATGCAAAACTAAAAACCCGGACATGTTTTTTATATTTTTCTTTTTGTCTCATGCTCTTTGTCTTGTCCCCTATTTATTGTTCTTAAATTGTATTTTATTTTTTCATTCTATTCTTGTGAGTTTTGTTCTTGTTGTTGTGCACTTTGTGGTTTATCTTTAATTTGCCGTATATTTGGTAAAATGTTTTTTGGAATTCAAGTGGAATGACCTGAATTTTATATATTTTATATATGTTTATTATGGCTACATTTTATTGGTTTTAAATAACTTTTTTTCTCATCTCTCACTCTCTTTCTCTCTCTCTCTCTGATTTATTTAAATTTTTATCTACGTGCCTAAATTTTTGTAGTGAAAAATCATATTGTATGCATAAATAATTTAAGCAATAGCTAAACATTTTAAAAGTGAACAATTATTTTATATTAAAAACCCTCTAAGCACTTGTGTAGTATTTGGCCAAAAATACCACCAACCTTTTTAAAAATGTTCACTAACAAAATTACCTTTTAACCAACTTCAAAAAATTATCAAATTATCAATTCTTCTGAATTTTTGTTTGGTTTTTGTTTGACATTGTTACTTCATTTTAGATCGATTATAAAAATGCTCTTTTTGTCTGAGAGAATGTAGCTTTCAATTGGTCCTGTTGTAAAAAAAAGTTGGCGGGGACACGCCTGCACAGTTTTTATTTAATTTTACGATATTCTGCTTATTTGATTGCTGCGTAACCTAGCAAACACCTTTGGTTGTAGTAATTTCACAATTTTAAAGTTGAAGAATGGGCGGGAATACGCCCATTACAATTTTTTTTATATCTTCATGACGTGGTTCTACTTAACCGAATTTTATAAAACTTTTCACACACCTTGAGTTGTAAAATAAACACAATCTTTAATTTAAAAATGGGCGAAGTCACGCCCTTAAAAATTTAATATTTTATTTTAAGCGGTTCTAGTTTACCGATTTTTACAAAACTTAACACACACCCTCAGGTCTGAAAAATACACAATCATGCATTCAAAAAAAAAATGGGTGGAGGCACACCCATTAAAATTTAATTTTATATTTCAAGTACATTCAAGTACAAGACATTACGTCTAGTTTGGTCTCATACATTTTTTTTTTCGAAAATGTTCTATCACATCTTTAAATTGAAGTCGGTTTTTTGGCAGAATTATTCAAAATCGAGTTTTTAAATTTTAAAATTTTTTTCCAAGAAACGTTTGTGGCAACTCTCGTTGAAAATTTCTTAAAACTTTTTACCAAAATATCATATATCGATTTTTTCAGTTTTTAAAATTATTTCAGAAAAATTACCAATGCGGTCCTACTCAGCACCCTTGAAGCTTTCCTAACCATATAGTTTCATATTTGATCAAAATTACCACCAATCTTCTTAATAAATTTTACTAAAACATCATCTATTTAAATTGGTTATTTGAATTTCCGAAATTATTTTAGAAAAGTTAAGAATGCGCACACATACACATAAATCTTAATGCTTTCCGCCCCATATCGTGCAATTTCACAATTTCATACTTAATCAAAATAACCGCCAATCTTCCTAAAAATGTTTACTAAAGAATCATATTTTTCAAAATCTATTATTTGAAGTTTCAAAATTATTTCAGAAAAGTGACCAAGCCGGTCATACTCATGATCCTTTGATGCTTCTCTTCGCATATAATACATTTTCACAGTTTCATATTTGAACAAAATGACCGCCAATCTTCCGAAAATATCCTTGATACTACCTCTCCTATATGGTATAGTATGTGTGCAGCTCTATATTTCATTAAAATGACCGCAAAGCTTCGCATTTACAGTACCGACATTTTTAAAAGGTAAAAACGTTTAAAAAAAGTTTGCTTTTCTATTTTCAATTTGAAAATAGATTTTTTTATAAAAGCAAATTTTTTTTTAAAGTAATTCAAACATTTAATCTACATTTTCTACATTTTCATATTTATTCTTTTATTTCCAATCAATTATAAAAAACACTTGTTTGAATATTAATTATCAATAATTGATATTTTCTTTCAGCTTTCAAGCGGCCTAGTTGGCCATCAATAATTTAATTTCTTCATTTACATAAAAATTTCTGATTAATATATATTTATTGTATTATTAATTTTAATTATTTATAGTTCGTGTGTTTTTTATTTAATAAAATTAGTTTGTTTATTTTTTCGCACCACATGTTAAAATAATTATTAGTAATTGCTTTTATGGCTAAATAAGAGAAAATAACAAATAACATAATGAAAAGTAATTTAAATTAATAATTGATTTTGATAAAAGAAAAGTTTAATGAATCAATTGTACTAAGTAAGAGTAACTACAGAAGTGTGAGAATAAAGTTGCGAAGTTTATTTCATAATCGGGCGGAAAAAATTAAACTAAATTTTAATAAATGGTCTTTTATAAAAATATTTGGGTTAAGTGCAGTTAATATAATTAAAATAAAATATTTAATTAAAATTTTTTTGCTGTCTCAGTTACTTACGCTCTGAGGCTTTTGTCGAAACTTAGCACAAATACTAACTGCCAAGTTATTTTTACATTTACATTTTTATCTTTTAAAACTGCTGTTTTGTTAGCTGAACGAATTGAGATTCAATAATAAAACTCTCAAGTGTTCAATTAATATTAAACTAGAAGTCTTGCTTTACTAAACACTGATACTAAGAGCTTTTAGCCAGACAATGTTAAATAATTTACTGTTAAAGTACCACGATGTTAACTATGCTGTTAGATGTCTGCTTAGCGAATGATTTGCTGTTATTGTACTTAAAATAAAATAAAACAAGATTATCTTCTACAAATTATTTGCCTTATTGAATATTTTCTAATATGATTAAATATATCTTTACTAATATTATAAATGTGAAAGTGAGTTTGTTTGATCTTGCAAATTCTTAAACCAATGCAAAGCTACATTATCAGCGTCAAATAAAGAATATTTTAATTCTGATTCTAAACCGGGTTTTTTATTCTGTACAAATTTTTTCCTGAAAAAACATTTTTTGTACAAATAGGGTAATTTTTGTTTCATGTTTGATTGTTTAATCCAATTAATGATGATAATGAACTGCGTATTTTTTAAATAGATCAACGCGAGCGTAGCCACAGGCAAAAGTTAGTAGACTTATGTACATAAAAAAATTAATTCTGCCTAATAAAACGACTTCACTGCAAAGATCTTATAGAACATTTTTGAAAAAAATTTATGGCACCAAACTGGAAGTAAACTTTTTCAAACCAAAAAAAAAAAAATCTTAAAATCTGTTGGTTAAAAAGAAGTACGTGAAATACGTATAAATTTAAATTTTAATAAGCATGCCGCCGCCCATTTAAAAAATTGCAAAATTGTGTGTTTTTCAGAGCTCAGGGTGAGTATTAAGTTTTGCAAAAATCGGCAGAGTACAACCAAGTAAAATAAAGTACTAAATTTTAGTGGGCGTGACTACGCCCATTTTTTTAAAATAAAGATTGTGTTTTTCTTAGAGTGTAAGGTTTGTGGTAAGTTTGGTAAAAATCGGTTAAGTAGAACCACTTGAAATACACATAATAATAATTTTTAATGGGCACAGCCCCGCCCATTTTTCAACTTTTAAATTGTGAAATTACAAGAACCAAAGCAGTTTGCTAGGTTTCGCAGCATGAAAACCAATAAAAAAATTTGCGGTTGTGTCCCCGCCTACTTTGTTAAAATGGAACCAATTGGAAGCTATACCCTCTCAGAAAAAAAAAAGAATTCTTACAATCGCTCCTAAATGTATCTACCGAGTTCTGAAGTAACAATGTCAAAAGAAAAATACAGACGAATTGATAACTTCCTGGTTTTTTTTTTAAGTCGGTGGAAAATAATATGTATTTGAAGTCTATTTTAAGAAAAATTTTTATATAAAAAATTTTTAAATAAAATCAATTTAAAATTAATTTTAAATTTTATAACTAAGGGGGATAGAATCTTCTATACATTTCTCTTAATTTTCATTGTTTAGATGATCAACTTTGAAAAAGAATGAAAAAAACAGCCTTACTTTTATGCCTCTTGTTTACACACATTTTAATGGTTGCAAGAAATATTTATGAAAAAAAAAGTTTTTATGTTTGTTTTAATTTAAAGCATGACATATTAACTGCAGCTTCCTTTTAATGTTCAGCCAGTCAGTTGTGTCTCTTGTCATCTGCTTAAAAATTCCTTAAAAATCATTAAAGGAAAGTCGACACACGCCTACGACGAAAACAAACATTTAATTTAAATCCCCCTCCCCCCACCAATGCCTTAAGAGTATGCTTTAAAATATCTTATGCCAAGTTTAGCCATTAAGGAAATTCTGTTACACACAATTACAGAGAAATTTTGTTATTTACAGAAAAACTTTTCTAGCAAAGCTTGAAAAAATATTCATCTTCAAAAAAAAATATTTTTTAATAATACTGCTGTGTTGTTATTGAATTGCGAAAATTGGGTTGAAATAGGAGGGGGGTCTGCATCCCTGCTGCCAGGAGATAAACTCAAGATTTTTACCTCATTGTATAATCGTTTATAAGCACAACGTTTTAAAATATTCTTCCTTGCTAATTTGAAGAAAGAAAAAAATGAAATTTATTATATTGTTTTTTTTTTATTTTTTGTATAAAATAAGTAACACATATTTATCTTGTTACGAGTATTTGTCGAGGGGAGTTTTTCTTTTTAATACCCTGCAAAATGTCAAAACTGTATAAAAGTTTGTCCTTGCATTTGTAATTTCTAAAATGTTCATAAAAGACCTCAAGGCAAATTCTCTTCCAGCAAAATTACAAAAATACAACAATGAGAAAATCAACATGGTTTTCTAGTTGAAACAAAGTTGAAAAAATTTTTCCACGTCAGCTAGCACTAATAAAATTCAAAACATTAAGAACTTTTACAAAGTTTTGAAAAGGTTTTTATTTTGTTTTTCATATTTCTGAATTTCTTTAAAAATATTTTTTTTTAATAATCTTTTTTAATTTCTTTTTCGTAAAACTTTTTTGAAATTTTTCACTAATCTTAAATAACCAAAAGTTTCTAAGCTTTTTGTTTATATAATATGAAGCGAAAAAGTGATGTCCATCTGTCCGTCTGTTTTTACCTGAAATATATATTCCGAAGCCCCCAGAGAAGCTAGAGACTTCGCTTTTAGACTGATATATTAGTATTTGCCGTAACTCGATTGGTATTTAATATGAGCAAAATCCCATAAGCGGTTTCTATGTTAAGATTGTTTTATTATAAGCCAGAGCTGGATAATGGGTTTTTTGTTATATAAAATTTCTTTAAATAGTACATTTGCGACTTCTAGGGTATTAACGCTTGGTCTTTCTTTATTAATTAAACATATCGCACCTGTTTCTGTAAAGAGGATCAACTCAAAATTTTTTTAATTTTACAAAAATTTTTACCTTAAAGGCTGGTACTCTGTTCAAAGTTGTGAAAAATTTTCAGCACAATTGATTATTTCGCGTGAAAAATTTTAAATGTACTAAATGTAGCCCAACTCGCGGTTTTTTTTTATAAATTTCTTGCTTTTATTGCTTGAAAGTATGCAACATTGTTAAAATTCCGTGCGAAAAAAGCACTGCTCATGTTATTTCACAGCTAAACTAAAATGATGCCAGACTAATTTTGCATGGAAAGACATGATTTTACGTGTTTTTCACAACAAGAACAGAGTACTACTTTTGCGAATTTATTTCGCAAATATTTCACACCAAATACTTTTATATGTAGTTTGACAGCATTTCGCACGAAATTGTGAACAGAGTACCAGGCTTTATGGTATAAAATTCTAAAGCGAACTAATTTGTAAATGATCTTTAGTCTATGTATAAATGCAGGTATGCATATATATTTTTTTTAACCGTGAAGGGTATTATAAGATTCGTCATGGCCGAATATAACACGCTTACTTGTTATAAAGAACATTTCTTTTGTATGTGTGTGTGTGTGTGTGTTTGTTGGACTGCTTTTCGTAGGACATCAATAAATTTGCAGTTTCAAACGATTTGTTATCTTTTGTATAAAAAACTTTGCTGGCGATCTTTTTTTTAATTTTTGGCTGTCAATAAATTTCAATAGAAAATAGAATCATTTAAAGTACAAGTATTTATTGCTAATAATCATTTTGGAATTTAATGATACATAAAAATAAAACAGGTTTTTATTTATTAAATATATTTGTTCGATATACAATCTATTGTGGCTAATGTGAGTTATACGAAATACATTTGCGATAATTTTTTTAAAATTTTTCTTTATATTGTTTAAGCGTTATCATTATAGTGGAAAAAACAAACAAAAAATTTTAATATATTTCTTCGAATTTAAATTTTTTTCGTATTAGCATAAGCGTGTCTGTTGGCCGCCATATTGAATTTTGTTTACTGTCATATACATATTTAGTAACACTCCCGAGATTACCACGTAATAATTATCAAATTTGGAGCACTTACTCACATACATAGTAGTAATAAGTTTTCTGCAAAAGTATTACGATAATCAAAAAACCCCTGGAAGATATATTTTTTTTATATTTTTAATGTCCTTTTCACAAAAGAGATTTGTCACTTTTGTATCAGACATGGACAGCGGAAATAAAATCATTTGAACTGACACCAACCACAACAATTAAAATCTGATGGCACATTTCACAGTTACTCAATGTTCACAAAAATAACTGGGATTTCCAGCTTTGGAGGCTATTAAATAAAATCCATATAAGTCATGAGGATGGTTTGAGGGGATCGGAGTTGGCAGCAAAGCCTGATTCTAAGGACAAATAAATTATCCAAGGTACATTTGCCTTTAAACATTCTTTCCTGCAGTGTAAAGTACGATTGCCAGTGTCCTTAATAAGATACAAGTGGGTGCATCAAAATCAAAAGAATAATCAAGTTTGCTTAGCAGATTGGATCAATGGTAACTTTCAGGTAGACGTTTCAGCGATTCTCTGTCGAACGTCGAACGAATGTTTCCTTTCCCCACTTCTCAAATATCATATTTGTCATTAGCAAGAATTATATTATTCAATAAGAACTTTAACCGATTTTATTTTTTTAATTTATTTTTTATTATTTTCTTTTTTAAATATTGACGCCTATTCCTGATCAAAACAAATTATACTTTAAGAGTTTCAAACCAGTATTTTGTATTTGTTATATAGTTTTATATTTTTAAGGTATGTATATTTTTCTTTGACTATCAATAGGCTCCCTAATTATTACACATTTCTTTGATTTGAACTGATTCACAATAAATTTTGTGCTTGAATTAAATAATTAATATTTTTTGTTTTGGTTAGAAGAGCCAGGCTTGAAAAACTGGATGTATCCATGGGTATTATCACCTTTACCCCTATTGCCAGAAGAGCCTGGGCCAGAGCGTAAGTCGGAGCCGTAGTGGGAGTGGGACCTGGAGTGAGGGCCGGAGTGGGACCTGGAGTGGGGGTAGGAGTGTGACCTGGAGTTGGGGTAGGAGTGGGGGCCGGAGTGGGAGCCGGAGTGTAAAACGGAGTGGAAGCCGGAGTGGGAGCCATAGCCGGAGCCTGAGCCGTAGCTTGAGCTGGATCCATTTTTAGAAAAGTCAACTTGTGCGTGGGTATCGGAGTGCCCATATTTTCCACTCAAAGAACTTTTCGGGGGTACCTGTGCTGTTATAAATATGAATAAAAAAAAAGTTATAAAAAATTTTTTTCCAAACCATTTCCATTGCGACTGCTGCTGCATATGAAAATCATACATACCTTGAGTTAGTGCCACTGCAAGTATGACTAAAAGCAAGAACCCGAATGTAAATTTCATGTTTTCTTGTATTCTTGAATTATCTACCGAACTGGTCAAAAGGTAGTTTTGGACTTAATAATTTGGTACAATTGTGTTGCCTTTTTATATGTCTTTTTTTCAATAGACTATTGTTTGCCTTTAGGCCTCAATAAAACGAGATCTCATAATTAAATACATCTGCTTCTTTTTTTTATTACTGTCAAAATGTTGTTGGTTGGTTCTCTAGCGTAGAGAACGAAATAAAGTTTTATAATCTAGAGCAATTAAATGTTTGGGTTTATCAAAAGTTGTCTATCTTTTTGGAAAGATGAACACAAAGTCTTATTATTCTGAAAATTACTCGCTCATGTCAAGAAGCGATAAGAAGTTATTTAGTTTGCATATTGTCGTGTTGTTTTTATTAAAAATTAAACGTATTAAATATGTTATGAGGGAGGGATTGCTAAAGTTAAATTAAAAGCTTTGCGTGTGTGAGAGACTCATGAAAAAAACTTATGTGCAATAGTTTTGTATGACATTTTGGAATATAATGGTCCCACTTATGAAGGGCACCAATAACATATACAGTTGTCGAATATATCCTCGACCTAAATGCAATTGCAAAAAAGTGCAATCCTGATACTTAAGTTGAATCTAGAGATTTGTTGGACTCGGAGACAAATGTTTTGTGAGCAACATTTGAAAATATTATAACCTTTTTTTGACAGGCGCAGAAAATACCCCAAAGAAAGCCTTAAGGCAGAATTAGATTTTACTTTCTGTTCTGTTACGAATCAGCTGACTCTTTTTTGTTTATAGAAATTTAATACAAGTCGTTAGTTTTTCTGTTTCGTTCTATTATGTTTCGGTTAAACCTGTGAAAATCAAAAAATTGTTAAGTAAATGTAAGTGACAGCATAAATAAAATAAAAACATTTTGAAATAAATTGTGATTGTGCATTTAGAATTTAAAAAATTTAATTTTGAAAGAAAAACATAAAATTATATTGAAACATAACAATGGACGATGCAAAGTTCATCACTTTAGTGGAAAATTGAGACCTTCTGGTCAGAAACAGCTGATACGCAAATTTATAAGCAGAACCGCACAACACAGAACAGCAACAGAAAGTAAAGACTAATGAACCCTTTAGAGTATTCTACAAAAATATTTCTCTTAAGGTTTTACTTTTAAATTGCGTAGCCCATGCCATACGTGGCGAGTATTTATTTAATCTTAATTCATATTGTGTCTCAGGACACTCGGTTGGAGCTATGCTGCTTAGCTTTATGAAAGAATTTTCATGTAATAAATAACAACTCAATAAAATTATATTATATGATGATGTTAAATTCGCCGCAAATATTTCGAAACGTTTTCATTTATTTCCCATTATTTTCTTTTCTAGCGGCGTACGATTAAATTAATGTGGCCGGTGGCGGATGTTAGCCGGCTTGCAGCTGATCGGTTGTCTTCTCTAGTATGTGCTCATGTGCAAAAACAAAAAAACAAAAAACTAATTGAGCAATCGTTCTCATTGTTTTTGTTTTCTCTCTGTTTCACTCACTTCAAAGAACGAAACAAAACAAATTCAAACAATTTGTTCTGCTTATTTATATGCTCTGGTTTTAAGTACAAAGAAATCAAAACAAAAATAAAGTTATAACTCTAATAGTGTCGATAATTTTTGGTGAATAGGAACAGAATACCATGACATCCTTGCATTTTAGGTATGGCATGTACTACGCACTTTTTAGTAAAATCTTAAGAGACATATTTTTGTAGAATACTAAAAGGCTGTAACTATTGTTGTTTGGGGTATTTTGAGCCCCAGCTAAAATAGAAGTTTGTAATATTTTCAAATAATGTGCCAAAATATTTGTCTCTGAGTCCAACAAATTTCTAAAATAAGCCAGAATGCGTGTAAGTCTGTAAGCCTTACACTTACTCTATTTTGATTTTAGATCTACGATATGTTCGACAAATGTATGTGACATGGAACATCTTAACGCTCCAACTCTTCTCCGTATGATATTTTTCATGAATGGGAATATAATGGTTCAAAATGTCATACAAAACTTTTGTGCATAAAATTTTTTATGAGTCTCTACACATGCAAAGCTTTTAATTTATTTTAAACACTCTCTCCCCCTCTTAATTAACATTTTTAATAAAAAACACTCGATAAAGTAACTAATTTCTTATCGCTTGTTGCCACATGTGCGGGTGATTTTCAGAATAATAAAATATTATTTGCTTCTTTCCCAAAAGATAGACACCTTTTGATAAACACAAACATTTAATTGCTCTAGATTACAAAAAAACTAAAACTAAACTGTCTGATACAAAAGTGACAAAACTTTTTTGTGAAAAAGACATTAAAAATATAAAAAAACATTTTGTTCAAGGGGTCTTTTAATTATTTTAATACTTGTACAGAAAACATGTTACTACCATGTTGTTGTGAATTAAAATTTTTCAAACTGAATGTCAAATTGGATGTCAAAACTTACAACGGTTTTTAACCGACGATATTCTAAATTTTTTTTTGACATTTCAATCAGAGAAAGAATTTGGGTTTCCTGATATTTTTGTTTGCAATTCAATCCAATTGGCATTTAAGTCAATTTTTGTCTGAATCAAGGCGTGTATGGCTCTGTCAATTGATTAGTTTGGCAGTTGTCGAGTTGGTTGAAGAAAAATCAAAAGATTTCTTTTTTTAAGTTGGCTAGTTAGTCTTTCAATTCTATTGTGCTGTGTATGTTCGAGTCTCTGGATCAGCTGTAAAAATTTATGTTTGTAGTTTATTTTTGCAAAAAAAAGTTAAGTATTTTCTAAATTGCCTTTAATTTGAATAAAATGAAAATTTTTCAATTCAGCTTATGAAGTGTGCGGCCAAGAACCAATTCAATCGGAAGACTCAATTGACAGTTGAATTGAAACTTGTATGGGGTGCTTTACATATTTGTTATAAATGACTTTGGTAAACAGCAACAATAAGTAATTAACTGTGTTCTTATGGAATATTTTAGTTTAAGTTTATTTATTTTAAATTGGCCTCTTTTTGCTTTCCTTTGCTAATTTTTCAAATCACTAGGATTGCTTAATTTTTCTTTTTTTAATGAACTTTTCAGGTTAGTGTACTGTCGTTTGTAAAACCAAGAGCTGTTAGAACTTCTTGGACAGTGCCAGTCTGTGTCCTTTTCGTTATTAAAGCAGAATGTAAATTGTTAATAAATCATATTTAAAGTCATATTTATGTTTATAACCTCACACGTTGTGCAACCTCAATATAATAATAAACAGACTTGCTCACTAGCACTTAAGCAAATAAATACACACACACACCCAATCACCTACAACTAAGCAAAAGAGCAAAAAGAAAAATGTAACTAATCCCCTGGCTTCTAATGCTACACCGCATGGGAATATACTTAAAGCAACATGTTATTTAGAAATAAGCGTAGCAAAAATGCTAAACTATAGCAATAACTATAAAAAAAAGTACAATGAATGTAGATAATAATCCTTAAGTTAAATAACATTTATTATGCTCACACTAACACACACACACACACAGAAGCACACAGAAACACACAGAAACAAAAAGAGACACACATACATATGTACAGGCATACGTACACAGCAAAGTGACATGTGAGAGTTCTTTTATGAATATGAAATTGCAAAAGGGATAGTCAAGTCAAGTCAAGCCATAATACAAATATGTCGTCCGTCGTTTTGTGCTTTTTATTATTGGTACTACATTTAAAACATTTTGTTCTTTTTTGCACAATTCATTCATTTCTCTATCTGACATACAAATACACATACACACACACATCTACATATACATATGTACACGTACACACGTATGCACTCATACCTATAAAGCTTTATGTGTTGTACACCAATATATTTAAGTCTTAATGTTAAGCGGGGAGTACAACATCATAAGCAATTGTTTAAAACGTGACTTAATAAATTCTTCCAACATTAAGAGATAATTTCAAATCTTTTATTTTTGTACAAGCAATTCCGGATTGCGTTAAGTATTAATTTTATTTTGAAACATTTTAAATTGCATTCTTGTTTAATTTTAAGTTTATTTCTGTAAGAAAATCCATTTATTGCCTAACATACATATTAATATATACAGTGGCGAATAAAAATATTCACACACTATAAAGAGCCACCAGCCACCAGCCCTATAAGTACTTAAAAAAGTTTATTTATTTACATGTTGTTTTGAATTTAAATTGTGGCATTTAGTGAAATCGCAATAGACTGTAGTTAGTGGCACTGCGCAGCGTGCTGACTTTTATTTATTTTTCCAATTTTTAATATTAATAGAATTTATCTTTAAAAAATAAAATTCTACATCTCCAGTTGCTTAATTTGCATTTATCCATATTTATTTTTTTTTTAAATAAATTCCTCAAGTCATTAATTCTAGATTTTGCTTCAGCAACAAAAAAAGTTTACATAATTTCAGCAGACAATATTACGCGCCTAAAAGCATACTTTAAAGCTATTTATTGCTGCTTAACATACACAACAAGACAAGAATTTTGAAAAGATTTCAAACAAAATTCTTTGCATTTTTATAAAAAAAAAGATAAAAATAAAACTACACAAACTTTATATCCTGCAAAAGAAAATTAGACAAGACTTGACATTGACAAATTAGTCTAGAAATAAAGCAAAATTAAGTGCAGCACATACACACCCAAAAAAAAATACAAACAAGAAAGAAAAGAAATTCATTTTAATGGGAGAGTGACAAACGACAAGTACGAGCGAGTAGCAAAAACTTTTTAAATTACAAAAATCTATAAGTGGTTCCAGTAAAATAAGTTAATTTTTTGTTCCAAATAAGAAGAAAAATTAATATCAGACAGATATATTTTTCTTAGTTTTAAGCAATTGCGTAAGTTGGCAAAACCACTTAATTGACAAACTTTTAGCAGTTTAAACTTTTCACATTAATCACTGAATTTCCCTAAAAACTTTTTTTTTCTGTCACTGACTTCGACATAAATATCTGCTCTCAATGTCAGTGACTTTAACAACTATTAAA
The DNA here is from genome assembly GCA_936439885.1 of Nowickia ferox. Taxonomy (NCBI): domain Eukaryota; kingdom Metazoa; phylum Arthropoda; class Insecta; order Diptera; family Tachinidae; genus Nowickia; species Nowickia ferox. Next base: position 13,085,933 of record OW387023.1, on the reverse strand, counting down.
TCAACTAAATAGTTTTAAAGAATGACAAAGAAAAACATAAGTAGGAATCTTGCAAATAACTTTTAACTTTCTAACACTGTTTAAATTTATATAGAGGCTTTAGTTTAGTTTAGTTTAGTTTCTTTTTTCTTCGTCTTTTATTAAAAATGTCAGTTAAATAGACTTCCGCGGCAGATTGAAAAAGTTGCGGCACTTGCTATACGAGTTTTTTCTTGGCAACATTCTTTCTACGGTTCTTTTAATAACATACTCTCGCAAAGTTAAATGAATTAACTAAAAAGTTGAGCACTGTGGCAGCAACAGCTACTTCTACTACTACTACTACTTGTTCTTCTCTATATATATGTGTGTGTGTGTGTGTTAAACAATGTTGCAACAGCAGCTGTTTTGAACAACATGTTTCAAATGTTAAGTTTAGTTAAACATTTGCTTTGCCATCAAACGGCAAAGTGGTTGCTAAATTTTATTTCCACATAAAAACTTTTGCAAAAAATTAAACAGTTCAAGAAATTTAATTTCTAAAAAAGCATTTTAATTAACAGAGAAATATTTTTTGGACTGTTAATATTAAACTAATATTTTTAACATATCGAGCTTAAGCGATATATTTTTTAAAATTAATTTTTAAGACGAAAAATTGATTACTTCCCATCGTTTATAATCGATTTTCATTAAAAAATGAAGTTAGAAAATTATATCGCTTTAGCTTCTTTTTAAAATTTATGGTACATTATTGCACTGGAAATAACATACAACTTACTCGTATTTATATAAGGTTCCAGGTTTGAAAAATTTCAAATATAAAAGTATGACTCCAGGGTTGGAAAATTTAATATATTATTTTTTTTATATAAAAGTAACCTACTTAAACTATTTTTTTCTTTTACTTTATAAATTAAATGTATTTTGTATTTTTAGAAAGAAATAGATTGGTATATGTAAGAAATCAGAAAAATATAAGAGAATGATACCAGGGTTGAAAAACTTAAATTTTTTTTGGTATATGGAAGCAACTAAGTCAAATAGGTTGTTTCTTTTTCTTTTTAATTAAATAAATTTTACGTTTTAAGCCTGGTACTCTGTTCACAATTTCGTGCGAAATGCTGTCAAACTACATATAAAAGTATTTGGTGTGAAATATTTGCGAAATAAATTCGCAAAAGTAGTACTCTGTTCTTGTTGTGAAAAACACGTAAAATCATGTCTTTCCATGCAAAATTAGTCTGGCATCATTTTAGTTTAGCTGCGAAACAACATGAGCAGTGCTTTTTTCGCACGGAATTTTAACAATGTTGCATACTTTCAAGCAATAAAAGCAAGAAATTTATAAAAAAAAAACCGCGAGTTGGGCTACATTTAGTACATGTCAAACTTTTCACGCGAAATAATCAATGGTGCTGAAAACTTTTCACAACTTTGAACAGAGTACCAGCCTTTAGGAAGAAATGGTTTGGTTAATAATATAACAAAAACAACAAATACAATACCAGTGCTGGAAAATTTAAACTTTTTTTGGTATATAAAGGCTGGAACAGAATAGTAGCTGTAAAGCTGCAAGCTGTCAAAAGTTAAAAACTGTTGTTTTAAAGGGAAGTAGATAGAATGTGGTTGCAGTGGAGTGATAGTAGTTGCAGTGGAAGTTGAAGCGAAAGAACTTGGCGCGGCAAAAAACAAATGTTTGTATATATCAATAAGGATTACCATGCTTTTGAGTAAAATATTATGTAGTAAGTAAATTATTATTAATAAATTCTTTAATACATTTAGCCATTTTTCGCTAACTTGCGATTTTTCCTGACAGTTTCACCGATTTTTAAACAATATTAAACTTCTTAAAAAAATATTCTACTTAATAAGTAAAATAATAATTTGGGATTACTAGTGCGTTAACAAATTTTAAACTTTAATTGTAACAATTCCCACAAAAAACACTAATTATCAACTTGACAGCACCCGGTCAAAAAAAAAAATACTTGTGTGGCAACACTCTATTCTTGAATAGCTGTTGTTGTTATTTACATTTATTGTCTTTACATACTCTTACAACTACAATTTGAAGCTGAAAAAAGTCAGCCAATGTAGTAATGATAAAGTAAGAAAATAAAAAGCATGTTGATTATTGAGTTCTTGTTTCAACTTTGTTATTTGTTGAGCTTCTCATTTGCTTAAATGAAAGTTTAACATTATTAACTCTAGTTGTTCTAAGAAATTTTTGGGTAAAGGTTCCCTGATGATCTGCATTAGCAACAGTGAAATGCGCATAGGATTCAACTAAACCCCTCAATAATCAATTTCAATGTATTTTTAATAAAAAAATATTTTACTTAATAAGTAAAATAATAATTTGGGATTACTATTGCGTTAACAAATTTTAAACTTAAATATTAAACTTCGTTATCATCCCGCTGTTAGTAACTTTTTGCGAATTTTCGTCTTTTCCACGATTTTTATCAAATTTTTTTTTGCATTTCTTACAGTTTTAGCGCTCTGTAATCAATGTTTAAAATTTTGCAACTTTTCGCGAATTATCGCTTTTTTCGGGACAGCGTAATTTTCCCACATTTTTTTGCTATCTTATATTTTTAGGGACTTTTAATCAATATTGTGCTTTGCAATCGTTAAAATTTTAGCAAGTTTTTGCAAAATTTCATAGTTTTCGCGACTTTTCCGGAATATTTGCTTGCTTTACAGTTTTAAGGAGTTTTAATAAATTTTAGTGTTTCTTACTAATATTGTGATTTTTGTGAATTTTAGAAATTTTGTTGCTTTAGGAGCTACAGCTTAAGAAAAATGTTATCAGATGTTTAAAAATGTTTATTGATTTTTAGGCAACACATATGAAGTTAATTCGCGCTAGTGAATTGAACAAATTCACATATTATTCTTGAATAATCTTACAAGTTATTTAAGAAGTTATGTATTTGGTAACCATGAAGAAAGCTTCAATATTCTGATCACATTTTTTCTTGCTGCGCTACTAGTTACGTCGTCAGCTTCAGCTACTACTAAATACAACTACTTTATTCTGTTGCAGCCTTAAAGGTAATGAATTTTAATTAAAGGCTATTTATATTTTAGGAAGGAATAAATTAGTATTAAAAATAAAAAAAGAACAAAACTATGGTTCCACGATTAGCAAATTCAAACTATTTTTTTGGTATACAAATTAACCAAAGAAAACAAATTTTTTTTTGTTAATTTGAAATATTTTATATTTTAGAAAGGAATTTATAGTAATAAAAATCGGAATCATAAAAACCAGAGTTGAAAAATTTAAACATTTTTGTTGGTAATAAAGTAAATCAATAAATTAGTATTAAAAATCACAAAAATCAAAAATATGGCTACAGGGTTGGAAAACTTAAACTTTTTTGTTTTGTATATAAAAGTAACAAAGTAAAAGAAAATTTTTTCTTGTTAATTAGAAATACTTTATATTTTAGAAAGCAATAGTTTTGTACTAAAAATCATAAAGATCAAAAATATGGTTCCAGAGTTGGAAAATGTAAACTTTTTTGTTGGTATATAAAAGTAACTAAATAAAACAAATTTTTTTTTTGTTAATTAAAAATATTGTTGAAATCAGAAAAATCAAAAATACGTTTCCAGGGTTGGAAAATTTAAATTATAACAATATGATTCAAGGGTGGGAAAATTAATTTTTTTTTTGAAAAATGAGCGAAATATCATTATTTGTTACGCGTGAGTCACCTATTAGTCACGTGCGAGTAACGCATGAGTAACAAGTGATTGTGGTGGAATTTATATTTAATAATGATTTTAAAAAAAGTTTGTGATTTTAGCTAATTTTCTGAGGCTTATTAAAAAATCAATATTAATATTTGGATAATTCGTATTCCAAGCCATTCAATGATAAACAATAATTCATCAGAAGCGTGCTGGAGTAAACAAAATTATGAGTTTTTGCTTGTTTTGTTGTTCCTGCTTCGGTTTTTCAAATTTAAAATCTTAATTAATTAAATAATTAATTTGTATGGGGGTATTCCTCTCCCCCCTCCTACACCGCAGTTTTTCCAATAAACATATATCCTTATTAAAATTGGTGAGCCTCTTACTATGGTAGTTGTGAAGATATGAAACGATCCGCGTAAAAATTGCCTTTGGCCCACTGTGTATCGTGTGAATTTTTTATTTTTAGAGAGATCAACAGCATATGATACTTTTTTTTAGATAAATAATTGTAATTATTTATCTTCTTATAAATTAATACATTTCGTCTAATGTTTAAGTGATGTTTAACTTCTAAAGTTTCAACTTTACCTGTTTGATTTATAAATACATAAATATTATCGGTCTAATTCATAAAAAATATTTTATTTGACAAAATTTCCCACAGAAATATGTCAAATAAGCGCTTAATAAACCTGAATTATTTTTTATGAATAAGGCAGTATATATTTGTTTAGGGATATCCAAGCAATGTACTGTATGTGTACCTGCAAGGAAAAAAGAAAACATTGATTATTTTACAATTTAATATTAACAAAGTATATTTTTTATAAGTTGTGTTGTCATTTCCTACATTTTGTTGGCCCTTCCCAGCAAAATCATTAATAATAAAAATATAAAGATCTCTTGTAGAAATTCCCAGAAAACTGAAAATATTAATTTAAATTTCAAACAGCCGCCGGAAAATTGTTATTTGATTGAAAAAGTTTTAAACAAACAACAAAGAAAGAGCAACAATTTGTGCTGGTCAGTTTTAGTGAATTTCTTTAAAGTTTCCCTTGTTGTGCAGCAGCAGCGCACGATGGGTTAGGGTTTTGGCTTTTAGTTTTTTTTTTGTTTTTTTTTTGTCTAAATTTGACTTTTTTGCAAGTTTTGCATTTGTTTGTAAACAGTTTATTTCTCCTTTAACATTAAAATATTCTTGGGAATAGTTTTTTTGAGTTAAACAAAAAATTAAATACATTTTATGCTGCCCCTTAAAATATGCAGTAGATTTCGAAAGTATAAGTGCTGGTGTAAGTATACTTTTTGTTTGTTTGTTTATAAATTATGCAGACTTTTAGGGTTTTCTTTCATAACAACTGCTTTTGAAGTTTTTTGTTGCAAAAAAAAAAGAATTCAACTAGAAAAACATTTTACATGTTTTTGTGTTAACAAAAAGCATTAAAGGTCTTTAAATGTCATTGTCTACATGGTTCGAGAGAGAGAGAGAGAAAAAAACTACAAGATAAGGCCAAAATAAGAACCCTTGTCAACAAAGAATAAAAAGCAAAAAAAAAAAAAAAATCACTCTGACACTTCTCAAAATATAAATATGAAAATATGCAAATTAGAAAAAAAAACAGCAAGGGATAAAAATTTCTGCCAATAGTCGATATAGAAAAATAATATGAAAAATGTTTATATGACAATTTTAAGAGATTCCATCAGTCCATCAGTAACACATTAAGTCTCGTTATTTATATAAGAAAACGATTTATAAGACACACCATTTATTGGCACAAAGTTTCACTTTGATTTATATTTGATAAAAAACAAATTTCACGAAATGTTAAAGGTTCTTTTTGGTTTATTTAGATTTTTATATGCCTACTTCTAGGCATTGCTTTCATTTAAATTGAAGTCATATTCAGTTCCCTTTCTTTCTTTGCTTCTAAATTAATAGACAAATAATTTTATCTTCTCTTTATATGCATGTCCTTCATAGTATCCTTGTGCTTGTGCTGTCATTACTTTACCCTGCTGCGTGCTCTCTCATAAGCAGGAAGCAATTGAAAACTTTTCAAAAGCATCACGTTTTGTTGTTCATTTGGTATTGGAATCTTTTTTTTTTTTGTATCATAAGTTTACAATGCTTAAGCTGCAAAATGGTATTTAAAAACAGACAGAAGAGGCAGCTCTACTTTCCAGGAGAGTTGTTAGGCATGTCTATCTAAATATGTCAAAATTAGACTTGTTAAATAAATCCTTTCTTTCTTTGTCGTTTGTTTTCCCCTTTTTAGTATTTAAATAAAAAGTCCTTAAAATATGCAATTTTTTTAAAACAAACTTAAGCAGGAGGCTTTGACAAAGGATTTATATTCTGTATTTTAAATAAACAGTGCTAGATATTTTTAATTGTGCAATAGAGGGGAATAAGTTAAATGAACAAAGAAATTTACATACTTCAAAATACTCCTTAAAACATGCAATAAAATTGAACAATCAAATTAAAGGCCTTATTTTATAAAACGCAATAGTAAGCGTTGGGAGATTTTGTGTGCGTTTTCTTTTTGTAATTAAAATTTTTTCCATATAGTTTTTTAAAAGGTACTCTCTTCAAAGGTACTTTTTTAAAAGGTACTTTTTAAAGAGATACATTTTACAGGGTACTTTTTAAAAAGGTACTTTCTTAAAAGTTATTTTTTGAAGAGGTACTTTTTAAAAAAGTACTTTTTGAACAGGTACTTTTTAAAAAGGTACTTTTTTAAAACGTCATTTTTTAAAAGGTACTTTTTAAAAAGGTACTTTTCTACAAACAGCAAAATATTAATTTTTATAAATTTTTTTCAAATACTTTGTGCCCAATTACATCACGTATACCAATTAAAAACAGCTGTGTGTCTTACAAATTTTCAATAAAAAATCAAACAAAATGTTTGCGCTAGAAAATCTTTCACTTTAATTACATAAACATAAAACCAAATAGCCAATATTTTAATATTAATTACACAACTAATTGGCAAATAATGTGTTTAAATGGCCACACCCTCAAAAGTATGCTACAGATTTTGCGTAACAAAATTTAAAGCATTAAACCGGCGGCCTCTTTGACCTTTCATTTTATTGCAATTTTTATTTAATGTTTGGCATAATAATTTTAAGGGTAAACGCACTTAATCTTTGTACATAAAATATATGTGTGTTTAAAGGGAACCAGCGTAATATAAATGAAAATAAATTTTATAACAAAAGTTTAATGCCGGCCAATAATAATGATTTAATTTTAATGGTTGTTATAAATTATGATTCCTTTTTCTTTCTTTGCTTTTTGTTATGTGCCATGGCATGTTATTGCTATTGTTTAAGCTATTAAAATTGCATTTGAAATGATTAAGGCGGCTATCAAAAAGAGAATTTTAGAAAAAGCCATAAAATATGCTAAGGAATGCTTAAAAGAAATATAAATTAAAATATAATATAAAGTTTAAGTTTAAAAATACACAAATGCTTAAGAGGTGTTGGTTTTTTTTAAAGAGATTTGTAAATAGCGCAATAAAATAATAATGCTGCTTCAGTTATCATTTGTTTTTATAGAAATGAGGTTGATGCCTGAAAGCATTCAAGTACCTTAAGGAGCCGCACCTTTTATTAAAAAAAAAAACAATATCTTATTTAAGCTGCTTTAACTAAAAGCACACTTGACAGCTGAAAATCTCTTAAGCGATAGAACGATTTTAAAATCTAGACTTTATACTTTTAAAAATTTACTTTCCTTCTTAAGCTATAAAAATAATTTTAATTTCTTTTTGCTTTTAAAATTTTTATTTTATTGAAACAAACCGCTTGTACTTAACCCAATTATGACAAATTTCCTTCCCAACACCTCAACGAGAAAAATTTTCAACCGCATAAATTTAAATATGAAAAACTCATAAAAGTCAAACTTAAGGAAAATTCAAGAAGAAAAAAAAATAATAATAATGCAAAAATGAGCAAATTAATTTATTCAGCTTGAATTAATTTTTGGTGGCACATGTTTGCTAGGAAAAGAAAAACCACAACTGCTGCACCCAAAACCAAGAAGAATAACTTATTAAAGAAATAAAAAATTATGAAAAAAAAAAATATTTAGAACAAGAAAATCTACTGCTTTAGAAGCAGGAAAGAAGACCCAGAAAAAGATATTTTAGCAAGTATATGGCACAATAAAATTACGCTTACCTTTTTCGCCTTAAATAAACAGATTTTCTAAAGGAAAATTAAAAAAACATAAAAATTTCTTGCGTTTTTCAACAAAAACTTTGAATAATAAAAACCGTTTCATTGCATATACACAAGGCCTTAATGACCTTAAATAGCATTGCATACTTTTGTGGGTGTGTTGCTGCTGCTGCTTCTACTGCTGCTCATTTACCTGTGGCCTATAAAATATGCAAATTTTTTAAAGTTTTCTTTTTAGAACTGACATTAGCAACAATTTATCTGCCATAATTAATTAAAATTTGTGTGGGTTAAAATTTAACTCAATAAATTTTATTTATTAATTAACAGCTATTCTTTTTAATGACCTTCTCACTTGAGTTTTAATTTTTCATGGGCCTTAAAAGTCAAGCAAATAAACTTAATGTCTGTTCTGCCATAATAAATAGTTCCCTTGTTTTGAGGCAGTTTTTAAGTTAATAAATTATAAACCGAAAATTATTTTAGACTTCGCCGGAGAAATGCTTTTGGTTACACACACAGACACACGAATACAGAAACATCAACGTTTACAGCCACATCATGTTGTAGGCCCTAATGACTTGGCTCTAGGAAGCACTTAATATTAATTTTAGTTTCTTAGAGACCTTTTTTCTTACAGTTACTAAAATCTTGTTTAACGTCTTAGCCTTTTCTTTGTGGCATTTATTTTTTTTTTCTTCTTTATAACTGTAGGTTTGTGTTAATTCTTCCTAATCTTAGAAGTATGTGAATTAATAATAGACTTGCATCAGGTCTTTAGGTGAAGACAGGCATCCTCATCATGTTTGTGGAGCTTAAATTAAACGTATTCTTATTTGATAATGCTGCAAAAATTTAAAAATTTTACACTTTTAAAATATTTTTTTATTTCAGTATTTACAAAAAAGGAACTTAACATTTAATATATGATACATAACTTAAAATCGGGCCCAATATATAAAAAGCCATACTCTAAACTCATTTTAATATATGTTTATTTTGTCTAATGGTCCTTGGTACTCGTATCAACAAGTTTTTTTAAGTAGTATCCTTATAGTAAGCAAAAAACTTTTAAAATGACAGTAAAATAAAATTAAAAAATTACCTTCTAAGAATAGTTGTCGAAAATTACATTTTTGGAAAGGTGTCTTTGCTAAAAAGTACTTTTTTCAAAAGGTCCCTTTGTTATAAAGCTACTTTTTCAAAAGGTTTTTTGTTAAACATTTCATTCTTAAAAAGAAGCAATTTTCAAAAAAAAAATATTTATCTAACCAGTAAATATTTTGCGAGAATATGTATTTCCGGGGGGTTTTTTTTGTTCTCAAAAGAACGTGTTTTCATATAGAGTATTTTATGTTAGTTTAATTCTTTTATATTTCATTATACTGAGTGTCCTTTTTCTTTGTGCTTCTTTCAAAAATTAAATTTATTTTTTTTTACAGTTCTGTGAAGATTAAATGAATTATATTTTTATGTTTATAATTAAAAGTTAGTTTGTAACTTCAGTTGCTTGTTATTACAATCTTTTTATTCATTTATTTAGAGCATGTTGCTTAATGGTTTTTCCTCTTGCCAGTTGATGAGTCGCTCGTTGCTGGCTGTTGATTCTTCTCATATTCGTGCTACAATATCTTTTGCTTCAGTTTTGCCAAATGTTTGTGTTTGTGTTTGTGTTACAGTGCATGAAAGAATTAAATTAAATTAAAAATTTGCTATGGCTTTTTCAGTGGCAAATTAAAAGGTCTAGTTTTAAGATATTTGTTATTTTTAATTACAAAACAAGTAGGCCAACTAAGACGTTAGAGTAAATAAACTAGCAGAAGCAGCAGCAATATGCCACACAAATCATGAACAGGAAAAATGAAATAAACCATCACGACTCTTACTACACTACGGCACAGCAAACGGACGGAAAGGAGCAACCATTAAGCTGTTCTCGTTGTCAGAGACGTCAAGAAAAAAAAAACAATCCCAAAAGAAATGAAAAACTATGAAATTTTTAATGAAAAATGAATAAACAGAAAATAACAAATTCTAAAGGCACTAAATGAAAACTATAAAATGAAATGAATACACCAACTAAATGAAACTCATAAAGATAACATTCAAACAAAAACAAATTTATTAAATAAGCAAATTGTAGCGCACTTTCATAATTTTAATTGCAAAAAACAATGCCAGGTTTATATTATAGTATAAATAAAATAGCATACTTATAGGCTTAGAAGCATGGTAAAATTTTAAATAAAAAAAAAAGCATTCAAGTGCAATTAACAAACAAAGAGGTATTAAAAATCCTTAAGGAAAAATATACAAAATAAAATAGCTTTGAATTAGTTGAAAAATATCATTAAATACGACAAATAATGAAGGTGGCTCACAGCAGAAATTGGTATGTATGCATACGAAACAAATTTGACGTGGATGACTTTCTTATAAAAAGTAATTTTTTTTAAGTGTACAGGATTTGAAAGTACTTTTTATGAAGCACTTTTAAATAAAATAAATTAAAATAAAATAAAATAAAATAATATAAAATAAAATAAAATAAAATAAAATAAAATAAAATGACATAAAATAAAATGACATAAAATAAAATAAAATAAAGTTAAATAAAATAAAATAAAATAAAACAAAATAAAATAAAATCATATATATTAAAAATATCCTTTGCCGAACCAAACTAACATGCAGGACCTAACAAAACACTTGACACAAAACGTCGTCAGATTGTATTTCAATATTGGGAAAATTGATAATGAAGTTTTTCTCTTCCCTGTTTGGTATGGGAAATTAATTAATTCCCTTATATGACAACCACATATCGAGAGTATTATTTGTTTTTATTAATTTCAAAATCCCAACCCCACATGCCCTTTTTTTGCAATAAATATAAAAGCCTTCATAACAGTATCTTATCTTTAGCAATACATAATATAACCCAATTTTATTTACGTAATCCTTGAGCAAGATTTTTTCCCTTTTGAACCAATTATTATTTTTTTTTTCAATCAGTAAATAGTCATAAGATACAATTATTTATTTATGCTGATACATTTCTATGGAAACATTTGGCAGCAAAAAAAAAATCAATCTTATTAAAAGGTTTTAGTGTATTCTTTTACAAATTTTTTTTCCTTTCCTTTTGTTACAAAAATCTATCAATCATTTACGCATGAAAACATTTCAGCACCTCAAGTGTCTCTTGAGTGGATGGATTGTACATACGTACGCATAAAAAGGACTCGAATTACACTTGTGAAGATAAATGCGTGTGCACACACACACACACATACACTTACGCACTCACATACAAAATGTTTACATAAATAATAGAAAAAATAAATAGCCAGAAAATAAGTAGAAACATAAAGATGTCAACCTCGGCTAGATAAACAGGGCCAAAATAGGAATATTTAAATACAAATAATGTAATACCGGAGGGAAAAGGTTTCTGACGACATCGTCAAGGTAAACATACAACTATTATTATTTTTTCCGCCCAGTTCCCTGTTAGTGGAGGTAGAGACTTTTAACAAAACAAACAACATCACTGTTGTTCGGGTAAATTTATGGAAAAGTCTGTGTAGATTGCAGAACGTAGTAGGAGAATGAATGTGAGTGAAGGCCTAAAAGTATGCAATAATATTTTGTTCTTATAATAAAGTATTAACAAGTTTTGCCTTTTAACATGGAATTCTATTATCATAAATATTATAGAGAAAGTTACACGTATCGAAAATATGCTTATAATAATATAACAATGAATAGAGGAAGGTGTGGCAAAAGATGAAAAGGATATGAGCCAGGCTAGTATTCGGCTGTAACGAATTTCTTGCACGCTGCCTCTGCAATAACGCCATACTAAGATTATAGCAAATTATGGCATTCAAAGTTAATTGAAATTTTTAAATATTGTAATGAAAATTGAATGGAAATATTTTTAAGTTCTGTTCGAAAGCGAATGTCATAAAAATTCTAAAGACTTAAGATCTTTTTTAATATAATAATATTTTCATATATTGGTGTTTTTCAAAAGCAACGGCATATTACATTTAGAAAGAAGCACAAAGTGTGATTATAGAAAAAAAATTAATTGCAAAAATCAACAATGAAACTCCATCTACCAACCCTTAAGCCAAAGAAAGAAACGCAAAGTTCTTGAAATTGCAGTACAAACATCGAAAACCAATTTGCTTGCGCATACAAAAATACAAATTGTAGAACATTTTATTTTTTTTAATTTCATCTTGTCAAGAGGGAGATTATTTCTTCTTGTCACGGCAGAGATTTTCTTTAGAAAATTTTCTATTGTCAAGCGAAATATGTGTAGGTAAAATTTTCTCTAGCCCAGAAAAAGATTTTCTAAAAAAAATTTTGCTGTTGTCAAGATAAAACTTTCTATCTTTCTTTCTGTCTTGACAAGAGAAAATTTTATGTAGAAAATATCTCTGTTGACAAAAGAAAATTTTCTATAGAAAATTTGTTGTTGTCAAAAGAAAAATTTTCCAGAGAAACTTTGCACTTGTAAGATAATTTCTATAGAAAATTTTCTCTTCTCGAGAGAGATATTTCCAACAAATTTCTCTTGTCAAGCGAAAAATTTTCTATGCAATATTTTCTCTTGATTAGAGAAAGATTTTGTACAGAAAATTTTCTCTTGTTTAGAGAAAGATTTTTAAGATTTTCTATAGAAACTTTTCACTGTTCAAGCGAAATATTTTCTACAGAAAATTTTCTCTGTTTAAGCGAAAGATTTTCTACAGAAAATTTTCTCTGTTTAAGCAAAAGATTTTCTAGAGAAAATTTTCTCTGTTCAAGCGAAGGAATTTCTATAGAAAATTTTCTTTTGTTAAGAGAAAGATTTTCTATAAAAAATCTTCTCTTGTCGAGCGAAAGACTCAATAGAAAATTTTATTTAAAAATTTCTCTTGTGTAGTGAAAGACTCTGAAATTTTATCGTGTTTAGAGAAAGATTTTCTTTAGAAACTTTCTTCTTGTTTAGAGAAAGATTTTCTATAGAATTTTTTTTTATTTAGACAAATATTTTCTATAGAAAATTTTCTCTTGTTTAGAGAAATGTTTTATTTCGAACATTTTCTCTTGTTTAAAGAAGAATTTTGTAAGAAAATTTTCTCTTGCTTAGAGAAGGATTTTGTACAGAAAATTTTCTCTTGTTTAGGAAAAGATTTTGTGTAGAAAATGTCTCTTGTCGCGAGAGTGATTTCCTACAGCCTCGTCCGATTGTATGCTACAAATTTTTCTAAGAACTAAAATTTTAACAATTTTTGTGCTTACAAATTTCATTCAAATTTAATATAAACATATTTCTTTGGAACTTATGTACCTTACACAAAAATTAATAGCAGCAGTAACATTATATGTATTACTTAATTTTGTACACATTACTTTATAATAAGGGTGCGTTATATCAATAAAATAAGATAAAAAATCAGGTTCATAGCAGCACATTACGGGCAACACATTTTCTTTTTTACCCCTTAAGTTTTGGCCATAGAAATATTTTAAAAGGAATGTGCGTGCAGGTGTTTTTGATTTTATGAGCGTGTGGATTTCTGTAGAAAATATTTTTTATTTATTTTTTTTGCCTTCGAGATATTTGCATTTACCAACACTTTGTGCGGAAATTTATGTGTTATCCTTTTTTTCTGGTGTATAGATTTCTCTTAAAAAAGAGGGGTGAAAATCCTATTAGAGATTTACCAAAGAAGCTAAAACATTTTTATTTTCTCGTCTTTTTTCCCCAACAAAAAGCAATATAAACTGATATTTTTCTATTATAACTGGATAATGGTTGGATACTAATAAAAACACATATGGGGAGGTCCAAAAAAAATTATATTTGGGTGTGTGTGCGTGGTTGTACTTCCTTTTTATATTTCTTTAACACAAATACACGTTCAGGTGAATATTTAGTGCACAAACAAATTTTTTTTTTGGTATGAAATTGTATATTATGTGGGTTCAGAATGTTTGAATAAATTATTTGGAAATACAAGTCTTTAGCTTCCTCTCACACTCTCTATCTCTCTGGAACTATTTTCATACCTTTTGTTTTGTTGTATTTGTTTTGTTATCGTTCAAGTGTGGTTATGTGTGTGTGTGTGTGTGTGTTTATAAGGATATTTACATTATGTTAATATCGTCGTAATTTGTTATACATTTCCGCTTGTTATGATGTCAATATGCAAGGGCCTTACGATACAAATGATGTAAATGAACAAGCGTACTTCACACCTTTAAAAGATGGCACTTACACTCAAGTGAAGAGGTACTGTGGCAAGCATAGAGGATGAGTATGGAACAATAGTTGAAAGATAGTGAGCTATTTTAGATTAGTTGAGCTGCTTGAGAAAGGACACTACGTGAGTAAGGAAAGGAAATGTTACAATAAAAATATTTTGGATATTTTTAATAATATGAAAAATATTTATTTTCTGCCCAGTGAACAGGATTTTCCAAGGACTTCAAAGATTTTCTTTTTAAGCTAAATTTTATCACATATAGAGAAGTTAAGCCAATTTAAAATTTTTTTTATTGAACTTGCGATTATTTTTATAAATTTTGATCTTCAGGGTCATCCATCATTCCAGTACAGGACTGTAATCCTTCAATTGTTAAATTTACCTAAAATCTTTCACTATTGTCATGCCATACACAAGCCATTAGGGCTTATTTTTATTTATATAAACTTAAATTTCACAGTAAATTAAATCTAAAACTTGATAATAATTTTGCATTCTTTTATAGCAACGCTTGGTTATATCTAGCCCTTATTAGCATAATTTCGTGTGGTCTTGTAAATATAAACTCAAACTTTCCTTGCCTAGTTTGTAACACCTTAAGGTACCATATCGAGTTACTACACCTTTAAATCATCCCAGTCAGGTATGAAATCGCTTGCAACATTTAAATTAAAAACAATTTGATCCTTAAAAAAATCACCACTGGCCATTTGTAAATATTTTTCCATTTATTTATGCATGTAAATATAAACTTCTTTCACATGTTGTAATATTTCCTTTTCTTCTTATACAATATTGGCATTGATTTTGATTTGCGTAATTTTCAGGTTCATTAAGTGTGTTTAATGCCTGTAAACGACAAAATGTAACGAAGGGAAGTGTACACGTCGCGCTCTTTCTCTCTCTCTCTCTCTCTATTTTGCCATATAATTTTATTACCCTTCACTAATAAGCCAACAACAATGCCAAAATAACAACACAAACCACACTCTATATATTGATGTTATTCTTAAGAAGAAAAATAAATAAAAAGTGAAAAAGTGATACAAGGACATGCCAACCATTCCACACTCATATTCATTGTTAACACACTCACTGATTCGTATACAAAGCAAATGATTAACAACAACATTTTGTGAGCTGTAAGTGTGTCACACTCATTACAACTTAATGCAATCTCTCTCATTTGCTCTACATAATTACCCAGTAGATGGCAACGACATCAAGTGTAACAAAGTCCTTAAATTAAATTCATCATTACAAGTTCCTTAACTAAGAAAAATATAATTTTCGCAAAATAAAAATTTTTTTAAATCATGTTTAAGAAATTTTCTCTTTAAACGAAAAGTTTTCTATTAAAATTTCTATTTAAAATTGTCACTTGTTTATAGAAAGATTTTCGTTAGAAAAATGTCTTTTGTTTATAGAAAGAATTTCTGTAGAAAATTTTATCTTTTCATAAGAGAAAGATTTTCTATAAAAAATTTTCTCTTGCTTAGAGAAATATTTTCTATAGAAAATTTTCTCTATCTTAGAGAGAGCTTTTCTTTAGAAAATTTTCTCTTGTTAAGAGAAAGATTTTCTATAGAAAATTTGCTCTTGCTTAGAGAAAGATTTTCTTTAGAAAACTTGCTCTTGCTCTAAGCAAGAGAAAATTTTCTATAGAATATTTTCTCTTATCAAGCAAAAGATTTTCTAAAAAAATTGCTCTGTTTTAGAGAAAATTTTCTAAAGAAAATTGTTCTGGTTTACAGAAAGATTTTCTATAGAGTTTTTTTTTCACGAGAGAGAGATTTTGTGTTGTCCAGAGAAAGATTTTCTATAGAAAATTGTTTCTTGTCCAAAAAGAGATTTTCTATAGAATTTGTTTTTTCTTGCCCCAAAAGAAATTTTCTATAGAAGATTTTCTCATGTCCAGAGAGAATTTAGAAAATGTTTTCTTCTCCAGAGCGAGATATTCTATAGAAAACTATATCTTGTCCAGAGCGATATTTTCTATAGACGATTTTCTGTTGTTTAGAGAAAAATTTTCTATTGAAAATATTTTCTTGTTCAGAAAGACATCTTTTGCAGAAAATTTTCTTTCGTCCAAAGGGAAATCAGCTCTTGTTTAAAGAGATATTTTTCATAAAATTTTTCTGTCAAAACCTAAGTTTTTTTCTTTAGAAAGAAAGATAGTAATTTTTCATAAGAAGTTTATTTGTCAAGAGCGAAACCTTGTGTTCAAATATTTTCTTTACTTAAGAAAGCACTTAAAAAAATTTTTATTATGTCTTCTTAAAGTATTTTCCTAATTACTGAGTCATGAAATTAGAGATTCTGTTCGAAATCATCTTGTTTAATAGTAATTTCTTTTAGGAGTGCTACGTGCTTCAAAATGAAATGAAAATACATTCTAAAAAAGTACCATCCACAAAAATTAGTGTAATTAAGGACGGCAATAAGAAGGCAAAACGTTGCCAAACCAACCACACTTGAAATTGAAATACTCAAATTAAAACACTTCAAATATACAAATTACATGTTGCGCTTAAAATTTTAACATACGAACCATCACTAATTGAAGTCAAAAATGACATTTCACTTGCAAATGCAAAAGAAAGATATAAAAAAACTTAAATACACTAAAACTTACTCACTTAAGCCAAGGCAAGCGAATCTTAAATTCGCTTTATTTTTATTTTCTCCCCTGCAACAGCAGGTACTGGTAAGTGGGAAGTGGCAAGCGGATGAGCGCTAAAAGCAACGGAGAACGTAAAAAAACAACAAAACTCAGCCAATGTGACAAATTACTGAAATATACAGTTAAAGAAGTTTTTAGAGATAAAAAAATATATAAAGAAAACAGCACAAATGGAAATAAATTTAAGCTGCCAAAGTAAGTGACACTAAATGCATAACGATGACGAGAAGTGAGAATTATAAAAAAAAGCAAAAAGAAAAAATTAGAAATTCACGAACCAAAAAAAAAAACTTTCAATATTCAATTTAGATCCACTAGCATGACTTCGGAGCTGATGAAATTTTGTATGTTTAGAATGGAAAATAAAAAGTTTGCGACAAAATGCAATCAGCGTTTGTTTGACACCCCCTTTGAAAATATGAACAAAACTTTTCCTAGTTTTTTTCTCTCTTTTTTGTTTTAAAAACAATTTTCAACATTTTAAATTAAAAGGTACTAGTTCTTTAAAACAAAAATATTCTGTGGCAAAAGGGGAACAAGTGCTTAAGTCGAGAGAAGCTGATTTTGACTTAATAACACTTTTATAATTTTGACATTTAGGTACTTCTAAAGCAAAATCTCAATTATTTAGAGCAATTTTTCAGGAAGTTATAGCGCAAAGAATTGCTGCTAATCCTTTTTCGATTTATAAGCTGGTATAAAATAATTAATTTAATTTGGCTTATTTTATTATAATATTTCAAACTGAAGGCATTATTTCTAGTGTGTTGAACCATGATTTTCATAAAAAATTAAAGTGTACACCGATTATACTTATTTAACTGTAAAATAAATAAAATTGCGATAATCGTTTAAAAAGTTTAAAAAAGTTCTCCTACAAAATAGTAAAATATTACTTATGCTTTTTTTCCTTATTACCACAGTACTATTATGCTTATACATTTTAATTTCAGTTAGTAAACTAAAATTGTTTGAACTGGGGCAAAATGAAAATAATTTAATACAATTCAAACTATAAACCATTGACATAAAACAAACTTTCAAGACAAGAAAGATTTCTACTTGAAATTTATTTGGAAATCAAAAACAAAAAATTGCTTTAATTTTATAAAGAATGTTAAAAGATATTTCTTTCTTTGAGTATAAGAAAAGTTTTCTATAAACAACTAATGGCTGCTCCAGGCGAATTTGCTCTAGTTGCTGGTAAAAATAAGGAAATTTTCTAAAAAATATTGTTCGCAAATTTAGAGAATATTTTCATAGAAATATGCTCGTGAGATAATTCAAAAATTGTAAAAATAATTTCTTGTGATTTTACAGAAATTTTTCTGTTCAAAATACTTTGCGCAGTAATTAAATTTTCTCAAGGACATTTTTAGTGCACTTTTTAGCTCCTTAATTTAGAAAAAAAGTCTTTTCACAAAAATGATATTATGTTGGCAATAATTTTTGATAAAAAATTGCCCACAAAGAGAGAACAAGAATTTGGTTATAAAATTGCTTGTGAAGTAAAAATTTTTCAAGAATGTTTTTGCTTTGGGAAATTGCTCGTAATTGGAAGAAATATTTTAAGAAAAATCGCTCCAAATTAAACAGAGATTTTGATTTTAAAATGAGCTCGCACATACAGAAAAAAATACAAATGTAAAACAATATGAAAATACTTTAATTGGAAATCATATTAAATTTATAAAAAATAATACGTTTTATAAGTATATTGGTGTTCATTTGCTTTGTTCAAAGCAGCAGATCGCAGGTTCTATTCCTGTCGGTGTTTTTTGTATTTGTTAGTAAAGAAAAAAACTTCATACAAATAATTATTCGACCTTTTTATTTAAAGTATAAAATTACTCTATTTAGGCTTCCAAGGTAATTAAAATTGATTTTAAATGCAAATAAAAGACAATTTTATTTTATTTATTCATATCCGACGTTTCGTTGGGATTTTCCAACATCTTCGGGGGTACTATTTTCATTGAAATCTAGTAACATTAATAAATAATAAAAAAAATTTTAATTTCAAATAAATTGTATGAATATAGGAAAATCATTTGTACTGAAAAAGTGGTCCGGAACCGCCATAAGAATACTACTTCAATTAAATCATATTGCCATAAAATTTAATTCATTATGATATTTATTTCGTTTGTATCTAAAGAATATTTAGAGTTCTTGTGGCTGCAGCCATAAGCGCGTTTACTACCACGCAATGAGTTCCAGCTCAAATATTGGCCGGGGAAACCAACAACAAAAAATACATACAAAAACACAAATGTTTGCTTGATGCTTGTGATAATATAGACAAGCACGTAAGTTAAATAATTAATGTAATGAAATTACTAAATTAAATTAAAGTCATGTTGTTTCAACGTTGACTACAAAACTGAAGGTCCTGTGTTCGAGCCCGTTCTCCGACAGTCATTTTAAAACAACACCACGTGATGAAGGCATAGATACTCGTCACTGAATTGCACAGGCTTCAGCGTATACTAATTCTAATATAACTTCAGAGCGCACTCTTTCGTCGGTGTAGCAGAATAAACGGCAAAGTAAAATAACTAACAAAATGGGTACTTAGCACTGCTTTGAAATTTAATAGTCCTCAGAGGCGTTTCAAGACTGCCTTAAAAGGAACAAAGTGCGAAAAGCTTTTTTCTACCTCCACCTTCACCATTTGTCACTATCCCTTTCCCACAGAAGCTAACACCTAGTAATAAAAGTAGGCATTCATTGCCTGAATGTTACTTCGCCATAAAAAAAGTGCTGGAATGAAATTACCATGAAATAAAGTTATTTCAAAAGGATTTTTTTTAATTAACTTAATTTGAGTTATTTTGATTTAAAATGAGAAAAATTTTAAATTAATGTTGTTGCCGTAGATTTTAACATGATTTTTATTTTTTTTTTTTTGTATAATTTATTAGTTTGCCTTAATATTTTTTGCCGAACATACCCTACATTTCAGATGTAAGAACCATGTGTTTCATACACCGATATACGGTCAAAGAGGGGAAGTTTAATCCCCATTGTCACAACCCGATAATTTTTTTTCAGTGTTATACTGTCTTATTTATGTTTTTTGTGGCCGAAGTTACTTTGATTTTTGTATAGAATAATTTTTTTAAAAGATTTTCCATTGAAATATTTTATACTCTTGATAAAAAGTTCTTAAGACGAATGTAAATGTAATTAAATATATTGAAAACTAAATACAAAAATCAAACAGTTACCGTTAATTAAAAAGAATTTATTTCTATTAAAAGTTTTTTACATTTATCTTCTAGAAATGTCTTGTGCTGTCATTTACGACCCTTCTGCGCTTTGTGTATCCCATAAATGCTTTAACTATTGGCAACTTTTCCTCTCTCTAAGAAGGGCTTGGTGTGTTTGTATTTGCTATAGCCTGTTTGTTTTAGTATATAAATAAACGTGCAAGTGTGCAGTGAGTGTTTAAAATGCATTTTAATTTTTATCAAATGTGCAATTTTGTGTGTAGATTTTTTTTTACAAGTAAGTGAGTGTGAGTGTTGACAAAGAAACATGTGCATATAAAGCGCTGCTCATGTGAATATTTCACATATAAATATATATTTGAATTTATGTTTTTTACTCCAAAGGAAGCAGGATATGTGGGTGGTTGTAGTGGGTGTATTTTCTTTTCATTTAATTAGAAATATACACACATGTAAAATATCGTTGCCTTAATATAAAAAGGCCCTAACTCATATTTTTTTCAAATCGAGTATTGAAAAATGCAAGAATCTCGATTTCAGAAAAATAATGCGTTAGTGCTTTTCTATATTAAGGCAACGACATAGTTCCTTACTTCTTCTGGTCTTGGTCTTCTTATGGGACTTTCAAGTATGCTTTATGTGCCTTTAGTTTTGTTAGTTTTGCGCTTCGTAAATAAATTATTCTATTTCATGAAAAACTACTTAACACACACACACATACACACATGAGTGTCATTTGAATCCTGGGGCTTTGCTTTTCGTTTGGTGTAACAAATGTGGAAAATATTTGAATAATTGTATATGAATTTTTGAATTTTTTTTTCAATAAAACATATAAAGCATATGTGTGCTAGTATGTGCGTGTTTGTTTGTTTAAAAACGTTAGCAATTAAGAAAATTAAATGAATTTTTTTCAATTCGCTTGCTTGCTTAATGGCAAGTTTCTGTTTTCTACACAATATTAAATTGCTGTTATTTTGCTCTAGTTTATTTAAATTAAGAAAAATGTGCATTACAAAGCCACAAAATATTAGTAACTTAACAAAGTACTGTCATGTTCAATAACAAAAGATAATTAAATACAAAATGTAAATGTAAATGAAATAAATAAAGACATTTTTATAACAAGAAAATATTAATGACAACTCTGAAATTAATTGCCCTTGATTTCACAAAAAAAAACATTGCAAAGCTTCGAGAAAATTAATAAATAAATTCAGTAAAAATCTACTTTGGCTCGCTCACGAAGGGTTCCATGCAGATACTACATATCGCTCATTTACTCAAACAATGACATAACTCAAAAAAACCAGTTTGCCAGAAAACGAGTTTAAAGTTTTCAATTTAAACAAAACTTAATGGAAAAAGAAAATTTGACTAAACAAGATATTTTAATGAAATGTTTACAAAATATGAAGAACCGATATTGGGGGTTAATTCTGCATCGCCAACTGAAAAAGTCCATTTCATCAGTTATGACGTTTTTTGAGTAAATGAGTGATTTGTAATAAGTAATCTTATGTCTTGGCGCTTTTACCCTTTTGGCAATTTTTTCGGTTTTTGGCGATCTTTTTCGGTTTCTTTTGTATTGACGCTTTTTAAGTGTTGGCGTTCTTTTTCGTTTTGACCTTTTTTTTTGATGTTATGCGGTTTTTTTTTTCTTTAGCGCTTTTCTTAATTTTAGCGTTTTTTTTCGTTTTGGCGATTTTTGGCGATTTCTTTTATTTTTTGTCGAACTTTCTACTTTTGCTGATTTTTTTTTGCATTTTGCGATTTATTTTTTTTTAGTTGATATATTTTATTTAAGCGCTTTTTTCTATTTTGATGTTTTTTTAGTGTTGGCGTTTTTTTTAGGTACATATTTTTGTTTTAGCGATTTCTTTAGTTCCATTTTTTTCGGTTCCGGCAATCTATTTCGTTCTGGCGTTTTATTCGAAGTATTGCGATTTTTTTGGTTTCTTTAGCGATTTTCTTAGTTTTAGCGTTCTTTTTCGTTTTGGCGATTTTTAGCGATTTTTTTTTAATTTTATGCCGAATTTTTTACTTTTAGTGATTTTTAGTTTTTGGCGATTTTTTTAATTTTGGTATTTTTTAGTTTTACCGTTTTTGAAAATTTTGGGAATAGTTTGGTGTAGTTTGTGTAAAAATACACCAACTTTGAAAATGTTAAGTGTTACTCATAGAAATTAATAAACAAAAAAGATATCAATACAAATTTGTTTGCAATCCTCTATAAGTTTTCTTAAAATGGAAATAAAACATATCCATACTTAAATAATAAGTTCTGATATGTTGCACCAAAAATCATTGAAATTAATAACAAATGGAAAACGTCAACAGCATTAAATTCCAGTGATATGTAAACATCCTGCGCAAAAAAAAGAAAAGAAATACGAAATATTTCAGTTATCCGAACCGAAAAAATTAGAACAGCAATGAGTATAACAAGCAACGAGATTGTTTTATTTTTATTTTTATTTTAAACAAAAAACCACAAAACAAGCAGCCAGCCAAATAGTCATTCAAACAGGCAGGCAGGCAGGCAGGCACATGATTTGTCATTGAATATCTTTCTATGAACATAAAGTATTGCAAATAACTAGAGCAACAACTAACTCTAATGCAACAGCATAAAAACAAACACATTCTAAAAACAAAATAAATGAGCAACATGCAGAAAACAACACACAATAACACGTGATTCCAAAAAAAAAAAAAAAAAAATAACACAGCAGGCAATAAAGATAACGGAATAAAGAACCATATTTTTATTCATACACGCATACACACATACACGCGCATCCACATTCACAGAGACCCTCTGGGGAAATTCTATGAATGAATGAATAAATAGGTACGATAACTCTGTATTAGAATCGTTTGCATCATCATGTTGAAAATGCAACAAAGTCAACATGTTAAAAACAAAACCGAACAACAATAAAAACGCAACAGAGTGTCTTAAAAAAGAACAGCATTAACAGTAAAAGTGGAACTTACAGTAAAACAAATGTTACCCTAAAAGTGACACACACTGTAGATATACATACATCCCATAAAACTGTTATACGAGAGAAATTATTTAAGAAGTTAATACAGTCAAGAGATTTTTTATCAAATAAGCGAATTCGATTCGTAACAAATTACTCTAGACTTACAAGGAATTTAAATATTGCTAAACAATGTCATTGGTTGTTAAATTATTCACTCCTTAATTTTGGTTAAAGGAACAAAAATTCATATAAAATTTATATTAAAAGAAAATAAAACATGTTTAATATCGCTCCTGAAAAAACAGAAACATTGTAAAAAAATTATTGTGGAGAAAGAAAAATTTTCTATAATTTTTTTTTTTTTTCATAGAAAATTACACAGATAAAAGTATTCACCGATTATTGTTTTCAATTAGGAATTTAATTGATTCAATTAAATTTTTAATTGTATTAATTAATTTGAGTGGAGAAACTTAATTGCTATTATCAAATTGTTTATAGTTAAAATTTTAATTAATTTTTTAATTGATATTACAACTATTTTATATTTATATACATATATGTATATATTTTCTACAGAATATTTCTCTGGAAATAGAGAAATTTTCTGCAGGAAATTGCTTAACAATTTAAAGAAAATTTCTACAGAAACAGGTTCTTCACACCAGAGAAATTTTCAGATGAGAACCGCTCTTGAAAGCAGGGATATTTCCTTTGGGAAACCACTGTGGAAACCAAAAAAAAATTCTTTAGAAAAGTGCTCTTGAAACCGGAGACATCTTCTAGAGAAAATCGCCCTTGAAACAAGAGAAATTTTCTATAGAAAATTGTTGTTGAAACAAAAGAAACCTCCAATAAAAATTGGTCTTGAGACAGGAGAAATTTTCTATATAAAATTGTTCTTGAAAAAAGAGAAATTTTCTCTAGAAAACTAATCTTAATACAAAAGAAATTTTTATAGAAAATTGTTCTTGAAAGATGAGAAATTTTCTATAAAAAATTGATGTTAAAAAAAATTTTTTGTAGAAAATTTATCTTGAGAAAAAAGAAAATTTTTTTAAAGAAAGTTTGTCCTGAGACAAGAAAAATTTTCTATTGATCTCGAAATCAGAGAAATGTTTTATAAAAAATTGATGTTGAGGCAAGAGAAATTTTCAATAGAAAATTGATTTTTAGACAAGAGAAATTTTTTATAGAGAAATTCTTCAATCAAAAGAGAGATTATTTATAGAAAATTGACGTTGAGACAAGAAAAATTTTCTACAGAAAATTTATCTTGAAACAATATAAATTTGATTAGAGAAAATTTATTTTGAAACAATAACAATGTTCGAAAAACAAAAATTGGTCTTGTCTGAACACCAATTTTCTATAAAGAAAATGAAATCAAAGATCAAGATTTTCTGTAGAAAATTTATCTTCAATCAATAAAAATTTGGTATAAAAAATTGATCTTGAGGCAAGAGAAATTTTCAATAGAAAATTGATTTTTAGACAAGAGAAATTTTTTATAGAGAATTGATCTTGAAACAAGAGAAATTTTCTATAGAAAATTTGTCTTGAAAAAAAAACAAATTTTCAATAAAAAATTGGTCTTGAGACAAGAGAAAATTTTGATAGAAAATGGGTCGTGAGACAAGAGAAATTTTCTATAAAGAAAATGATTTGATCTTTGATTTTCGATAGAAAATGAATCTTCAATCAAGAGAGATTTTTTATAGAAAATTTATGTTGAAACCATATAAATTTTATTAGAGAAAATTTATTTTGAAAGAATAGAAATTTTTTATAGAAAATTGATCTTGAGGCAAGAGAAACTTTTTATAGAGAACTGATCTTGAAACAATATAAATTTGATTAGAGAAAATTTATTTTGAAAAACAAAAATTGGTCTTGTCTCAGCACCAATTTTCTATAAAGAAAATGAAATCAAAGATCAAGATTTTCTATAGAAAATTTATCTTCAATCAATAGAAATTTGGTATAGAAAATTGATCTTGCGACAAGTAAATCAATATTGAAATAAGAGAATTTTTTTACAGAAAATTGATCTTGAGACAATAAATAATTTTCTGTAGAAAATATATTTTGAGAAAAGAGAAATTTTTATAGAGAATTGATCTTGAAACAAGATAAATTTTATTAGAGAGAATTGATTGCGAAACCAGGGGATATTTCTATAGAAAGTTGATCTTGTAGCATGACCAATTATTTTTTTTTTTTTCAGTTCAGAAAATTTCTTGTATAGAAAACTGTGTTTGAAGTAAGAAAAATTTGCAGTGTCTTGAAGAAAGGTAAATATTCTTAATCCAAGCGGCAATTTATTTATTTATTTTTTATTTTTATTTTTTTGAGGAAGACCTGAAATTTAGATAAGACTTTTGTGATAAACACACACTTCCTGTGTCATCACTTGCATTATCTGCATTCCTTGTTTTTCCACGCAAATTGGCCAAACTGTCTGGACTTTTGTTAGCGGCGACTTGCGTTAGAAATAAATTTATTTCTTTAAAATGTTTTAGTTCCTATTGAAAAATATGTTGGAAATTTTATAAATATACAACAGCAACGAAAAATCCAATGGAGTTTTGCCTTTTAGTTTATATTTTAGTTAAGTAACTGCGCAACATAAAAGATAACATAAAGTCTATTTGCTGGCTAATAAAATTATTTATGGACATTTGATTAGGGTTCAGGTATGTTTACCTCAAACCAGGACAAATTTTACCACAAATTCAATCAATGTTTTCAATTTTAAAGTAGATTTAGTTTTTATGGCAGGCTTTTTGTTGTTGTTATAATACAAAAACTACAAAAGCCAATATAATAATGTTAAAACCCAAATAAGATTAAAGGCTACAAAAAAGGATACAGAAAATGGAAAAGTGAAATAAATTAATATTATACTTGTGTCAAAGGAAATATCTCAAGTTGTTGTGGACGAAAGAAATACATTTCTGTGAATGTTTTTATTTGTGGTTTATAATGTTTTACAATAAAAATTACAATAATTTTATTTGCTACACAATGATAATTATTGTTTTTATCTGTTCTGCAATAAAGATTATTATTGAATTATATGTTTGTATGTCATGAAATAAGTGAACTCTGAAATGCAAATAAGACGGCCAACGTAAAATTTCGGGCATAAACATATTTGTACAGTAAAGTTTCTTTATAGCAAGATTTTTGCCCAATGCTTATAAAAAGTAATGTGACTTGACTAACATACAGAAAAACTTTACTACTAGCATGATTTGTTGAGAAAAATATAAATCACATTTAAATATTTTTGTTTTTTTTAATAAAAAAAACTTTTGAAACGACCCTCGTTTATATCTACGTGTGTGTGTATGTATGTATTGCTTGCTCGTAAAATTTGTCATTTGCTGTAGTTTTGCTTAAAAATTATTTATCGTTATTTTACAAACGTACAGTGCAGTTAATGTTTATATGTACAATAGAGTTGGCAGGGTGACTAAATTTTCTTTCACGTTTCCTTCCTTTTTGCTAGAAAAATTAGTTCCTCATGCACTACTTGTAAGTTAAGGCTCAGTTTGACTCACCGTTAAGTAAACAAAAATAAAAATCAATCACCATCATGGAAACTCTCATTCACGAAAAAAAAATTTAGGTATAAAAAATAAAAAATAAATAAGTGAAATTTATTTGCTGGTGGTTAAGCGATGTCTATATGCATTTCATTGTTGGTTTAACAAATCGTCAGTAGACTTCAACCACAAATTTTTAACAGTCACAAACCTCTTATCTTATGCACAGACTTTCATAAACTATTTGAGATATAGATTCATATCATTCACTTATATTATAATTATGACAATATGTCGAATAATAAATCTCTTGAATAAAAAATAAATAAAAAAATTTTATATATAACATTTTTTTATATACTCGTATGTGCCCTTAATTATGAAAGTGGTTTAAGTCATATGAATTTTTGTTTCGAAATATTAAATACATCCTCAAAAATTTTTAGTAAATATTTCACAGATATTTAAAATATTTATATTAATCGAAACTAGTACAACTCTACTTGAAAATGTTGCATAATATTAAACTTATTTTCGATTTAATATATTTTTAATATATCGACCAAAGTAATATATGACTTAGACCACTTTTATAAGTAAGGGCACGTATAAATTTTTTTTCACCATAATTTTCTTAATTTATGTGAAAGCTTAAAGAGCTTTTCTGATATTTTAACTCACTTAATGCATAATTTATTCGAATTACATAAGCGTTGACCATTTCTATTATATTGCATATACATATGTATGTACTGGCATGCTCATTCATGTTTCAGTGCTTTTCCCCAAAGATGTCAATAAATAATTAATTCCAATGGGAAATAAATTTCCCACATAACGAATCCAAAAAACAACATGGCTCATTGTCCGAGCTGAACAACTGAAATTGAAACCCCAACAGCAATAAAAATACCAGCAAAACACAAGAGCAGCAGCAATGCAACAACAAACAACATCAACAAACAATATCACCAAAAAAAAAAAAAAAAAAGAAGGAGGTCATCATACAGTGAAGCTTTTGTAGGAATTTATTAAAGTTCATTTTAAAAAAATTGTTAAATTCTAAATCATGCTTTAATAGCGAAGGCACATAATTTGCCGGGAAAAAAATTTGCTTAAAGTTAAACATTTATTTGCTTAAACGTCAATGCATTATGACTTACAGCCTGTTTATCGAAAATGAATAAATGTATACGTTCTTAAAAGTAACGAACGAAAATATTTCCTCTTTTTGCAATATTAATATTATGATGATTAATATAAATATTAATCATTTTCATGGAAGTTAGGCTGAGTTTACACCTGGCATTTCATGTGTACCATATGCCAAAGAGAGCGTAACCACTAATTACTAATGAAAAACTGTTTGATTCAGACACGTGTTTATTAAGTTAAACAGTTTCATACGTAACTAATAGACAATTTTTTAGAATCCAACATGATTGAAAACTGTTTAAATCAATAACTACATGTCTGAATCAAACAGTTTTTCATTGGTAATTAGTGGTTACACTTTCTTTGGTACATGGCTCACAGATGTAAACTCGGCCTTAAGGCTGGTACTCTGTTCAAAGTTGTGAAAAATTTTTAGCACCATTGATTATTTCGCGTGAAAAATTTGACATGTACTAAATGTAGCCCAACTCGCGGTTTTTTTTATAAATTTCTTGCTTTTATTGCTTGAAAGTATGCAACATTGTTAAAATTCCGTGCGAAAAAAGCACTGCTCATGTTGTTTCGCAGCTAAACTAAAATGATGCCAGACTAATTTTGCATGGAAAGACATGATTTTACGTGTTTTTCACAACAAGAACAGAGTACTACTTTTGCGAATTTATTTCGCAAATATTTCACATCAAATACTTTTATATGTAGTTTGACAGCATTTCGCACGAAATTGTGAACAGAGTACCAGGCTTTACAAAAAAAGAGTTCTTAGTTTTTCTATGTCAGCTACCTCCAAGCCCTATGCACAATCTTACAAACTATTACATACAAGAGAGCTTTTGTGCTTTCATACCGACCAGAGCACAACTACCAACCAGATCCCGGCGGCAATGCTGGCTCTTAATTTGCAAAAAAAAAAACAAGAACAAATTGTAAGAGCTTTCAAAGCTGTTTAACTTAGATGCAATTGTCAGAGTATGGGTGTTTGGACGTAGCTGTTCTATGTGTTTTTGGTTATGCGTCCAAATAGAATACACGAAAGCTTTAGATCATTTTACAAAAACCAATTTTTAAAGATCGCTGTTTATAAACGTAACAAGACCTAACGTGGCTTTCGAACAACCGGCCGTTAAAGCAAACTTAGTGATGTGCATGAGAATTATAAAAAAAATTTATATAGAGAAAAAAGTTCTGGATTTTTAGTATTTTTATGAATTTTATTGAGAATTTGTTTTGAGTTTGAAGAAAAAGAAATTCAATATGTAAAAATATATTTTTTTTTTCATAATTTTCCGTGCATTTGTTAAATGCAGCCCACTGTGGCACTTTTTTTATTTACACACATGTGTATGTAGGCCATACTTGCCACGATACAAAAGTAAATAAAAGCAAACAATTGCTTTTATTTCATTTAGTTTATTTTTTAGAGAGAGTATAACAGAAGCATGGAATAAGATTGTGCCCTTAAGTTTCGCATTGTTGTTATTGCCCATGAGCGTAGTTTATTTTTAACGTACTCAGCTAGAAAACTAGATAATGAAAATAAAATTTAATTGTTTTGGAAAAAAAACGGCTGCTGATTGCTTTGTCCAAAAGCTTTGACTTCCGTTTCTACAAGCCAGGCAGTCGACTCGTCTATAAATTTTTTTTTTTCATATAAATTTTTTAC
Source organism: Nowickia ferox (assembly GCA_936439885.1). Classification (NCBI taxonomy): domain Eukaryota; kingdom Metazoa; phylum Arthropoda; class Insecta; order Diptera; family Tachinidae; genus Nowickia; species Nowickia ferox. The sequence continues at coordinate 13,056,478 of OW387023.1, read as the reverse complement.
TCCCAACGTCCGTTTGGGGTAAGGAAACAGTTTAGTCTTTGTTGGAAACGTTTTTTCATGCACTGCTGCAAACTATTTCATATCGTGTCGTAACCGCCAGAAAAAGCTTAAGCAACATAATTTTCGTAATTCATTTTTTGACCATGATCGATTATTTCCGATCGTAAACAATCTATTTTCGTCAAAAAAAAAACGAAATCCAAAAATCTGTCACTTGAGCTTTTCGCAGTTATGGCTCGATATGTTTACAACATGGAACATATTCCGGTGCTTAGAGAGTTACATTTATTCACAAAACCATTAGCGCCAAATTCTGACATTTTCTATGACGAAGGGTAATTGTACTCCCTTTTTAGGCACACTCACGAGTACTTGTAGATCTCTGAAATATTGAAATTCTTGTCTTAATTAGCTTTCCTATACCATACTGGTATATTGCTTAGTTTTAACGAAATGGAGTTTGTTTTAGTTAAGCCTTTTTTGCCGGCACTTTAAATTTAATATAAATGTTTCCTCCCCTAGCTGGTTTTGTACTTTATTTAGGTCCCTAGGTGTGCAAATTGTTGTAATTTATAAACAATTTGTTGTTGTAATTACATTTACAACTTTTGTTATTTATATTATCTCTCTTTTTTTATTTATTTTTTTCTACCTGGTTTTTCAGTCAACAAACCAGCCCATAAACGAGTACTTAATCATTTTCTACGGCGTGAATACAATTCGTAATTGTTAATTTAGGGCGTATTGTTGAACTGTGTTATAAATTAAAAATGTACCTTCATTAAACAAGCACCACGAAATATCTCACTGTGATGGTGGGTGGGTGGTTGTGTGTGTTTAATTTACTGATTTTACATGCATGCAGTTACTGGCTTCCAAAAAGGATTCACTTGCCATATAAATTAAAACGCGAAAAAAACGTTCAATTTGAAGTATGTAATTTTTGTCAATAAATATCAATGTGCGAATAAAAAAGTATGTTTTTGTGTAACAGAGCAATTGTTCTGCAGCACACATATTTACACTCGTATGATGACTGGGAAATTGTAAAAGCATTCCTGGCGAGTATTGAATTAAGGTCGTGGTCGGAAGGAGGTCTATATAAACACAATAAAAAATCGTTTTAAAATTTTGTGGCTTTTTCTTTAATATTGACATGAAAGTGATTATTACATGGATACACAAAGTACTGCAAAATAAAAGGATTTTCAAACGAACTCAGCGTGACCACTGCCTGAAAAATTTGCTTGCATTAAGTTAAGCAAAATGTTCCCTTAAAAAGGTTTATAAAGGGTTAAGATGTTCTACACGAATATTTGCCAAAAGTTTTTATTAAAGGTTAAGAAAAAAGTATTCACCAATTAATGTTTTCAATTAATAATTTAATTGATTCAATTAAATTTTTAATTGTATTAATTAATTTGAGTGGAAAAACTTAATTGATAGTATCAAATTGTTTATAGGTGAAAATTTAATTAATTTTTTAATTAATATTACAAACTCATTCATATTACTTTTTTGTGTGTACTCCTCAGTGAAAACTTCGAAGGAGTTTACAGAAAACCAGCCAACACCTTTAATTAAAAAATAATAATAAAAAATCTGTTAAAAACTTAATTGTGTCAATTAAAATTTTGCATTAATTAAATTCTTACAAAAAACTTTATAATGGATTCAATTAAATTTTTAATAAAACTTTTAAAAATGTGATTTTTTGAACAAAAGTTTAACTAAATCAATTAAATTTTTAATTGATTATTTTTAATTTTTTTTAATCGACTTAAAAAAACGAGAAGGTTATCAATTAGTCTGTATTCGTTTGTATTTTTATGGCTCGGTACCTTTTAGGCCAATTTTGTAAATTCGTCCTTTTGTTGCTGTACCCTACAGCTGCAGTTGGTCCCATTATACAAATTTTTTGTTTAATTTTATATTGTACTTTTCCGATTGCTTTGAAACTTGGCAAACGCATTGGTCTCTCATAGCAACACAATCTCAAAGTTGAACAAATGGGCGTAGCCACGCCTAATAAGAGTTAATATAACATTTCACATGCTTAGATGTAACCACTTCTTGCGAACTTTAGCACATGTCTTGAGCTTTTAAAAATCAATAATCTTTCAATAAAAAATTGGGCGGGGACACACACATTGCAATTTATAATTATATTTTACGTTCTTCTATTTCTCAGATTTTTACAAAGCTTGCAACACACCTTGGGCCTCAAAAAAGACACAATCTTGCCTTCAAAAAATTAGGCGAGGCCACACCTACTAAGTTTTAATATTGCAATTCACGGGCTTGTACTTTACAGATTTTAACAAAACTTAGCACACACTTTGAATTCTTAAAAAAACACAATTTTACATTTAAAAAAGTGGGCCACCTATTAAACTCTCTAAGCCTTTAAAAAGCCACAATTTTGCAAAAAATGGGAGGGGCCATGCCTATTTAATTTTAGTATTGTAATTCATGTGCTTGTACTCAATCGATTTGTACGGAACTTAGCACATACCTTAAATTCTTTAAAGGACACAATATTGCATTCAAAAAAGTGGGCGTACCCATGCCCATTAATTTTTAATAATATATTTCACGAGCTTTTATTTAACCGATTTTTACAAAACTTGGCACACACCTTGCACCCTAAAAAATTCTTAGAGCCAATTTCACAAAACTTATTTAAATACCAATCCATATTTAAAAGTAATTTTTCCAAACAAAAATTAATGAAAATCGATATTTAAATATGAATTGGTATTTAAATAGAGTTAGTGAAATTGGCCCTTAATGTTGTGTTAAAGAAAGTGAAAGGGTAGTATTAACCAGTCAAAGTTTTCCCACGTCTGTCTATTCCTGCAAATCAACAATTTTGCCTATTTTATAAAATTTGTACTCATTCCGATTTGTTTAAACACATAAATTAACATTTAATTTACAATATTTTATGCATTCAGGGAGTTGGAAATTGTTGTAACAACAAACAAGTAACAACTTGTTAAAGAATTTTTTTTAAATATAAATTACATGCTTCTAGTAGTTTAGTTTTCTTTTGTATGAAAATGAAAAAAAATAAAAATTATTGTTTCTTTGTTATTATTAAATAGAAAAACTTTTTCTATTTGCATTTGTTTATTGTCAAATGTTGTCTAGCATTAACACATTAATGGCAAACAAAAGAAAATGATACAATTTTTCATTACAAGAGATGACAGCAAAATAAAAATAATAAGAATCACAACAACAGTATTCTAAATAAAAAGAGTCGTCTTTTAAGGCCACCTGGTTTGTTACCAACAGCAACAACGGGAAAAGTTTCTTTTGGAATATATAAAATATCAGCAACAAATAAATAAATAATAAAATTTGTAACTACAAAGAAAAAGTTTAACTTTTCACATTGAATTAATACTTGATAACAATGAAATAATTGTGAAGTATTTGCTTACAAGGATGAACAGTGGAGTTCACTTATAACGAACGATGATTAGTCAGGGACCTGTTCCTGAAAAATATTTTACTTGTATTACAATACTTGTAAGTCTTGAGAAACAGCATCTGGAAAATTTGTTTGTAAAGGAAAAAGTTCATTACGAGTGGAGGAAATATTTTCTACGCTTCAATTAATGTAATTAAAAATTTTTATTTTTTTTAAGAAAAATATAAAGCTTTTTAAAACATACTTTAATTTTTTGGTAAAATTAACACAATTGTTTTCAAAAACATTTTATGTTCATCATAAGCGTATGAAATTTTAGGCAGTTTAGTTTGTAAAGGTTAAAAAAAGTTCTTTGCAAGCAAAAAGTCGCTGTTACCACAGTTTGCTTCAAATATACTAATTTGTATGAAATATTAATAAAAATGTAAGAGAACTGGCGAAATTCTCATTATACCTATTAAGAACATGTAACTGGTGTTCATTATAGCTGTGCTTCACTGTATTATATGAAAATAAGAGCTGCAAAAATATCACAGTTCAAAATCGTTTTCTAAAGAATGAAAGAGGGCAGCAAAAACTGAATTTTCTATTAAAAGTGCAGTGAAGCTTAATGCGTGTGAGCCATTCGAGCATGAACAAAATGATACTCATACAACTTATTATGCAAATTGATGATCAAGATGAAATGGAAAGCAAAAAATGAAGATATGAACATATCCAAATACTTGAAATGAAAGTGAATTATCAAAACATTATTATGAATATCAGAACTTTGACAAACATTTTGCATTTTCGTAAATAAATAAAGACTCTCATCATTTCTTTATTTAACACTCACAAGCAAAATGTTTATTATTTGTTCACTTTACTCTTGTATTGACCTTAACATATTAACCAACTAACGAGGAAACTAAATATTTGCAAACAGATAATATTCAACCAAAAGGACATTTAATATTGTGTTTTGTGTGTGTGTGTGTGTATGATGGAAAATTGCACGCACAAATACAAACTAACACCATAATATCTTTAAAGCATAAATTATGATATTCTACCACTACTCTACTAGCATATCCCCTCCCCCCCCCCCCTCCCTTCGGTATCATAAATTTGCAATGTTGATGCCACAAATTAACCAGTTTTTGATTACACTTAACATTAACCATTATGCGGTAAATATAAATGCAAATATAATTATAATACTGTTCTACTAAATGAACAAGCACATACACGCATACGCTCATGCACACATACATACTTACCCAAGCGCATATAGAAGTCCAGTGGTTAATGATATTGTATTAATATATGTATCAACACAGGATATTTTGGCATAAGAGTGGCCTCAAAAGAAATTTAAGATTTCAAGAGTCTCTCAAAAAAATCTGGGTGAAATTTCTAATAAAATTAAAAAAAAAGTAGATGACATTTGGTCCTAACCATTTCAAAGCTTCAACTTTTAAAGAAACTTTTTCTAAAATTTCCGTTCAAATAAACCCCTTCAATCACCATTCGTTCTGTTATAAAAATGTCAATAACTTTTATTCCTAAAATATAATCGACAAGTTTTATATACAAAAAGCTGTCGACAGGTTTTGCTCGATTTCGAAATTTTTTTTTGTAACCAGCCGGGGACCCAGTGGTTAAACCTAATTCAAGTACGCTGAATCCAGTGGTGCTAACCAATTTTTAGGTTAGCTTTTGTTTAAAAAAGAATTAATTAAAAATCACAATTTCTCTTTTCGAAATTTTTTTTTTTAATTGTTTTTTTTTACTTTCTGTGCTTTTAAAAATTTTAAGACACAGGAAATTGTCAAAATTGCATTAAGTATAGGGTCCGCCAGATAACTTTTTTTTTTAAACAGGGCGCAAAACATCGAGTGTAGCTTCGTCCTGTTGAAACCAAATGTTGCCAATTTCCTCCTCTTCAATTTTTGTGAATAAAAATTCGTTCAACATAGCCCGATAACGATGACCATTGACTGTAACGGCCACTTTCTTGCTCATTGGCCCAATTATGCCTCTGGACCAAAATCCGCACCGAACAGTGACTCGTTTTGGGTGCGTCAGCTTTTCAATGTATGCGTGCGGGTTTTCTGTGCCCCAAATGCGACAATTTTGCTTGTTTACATACCCGCCAAGATCAAAATGAGCTTCATCTGAAAAGATGATTTTTTTTGGCAAAATCGGCATCTTCTGTAAGTCGTAATGTCGCAATATTTCCCAGCGTTGTTAAGCGTATACACAACCATATTCGTTCAGCGGAAGGATAAAACTAATTATCTGTCAAATCAGACATGAGCTAAGCTTTACCATTCACGAAATAATCACTAGTTGAAAAGAGAGTTAGATGGCGGACCCTATAATAGAATACGCTTTAATTTTGATTTATTGAATTTTAATGTTAATTGGTGTAGCCTGCATAAAAAATACACATAGGAACACCATATAATTTTTAAAAAAGTTTTATACGAGTATATACGGAGAAAATTTCAGGTGCGTAGCTCTTACTGTTCTCGAGAAAACAGGCTGTTACAGACAAACAAACAGACAGAAGGACGGACAGACATCGTAGCCTTTGGTATACGGAATCGTAAAAAGTATTTTAAAATATAATAAACATTTATCGATATTTTTTTATATTAATAGTAAAATATATGTATGTATAGATTTCTTATAAATAATTTTTTATAAAAAAAATTTTATTTTAAATAGTTCCTCGACAGGTTCTTTTGTCGAGTGAATAAATTATGGTTTATATTTTTTATAATTCAATTTAAATTTTGCTCTTTTCTAATGTTTGTGTTAAGCCCTTTAAGTGCCTGCTTATAAATACATATTTTGCTGTTATGTTTGTCTCACAATTATGTTGAGGTAAGTGATGTGTCGTATAATGCTAACACCTTCATTTTGTATTTTGCTGCTTGAAAACAAATCTATTAAGATGCTATCAAGGGATGATGGTTCAATTAAATGGCTGAAAACAGCCTTTTAGTACTGTAAAAAGTAAGCAAAAAAAGTAGAGAGCTGTCTTAGGACACGCGGTTATAGCTTTGCTGCTTGGTTATATAAAACAAATTTCATGTGTGGTATAATAATGCAATAAAATTATATTATAAGATGATGTGAAATTCTCTGCAAATATTTCAAAACGTTTCCATTTATTTCCCATTATTTTCTTTTCTAGCGGCGTACGATTAAATTAGTGTATTGCTTGTGGCCGGTGGCGGCTGTTAGCCGGCTTACAGCTGATCGTCTGTGTTCTATGGTTTGTGCTCATGTGCAAAAACAAATCAAAAACAAATTGAGCAATCGTTCTCATTGTTTTTGTTTTGGTTTTGTTTCACTTGCTTCAAAGAACGGAACAAAGCGAAATCAAACAATTTGTTTCGTTTATTTTTGTACTCCACTTTTAAGTATAAAGAAATCAAAACAAAAATAAATTTATAACTGTAATAGTGTAGATAAGTTTTGTTACGAAAATCACGTCCTAACTCCTGTATCGCGCAATAAATAGCAAAGCTATAAAAATGTTTGCTTCACACAATATACACATGTGTATATTTACTTGTCTGTACATATGTATGTGTACCATTCGCAGCTTTATTTAAGACTAACTATTGCTGTACGTTAAGAAACGACACACTTTGTGCCTTTAACATTTGCATTATTTGACCACATTCATATGCATCCAACGTTTTCATTACGCATTAGCATTCATACTTGACAACTCACCTAAATATATATACATATATATGCATTCAAAACCTGGGAGCAAATTACGAGTCATATCGAATGCCGTATTTTGCCCCCTGCAAAATGTTTGACGAGTATAAGGTTTTAGATCTCTCAAATGCCATCATTACATGCGGCACGGTGCTGCTTTGCAACCAACCACTTACACTTGAGTGCATTTAGCAGATCTTCGTCAAACTCAAGTAAAAACCACTAACAAACAATATCATAAATTTGAAGCAGGTAAATGTGGCAAGAGAAATGCGCAGACATTCATTCATTCGTTTGCTTGTTTAAGCAAATGGGCCAAGTTGCTGGTTGTGGCAGCAATAACACGTGCCGCTGATTTTGCCCTGCCTCATTCTCATAAATAATGGTTAGATGAAAAATTATATCGGCGAGTCTCTCCTTCTGTCATTCACTCACACACGGTCTATTTTATGTTTAGTTATGCGGCTGAACAACAAGACGTGAGTCTTGCAGTATTGCACTGTTAGTTTACTCTTACCAATATAAACATTTGAGTGTCAACCTGCAGCAAGTAGCAAGTTGTTGTTGTTCGAGTTAATGTTGTTGTTGTTGTTCTTGCTGTCTGTGTGACAAGTGTTTTAAAAAGTAACTGAACATGTTTGCAAGGTATTTGTTTTTGTATCTTTTAATCCAAGAGTATTTGATTTCTGTAAAAAATTTTGTATCACAGTGTACGGAAATTAATTAAAAGAAACGTTTGGTTTTCTTTTATTTAATTCTCGCAGCGAGTAACAAAAAACCTTTCGTAAACGTTGATTTTTTAATATATAAGAGATTTTTGGGAGCAATGCAACGATAGAGAATTTTTTTATATAAACAATAATAATTAATACTTAAATGCTAAAGAGTTAGCAACTATTTTTTTCGACTTAAATGATCAAACTGATTAAGTCTGCAACGTCAGGAAAAATCGCTGTCAAATGCTCTCTAACTTTTGTTTTATTTTCTTTTGTGCTTATTCTTCAAAAATTAAAAACTAACACTTCAGCGTTTATGTGACCAAATATTTCCTCTAACTAATAATTGGATTATTAATTTTTTTATTTATATCTAGACATATATACATAAAATTCTCGTGTCACGATGTTTGTAATTGAACAGCTTCAATTCGATATATTTTTATGAAATTATGTATGTATAGTCGGTAGGTATATTTTTTATACCCTTTATTGGGCTTAGAAATAGTTTAAGCCCAGCATTTTCAAGAATACACCGACTGTAAATTCACAATTGAAAAAGCTCTTCTGAAAAGTACAAATTTGCATATTTGATAGTTTGACAAGGTAGAGACGATATGAGATAACACTAGAATAATAATTTCTATAGAAAATCGAAATCGCAGCACAGATTTTTTTTTTAATATGCGATTATTGCCAATTATTATTTCCAAAATGTTTAATTATCGATACTTTTTATTTCATTTAACATAAATTTGCCGAGGAAATGGAATACGAGAATTGGCTTTTTTTACTAAACATGCAAGTTTTGATTTAACCTCGTTAAATGAGTATTTATATTAACGCATAGCTTTCTGCTTTTATCTTCTGTCATGTTCAGGCTGGCTTGAAATGTTCTTCTCTAGTTCTTTAAGAAAATCACATTTATTTAAAAAATAATATATTTTTTATTTCTAATAATCTCTAAGCCTATATTCCGTAAATTTGGTGACAACTTTTCTAGGCGAAAAATTTTTTATCAACGGAATAAGGAAACACAATTTAGTTTCTCTATTAAGCTTTTTGTAACGTTATTTTAGTTTTTATATGAGTCAGCCTGTGGAGAACAGGGCAACCAATGTAATTGCTTGATTTTTCTCGACGCGAAAACATCTCTCAAGTAACAGAGCACAGGTACAGGTACTGGACAAGAAATTCTGACTAACAAATTTTATTGGGCATATCGTGGTTGGCGTATTTCGCCATCTACTACGAAATTTTGGGATAAAATATTGTGATGTTCTTTAATCTCTTATAAAACCATCGTAGTTGAAGTGTAAAAGAACTACAACCACGATAAGTCGAATTCCTTGATTTATAAACCTTTTTTTTTGCCTTTGATCATTTTACAATGGTTGTTGCTCAAACATTTTGCAAAATCATTTGACTCTTGAAATGTCAAATATTTTGGAAATTGAAAATTTTTTTCGCGACAATTTTTATATGATTTAACATAAATTTTTATTATAAGTGAAATTTATTTGCTGATGGTTAAGCGATGTCTATATGCATTTCATTGTTGCTTTAACAAATCGTCAGTAGACTTCAACCACACATTTTGAACAGTCACAAACCTCTTATCTTATGCACAGACTTTCATAAACTATTTGAGAATACACAAATATTAATATTTTTGAAAATCACAAAAGAAAAATAAGCATAGTAGGCTTAGTAACTTATACAAAACCCAGCAAATAACTTTTATTCGATATGAATCTATTTTATTTTTCTACACCTTTATACAATTAGAAATCCATTGGATAACAATAAAAGTATTTATAAGATAAGAGGTTTGTGACTGTTCAAAATGTGTGGTTGAAGTCTACTGACGATTTGTTAAAGCAACAATGAAATGCATATAGACATCGCTTAACCACCAGCAAATAAATTTCACTTATAATATAATTATGACAATATGTCGAATAATAAATCTCTTGAACATAAATTTTTATTTTAAATTTAAATTCAAATGTTTGCTGGGCTTTAATTATTATGTGTGTAGGTTCTTCAAAATTGTCCAAGATATTGAGCAGACTTTTTTCATCTATGCATAATTTAACTTTAGACCCAAATTGTCAATTACTTGAAGACAGATTATACACTTTTTTTGCTGGTACTAAAAGAAATGCCGTTTGTAAATATTTCTCACTTTGTCTGTACACATTTATACTTTTATGGCCGTAATCTTTTTTTATTGTAATAGGCAAGTCTTTGTTTTCGAACAGATAATTCTTGAAATGAAATCCCGTCCTTTAAGTGCCTTGCACAAAAGAAACGAGAACCTTAAATAATATATTTTATCTCTAGTTGTAATCTGCTTAGGGTATTGAATATTTTCAAAAAGGAGAAGCATTTCAAGCGTTTTCGTAAAATGTAAAATACAAATAACTAAAAGCACTTTAGGAAATTGTTAAAAATAAATGTCTAATACATAAAGTAACAAACGCAAATAGGTATAAATAAATTATCTATTATGTGGCATTAATCCCAGCTAATTGATTTTTGTCTTAATTATTAAATTCTCGTTACAAACAACCACACAAACGATGAGTGAATAAAGCAAGAAAAATCTTTAATACACACACTCACGCATGCCTGCACAAACGCACACACTTTCACTACACCAGAGAACACACGCTCCTAATCACTTATTAATATCCCTGCTCCAACAACGAAGACGGCGGCCGTTGGTAAGCGGCAAGAGAGCGCATTGTAACCAAATAAGATAAGATCTCAATACAGACATGACACATTGACAGTCATTTTCTATCAGAACAGTCAGTCGTTTGCGTGAAGAACAAGAGGCAGGCAGATTAAAAAAAAAATGAAAATAAAAACAAAATGTATGTATAGGATTAAATGCGAACTAATTGTTTTATGACTTTGCTGCTGTTGCTCTGGGCACTGTTGCGCTTGACGTCACAATAAATCGCATTTTAATGATTCACCACAACACCAGCATCAAAGAAAACGACACACCAGATACAAACCACTCGCAGGTATGTATGCATGTATGCATGGATTGATATTTATGTATGGGCATACCCAGCAAACATTTCATAAATATTAGCCGTATTTGCTTCAATGATTGCTTTAATTTTTATTTGGCATTAGTTTTTCTTTATTAAAAAAATCGTCCAAAAAGAGTGTTTGGCTAAAAATTTTAAATATTTTGGTAAAAATCTTGTATAACTCCAGACTTATGAATATCCTGTTTTTTCAGCTACTGTAATGGTGTTTAGTTATAGTTTGTAGCGTTGCCTACAAACTCTTATTAAAAATGTTTGCTGGGTAAGCACAATACCAAGCATGTGTGTGTATAAATACTCACAAAGAGTAGGTGCATTTACTTAAAATATACTTAAAAAAAAAGATAAACAATTGTGCATAAAAGTATGTCTATACAGCGTAAAGTATATATCGTGTCTTAATAGCAAAGTTAATGACAATAATACGATTAATGGCAAAGTAAATTCTAAACGTTGACTGCGGACTACGACCTGGCTTTTCTTTGGAAACATTTAAGTTAGGCTACCGAAAGAAAAAAATGTTACGTTAAAAAAATTCTGAATTATCGAAAATTTATCTTTAATTATATATTGCATATAGAAAATTTTTCTATAGAAAAAGGCCAAGCAAAACAATTTCAGAGATAATTAATTTTTTTATGAAAATCTCTTCCAAAACCTTTAAACACAAGTATTGTGTTATCGAGAGAGAGAATTTAAGTTATTGAAACATTTTGTGTAAAAATTTAAGGCTGTCTAAAAGTTTTTCTGTATAAAATTTTCTGTATAAAATTTCTTATATAAAATTTTTATATAAAATTTTCTATACACAATTTTCTATACAAAATTTGCTGTACAAAATTTTCTATATAAAATTGTCTGTATAAAATTTTTTATATAAAATTTTCTCTATATAAAATGTTCTATATAAAATTTTTTACATTAAACTTTCTATATAAAATTTATCCAAATAAATTTTCTCTATATAAAATTTTCTATATACAAATTTTTTTTTTTTTACATTAAACTTTCTTTATAAAATTTATCCAAATAAATTTTCTCTATATAAAATTTTCTATATACAATTTTTTATATTAAATTTTCTACATATGGTTTTGTATATAAAATTTTGTACATAAAATTTTGTACATAAAATTTTGTACATAAAATTTTGTATATAAAATTATCTTAATCAAATTTTCTATATAAAATTATATTAACATAAAAAATTTCATATTTTCCATATAAAATTTTCTATATAAAATTTTCTATATAAAATTATGCATTTAAGGTTTTCTATAAAAAATTTTTTAAATAGAATTTTCTGTATAAAAATTTTTACATAAAATTTTTATATCAAATTTCCTTTATTAAAATTTCTATATAAAATTTTTTATATAAAATTTTCTTAATAAAAAATTTAATATAAAATTTTCTGCATACATAAAATTTTCTACATAAAATGTTCTATGTAAATTTTTCATATAAATTTTTCGAAAGAATTTTTTCTATGAGTTTTCTACACAAAATTTTCGTTATAAAATTTTCTATATAAAGTTTTCTATATAAAATTTTCTATATAAAATTTTGTAGATAAAATTTTGTATATAAAATTTTCTATATAAAATTTTGTATAAAAAATTTTGTATATAAAATTTTGTATATAAAAGTTTTTATAAAAAATTTTTATATAAATTTTTTTATATACAATTTTGTATATATAAAACTTTGTAAATAAAATCTTTTATATAAAATTTTCTATATAAAATGTTCTTTATAAAAGTCATTATTATTATCTGTTAAAGTTGTAAGATATCGAAAATGTCTCTAAGGCAAACGTAAGTTATTAAATAAAATTAGCCAATGTTTCATTTTGATATATCTTGAAGAAACCAGCAAAAGGTTCGGCGAAATATATAATAAAAACAAATGGAGTTCAAAGAGATATTTAGGAAATATTCATTAATTCATTCAAATAACTTTTTCGGCCTTTTTATGAATTGCAATATATGTATTTATAAATAATCGACCTTAATAAGGTCATTTTTTTGTTAAAATTATATTATAATTAATTTCAATATTTCGCTACTTCTTTGTGTAGGTAGCTTCGCCCGGGAATTATTTATAGCAATAATAATAATAATAAACATTTTTATAAAATTTGGAATTAATTATTTTATAATTTTTATAAAAAACATTATTATTTATGTATCATGATTCATTAATTCAGTTGAATGATTTTCGAATTATGTACATAAACGAATAAATGAATTAATCGTAGTTCAATTTAGCGTAAACTAATGTAAAACTATTTTGCAAGACACTTTTGCTTGTTGAAACTTTTTAATTATTTCGATTTTCCTGTGCAAAGAAATTAAGTAATAGAATTATTCTTAATATCTGATTTTTCACAAGTTTAAAATTTTAAATACAATTACTTTTAAGCCTAAAGATAATAATCGTTTTGAATAGTTGACAACACGAGTTGTTCACATGTTCACATAACACTTAGTTGAATTTTATATCACGTGCCACTTTTTTTACTCTTTAGCAGCATGTTAAAGTTACGTATGATGGCGTAAAGGGAAAGAAGAAGAAAATGCTAGTCAACTAATCATGTTGCATGTCTTTATTTTAAATTAATTCATACAAAATTTTTTTTGCTTCAAAACTTCTTCGTAGTTGCCTCTGATTTGTTCTGTTCATATGATTTTTTTTTGTTGCTTCTTGTTTTGTTTTTTTTATTTACCTTCAAACCTTTTTTTTAGCATATTTTGCTAGTTTTTAATTAAAATCGTTAGATAGATTTTCTTTGTAAAAGTTTGTTTGTTTATTTTTAAGCATTTTTTAACCTTCATTCAACTGTGCATGGAGAGGCAACAAGACTTGCATGTTTGATGTGGGTTCGAGCACTGCAGTGGGGCATAAAAAAATTAAAATTTTTTTAAGTCTGAAATCATCTCAAATTTTGCATTAATGTTCGTTAGGAGGAGGAGGAAATGTAAAAATGTATCTCAAAAATATCAAAAATCAATAAAAAAAATTTAATTATGTCAATTAAAATTTTAATTGTGGCAATTAAGAATTTAATTATGTCAATTAAAAATTTCATTGTGTCAATTAAAAATTTAATTCAGAGTAAACTTTTTACCTAATGAAATGTTTAAACAAAAATTTAAGAAACTCAATGAAATTTTTATATTAACTTGTAATCAATTCAAATCTTAAATAAACCTTTAATTGACTTAATGAAATTTTTAATTGATTACTTTTTTATTTTATTTTAACAAAAGTAATGATAAAATAATAAAACAGGAATTGGCAAGATTTTTGAAAGAAAAGTTTATGGAAAACTTTCCCATTGAAAAAAATTATCGATAAGGGCATATTTTTAAAAGAAAACGCAACAATAACTAAATTTTTAATATCCAACATTAGATACGATCTAACTTTTACCTTTCTTAACTCATGCATAAAATGACAACATTTTTAGCGAAAATATATTCCCTTAAGGCCCTGATATACTATCACACACAATCGTGCGATTTTTGAGAAAATACAACCCTGGTATGATGGAGTTGCTGAAATTTTTTTTCATAGATCGTGCTTTTAGCAAGTTTTCTTTTTTCTTCGTACTGTTTGGTCCGTCACTGTTCATTCGTAGCGTTGTAATGAATCAAAGTGTCGTTCGTTCTCTGCTTTGCACGCTTTCTGCCAACAGTTCCAGTTCACAGACATTGACATACATTTAATTTTTTTTTAATTTTTTTTCCTAATTTTCTCTCATTTTTTTTTGTGTTTTTCATATATATTTTTCAAGTTTTCATTAAGAGTGTTAAAGTGTCTTTTCATTTCCACACTAGGTATTTTCACCCAGGTTTTTAATGATTTTTTATTTTTTTTGCTATGACAAATAAAAGTGAACTAACAATTATTAACAAAAGAAAAACAAATACGCAAAAATCGTGAACATTAAAATTTAATTTTAATGAAAATTTAAGAAACATGTTGAAAGTGGAAGATACAAAAATTTCATTTTTGTTATTTGATATATAAAAATTCAGGCATAAATTTTGCCATTTGCCCATTAATGATTGATTTCGTTGACCAAATTTTTTAAAATAACGATGCAATCTTTAGTTTTTTCTATGAGCTTCATTTAGCGTTAAATTAAAATGTAAGAAAAACTGAAAACAAGGCACATTGTTCAGATCAAAAAAAAAAAAAAGAAAAAACCCCTGAAGGAGAACAAAAAATAAATTATGTCTGCTTTTTGTTTAACTTAAAGTTTGAAATCTGGCTGCAAAAACAAACAACAGACATTTTTGTTAAAAAATTAAAAGTTAACACAGGCTTTTACATTTAATCAAAGTCATATTGAATTGAGCACAAGACTCAAGTAATAAAAGAAAATTAATAATAAAATAACAAACAATAATCAACTTTATTAAATAAAGGCAGGACAAAAGAAAAGAAAAAGCGCAAAAATTGCACAGGAAAACAAATAAAATAAAAACAAATAAAACGAGATTTTGTTTAGCGAATGTAAGTAAAATGACTCTGTTTTCTTACCGCACAAACCATTAAGGGATATCAACCAAAACCAATAAGAATATATACACAACGTTACCCTAATAAAGAAAGGCCCTAAATCATTATTTTTTTTTTAAAGAAATTTTTACATTAGATGTTCTTCTACTGAAATATACAAAACAAATGTATTAAAAAATAATAATGAATTAGGGCCTTTCTTTATTAGGGTAACGATATGTTAATTTATTTATGGCTTTTTTACACCGTGAAATAACTGCAGCTAATCCAAGAAAAAGAAACAAAGGCTTGCTAAACAGACATCAGCAATCTCAAGCCAATTGTGGGTGATGACGTTTAATGAAAAGGAAAGCTCTCATTTTATTAAATATGAAAAGGATCTTAAAAGGAAAAAAATCTGTTTTGAAATTTCAATATAAATCAAAAGGGAAATTGCAATTATCCATATTGTTGCGCGAAGTAAAATAATATATATTTTTTTATTTAAAACAATAAATTGTATAATGGCTTCGTTAGTCAAACCGTATCGTCTTACTTTTGAAGTTGTCGTATCGTTTAAGTCTGTATGTTAGTTAGTAAAAACGTGAGGCTGCCAGCGAAAGTGTCAGCTGTTACTTTGCTTTATACGTGTGTGTGTGTATGTATGTAACCAGAAGTTGACGTTTGCTACGTAAAAATCTATTTTATGTAGATTTTTACGTAGCAAACGTTGCCAACACATTTTCAATAAGCATCAACATGCTTATTAAATGTTACGGATTTTGTCAGCTGACACGCAACAGCACTATACGATTTCAGTAATTCTACCATAACTCTGCATAACAGAATTTTTATTTCACATTAAGCACTAAACATATAGAACACAGCAGGCTGCCGACTACAAGCTGTCCAAAACGATTTCCTTAGGAATGTTTTAGTGAATATAATAATTTAATTATTAACATTAATATTATTTTAATCAGAAATAATTTCTTAATCGGGCTTTTCAATTCTTGTTGAATGAAGAAGAGAAGAAAAATTAAATTAGACTTTATTAGCTGGGGGAAATACCGATATTTTTCTGTGCAGCCCCAGTAGATAGATATGGGGGTAGCGAAAACAATAGGGTTCCTTTAAATTTTTAATGTACAGAAACCTAAACACACATAGACACACGCTAAAAAAAGTTATCTTTTAGCCAGGATATGTTTCTCAGCAATACTTCCCACTCAACATAAACTATAATTTGCTATAAACACCAACAAATAATCAACTTCAAAGAACTTTAATTACGATAAAGAGGAAATTAAGAAGATTTGCTTGAATGCACAAACAACAAGAAGAGCAAAATGAAAAAAAAACACAAATCATATTCAAAGCCAAGACATTAACAAACAAACAAACGCATGACATTGTATTTGGAAATCATGAAACATATGTGACGTACACACATGCGAGGGCAAATCAATAAGTTAAGATTATAAAAAAATAAAACAATTTATATTACAAACTCATGTTTTTGTATTTAAATAAAGAAAAAATAGTGCTGTGAGCTTCTTCTATTATAAATATTTGTAAACGCTTATTTTGAGAGACAGTAATTGAAGTTATATCAAAGTGCTTAAATTAGTTTGAACGGTGTTTGGTTTTCACATACATATATTAAGTTCTGGGATTCCTGGGTGGAACAAAAGGTCATAAAAAAACTAATGGTTTCGTTAAGCATGTGGTTTCGGATGAGTGGAAGATTAACCATATGGATCCGAGGCTGGTGATGGGGCTGCCAACTTAAAGCCTCCACCTTGATATCTGCGTTGCTTAAATTAGCTAGCAGCATAAGGGATGTTATAATACCATTGCCCGGTGTTCAATTGCCCCGAAAGTTCGGAAGTTGTGAGTTAGAGATGGGCGCGTGTGGAATTTTTTCAACACGAATGCCAAGATGTCCAACACGTACAAAACACGCACGAAATCAAATTGAATAGCAAAAAAGCATTTTTAATTTCAGAAGCTTAAGCTCAAGAGACCCCTACACTATCAACAAATTTGTTGGTTTTATGTGTTTGACGATGCAAAATATTAAATTTTTTCTTTACTGGAAATTCATGCATACATACTTTAACACCAAAAATCGTTTCGTGTTTATCGTGTCAATCTTGCTCAACACGATACGACATGAACAGGCACGAAAACAGATTTTCTGTCACGAACACTTCGTGTTGAGCCGTGCATGTTCGTGTGACGAAAAAAACACAACACGCGTCCATATCTATTGTGAGTCTTCTTAGTTGGTTGTCAAGAGCAAGGATTGGTTCTGGACTTTACCAAGTTAAAGTCTGTCAGTTCCGTCACCTTGTATGTCCAACTTTGAACATCATATAATGCGCCATAAAAATAAGCAATTTTATATGCTTCAATAAGCAATATATGCGGCAGAAAATCAAAGCCAAGGTTCTTAATAATTACTCAAATATAAAATGCAAATAAAGATTTGTATACTTTCATATATCACACACAAAAGAATATGCAAGTTTTCATGCTAAAATATGCTAAAATATGCAAAAAATATGAAGCAGTATATCAATGCCAAGACATTTAACAAGTTCTAAAATTTATAAATATACGACTACTATTACTGACTTTGTAAGTGACATTGAAAAAATATGCAACTGCATGTGCAAAAATATATCGACAGGAAAAACTCTTATAACGCTCGGAAACGAAGAAATATATTCTATTTGCCTCAATATATCTTACAAACAAAATCATGCAAAAATATTGCGCATCGTTGTTCAAAATTTAATAATTAAACTTTTGTCACAAACTTTTCCCGAACTAATAATATCGCTTAATTTCGAAACTGACCTCGTATATTTTATCTCAAACAATTATCAAACACTTGAATGCATTTAAAATTTTCTCTTTTCTTTTTGTCTGAGATAAATTGTTATTTGTTTAGTGATACTCGTATTAAGATCTGAATTGAGTGATACTGGCTCAAGACCGTAGAAAAAAAGAGTTAAACTTTCACTTTATCGCTGGGATGTAAGAAAATTTTTAAGGCCAAAAAAGCGTAAAATTATTGCCCCTCTTTATAGCGAGAGTGTTTTAAGTAGCGCAATTTTTTTTTTGATTAAAATTAATTATAAGAGAAAACATCTTTGCCTCAATGGTTGGCTGATTTGCACACAAATCGTAGGGTTTTTTTTCATTCATAATCTTTTTTATTTTAATATTTTCTTATTCTTTAGTTTTTGTTGAATGTGTCTTTAAATGGTCTTATGGGGCTTAAGCTGCAAATGGTAAAGCAGCAGCAAAGTCCAAAGAACTCCTCTCATTCATAATTTGTTGAATGAACAGACATTGTGCATGTGTTGCATACTAAAATGCAGCTTTTAAATGTTTTTCATTATTTCTATAGTGATTTATAAGTATGAGTTTTGTTTTTTTTTATTGTGTCTTTAAAAAGTCATTTTTGTTTTTTGTTTGCTTTTCTTAAGAAGACACTGTTTGTTTGTTTGTGATTTTTTTCCACAAAAATTAATATTAAAAACAGAAATTGAAATGTGTATGCTTATGAATTGTATTGTCTGTTTTGTTAATTCTTGGGCTTGGAGTTGTATTTTTAAAAAGATTTCAAAGCAAAAGAAGGCCGCCAAAAATTATGAGTAAGTCTTTCTTCAAGTTTCAAATAAAGACAGCTATTGTCCAGAGATTTTGTTTGAAATTTTTAAGCCTGTTGAATTTAAAATTTATGTGAAAAGGAAGTGAAGGGCAAGAACTAATTTTTGCGTGCACATATACTTACACATGTACAAACATACACACACATAAACACAGTTAAACACATAAAATAATTGGCAACATATTTGGGGGGCTAAAGAGAAAAGGTGCTTAAGTCGAGATAAGCTGATTTTGAGTTAATGACATTCCTGTCATCTTTATATTCATAAGTACAATTGAAAAAAAGTCTTAAACATTTTGTGCGATTTTTCAAGAAGTTATAGCTCAATTACTTGCTACTTATCCTTTTCCGATCTATAATCTCTAATGGAGTAATAGCTTGACTTAGCTTATACTTTGGTATACATGTTAGTAATATTTGAAAATGATTTCGAGCATATGGCCACTGCGCTGTTTTTGATGAAGCGCATTGTGAACGTCCCCTTTTGAACCACTTTTTCCAGCACTGCTGGCCATTTGTTACGAATAGAACTAACAATGTTTACCTCCAAGGCGTCTTTTGTTGCTGGTTAACGATCATAAGCGAGTGTCTTCGTGTGGTCCCACAGAAAATAATTGAGGTTTCTTAAATCGCAAGAGCTTGGTGAGCAATTTAGATTTCAGTAAGTTTCTAAAACGAGTAACTCACTAGAAAGATCTGAAGCAATGTAAGTCTGAACGAGGGGGGGACCACGTCTTTAAAACTCATAAATAGCAAAAAAAAAACAACAAAAGTTTGCTTGTTATAAAATCTGCCAGCACACAAACACATAAGCCAACGCAGTTAAAAGACACAACTAACATCAACGAATAATAATTATTATACAGCAGTACGAATTCTAACAAGAGCTAATGACGTGATAGAGAGTGATCTTTTTGGATGTCATTAATATTTTTTTTGGAAGCTTTATGTTAAATATTAAAAGGGCAATGCATTTGCTAAGACTGAATCATTCGAGAAGAATGTTTTGTAAGAAACAGAAAAGTTAACATCGTGGTATTCCAGCAGTGAATAGTTTAACATTGTGTGTTTAAAAGCACTTAATGTCAGCGTTGAGCAATTAAAGTGTTTTGTGCAACATGCACTTTTTACTTAAGTTAAGAAACAATATCACTTTTCCCTTCTTCTGTAAAAATCAAAATTATTTTTTTTTTTTCAAAAAAATTACTCTGAAAACAGTATTGAGAATGTTTTCTTGAATTAAGGAATAACTTATTTTAATTTTAACTGTAATTTTGTGTTTGAAAAGAAAAGTTTTTCAAGAATCACTTCAAAAATATGCCGCTTAATAACATATGTCAGACGGACTTTACACACGCAAAGTTTACTTTGCAAAGTCTTGAGTTTATAGGAGAGATGAGAAGAGACGATGGGAGCTCACATTCACACTGAACGTAAGACGTCTTTTATATACGTAAGGTTTACTTTGCCAAAACTCGAGTTCGTTGGAGAGAAGGGGGAAAAATACAAGCTCTCATTCTCTTTTACCTTCTCTTCTACAAACTCAAGACTTTGCAAAGTAAACTTTGCGTGTATAAAAGACGTCTTACATTCAGTGTGAGTGTGGTTATTCCCCCCTGTAACTTCTCTTTTGTTTTGCAAGACAACGTTGCATTGCCATCGTTAAAATTTGCGTTAAAAAACGAAATTTTCTTGTAATAAGAAAAATTATATTCCCCTAAAATTGAAAGTTTTTCTAAAAGTACTTCATAAATATGCCGCTCAATAACACGTGTTATGTTCACTGTTCATGTGAATGTTTCCCCTAGAAATTTTTATTTTGTTTTGCAAACAACGTTGCCATCATCAATATATGTATAGATCTGTGTTTAAAGGAAGGAGCATTAAATTAAAAAGCGTGGTTAGAGCTTCTATATTATTTTCGATTGTTATTAGTGTTTATTAATGGTTGGTTGCTTTGGTTTCTGAATTTTTAGCTTTATCAAAAATTTTGTTTATTTTGCTATTTTTCTCTATTTTATGCTTTTTTATATTCATATTTATGTGTTTTTATTATATTTCTTTTGCTCTGTGATTGCTGCATAATTATGTGGTTATTATTTAGACAATTAACTTCTAAATTGACTCATTATTGGGAGAAAAAAATTTTATTTTAACAATTCCAGTCATAAAAAACAAAAGGGAAATAAATAACAAACAATAATAATGTCCTTTTGCGAGTGGCAACTGTTAGTGTTGTTCAGCATTTAAAATGTTTTATAATTTATATTTTTTAGTTTCAGATTACATTGCTCGGTCTTTATTTTCTGCTCGTTATGAAATAATGAATTTCAAATTTAATTTATTAACAAATATTGTAAAAATTTTGTTATGATTATGTAAAAGTTATGCTAATAAAATACATTATTAAAGTAAAGTGCTTATATTGAGCTTTTCATCAGAGAGAGGGAGAGAGGGGCAGGAATTTTTTGACTGCCTGATAATAAAATAAAAGGACATAAAATGGAAGATTTTATTGTTATTAAGAATCATGGTATGAGAACATTGTACTCGTCTTTTCAATCGAATCTAGTTTTCTACCAACAAAAATTAAATTTACGCATATTCGCAGCTTATTCGAATAATGGACGAGTTTCGATTTTATTCATCATTCGATTATTTAAAAAAATATGCCTTGCTCATTGGAATAATTTTATTCGTTATTTATTACAATAGCTTTATTTGTTAATCGATTATTATTTTAGGTCATACGATTAATTTATTTTATTGTTCTAATAATTTTTTTATAAATAATAATTTTTCATCTAGATTAAAAGACTAATGGATATATTTATAAATATGCGATTTTCATTCGAATAATCTTCTATTGAATAATTTTATTCATTAAATGATATATTTTATCTAATATTTGCACAATTTATTCATTATAACATTGTTATTTATTCGAATAATTTTATTCTTTATACGAATAACTTTGCTTTCATTTGTATAGCTTCTTGTTCCTTAATTTACACAATTTATTTTTTATTTAAAAAGTTTTTTTAAATTACGAATAATTTTTTTAATAAAACTAATGCTTTAATATATCGTTCGAATAAAATTATTTTGTTCAAAGAAATAATGTTCGTTACTCTTATATTATATTATGCTTTTATTTCTATTATTCGAACAATGTTATGCAAACATTTTTTTTTTAAATAATTTTATTAAAGTAGATTTATTCGTAAATTTATTTTTTTGAATTATTTTATTCGTTTAATTTTTTCAAATAATTGAATTCGAATAATTTTATTCAAATTACTTTAATGGAACAATTTTATGTCAATAATTTTTTTTTAATAATTTCATTTGAATTATTTTGCTTGAAGTATCTTATTCGAATAACTTTTTTCAAATAACTTTATTTGAATTATGTATTTAAGTCATCGAATAAATAATTTGTGTGCATGTGTCATGTTTTATGGATTTAAATTAGATTATTTTAGCTGTTAATAAATTCATTTGAATAATTTTTCTTGTTATTTATTCGAGTAAACGAATATTTTTAATTAAAAGTCAGTCGTAACGAAAAATTTATTCGTTCAATTAGTCGAATAATATTATTCGCATTTATCAATATATTTGCTGAATATTTATTTTAAAATGGTCAAATACTTTTATTTGTTACTTTTTTTGAGTAATCGAATAATATTTTGAATTCTTCAAATTTATTTTATTTTATTACTCATAAAGACGCACGAATGCATGAATTTTATATCGCTTAGCAGGTCTCTAATAACTTCAAACCGATTGTGTTGAATCATACTCAATTATCCTTATTTTATACGATTAAACTTAATAAATATAAATTCGACATTATTAACAAAAAATTAATAAAGAATTTCTGAAATCCACTTACGGGTATATGACTAATAATCTCATAAAATTTTTAAATATAAAAGCACTTAAAATGTTCTACCAAATTAAAAAAAATCCATTTCACTCAACCTCAGAATTGATAAACAATATATGAATTTCTTTTTCGAGTATTTTAAAAACAATTTAATTTTTTTTTGACAGGTAAAAGCATAGAAATGTCTGTGTTAGTAATATGTGAAATCTTTTTTATTGTAAGCGTTTCGATAAGAACTTCTTAACAAAAGCCACTTACTGTCTACAACTTTGAAGTGAAACAGACAGCCCATCAAGCACACACACCCACCCACACTCACACACACACACATAAAAATAGACATAAAATCTCAAACAATGAAAATTACAATCATACACATTTGTTATAATCTAACACAATATGCCAAATGAATAAATTACGTATGTACGTATAAACATTGATGGTAAGGCTGTTTTTAATTTAAATTTTCTGGATAAAAATAATAATAATAACCATACAACGAAGATATATTTACTTGCATACATACAATGGCACCTACGTGCAAGTATATACTACGCACATGTATACATACATACATACAGACATACACACATCCATATGTACTTGTACATAAATAAAGATTTAAGTACTAAAATGAGTTTCTATAAGAGCATGATGTATGCATTGTTGTATGTATATATGTATGGCTGTATGTATGTATGTACATATATGTTTAAGGATCTTGCGTATAAGTATGTGTGCAATAAGTATTTCATTGAATAAACAATAGCAACGATTATGAAGTGCTTTTTTGCGATAAATTGTTTTAAGATAATGGTATATTTATCTAGCAAATGCTTTAATCTTTTGTTTGTAAAGTTTATGAATAAATGCTTCTTTTGAGTAACTAGAAACATTAGAAACATTAGATGGCTAGGACAGAAATAATTATTATGGAAAAACCATTGTTTTTGAGTTTAGAGCCTGTAATTGTATCTTGAAAAAAGTAACACTTTATTTTAAATAAGATTATTTTTTAAACAAAAAAAAAATTTTAAAAAATATTTACAATAAAACAAAAATCACTTTTGTAATTGTTGCAAAATTATATGTAGTTTGAAACAAGTACCTTTTAGTAAAAATACTTATTAAATTGCGTACTTCCTTAACGGTTTAAAAAGAGTTACTTTTAGAACCTTAAAAAGTAAATTAAAAAAAGAAATTAAAAGAATACCTTATTTGATTTTAACTACATTTATTTGACTTTTTAGTTTATTTTCTAAAAACATAAGAAAATAAAAGATATTAAAAGAATACCTTAAAAAAGTACCTTTAAAGAAAAAGTACCTTTAAAAAAGTACATTTCTTTTTTTTTTTCTTTTTAGAAAAAGTACATTTTTAGAAAAAGTAACATTTTAGAAAAAGTACCTTTTTAGAAAAAGGAAATTTTTAGAAAAAGTACATTTTTAGAAAAAGTACCTTTTTAGAAAAAGGAAATTTTTAGAAAAAGTACCTTTTTAAACAAAGTAACTTTTAACAAAAAGTATCTTTAAAAAAAGGTACGTTTTTAGAAAAACTACCTTCAAAGAAAAAGTACCTTTAAAAAAGTACCTTTCTAGAAAAAGTACCTTTTTAGAAAAAGTAACTTTTTAGAAAAAGTACATTCTTAGAAAAAGTACCTTTTTAAAAAAAGTAAATTTTTCGAAAAATTTCTTTTTTAGAAAAAGTACCTTTTTAAAAAAAGTACCTTTTTAGAAAAACTACCTTTAAAGAAAAAGTACCTTTAAGAAAAAGTACCTTTAAGAAAAAGTACCTTTTAAGAAAAAGTACCTTTTAACAAAAATTACCTTTTAACAAAAAGTACCTTTTAAGAAAAAGTACCTTTAAAGAAAAAGTACCTTTTAACAGAAAGTACCTTTTAAAAGAAGTACCTTTTAAGTAAAAGTACCTTTGAAAAAAAAGAACCTTTTAAAATAACGTACTTTTTAAAAAAAGCACCTCTTAAAAACGTACTTAACAAATATTTTTTTAAGAAGTACCCCTGGAAAAAGTAATTAAAAAAATAAGGCTTTTAGGCAAACATTTCTTAACAGGTACCTTTTCAAAAGAGTACTTCTTTTGTAAACAGATATAAAATAAACTTCAATAAAACATGAACCCCTATAGTCCTCAAGAACACGGAATAATTTTATAGATTTTTTTAAACAACTTTTCATCGAAAATTCGCGTGAATTTTTTATCTCTGTGGATGCGTGAATAATAAGAATTATTGCTTCTGGGGCAACGAAAATGCGCGTAGAGTACTCTAAGAGACAACACAATCGCTCAAAATTTCTGTATGGCAAGTATGGTGGGCATTTTTGGCGAAAACTCCGCGGTTCAAACGATTACTGTGAACGGCGAGCCATGCTGAACAACTTGCTCCTTACTCAACTGGACGCGTAATGTTGTTCATTTATTAAAGAAAATATTCAAAGATGGTCACAACTACAAAGGCAATAACTATTATTTTCACGAAATTGAGGTATTCAGTGATTTCAATACATTTCACCCAAATACACCTCGTCACAAAAATTTATTGCAATTGTGTGAAAAATAACGCGTTTACAATAAGTTGTACAAATCAGTTCTACAAGCAGTTGTACTGTTTATTATGATGTTTTACCTTCTCCTCTAAATTTGCAGTTGTTTGAGTTAGGGCGTTTCTACTTGTGACCAACGATATATTAATTTTTTATAAATTAATTTTTTTAATTTTTTAGTGCATATTTTGCTACAATTTCGAAATTTTATCTAGCTCTTTCTCGCTCCCTCTCTTTCTCTCCCTTCATCTTTTGCAGCACGTGACTCCTTGGCAATTGCGGAATAACTTCATGAATCCCTTTGTGATATTAAAATGTAATGTGTGTATATACACAGCAAGTTTTTTTTTTATATTTTGTGCATTTATACTGGGAATGTTTAAATGTATTTTAAGTTAAAAAAAGAAAAAAATGGAGAATAGAGGTACTGTACATTATTTATGAGTTTATATGCAATAAAATGTGAACATAAAAATAGATATATTGCTAAAAATGAAATATTTATATTCATCTCTTTTAAATGTTGTTAGTGCTTTTGCTGAGCGGTGTATCCCTCTCTCTCTCTCTCTATCTCTTTCTTTAACTCAAATAAAATGTTGCAATAGCCATAATACTAACGTGCTTTTTAATTTTTTTTTACTTTCTATTTAATAGTTATAGTTTTTAAAATAAGAAATTCAATTGCAGGAATTTATTTCAATAATAAATAAATTTTTGCTTTCATTAAATATGACAAAGAAGCAATTGCTAAAACTCAATGTCTCTTTTAATATTTTTTGGCTTCTTTTAATTGGTTTAATTAATAACCTGCACTTGTGGAAAAAATTTCGAAAAAAATTGTGAAACTTTTGAGAATTTATTATTAGCAAATTAAGTATTTTAAAATTTAACTACATACGTTATAAAGTTTTTTTAGAACAAGTTATCTTAATATAGATAAAGTTTATAAATTGAAAAAAAAAATTACAATTGATTAAATTAATTTAATTATTGAAACAATTACCCGTACACTAAAGAACAAAATCTTCAAATAGTTTACAAAAATATTGTTTTATTAAAACTTGTATTTATGCAGCACGGCAAAAATTATATTTTTATTGAGATTTTTGCAGTAAGAATTAAAATTTTATAATATGAATTCAAAAGTTTCTTACACGTGAGCTGCTGGAAGCAATTACAATTTTAATTGAATCGATTTAATACACAAAGTTTTTGTCTTGTATAAAGTTTTGTTAATAAAATGAATTGAAAATTAAACTTTTACAAATTTATTCCCATAAAAATTATGCAAACAAAATTGTTCGAATAAAAGTTAAATTTAATCAAATAAAGTTATTTGTTATAAGAATTATTCTGATAACAGTTATAGGAGTGTTATTATTCGAATAAAATTTTTATAGATACATACGAATAAAATTATTCAGTTAAAAATTTCTCTAATAAATTTGTTCGGAATAAAAACAAGTCTAACAAAAATATGAAGCCGTTTAAAACTTTTCGAATAAAAATATATAGTCGAACGGAAATTAATTCCAATAAAAGCAATTCCAATTTGCACTAAATTTTAAAAGTGTCGAATAAAAATTTAGACAAAAAAGTTATTCAAATTAAATTTTTCGAATAAAATTTTTCAAATAAAAATTATTTCAATAAAATTTTTCGAATCAAAATGTTTGAATTAGATTTTTTGGACACAAATTTTCGAATAAAATTTTTCGAATAAAATTATTTTCGATTGAAAATTCAGCCCAATAAAATTAATGCGCAAAAAAATTCAAAAATAATCCAATAAAAAATTTTTCGAATAAAATTTATCAAATAAAACTTTTTGAATAAAAAATTTCGAGCAAGATTTTTCGAATAAAAATTATTCGATTAAAATTTTTGGAGAAAAAATTTTAAAGTAAAATTATTTTATAAAAAATCCAGTTCGGATTAATTTATTCCAATAAAAGTAATTGGCGGAAAATTCAAAATAATTGAATAAAATTTCTCGAATAAAAATTATCGAATTAAATTTTTCGAATAAAAGTTTTTGTATAAAAATTTTATAAAAAATATTATTGTTCGGATTAAACATAATTCTAATAAAAATATCAAGTCACTTAACGCTTTTCGAATAAAAAAATTCTCGAGGGAAAACTAATTCGCAATAAAATTAAAAATAATCGAATAACATTTTCAGAGTAAAAACTTTCGAATAAAATTTTAAGGAAACATTTTTCTCGATTACAAATTTTCTAATAAGATTTTTAGGGTAAAATTATGTAAGATAATATTATTGTTCGGATTAAACATAATTCTAAGTCGTTTAAAACTTTTCGAGTTCTCGAGTAAAAACTCTGTCCGATCTTTTATATTCGCAAAATATTTTGAGTAAACATTTTAAAATAATTTTTTTTTTGCGGTAGAAATTTTCGAATAAAATTTTTCGAATCAAATATATTCAACAAATATTATTCGAATAAAATTTTTCGAGTAAAAATTATTCGAATATAATTTTAAGAGTAAAGTAAAAATTAAAATTATTTCAATAAAACTATTAAACTGCATAAAATTATTGAAATTCGAATTTAAAATTTTTCTTTTGTTGTTGCTTAAGCACGTAAGTAATTCGTTGCTGCTTGTAAGTGCACAATCTCAATGTTTATAGAAAAAAATAATATTATATAATATATATTATAATAAAAATAAAATTACAAAACACAGTATATATATATAATATATATTATAATAAAAATAAAATTACAAAACACAGTAGGCCAAGAAAATTTTTCAGAAAAAAAAAACCAATAATATTATTCAGCATGTGTTGCCAATTTTTGAAGGAGTTTGATCATCGGTTTGTGTTAAAATTAAACTAGTGATTAAGATCGATTCTAGTCTATTACTGAACAACTGGACTCAAATTTATCCATCAAACTGCGAATAGTTCTCACAGTAGTTTAATTATAGCGCACGAAAAATGAACAAATCATACGAAACGTTACCCGAACAGAATACCGATTTTTTAGAAAACAATTACATTACTTGTACGCGTTGTTGAACGCTATATCCGTGCAAAATAATTTGCATAAGAGTGTAAATAACTAACAACCAATTTGACAGGTGTACCTTTAGTAATATGGCTGCGATCAACTGTAAAAGTTCATTAGTGTCTATTGAAATACTCTTTATACGATTTTTGACAAAAATACTTTATCTTAGGAGATACAATAATTGCTCATATGATTGTACATACATTTACATTTTACGAGTTAGAACTTTGATGTAAGAGAAATAAATTTACTTTAGCCCTCCGGTTACTCAATACTGTTTAATTGCTTTTCTCGTAACACACACGTGTCCTCTAGTATTTGCATGGAAAACACACATACTCGTATACACAAACATTCATAAATAAACTTTCATATACATATTTACGAAGTTCGTTAAACTATTACTTTCAACAAACTTTTTTTTTGTTTCTAGTTTTAATTTCGAAAATTGTTTATAGATTGTAGTTTTTCCACAAAATTTAAATTTTTCGTTTAGGAAAAAAACTTCTATGAAAAACAACATACGTTGAGCTGTTTCCAGGCCCCCTGTACGAGCGAGCAGTGTATGATTTTTCACAATTTTTTTTTCCATTTTTAGTTTCTACTTCTATTGTAGTTGTTTGTTTTTTGCTCATTTATTGCCTGATGAGTAGCCAAGCATAACGCCACTAATGTTTGTTGTATGGGTCTATACGGAATCTATTGTTTTTAGCTTAATTTTTTTTATTGTTGTTCTTGTATTGCGAGCTTGTAAACTGTAGGTTAGTGTATCCTCAAATGCACATATGTATGCACAAATATATTTACATATTTATTACATCAATACATATGTACTCGTATGTATGGACGTGTGTTTGTATGGCTGTTTTACAGCCAGTGTGTTTCCACATGCTGCATTCTGCATGTGTGTACGTATGTATGTATTTTTATTTTTATTTGTTTATAACCCTAAAGCAATTGTTGTTCAGACCATAAAATACACAGCAAAACTTTTGTTCGCTGCTTAAATCAACGCAAAAAATGGCTAATGATTCTATATTTTGGGTTGTAACTAGCATTAGTTTTGTTGCGGGTTTTGTTAGAGATAACGAAAACTTTGTTTTTTTTTTTTGTTATTTTTGCTTCAAATTATTTGTAAATATAGTTATACAAAGATACCAAGAAGCTTCAGGCAATGATAAAAGCATAATGAATGTAATTTAAATTTGCGCAAACATTTATAAAGAATTTTTTCTTGTGGCATAACTTTCAATAAATAATTTGGATGGGGAAATTTTTTTTTAAAGTTTTGCTTAATAAGGCTTTTGTTATAAAAAAAAATAACTCTGGCTTTGGTCTCGAACAAAAATCAGAACCAACCAAAGATTTTCAGCAGTTTAAAAATATTTTTACTTATTTTAGAAACAGCATTGGTCATAAATGTTTGAGGCACAAAAATCCACCATTAAAAGCTATTTTTTCCTAAGATATTTTTTTTTAAATACACTTATTGTCAAAGATTATTTTAATCCCTTTAATAGACAATTTATGAAATATGCTTTCTTAAAAAGGTATTTTTTTTAAATAACTTTTTCAATGAAAAATTTTTATGAGGTTTCTTAGGGTACCTTTTATGAAGGGTATTGTAAACGTGCCTTTCTAAAGGGTACTTTTGCGAAAGGTACTTTTTAAAGGTATTTTTTATAGGATATACATGTATTGAAAAAGGTTCTCCTTTCAAAGTATTTAAAATTGGTTTTTAAAAGATAATATATTTAAAAGGTACTTTTTTTCAATATGGTACTTTTTTAAAAGGTACTTTTTAAAAATATAATATTTTAAAGGGTACTGACATTTGTTAAAAAGGTACTTTTTTCGCTTAGCTTTTTTAGGGTACTTTATTACAAAAAATGCGTTTTTAAATAATAATAATAATAGATGCTTTTTTAATGTACTTTTTTTAGAGGTACTGTTTTCAAAAGGTACCTTTTTAACATGTACTTTTTTTAAAAGGAATTTTTTTAAGAGGTACTTTTTTAAAATTTACTTCTTTAAGAGGTACTTTTTTAAAAGGTACTTTTTTAAGAGGTACTTTTTTAAAAGGAACCTTTTAAGATTAACTTTTTTTTAAGAAATTCTTTTCAAAAGGTACTTTTTGGAAAAAGTACTTTTTTGAAAAGGTCCTTTTTTGAAAAATTAAATTGTTTGTGATTTTTTCAAAGGTAATTTATTAAAAGGTACTTTCTTTTAAATATACATGGCAATGAACTTTTTTAAAAAGTACTTTTTTGAAAAGCAAATTTTGTTCATAGAAGGTACTTTTTTAAAAGACATTTTTAATGTTGCATTTTTAGAAAATGAACTTCTTTCAAAAAATCTATTTTTAAGTTATCTTTTTTAAAAGGTACTGTATATCGGAGGTACGTTTTTTGGGACGGTACCTTTGTACAAAGTAATTTTTTTGTAATATATTTGTTTTAAAGTACTTTTTTATGAGGTATTTCTTATAAAGGTACTTTTCAAAAAGTACTTTTTTAATAAGTACTTTTTCAAAAGCTTAATGTGCTTTATTTGAAAAGGGTTTTCAAACCCTGACCAAAGAAGGGGTGTTATAAGTTTGTAGAGCTTACTTTCTCAAAATATTGCTTTCTTAAATGTAATTCTTTTTTTATTCAAAGGTATTTTTTTAATGCCTGATTGATAAAAAATAATTCTGTTTTACAAATGCTTCACAAAACAAATTTTTTATGGAAATCTGTTTTATAAACGTCTTATAAATATGTTTAAAAATATTTTGTATGAATAGGGCCTTTAATATATAATTTTTTGAGAAACATTTTTTTTTTCAATTTGTCCTTTTTAAAATGTTCGTATTTAGAAAAGTAGTTTGCATGAGAGCTACTTTTTTTGGTGAACTTACCACCTGCTTCTACAAGCCAGACGGTTTACTGGAGTATAAAATTTAGGTGGAAATCACTAATTTGAGTTGACTGCTTGACTTATGGAAACTGCCCACTATTTAAAAGAATTTTAAAAGGTATTTTTTAAAGGAACTTCTTTTTACAACATTGAGGGAAAGTATAATTACTAAGAGCGCTTTCTGCATAAAGGCTCTTTTTGAATCTTTTTCTGCAAAATAATCCTATTGCGAAGATATAATTTAGAAATTTTCTTCAATTTTACTTTCATTAGTATTTTCAAAAGCTTGGTGATAATTTCGTTTTGCTTTAAACACATTTAAACTGATATTTATTATAATTTTACATAAGGGAAAACTTCTTTCACTTTCTTCGTTACAATAACGTTGTCGATTCTATTATCTGATACACTTGAAATATCTCAAATGAAAAATTAACATTTTAAAACATTTATTTTTTTTTTTTCAAAAGTCGCCCAACGTCTGCAGACAAAAAGAAGCAAAAAAAAAAGAGAATGATAACATTGGAAAAAACAAGATTTTTGTTTTTCTAAGTTTGTTCATTACAAAACTGAATACTGAAGAGTGATAAAAATGTATATAAATAAAAACATTTTCAAATTAACTCAAGTATGAGGCTTTTATAAAATTCCATTAATTTTACTTCCATTTATATTACTTGCATACACTACGACTACATTAATTTTATTTTTGTGTATGTACGACCACTTGAAAGGAAACCTCTCTCAAGAAGGAAATATGGAAGAAAAAACAAGCCGGCAATATTTATGGAAAGTCTAAATGCGTTAAAAAGTTCAAATATTGTGGGGGAAATAAATTTTTGAATCATTTTATTTCAAAAGGCATAGAATTTACGCCACAAAAGCAGTCATTCAAAAGCTTATAGAGTGAGTCGTGAAGTATTGGAGGGGAATAAAACAGCCTAAAAATCCCTTATCGAATTAACATAATAGTAATAATGAAATTGTAATGAATATGAAACTAAATACAACAACTACTCAGCGTATTTCCTGCTTCCGCTTGAAATCAGGCTCACTCAGTCACTTTAAATATTTTCAGACGCAAAAATATATATTAATTTTTTTAAGTTTTGAAGACAAATATTTACAGTACAATAAATAATACAATACAATCTTTACCACTGCCACTGGGTGCAGAGTGGTGGCAAATTAAATTATGATGAAATTATTAAATTAATTATTAAGGGTTTGGCAAAACTCGTAGTAATGTTTTTGAAGTAGCTGAAATACAAGAAAAATTTTGCTGAAATTGTTGGGTGGAGTGTGTAAGAGAGAGAGAGAGAGAGAGAGAGCGAGATTTGTCTGTTTACCAAATTCCTTGTAAGAAATATTTAGTGAACTATATTAAATCGTTACGCTTGCCTGACTATCTTATTTGGTAAATAGTTATTCAATTAAAAAGAATATAATAAAACAAATTTGTATGAGAAAAAAAGCATTTTCGTAAATAATCATGCATCGATTCACTAAACAATATTATTTCTTACGAAAATATAAATTAAATAAATATAGAAAACAACTGGGAATGCTTAGAGGTAATATTTGGTACAGCACATAAAATATTTTCCACTTGTCTTATCATGTGTTTTGTAATGATGTCGAAAAGTAAATGTAAATATATGTTTTTTAAGTCGTATTATTTTTGACACGCGTTAACTAGAAATAATAATATTGAAATAAATGAAATGCTTTGGAAAATTAAAACGTTAAAATTTAACAAAACTCTCAAAATACTTTTTCTAGCAAAAAATATAAGTAAAATTGCTAAGTTCGGCTGTGCCGAATCTTATATACCCTTCGCCGAAATTCTATGGAGTATCTAAGTACATGCATAGATAGGTAAATAAGAGAGGATGTAAAAACAACTCTTGAGCAAAGGCCTTCCTAATATGTAAAAATATTTAATTAAAAAAGAAAAAAATCAGTTCTATTTTTATACACCAAAAAGAAGTTCGATTTTAAAACCCTGAAAAATTAACATTTGATTTTTCTTTTTTTTTAAGCTAGTTTCTTTATTAAATATGGAAAAAATAGTTTTATTTAGTTACTTTTATGTACCACATAAGGTTTCAATTTTCCAACCCTGGAAATTTAAATTTTGATTTCTCAAATTTTTAATACTAGTTTCTTTCGGAATAAATATAAAAAAATTGTTTTATATACTTTCTTTTATATACGAAAAACATATTCAATTTTCCAGCCCTGTTAATTTTAGTTTTGATTTTTCTGCTTTTTAAAACCAGTTTCTTTCTTAAATATAGCAAAAACTTATTTTATTTAGTTACTTTTATATCCAAAAAAAAATTTTTCCAACCCTGGAAACTAATTTTTGATTTTTAATACTACATAGTTAAATATAGAATATATTTAATTAACAAAAAAAAAAATTTTTTTCTTTATTTAGCTAATTTTATAAACCAAAAAAAAATAACCTTTCCAGTTCTGGAAATTTATTTTTGAATTTTCTGATTTTTAATACTAGTTTCAGTCTTAAATATGGACAAAATTGGTTATATTTAAATTTTCCCGCTCCGGAGGTGTGTTTATTATTTTTCTTATTTTGTGCATCGTACTTTTCTTTCTAAAACATCAATTTTATTTAATTGCTAAAGAAAAAAAATAATTCGACCTGGTTACTTTCATATACAAAAAACGACTTCATTTTCCAACCCTGAAATCAGCCTTTTGGGTTTTTCTGATTTTTTCTACATAAATATTTCTCTCTCACCATAAAAAAATGTTTAGTTTATTTTGAATTTTCCAACCCTGGAATCGATTTTTTTTATTTATTTTGATTTTATTACCTATTATAGTTCTAAATGATATATAAAATTATTATTATTATTTAATTCACAAAATAAACTCAAAATGAGTTTTATTTAGTTACTTTTATATGCAAAAAAAAAAAGTTTAAACTTTCCAGCTCTGAAATCTTCTCTTCCACTTTGCTGATTTCCAATAAAATTATATTTTGGATAATTTTTGGCACAGCAATCCAAGACAGAAGTCTCTAACTTTTCTGGGAGCTGCGGAAAACTGATTCCACCTACTGACCGATGGACTGAAGGACGGACGGACAGCAGGACATCGTCTTCCATATTCATAAAGATCTAGAATATATGTACATATGTACTTTGTGTTAATATTAATATTGTGGAAATTACACATGGAATGACAAACCTGTACATACTTTTTACCATTTTTGGTAAAAACGAAATCAAGTTCGAAATTAATGCAGAAAGAAGAAGAATTGGAAAAGTTTAAAAAATCCTTCCTAATCCTAAATTGAGAAAATACGCAAAAATGGAATGGAAATTAAAAAGCTAAAAATATATTTCAATGAACGAAACTTTATATAATTTTAAATTAATTTGTTGTAACATCTTTACTTAAAACAAATGCAAGACCTATTTTTGGCAAGTAGTTTAAATCTCTGAGTGACGCAAGAAGCAAAATTTATAGCCTAATGCAATCCATTATTTTTTAAGAATCCTGCCAGTTTTTCATTGAATTCCTTCAGAAAAGTTTCGAACTAACTTTGCCACAAACTTGCTGCTGTTTATAAGCTTTAAAAATTGTTCTTCAATGAATCTATTCATAATCTTCTTTTATAACTTTTTATTTCACGACGCTTGAGAGAAAAAAAACTCAAAGAAAATATTTTTTATTCTCCTTAAGGTAGGCAACATATTGTTTGCTATTTGTGGCCAATATTTTGTTTATTTTTCAAGATATTTATTACACTTGGGAATAAAGTCTTTCACCAAAAAATTGTTTTGAAGAATGTTAATTTTAAAATTGTTTTCTATAAAAGCTAATTAATTTGTTTTAAACTTTTTTTTTAAACAATGAATACAAATTTAGTTGAAAGTTTTAGTAGTTTAGCAGAGTTTTTAACTTAAGCAACCAACCAAGCATTTAATCCTCAATGTGACAGAAATGCTATTAAATGAAAATTTCGAAAAGTTTTTAAAATACCAACAACATAATACTTAAATAAAATATAAAAAAAAATAATTTTATAAATAAAATAAAAGTAGTAACCATGAAATATAATATAAAAAATAAATAAAAACGAGAATGCTCCTTGAACTCTGCTGTTCTTATTATAACAGATACAAATAAAAATTGTTTGCATACTTTTGGTTGTTGATGCTCTAGATGCTCTAGATGCTCCCCCTTGTCGCTCATGCCCTTGGGGTAAGTTCTACAAAATATTTACCCACTTTACCGGAAATATATGCAAAGCTATAGAGACTGATATATAATAAGGACTTGAATAAAAAAAAGTTAAAAAAAAATACATTTACAAAAAGGGAAATGTAAACTAACAAGAAACTAAAGCAGCAGCTACTGCATCGACAACGTTAGCTAAAGAAAAACTATGTCAAAGTATTTTAGTTGTATAGTAAATTTACTAAAAAAAAATATAAAAAAAAACTGAAACTGTTACACTAACGTTTAACCAAGAATTCACTAAAGAGCACAAACAACAACAGCAAAAAAGCACTTTGTTTAAGAAAACAAGATTCAAGGGGGCACAACGAATGCATTATGAAGATAGTCTGAGCCAGCGCAAGAAAAGCACAGGCTTATGCAGGTTGTTTGACAAAAGTAAACAAGTATTTAGTTTAACAAAATATTGAAGACAAGATTTTAAAAGATTTTAACACTCTTCTTCTTGTGTAAGCATTTATATTCTTTCTTTTTATTTTTCCTCTATGCTTGTTATATAAAGCATACTTTTAGGCAGGTGTGTGCTGCTGCTGGCTGGCTGGCAGGCTGGTTGGCTGTGCACGTTTAGTTAATGTTTATTTTATTTTTATTTATTTTTTTCTTGTCAGCAAAAATTTGCTAGAAGAGTTTACTTTAAAAGGTGAGCTAAAATTTGTATAAACGAATTAATTATTGTGAAAAATAAATATAAATAAATTTTATTCTTATGACGGTGTATGGAAAAGAGAATGAAAAAGAAAACCCAGACTCTGAAATATTTAATTAAAAATTCTATCTATTTTTTTATATTAATTTCTTGCATTAAGCCTAGGATAAAATTAAAATAAGTATCTCAAATCAATTATTTTACTAAAAAGCATAGACATACATTTGTATATATTTAAGCAATATAATAAACTTTTAACGTTCTTTAAGATACGAGTATTTTTAACGCCTTCAGTTTTAGTGTCTACAAAATTTGGGATGCAAATGTGAGTTTTTTTTTTCATAACAGCTTTTTGCACTAAAGTGTATCAAAACATATTCAATATTTCGAGGAAAAATTATTTTTGATTAACAATGATTTTTAGCATTTATTTTATAAAGTATACTTCAGGGGTGAGCTTTTTTGAAATAAATATAGCACATTTCTTAAACGAAAATTGCTAATGAATTTCAAGAAAATTTAAAAAACAACAAGCTTCTCTTAACGTTGATTTTTAAGCGTGTATTTTAAAATAAATAAAGTTAATTTTTTTTTAACAAGAATTATTAATATATTTCAGAGAAAATTTAACAAAAAAATTTTGTTTAAGGAATTTTCGTAATATACTTAATCAAGCTAAACTGTTTTCTAATGAACACAGCACAGTTTGGAGAATTTTAAAAGAAAAATATGTTTTAACTATCAGTGACTTTTGTCATATAAATAAATAAAAAGGCAACATTGATTTTAAACGTGTTTTTGTCGAGCAAAACTAAGAGAACAAATTTGTTGCTTAGCGATTTTCATAGAATATTTTATCAAGCATACATTACAGCTAAACTGATTTCTAATAAATATAGATTTTGAAAGAAATATATTTTCGCATTTCCAGGAATTAAAAAAAAAAATTTTACCTAACAGGGATTTTTGTCATATAAGGCATATTTTTAGGCTCATATTTTTTGCGTGTATGAAGCACGCTTTAGTGCGAAAACTAAAACTGTGAAAGTTTTCTATTTATGCTATATCAGTATTTATATAATTTTATATATTATTTGACAATATGATGACATAAAATTAATCACATTTTGAATGTCTTCTTTTATTTTAAGTTTTCCTAAGAACCAACTAAGAAAACTTAGAAAAAACCTTCAAGATTCCTTGGTTAAGAGTAAACATATTCGCATATATCCAGTGTGAGCATGTTAAAAAGAAAAATAATGCTAAAAATAACAACAACAAAATTTATACTCCTACTGATCTCCGATTTTTTTCTCATTTAATTGATAAGCACCAATTTATTAAATAAGTTACTTATAAACAACATTTTTGCCTCTAAGTTTTTGTATTTACGATTTATTTGTGGACCCTTTACTGATCTCACTATATCGCTCATTTACGTATTTAACCGCTTGCTGGAAGAAATGATGTTGTTGTTTGGTTTACTATTATATTTGTACCAACAAGGAAAAACACACATTCAAACACACACTCGCAATCAGTCATACCGAAAACTGTTCGAAGATGTCGTTTGTTAAATTTCTTCGTTGTGTATAACTTTTCGATTATTGCGTTCTCTTTTACTGCGACTGTTTGCATTTTCAGAAGCAGAAGCATGATCAACAGTTTATGCTTGTGCAAATTCAAAAGTCGAAGAAATAACATAATTTTACAACTTTTGCTATTGTGACTGCAGTTTAAAATCAGTCGGTAGTTCGCACAACTTAATGAAGGCTTTGCGATTTTAATGGCACTTATCATCGTCCATCTGAGCCAGATATCCTTCGAACTATGGATAGAGTTTTACTACATTCTCTCTAACAGCTACATTTGTAGCTCGTTTTTGATACAAATATATGATCAATTCCATTTAAATTACCTGGGTTTGATGCTGAAAGAGTTCGATGCAAGTCTACTCTAAATAATGCATCAATACCAAGACGTCGAAGAAATGTGGGTACTGTAGAGAATATCGCTTTTGTAAACGAAAGTGCGAAAGAAAGTGGGGCTCTG
Source organism: Nowickia ferox (assembly GCA_936439885.1). Classification (NCBI taxonomy): domain Eukaryota; kingdom Metazoa; phylum Arthropoda; class Insecta; order Diptera; family Tachinidae; genus Nowickia; species Nowickia ferox. The sequence goes on along the minus strand of OW387023.1, from coordinate 13,017,973 downwards.
TCTATTCACTTTGTGGAAAATTTTGCGCAAAGATGTTGACCCACAATCATTAAAGATCCAATTGATTCTGCCACAAAACTATCATATCTGGCGTTCTTTCGCCGTTTGAGCTCTAGGCCAGTTGGAAGCTGAACCGATATTTTAGCGCACAATTGTCTTCAGTGATGAGGCTAATTTTTGGCTTGAGGTGTTACAGAACAGAAAATAAAAACAAATTTTTCTCCAAACATCAGTTTTCCGCAGTTCTATGTTAACAAAAATAAAAGGAATAATTTTTTTTCAATAATTTTAATACAGAGCTTTTGAACATGTTGAACTTTAAGTGAATTTTTAACGAAAGTTAGAAAAAATTACACATAAAATAGAATTTTATCAATTCTAATCGGCAACGAACAGGATTTTTTATAATCTCCAATTTCCTTTAAAATATGCGACGATTTTCTTGAACTGCTACACTACGAATTCCCATAACTTTAAAATTTCTAATACACTATTAGCATTTATTTTTAATAACTCCCGTGTACTTGAGAGCTTTGGTAAAATGTTAAATTTGTTTGATGTTCACGCTTTCCTTGAAACACCTCTGGTCCTATTTTTATTTGCTTATAATATAATATATACAGTATACTTTAAGGCTCTTGCCATACAATGTAACAGTAAATTCAGCCACGTTATTATTTATTCATATTTAAATGCAAGGCCACAAACAAATTCATACCTTTTATTTATGTTCTGGTTGTTTTTGCAATGGCAACAAATCCCAAATTATTTCACCAGGTCAGTAAACAACAACAACACCTTGACAAATAATTTCCGGTCATAAGCTTTTTTCCCCTTTTGAACGAACTTTAACACCGACTGTTTATTTTTAACAAAATTTGCTTAAAATCTTACAAACATTTTTTGCTTTTTTTACAAAACAACAATTATTCTTAAAATTTTGTATTTTTAATTAACTTTTAACAAATTTGTTTCATATACTTCACCACTCTCTTAAGCCCCAAAACTTTCTTTATTTTCTGCACTATTTTTATATTAATAGCTTTAAATTTTTTTTACTAGAATTGCTCCAAATGATTTTAGAATTAATTTATTTTAGTATTAATCGATTTAAAATTTCGTTTTTTTTTCATTAATTCATACTCCCACTTGAATAGTACAATTTTTTTTTTGCTAAGCTTGCTTGCTTTTTAATTTTTCATTTATCTAATGAAAAAAAAATTCCGTTAGCGTTTAACTTGTTAACAAGCCACTAACCCGTATGAAAACCCGATATGAACTGAACTGAAACTTTCGTGTTGAGAATGTTCAGAGTTATTCAATTGCAACTAAAACAGAGTAGAACAGAAACATAAACACTCGCATACACACGCACACACCCAAGAACATACTCATGAAATGAAAGAAGAACAAGCACTCACACAGCATAAACAACAACTGCAACAACAATATGGCAAATTACATTGTTAACAAAACGGTATTAAGTCTCACTGTGGTTCATGTTGTTGCTGTTGTTTGAGTTTTGTTTGGGTTTTGATGACTGAAATGAATCGGCAAATAAAACGCCCTCACAATGTGAGAGAGCTAGCATTGGAGTTTAAAGTAAAAAGAGAGCTGCGTTCTAGTGATAATATCAAGAGAACAAATATTGCTTTAGAGCAAATATTTAATGGGAAATTGAGGGAAAATTGATGCATATAAATACGTATATGAGATGCATTATTTTCTTTTAAAACCGGGCCATGTAAAGGATTTTGTTTGCAATTATGCCATTGTAATACTTGCATTATTATATTTGATGCAATTAAGTAATTAAGAGCCAAATATTTGTGTAAATAATTATGCATGGCGACTTTCACATTTGAACTGTTGTAAAAATTATGTTGAGAAAATACCAGATATTAAGAAAAATCTAAATTTTTACTTGTTAAGCATAGTACTCTGTTCAAATTTGTGAAAAATGTTGAGCAACATTGATTATTTCATACGAAAAATTTGACATGTAAACAATATCGACTAGCCCTGAAACTATGCTACAATTTCTTATGTTTTTAAAAACGCCCCATGTGTTTGTTGTCAATTACATGCGAAATAAGTGCCACCTATCTTATTTCGCATGAAAACTTAAAATGTTGAAGATACATTTCATACGTTTTTCTTAAGGTAAACAGAGTACTATATCTGCAACATTTTTTCATGAACAATTTGTAAACATTTTTTTTATACGTATTTTGACAACATTTCACGTGAAATATTCAACAGAGTACCAGGCTTTACATAGAAAAAGATGCATAAATGTACACTAAAAAATATTGAATTTTTTTTTTTTAGTAAAAATTGCAAGAAGTTACCAAAAACTACTAAAAAAAATTGTCAACCAAAAAAACTAAATTTAACGCCTTAACCTTCATAATTTGTTAGAAATTAAAATACCATCGAAATGTTAAAACTATCGCACAAAAAATAGTAACAATAGCAAAATAAAATATGAGTAAAATAAAACACAATAAAAATAAATAAAATAAAAGAAAGTAACATCAAATAGAATAAATTTAAATACACAAATTTATGTTAAATTTAATCAAATAAAAATACAAAAAGTTGTTTAAATAAAATTAAACAAAGTTAAATTAGATATAATTTAATGAAACAAAGTAAGTAAAACAAAATAGAAAACATTAAAAAATACAATTAAAATAAAAAAGAAAATAAAATATATTAAAAAAATAAATTTTAATAATATAAAATAAAATAATGTTTAACAAAATTAAATAAAATAAAATATTTTTTTTTATCTAATTTTTCGACCTCTTTTTATATGTTAAATTAAACTATTTTTTTAGCTAAAATAAAATCAAATAAAATAAAATAAAATAAAATAAAATAAAATAAAAAAAAAATAAAATAAAACAAAATAAAATAAAATAAAATAAAATAAAATAAAATAAAATAAAACAAAATAAAATAAAATAAAATAAAATGAAATAAAATAAAATAAAATAAAATGGGGCTAGAGCGTCTGTTACTGTGAATGGATTGACTGTCGAACGATGATTAATGCCTTTGTAGGCCCAAAATTGGAAGATATTGATTTGGATGATTTTTATTTTTAACAGGACCTTATGACACTTAAGACTATCGTTTGAAGTCCCCAAGTTTGTATTTGAAATTCGCTTGTACTGTCTTATTTAAAAAATTGATGTTGCTTTAACCAAGGTTGTTATACAAATTTTATATGAAAAATTTTTTAAGCCTTTAATAAATCAAAAATATTTTTTTATAAATAAGGCCTATAACAAATTGCAAAAATATTAAGACTCATGTACACACAAATGTTCGTATGTATATGTCTCAAGTTGTGTACTAAGTCCCTAACATAAGTAACAATTAAGTTTCTCTTATTTCTAAATAAACTATTTCTATTTCAGAGAAAATTAAGAGAAGTCAGAAATAACTTTTAGTAAATTTCCCTTTAAACTCTCAGTACTCTGGTGGCTCTCATATTTTATAATTATAATATAATTGCAACTCCAACATGTTGTGTTTATATTTTTTATGCTTGTTTTATTATTATTTCTTCGGCACAAACGAACTTTTTTGTTTTAATTTTTCCACTCGCTTATTTGTTTGAGTGATACCGGTTGCCTGTAATACTTTTTGTTACTGCTAATGGTTGTTTGTGTTTTAAACATCCTTGTTGCTAAGCAACATGTTGAACATTATTCAATTTTGTGGAAACAATCCCCTTTGAACTGTGACTATCTACTCACGTCACGTCAATATAATATATATAAAAATGATATAGACAGTCAATTCCTATTCCATAGAGTCTAGAAATTATCATGAGCCTTTCAAGTTTTGCTATTCTACTGACGTGACATTGACAAAAAGTTACAAAATAAGGGGGCTTGTTTCACTTTCATTTAGTGCGAATATTTTGTTTCTTAGTTTAATAACATTCAAAAAAAAATTAACTTAAAATAAACTTTGAAGTTTTAAAGATTTCCTTTTTGGGGGTGGGGGTCACAGTTTTTTTTTTGCAGAAAGCTTTGAATTGAATTAAATATCTACTAAATGTTGCAGTAAGAAATTTCTTGCTAATTTATTATTTATTTATCGTATTTATCTAAAAAAATAGAAACTATTTTTTAAATTGTACTTCAAGTGTGCTTTAGACAAAATAAAAATGGAAATTTTTGTACGAGTATAATGAAGCGTTTTATTATCATTTTATTAAAATCTAACAAAATTGACTTGGCTAGTTATGCATAAAAACCTCAAACTTATTGAATTTTATTATTTTAGAAAAACAACTGTTCCTTTAACCGGCTCCCTGTTGTTGTTTATCTAATCACCGCTTGTTGCCTAGCAACATGTTGCTAAAAAATAATACATTTCCTTATAAACATTGCATGTCAAGCTAGTAAAAATTACATTTTTAAGGTTCGTTGCTTTTATTAATTATGACCAAAAATTTAGTCTCAGGTGTGTTTTTGAAAAAATAAAACAAAACACAACTTGATGTGTATGAAGTATAAGAATAGTTTAATTTGTATAAAACGGCAGAAGCAATAAATATTAAAATATATAATTTAATGGTCGAGTAGTTGTGGTAATAAGTACAATAGTAAAATAATAATGGCTTGAGTATTTTAAAGAAATATATGACAATTTCTAAACACACTATTTAGTTTAAAGATTAAGGGGGAAAAATGTGTATGTAACAATATTGATTTATATTTGTTCGGGCATAGCTTTTTTTATAAAAAGTTCTGTCTTGTAAATCTGCACTTTTGTTAAGCACAACAACTTTAGGTAAAATAAAATTCTAAAATTATAATTTTAATTATGCTATCATTTGACTCAGATAACATACAAGAAATAATAAATAAAAAAGGATATCTTAACTATTATGCAAAACTTTCTTGGATATAATCACAAAAAAAAACGTTTTTGCTTAAGGTTTTTTAAATTATGTTTATGTATGTAATAATTCTTAATCAGATGTTGAGAGTTTTTTTATGTAAACATACGATTTTTTTTTTGATTTTCTAGAAAAAAATTTTGGTTGAAATCTGCTGACGAGGAGAGGCAAGACACGCTGCTTAGCCAGTAAAAAAATTTTCATGATATATAAATTGGCTTACAAAGCGATACAAACTTTAGCCTAATAAAATCAAAAATATATAAACAAATGAAGTGCGAATAATAATAATTAAATTAACTAAAATTAATAGCTATGGACTTAAGAGTAGCAAACTAAAAATTCTTGTTTTTAGTAGAACAAAAGTAAGCAAATTCACTGACACGTGCATAATTAGTAAAGAACAAACGACAATGGCAAGACTGTTTCTTGTAAGCTAGACAAAGTAAAATTGAGCTTTCGTTACAAATAAGGTTTCAGCAAATTGTAATACGATGAATCAAAACAATTTCCATATTAAAAAATGAGTATATAAAGCAGAAATTAGCATCAACTGACAGCACTCACAGTGGATCAAATACAAGAACACTGATGATGAAGTTGTGGCGGCCTTAAGGCAGAATTAGTTTGTACGTGCTGTTCTGTTCTGAATCAGCTGTTTTGTTTCTGTTCAATTGAAAGTCTGTATGTGTGGTTTGTTTTTCCTTTTTCGTTCTGTTCTGTTGCGGACAAATCTGTAGAAAATAGAATTCAACGTTAAGTGACAGCCAAAAGTGTGTATGTAGTGGTTTGTTGTGATATTTTGTATACAACTGAAATCAGTTCTATAGGTTGCCAGCTGATTCCTTGCACAGAAAAAGTAATTGGAAAATATTTTACACAGAAAAGAATGGCACAGAACTACAACGAAAAGTAACAACTAATGAGGCCTTTAGACATCACCTAGTTGTTCCGTTCTGCTAGTGTTTGTCAGAATATTTACAATTAACTTTGGTGTTATTTGTTCCTTAAAAATTATCACATATAATTTTGCTTAAAGAGCGATACAAACTTTAGCCTAATTAAAACATAAATATAGAACAAATTTTCATATTTAAATTTTTTTATTTGAATTCTTTAATTAATTAATTTTTTTTAGGAATTTTAGTTAAAAGCTGCGACATTTTTGAAATGATTACACGGTGAAGTTTTTATCTGTGAAAGCATATCGGCTATGGACTTAACGTCAAATAAATACTCTGCGGTATTTTTTTAATATATAATAAATTGCTGGTAATACTGATCATGTGGCTATAGGGGGCGCCATAAAATTGCCCAGTTCGAGCACCCGTGCCATGTCACAGAAACAAAAAATTAATGCTTTTCAAACAGGTTTCACAAATTTATACTAGAAGCCCTTTCAAAAATGTTTATAAAATTTTTTTATATACATTTTCACCTTCATGTTTTTAAAGTTTAAAAAGATTTAAAAGTTTTCATGAAATTTTTCTTAAAATGATTTAATGGCCCTTTTCTCAATATACAATTAAAAACCAACAGGAACTTTAGCTAAAGTTCACGTTAACTCGTAATCGTAGATTGTGAAAAGGGAATGTTGCAATATATATTTTTATGTATATAATTTTAGAGGATTCAAGCAATAGTCTTAGGTGTCACAGTGTAATAATGTTTGAAAATGTATATATACGTATATATATATATATATATATATATATATATATATATATATATATATATATATATAACAAAAGCGAAAGAAAGTTGTATATTAAAATAATATAAAATATTATGAAACTATTACACTTAAGACTGCCGTTTTAGTCCCCCAATTATATAATTTTGCCCACAATAATTAAAGTGATCTCAGTCATAAAATAAATCTTGCAAAAGCTTTAATAAATATTTAAAAAAATGTGTATTGATCGAGATTAATACAGCTCTGAATTAAAATGTTGCATAATATACAAAAAAAATATTTTTTGATTTATTCAATATCTCGAAACAATGAATATATGACTTAGACCACTTTCATAACTATGGGCACATTTAAGATAAATTTAAATCACATGAGGGATATAGACAAAGATATATGTAAATAAAGACTGTTTAAATTTTAATTTTTAATATAACTTGCTTTTATTTATAAGCTGACCAACAACACAAAACACTCAAAGGAATACTTCAGTTTTTTATTTTTCCTTTTACATTTTTTGTTTAAATAAACATTCAAGCACTAACTATCTCCCTCTCTGTCTCTTCCGCTCTCTCTGTGATACAATTTCTGCAATGAAATAACTTACAAAATTCCCCCAAAAACAACAACAATAAACCCATAACAGAACATTCGATATGGCATAATTTTTATTGCCACTAAAAATAAACATTTCCGTTAATAATTTCATTTAACGTTTTAAAATGTTCGTTCGTTCGTTCGTTCTTTGTTTTTTTATTTTGTTGTTGTATTTTTAAATCAAAATTTTTGTTTGTAAATATTTTACTTTTAATGCGTGTGCTGCTCAGCGATGCATGCAACAACGACGGCAACGACAACAAAATTCCAATACAATGATTCTGCGAATATTTAACGTGCCTACAAAATTTTATTTCCCCCAATTTATACATACATACAGACATACATACTTACACATACATACAGACATACGTACACTTTTGCTTTACAAACATATGTATGGTATCAGTCAGATGACGACGGCCGTTCAATAGAGCTCAACTGGTTGATGGCGGAGAAGGAATTAACGTGCACAATCGAACGGAGAAGGCAGTCAGTGAGGCAAAGAAATCCACCCCCTCTCAAATGCTATAAAACAATATTACCACATACTACATATTATAATAACAACTACAACAACAACAACAACAACAGATTTTTATATGTTGCAAATCGTTCAAGCATAAAGTTTTTGAGGTTCTTTTATTTTTTCTTTTTAATGTGTATTTCAAGTTGGGTTGTTTTGCAGTTTGTTGTAAACAGATGGACTAGAATTTTTTGTTTTTTGGATTTAAAATACGGAGTTTTTTAATTTTTTTTTAAGATAAAAATAACATACATATGGTTTTCTACATATATTAGATTTTTGTTAAGCTGTTAAATATTTAAGGGGTTGTTAGTCAACCAATACTCGCACATTTACGAATTTATTTTTAAATATTTTAATAAATTTTTCCCATCCTTGAAATAAAAATGGGTTGGAAAATTTTGTATAAATTTATTACATTTTAAAAAACTATTTTCTTGTGAACAATTTGTTTGGGCATTATTTATTTTTGTTTTCAAAATTAATTGTTTTCCTACAATTAATGTTAATTTTCCTTTATTACTTTTTTTGCTTTTTTGTTTTAATTTTTTGCCAGATATTGAAGTAGTTTTGCCCTTTAGTTTTCTAGTCGGTTGTAAAGTTTATGCACTTCAAAGATTTTCATTATGAATTTCAATTATCAAACTTTGTTGTTGTTGTTCTAGTTGTTGCTTAAGCATTTAACGAGTTAAGTAAAGAGCAAAAAAAATTTAGAAATAAGAGGCAGAGTTTAAAGGAATGGCAACATAAAAAATAATAATAATAATTATCTAACTTATTTTTTGAAAGCTGTTTCTTTTAATCTATTACACAAGCGTCAAGATTTTCATCGTCAACGTCTTACGCAAACAGACTGTTAATTGTTTCTGTGAACAACAACAACTTCAACCAGCTTTTATAATAAGCTCAGACTAAACGAAATAAACGTACATTTTCATAATTTTTGGTGTTTGGTTTTGGCTTTTCACCCACCAAAAAAAAATTTATTGGATATAAACTTAAATGTTAATGGGCATGCCTCCGCCCATTTTTTAAATGCAAGATTTTGTGTTTTTCACAGCTCAGGGTGTGTGTTAAGTTTTGTAAAAATCGGCCCATTACAATTTAAAATAATATATTAAATTGTAATGGTCGTGACACCGCCCACATTTTCAAATGGGAGATTGTGTCTAGTCTTGAGCTCAAGGTGTATGCGAAGTTTCTTAAAAATCGTTTAGGTAAGACTACGTTAAATGCAATAATAGACTTTAATGGGCGTAGCCCCGCCCATTTTTTCAACTTTAAAATTGTGTAATTATAAGAACCAAAGGTGCTTGTTAAGTTTCGCAGCAATCAAATAAGTAAAATATCATAAAATCAAATTAAAAAAATTGTGGGCGTGTCCGCGCCCAATTTTTTTGCAATGGGACCAATGGGAAGCTATACCTTCTCAAACAATAAAAAAAATTACCATCGGTCTAATTTTTTTTTTTAACAAACACAACCCGCGAAGTGATTAGCTTGTCTGCAGAAAACACCCAGGGTCTATGGCGGGAATTGAGCCCACGACCTCTGGACTGTAAGGATAGCATCGCTATCACTCATCCGCAGATGCACCCGAACCGAGTTATGAAGTAACACCGCCAAAAAAAATAGACACGAATTGATAACCTCCTCTTTTTTTTAAGTCGGTTAAAATTTACTGCCTCACAAAATGCATGTTGTCTCTGCTGTTCGTTTTATTATTTCAAGTCCCTGCTAGCAAGAATATATATTTCCTCTTCTTCTCCGCCAACATGTTTTTTTAATAATATATTTCTGCAGCCAGCCTACAACTGCCACTAAATGAAAACTGAAAGCTCAGCAAGTGAGCATAAGTACAAAGTACTACAACAATTTAACTTAAGTTCACAACAAAGTTCAAAATGTTGTACCTTTTTAACTTAAACTTTGCTGGCTGCTCTTCTCGTCCCTACTCAGCTCCTCCACATCGCCGCATCGTTTTGCACTTTAAGTTTGAACTCATTTTAAGTTGAAAATGCCAAGCAGCTAGCAGCCATGAAGTGTTTGGCTGCGTGTGACTGTGTATGTCTACAGTGTATGCATCATAACTTCTAATGACTAATGGACTCCTAATGATCTTTTAGAAAAGACAAAACTGTATGAAGGACGGAGGTTAGGCAACTTCTGAAAACTTAATGATATTCTAACGAATAGTGAAATACAACAGAATATTAAATATAGTTAAAAAAAATAGACCAAGAGCTGCTTAACAAAACTCTTGACTCGGCTGCACTGCACCGAGTTTTTTAAACTCCAGGTAAATAAAGAGAAACTCCCTAAAGAAGGCATTAAAATTTAAACGAAAGTTATTGCCTACTATTTTTAAATTTTTTATTTTTCCATAATAAACTTGTTTAAAAAAATATTATATGCTCTAAATTGAGAGTTGAGGTTAAAAGTTTTTCTTTTCCTACAAATTTTTGGTGGGTGGTGGCAACTGCAGTTTAATGTTGTGTCACGGTTTTCTGTCTCAGTTTCAGTTTAAGCTTAATATGCAATTACAGTTACAAGCACACGGACACAAACTCTCTCACACAAGTACACTTTTCCACATTTACACTTAAACATCTCCTGCTCTCTATGCATTTAGAAAATTTTCCCATTTTATTAAGGAAAACGTGACAATTTTCTTCTCGTTGTCATGCACATACATATTTCTATTTTTTCCCTTCACTACTTTTCACTCAAGGTGATACCAATTTGTGAGCAGCAGCAGTTGGGGTTAAAAAGTCTGTGAAATTTTTTCAAGTACCATTAAGGGAAAAAATGACAAAAATGTTGTTGTTAAAGATGATGCTGCTGCTTTGACTGCGGCAACAATTTTCTTTTCTACATTGTTTTTTAGTGTCATTATATATACAACTAGTTGTCGTAATGAAGCATGTAAACTGCTTAGAAATCCGAAGTCATGCAAATATGTATGTTTTCAAAAAATGCTGCAAGAAAAATATTTATATATATTGTACATAAAACCATGAACAAATGGGGAATAAAAAGAAAATATAGATTAATTGTGGTTGCACAGTGACAGCCAGGGAATATGTCAAATTATATTTTGTAATAATATGTCAATGATAAAAAAATATATAGATACGAGTTCAAATGGGGGAAAAATAGGAGACCATCTTGGCTGAAAATTAACAGTCTTGGTCCACGAAGCATCTTCGGCTGAAAATTCTCTCTCTTAAGTGGAAAATGATGCAATTAATTAATAACAATGAAAATAAAGACAAATAGAATTTGCTTTTGAGTTCCCGGCAATTCCCAAAAATAATAAGCAAAATCCCCAAAATGGGATTTTTATGTATTTTTAACTTAAGGTTGGCATGATAAATTTTTTGCTTCCAGCTTTGGAATTTGAGGAAAAAGGGCCTTATATTTGATATTTATAACAGCAACAAAAATTAAAAAAAAAAAATATCTTCATAAGGGCGGCTATTCTGGAAAACGCGTCGAAGAAGTGAAACTTTACATTAAAACAAAAACAAATTTTTAAAAATTGTTTTTGTTTGCCATACATTTCTAAAATGAAATAAACATGAGAATTTCAACGCGTTTCTCTCTCTTTTATAAACGGTTGATTTTGCATGGGAAACAAAAACAAAGTTTTTACATTTACACAATTTTGTTTTTGTTTTCCATGTAACTTTCACCAAGTCGACGCGTATTCCAGAATAGACACCAATATTTCCTATAATATAACCTTTCAAATAAGTTTAAATATGGTGTTGATATTTTAACAAAAAATTTTTATAATAGCGAAATACATAACACACTTTTTTTTTGGGTAAGAAACGCGGAAAAATCTACTTTTTTAAAAATTTTAATTAAATTGCGTATAACTTTTGAGTAAATATTTTTGAAATATTAAAAATTTTGTTTTAAATCTATAATAAATTTTTTTTACAAATCGAAACAGTGGACCAAGGTTGGAAAAAAGTGAAAATTTTATTTTTTTTTCTTAAATATTTCCAAAAAATCTTTTTTTTATCAGATAAAAAACATCAGCTTGGTATCTGTGGTCCACTTTGGGGTTTTCTGGCACCGCCTCCTTTAAATATATAGAGACTTAAGATCTTTGACACCTCTCCAAACGCTGCGTGAAATTTCATAACAATCAGACAGCGCATTTAGAACTGCAGAATTATTTCCATTTTTTTTTTTTCAAAATCCCCCACTGTGCGATGTCGACAGGAAACATTCCATTGATTACTTACATTTTAAACCCAAAAAAATTTTCGCAATATTATTTTATTCGACCCTTTTATTTACATGTATATAAATTTTATTTCAGATTTAACATTTTAATAAATTTGTCATAAATTTTTTTGAAAACGAAGGCCTAAGGCTATAACAAAATTTGTATATAAAAATTTTAAATCAGGAATAATATCTAAATGAGACTTAAGTTCAGTATTTTCAATTCGTATTGAATGAAATATTTTATTTAATTAATAAGATCTTGTAAAGAAGATAAAAACAATTAAACTAGACTTTTTAGCTGGGGGAAATGTGATTTTTTCTGTGCAGCCACGCGCTTCATCTCTTCATTAGAAAATCACATTAATTAATAAAAATACTTCATTCAATACGAATTGAAATTACTTAAGTGAAGCCTAATTAAGGTAGAACGTTTTCTGTGGACATCATGAGCCAGCCCCTAAATTGTTTAAAATTAATTGCACTTAAAAATTAAAAGTTTAATGTGCAGTTTCCACTAGTCAGGCAGGCGACTCGTCAGGAAAATTTTTATTAAAATCACTCAAAAATATAAGTGCTTTCCATACAAATTTTATACTCAAGTCAACCATCTGCGTTGTAGAAACAGGGTGTAAGAAAAAATATATATTTTGGCTCAAAGGTTTTTTATATATAATTATTTAAAAAAAATATGTACTCATGATTTACTGGTGAATATTTCATAAAAATCATCACAACCTACATATTTATTTCCACCCATTTATTTTTCGTTTTATTACATTTCCCATCACTGTACCTTAAAAATTAGAGCCTCAAAAAAAATTCACTACTTTTTTAAACGCAAAATTCTTAAGAAATAATTTTAAAATTGTTCGTTGTGTAAAAGAAATAAAAAATTAACAAAAAGTCAAAAACAAAGCAGAAGAAAAAAAGTAGAGAGCAGAAAACATGATATTGAAGAAAAACATTTTTAAGATCATGTTACCGTTACATTTTTATTCATTTATCATGAGGCTGTCAGTACATTTGCTTCTTCGTTTTTTTTTTATTTTTTTTGAAACAAATGAAACAAAACTTTTGTGGACCAAGGAATTTGCACAATTACAGCTACAACAGCAGCAATAACAAAAGCACTAAATACAAAACATGGACTTATCGTACACTGAATCATAAACAGTCATTAACTGAAAATAAGCCCATATGTTCAGGGGGTCTACTCTGTATTTCGAAACAAAAGAAAATGCTTGTTAATAACATTTAAGTACAATTGTAATGTTAATAACATACAAGTTCATGTTATTGACATTACATTTCTACTTGTATGTTGTTAACATTACAATACTTGTATGTTATCATAAAAATAGCTATAACGGTATTTTATACTGTTCAAGAAGACTGTGTGGCAAAATAAATTTTTGTGGACGTCATAAAAAAACAAAACCATTTTGAAAGTTTCTTAGTTGTGACTGTTTGTGATTTAGTGTACGATATGTATGTAAAAAAGCAGCATAAAAGTATGCTAAGGAAATTTAAAACTTTTTGGTGGGTTCATTGCGATTGCTGGTGTGTGTGTGTGTATGTCTTTGTGTGTATGTGTATGCGTACCTTAGGTAGAATATGTGTGTAAGAAAAATAGTGGAGTCATTCCTGTCGTTCGTAAATGAAGCATAAAACAAACAAAAAATATATACACTGTCATTGACTATAACAACAGAATAAATTATAAACAGTGATTAAAATACGCGCCAGGGATGGAAATTAAAATTTTTTAAAGAAATTTCGTATATTTGGAAAAATATATTCGCAAGTTTTTTTTTCATAAAACAATTGATTCAAATAGGCATTAGGGATGGGAAATTGAACTTCATTAAAGCATTTTTCACAAATTTTGAAAAAAAAAATCATTTTTGGGAGCTATGCAACTTAAATAATTCTGCCAAAAAAGCCGAATGCAATGCAAAGATCTGAAAGAATATTTTCGAAAAAAATTTATTTGATATTAATTTTGTGTTTTTTAGAGCTCAAGGTGTGTGGTAAGTTTCGTAAAAATCATTTAAGTTGAATCACTTGAAATATAAAAATAAATGTCAATGGGTGTAGCCCCGCCCATTTTTTTAACTTTAAAATTGTATAATTACAAGAACCAGAGGTGCTTGCTATGTTCCGCAGCAATTAAATAAGTAAAATATTATAAAATCAATTTGTGGGCGTGTTCCTGCCCACTTTTTTACAATGGGACCTTGGAATTGGAAGCTATATTCTCTCAGACAAATAATGAATTTTTACAATCGATTTATAATATATGTACTGAGTTATGAAGTAACAATGGCAAAAAAAAAATACAGACGAATTGATAACCTCCTTCTTTTCTGGAAGTCAATTAAAAATACGTATTTCGTTGCTAAAAATTTAATAAAATTTTTTTTTTTAATAAAAAGTACAGAAAAATTAAAAAAAATTTGGTATGTTCAAAAATTTCCATAAACATTTTTACTATAAATTTATATTGAACTGATTTCAGTGTGAAATTTTTTTTTATTTTATTTATTTATTAATATATATTATACAAAGTAAATTTGCATAATATGGTTGCACAAATATGGGAGGAGTAACTAGACCATATGCCCAAGATGTTATTAATAGTATTTTAAAAAAGTTTTGTGACTGACTGTACATGACCTATTCCTTCACATAGGAAGTAGCAACGTGGTTGTTAAAGAAATTCCACAAAAGAACCGCAAGATTATACGGTTATACGTGACAAATCAGTCAACCAGTGCGAGCGAGATGAAAACCTCTCGAAGGCCAAATAATACACACCACCTTGACCGCACTTAAGAAATAATTAAGATGACGCGAGAGCTCTTCTTCAACATAGAGCTGCTTAACGACTGAGTGTGAAAATATAAATCTTAAGCTTAACTACAGATATTGAAACGAGTTATGAACAAAATTTTGAAGAAGAGAATACCATACAGTATAATAAAATAAAAACAATACCCCTTTATAAGAGGCTGATCTGTTGAGACAGCCCCGAAAATGTTTAAAGGCCTGTTGATCTAGGAATTGAAACCCTACCTATATATTAATTGAAGGCCTCTTCTATGGCCTGCAGCAATGTTTCTAAGCCTTAAGCATCCTTGACTTGGATTAAAAAACCAATAGGATAAGTCACATACTTAGAAGCCGGTGGATAGACTGTGAGGTAAGCGACAAAGAATGACAATTATTACTCAAAAAAAATATCCTTAATTAAATAGTCTTGATTTAAGTAACTGTATTTAATTATAATTATAGCGCAAACAAATTCTATGCTCACATATTTTCTGTCAAACAACTATGACTATAGCCAATTCTAGCATACAAAAGCAGCTTCAGCTCAACTAGAAATGCACATGAGTATTAAGCGTATTGACTCTCTGTCATACTTATGATCTGTGACTCTCTCTCTATCTCTCTCTCTCTCTCTCATACTTATATTCTGAGTATAATTGTACTCAGACTATTATTAGGCTGTTTGAAAACATGCTTTATGTGGATGGGTAAATAAAATAGCCCTGTAAATATATACGCATGTGTAGCCGAATAATACTCAAAAGTATATTTATACTCATCCTTATGATTGCATACAGTCGTTTGTGCTGCATGATTTACAAAATTTTTATGATGATGGTTTAACGCATTTATGATTAATTAACAGCCAATAACAAAGAATATTTAAAACGTTACTTTTGCCATTCTCTGGTAAGCGATGTAAGAAATAAGAGGTAATGTAAATCGGGAAACACCACAAGGTCTCCCACCATCGCTCGATATCTTTTATAAAAGCATACATTACGCTTCCCGAGCATAAGTGTCATCCGTTATTGGTTGGGTTATTATTGATTGTTGCTCTTTGCAATCTAACCTAACTTAAGCTTCAGTGGAAGCCGTTTGCTTACCCAGTTCTTGTTAGTCGCCTCCTATTTTACTTCTTTTTTTAATTTATCTTAGATGTTTTTAATTTTGCTTTTGCCTTTTTGCCTGCCTCCTGTTTTCCATCCTGTTAACATGATATAATGCTTAATTAATAACCAAAAAGTAGTAAAAAGCAAGGAAATAAAAAAATTAAATTAAAATACAACCATTTCAATGAAAATAAAAAAAATAAAATTCCATATTTAACAGCAACTAAATGGCAAGAAAAATCTTTGACAGCAGCTAACAAAAAAGTAAAAAAAAATTTAAAGCAACCGACAGCAAAGAGCGTGTGCAAGAGAGATGAAAACAACAACAGTAACCAGAATGAAAGAGCAAGAGAAGTAAGTATTGAACATAAAAACAGTTCAAGGTTGTTTGCCAAGAAAACTTTGTGTGTCGTTGTTGTCGTTGCTATTGTTATTACTTTCTGTTGCTTGCACTTGCAGTTTTGCTACGTGTGTGAGTGTATATTTAAACTGTGTATGAGTGTGTGTGTGTGTGTGTGTCGGGTGGGTGGGTATGTTAGTCAGTGTTTTGTTTTATGAAACATAAAATTAACTCAGGAAATGTCGTTGTGTTGCTAAAGTTGAAAAATAAAACCAATTGTTAAAAGGATTTTCACTATGCGAAGGAACATGTTAGAGAACATTTTAACTGCAGTAGTGTTCATTTTCTGCTCTAGTTTATTTATGATTAAAATTTTGTTAGTCTTCTTTCTTTTTATATAAATGGTCTTCCGTATTATATGTATGTAGTTGTTTAGCTACAAAGCGTTAGATTTTGTATATACAATTAGTTAATGTGACGCTTATGTACAATTTAATAAGATAAGAACAAGATTGCATACAAATTCAGAGAAACCAAAAAGGAGTTCAAATCGCTTCGATTAAATACATAATTACAGGCTAAAACGTATTTAATGTTTCTGTAGCTACGCTATTTATTGCGCGATACAGGAGTAAGGACGTGATTTTCGTAAAAAAAAAATAATCGACAATATTACAGTTATAAATTTATTTTTGTTTTAATTTCTTTGTACTTAAAACCAGAGCACGAAAATAAGCAAAAGAAATTGTTTGATTATGTTTTGTTTCGTTCCTTGAAGTGAGTGAAACGAAGAGAAAACAAAAACAATGAGAACGATTGCTAAATTAGTTTTTGTTTTGTTTTTGCACATGAGCACATACTAGAGAATACAGCCGATCGGCTGCAAGCCGTTTAGCAGCCACCACCGGCCACAAACAATACATTAATGTAATCGTACGCCGCTAGAAAAGAAAATAATGGGAAATAAATGGAAACGTTTCGAAATATAATATAACTTTATTGCATTGTTATTTAACACATGAAATTTGTTTTATATAACTAAGCAGCGTAGCTACAACCGGGTGTCCTAAGACACCTCCCTTCTTTTTTTGTAACTTTTTAAGCTTTCATAAATGAGACAGTTAGTTGAAAAATACAGCATGGAATTCTAATGGGTGTGGCACTGCCCACTTTTGTAATATTAAAATTGTAACAGTTGCTTATATCGCCTGCTAAGCTGGTGTTTCAGACAATATTTTTTCCAAAAAAATTTGAGTAAATCCTATTAAGATGGCGAGAGAGAGAGAGAGAAATATAAGACATAAACTATATAAATAGAAATATTATATTGAGACAAAAACGCTGTCCGCAAAAATGGCATAACTCAGCTTTGGGTAATGTGCGGAATGTTCAATTCTTTTTAGTTTAAACGATTTTTTGCTCTTATATACTATATAAAGCGTGATTTTTTAGCAACTTTCTTTTTGACAACACTGTTTTTGGCAGCTCAGATGTTTTTGTGTATTATGTTACTGTTAAACATGTTCAATTTGGTCTATAATTTAACCATGAATGGACTTACAAATGAACAACGCTTGCAGATTATGGAATTTCATTATTAAAATTCATGATCGGTTAAGAAAGTGCATGGTACACTCCTTCCATTTCATGGTCAGTTTGGGCGACCTTGTGAGGCGGCTATTTGAAATCTTGTGACTAACATAGAACGCAACAAATTTACATTATTGGACATTCAACGCCCAACGCGCGTACGAAGAGTGCGGTCCGTGAATTATCGATTCGGCGCTGTTACTCCACTTTTTGCCCAAAGTAGAAGAGCTGGACTTGCCTTATATGTGGTTACAGCAAGACAGTGCCACATACCACACAGCATGCGAACAATGGCCCAATCGTGAGGCGAGTTTATTTCACATTTAGGCGCGTTCAACTGACTGCCTAGATCATTCGATTTAACGCCTTTAGACTAGTTTTTGTGGCGCTATTATAAGGCTCATATCCATAGGGACAAGGCAGCAATGGTTGATGCACTGGAAGCCAATATTGAGATCCCGACGTGTATGTTGTGCAGAGTATACCAAAATTAGACCCAAGGCATGAACCATTTGAGGCGTAGCCGCTGTAATTATTTACATGAACTCATCTTAGAACATTGAATTACATAAATCGACTCAAATAAAAATTTCATACATTTATCTAAATTTTATGTGCTTTTTTAAAGCAAATCCGAAAGCTCTTAAAAAATCACCCATTAGTTTTTACGCAATTTCAGTGAGTGTTTTAGCTGTTTACTAAAAACAGAAATATAAGTAAATTTTTTGTGATTTCTTTTAAATAATTTTTTTTTCCTTAATACTACAATTTTGTTTAAAAATTATGCTTTAAATATAATTATTCTAAGTTTATTGCACTGAGTTGGCTGCATTTGCAGCACGCCCATTTGCTTAAGTGCTCAACGATGTTTGCTCTTTGTGCGTTAGTGTTAATGTTTGAGTGAGAGTGTTTGTTTGTTTTTGTTGCTGAAAATATGCACACTCATTAACAGACAGTCAAAACACTTATAGGTCAGTTGTTATATACAAAAGCTTTTTCTGTACATTTTTTTTTCTATAAATAAATAAAGTACCACTGGCTGGATTAACAAGACACAACAGTATAAATTTTGAGTTTGCACATTTGCGGAATTAATGCTGCTGCATATGTGAAATTCATATGCGGAAGCTGTACAAATATTGAAAACAATAAAAGGACAAGGGAAAAATCATATTCTGCTGGCAACAAAATCATCAGCAAACATCTTCATCATCAACATGATACTTATCATTATTGTCACACTGATCAGCAGGTTAGCAAATATTGTATGATGATAGTGAGTGAGAAGGTTTTGCACAAGAGTGGGTGTAAATAAACATACAAATGACAACAATAAAGGCAGCACATGCAGGGAACATATAACATACCGCACTGTGTAAATTGGAAGTTGTTTGTTACATCCAGCCAGCACTTGCGTTTGTGTTGTGTACTACAACTGGTTGGCTGGTGAGTTAACACATTCTTACACACAGTAATAAGTTTGCTGCTGATGTTGGTGACAATAATGTTTCTTTTTCTCGGTTTATAATACAGAGTAAAAGTGTCACTTATAACGTTGACACGCAACTCACACATATGTTTATTGTATCATTGTTGGCAGAATCATGTTGAGTTGATGACGACATTCACTATTTGTTGTACTACTGATGATTATGCTGAAGACTGTGTACAACAGCTGCAGCTGTAGCTTGTTTTTATATTGCATATATGTATGCTGGAGTTACTGTGAAAGTCATCTTTGTTGCAAAATCCACATTATATCATTTAAATTTTTTTTAATTTGTTTTTAAGCTCATATTCATTATTTCATATGAAAAAATATATTTGTATGTATGTACACACATATTTTTTTCTTTGTCAATTATGTTGCTCCCTTCAAGCCCAACAACATTCATCCA
Organism: Nowickia ferox; assembly: GCA_936439885.1. Taxonomy (NCBI): domain Eukaryota; kingdom Metazoa; phylum Arthropoda; class Insecta; order Diptera; family Tachinidae; genus Nowickia; species Nowickia ferox. The sequence continues at coordinate 12,998,216 of OW387023.1, read as the reverse complement.
GCTGCTGCAACTTTAACCACTTATGTTTAATAAAAGAATGCAAGAAAGTATGAAGAGCGAAAGAAAAATGCCAACGGAAGCGTCATGAAATTAATGTGCAGTGCACATGATTTCGGGTTTATTTAACTCGAATAAAATAGATGTAAAGCAAAAAAGTAACACTACTCGTAAAATTCAAAAATAAATACAACAAAAGTACGGGGGAAGAAAGGAGAGAATCATTTCGGGCGTATAAGCTGCGAAAAAAATGTACTACAGCACGTGAAGTGGTGGAAGGCATGCAAAAATTGCTATTAAGAAAGAAAAAAAGAGCAGTAAATTGTAAAAATTAAAAACTGGGTATGAAAAGTACACGCCAAAAAAATCGCTAAAATAATGATCTAAAGCCAAGGTTAAGCTAGCCAGCAAGATTAATAAATTTGCTTATAATTTTCAAATAAAATTTTTTTTATTCTACAATTTTTTTTTTATAATTTTATTATAAAATTTTTCTGATTTTTTTCTCAGTGCAGTCAGTCATTGTTGCATGTAGGAAATATTTAAGCTTGAATTGTAATTTTTAATGAGTAAAATATTAACATTTGTATATTAAACTGTATGAGAAAAAATAAGAAAACACATGTAAAAATATGCATGTATATGTTTTTGACAATAAAAAAAAAATAAATACCCGTAGCAAAAAAAAAACATATGTAAAATTATAATTATTTTCAAAAAAAAAGAACAAAAATGAAAGGAGTTATTTTTAAATTAAAAAATTCTACCCAGGTAAACAAATGTAATTGCACTTGATATTAACTGGAAACAGACCCCAGACATGCATAATTCTCTTACACTCAACTCATACTTTAACACACACACACACGCACATCCCCATACAAGCACATACTTATATTGTTCTCACATGCTTTCACCATTCAAGAATAATTGCTCTAACATGGTGATTAAGTGGTGAGTGAGTGTGTGGGTGGTGGGTTATTTTGTTTGTGTTAAAGCAGCAAGGTGGAATAATGGTGATGGTGGGTGCTGTTACATTAATATTGTTGTTGTTTTTGTTGTTTTTATTACTGTTTAAGGTAGTTTAAGGTGGATAGGGACAGTTTGTCAGTGTTTGTATAAATCTTTTATACTTATTGAACTCTATAAAGACAATGTAAATCAAACAGCTTTGTCTGAGTCTCAATAGTTAAACAATTAATTTTTTTTTATAAGAATGATTGACCTGAGATGATTATGGTAAATTATAATGACCCTCTTAATATGCAAAAAGCAAATTGATGAAAAAAAAATCTTTTGATTGATAAATTATTGAATGACATTTAATTCTACAACACTGAAATCATAAAGAAACTGATGGTAATATAAACAATGAGTTCATTTAGAATAACCGTACTTTCAAAATATAATAAATAATTAAATAGACTAATTAAATTGTAGATTTAATTAAATTAATTTACCTTGAAGTGTTATCAAAATAGAAAAGGGATGCTTAAATAGTAAGGAGATGCTGTAGTAAATAAAGTAAACTGTTAAATAAAACAAAATCTATCATTTTCCCATCTTAATATTTTGTATATTTAAATCTTTTTCTACTCCCTCACAAATCAAACCATCATGTGTTTTAAATTAAAATTAAAAAAAAACAACCGCATTATTTGGTATTCTCTTAATGTCCTCTGCATTGTGTGTCAGCAATTTGTGTAGTTTTTCTTATGTGTGTGTGTTTGTGTATGTTTTTCTTTCTCAAAATTTTATTTTATTGCTTTTCATTTTTCATATAATTTTTTATTTCAACATTTAATATTTGTTTGAATTTTGCCTTTGCTATGCAATTTTCTTATTGTCTTTCTCCTTTTTTAAAGACTATAAATATTTTATTTTAAATAAATATTAAATGTTTATACCGTTCACTAGATATATTGTTTTCAAATGTTCAGTGATACTTGTACTCGTAAATATGTTGCATTCTTATATCCATTCAACATGTCTGAGTGGCCATTTAATATTGAAATATTTGTTTATAATTTTTCTTTTCCTATCTCTCGCTCTTTTACTGTGTGTTTTCGCTTTTTTTTTCTATGATAAATTTCTGTTTGTCTTAGTATTTTTTGAAAATTTTCCCTGAACACGAAGAAAAAAAGGAAAAAACAGTTTCATACTTTCGGTAATAAATTTTCTAATAGTGCTGCAATATGCTGGTGATTTCCTCGTATTTTTTTATCTCATATTGCTGTTTGTTTAATGTTGGCTGTATAGAACAGCCCGCCATGGTAGGGGGTGTTGTGCATTAAATGCTTGAATAATTTTATAAATATTGAACAAGTTTCTTTTTTTTCATTGTTCGATTATTTTATAAAAAACTATACAAAATATATAAAAAATTATACGTTATGAAATATTTGTGGTGAAATTGAAATTTTTACTCTTTTAATATGGAACTTCCCCCACATCGCTTATTGTATATTTTTCTTATACATATTGTTGCATACTTTTAGGTTGCTCGTGTACAAGTGCTTTAAAAATTGTATATGCATGTTTGCTAAGTGTGTGTTTATGTTTCTTTAAGTGTATTTGTCTTGTGTTGTAATATTTCTTGTAATGTCAGCATTAGGATTTAACAGCGCATACTCACACATACGCTCGCAAAGGCGTTAATATTTCACAACGAATATGCTGAATATAGAAATATTTATTTTTATAAGTATGTCAGCCAAAAACAAAAAAAAGAACATTAGTATTATAAAAATTGGAAATAAAAAAAATATTATGACCCTGAAATTAAATTAAAGACAAAAAAAATATATTTTGCCTAAGCTGTTTAATTTGAAAGTTTCATAATTGGCCAATAGTTTAAAGGAAAAGAAAAATGTCCCGCTGTCAAACAAATAAATAAATTTGAATGAAATAATAGTATTCCATGTCATGAGACAATCTCCTTCGTAGGGTGTAAGTATGTCTTTGGCCACACATGTGTAGAATGCCCTTGCAAATAGAAAACATAAATATTGCGATGTGATTTTGTGTCTTGAAAATCAGAAATTTTTAAATCAATCAATCATTTGCTGGTATGATAATTCCCAGCTTAAGCCATTGAAGTTTTTGCTGATGTAAATCTTGCTGTCATTTATTTATCACTTGTTTTTGACCAACATTTGCATTTCCCTTTGCTTTTTAAAAAGCCTCAAGGGCTTACAAATTTACCTAATTTGTTTCCAGCTGTCAATGCTGCCTTTGCTTATCTAATGAAAATTTAATTTAATACCAAGGCATTCTATAATCCATATGTAACATTTTTAAGGTTTAAACCTTTTGTTCTGCTCAATTGATTCAAGTTAAAGTTACGTGTCTCCAAAAAAAGTTTAATTTTAGAAAATTTAATGGTTCAATGCCTCGGCAGCTATTTATAAAAAAGAAAATTTCTTTTGATTGTAAGTTAAAAGTTTATGTAATCGCACCCAAATTGTACGGGTTAACAAACAAGTTTTTGTACAAACGAATTTGAATAAAACATAAAACTATATTCATACCCCATCAATATTCATTTATTTGCCAAGGAAATACAAAAAGATTTGTTCTTATATTTTTTTATACTTCTTCCTTCCTTTAAAATTTTTCTCTTTGATATGAGCAAAACAGTTTATTTTTAATACTTTTCTTGAAAAATAAAAGATCATAATACGACAACATAAGCAAACAATTACAAACAACTAAAATTCTAAAATTAAGAGCTAGAAAAATATTCATGGGCCATAGACGTCCAATAAAACAGAAACACTTAATAAACTTTGCATACTTCAATTTGTGCGTAGAAATCTATTTTAATATGAGCTAACATACATACGAGGTGTGTTCAAAAAGTATTGCGAATTTTGAATTTTCGCGCGTTATGTATATTCGAATTTTGATTTTTTGTGGCATTATTCTACTCGCAAATATAAAAATCAGTAAAAAATTTCTGTTTCAGCAAAAAAAAATAGGAAAATAACAATTATTTCTGCGCACAAATATAAAAATCAAAAAATAACAATTATTTTTACTGAAAAAATAAAAATCAAAAATTTTAAAATCATTAAATTTCGAAAAATCTTGTTGAAAACAACTAAAATGTTTCCTTGTACTTGAGTTTTTCCTTAAAAATTCAAGAATAATTATTATTATCAGTCCCTGATTTTTTTAGAATTTTGTAAAGTTTTTCTTCGGTTGAGATTTGAGTTTCGTAAGAAAAAGATGCATCTTAATTAAAGAATTTTGAACATTGAATTTTGATCCTTGGAATACTGTGCATCTCAAAACAATTCAATATTTCACAAAATTAAAAAAATAAATAGATAAACAATTAAACTTAAGCAAACAACGACAAGGAAAAAAGAAAAACATATGAAATAAAAGATAAGATTTGACATAAAAATTTCCTTTGGACCTTAGCCAAAAATTGTTAATGAAAATCTCAGTATAAATTTGCATGACTTTTAAAATAACTTGAACAAAAAAAATTATTTTGATTGAAATTCTGCTGCCATTCATGCAGACTCGAGAGACATACATAAGTGACAGAATTGTTTCTTGATATTCTTTTTGCGATAGTTTAATTTGTTTTTCTTTATTAAAATGCTCTCAAAGCCAAAAATATTTAACGCTGAAAATTAATTTTATGTTGCTAGAAAACTGTGCTAAGTCAATTGAACCAAATCTCAGCATTTTTCAAAACTTTATATTATTTTATATGAAAAATATTTGGCTCAATTTTTCTCTTTAATACTTTGTTTTTTACGTGTGAATAATATCATACTAGAGTCCTTGGTTTGAGCCTTTATTTAGTTGTGCCTAGAAGTATGCTTGTTTTGTGTGTGTGTGTGTGTGTGTGTGTGTGTTTTTAAAAGCAAAATAAATTAATTATTTAAGGATTTTTATCTGTGCTCTTCACATTTCTATCACAATGAGACGATAGTCAATTAATATGTGACTAGTTAAATTGAAAACGATATTTTTAATGCTGCCAGTGACCTGCAAGAAACTTGTAACTCAAATATTTAATTAAGCTTAAGACCTTCATAATTTATCTTCATTAAGGGTTTTGATGGCAAGTATTAACTTGTTTTTATAATGTGTAGCTACATAATTTATTTTTGGTTTATTGGTAGGGATCACAATGGGACCAGCTGTAAACAAGAGGTATCAAAAAGTGATTTTTAAAGAATTATTTAGTTAAAAAAATATTTTAAGGACCTTTTGAAAAAAAAACAACAAAAATCACCTTTATGGGGAAAAGTTAGTTTTTTATTATAGTTTTCCTACATATTACTTGTAGAAAGATTTTACTTAAAAATATTTAAAACACTTTATATTGTTTATTTATTTTTATCAAGAATTTTCTTTAATATAATTTGAATTTGCTTTGCTTGGCAATAAGTTTTTTTTTTATTTTCTAATATCCCGGTTGCATTACTATTCAATAATATATCATTTATTTCTGTCACTTTTATCTATTATTATTTTCAGCCTGCTCCCCTTTCCCCTTTTTAGCAAACTAATAGATGATTTTCAGCACGTAAATAAAAGGATTCGTATAAAGTCTTTATGATTATTAACTTATAAAGTGACCCGTATTTTATAAACATCCAGCAAAGCGAGATATAGAAAAAAATTATAAGAACTAATGAAAAAATACACATAAAAATACGAAATAACAAGAAGCCAATATTGTCATACACAAGATACGACATGCATGCGCTTGAATTGATACAACAACAGCAATAGCAGCAATAGCAATTCAAACGGACAATAAGAATGAAATCGTTGACACCAGTTAAGAGACATTTGACCACAAAAAAAAAAGAAGAAGCAACAACACCAACAAAAAAAACAGACAGAAAGCACAAAATTCAAAATGAAATTGTTACTTGTTTAACACACAATGAGTTGTGATTTACTATCGCGTTTTTATCTCTGTCGATTTGATGTGTGTGTGTGTGCAAGAGTGTGCATGCTTGTATGAATAAACATGTTTATGAGTGTGGGTTTGTGTGTGTGTGTGTGTGTGTGTGTATGTGGACAACATTTTTCTGTGCTTTTTTTTCTCGAACAAATTATTTCCAAGCCAATGAATTGCACTGCAGCGAATTCCTTAACTTTTTGTCATGAACTTCACAGGGAAGGAGGGTTGGCCAAAATTTCGAGGAGCCCGAAATTATTTTCATTTAATATCTTCAAATACATTAGTTTTTTATTTATGCTTAAATAAGCAAAATTAACTTAAACGGGTTTAACTTATATATTTCACAAATAACAGAAACTTATTAAAACTTAAATACATTGTTTTTTTTTAAGGCCCTCTTTTTACTTGCACACTTGCTGGCCTTTTCAAAAACCCTTTCGTTAAGTGCTTTCCCTCACAGACTTTCTCGTATCGTATTTTCTTTGTTTGCTTTAAGATACATATCTCCCCATTATATTGTTCAGAGAAAGAAGCTTCATACATACAAGTTTGTTTGCTTCTTGGTATTGGTTTTCATCTACAAGCCATAAGAATTCTTAACAAATTGTAAATTATTATTTTCTGTAATATCTTGTTGTGTTCTTATCACATTCTAAATGTCAGCGTATGTCAATTTTATTTTCTCAAAAGCAGCTAGAAAATAAGACATTTAGAAGTTGAGAAAGAAGGCAAACAAACAACTCAAAACTAGAATTGCAAAAACAATAAAACAAACAAAAAAAACTAAACTTGTACATTATTAAAAATCTTACTTGAGATACATTTTCCTCTTAAAATTGAGCAGAAAAAAACTAAATGAACTTAAGCGTGCTTAATGCTCGGTATGTCTGTAAGTATTGGCTTTTAAATACATTTCTATTTTTTTACACAAATCATTGATGTAAGCACAATGTTAAAAAATGTCAAAGACGTACGTCAAGAATCTGCACATTGAGCTTCTAATGTATTTAATTTAAGTTTTTTCCTATATCATTTTTATACTTTAGATGCAGTGAGGGCTACTCAATGTTCATTTTAAGAAGAAGTATAATTTTTGAAATGTTATACACATACGAGAAATATTTTCTTAAGACAACAAAATATATAAATTTAACATCAACAATATTCGTGATTGTAGGCGAACAAACCCAGCTTTAATTATTATTTGATTATTAGATTCCTTCTCTCCTAAGTATACGTATATTCTTATATTCTTTATGTAAAAAAATTCGTTCAAGCTTTTTCATTTAAGTTTGAGGCTGTCTTTTAGCAATTTAGAAATTGACAGTAATTAAAAAGAAAACATGAAAAACGTGAGCCTGTCAATTGATAAAAAAAATTAGGAATTAGAGGGGGATAAAACATAAAAAGAAATAGGTAATGGAAACATCTTTTTAAATACCCACGCATGAAATGCAATATGTGGCGTATGAGCGATTTATATTTTATATGACATTAATAAATATTAATCATACGCAACAGAAGAATTGAAGAAATTTAACACGGGAATACACAAGCTAAAGATTTCATTAAACTGGTTTACTCATGAAAAACTCCCATGTTAAACAAGAATTAACTTTAATAGTTGTTAAGGGCCTTACAAAGAGGCATTCTTAACAACACTTGCTTATCATAATATTATTTGATTTATTTAAATAATAGTTGTTAAGGGCCTTACAAAGAGGCATTCTTAACAACACTTGCTTATCATAATATTATTTGATTTATTTAAATAAAAAAAATCTAAATTTACAAATAATTACACATAGTCAGATGAAATGCAAAACCTCGTAACTATTGAAAAATGTTAAATCGCAATTTTGCTTAATTATTCTGTATTACATCGAAACACATGAACCCACAAATTTTCTAAACTACATCATAAAAATCAGCCGCATTAAAATTAAAATAAATGAAACGTTACTTCTGTCAACTGAATAGTTTTGTTTATAAAATTTAAAAAAGTGTAGTTACGTGATTTTGCAATTTAGTTAACGATATCTTACATATATTAATAAATATTTGTATAAAAATCCTTTTTCTACTCAATACAAACCAAAATCTATTTGCTGTGCCAGAACAAAAAGATGTTTATCCCTTAAAATCGCATTATTGTTAAATTATAATTTCTGCGTAAAACTCATTAACTCAAATGCTGCAACTTAAATTCACACAACTATTATGATAAATGAACTTACATAAAATTAAAAATAAATAAAAAATACAACAGGCTTTAACGGTAAAGAGGTTATGATAATATGAGTGATTTACATCATAATGATTATAGACACAATTTATAATGATACTGATTAATATAAAAAATTATATGAATTTTAAACATGACCTCTGCAGTGGGGTGTGTAACACATGTGGCATTTCAAATTTAATTGTATAACACATGTCCGTTTCCACACGCACACACACACATACACACAATGACACAAGTATTAAATTACTCCGTTATACACACACATATATTTGCAACTATTTAATAACAGTTTAAGTTTATGTTACACAGCAGCACTTCAAATTTGTGTATCAAAGTAACAAAAGCTGCTTAATTGCCATGACAGCTCTAAAATGTAAAATATAAAAAGCTTTTTTTAAAAAAAAAGAAAATTCTAGAACATAATTTTCTTCATTAAAAATAAGTATCACAACTCTTAGTTGCACATTTCTATTTATGTTTCACATAAAATCTTTTACTGTCACATTTGTTTTATGACACAAATTTCTGAAGTAACCACATTCAATAGCATTTACGTGACCTGACGTGCTGAGTTATTCATATGAGCGCTTGTGGAAGTTTTTTCATTTTTGCTATTATACTCAACTTTAGCCATTCAATCGAACTAAGGATAAACAAATACAAATGCTCTTTTCAGTAAATTTTTATTTTTTGAAAACTGCATGTTTATAAAACGAATACTGGTGGTTTATTAGAAATTCATTTAGTATAAGCCTTAGAAAGTACTTTTTGTTTTACATGGTTATCTCTGTGTGGATGAAACTAAATATTTTACATTAAAATTTGACAATTTCAATAAAAAGTATAATTCTGTATTAGTTGCGTATATTTTTTTTTTATAAAAAGTACAAAATTTAGTACAAAATTTAGTAAAAAAATACCTTATTAATATACAGTTTCTTTTTATATAAGTAAATATTTAGCAGAAATAATAATTTATAGAGAAAAGTGTTTTTGATTAAAAAGAACTTTTTATAGTAAAAAGTATCTTTTATAGTAAAAGATATCTTTTATGGCAAAAAGTATCTTCTATAGTAAAATGTACCTTTTATAGTAAAGAACATATTTTATAGTAAAAGGTACCTTTGAGAGTAAGTTTATGGTAAAAAGTATCATTTATAGTAAAAGGTGTAATTTATAGTATCAAAAGTACCCTTTAAAGCAAAAAGTACCTTTTATATTAAAAAGTACCTTTCATCAGAAAAGGCGCCTTTTATAGTAAAAGATTATTTTTATAATAAATAGTTCCTTTTATAATAAAAAGTTTCTTTTATAGTAAAAGGAACTTTATAAAGTAAATATTACATCTTATAGCAAAAGGAACCTTTGATAGTAAAAGGTATCTTTTATGGTAAAAAGTATCATTTATAGTAAAAAGTATAATTATCAAAGGTATCAAAAGTACCCTTTATAGTAAAAAGTACCTTTTATAGTAAAAAGTACCTTTTATAGTTAAAAGAACCTTTTATAGTAAAAAGTACCTTTTATAGTAAAAAGTACCTTTTATAGTAAAAAGTACCTTTTATAGTCAAAATTACCTTTTAGAGTAAAAAGTACCTCTTATAGTAAAAAGTAAGTTTTTTGGTAAAATGTAACTTTTACAGTAGAAAGTACATTTTTACTATAAAAGGATCCATTTATAGTAAAAAGTACCCCTTATAATTAAAAGTAGCTTTTATAGTAAAAAGTACCATTTATAGTAAAAAGTACCTTCTATAGCAAAAAGTACCTTTTATAGTGGAAATAATCTTTTATATTAAAAAAAAGCTATTATAGTAAGATAAAATTTTTCTAATTAAAAGTACCTTTTATGGTGAAAAGTAGCTCTTTTTAGTAAAAAGTACATTTTGTAGTAAAAAGTACCCTTTGTAATAAAAAGTACCTTTTATAGTAGAAATAATCTTTTATAGTAAAAAATATTTTACAGTAAAAAGTACCTCTTATAGTTAAAAGTAGCCTTTTAACTATAAAAGTAGCTTTTATAGCAAAAAGTACCTTTTAAAGTAAAAATTACTTTTTGTAGTAAAAAGTATCATTTTAGAAACTAAACTTTAAAGTAAAAAGTACTTTTTTAGAACAAGGTACCTTTTGAGTAAAAAGAACCTTTTTAGTAAGAAGTACCTTTGGAGTAAAAAGTACTTCTTTAGTGTAAGTCATGTTTTCTTTAAGATGTATTTTTATATATTTTTTATTTAAAAAATATTCGCTCAAGCATCTTTATTATTTAAAAGAAAAACATTTTTATTATTTTATAAATGTCCTTACAGGACAATAAAATCAATTTTTTTCTTTTTTTTCTTTACCAAATGCAATTTTTTAATAATATTGCCTTGTACAAACACTTTTCATTTTCCAAATAAATAATTTAATGCAATTACGGATTTAAAAATATCGTTATTTGCTGCTTTGCAAAAAAAAAAATTTCAAAAGGCTTTGACCTCATCAAACGCGCTATCTTATGAACCAGTATTTAATAATTTTATGATTTTGATAATGATTTGGAGCTTTTTTTAAAAAAAGTATTATGCACATAATTCTCTATAAAAACGATTCGCCAAATATTTATTACTGATAAATTATCGCTATAAATTTATGTCTTAGAAAATGTATTTAACATTAACAATTTCCATCAAGTTGGCATTTTTAATGAAGCATCCACACATGTGGCATGAATTTTTCAAGTTTATTACTGCACTGATATGCACAAATCCTTAATGAGGTGAGGTTGTATATCGTATTTTGGTGAGGAAATATGATGCCATCTTCCGTTGCCTGATATGGCATTGACATACGAGTATCATACAAGAAAGAGTGAGTGAGAGAGAGAGAGAGAAATGGCAGTGTAAGATGTTTGTAAAGTCATGATGGAATATTTTTGTATTTGCTGAAAAATGTAGTGCAACATATGCCAACTCAAGTTTTGGAAGAAGCTGCTTTTTTTGTTTTATTTTTTGTTTCTTATTTACCTATATTAAATTTAAAATACATACTTTAGTGGCACACATACACAGTAAATGTTGCACGTTGCTGAATTTAAGGTTAACATGGTAACAGCCCGGTAATTCCCTGGGGAATTGAGGAAGAAGAAAAGAGCAATAAATAAATGATGCGGGAGATAGTTAAAGATGAAGCACGTACGCTTTTGAGACGGTTGATGGAAAGGTTGGCAACACAATGAGGCTTGAGGTAAATGGGATAAGGGATACTCTCCTGTCAAGGTTGCCAACAAACGCCAAATACGAGTATTCAATTAATTTGCTAATACTTATTTAAAATTTATGATAACTTGCAATTTGGGTTGGGCTTGAGCTAAAGTTTTCTATTTCGTGTCTTGTGTAATTTCGCCATAAATCAATAAATTTTGTTAGGCTGTCAGTATGGTGCTCGTTTAGGTACTTGAAAGTGTAGTTATTTTTAGCAGGTTTTTGTGGGTTGAACAGTGAGTTCCCTTTGGAAATTGAAATGCTGCATGCTAAACTTTATTAAAAACCTCCCTGCCACCGCTTCAGTTGCTTAGTTTTCTTTAAAATATATTTTTTTATTTTTTCTTTTCTAAAATTGTTTTGCTTTTGTTGGCGAAATATTTTGCAAAGTAAACTTAAATTTTTTTTTTTTTTTTTTTTTGCTGTATCACTTTTGATTACTTAGGAAAATTTGTGCTTAAACTTGCTTAAAAATTGAAAATAATTTTTCCTTTTAACAAAAAATTATTTACAAGTTAAAACATTGAGCAAAAACCTTTAAAGTATTTGAAGCAAACTTTCAAAATATTTTATTAAGCGTGAAATGTAAATAAATGAATTTTAAACCGATATTGAGCTGCTTGAACAAATTTGCTGAAGTGTTGTAGTTTTAAGATTAATTTATTCTAACTTTGATAAAGATTTTCTTTACTAGCTTCATAGTCTTTAAGGCTTAAATATATTTTTTGCAGTCATCTATTTTTTAATATTCCTTTTAGTGTGCAGTTAAAGTTTTTTATTTTGTCTTTAAAAGAAATAAACAATCGTAACTTAACTAACTGGTCTTCATAAAAACGTTTCCTTGTTTGAATTTCAAGGAGAGCAAAAAATATTAATAAACACATGATTGCGTGCGGGCAAATGCGTAAATTAAGAATTGATGAACGGTTGGCTTTGGGTAAAATTTTTAAAACAGAAACACCCCCCTAAGGCATCAAATTTTGTAATAAAAAACTAAACTTCCGGTGGATATAAACGTTTGTTTGCTTAAATAAACTGCAAAAAAATGTAAGGATTATAAAAGCTTGATACTTTGGATTGTTGTTAACCCGCCTTCCAGTCTTAAAAACGGACTCACGTATTTAAATAAACTGGAAAATAAGTGATGAAAGTCAGCAATAGGCAAATAGTAGTTTCATTCCTAAAACGCCATGATAAACTGGTAACAATGAATTTTAAATGTTAGATAATAAAAATTTCCTATTGTATAAAATTTTAATTTTAATGGGCTTATGTTATAAAATTTTATATGCAAGTAAATTTGATTTGTGGATCTAAACTTTTCTTATTTTTCTAAAGACGCCTTCTTTAGAGATAAAAATCAGTTCAGGCAATTTGCCACAAATGCTTTAAAGAATCATACTGCCCTGTAATTTCTGTATCAGTGTCTTCTCTAAACCTTATGTTTGTTAATAGAAAATGTTTGCAGCAAAACATTTTAATTTATTTGAAAATTGTTATTTTAAGCACAAGCTCAGTTATTTTATATCAAAAAGTTTTTATTTAACTATAAGCAATTAACATTTCGTTAAGTTTTGCTTAACTTCTTCTAGGATTTGTTTTATATATAACTAATCGACATATATGTATATATAATTATTTAATCGATTAGTTTAAGTTTAACGAAATATAAAATAATTGTTAAAAAATCTTTTTGATATATAAATAAATTCAGTAAGACCGACTTTCACTCACACACGAAGGCTTAAGTACACCAATAAATATCGTACCATAACAGCTAAAAAAAAGATGAAGCTATCGTAAATAATCGAATTTCGTCACAAACAGAATGAAGTCCAAAAATGTCTCGCCTACGCTCTTTTGGCGGTTATGGCTCGATATGTATAACTATACAGACTTTAATCCACATAATCGAATATTTTACCTGATGTATAAATTTTTAATTTTTTTTTGGTTTGACGTTTTTTAGTTTTAGCGTTTTTTTTTGTGCCGATTTTTTAGTCTTTGGCGATTTTTTAATTTTAGCGATTTAATTTTGGTGATTTTTTCGTTTTGGCTTTTTTTCGTTTAAACGTTTTTTATTCCTGTTGATTTTTTAGTTTTAGATATTTTTTAAACTTTGGCGATTTTCCCATTTGGATTTTTTTTTCATTTTGGCGACTTTTTCGGGTTTTGGCGATTCTTTTTTTGGTTTTTTGGGACCTTCATACTTTTGGTGATTTTAGTTTTGCATTTTAGCGAATTATTTTGTTCTCTATGATGATTTTCTTTGAAGCGATTATTTTTTCATTTTGCCAATGTTTTGTTATGGATTTTATTCTAATTCTTGGACTTTTTCTTTCTGGAGATTTTTTTCGGCTTTGATGATTTTTTTTTTAATCTTTTGAGATCTTTTTACTTTTGGTGATTTTCTGGGCATTTTAGCGATTTAATTTATTTTTGGTGCTATATTTAATTAAAGCGTTTTTTTCATTTTGGAAAATTTTCGTTTTGGATTTTTTTGTTGTGTAAATTTTTAAACTTCTGCGATTTTTTTTGTTTTAGCGCCTTTTTTCGTTTTGGCTATTTTCTGTGGTTTTTGACGTTTTTTTTTTGTCGCGATCCTTTTCCTTTTGGTGATTTTTTTTTGGCATTTCAGCGATTTATTTAATTTTTGGTGATGGTTTTCATTTAAACATTTTTTTCACTTTGGCGATTTTTATTTTGGCATTTTTTTAATTTTGGGTTTTAATATGTTTTAGCGATTTTTTCAGATTTTGACGATTTTTTAAATTTTTTATTTATTTTTTTGGCAACCTGGCATTTAAGAGATTTATTTCATTTTTATATAATTGTTGTTGTAGCGGCCAATATTTTACATATTCTGTGATAATTTCCGTCCCGTAGCTCTTAAGGTTCTCGAGAAAACAGCCTGTGACATACAGACAGACGGACATCGTAGGGAAATCAATAGAGTTCCTTTTCAAGTTTGGTATTCCCTAAAAAAGTTGAAAAAAAAATTACTCATGTAAAAAATTTCATTCAATTAATAGTTTAAATCCACGGTTCAAATCAACTTATCGACCCTTTACTCGTATATGGCAAAAATCTATAGTCTTTATATCAGATTCTAAGACAAATATTCATTCAATTGGCATAGAAACTAATAGCACTACACACATATATATTGAAAGAATGCTGGCGCTTAACAATTACTTTTTTAATTTATGTACAAATAACTATAAAACAAGATTTGCATTAAAAAAAAAACATTTAACTATACACTGCAGAGTTAAAATTTAAAATCAGTATTTGTTGGCCTTTAAATTAACACTCGCACTCACACACTATTTAAAATAAACTTATTTGTTTTAAGAGAGTTGGGTTAAGTCAAGTCGCCGCCGCTTAGCGAAATAAAGAGAGTATGAAGTGTAGAAAAAAAATATATTTACTAGAACCGGAAACTAAAACTATGCACGGAAATCCATACTTACAACCTTTTGCTTGGCATACATAACAAAAATACAAACACAAAAATACATACATACATACATATGTATATACATACATGCCAGTATAACGTTTGCATATCGCCAGCACACAACAAGGCAACTGAACTGAAATGTACAATTTTAAATAAATAGAAACGTTGCAGCGTAAACTGTCGATTGGCGGTTGTACATTGAACATTGTGTGAATGCTTACAAAATTTTTCTCTATTATTATAAAACGTCTCTGTGCTTGCAAGTGTAAGTGTGTGGGAATTTGTGTTCTTGTTAAAACATACTTGTGTGTGTGTCTGTCTGTGTGTTTGCGTGTGTTTTGCAGTGTGCAGCGGTATGTTTCAGTATAACAACCATGTACGCACTTATTTCCGACGGCAAAAGTGTTAAATGTTGTTATTTGCGTGAGAGCTTCTACTTACGAACACATGCGGTTGCATTCTATGTATATGTATGTATGTGTGTGGGTGTGTGTGTGTTTAGTTCAAGGGATACAGAAAGCTACAGCATTAAAAGTATACTTTCCATATAATTAATTAAAGTGAAATGTAGTTAAGTTTTAAAGCGTTTGAATTTTGAAAAACTTTTAATAATTGTAATATGAACATATCTACACGTTTAAGAAGTTAAAAAACTAATTCCCTTCATTTTTTTTAGCATATTTTTGCTTATTTTAGCATATGTTATTTAATATTCATTCTGTGCAACATATGCTAAGAATATTATATTTACATATTTCAAAATTTTCTAGGGTTGCTTTTATAAATTTTTTTAATGCATATTTTTGCATATTTTAATATATTTTAATGTATGTATGTGCCCTCAATTTTAAAAGTGGTCTTAGTCATATACGAGTATATCTTTAGTCTACATATTTCGTATATTACTTTTGACCAAATGAAAAATTATTTTATTTAATTATTTGAACATTTTAATTAAGAGTTGTATTAGTCTTTAGATTTATATAAATTTATTTAATATTTATTAAATTTTTTTCAAGATTTATTATAAAATATTTAAAAAAAAAATGCATATGACCTTTTTCATAATTAAGAGCACGTATATAATTCTATTTTTGTCTTTCGTCATGTAAGAAGTCAGAGAAAGCATATTTATCGCTTTTGCTACTTTTCTTGCCATTTAGCATAAATTTTTTTAATGCATATATTTGCATATTTTTGCATATGTTATTCAATATTTTTTATGTATACCTTAAGAAGCTAGAGACAATTTATTTACATATTTACATATTTCTAAGGACAAAGGCATTGATGTTTGGTGCATATTTTTGCATATTTTAACTTATTGATATGTATATAATTACTTATTTTTTCTGTGCCGCATATTAAGTCGGAAAGAAAGACAATATATTTATAAGCTTCGCTATTTTTTGCATATATTAGCATATTTAAATATATATAATTTTATATTTGTTGTGTGCCATATATTAAGGCAAAAAACTATATATTTATCAGTTTCGCTGCTTTCAAAATAATTTATAATAGTTTTTTAAATGAATATTATATTTTTGCATATATTAGCAAATTTTAAGATATGCAATTAAAAATTTTATCTGTGCTATATAACAACCCAGAAAAAAATATATTTATGAGTTGCCATACTTTTTAACTAACTTTTCATAGATTTTTTATTGCATATTTTTGCATATTTTAGCATATATTATTTAATTTGTTCTCTTTGCACTCAATTTTTATTGGAAATTTTTTTTGGCATATATTATTAAATTTTAATATATAATTTTGTATTTATTCTGTGCTATTTATAAATCTTAAAAAATATATATTTACCATTTGCGTTAGTTTTTAGGTAATTTAAAACAGATTTATAAATGCATAGTTTTGCATATACTAGCATATTTTAGATATATATAAGTAAATATTTGATATGTACCATATACAAACTATGCATTAATTTTTATATTTTTGCACATTTTAACATGATTTTATATATTTATCTGTGCCTCAAAGGATGTCAAAAAAACATTTATATTAATTAATTAGATTAGTTGGTGCATATTTTAGCATATGTAATGCAGTATTAGCATTGTACAACAAAAACAAGCAGATATTAAATATTTGTACATTTCAGAGTCTTTTAAGACTCTTTGAATCAATTCTTTAGTGCTTGTTTTTGCTTATTTTGGCATATGCTATTATACATATACATATATGCTATGATATTATATATATCAGTCTAAGTAACTTAGCATCGAGTTTTTGTTTCATATTTTGGTATTATGATCAAAAAGTATAAAACATGCAACTGCTTATTCTCTTGAGGGTTCTGTGAATACCGCAAAACGATGCTTACAAGTTTCTTTATGTTTGGTATTTTAAGCTGCAATTTAATAATGCTTTTGTGAGAATATGCAATTGCATGGTTGTTAGTAGACTTGCATCGAACTCGTTCACTAATTTATTTTGTACACAAACCAATTATCAAACCAATTTTAATTGCAGATCATTAGGCTTATGTCAAAAATGAACTAGTAAATGAGTATGAATTTATACTCGTATATACTGGTTTGAGAAAAATATTTACTTGTTGTTTTTAAATCTTATAAATACTAGTTCTGTAGGATATATGTTTGCATATTTTAGCATATTTATTTCAACATTTATTCCGTGCAACATATCGTACCATAACCGCCAAAAAAAAGGTTAAGCGACATAATTTTCGAGCTGCATTTTGTTACGAAAATTCATTATTTATGATCGTAAATATCCGGTTTTACAAAAAAAAAAAATCAAAATATAAGTCGCTTGAGGTTTTTTCGGCGGTTATGGCTCGATATGACTGCCAAAATCGGGAATATTTAAGAATTTTTTTTTTTAGATTTTTTGTGCATATTTTGGCATATTTTAGCATATAAAACTAATAAAATATTTTATGCAACTTTCGAAGGCAATTTTACTATTAAGCACGAATCATATATCTCTATCTGATACCCGATGCGACCCTAAACTATTTGCTGTTTTTTTTTGGGAGCAGATATTTCTGCTTGAAGTATGCTTCAACTATTAAAGATCCGAAAAAATATATTTGTCAATATACATATGAATACATTCACTTGCTGACCACTTCCTGGAGAGATGCATTAATGTACATAATACTTGTATTTTCTATCGTGTACTTATGCAAGTGACCGCTTACTGTCCCGGCCGGCTACATGCACTTGTAACAAAATTTTACGGTTATTTCGACGTGTTTGAGTCGTTTTAAAATAATAGCACGGTCTTGCGTTTACTATTTCGCTTACTCATACATTTTAGTGGTACTTTCGCCTAAATGTATCCTATAGAATTTATTTAACTTTACACAGCAACTCACATGTACACACACACACTCCAACTCTGTTTTTAAAATGCTTGTTCAAATCAAACAAAACATGAGTTTGTATCTATTTAGTTTGATTTTTTTAAATGTTTTTCATTTCACTTGAGTGTTAGAGAAAAATGAATAAAATCTGGTCAGTATGGTTCTTAAAAAGTCAAGTTTTAGATTTGACCGAGTTTAAGCAAAAACTTCATTTTCATTTGCAGTTTTTAATGTAAAAGAAAAGTAAGTGTTAGTGTTAGTTTTAATAATTTTATTGTTGTTGTTTCTCTATTTGCTTAGGCAAGTGGTTTTTGGCGGAAATTTCATTTTAAGCACTTAATTGAAAATTTTTACTTGTACAATACTTTCAAATGGAAGTTTACACAAACACCAACCAAGCCAATCTGGAAAATGTTTTAATGTAATATTTTTTTCTTTTAGATGTTCTTTAATATGTAAAAATAAAAGTGCATGTAAGTTTTGTTTATTTGGAAATTTGCCCATTTGAGATTGGCTGGCAGGGCGCTCACAAGGTAAATTTTACAATAATAAAGTCATTTTACATTTCAGCACCATTTTGCATGGAAATAAGGTCTATATTTAAATAATTAGATTTATGTTTGGATAATGAGCTTAATAAAGATATTTGTTTTGGAAATTGCACGAGAAAGACAAACAACGAGGGATTGAGACTATCAGCTATTTTTGCTATTTCTATTAAAAGAATAAAATCAAATTTTTGCTCAAATAACGAGGAACATAAAGCGTAGATTTTGTAAATACAAACGATTTTGTAGCTTCGAAATTCGTATGGAAATAATTCTGCCAAAAAAAACTGACTTGAATGCAAAGATAAAACTTTTTGTTAAAAAAAATCTCCTCTAAAAAAATAAAAATTTAAAATCTGTTGGTGAAGATGAAGTTTGTGAAATATAAAATAAGATTTTAATGGGCATGCCTCCGCCCATTTTTTAAATGCAAGATTGTGTGTTTTCTAGAGCTCAGGTTGTCTTTTGAGTTTTGTAAAGTTCGGTCAAGTAGAGCCACTTAAAATAAAATATTAAATGTTAATGGCTGTGACTCCGCCCCTTTTTTTAAATGCATAATTGTGTCTATTTTAGAGCTCAAGATATGTGGTAAGTTTCATACAAATCGGTTAAGTAGTACCACGTGAAATATAATAATAGATTTTAGTGGGCGTAGCCCCGCCCATTTTAACAACTTTAAAATTGTGTAATTACAAGAACCAAAGGTGCTTGCTAGGTTCCGCAGCAATCAAATAAATAGAATATCATAAAATTAAGTTTAAAAAATTTTGGGCGTGTTCCTGGCCAATTTGTTTTCAATAGGACCAATGGGAAGCTATAGCCTCTCAGACGATAAAAAAAATTGTACAATCGATCTTAAATCTATTCAGTTATGAAGTGAGAATGTCAAAAAAAAAATACAGCCGGATTGATTACCTCTTCCTTTTTTGAAGTCGGTTAAAAAATTTCATCTCCTTGTTCTTTCGTTTAACATAATAATAAATTAGCCTAAAAAGTACTTAACTGCTCAAAACTGCAATAAAGAAATTTTTGTGCACGTTATTTCTTTTCCTGTTATTTGATTTATTATGCACAAATATTTGCCATATTATTTCAGTTTATTTTTCTTAACAAAAAAAATTTTATAAAGCAAAATATACATTATGAAATATTAATTTTCTTGTATCAAAGAAGGTACGTATGCATGCAAGCCATAACGATGATGATGCTGATGATTTTTTGTACTTCAAAAAAAAAATAAATAAATAAAAATAAAGAAGAAAACAACCAACAATCAGCCACCATGTGCAAGTAACCACAAATGTTGACATGAAACTTAAAATTAAAAAAAAATAAATTTTTAACATACAAAATTTGTTAAACAAATACCAGCGACGACGACTGTATGCAAAACTTAACATGACAGAGTAATAAAATGTATGGCAACACAAACACTCATACACTCATGCATGTGTGCACACACACAGAGTTAGAGAAAGAGAGAGAGAGAGAGAGATGCTTATTTTCTTTAGCCAAAAGTTTATACATACGTATGTTTAAATATGCAAAATATTTTATATTAATTCTGCATGAAATTTGTTAAATTAAAAATAAGACATTTGAAACAACAACCATTCGGTTTGTTTGCTTGTCTATTGCATTTGTGGCCTTGTGTGCAGGCAGCAAGCATACTTTTTAATTACGCTTCAGTTTTAGAAAGACAAAAAATCTAAAATATTAAACAAAATTGCAACATAAAGAAGTCATTCAAAGTTGCCAAGTTGTATGTTTTGTTGCTGTTTTTGTTGTTGTTAAATAAATACATTTGTTCATTACACATTCTTAACCTTAAGAGTTGTTCGCGAAATGTAAATTGAAAAACAAGTTACTAGTTTTTTTTTTGCTTGTTGTTGCTTCATTCATTCATGCATTCCTTCATTCCTGCATTCATTAACATCTCCTTTTGCAGTTAAGAGTGGCAAAATAATAGAAACCAAAACTAAAGGGTGCTCAGCTGCAAATAACGCAAAAAGGTTGACAATGATGATGCTGAAATAAGAATGGAAAAAATTATTTCTGAAATGCATGATTGTTTTGAAGTGAAACAAGCACGGTAGCTCGGAAAAATAAGTAAAACTGCAAAAACCAAGTGTAAAAACAGAAAAAACTTTTGTTTAAAAAAGTGTTTTTTTTTTTCAAAAAAAAGTAGTTTCTAAAAAAGTTCTTTTTCCCTTTAAAAAAATTAATTTACAAAAAAAATTGACTTTAAGAAAAGTCCTTTAAAATAATAGAAAAAGAAAGCTTTAGTTTTAAAAAAGTACCTTCTAAGAAACTACCCTGTGTTAAAAAGTAACTTTCAAGCAAGTACGTTTCTTAAAAAAAAATGCTTTCAAAATAATATTTTTTAAAACGTCTCCTTGACTTTTTAAACAAATAATTAAAAACGTTTTAAACCAATAAATTCAAAAAAGTACCTAAAAAAGTACCTTTTCAAAAAATACGATAAAAATAACTTAAGAAAATTATCTAAAAAAGTTATTTTTAAAAACTTATTCTTGAAAAGGAACTTTTCAGTCATTTCGAAAAACACGTTTTAAGCAAATAATTTGAAAAAATGCGTTTTCAAGAAATAAATAAAACATATTTAAAAAGTTCCTTTTAAAAAAGTATTTTCTAAAAAGAAGCTTTTTGAAAAATTACCTTTTAAAAAGTACTTTTTGAAGAAGTATGTACCTTTTGAAAAAGTTCTTCTTGCAAAAGTACCTTCTGCAAAAGTACTTTTTGAATAAGCAACTTTAGAAAAAGTAAATTTTAAAAAGTACCGTTAAAAAAAGTA
This sequence comes from Nowickia ferox, assembly GCA_936439885.1. Classification (NCBI taxonomy): domain Eukaryota; kingdom Metazoa; phylum Arthropoda; class Insecta; order Diptera; family Tachinidae; genus Nowickia; species Nowickia ferox. The sequence continues at coordinate 12,976,607 of OW387023.1, read as the reverse complement.
CCTTCGGAAAAGTACTTTAAAAACTTAATTTTAAAAAAGGTCCTTTTACAAAAGTAACTTTTTAAAAAAGTACCTTTTTGAAAAAAGTACCTTTTTAAAAAAGTACCTTTTTAAAAAGTACCTTTTACAAAAGTAACTTTTTAAGAAAGTACCTTTTTAAAAAAGTTTCTTTTTAAAAAAGTACTTTTTTAAAAAGGTACCTTTTACGAAAGTATCTTTTAAAAAATTACGTTTCAAAAAGTACCTTCATAAAAATACCTCTTAAAAATTTAATTTTTAAAAGGTACTTTTTAGGGAAGTACATTAAAGTGTCTTTTAAAAAGGTTTATTTTCAAAAGTCCCTTTAACAACAGCCTTAATTTTTTTCTTAAATTTCCTTCTAAGGAAGGTGGCTCAAAAAGTACCTTTAAGCAGATACCTTTTACAATTACAGCTTTAAACAATTTTTTTCAAAAGTACTTTTCAAAGAAAGTATCTCACAAAGTACCTTTAGGAAAAATAGTTTTTAAAAAAGTATCCTTGATAAGGAACTTTCACACAAATAATTTAAAAATCAACCTTTAACATTTTTCAACGCACTACTAATCCCAAATTATTATTTACAAATTGTTTCAAAGAAGTACCTTTTAAGCAAATACATAATTTTAAAAAGTTCTTTTAAAAAAACATTTTTGAAAAAATACTTTTCCAGAAAGTACTTTAAAAAGTATCTTTGAATAAAGTCACTTATCAGAGAAAAGGACCTAAAAAAAGGAAACAATAAGGTACATTTTAAAAAAATTCATTTCAAAATATACTTTTTAATACAGTATCTTTTAAGCAATCACCTTAAAAAAGTACCTTTCAAAAATACTTATAAAAAAATATGTTTCAAAATGTTACCTTTTTAAATTAAAAGATTTTAAGAAAGCTCCTTGTATAAATATTATATGTATTTTAAAAGAAGAACCTTTTAATAAAAATTATCATATACTCGTATAGAAGAAAACTCTTTTTAGCGCTCTTGTATTTTGCTTACGAGTACGTGCCCCACTGTGCCTTATAGCGATTATTTCAATTTTATTTCCATTTATTTGCTTGTGCACTGTTTAATGTGAGTTAGTGTTAAAGCGTGTTATGCGTAAATTCTTTCTTCTCTTTTTTTTTTTGTTTTATTATTGCTACACAAGAAGTACTTTATTTATTCTCTTGTTGCCTGTTTTCAGTTAAATGTTTTTTTCATTATTTTTTTCATTATATCTCATTTTTTTTCGTTGTTGGCTGTTTTCCATCTTATTGTCTTTATCTTGCGGTTATCATTTGTGTGCAAATACTTTTGCTACTTTTCCATTACAGCTGAGGTTTTCACAAGTTAGTTTTCCTGCCATCCTTGCAACTCGCTCCTTACGCCTTAACAATTTTAGCAGTAGAAGAAGTCTTCTTGTTGTTGTTGTGTGTTACATGTTTTTGGATGCATCTGACAGTTTTCATTAAAATATTTTTGTACTCATGAAAATTGCAAACATTTTACACTGGTGGCTGGATGGTTGGTTGTTTGTTTGTTTGTTCTTGCAAGTGTCACGAAAGTATGATGCGGTTGAAGTTAAAGAGATCTTAAAACAAACAAATAACAAATAGAGTATAAAAATAGAATATGAAATAAAATACAGAATTTGGTTTTGAGATGTTATTATTATTATTATGTATTATCATTATTATGATTATTTGTTTATTTTATTCCTTTATGATGCCTTTTGTGTATTTCTAGTAAGTTGAATGTGAAAGCAATCAGTTGCAACATAATAAAAATAAAAATGATAATTTGTATACCAACAAAAAAGGTAATTATTTATTTTTTGCACCAAATACTAGCAACATTTTTTAGACCACCAGAACTATTGAATATTGTTTTATATTACTTTTTTAATTTAAGCTTTTTTAGCTCTTTGCAAGCTAAGCAAATTTTTTTCAACTAATTACAGCAGATACCAAAAGAATTTTGTACATATAAAGTAGAAAATGTTCTTGATCTCCATACGTCTAAAATATATTTTTAAGTTTCTTATAAAGAAGTCACTCATACAAAGTTTAAAGTATATGCTCGCATTTATTTGTAAAAACATTTTTGTTTCTCAAAATAACTAACATGAAGATTAATTAATTTTAAACCATTAACATTCCTTTCACAATGTATGATTAAGAGTTAACCTGAACTTTAACTGCAAGTTCTTCATACAAAACTTGCCGTTAAAGTCCCTGTTAGCTTTTAATCGTACATTGAAAAAGCTAAACAAAAACTTTAATTTCAGTAGGTGCTCATAATGGAAGCTTTCATACATGCAATAGCAAAGCTTGAAAAAATTTTAAGCTTTTAAGATCCTTATAGCTGAAAGCTTTTACTAAGAAATTTTTTTATATCAGATATGTCCAAGCCATATGCACAATGTGCAAACTTTTACAAAAGAGCTTTTGTGCTTTCACACCGACGAGCCCACAACAGCCACAACAACAACACAGCAGACAACAATGCTTGCTCTTACTTTGCAAAGAAACAAAAAAAAAATGTAAAAGCTTTCAAAGCTGTTTACCTCAAATAGCAAATATGAGAGTATGTGTGTTTGGACGTAGCTGTTTTATATAATTAATTATCTATTATTCACAATTATTTAATATATGCTTCAGGTCATTTAGTTTCTTAAATATCAATCGCATTATTGAAAGTTTTTATTTTGTTGTCTGTCCTTACTAATTACTATTTTGTATAATATAAATAGATAAGTTTATAAAAAGTCGTTCCTTAGTGAGATTTGTTTCGTCTGTGAGCTTTTATTTCATTTTTTATTTATTCATTGGCCATAACCGTAAAAAAAGTTTGAGCGACATATTTTTTCAACTTCGTTTTTTTGACGAAAAGCGTGTATCTACGATCGTAAATAATCGATTTTCATCAAAAAATTAAGCTCGAAAATTATTCCGCTCAAGCTTTTTTGGCGGTTATGACACAAGATGTATGAGGTGTATGACTTAAAAAAATTTAATAAGGAGTATACCAAAGAATGTAGTCTAATTATGGATAAACTTCCCATGTTAAATTTTTTGATATAAGAGTATTAAAGAGACTGTAAAGAAACCTTTTTGTGAATTCTTGTTATTATTTTATGCCAGCCTTGATCACTTTATTGAACACTTAAAAATCTTTCGAATAAACTTTTTATTGCTCTAATTGTAAGGTAAGGTAAATGGTGTTTTTTTTTTTGTTAAAAATATGCTTAATAGTATTTTTCAATTTATTGTACAGCTCATATGTCCTAGAACTTAAAACGAAAACATGTTGTTGTAAAAGGTTGAAAAAAACCATTTTCTAAAATATACATGACTATGAAATATTTTCAATTTTCGATTTGTTGTTTTGCCCTTTTTCGATTAATCGCTTTACAAACTGTTATTTTAGTTTTCAATAAACAACGAAAAACACAAAACACGTCGCACTTTGATGAAAGTTTTTTTCCTTTGAGTTTTTAGCTAAAGTAACACAGTTTTAAAAATTTGTATCTAGTTACTAATACGATGGTTGTTTTATAAGGCAAAAGAGCTGTCCCAACAAACGGGTTTGTAAATACAGTGTATTTTGTTCCTTGAATGTATTTAAGATACGTCGTATTTTATCTTAATAAAATCTTCAACAATCCCGAAACTTTACGGGATAGAAAACAAAACACATAAATTAATAAACCTTTTCCATTTGCAGTTGCTGCTTGATTTTTTCTCCTAGTTTTTGTCAGTAAATTGAAAATATGTGCTTTTGCAAAAAAAACCACCAAAAAGAACAGTAACATAAACATACATACATACATGCATAAAACTGAAACTACTTATACTACAAAACTCATCCCTGCATTTTTACAGACACAAACTCTCGCACACACACACACACACACACACACACACCTGATAAATTTCATTATAAACTGCAACTGCACTTACAACAACGTGGTCGTCATCTACGGCATTTTTATGACTCTGTCAGCTGTTTTTGTTGTTGTTGTTGTCCTGCTGTTTTCTGACTTTGGTCGCTTTCGTATTTGAGTAATTTTAACTGGGATGGCAACCAACACTATGAAACACTAGTTTTTAGTTTTAATGGTTTAGCTGTTGTTGCGGCTTTTGTTGTTCGTTAACCTGCACTTGCAAACAATCATTTCATAAATATTCATATTTTCATTGAATAACTTTTTTCCTTCTCTTCTCATTTCGAATGTTCTTTCTAATAGAAATGCAAAATTTACAAAAATAAAAAAGAGAAAAGCAAATGTGCAGCGATATAAAAAAATTACAAATCTTGTGTCTTGAATTTATGGAAGAAAAATTGCTCAAACGAAATCATTTGTATGCAAACGGATTTTGATATTTTGTATTGCAATTTCATAGTTTAAAAAAAATATTTTTAAAGAAATATAACTTTTCTTCTGGATGGATAAATTTCGAAATTCTTTTTGAGATCAAATTTTTTTCTAAAAAAAAAATAATTAATAAACAAATTATGGAAAGCATGAAATATAAAATTAATAGCAGGTCTAAAAGATAAATTTCTTGGAATACTTCAGTGAACAAATTTGTTGACTTATTCGAATAAATAAACTAAGAAAATTGGGATATTGTTGCTCAAGAGAGGGGAAGGGGGCGGTTAAAAATTGCTCGATTATTAGATTAGCCGAAAAGATAAACAGCAAAATTATTCGATTATTTGAATTAATTGAGAATAAAATTCTTTGTTTATAAAAATAAATACAAAATAAAATTTGCTCGATTCTTTGAATAAATAAGGAATAAAATAATTCGATTACTCGAGTATAAAAGAAATAAAATAATTTGCCTAATCAAATAAATACAGAATAAAATTGCTTTATTATTCGAATACTTAAGCACTAAAATTATTCTAATAAATAATGAATAAAAATATTTGTTCATTCAAATAAGTATAGAAGGAAATTGCTCAATTGTTAGAACAACTGAGGAATAAAATTACTAGATAAATAGAATAAAATTAAAAGATAAAACAATTGCTTTATTTAAATTAAAAAAGAATAAAATTGCTCGATTATTCGAATAAATAAAGAATAAAATTATTTGATTGTTGGAATTAATAAAGAATAAAACTATTCGTTTATTCAAGTGAATACAAAATAGAATTGAATATATAAAAACACAATTTGTCGAATATTTATATAAATAAAGTGTAAAATTATTCGATTATTGGAATTAACAAGGAATAAAATTATTAGGTCATTCAAATAAATACAGAATGCAACTAACCAATTATTCGAATAAATAAGGAATAAAATTATTCCTTTAATTAAATAAAATTTAATAAAATTTCCTGATTACGCGCATGTGCACAATTATTTGCTTTTATAATGAATAAAATTATTCGGTAACACTGATGAGTTACGCATAATGTTATTCGGTTTTTTTTTTGTTAAATAGAATTATTCGACTTTTTAAAAGAGTAACGAATAATAATCGCTCTGACAAGGAATACATTTATTCGGTGACACTAGAGAGTAACTATTAAAATTATTCGATGCGATAACGAATCATATTCTGCGTTTTAATAACGAATATTTACTAGAATAGCGAGTAATATTTTTCGATTTTATGATGTCTAACATATTATTTGCTTTTATAATGAATAAAATTATTCGGTTACAATGATGAGTAGCTACTATATGTAAAATTATTCGATTACTGAGGAAGGAAATGAATAATATTATTCGCAAGGAATATATTTATTGGGCGACACTCTTGGAATATATACATTTATTCGATTATTATAATATAATCTAGAATAGCGTATAATATTATTCGATTTTATAATGTATAAAAAGTTATTTGCTTTTATAATGAATTAAATTATTCGGTTACACGAATGAGTAACGAATAAAATTGTTCGATATTTTGGATATATAAAATTTTTCGATTATTGAGAAAGAAAACTGACAAGAGAGTACATTTATTCGGTGATACTAAAGAGTTAGGATTAATATTATTCGATTCTTTGAATATGTAAATTGATAATATTATTTACAAAAAGAACGTTTTAATCACGACTATATTATTCGAATATTATGCGAATAATATTATATTATTATATAGGGTGTTTTTTATTGAGGTATAGAACTTTAAGTTGGCATCACTTTTTTAACTGGCGGCCATTTTGTCAGCTGTCAAGTGATTAATATTTAGTTTGGTTTGCCATTTCATCATGAACAGGTTTACAAAAGAACAACGCTTGCAAATCGTGCAAATTTATTTCGAAAATAATGGTTCAGTTCGCGAAGTTACCCGCAAGCTCCGTCCATTTTATGGTCGACATAATCGTCCATCAGAGCAATTAATTCGGTTAACCAGTCGATTGGCCACCAAGATCGTGTGATTTGACACCATTGGATTATTTTCTTTGGGGATATGTGAAGTCGCTCGTCTACGCCAACAAACCAGAAACGTTAGGGGACTTGGAATCCAACATTCGTTGCGTTATTGCCAACATACGGCCCCATATGCTCGAAAAAGTGGTTGAAAATTGGACCTGTAGAATTGGCTTTATTCGAGCCAGCCGCGGCGGCCACATGCCCGAAATCATATTTAAACGTTAATGGCATAAAATTATCCTTCCAATAAAGCCAAATTGATGGACATTAAAACGATTTTCTTGTGTTTTATTTCAATTCGAAGTTCTATACCTCTAAAAAAACACCCTATATTATGCGAATAATATGTATAAAGAATAAAAATTTATGGGCTTTTATAATGAATAAAATTATTCGCTTTTATTATGAATAAAAATTATTCGGTTACACTAAAGACTAACCAATAAAATTATTTGATTTATTCGATATATAAAACTATTAAAATATTACACATTTTAATAACAAACATTTACAAGAGTAGCGAATAATATAATTCACTTTAGTATTGATTAAAATAACTCAGTTACTGTATTGAGTCACGAGTAAACTTATTCGACTCCTTGTACATATCTATTGGATTATTTACAATAGTACCGAATAATTATATTCGCTTTTGTACTGAGCAACGAATAAATTTATTCGTCATTACTTATTTCTTTATAATTTAAAGTAAATCGAAAATGTTTTGTCCGCTCTCTTTTTTCGTTTTACTCCATTTTACTTTGCATATTCTTATTAAACATTCACATAAAAATTTCTAAAATAAAAGTCTAAATTTAGGGCTATTGTTTTTGAATCTCTAAAAATCCTTCTGGAAATAAATTCAACAAAATAAAAAGAAGAAGAATATAAACTGTATGCCATTTTATTGGTCAAGTCATGGACATTTGCACACAAACACACGCTCTTATCCAGAAATCAATTTGATTTGATGCCATCAAATCCTTAAAGCGAAATTAAACTTTTTCTCATTCCTTTAAGATACACTTTTATACACTTAGAATTTCATTCACTGAGACTGAATGCTGCGATTGTTACTATTGACATAAATAGTGACTTGGTCTTCTTCTTCTAGCTCCGTCTGATTATTATTGAGTTTTGTTGCCATTGAGTGTTTTGCTGCTGCTGTTGATGACATTAAAGCGTTTTCATTAACGTTTTGTCAGCCATTAAAGCTTAATTAATGCAGTAATGGATTTTGAATGTGAGTATTCATGGCACTTTGTTAGGCCAGCACACACAATTGTAAGCTTAACACAGTAAATTAGAGGATACACCAGGATATATTTTGGAAGCAACAAAAAAAAGACATGAAAACTAGAAATTTATGGGTTTTAGCAAAATCTTTGGAAATATTTATGTCTAAAGAATTCAAAAAAGGCTTAATGGGTTTTTATTTCAGCAGTATTTGGGGAAAGTAATATTCAACAAATTAAAGAAAAAAGCTACATTCTCTAGACTTAAAAGAATTTTTAATTAATTTAAAACAAATTTAAGTGCTTTCAATTAATTTTAAGCCTATTACAAAAAATTAAGTGTGTACACTTAAGCTTGAAAGAAAGTAAGATAAAATGCTTTTTGTATTTAATAAATTAATAAATTTTAATTAACATGCCTAGTATAAGATTTTATTTAGACCTTAAAAAAACTAAGATGTTAGTCCTTGGATTTTGTTCTTTCCCTTTGATTTGTCGTGGCACATTAATGAAGCAAATATTTTTACTTAACCTTGCTTTTCAAAAATATATAAGAAACGTAATTATAAATTTATAAAACCAAAAACAGCCACAGACAACTTAGAGTACAAAAAAGCAACAGCAACAGCATTAAAAGCATAAAAACCAAAGTGGAAAATTTTATGTACTCGTATGTAAAAATATTTTGCAACTGCAACAACATTTTCAAAAGAGATGAAGTGGCAACGTAGAAAACTAACCAAAACTTTTACATGATAAACTTTCAAAATGAAACAACAAAAACAACAATTAAAACTCGTCTTTAAATTTAACGAGTCTACAACGAATCATGCAAACACTTTAAGGCAGCAGGCTTCATTTATCATCTTGGCTGAAAAATGCTTTCTTCAATTAACATCTTTAATTGAAAAATTACAAATAATCTATTGAAAATTTAATTGAGTTTATGAAATCTTAGTTTCAAAATTTAATTCATTAAAAACCTTACTAAAATTTAATTAAGTCAATTAAACTTTTATTTAATTAGTTGAAACCTTTAATTGATACAATTAAATTTTTAATTGATGTTCTTTCAATTGACAAAATACAAATAATCAATGCATAATTTAATTGAGTTACTTTAACATTAATTTCAAAATTTAAATGTTAAAAAAATTATTAAAGTTTAGTTAAGTCAATTAAACATGTGATTAAAAATTAATTAGTTTAAACTTTTAATTCATACAATTAAATATTTAATTGATTTCTGTTTTTTCTTTCAATCAAAGGTTTTCATAAGAAAAATATTACTGACTGTGATAAGAACTGAAATATCTATTTGTTTATTTATTACAAAAATAGAACACAAACGCTTAAATGAACTATATTTCAACTAAGTAGGGTGCAGGGTGAAGTGGCAAGAAGAGCAAAAAAAGATCAACTACAATAATTTGAAAGTAATTCCAAATGCTCTTATAACCCAAAGGCTTAAGAAATATATTTAATGTACATATTTTTTAAAGTTTGGGGCAGAATAAAATAAAATGAAATAAAATAAAAACCAAAACCCGACTGCACAAACAAACTGATGGACGAACACAGACAGACAGACCGACAGACAGACGAACATTTGAACTTAGCAACAAACAAAAGTTTAATTTTAAGTATTTAAAACAACTTAAAAAAGAGAATTTTAACGCATTTAGTTTTATTTTACATTTCCAAGTGATTTGATGAAACATTTTAACTGGCCTCAGTTATTTTGTAAACTAAAAGATGCGAGAAAGAAGAATTAAAAAAATTTTTGGGGCGAAAACATTTTTATAATTTTTAATATTATTTTAGGTACTTTCAAGTACTTTGCGTTTTAGTTTCAACACTGCTTAAAATATATGCAACTAAATTATGAAAAGAATAAAAACTTTTTAAATAATTTATAGATATTTTATTTTATTTTTGTTTTTGCTTATAGGGTAATAAATTTGTGATAAAAAATTCCACAGAAAATTTAAAATACTTAACACGCACACACACACACACACAAATAAAAATAATAGTCGTAAAATATTTTTATATTCATCATTATCATTATTATCCTTGATGTCATCGAGCTCAAATATATCATGAATATATTTCAAATTATTATTATCATTACAGTGGAAATAAAACGTGTAAAAATATGTAAAGGAAAAAAGAAAAATTTAAGAAACTTATACTGCTATTGTGAATTTATAATTTATTGTGAATTAAAATATAAAAAAGTCATCAGTCAATAAGTGATACACGAAAATATTTTTAATTATTTGAAACTATTATAATCGTTGTAGTGGAAGTAAGAAGTGTATGAGAAAATTTAAACTTGTTCCATTATTGTGAATTTATTTATTATTGTTAGTTAAAATATGAAAAAAACTAAAAAAATATATGTATATATAAAATTTAGGAGAAGGAAAAAATTAAGATTAAAAATTTTCGGTAAGGAAAAATTAAAACTTGTTCCATTATTGTGAATTAAAATATAAGAAAACGTACTAGAGAAGAAGATTTAAAGAAATCATTATTGTGAATTTATATATTATTGTGAATTAAAAGATAACAAACTAAAATAAATTAGCAAAATTTTAGAAGGAAAAAATTATTGTGAATTAAAAAATAAGAAAAATTAAACTTGTTCCATTATTGTGAATTTATATATTATTAAGAATCAAAATATAAATGACTACAAATACGAAATATGAAAAAAATTTGGGGGAAGGAAAAAGTGAAACTTGTTCCGTTGTTGTATTATTACAGTAGTAGAGCTGCATTTAATTAAAAAAGAATAGATTTCAAATTGTTCCATTATTTATAATTATATAAATAAACTAATTAAATAAAAAGATTAAAAACACTAAAAAAATATAAAAAAAAAATCAAGAGAAGGAAAAAATTAAGCTTATGCCATTATTTTGAATTAAAAAATTAATTCTGTACCAATATTTTGAATGTATATATTGTTGTGAATCAAACTATAAAAAATTTAAATAATATAAAAAAAATTTTGGCGAAGGAAAAAGTGAAGCTGGTATTTTTAGAGAAGGAAAAAGTGAAGCTGGTTCTATTATTGTAAATTAATATATATATGAGAACGTTGTAACGCTGCATTTCATGAAAATAAAGTATATATCAAAAATGTTCCATTATTGTGAATTTATACATTATTGTGAATCAAAATATAAAAAAATATGAAATACGAATTCAAATATATAAAAACCTTAGCAGAGCTGCATTTAATTAATTGAGTTTAAATAATGTCAGCCAATAAAGAACATTTGATTATTTAGTTTTTGTTTGAACTATGATATTAGTTGAACTACTTATTTGTTTAAATAAAACTTTAACATAATATCTGTAGCTGTTTTATGGTATTTCTAGATAAAAGATCCCTGACGCTCTGTATTAGCAACAGTGAAATACGCATGTGTATGATCTAGCTAACTCCTCAATAATCAATTTCAATGTATTTAAAAAAAAAACAATTAATATTTAGCTAAAAAAGTAAAATATTAATTTTGGGAAAAAGTGCGATAAAAATATTAAAACTTAATATAAAAATAAATCCCCAATAAAGCACAAAATAAAACTTGAGTTTGGCAGTAAAAGATAAGAAATGAAAAGAGTTGACTAAGTATGCTGTGATACTTCTTAAAAAAAAGTATTTGACTGTGTCACAGCACACTATTCTTAGAGAAAAGTCACAGTCATCTATTTTTTGCATAAGAATAGTCTGTTGCCACACGGTCGACCATCTATTCTATTAAAACAGGCTGCTGCCATACAGTCAACTATCTTTTGTAGAAGACTAGTCTCCTGCCTTACTGTCGACCATATTTTCTATAAAACCAGTCTGCTGCCATAGAGTCAACCATCATTTCAATTAAAACATTTTGCACATATTTTGTCTTGCGTTAAGAAAAATATCATAAACCCAAAGTTTTTCACACACAAGGTAGCAAACTTTTATCTTCTCTTCACAGTTTATTGGAAATTCCTTACTTGCTAAAACTTTTCCATACATTTTTATGCAAGATATCCAAAAAAAATTACAAAAATTCTTTGCTCAATTCGGCATATATTTAAAAGGAATTAATTGCATTCTTATCATTAAGACAAGTTAAAATAAATATCTGCTTTAAAAACATTTTCCATACAAGAATTTGCTTCACTATTTTTAAGATAAACTTTTTACACATATTTTTTCTATCAATCTTAGCTTTCCTGATTTTTGATACTTTGTGCCCACTGTAATTAATATCTATCAGCATTTTACGCGAATGTGTGTTTATCACACTTAAACAATAAAACAAACTGTAATTATTACAAATGAGTTGATATTTATTAAAAAATAAATAATAATAACAAATAGACAACAGCTATACAAAAATGTTTATATTTATTAAAAAAATAAATGAATTAATTATTTATACGTTATATGTATGTAGTTTATGTTAAACATTAGTAAAATTAAAATTTCACATTGTCATTATTGTGATTATTTGCACTTATGCTGCTGCTGCAACTGCCTGCCTGCTGCCTGCCACTGAACTCGAAAAAAATGTGGGTCAAAATTTTCACTCGAAACCATAAAACAGCCACTTGTACTTTGAATTAAAACACATTTTAAAATAAATATTAAAATAAAATAAATTACAGGAAAATGATTACGTAATTTGGTAAATTTTTGAATTAGACCACAATTTAATGAGTTCGGTTGACCAGGGCGAAACACATTAGGAAAATTAAATAAAAATGTAATAGAGAGAAAACACAAAAGGAAAACGTGTTTTTTACATTTGCCAAACATGCGATTTCTGCTTGTACTCGTATGTGAAACTATGAAATTTTGATGGAAAACTTGTTGGAGTGAAGTCTGTTTGATTTAAATCAAATTTATAATTTTAGGTTCATTCACACCTCCATTTAATTTTAAGTGTGTTTTGTTAAATATTTAACTTGTGTGTGTGTATGTGTGTGTGTTTGAACAATGTATTGTTGGAATTTTTGTATTTTCCAGCATCAATAATATCATGGCGTAACCGCAAAAACAGCTTAAGCGACATAATTTTCGAACTTATTTTTTTTTACCAAAATCGATTATTTGCGATTGTAAATAATCAGTTTTCTCAAAAAAAAAAAAAAAAAAAAAAAATGAAGTCCATAACATTTGTCGCTTAAGCTGTTTTAGCGGTTATGGCTCGATATCTAGAGATGTGTTTTTAATCATATTTATTACGAATGAATTAGAGGAAAAAAATATATACATCTGTATATTGAATAATATATTTTATAATTTATTCGAATAATCGAGTAATTTTATGCGTTAATTAAAAATTTTTGTTCCTTCGAATACATGCTCAATTAATAATTCTCTCGATTATTCGCATATAAATTTTTTACTTTATTGTTATTAGTGCCTTATTCTATTTATTAAATTATTTTCTTCGTTATGCGTTGGAATAATTTGTTTAATAGAATATTTTGTTTTATTCGTACATTTGAATAATCGAAATATTGTACTCACGTAATTTTATTCGAATTACCCGATAATTTTATTCGTTTGTTTTCATTTCAGTACAGAAATAATGTTATTGGTTTTTAATTGAAATAATCTTACTATCGCATTCTCTGTAACATTGTTTATTCGAATAATCGTATAATAATATCATTCATTATTCGATCTATTTAAGAACAATTTTATTCGTTGTATAATCTCATAATGCTATTCAATATGCATTTCATAATGTGCAGGAGCGATTTTATTCGTTTTTCATTCGATTAATATTGCTCTCGCTATCTCTTAAGTGTTAAACTTTCGAATAATCGAATAAAATCATTGATTATTCGATCTAGTTAAGAACTACTTTATTAGTTTTTCATTCAATTACTCTGTGAACGTTTCATATTCGAACTATCGACAGATTTTATTCACTGCAATAATTGCATAATTGAATAATTTTATTCGTTATTGATTTGTATTATCGAGTACTTCTTTTTTTGTCATGCAATCGTATAATCGATTTGCTTTATATATTCGGATAAACAACAAATTTTATTCATTGCAATAAGAAAAAAATTTTTTTTTGTCATGTAATTGAATAATCGATATATAGTACTCGTTATTTTATATTAGATATATTTAATTAATTTTCTTTTTTATTTGTTGGCATAATCAAAAAAAAACAAATATTTTTCGTATCACCGGATAATTTTATTCTTTTGCTTATTCGAATAATATTATTCAGTATTCATTTTATTTTCGAAAAAATTTTATTCGTTTTTCATTCGAATAATCTTCTTATCGCAATCTCTTAAAGGTTATATTTTCGAATAATCCAATAACATCATTCATTATTCGATCTATTTAAGAATATTTCTATTCGTTTTTCAACCAAATACTTGAATTACCGTATGGTCCTGTAGGTTGCATATTCGAATAACCGAAAAAATTTTATTCATTACAACATGTAATATGATATAATAGTATAATTTTGAAAGACAACCTGGAGAAAAAATATGAAAAATTTACTGAAATTTAAAGATTTTGCTTTATGTGTTTCTTTTGTCTTATTTGCGGAAAACAACAAGAGAAGAAAATTAATTGTTTTTTATTTATTTTGTAGGTACTTTTCATAATTTTTTCTTTCGAACTCTAAAATTGTTTCATTTGATTTATTGCTTTTCTGACTTAATTTTTGTTTCATTTTCATTCAGCCCTCCAGGATTGTCACATTTTTTTTATACAAGCACAATCTCTGGGAAATTATTTCCTGATATTTAAAATCTGTCAATGTCAAATTGTCAAAGTACGAAATTGAACGAAATGAATTTGTAACCTTAAAAATTCAACTTAAAATTACAGCAGCAGGATACGAAATAATAATAATAGCAACAATAACAATATGTTTTGTAAGAAATTCATTTTATTTGTATAAAGAAAAGAAAAATGAAAAAAAATTCCTACAAAAACACTCATGAGAAATGAAAACTGCACTTAAGAAAATGAATTGCATTCAAATGAGCAACGACAAAGAATCAGCAACATAAACGGCAACAGCAACAGCAACAGCAACAGCAACAATAGAAATGTATGTGTAGTAAAAAGTGGTATTAAAAGATCTCTTTTGCAAATGCACGAATTTACACACACACACACAAAGTGTTTAAATAAAGACAACAACTTTTAATGAAACACCAAAGTGTTGGGTAGAAAAACTTTTGTTGTTACTTAGAGCTGAGCTGGCATGAGCTAAAATATATTTTTGCTAAGCACCGCGCATGGAAAGAAAGAAAAACGTTATTTTTTTTTGTGAATATATAAAAATTTGAAAATATTTATGCTTATTCTGTATTTATTTGTAAACATTGAGACGATATAATAAAATAAAATTTGTCTAATCATTGTTGACAACACTTGACTGTTATTGGCAGCATCTCATCATTTTCCAGGCAGTTAACAGTAGACCATTGTTGCCCAAACGAGTTTAAAAGTCATAGCTTCTCATCATTTGCTAGGCCTTAGTGTATAGAATAGAATATGGCGAAGATCTGCTCCAAAGATGGGCACTGCGACACCTGATGTATCTTTAGTGCCATAGATCTGTAACTTAAGTTAAATCAATCTCTGCATGACTCTCCTTATGAAAGTCAGCAAAGATATTGGAGAAGTCTGCCCAATCTCATCTGAACACAAAAACTGAGAATGAAAAACACTCCTTCTACTGTTACAAAACACGATACATTCGCCAAGAATGTGTGCCGTTGTCTTGTCATATTCCAAGCATAAACCACACAAGGGTGAACGAACTTGGTTACTTTTCCACAGAGGATAGTTTAGTTCAAAAAGAAAACCAGTAACAGGCCGTAAATTATTCCTGTTGAGGTCCAGGATGCCATTGTAAGAAAATGGCTGCATCAGTGCTTTGGTCTGCCTTAAACCAGAAGATGTCAGCCACAATTCCTTAGCGGTCGAAATGTCATCTCCTTTGACCAAGGCTGTTACAGTCGCCCGACTTACATCACAAATGGGCTCTGGGCTAGGCATGGACACTGATCAGAAATAATTTATATTTCTAAGAAATTATTTCTGATTAAAATTCACTATAGTTCAACTAAATATCTAAAATTATCTCACTCAAATCTTAAGTTTGTTTTACATCTCCATACATACTTTTTCTCAATACTGTTTAGAAATAAAAGTGTTTACCAATTCTTTTACCACTCAATCGGTGTCTTTGTTGAGTCATCATCTGCGCCGCTTGCGAAAATAACCTTTCAGACGGAACTGATATTCCTACCATTGTAAGGTATTTAAGAGTGGTCTTGTGAAGTTTGGGAAACTGTGATTTATAATTAAATATTAGAAAATTATATAAAAATCGACGGCGGCGGCTGGTCAAAAGTATTCGATCGGCAACTTCATCTTCCGTTTTGGATCCATCCGTATACCAACATAAACTTTTGGAATCCACCGCGGGACCGTTTGCTTCCCACACTGCCCTTGGTGGGATTGTGACTTTGAATCTCCTGTCGAACCTCAGTTCACAGTTCATTCTGTCACTACGCATTCTTATTAGTCCTAAGCTGGCCATTGCACTCAGAACCGACGACTACACAACGAGCAAAAATAAATTTTTTTTTGCGTGGCAAGTTATATTTCATGAAAATCGATTGCTATGCATATAAATTTTATTACTTCGCTGCCATGAGAAAAATTATTTTATATGAATACTTAACTTTGTTTGTGCTTACCTTATTCAATTGTCTCGCGAATAAACATATTAAATTTCAACAACAAATGCACTTATACCTGCACGATAAAAGACACAACAACAAAAGATGAGGCTTAACAACAAGAATGATAACAGGCTGTGAAGAGCAACTCAGAGGCGGTGGTGGGGAGGTGGCAAGGAATATAATATCAACAGCTGATATAAGATGCATCCTCACAAAGAGAAGACATAAACACAGCATGCATTCAAAAAATGAAAACAAAAACAAAAACCATTTAAGTTTTTTCTTATGAATACTTGCAATACTTTTACGTTTCTTTTAAAGTATTTTGTTTATATATACTCGTATATATTTTTTTTGGGTTCTGTTTCACTTAACAAGTATTTGTTTTCACGTCCTTGGTAAAGGGGAACGGAAACATGAATATACACAGAGGAGCAGTTTTCAGTGCCATTAAAAGAAAATCTTTACACAACATCAAACATTGTTACATTAACAAACACCAAAAAAAAAATCTGAGCAATAAAATTTAAATAGACAGTAGCCTGGAAAAATCAAGGCCGATAAAATATTTTCAAGCAAGAATTTTGGGTAATTACTAGCGATGGATCCACAAGATGTAGATCGAACTATTTCATTACATTTAAATTAGTTGGGTTTGACGCAAGCTTGTGTCTACTACTTGAGCTACTGAAAGAGTTCGAATAAAAGTTTAATGAAAAAAATCCTTATTAATTTCGCCTTTACTGTTTGTATTGCAATTTACTGGAATATAATTTTTGTTTTGTCCCTGCCTTTACATGCGGCATTGTAATTAAACCAAGAAACATGAATTTATGTGCGATTAAATAAACTTTTTCGGGTGAATATTTGTTTGCATATGTATATATGTGTGTGTGTGTGTGTCTTTGATAGTCAAACATGTTGAAGGATTATTTCTTCTTAAACAAAAAAATACTGCTTAAATTACTCAGAAGCACACACGCATAACTACAATGGCAATAAAATAAGAGATATATTAGTGAATATATATTTCAAGGATATTTAACACCTTGATTTATAATAAAGTATATGCATATCTTTTTTCGTTGTGCGAGTATGCAATGGCACTTCATTTCTTCTTTTCTACTTTCGCAAAATTTTCAGGTTCTTGTTTTAATGTCATTTTAATGATACTTGAGTATTTTATTTTAAATATTTTGCATTTAAAATAAATTGACATACATTTACCAATACACATATAAAGAGATTTTTTAATAAATTTACTTACACACATATAAAATAAATTTTACATAAAAAGGCAGTACATTATAAACAAATATTTTTCATTATGAATTTTAAGTCTTGCATCGCATCTCTCGTAGAAATTAATTTTGAAGGCTGCTTTATTAAAAAAATGTATGCATCGTAAAATATTATTTAATATATAATTGCATGGAAGCACATAGCATAATTTTATAACTATGGATTCCGAAGTTTTCTATAATTTATTTCTCTATTTGTAACTTTTACTTCATTTTCTATTTAAGTGTCAAGTGAAGTAGTAAAAATCAGTGATTCGGCGACATTAAAGAGTGAGAAAAAAAAATAGTGGCGAGTTTATTTGTGTAGGAATTAATAAAACCACGCAAAATGGCCGACAACACTACCGACCATTGTGTTGTGTAGTTCATAAAAGTGTCAACAACTTTGCGGTTGTTTTAACACACAACGATCGCTTAAGTCTGCACTTTGGTTAGCTGACTTTTTTTTGTCAGTTAACTCGCTGCTACTTTATAGTTACACAAACATCTGAATATTTGTGGATTCCTGTGTGTGTGTGTGTGTGTATTAGTGCCGTTCACTACCACAGTAGCCATACATACAAACAAACAAAACAATATATGTCCAACCGCGGTAACAGGCAAACACATACGCACACACAGTCAAAAGAAATTGTATGACAAACCAATAAAAAAAATACAGAAGAAAGAACAGAAAACGTATATAAAAAAGCGAAGCATTGGTTAAAATGATAACAAAAAACGGCAAAACTACAAACTTTAAAGGGTATCATAAAACTCAATAACAATGAGACTTATTGTTAACAGCAAGAAAAAAATTCTATGGTCAAATGTAGGGAGTGAAGACTTAACAGTGTGACAAAGTGATGCTCTGTTAATAGTTTATTTTTTTATTATTTTCTTTGTTGTGCGAAAGCCACTTAGAAATGTCTGATTTAGGTTGACTTTAGGTAATTTTGTTAGCAAATACAAACGTCGTTATAATGTGTGCTGAGATCGCTAGATCGATATAGTTTTGTTCCGGAAATGCCTTATGCCGTTGTAAATCAGGAGCACATACAAAAGCAGATTTGGCACACCCTAAAGTTTCTATCAGACGTGCGTGCCATACCACAAATATATTTGATACACCTATTAGTGCTGCCATAACCATAAACAGCTGTTTATGTTTTCATTTGTTTAATCGTTTCAAAAGTGCAACAACAAATATGTGCAACATGCAAACAGCTGTTTATTGGTTTCTATGATTATGTTTACGGCTATGGTGTTATGGCGAGTCATCTTTAACCGAATGCAGTGTTGCCCATAATGCCCAATATGGCACGTTTAATTGAACCATAATCACATAACTTGAAGAATGCTGCCTACTAACTGCCTTGAGTCCTACAACCCCAACTTTATTTTGCCATACAGAGTCAACAGAACGTAAGCATAAGCGGTCTTTGGTAAAAAACCTTCAGGCTTATTGATTTTTAAAAAGGCGTATTGTAAGAAAAAGTTATACGGTTTATTGAATACCGAATGACCGGACTAAGCAAACTTGGATATTTTTCTTCTTTTTTTTTTGAAATGTATTTGTTTTTTCCAACTTCCTGATTTATGCAAGTTTATGCATGCAGATGTGTCATATTTCGATTTACAAACATATACATATGTACATATATATTGTATGTACGTTTGTCTAATCACGCCTACATATGTTAAAAATAAAGGGGCTGCCAATAGGGACTTCGGAGCTTTGACTGTTGATAGCGGCCATATTGTTGAAGCTACATCTGCGACTTTTCAGGCGAAACTCCATTTTTTTGTCACGTGCAACAGCTAGCAATTAAACTTGTGTTTCAAAACAATGTCCCTAAATTTTTCTTAAAATTTTACCCAATGTAGAGCCGCTGACGACTTATACAACATTAATATTTTTTTTTTTCAATGTATTTATTTACAATCTATTTTATAATAATAAGTAAATTTGATAAACATTAATATAAAGAAGTAAAATAAAACTTTCGATTTCTTTAAAAAACAAGCATATTTTCTTATGTCCAACTTATATGTATTCAGCAGCTCTTGCTACAAAACGTTTACAAGGGATGGGGGAATAGATCGGACAAGACAACATAACACACCATCGGAACTCATGGACGTCACTACACGGATACAACCAGACTTTGAAAATTTCCGATCGGGTACGTGAGACTAGGTTTACAGCTGAACGAGAGACATTGATAGCAGAAAGATACTCCTGGGTCAATCGAACCCTACAACAAACACCTGTGGGAGTTTGCTGCTACACAGATGGCTCAAAGCTAGGAGAAAAAACGGTCCTAGGTTTTTCTTCATAGAAAAACCGGAGGCCAAAATTGATGGAAAAAATAGGCCAGAACATTGCGGAAAGTAACTCAAATTAATTCAAAGCCTTTTATGGCATTTACATTGAGTTACCAATTGGGCGAAGATGGCCCACAAGACATGATGGAATAGCGATACTGTGGATAATCGAACTAAGGTTCTGTGAGGTAATCTGGACGAATACAAAGCAAGGGGGCTGTTGAAACTAAACAAACCCGAGCTAAGGAAAGTTGACCAGCATCTTAACGGGGCACTCTAATTTACGAGGCATTTGCACCAGATTGGAGCCATGGATGACAATGCATGGAGGACATCGAAATAATCCCGTTATTTTGAAGATGGCACCTTACCAGACATTGCTCAACTTTAAGGTATTGACCGGAAAATTTTGTGGGACGAAAGTGAATGTGGGATTAGTTTTAATTGACATAAGA
Source organism: Nowickia ferox (assembly GCA_936439885.1). Lineage (NCBI taxonomy): Eukaryota > Metazoa > Arthropoda > Insecta > Diptera > Tachinidae > Nowickia > Nowickia ferox. Next base: position 12,956,151 of record OW387023.1, on the reverse strand, counting down.
GCGCACAAGAGGCCTTTCTATCTATACTGGCTTATGTGTATGTCCACAGACATGAACGTAATGGCTCCTCCTTGCAACCTAACCTAAGTTAAAACAATTAAAGAATGCTCACAGGCCATTTCAGGTTGAGAAAATACCTCAATAGACTTGGCCTTGAGAGTAGTAGACAATGATGATTCTATGATTATGACGATGAAACTCTAGAAAACTTTCTGAAAGACTATGAAGCTTGTTAATTAGGTAAGTGGTTGTTAGAAGATTGGAAGCTACAGATGACATTCCTCAGGAGTGAGTTGTTCTAGTACCTGGCAAGGGAAATAATAGATCTCTTGGGTCCTACAACTTGGCAAGTTTTGTGTCGTGACTTGGGCATGAACGCATACAAAATTCAACTCTCTCATGAACTGGAGGAAAACGACCATGGACCGGACGTTTGTACGCTGAATAGGCCCTGAAACAGTGTGCAACTAACACTAATTTTCATCGGACCAGTCAAATGTTGCCCACGTCATCCAAATAAACTTAAATATTGAATTGTGGTATAATTGAAAATATAAAAGTGGCCAAGGCACACTTAAGCAAAGTAAGTAGTTTAATTTTGTATAAGGGGACCCCGGACTTATCCTATTCCCGCTGCAAGTCTGGAGTAACAGAAGGTCTGTCACGACACCGGCCATGCCACGTTGGACATTCTGCTCAAGGAATTTGAAAGCCTAGTCATCTCTCGTTGGTATAACGTGAACTGAATAAAAATGGCAGATGCGCTCCAGCCAGAGAAGTTGCGGCGATGTACATTCCACACAAAATGGCATCGATAGGCCTTTCAATGTAAAAAAAAACTTTAACGATATCGCACATATACTTTATTTTATTTTAAATTTAAAGATAACAAGCGGCAAAAGTACCAAAAATGCTGATGATATTTCACACTCACTTTGTTTTCCTTAAATTAAAGAATAACAAGCGCTTATTGAGAGACCCTTTACATATGCATATTATGTGCATACATTCACATACACACACATGATATCCATGTATTTGGATATAAACTGGTTTCCGTTTGCGTTTGTTGTGGTATTGGTTGAATTGTTCAGTTTGTTCATTTTTCTTTTTTTTTCGAAAGTTTGATTTCCCGATATTTGTATATATATGAGCACACTCCTACATACATACATACATACATACATACAAGTGTGTGTAGTTTAATATGGGTGTATGTATGTGTGAGCATTTGTGGCATGAGTTTACAATTTACTTTTAGTTTTTTATTATATATTCTTCACTCTTTTCATCTACAGTTTTTTTTGCTTGTTTTTTGTGTCAACCATAATCTCTAAACATAAAAATGTCATTTTGTGTGTATGAACGTGTGTGTGTGTGTGTGTGTGTGTGTGTGTGTGTACACAAGAAGAGCACAGGTCAACGCAACAGCTTGCACTGATGGCAAAAAATTAAAGATATGCAAACATACTCGTATATGTATATTTTTTGATTTTTATTTATAAAAAGAAAACTTAAAATGGAAAAATTCAAGAGTATATATTTATATGTGTATATTTATTTTATTATAAGAAACCAGAAATATAATAAACAGAAAATAATTTAATTAAAATGATTTCTCGTATTTTTATTCGAAATGTGAAAAATAAATTTAGTCATGGCTTAAAGCTGTAGCACGCACAAAGAAACTATTAAACCAAAGCCTGCATGCAGCTCGAAGAAAATATAGTTATGGGTATTGCCGTTTAGAATAATTAATACAATAAGAAAATATTTAAGCAAAGAAATATCTTATTAAGGGTACTGCAAAGCTCCATGCCTTTTTCTGTAAATCACAGATTCTTGGATAAAAAATTCGTTAGAATTTTTAACGTAGTCTCATTGTCGTTATTTTTTTTTTTGTTCATTTCAAAAAAATAAAATTTGTTTAGTTCTTCAAAATAGGTTTTTGCTTCATAGAAGATTTGAACGTTGAAGTCAAATCTCTTTATACCGAGACATTTCTTCTGATTTGGAAACAGAAAATAAGTACAAAAATAGTGCTGATGAGGGAGCACTTTGTAGCCAAATTAATGAAGTTTTCCCATGGAAATTGCACTTGTAATGTCCCCGCCAACTACTGTAATTTTTTCAAATTCTCATTAAATCGTCCCAATAAATGCTTATTTTACCTTTCTGAAGGTATTCACGTGGATTATAGTTCTCCTGAGCACATGTGGCTACAATTTAAAAAATTCGAAGTTAACTTCGAAATTTCGAACATGCCTTTAAATTTTGTATTTCTGCTTAATAATAAAGACGAATTAGTTCCTTAAAGAATTTTGACATCAAAAACCAATTTTTTAATATTCGAAATCATTTTTTAGGTCCTTAGAGAGCATTTTTCTACACAAAACAGGCCAAATGCTGCAATTTTTTCAAATTCTCATTAACTCGTCCCCATGATTGCTTATTTTACCCTTCTGAAGGTATTCACGTGAATTATAGTTCTCCTGATCACATGTGGGTACGATTTCGAAAATTCGAAGATAACTTCGAAATTTCGAACATACCTTAAAATTTGGTATTCCTGTTTATTAATAAAGACAAATTAGTTTCTTAACGCGTTTTGATATCAAAAATCAATTTTTCAATATTCGAAACTAATTTTTAGGGCCTTAGGGAGCCTTTTTCTATGCTCAAAAGCAAGAATTTAAAGTCATGCCTGCCTGTTAAAATTAAAAATCATATTTCATGTATTTTCTGTGCCTTAAAGAATTTAGTGTTTTAAAGTTTTTAACATATCAAGCAAGCTTTATTTTAAACTGTTAAGCTGCTAACAAAAAAAAAATAAAAAAAAAACTCAACTTTAAATTAAACATGTTATCAAAACGTTTGTTTTACTGGCCAGTCTGGCATGTCTGTGCAAGTTTGTGGTGATTTGGTGTGACCGAAGGCAAAGTTATGCGTTTGAATAAAAAAGTTACATCCGTTTGGCCTCTTTTCATTTGAGTTTTTTATTATTTCTATTATTATTCTAATTTCTGCTGACTTTTTGACTTGCATTATTAGTGTGGCGTGAACAACATTGGCACAAATCGAGATACCAGTCAAGATAAATATTTATTTAGGCTTCAAAGGGGGCAGGCAGGAAAGTAAAAGAGACACAAGCTGCTTTTGCATTCAGCGTTAACTTTTTAACTTTCCTTACTTCCAAGCACTTTTTCTTAGAGATCAAGTATTTTGTTAAATTTTCAAGGGTCTTTGTTATGCAGACAAAAGCCTTAAGATAAGTTTAAAATTCTAATGAATTTCTTTTGGGTAGTTTGGCGCAGAATAATTAAATGAAAAGTGTAACGCTTACACCACGCACTATAGCAGAAAGAAATCATATGAAAAACTTTTACAACTTTTCTGTTCTTCTTTTTGTTGCGCAAATTTGCATACATTTGCATTGAATATGAAATGCATTAGAATAAAAGAACCAGCAGAAAAAAAAACTTATTTAGGATTTTAGCAGCGTAATATTTTAATACTTTTTAGTTAAAGAGCGGCACGTTGCAGTAATTTCGGAAATGAACGGAACAGCAAAAAAGGACGAAATGACAAAAGTAAAATAAATGAATTAAGTGCAATTTATAATTTATGTAAAAATTTTGTGGTACATTCGAAGAAGTTGGCAAAGAAAAAAGAACAAAAGTACGAAAAAACAAATAAAAGTTTTTTGAAATAATTTTTTAAGCACCTGAAAGTAGGCCACAATTTTTAGCAAAGTTCAAAGCCTCAAGAAATGCAAGAAAGTTTTAATTGTAACAAAATAAATATAAGATGATTTCTTTTAAATCTTTTAAGAAAAAATAAGCACAGACATGCTGTTTATACTCGTATATGCATTAATATTTTTATTTAAACAAAAAAAATTTTGAAAATCTTGCCTGCAAATTGCTCAATCTTAAGCAGCCATATTTGTACTAATGACGCAATTTTCTTATTAGTAATGTTGCCTTTCCGTTCACTCATTCAAATTCATTTTGTTTGGCTAATTGTGCTTAAAAGATCTTTAAGAGCAGCTAACACAAATATTGTGTCTATGTGCCAGGCAAGTGAGTTCTTGAATTATTCCACAAAATTTTCTCCCAGCACAATTAAAATGTTAATCAAGCAGATTACGCGTGCAGCACGTAAATTGCTATTTTTAATTTGCCAAATATTCCTTTATTTAGCTTGATGTTTCTAAAAGATGCTTTGAATCTTTCATTTTATTTTATTTAATTCTTCTTTTTTTTTGTCTCCATTTTATGGGATTTTCATTATCATCCATTAAGCAATGAAGTTGTTATTCTTGTAAGAGGATAGAACAAGTAAAGTATATGAGATAAAGTGTAAGAAGGCGAAATGTAAGATTAGTCTAGAAATACTTGTTGTAACAAAAAAAAAACAAAAACGTTCATCTAACGAAATCAAATTTTCGTGCAAAAGATAACTTTAAGATTTGTAAATGCGTGGCAAAATATGTTGTGAACGTTTATGGCGAATTTCAAACATGCTTCAACAATTATTTGATCAATCTTTTATAACGCGAGCTAATTTAAATAAATTTTCCAAAAAATCATAACTCTGATTATTACTTTCCAGCCTGGATTCTGGGCTGAACTTTACTATAATATAAGGGGCTTAAGTCACCGCCATCACCCACAGTACTTATATACTTCATAAATTACTTGAGCAGCTTAAAGCTTCCCATAGCTGGATGGGGCATAAGATGATCCACCAATTTTAAATAATCAATTTAATATGTCTTATATTTTTCAGTCATAGGCCCAATATCAATTTGAAATTTTCGGTCAAAAAACAATTGTTTTTTAATACATACTCGTACATACATATTAGCTTTAAATATAGGAAATATGTCCATATAATAATAAGAAATGCGTTCTGCATTAGTTGTAATCTACTAAAATAACTCTAAAGACTTTTATACGTAAGTTCGAAAATTCGAAGTTAAGTTCGAAATTTCAAAAATGCCTTAGAATATTAAAATTTTGCAATTTTGTCAAAGAAATTAAAATTTCTATAGAAAAAACTACAGTTTTAAAAGTAGTTTTGCTTTTTTTTTGTAATACAGACCGCAGCGGTTTAATTATATACCAGTGTTAATATGAGGTCAATATAACATTTAAAAATTAGTTCCAAACTAGTAGTAGCATTCAAAAATATCCCTAAAGCCTTCTACATATAACTTCGAAAATTCGAAGTTAAGTTCGAAAATTCGAAAACGCCCTAAATGCTTTAATGTTTCATATTACCAAAATTAAGTTAACAGCTTTTCTCAGAAACGCGTCAAAGTCAAAGTTTCTAGAAGCAGTCTTTCTTTCTTTTTAATACAGACAGCAGTGATTTTATTATATACCAGTGTTAATGTTGGGTCAATATAGTCAATATAACAATTAAAAACGAGTTCCACATTAGTAGCAGCATACTAAAACATCTCTTAAGACTTCTGCACATAAGTTCGAAAATTCGAAGTTAAGTTCGAAAATTCGAAAATTACTTACAATGTCATAATTTTGCATATTATTCATATCATCATATTATAAAATATGCTTAAAAACTTCAACACAATAGTGCGAAAATTCGAAGTTAAGCTTGACATTTCGAAAATTACTTATAATGTTATAATTTTGCATATTAACAAAACTTCACTCACGGCTATTCTCGAAAGCACGCGTATATTATTTTTTTTTAAATGAAATAAAAGTAAGAATTTTAACGCATTTCTCTCTCTCTCTCTTTATCTCTCTCACTCTCTCTCTCACTTTTAAAAACGATACATTTATTATTATAAACAAAACCAAATTTTTTTAGTTAATGCAATTTTGTTTTTGTTTCCCATGTATTCTTCACTTTATTGTTAAGTAAAACTGATTTTCGAAAATTCGAACTTAAAATAAAACCTTTTTTTTGTTTTAGGTAAGGAAATGGGAATTGTAGAGAACTATCATATTATACCCATTAATTTCACTTACTTTTGTACGGAAGAAAACGGTACTAAGGCTTGGAAAAAATTATTAAGGTAACGGAGCACAGTGGTGCAAGTAACATTTTATACCGATATTTGGAGTGGCAGGGGCTTGCCTCGATAGCCCTGAGTATGGGCTTAAGTAAATCCTAAAATTCGATATAAACTTCGAAGTGTCGAACATAGCTTAAAAACTTATATTTTTTAATTTTAGCACAATACAAAACATTGACACATGCAAGGTCAACCGTTTCCCATATTTTTTTATATAAATTTAAGTTGTTAATCTGGCAAAGAGTTGACACATTCTTGCGACTTTAAAGCAATTAATTAAATACAACCACATTTCTATAACTTCTTGATTGCTTAAATTAAATTTCAAAGTGCCATTTCCGGCTATAAATACAGTTTTGTATACGAACGATATCTATCCAGCATGTTGCAATGTTTGTATGCCCGGCTGTAGTGAAATTTCCTTTTCTGTTGCAAGTGACATTGCTGTCATTAACATTATATAACAATGGTTAATGATTATGATGCTGGTTTGCAAGAGTGTTCATATCTCTAGCCTCATCTCGGTATTGCCTGCTGTTTCCCTTGCGAATGGGTGCTTGTGCTTGTGATTGTGCTTACTTTTTTGTTTGCAATTTGCGTGCGTGTAAATGAATAAGTAAAATTTAGTGGCGTGGAATATAAATTTTGGTGTTTAGATACATACCGAACGTATCTAATGTAACTGATGATAATGGTTGTCATGATAACTATACAACAGCATATACATTAGCTATGACACTCTATGGGTGAGAAAGAGAGAGAGAGAGAGAGTGAGAGCGAGAGAAACTAAATGTTTGTGTGTGTAACTGCTTGGGCGTGATTGTATGAATGTTATCGCTTGTTAATAATGGTGACATTTTGTATGCTTTTGTGCACTATTGTGCTTGTTTTCTTTTTTTTTCATTTGTTGCTAAAAGTGCGAGCGGTTAAAATCACAAGTAAACACAATTAATTTGCAATGAAATGCAACTTTCGAAACTTTAACAACATCTACTCGTTTTATGCATCCTAAAAGCAGGCTACACAAAATGAAGTGTTTTACACTTCAAACGCTGTGCTGTGTGTACGTGGGTGTCGAGTGTTTAAATAATTGTCGTCATTTTATTTCATTTCATTTCTTTCGTTATTAAGGTTTTTCGTTCTTTGTTGTTTTTTTTTTTTGTAATAAGAAAATATACGTTGTTGGCATTTTTTTTGTTGCTTTGAATTGAGAAATCGTTTTGTAACATGCCAAAACGTTTCAATTGCAATAAGAAGCGTCGTTAATTTTTTTTTTTTTTTGACTAACTACAGCAAAAGAAATTTGTAATGTGTGTCATAACAATAATTGCAACATGTTGTGAAAATGTCAAAATATGTTGCCTAAAGGGAATGTTTTGTGTGTAAACTGAGTCATTAAGTAATTAAATTGTTATAAATTTGAAAACGTAATTATAGCAGAGAAAAGAGCGCCACAAGGATACAAAAAGTCTTATATAAAGATTTTCTTTTGTTTAAAGAAATTAAAAGTACCCGTAATAAGAATTTTAAGTTTAAGATTCTTACCTCTAATTACTTCTCGTTGATTTTGTTATACCATTTTTATCATATTGCAAATAAAGAGGACTTACTATACATACGACCAGTTCATTAAGCGATATCCGCTTGTCCGTCTGTCGACTCATCCTGCCGATAAGGACATATGAGAAGTATACATATCCCAGCATTGAATGTTATAGAAATTATCATATAGCTTAAGTTTGTAATTTTAAATATACTTTAAAATTCTTTCATTGCATTCTGATAGCAAAAAAAAAGGATATATGACAGGAAGGCAATATACTACAACGAATGAAATGAAACTTTCTACAAGGCTTAAAAACACTATTTTGCAAATAGTACAAGTGTTTGTTTGATAACTCTTGACAGCTTGAAACTTTTTGGCAACAAGGATATCTCAAAAATAGATGTATTTTTGCACTGGTTGGCTGGCAAATTTATCATAAAGCTTTAAGACAGTATTTTTCCGTGTTTTGTTAATAAATGCAGCTAAAATTAAATTTCTGAATTTCAGGTCATATGGAAGCAGGGATATCCTTGCATGGATGAAAATTAAATGTGCTTAATTATACCAAATTTCCAGTGCAACAAAAAGGAGTAAGTAAACTAAAATCAAAAAGTTTATTAATTTTTGTTGCACTGGAATAATAATTGCAGCTAATATTTGGAATTCCAAATAAAGGATATATGGCAGAAAGGTCCAATTTTGTTCAGCAAGGAAATTTGGACATTTTATTCAGCAAGTATGCATCGAATATATTTGCTGGGAAATTTGTCATTAAGTTCAAAGGGATTATTTTTCTCTATTTTGATAACAATTGCAGCTAATTTTAAATTTTAAACTTTCAGCATTTATGGAAGGATGTCATATTCTTGCACCGATAGATAGAAAGTATTTTTATTACAATTACCTAAAACTCAATTTTGAGAACAGCCAATCGCTTTTTTTGCACCCGAATAATAATTTCAAATAAAATTTAAAATTCGAAAAAAAGGATATATGGCAGGGAGGCCAATTATTGCACCGAATGAAACGAAACTTCTTACAAGGCTTACTAGCATTATTTTGCAAATTGTAATCGTATTTTCATAATATCTGCTGCTGATATTTAAATTTTGAAAAGCAAGGATGCTTTCAATATAGACTTATCTTTGCACCGGTGGCTGGGAAATTTGTCATAAAACCTAAAAAGAGTATTTTTCTTTATTTTGATAAAAAACTGCAGCTAAAACTAAATTTTATACTTTCAAGATATATATGGAAGGATGGCATATCCTTGCGCCGATAGCAATTGAAGTTATCATAATACTTTAATTTCTTTTTTATAATAGCTAATTCGTTTTCGTTGCACGCGAATAATAATAATTCTAGTTAAAAATTTAAAATTCAAAATAAAGGATATATGGCAGGAAGGCCAAATCTTGCAACGAATGAAACGAAACTTGTTACAAGGCTTAATAGCATTATTTTGCAAATTGTTATAGTGTTTCCATAATAGCTGATGCTTGGATTGAAATTTTATTAAGCAAGGATAAGTCGAGCATAGATATACTTTTCAACTAGTTACATATAAATTTTTCATAAAGCTTTAAAACCATATTTTCGTATATCTTGAAAATAAAAGCAGGCAAATTGAGACTTTAAAATTTAAGGTATACAAGTATATGAAAGGCACACATATCCTTGCACCTTTTTATGTGACATTTCTCCTGACTATTAAATTTTGCGAAATGCTATTGGCATTTAAACTTAATTTATGGAATCAAGTATGTGTGTCTTAATTCTACAAACATAAGTATATTGAAAAACAAATTTAATAATTTTCATTAGAATTAAAGTTTTTTGTTAAATGCTGCACTTCAATCATATTCCTTAATTGGCTGAATGTAATATAACTTTGCTATTTAGAAATTTGGCATAGATTTCTGTTTTAATTAGTTCAAAACACATAAAACTTGTTTGCTTTGAAAAATGTTTCGAAAAATTTTATTCCTTTAAATAGAAGAAGATACATATAAAATAAATAACTAAAATCATGAGTGTGTTTAAAAAAATCTAAAATATTTCCAGGCAATTTTAAACTTTGACTTGCCAACTACAAATATTAAATGATGTGCACTAGTTCGGAGAACTAATTAAAATTTTGTTTAAATATTTAAATGGAATTAAATTTCATATAGAACGGATGTGCCAGAGTATATGAAAAAAAAGTTATGAAAGGGAAGATGAAGGTAGATTTTTTATAGAAGATGAGCAATTTTGTGTTGTTGTTGGGCGATTAAATTTCCAAACAATTTGTTGTACATTGTTTTAATTAGAAAATTTGGGTTATTTATAATAGAGAATTGAGTAAAAAATTTTTTAAATATTTTATTATATTATAAAATCACAATTGTTAAATTTTCAAAGCTTTTTAAAGGTTGGATAGAGGGCTTAATGAACAAATGTTGTTTTTTTTTTGCAAGTTTGAAAGTATTTCTAACAATAATTTTGTTTCAATTAAATACAAAAATCAAGATGCATCAGCATTTTATATCAAATTGATTTGACCTGTAAAATTTAATTTTTTCCCATATTTTTTTTTATTTCTGTTCTTTCATTGTTAGTTGTGAAATACTTATTTACTTTAGCCTGCTGGCCAGCCAGTCTGTTAGTCCAGCAATCAGCCAGTCATTATTTTGTATTAAATATTTTTGTTAATATAAATTCATGTGGTTTATGGCTGCAAACTATACGAATAACAGAGAAATCAACAAAATCAAATCTAATAAATGATTTTTAGTTTTGTTAAACACAAACAAATGTATGCAAGTAATTATGCGTAAATTGAAAAATATCATATAGACAAAAACAGAAACCTACAATGTTTTTTGTATGCAAACTAAAAACCTCTCAAACAGATTTTATGGCAAAATTTTTATTTTTCAAAATTTTGATGAAATTTTTCCTTAAAAGTAAAAGCCACAATAATATTCACTCAGTATAAAGCTGTGGTAAAACTTAAACAGCATATTATTGTGGCAACATACAAGCATTTGGGCAACAACAGCAAAAAAAAAAAGAATATTTTGCTACAAAACACAATATCAATACCGCAATAACCATGATAATGTAAAAAGGAGCAGGTATGGGCAAGAGGGGGCACCTGAAGGACACACAACACATGTTTCGTTAACGAGTGTGCTGTGGCTGATTTTATTTTTATACATGTATTTAATCTAGCCAAATATGGTTGCTCTTGTCCGCTTTAATTAATCATTGGAAAAAAAATTTGATCTAAACAAACATACAAAAGCGCACAGTGGGGGCGATTGCACAAAAATCGTATATAAATGAAAAAAATCCTTAAAAGCCCCAAGGCTATCAAATTAATAATGCCGTCTTAAGTTTAACTAAAAAAAATTATATATTTAATAAATTAAATTCTTGCTGATCATAAACGTCATATTGTTACCTAAATATAAAAAGGCCCTAACTCATTACTTTTTTTAATCAAAATTTTAGCACTTTTCCATACATTAAATATTCTTCTATCGAAATATACACAAAAAAAACGATTTCAAAAAAATAATTAGTTAGGGCCTTTCTTTATTATGTCTTTGCACACTAACGTGCCCGTAGTCTAAGTTTACCACCCCAGGTTGTAAACTTTGCAAATTATTGCCTTATCACTTATGCCAATTAATCTTAAAAAGGCAAAATAATCAAAGTTCAAATTTTTCAAAATTATTAAAAAAAAAAAATTTTCACAGCCTTGACTTCACTGTACAACGTGCAAACAAGCAAGCAATTTTGTGCACAATCAAATCATTGCATGTAAATAAACGTGTATGCATGTGTAAAATCTATTTGCGATTTTTCAAGTGTTAATGAATTTTTGCGAAAAATTAAAAAAGAACCATTTGCTTTTTTTTCTCTCTCTTATGCTACTCACAGACAAACGTTTAAATTGGAAATTTTATAAATACAAGCGTACAATTACACACTCGTACATCAAATATATGTACATAGAAAACTGCATGCACATATTTTAATTACATTTCTGTTCTCATAACTATTGAAAACTGACCATTTGTAGTGGTTGCAGATATAAAGAAAATACATTTATTAGTTTCAAACTATTTACCACGCCATCAGAAAAAAAAATAGATTCAATAAAAGCAAAGGAAACAAAACACAACTACAACAATGATGCTCTCGCTTAGAGATGGCAGCATGAGTAAACTTTCCTGGGTGAGCAGGGCATGCTAAGTGGTCACGCATTTCAAAGAAAAACTTTAAGAAAAAATCATTGCATTCCATAACATGGTTAGTAAAAATTGAGTAAATAAATTCCACTACCACTAAAATATCTGTTAAATTTTATTTTCACTTCCCCGTTGGCATTAATTTTGAAAATATAAAAGCACCTAAAATACTAATCAGTATACTAAACATATTATACAGTCAATTTAAAAATTTTACAATTACATTCGAAGATAAATTTAATTTCGATAAATGCAAGGACATGCTGATATATCGTGTTATCTTAATATTAAAAACATAAGAAATACCAAAATTTATATTAAAAATTTAATATCCAATATATTATGATCAGAATAGAACAAAAATTTTGCCCTTATGCCTTATGATAAATTTTATTCGAATTTATTGTCCGCACACGCAAGTCCTCGATTTAATAATTTTAAATTTTGCTGCAATTGGTATCGTAGTGCAACGAAAACTGGTAACTATTTGCAAAATTGTATTACAAAACCCCATATGAAATTTTATTTCAGTAGTAGCAGGAACTTGCTATCCTCCCATATATCCTTTTTTCGAAATTTATAATTCTACGACAATAATTAATAATTAATTAAGCATAAACAACTTATTGTGCTTAAAATTTTTCTTTTATGTCTTATAATAACTATAATGTCAATTGAGTGCTAGAAATTTTTTACTCAAACACATACCCTTGATATAATAATTTTAGGTTTTGCCGCAATTGCTGTCGTAGTGCAAGGAAAACTGGTAACTATTTGTAAAATAGTGTTCGGAAGCGTTGTCCCCAATATTAATTAAATAGTTCTAAGAACTTGCTTCGCTCCCATATATCCTTTATTTCGAAATCTTATAACTTTGTATGTAATAGTAGTAGTACCAGTGTTATACTTGTAATCTAATTGCTCAGAAAATATGTGACTATATCTTTTAAGTATATAAAATTTTCATTGGTCTTAGGATTTACGAACTAACCATATATTTTTCAAAAATAAAATTATATATGTAACAAGTCGCAGATCCATATTTTTAAGCTCTAAGGTGAAACTCACTTCAATCGGAGTTCATATATACATATGTCCCATATGTCCTTTATTTTGAACAATTAATTACACCTACATTTTTAAACAGAAAGCAAAGAAAATTTTTGTTAAGTTTTATGATGAAACTGACTTCAATCGGAGTGAGGATATACCTGCGTTCCATATGTCCTTTATTATAAAAATTTAATTTTAGCATTTTTTGCCTAGAATTTAGAAAAAATTTCTTAGTAATACTCAAATTTATTAAACTTAACTCTATGGTATGTTTCTTTTAAATCGATTCAAGGACATGCCTACCATCCATATATCCTTAGACTTAAAAACGAAATTTCAGTTGCTAAAAATGGCCGAAGTGTAGCTTACGCTTTTCAATATAAAGTGTTTAAGCTCCTTGGAAAATTTCATACCAATAGGTTCATCGATATATGATTCTCCTATATATCCTTTTTTAATTAAAGCATTTTGATACAATAAATGTCGATGTTTCCATTAAAATACATAATGTGTAGATATTTTTATAGGCACACAATCAAGATTCATGACAATTTTTTACTACAATCGACAATCAAGGACATGCCTAAGCTCTTACATATTCCTAATTTTGAATAAGAGTGCATCATAAATTTCTAATAATTCCAAAAATAGTATGGTTAACCTGCTTGGCAAATTGCATAACAATTGGAGCAACGATATATAAGCCTTCCATATATACTTTATTTTTAAAATTATTAAAAATTCTGTAAAAATATGTACATATTTTAACTGCTAGATAATTAAGTTTCTTAGACAATTTTTACTAATTTTTAACAATATTTAGATTTCTTTTGTTAACTTCAAAAAATAAAAAAAAGTCTAAGGACATGCCTCATATATCCTTATTTAGAAAAAAAAATTAAATACAAGTTTAAAGTACTGTTGGAATGAAATGTCTACTATTAGTGTATCCTTGATTTCTTATCGTGCTTTCAGCTACAACTATCAAGTTAAAGTAAAAAATTTTGGTTTTCTCCAGCAAGTTGTGTGTTATTCTGTGCAAGGATATACTTTACCTTCCATATATTCTTGAAATAAAATCTATGCTGATCCACATGCTGCAATTGCTCTGAAAAAGCAAGACCCAAAACCATCAAAATAAATTGCTGCATCCTTGTTGAATTCCGTACCACTATATGTATCTTTATCCAATAGTGAATACAAGTAATTTTTGTATTTTCTACAGGATATCTGCTGCTTTCAAAGCGAATTTGGCTTCGAAGGACCAAAAATATGTTGCATCGCAGAACAACCGTTTTTTTATAAATTATCTGGTACCTAGCAAACCAGCTTTGTTACACTTAAACTAAAAACTGTGATCACGTGAATTTCTTATACTGCCTTTGCCTTTGTTTGTCCTCTCCGCTGTGTATCCAATAAAACATTTATAATTGCAATTTGTATAAATTAGTTATAATTTGCAAATATTCAATAACTTTTCAATTAAATTTTGCTAACGCAACCGAAAGTATATAAAAAATATTTTCTGATTAACTAAAAACTAAACATTTTGTAGAGCATTAGTTTGTGTGTTGTAATTCGTGGAAAAATGTTTCATAGAATTTTATTTATTTTTCAACCAAATAATGAAGCCGTATTTTATTTATTTCGTATTAAATAAAGTGTAAGCGCATGTATGTGTTTAGTGTTTTGCATTTCGGTGTTCTTTCAACCATTAAATTAATTTCGTATTTGTGAATATCAAATAGTGAGTAATTGATTTAAGAAAGAAAAATAATTTTTGTATTTGTATTTTTGTGTACCTAAATTTTCCTGTGTCTATGAAAACAAACAAATATTATTAAATATTTCCTTTAGATTTGCCTTAATGGTAAGTTCGGCCAACATCTATTAGTGTCCTTATTAAGTTCGTTCAATTAAAGATCCCAACTTTTCTTTCTTAAATTTTTTGTCGTCTGGAACTATCTCATCGAATGTGGTTGTACAGAAACGTGCTACCAACCATTTAATTTCTTTAAAAAAAATACATTATTAACGACATAAAGTCTTTATCAAAATTTTTATCAAATATTCTATAATTTTGCAAATAATTTTTGAATGCCATTTGTTGCACAAAACTTTTTCTATTTGCTAATTGCAGCGCTACAGAAGACAGTAATATATAAAAACTTTCCTAAAATGAGTCTCTTAAGCATTTTTTGCAACTTTTTTTAATCTGATTTGCTTCTCCAGGCCTCCTATTCACGAATGAAAGGAATTTCATAAATGTTTAATACAAATTATGTACAACACATGTGTTTAAGTCAGCCATAATATTTGCTTTCAAAATATCTCTTTTCAATTGTTAAGTATTTCAATATTTGCCATAATTATTTAATCAACAATAATATTGATTATTTAACAAATTTAAAACATACAAAATATATAACAATTACATAAAATCATTTGTACAGTGTACATTCAACAATTCACTCACCAATTCATGCTTTTTCACATATTTATTCGCATTTGTATTTATGACTACATGAGTTTACAAATCTACTTAGATACTTAAAACAATGTTTGCTGAAAGCAAATATTTATTGCAATAAAATAATAAATACATTTGCACTTGTATTTATGCCAGTGGAACAATATATTAGGAAATTTATTGTTAGAGTAGAAAGAAAAATATTAAAGAGAAATTTTAAATATGCTTTAACAAATTAAGGCTGAACTCATCCATTGGTCTCGGACGAAAGATTTGTCCGGAAAAAATCCGTTTTTTATGTAGTTTGACAATTTTTCTATTTATATAGACAAAATTTTTGTGCCGAAATTTTTTTGTCTCTAGAAAAAAATTGCATACTGTACATAAAAAAATTTTTTCCGGACAAAAAAGTAGTAATAATTCCCAAGAAGCTTGTTTGTATTTTATTAAAAATATTTTTACTGAATTTCGAGTAATTTTAAAAATAAAGGATATATGGGAGGATTACATATCGTTGCTGCAAATGTTATACAATTTCTCAAGGAGGTTAACCACACTATTTTTGAAATCGTTAGCAATTTACGCTGCACTCTTGCGATACTTGTTAGCTACGAAGCCATATACAAAACTAGAAATAAATAAGATTTAGGCATGTCATGGATAATCGATTGTAGTAAAAATTGTCAATAAGCTTGATTGTCTGCCTGTAAAAATATTTACATATTATTATTTTAATTAAAATATTGACATTGAATTGAATCAAAATGCTCTAATTAAAAAAAGGATATATGGGAGGTATACATATCGTTGCACCAATAGGTATGAAATTTTCCCAGGAGTTTTATCACATTATTTTGAAAATCGTGAACTAATTTAATTACATTTCACCCATTTTTAGCAGCTGAAATTCCATGTTTAAATCTAAGCAAAAATGGATGGTAGGCATGTCCTTAAATTGATTTAAAACAAACCTACCATGGAATTTAGTTTAATAAATTTCAGCATTGCTAAGAAATTTTTTCAAAGTTCCAAGCAAAATCGAGGCTGAAATTAAATTTTTATAATTAAGGACATATGGGACGCAAGTATATCCTGACTCCGATTGAAGTCAGTTTCATCATTAAGCTTAACAATAGAAAACTGTAAATAGTTACACATTTTCTTTGCTTTTTGATCACAGTTATAGCTGAAATTAAATTTTTATAATAAAGGACATATGGGACGTTGGTATATCCTTCCACCGATTAAAGCGAGTTTCACTATTTATTAATATCATATATAATATTATTTAAGAAACAAAACTTGATCTTGCTTTATTCCGACTATTCCAGCAGTTAAAGTTTACATGTCGTAATAAAGGATATATGGGAGCGAGGCAAGTTATAACACTTATTTCAGTGATATTTGGCACAGCGCCTTAGAACACTATTCCGCAAAAACTTACCAATTGTCATTACACCGATACCAATTGGAATAAAATTTGAAATTTCTAAATCTGAGACATGTGAGTGCGAAATTTATTGTGGCTTAATATTTCATAGTATGTATAATAAGGCATAAGATAGTAATTAAGAGAAAAATTAAGTCAATATTGCAGTTTAATTTTAATTTTCAAATAAAGGATATATGAGAGCAAAGCAAGATTTTATCCCAATTTGAATAAAATTTTGTTCAAAGCTATAAAACACTATTTTACAAAAAGTTATCAGTTTTTCTTGCACTACGACAGTAATTGCAGCAAAACGTAAAATTTTTATATCAAGGATATGTGTCTGACGACAAATTTCTGGCATTGGCATTATATTTATTATAAAACATTATAGTATAAATTTAAGCACAAATGGTTTTGTTTAATTTCTGTCATTATTGCAGTTGAACTTTAAGCCTCGAAATAAAGGATATATGGGAGCAAAGCAAGTTTTTACACCAATTTGAATAATATTTTGCTCAAAGCTTAAAAAAACTATTTTACAAATAATTACCAGTTTTTTTTGCATTACAACAGTCATAGCAGCAAAATCTGAAGTTTTTAAATCAAGGAAATGTATCTGCGGATACATTGAAGCAAAATTTTAAGCACAAACAGTTGCTTATGCTTAATTCCGATCATTGTAATGGAATCAGAAATTTGACGAAAAAAAGGATATATGAGAGCAAAGCTAGTTCTTGCAACTATTGAAATGATACTTGGTATAGGGCTTAATTATACTATTTGACAAATAGTTACCAGTTTTTGTTGCACTACGTAGCAAATCTTTAAGTTTTTAAAGCAAGGAAATGTATCTGCGGATACATTGAAGCAAAATTTTAAACACAAACAGTTGCTTATGCTTAATTCCGATCATTGTCATGGAATCAGAAATTTGAAGAAAAAAAGGATATATGGGAGCAAAGCTAGTTCTTGCAACTATTGAAATGATACTTGGTACAGGGCTTAATTATACTATTTGACAAATAGTTACCAGTTTTTGTTGCACTGCGCAGCAAATCTTTAAGTTTTTAAAGCAAGGACATGTGTTTGCTTACTGCATACAATAAATGTGTTCCGGACAAAAATTTTTTCTGAAACCAATGAGTGAATTCGGATTGAGAGTTCTGGCACAAAAGTAATTATCCAATGTTAATAACTATCCTATGTTACGTATACTTAATATTTAATTCAAATATTAATCATACGTAGCACTGTGGAATGATGATAAAGCTAAGTATGAAATAAACAAAAAGGAAAATATATGTTAATTTATAACAGTAAGATTTGAAATAATTAAAAAAAATTTGCGGGACTCATTTTATATTAATATATTTTTAATTTTGAAAATTTTCCCAAATATATTTCAGCTCTCAAATTACTACATCACAATTAACAATTAAATATTGCTGTTCATACATGTCCATTTTGATTGATTTGTTGAGCATTACATGTTGGTTTTTATGCGCAAATGTAATATTTGTATTGAATCTATCAGAAAAACGATTAAGCAGCGAAAAAATACATTTACCCCATCTGGCTTATAAATATTTCCTATAACTTTCATTCTTAATATATTTTATAAGAAATATATAGTTGCTTTCTTGCTTCATTTGCTCCTTTACCGCAAGCTGATATAAAGATTTAATAAAATACCTAGAATATTAAATGAGAGACGAGTGTACTTGATATATGAAATCTATATACATTTTTTTTTTATTTTTTTATTTAACCAGATGCCTGCAAGTCATGCTGTTATTGAAACGTATTCCCTGCATTACAATCAAACATTTGCCACAACCTCTACTTACATGAGTTGGCAAATATAGACACATACACAGACTTAACTACTTATGCTTTTGAAGGTACTTTTGCATGCGTGTGTGTGTTTGTGTGTGTGCACCTCTTTATGGAGCTTTTAAGCTTGTATTACCAATTACATTTTTAACACTTTTGGTAGCATGTGTTCAACCAATTTATGTTGTAGTTTTTCTTTCATGGTCTGATTGGTTTCATTGGTTTTTTTTTGCTTTCCTCTATGCCATCATATCTGCAAACAGTTAAGGAAGTGTGATGTGGAGTGAAAGCTGTTGCAAAAAATTCTTAGATTTGATTGATTTTTATACTTTTGCAAAGCTGCCAGGCAAAAATGAGATTTTAAAATGCATATAAACTAAAAGGAAACTAATAGAACTAAAAAAAAAACTTTTGTGAAACGAAGTGCAAAAATAAAAACCCAAAGAAAGCCCTTCAGGCTACAAATTGATGAACATTTGAATTTGAGCTGCATTTTCTAAAAAATGTTAAAATGTATTAAATTGCAAAAATATATGACTGGATTACATACAAATCGTTTAGGAAATTAAAAATGAATAAAAACAGAATTTGCTCAGCAAACCAGATTTCAAAGAAAAACCAAAATGCAGGAACAAATGGCTTTTGATTAATATAACGAATTAAGCAATTGAAAAAAATAAAATTAAAAAAGTATTACATGAAACATGCAGTTATGAAAGAGCTTAGCAGGAAAAAATCAAATTAATCTTCTTACCATAATTTGTTGGAAATTGCTTTTTAAATAAAAGCAAGGGCAAAAAGTTTATACGAGTATACGAGTATATATAAAAAATATATTAATTTCAATTGCTCTCATATTTACAGCAAATAACAGCATGAGTAAAAACGCTTATTTAGTTTAATTGCGTATTTAAATGTTCATTTTCATTTCCGTTTCCGTTTTTATGTAAATTAATTACAACACTAATAACGCCATTGCTCTCCCCCGCTCTCTACCTCTCTATCTCTCCACCTCTCTAGTGCTGCTATTTTAATATAGTTTTAAGCAAATAATTTTGCTTTTTCTTCTCTTTCTCTATTTCTATGGTTAAATTTATATATCCTGTTACTCTTTATGAAACTTTTCAGCACCTTGTAAGGCCACCGTCGAGGTAAAATTTCAAAAAAGTATTTAGCAAACAAGCAACAAGCTTATACAATTCTAGAGCGAGGGTGGCCTTGTTACCCTTCTCGCCATGTTAAAGAAATCACAAAAGATATTCATCGTTTTGTGACAAGCAAAATAAATTAAGTTAACGATAAAGCTTTGCTAAATAGCGAAATGCAAACAAGTTGTTGCATAAGCAGGGGCAAATTAAAAATTAAATTTGTTTCCAAAGCAATTTAATGTTGCACATTGGGACGGAATATAAAAAATGCTTACAAAAATATATCTCTTTAAAACTGCAGATATGATGAACGAAATTTTTATTTTTACTTTTTCGAAATTATGGTGAAGAATTGGAAAATAATTTTTTTTTATCGCAAATAAATTTCAATTAAAATAAACTTATGACAATATATCGAGTTTTTTTTTAAACAAACACAACCCGCAAAGCGATTAGCTCGTCTGCAGAAAACACCCAGGGTCTATGGCGGGAATCGAATCCACGACCTCTGGACTGAGAGGTTAACATCGCTACCACTCAGCCACAGAGGCACCCTTGAGTAGTATGATGTGACTGACCCAGACGCTAGGTATACGAGTACATAATGAATAAATAAAAAATAATATTTAACGTTCATTAATCAGCCCAAAAACGTTATATAAGCATATAAAACATATAAAAAAGAAAAGAAATTTAATAAACATATAAAAAAAATTCAAAAAATTGATATTAATAGAACGCCCGTCATGTAATAAGACAAGGAAATTAAATAAATTTTTTCGAACATAAGTTCGAAAAATCGAATATGGTTTAAAATTTTTATTTTATGAGACATAAAAGCAAAAAAAAATTTTAATCATGTAGGACCAAACATGGCAATTTTTTAAATTTCGATAATTCGAAATAAAATAATATTCAAAAAAACTGTAAGAAAAAACGCGAAGGTTTTATTTTAATAAAACTCTCGTCAAATAAATGCATAAAAAAAATTAATAATTTTTTTCGAACACAACTTCGAAAAACCGTACTTGGCTTAAAATATTTATTTAATGATACTTATGTATATTTGAAACAAATATCAAACTTATAAAAAAAAAATTGTTTTTGATATGAACATTTAAAAACAATTTAAATATTTTTCCTTTTATAAATTTCGAAAATTCGTTTATTTCGAAAATGCTTAAAAACTGTAAAAAAAAACTTGAAAATATTATTTTAGTGGACCGTCCGTCAAATAATTGGCCAACGAAATTACACGAATTTTTTCGAACATAAATTCGAAAAATATAATATGGCTTAAGGTTTTTAATTTATGATACTAACATTTCAAACCAACATACATATTCATATATACAAAAAATAAATAATCCAATATTTTTTTTTTCAAATAACCATAAAAAAATTTTTTAAATGTATTTTCTTTTTATAAATTTCGAAAGTTTAAAATAAAATAAATTTCTCAAAAAACTACAAAATTCGAAAATTTTATTCCACTAAAATGTGTGTCAAATATTTAGATAAAGAAGTGAAATGATTTTTTTTAACATAGTTTCGAATATCGAATAATGTTTCAAATATTTTTAATATCATTTAAATATTTGAATTAAACATAATAAGAAATATGTTACTTCTATGAAATAAACATTAAACAAAATCTTAAAATTTATTTAATTTTTGTTAATTTCGAAAATTCGAATAAGGAAATAACATAAAAAAATGTTCGAACATAATTTCGATAAATCGAAAATTGCCTAAAATTTGCTTTAAAATAGTCTCTAAACTAAGTTTGGCTAAATTTAAATAATTCGAACTTAATTTCGAAAATTCGAACATCGTTGCAAAATTTACTTTTGGTGCCTAATTTCGCAAAAAAGAACAGGAAATTAATATAGCATTGAAAGTTTCAGCCTTATATTATTTATGAATGCTTATATCGAATATTCAATTTAAGTTTTGATTGCTTTACATACAAATATTATGTGTGCTAAATGCATTGCCAGCAAATTTGTTTCCATATTCGAGCAGTTCCTTTCACATGTTTATTGTTCTTCAAGCGGACTATTTTATTATACAGATATAAATATATAAATTTTTTTTAATTTTTTCTTATAAACGCCCCACAGTGCTGTGTTGGCAATTAAAACAACATTGTTGTTAATATCACCCTGCTTGTGACTATCACCATCATCAGCATCACCATCATATTGTCTTTATCATGCACAGATTGGATGGCTTGTGATTGAAAAATTAAACGAATTTAAATCTAATTTGTAAAGCTGTGCATAAAATAAGTAATGAATTATCAAGGAAATCAAAACAAACAGGAAGCGAAAACATGTCATAAAAGAAATGTTAAATGAAAGAAAGTGTCACTAACAATGTAAAGAAAACTGGAAGAAGAAAAAAATTCTAAAAGGGAAATTTGTAATTAATTTTTAATTTGTATTTTTCTCTTGCAAAATGCTGCATATTGTTTATTTTTTTCCCCTCTCATTTACATTATAAATTGCTTAAGTTACTAAACTTGTGAACTTGATTTAATTTTGAAATGAAAAATTGCTTATTTAAAATAAAATAAAAATCGTGGCAGTGCAAGAAAAAATTATCAATTGAAAAAAAATGTAAGAAAAATAAGTGTAAATAAAAAACTTCTTTAAAAATTTAATTAGAAGAGAGGACAAGCGAAAAAATTTTTTTAGCTTTAAGGTTAACGTAGAGATATATGGGGTTTTCCACAGCATACTTCACTCATGTCATAACAATATAATTTTCTTAATGGCAAAATTGTTTAACTAAACTTCACATTTCTACATTCCATTTCCTTGTGCTTTATTTATATTGAATGCAAATTAATTTTAATTGACATCCCTGCCGCTCAACAAACACTAAAAGTAATTTCTGCTTAATAACATGTAACATCAAGATAATTGCTTTTAAAGGTAATAGCTATACTAAATAGTCATTTTGACGACTATTTATCTTTGCGAGCAGTGCACTATTTAAACAGTTTTTTTCATATTTATGTTAATTAGAGGAAGACATACTTGAGTGCACATAAATACTTTCATACATACATACACATGCATACATGTATGTATATTTGCTCTTCAACATTGGCCCTATAATCATGCAGCTCATTATAAATATTGTGAATAATTATGAAGGCAGCAGCAGCCTTAAGCAGCAGGATATACAAAAATATGTTAAAACAAGAAATATTCTTTCTAAAGGATCGAAAGTATTTGCAATATATTTGTGATTATGTGGAGAGAAGAAGTTGGCCATCAGTGCAAACATAATTTGCTTAATATGTGGAAAATCTTATTTTAAAGATCTTTTGGGGCTTAGGTCGGATATCATAAAGAGTTCTTTGAATTTGGATCCTTATGGTAGAATTTTGTGGGAAAGAAATTTAAAAAATCAAAATTTAAGGGTATTCTATCAGTCAATGTAATTTGGACAGCTTGCTGTGCTATCTTGGAAGCCGTTATTCTTGAAATTTTCAAAAACGCTAAATCAAAAGAATATCCAAGTCAAAAAAATGCCGAAAACAAAAATTACAAAAACAAAAAAAGCGCTTAAATGAAAAATATCACCAGAAATAAAATAAGCCTCCGAGATGCAAAAAAATCACCAAAAGTAAAAAAGTCGACAGAAAACTAAAAAAAAAATCGCCAAAAACCGAAAAAATCGCAACAAAGAAAATAAGCTCCAAAATTAAAAAAAAATCGCTAAAACTAAAAAACAACCGACTGAAATCGCAAAAACCGAAAAAAGCGTCATGACTAAAAAAAATCTCTACAACTAAATAAATCGCCAAAATCCTAAAAAAACTGCCAAGAGTAAAAAAAGCACTGAAGCTAACAAAATCGCTAAAACTAAAAAAACCGAAAAAACTAGAAAAAAAACGAAAATAAGCGCCATAACTAAAAAATAATCGTTAAAACTAAAAAAATCGCCTAAACGAAAAAACACCAAAACAAAAAAATTATTTTAAAAAATCTGTACATCAGGTAATATATTCTATTATATAGGCTAACGTTTTTAAAGTATTACATATCGCTCCTTTATTCAAATAACGCCACAACTCAAAAAATGGAATTTTTGAGTTAATGATGCAAAATTAATCTTCATTTCATTCTTCATATTGTGTAAAAATTTCATACAAATATTTGTTTTTTTAATTTTTTTTAAGCAAACACCCAGATAGTGGGAATCGAACCCACGACCTCTGGACTGAGGGGACAGCATCGCTACCACTCAGACACAGAGGGACAACTCTTTTTCCATTAAGTTGTGTGTGAATTCAAAGTTTCAAACTTGTTTTTGGGCAAATTGGTTTTATTTTTTTTGAGTTATGACACTGTTGGAGTAAGTGAGCGATATGTAGTGTACGTACGAAACAATTCATATGTGAGTCAAAGTAGCTTTTTACCGAATTTATTATTTTTTCGAGCAGAAATAAAAATAAAATTTTTGTGAATTTTATTTTCTGTCTTTTATTTTTTCGAGCAGAAATAAAAATAACTTTTTATACATACACACATACATATATGTATTTTTTTAACACAATGTCACTTTTATTTCGTCCTTAAAATTACGGTTTCTGATTTTATTGCTGTTTACTCTTTGATGTGTTGTGTTGGATCTACGTTTTGTCCACTTTTACGAAACGGCGCAAGTACTCTTGTGCATTTATCATACAATTCCATTTGTGGTCGATTTGGGTTCCCTCTAGCTGCAAGCTTCCTCATATCCATGCAAATATTCAATACTGCAACGACAGAGCCATATGAGATACCTATGGCTTCCACAAACTCTCTCACTTTCAATATCCGATCTATCATTTTCGTGATACTGAATATTTTTCAATTGTTTTGGCGGTAGAGACTACAACTGGAAGTTCAGAACGTTCGACATGTTTAACTGATATTTTTTACTATAGATGCCAGCTTTAGGCAGTTAAAACAATTCAAGACTTCTATTTCTAGAAGTCTTTAAGTCTTCTTAATCTTCTTAATTTCTTGATCAATCCTCTTTGACATAAAATATGTTCTCCATGCTTACGCGTTATCACTTCAATTAAAAATAAATATGAATTTGAAAGCCTTTGCTTAACCAAATACACACCAGAATGTATTAACACATACTCCAACTTAAATGTTTATAATTGTGAAAAGTCTTATCACACTGTGATATTCCGTTTATCTGTATGTGCGCTTACACGCATGTGTACTTGTAGGTGTGTGTGTGTGTGTGCATTTATATCTCCCATATATGTTTGCGTATTATTGCACTTGCATCTCTCCTGATGCTGGTGCTGATGTTGAAACTGGGAGGCATTTTGCCTGTTAGCTAAACATGATTGTTGTAATTGTTGCTAATACAGCAACATCACAACGGCAGCTTTAAAAACATAAGTTACCTGTAAGCGTTGTATGGCAAAAGCAGACTCTTTTAATAACCTCAAGTAATTTGTACAATTTGTGGTCGAGCGACCAATTCTAGTGCGCGCGCGGGTGGGTAAAGTTAAAATATACAAAACGGAATAACGCGCACATACACCTGCATCCTCAACTAATTAAGTGTAATTATGTTTATAAATATTTCTTATTTCAGACCAGAAGATTTAATTGAGTTTAACAGAATAGAAAAATTATCTGCACGAATTACATACAACGAATTTTTCGACAACAATGAAGGAATGTAATACGTTTTAATTTCAAATAAATATATTTTCATGTTGCACAGATGTTGCACACGGGATAGCAAAAATATATGTACTCG
The DNA here is from genome assembly GCA_936439885.1 of Nowickia ferox. Taxonomy (NCBI): domain Eukaryota; kingdom Metazoa; phylum Arthropoda; class Insecta; order Diptera; family Tachinidae; genus Nowickia; species Nowickia ferox. The sequence goes on along the minus strand of OW387023.1, from coordinate 12,930,589 downwards.
TATGTGATGTATAAATAATCTCGGCAAATATCCACATAAGTATGCTACAAAAATAATAAACTAACAACAATAATTAACTATAGCACGCATTTTAGGTTTTGTTATAGGAGTATATTGTATATAAGTTTGTTGTATACATACATACATATCGTTGCCTTAATATAGAAAGGCCCTAACTAATTATGTTTTTCGATTTTTTTTATATTTCGATAGAAGAACATCTAATGTATCGAAAAATGCAAAAATCTCGACGTCAAAAAAATAATGAATTAGGCCCTTTCTATATTAAGTAACGATATTATATATTTTCTTATGTTTATTAAGCTCGAGGTCGTTTTTATAAAATGATAATTATTTTTTGTTTATTAAACAATTTATTTTATATTTGTGAAAGAAATATGTATATTGTTATCAAAAGCCAGCAATGGCCACAAAAAGAGATGGTTACAGGTAGAGCTGGGTCCAACTCGTTCATTCGTTCATTTTTGCCACAAACCAATGATCAAACCCATGTAATTTAAATGGGTTTGATCATTGGTTTGTGGCAAAAATGAACGAATGAACGAGTTGGACCCAGCTCTAGTTACAGGGCTGGAAAATTAAATTTTTTTTTAAATAAATTGTGTTTTTTTAAAGAGGTATAGAGTTTTGAAATGGAATAAAACAAAGATGAAGTTTTTACATTGACATGAAATTTACTTTATTCGAAAGGAAGTCTTCTGGCATTATAATTAAAATATGACTTCTGGCATATGACCGTCACGGCTGGCTCGGACGTGGTCTAATCTGTAGGTCCAATTTGCGATGACTTTTTCCAAGATTTATGGCCTTATATCAGCAATAACGCGGCAAAGGTTGTCCACCAAGTGGTCAATCGTTTCGCACTAGCGACTTCACATATCCCCACCGAAATTTGTCTAGAGGCGTTTAATCGCACGATCTTGGAGACCAGTACCAAACGTTTCCTTCAATAAATTGTGGCATAAGATGTGTGACATGTTGCGCCGCCTTGTTGAAACCACAGCTTCTGCACAGCATCACTGTTCAATTGATAAACGAAGAAGTCAGTAATCATGGCTTTTTAGCCTGATTATACATTCTATAGACTGATTCGGGTCTCCATCTATGCTACGCTCTACAGCAGCAATGGCTTCTTCTGTATACATTGTACTACGTCTGTGTTAATGCGTCATCATTTTGAGTAAACTTGGTGAGAAAACGTTGCATAGTTAATTGAATTAATTGCTCTGATAGACTATTAGATTGACCGTAAAATGAACGTAAAGCGCGATACTTATTGCGAACAGAACCAATATTTAAAAAAAAAATTTGCACAATTTGGAAGCGTTGTTCAGGCATCAGGCTATTCATGTTGAAATGCCAAAACAAACTAAAAATAAATCAATTGACAGCCGACAAAATGAACGCCAGTTAAAAAGGTGTTGCCAACTTAAAGTTGTATAGCTATAGAAAAAACACGCTTTATATACTCCATACATACGTCCGTGAAGGTTACAGAAGATTCGGCACCATCGAATATAGCGCTTTTGCTTGTTAGATGATAAATTCTATTTATTTTTATTTTTATTAAAGGTCTAAGAGTAGAAAAATTGTTTCTTATATTCATTATTCCTCTTTGCCATTTTCCTACCTACTTGACCAAAATTACTGAGAAATATTTTTATTTTATGCACATAACGTCATACGTTTCCAATCATTTTTGTTATCATTTAGAAAATATGCTGAATATTTCCTTTTTATCTTAATAAGTAGTATTTATTTTAGATACATAGTCATATTAATATGAATTAGATGAAGGAAAGATAAAGTGAAATAGTATTAAATTGTCTTTATTTACTGCACCCTGGGGAAATTTTGTTTACAGTGTCCTGTCTTGGGTGGTTTGATATGAAATACGAGTATAGAAATATGTTTTGCTTGTTTGTCTAAAAGTGTTTTGTGCTTTGTCTACAAGATGTTTCAATTAAAGTGTTTTATGAAACACTTTTTGTGGGTGTTTATCATGGCCAAAGTGGCGTATACAGTGACTGAAGTGAAAAAAATTATTTGCTTGGCTATTTTCTGCCTAGAAAGTGAATACACTGCTATAAAACTTATAAAATAAGTAATAAAAATTATTTTATTAAAAACAATTTGAAGGTAAGAGAGCTAATATAATTATGGAAATATCTAACGCAAATATGCCCATCAAGTTTAAAGTGAAACGTATAGCTATAAATTACCAATGACTATGTTCATGCACATTTCTTAAGCACAAACGACTATAAATAAAATGTCGCATACAATCAAAATTATAAGTATAAAAATACTCTGAATATTTATTCGGCTACGCATGAGTATATACAGGAGTATATTATTTGCTTTCATTTCCTGCTAGAAAACCGAATAGGTAAAACGCTAAAATGGCAATGATATTCAAATGATTACATCACAAGGATAGAAAGTGCAATCTAATAATTTTTACCTAAATGAATATCTACTAATAATACATTTATCGCTTAACAAATTACACTATATAAAACGCAATAATAATTTTTGTTGGCAAATTTTACGAAAAAAAACTTAAGGAATAATATGAGTTGTTTACAGATTATTTTATTATAAACTAGCTTTTTCTGCGTTCTCGCTCACATTCATCTGTTTAAAATATACATTAAAACCAGTTTAAAACTGGTTAAAACTGACAAGCAATCCAAAAATGTGTTTTTCCAAAAAAAAAACCGGTTCGAAACCGGATAAAATTATCCTATATATGACGCTGGTAGACTATTTAAGTTAATCGAATGAATTATCAAATAAAGTTACTTAAATGAATAATGACATTGGATTTTTTGAATCAATAATCGAATAAAAATAATCGAACACAGTTCGAATAAATAATGTAATTAAATTAATCGAATGAATATGCGAATAAAGTTAATATTGTTAAATGCATAATTTTTAAATCAATAATTGAATAAAAATATTCGAATAAAACTCGAATGAATATGCGAATAAACTTATTTTAATAAATAATCGAACAAAATTATACAAATAAAATATCGTTTAAAGTTACTTAAATAAATAATGGAATCACATTATTCGAAGGAATAATCGAATAAATATATTCGAATAAAAGATCGAATAAGGTTACTTTAATAAACAATTAAATCACTTTATTCGAAAGAATAATCGAATAAATATATTCGAATAAAATATCAAGTAATAATCAAATGAATAATGTTATTAAATTAATCGAATGAATAAATCACGAATCAAATCACTTAAATGAATGAGGGAATAAGATTATTCGAATGACCAATGGAATAAAAAATATTCGAATGCATAGTCCAATTAAATTTATCAAATGAATAATCGACTAAAGTTATTTCAATAAATATTCGAATGAAAAATTCAACGTAACTATATGAATTTATCTCATCAAATTGCCAGAATGAATAATCGCGTAAGATTACTCGAATAAATAGGCGAATAAAATTATTTAAATGAATAACCAACAAACAACAAAAATTTTATATTAAAAATTGATATTCCATTAATTTTCACTGTGCTAGTTCAAAAATTTAACCTAATTCGAGTACGCTGAATCCAATGGTGCTAACCATTTTTTTAGGTTAGCTCTTGCTTAAAAAATAGTTAAGATTGAATTCGGTTCCGAATTAGAGCACAGTGCGGTTCCCCTAGCATTGATCCGTTAGAGAAATATATAAAACCGGTTTTAAAACTGTTTAAACAATCAAACCCAAAACGAAAATTACTCTAACCAGCTCAAAAATTTGTTTTACGCAAAAAATCTGTAACAAATATAAAATCCGGTTCCGAACCGAATAAAAAAAATCATTGAAGAGCGAACTTTAAAAATCGATTTAGCATTTTGGGCGTGAAAGCGTAATAAATAAACATATTAAAAAAAAACTCACTTTCACATTTATAATATTATTAAGGATAAGTAAGGATATTGTTTTCATACAACCGAAGCACAATTTCCATTCAATTTCATACACACACATGTATACGGGGGTGCATGATAAATAAGTACTCTGATTAAAGCGCTAATATTTATTTTATCCGCATAAGTATACATACTGTGAGTATTCGAAATTTTGATTTAACAGTGCAGGAGTATTAAATCAACATGAAACAAAGTTATTTCCAAAGGAAACATTATTTTTTTAAGGGGACTGTAAATCATGTTGAATTAACATGAAACATTACCGGAAAATGTTAAATTAACCTTGTTTTTGTAGATTTTAATATGTGATTTTTTTTCTAAGTGAATATGCTGCTCATTGAAAGTGGTATTAAATAATTAATTTTTGCCCACTGTAAGGAAACAAAATGCTTCTAACATTCTTGACATCATTAACTATACAATAGCTACATACTTCATTCCTTGCAGTCTCTTGTCGCTTGAATTATATTTGTTTTCCAGCTACATACGCCCTCATACGTAGCAGATCTCAAATTAATATCATTAGTATTATTATTATTATCAGTTTTATTTTATTTGCATGTGATGGTTACTGCCTCGCAAGCTCAACTACTCGTATACAATTATATTCATATGGTAACGAGTCTTTATAGATAGTCTCCTATCACTTTTACTAAATATGTGTCATTTAATAGTTAAAAACCTACTCAAAGCCTTGGTATAAAGAAATTGTCTCCAGTGGATGTAAATATAATAAGAAACGTTGTTAACACTGGGCTACAAAGCTGTTAAGTGTACTTTTTTGTTAACCCCAGGTAGCCAATTATTTTTATAAACATTGCCAAAGTTATTCGTAAATAATTGTTAAGGCTTCCTCATACAAAATTCGTATGTTACAACTAAATTAACTTTAGCAAACACTTTTTTTGAAATTTTGAAAATATCTCTAACAATTTACTGCCTTAGAGCTGTTGAAGTAGAGTTTGATGAAGGCTTTTATTTGGCCAAAACTTGTTGCAGAGTGTTGTACTCGTATATCTGAGTTATTAGTATTTCTTTAAATGTAATTAAGTATTGAAGCCCATGAGTTTTTATTCATTCCTCTTGGGAGTACACACATTATTGATTTTTTTGTTTTTCAACAATAATTAATGTTTATTGACATTCACATTATGCTTCGTTACTCATGTAAGTGTGATGTAAAATAACCATTTAAGCCTCCATCTTACAGCACTTGATGGGCCATTAAGGAAAAGTGACATTTTTATTACTTCATTTTATGCCACTTATGCTTTCATTAGATAATGCTTTATTTCTAATTTTGTCTGTTAGGGAATTGGATTTTTTTAGGCCATATTTAAACACTTTATAATGTTATTGGTCTACTAAAATTAAAATATATTGAAGTTATTCAAAAAAAAAAAAAAAAAAAAAAAACAATCAAAAAAAATTTAAATAAAAATTTCTTTATAATTACGTTTGAAAATAAAGGGTCCTCCAATAAGAGTTTTTCATTTTTATATGTAAAAAAACGAAAAAAAAATAAACTAGACATTAGCTGGGGGAAATGGCGGCATTTTGATGTGCATCAGCATCTATGTCTATCTACTTGGGCAGAGATGGTTTGTTAACATTACGACCCATAACTGCTAAAATAGCTTAAGCGACACATTTTTTGGACTTTGTTTTCTTGACGAAAATCGCCTATTCGCGATCGCTAGTAAGCGATTTTGGTCAGAAAATCATGTTCGAAAATTATAACGCTTAAGCTTTTTTGGCGGTTATGGCATGATTAACTATTTAATATATCATGCCATAACCGCAAAAAAAAAGCTTAAGCAACATAATTTTAGAACTTTATTTTTTACCAAAATCAATCATTTGAAATCGTGAATAATAGATTTTCGTCAAAAAAAAAACGATGTCCAAAAAATGTGTCGCTTAAGCTTTTTTGGCGTCTATGGCCCGATATTTAAGTTTAAATATGTTTCTATAGCAGCACACATAAGACAAACATCGTTCTATACACCATAAGTAATACATTTAAGTTAAAATATATCAAAGCATAACCTAAATTAAGGTATTATTCCAAATGAGATTAGAAGTCTAAAAAAGATAAGTCGCAAGTCCTGAAAAATCACACAAATTAATTGAGATTTTAACCAAGGATAACTCAAAATCAGCTTATCTCGACTTAAGCACTTTTTCCTTTTTGCCACAGATTTATCACTCATTCATTCACCACCCACAATTTTTTTTTTGTAATAGCGAAAGACTCTTTCTACCAGGCTAACAGAAGGTATAGAAAATAACAAATAAAAAAAAAAGAACAAATTCAACTTTTCTACTTTGCATTCACACAGTGTTCGATAAAAATTTCTGTGTGTGCATTTATATGTATGTAAGTGTTCAATAGCAAAGAAAAATACGACGAAATAAACCGAAATAAACACTCATACCAAAGGTTTATTTATAGTAACAACAAGCAACAGCATAAAACAATACAAGCACATGCAGAAAGCCTTCAGTTATTCATTCCACTAAACAACTACACTGAGAAAAAAAAACCAGACATTTAATCGAAATTTAATAAAAAATGTAGGAAATATTTTATTATTTTTCAACACGAATTTCGTTCATAAAAACTTTAAATATTCTATTAACTGTCTCATGTTTGCAATATGAATTTACTTTGCACATTGGAGTGAAATTAAAAAAGAAGTGGTAAAAAGTCCAGAACTTGTAACAGATTTTGATGAAACCCACTGTTTTGAATAGAAATTTTTCAGTTACTCTACTTGGAGGCACCCTGTTGCAAGACAAGAAAGCTCCAAAAAGTATGAAGGTTAAAAACTACGGGTGTCGAAATTCATTCTGCGTTTTTAGCTTTTGTACATTTCAACCAATCTTAATATGCCGAGGCCTGTAACAGTTTTTACTGCGCCAAAAAGTAGCGGCTGGGGTATTTTTTAAAGCGCTTTTTGCAGGGCTTTTTGCTTTTGCAAAAATTTTGATTGTTTTTAGACCAAGCCATTTTTTGCGTTTTTGACTTTATTGTTTTTAGAAGCTGTATTTATTTAAATTGATACACAAAAATATATATTTTTAACCGACTTCAAAAAAAGGAGGAGGTTATCAATGCCGATGTTACTTCATAACTCGGTTAATGTTAGACCCATTGTAAAAAATTTTTATTGTTTGAGAGGGTATAGCTTCCCATTGGAAAAAAATTGGGCCGGGACACGCCCATACATTTTTTTATTTGATTTTATGATATTTTACTTATTTGATTGCTGCGAAACCCAGCAAACACCTTTGGTTCTTGTAATTACACAATTTTAAAGTTGAAAAAATGGGCGGGGCGACGCCTATTAAAATTTATTATTATATTTCACGTGTATCAACTAAATCGATTTCTGCAAAACTTACCACACACCTTAAGCTCAAAAATAGACATAATCTTCTATTTGAAAAATGGGCGCAGTCACGCCCATTAAAATTTAATATATTATTTTAGGTGGTTCTACTTAACCGATTTTAACAAAACTTAACACACACCCTGAGCTCTGAAAAACACAAAATCTTGCATTTAAAAAATGGGCGGAAGCAAGCCCATTAAAATTTAGTTTTATATCCCATACATTTTTTTCGAAAGTGTTCTATCAGATCTGTGCATTGAAGTCGGTTTTTTTTGGCAGAATTATATACCTCAACAACTATAGCAATGAAGAATTTTCCAAGTTGAGCTCTTCAAAAAAAGGAGACAAATTTAAAACTTTTGCCAAAAAAAAACGTACTTTTATATATTATTTTGTAATTTTTAAAAAATTTACAAAAATTTTTATTGTTTAGAAAAGATGGTTGATAAATGATCTATATGCTAAAATGGCAAACCTTTCGCTCAATACATGAGTCCAGATGGCAGATACTTAACAGCTGACAGCCTTGCCAGACCGGTGGTTTTAAAATCACTAAATGGATATAACCCTGTAGTATGAAAAAAAATTTGGAAAAAGATTTTCCTACGTTTTTTTTTTTATAAAATATAACATTTTAAATATAATAAAAAAAAATTTATGATATATTTTTTATTAAAACTAGTTTTCAACTCAAATACTTAAGTTACTTTAAATCAAAAGAACGAGAGTTCGCGTACCAAATTGAAAATGTTTTCAAAATTTGTATTTCTAATTTTTTTTATAAAAAAATTTCGTGTATTTTAATTGTGTATGGCTTGAATTTTTTTAATACGAAATTTTTGTTTTCTTTTTTTTTTTTTGGGGTCCAAATTTTTCCGGAAATATTTTCATACTATTTTACGTGCAGGTTTCTATTAACTCAATAAAAGTTTTAACTGATTTTTTTTTTTAATTTAAACGTGTTTATTTTATTGCAGGAAAATTATTTTTCTGTGTACTGAATATAAATTTCAGACTTTGACAACAATTTTGCAATGAAAAAAAGAATGCGTGAATTGATTTGATTCATCATATTGAAATTTACTGAAAATTCTCTGCCAGCAAACTTTTAATTTAACAATAGTACAGCTTCTTCTTCAAAGTAAAGCATAAATATATAAATAAAGTCACCATGCAAATGCATTATTTCAAATTTCACTGAACTAGTCTGCTGTGATTTTGTTTTCATGTAATTTCGTTAGCGGTTATTGGGTTTTTTTTAACTTTTGTACTTAAATTAAGTCGACATATTTCAATTATAATAATTTTGCTCACAAACCTTAATGGTGTTTGATTTGCCAGCCATAAACACTTTTAATTGCATTATTGTTAATCGTGGTGTCAGCATTTTACTATAAATTTTGCAGTAAACAAGTGAGAAATATTCCTTTTGTATTTTTTTTTCTCCCTGAAGTGCTTTTAGAATAAACGTGCCCTTGCATATGAATAATCGAATGTGTTGAGCGAGTGATATTTGCAGCTTCACATGCATAATTTTAAGTTTTGTTTTTTATGTTTTACTTCGTTTTTTTATGAAATTCATAAGATTCCTGCACATGCAAGCAGATTTATGATAAATGAATGCTGGTATTTTATGCGATATGTGCAAGAGTTCATGTCAGTTTTTAATGAATTTCTACATAAAATTACAATATTAATCTTATAATGGTCTCTCTTAAAACGCTTAGAAGCAAAAGGATATTTAGGGGCAAACATACATTATAATTTCTGTTTCATGAGTAAGTGCTTGCTTGCGTATATTTGTTGTTGGTTGAACCAAAATATATTACATAAGGGCTTGAAGATTTTAAATTTTAATTTTAAATTAAAACCACAAATTAAAATCCTTTTGGGCAAATATTAAAAATTTGCTTACCTTTATTATTATGTTCAATATTGCAAACAATTATCTAACAGATTTTACATTTGCAATTTTTATTTATGTATTTTTTTTTTGTGTTGTTGCCTTTCAACAAGTAATTTTAAATAGAAATAGTTTTACTGCAAAAATAAAATCATTTTCTATCAATTGTACATATTTGCCAAAAACGAAACCACAATTCAAATTATCACAATCATCATTAGCATCATCGTTATCGTCAACGTCAACGTCAACATCATTATGTCACTGTAATGAAATTTATTTTGCCCAAACTAATGTTGGCTTATTTGGGGCATCGAATTCGCCGTTTAGAAAATAGACACACAAGTTGCAATTTCATTATTTGATGTGGTGGCTGATGATTGAAAAACACAATTTGCTTAAATTAAATTTACTTTTTTTTTTTTTGCTTTCAATATTGTTACAAATAAAATATTAGTTAATATGCTTTTTTGGTGAATTAAGGGTTATTTAATAATGTGTTATTTGACAAGATAAATATCTGAAAGGTTTTTAATAAAAATGAAACAGTTTATTTATTTTAGTTAAGCAACAAATATAATATCAAATTAAATTAAAAAATTTTTTTTTGTTCCTGCAGATTTGCTAAAATTAGCTTTGATTTGTTATTATATTTATAATTTTTGGACAAACTGAAATTTCTTTTAATAAAATTATAAACAAAAATTTTAAAATAAAGGATTCCTCAGCGGTCTTTCAATTCTCTTGAGATCAACAAATATATTTAGTCTATTGAAAAGTGACCAAGAAAGCACTGTGAACAAGTATTTACGGGCTGGCATAATAATGCTTATTTCTATATGTCTAGTATAAGCACAAGGACCTACATGAAAATACTCCTGTTAGTGCTTCACTGAAACTCTTGCCTGTCTAAAAGTCTGCCAGTCATAAATATTTTTCTTTACATCTCAAAAACAAATAAGTTTTGCAAGACACATCTTTTTAAGTTTTCGAAAGATATCAGCATGATATTTTTCCAAGCTGATGTTAAAATTCCTAAAAATATTACTTCTCTCTGTCTAATTCCTTCTTTGCTGAAATTCGAACAAAAAAGCAATATTGTGTCTCTATCCAAAAGTCAACACTTCCCTGTACAAGTTGCTTGGTAACATAAAATACCAAGCACATTTTTTTTTTTGTTTTGCCTTACAAGGCAACCACATGTTTTGGAGATAATAACGCAACAATTCGTTTCATAATCTTTCACATCTTGTTATCACTCTCACAATATGTGGTTGCATAACATACTGCCACAGTAAAAAAGAAAACAACCAAAAGCAATTTTGTACCACAGACTGCAGCAGCAAGTAAGAAATCATGCATAATTTTATGTTTTATTTGTGATAAATGTTTATTGTTGCTGCATTATTTTTGGTATGTGGCATAATTTACATGTTTTATGATCACTTTCTTTCATGATGTTATATGTGTTGCAACATAAGCAAGGGAACGTGTAGTTATTTATTGTTGTTGTTGTTGTTGTTGTTGTTCTAAATAAAGCAAAAATGTGTTGACACATTTAGAGCAATAAAATTCACCACAATGCATTTCAAATGTTAGCAAGTTGCAGAAGACATTTGCTGCAAATTAATCCCTCATTTATGTTTGGTTTATATTTACTAAAAAAATTTTTGTGGTCATTGCAAGCTGAGGGCTATTATTCGTTTTGCGAAATTTAGCTTAAAATTCGATTTTTTTTTAATCAATAAAATTCTAGCACTTGCAGTTCGGTATTTGTCTCTCCATTGGAGTCGTTATAAATAGTTGTTTGAAAATAAGACTCATGTAATGTATTACCATGTTCTTTATAAAAGTAAATCCGCTAGTGTAATTTCATCAAAACAGAAAACAACTTATTCATAAGTTGACTCTCTGCAGTTTTAAGGGAGACCAGAGCGTATGATTAATATTTAAACATGTTGCCAATTTCATATTAATCATACGGCCCCATTGTTCCTCTATTCAAATAACTGGGCATTAACTTAAGCGGCCCATCCATTATGCAATATTATTGCATATGTTGTTTCGAGCTATGCTATGCAATAAATGGCACAATATTTTCAAAGAAAATATTGCCAAATTTTCCTAACAGTGAAAAAGTAAACAACATTGAACAATGTTGCCACCACATTATACAACTGTCTTGATTGTACAATAAAAATCAAAAGTCTTCTGATATTTGCCAATATATTGTGCCACCTTCGAATATGACATATACATTGGCGATATTATTGTACAATGCGAAAAATTGCACAATTATATTGCAAGTGGGTGGGCTGCTTTACTCGCAATTTGCAATAGTATTGTGCAATAAATTATGTGTTACAATAAAATTGCCTGTATGGGTACTATATTGTTATATGGCACAATATATTGAATAAAATTAAAAGTCTTTTGATTTATATTGCGTAACATAGCGAAATATTTGTAACGTGTTGACAACATTGAATAACACCACGCAACAAAGTTTAAAAAATGTTAAAGGCTTGTAAAACCACTATACAATTTTCATGTATTGTGGTTCCAGTAGTACAAAAATGGTAAAGTTTGTTAAATTCTATAAACAATTTTTTTTAATAATTTTTTAGTAACATCGTCAATATATTGAGACATGTCTCCGCTTATGTTGTCATAACTACTCCAATGTTGTTAAACTAAATTTACAAAAATTGTTATTTATATAACCTCTAATTTGCTTATATATTGCGTTTTAATCGGCGCAGTAGTTTCGGAGTTATTATGAAGAATTGTAGCCAAAAATATATTTTTTACGTGAAAATAGCAAGTTTTTTTGTTAGAAAAAAATCATTAAAAATCGATAACGGCCAAATTGAACAGATGTATTGCTTTATCGCAAAGCTACATGTGATAGAAAGAAAATTAGATATCGACCATAAAAATCTATTGATTCTTTTCGAATTTATTCACATTTAAGTGAATTCACTCATTTTCACAAGATTTTAGTTTTTTGTTTGATATACATAAAATTGAGTAGTTATTGTTCTTCTTTCGATTGATTGAATTTTGAAAATATGTTCGCCATACTTTGCATAAATTTTCACATCGAAAATGCATTACATAGTAATATTCGTGTATTTTTTTTTTTTTTTTTGGTAAAACCCCACCGACAATACTAATTCTATTCTTCGGAAACACATTCGCATTGGGTGAGTTTAAATGTATTAAACAGTACAAAATTTATATTTTATTATTTAAATTTATTATAAGAAATAAACTAAGAAAATAATTAAATAAATAAATAATATTTTTATTTAAATAACTTTTTTTATTATAAACTAAAGAAGAGTTTCTTGTACCAGTTCTACGTTTTTTTTCAGCCCTTCTTTTTCCAAGAAAATTGTGGCATTAATTTTTTAAATGAACCCATTGTATTGTTTCTTTATTGACCAACTAACATTTGTACAATTCTTTAAAGATTTTTCTTATTTTGTAACCAACAAGTATGTCTTCATTCAGTCCTTTCCGAGCCATTGCGCACATACATTCCCATTATTACTATATTCTTCAATTTCAGGAACCACTAAAAACAATAATCATTTGACTGAACCTCAAGGTGGAAATGTGTTACGGATAAATGTATTACACAATGTTTTTCCAAGTGGTCTACCTGCTTCAGTTGTGAATAATTTTAATTTTTTATTAATTTTTTCAAGACAAAGCAAACAATTTGATTTTGCATCAAAAATATTTTTTTTTCATCAATAATTTCTGAATAGCTACGAAATCGTTTAAAGTTGAGAAAAGCTATATGATCTTGACTTGAAGGTAATTGTATTTTGCTCTGTTCAGTATTTAATTTATTGAAATCGAACAGTTCGTTATCGAGTTGTATTGGAAAAAGTTAGCATGACCACCTTGTTTAGAGGGTCATTAAAAAAAATCTGTTCGTAGTAGATAAAAACTGAGAACGGATTTGAATTTAAGACATTAATGTTCCTATTTGACACATAGTTTTGTTTAAAACAAATTTGTTTGCAGAACAGTGTAATAAATTATGGGCAACTCCCACAATATTTGCTACATTTTCAATATAAAACCACCCCTGTTATAATTTCGCAGCTATTAAAGTCTTAAAAAATTTAAATTAATAAAAACTAAAAGCTAATTATATGTTTGAGTATGTTTAAAAACAAAAGCAATATTTGTCTAACGCCCGTAATTTATTAAGTCTCACTCTCTCTCGCTCTCCCTCTCTCACCCTTTATCAAGTCTAACGCCTCTTCCTCATGCCAAAAAATACCCTTTTTTCCTAAATTTTTGTTTACACAAGCAGCCAACAGTCATTTAAGTTGTTTTAAATCAAAAGCGATGAAAAAAATCTACAAACTTAAGCAAATCCCAAACACCTTTACATTTTGCTTTGACCCAAACCATTTCGCAATGTAATTTTAATGCCTTTTTAATAGGCATACAAAATTTATTTGAAAAAAAAAGCATTTAGATTTGGGTCATTGTAAAACCCTGACACACGTTGCAAGTTAAAACTCTTTTAATGGATAAAAAATATAAAATAAAAACAATTAATGTCTATATATATAATAAATATATTAAATTAGCTGAATGTCTAATACAGTAAATGCAGGATTTTAAGACAAGATAAGCACTTAAGTAATATGCTTTCAAAGAGTTGGATAATTTAAGGCTGGCAGCTAAATAATAGTTTGTATAAAAATTACTTTATATCTTAAAATATGTTAATAATTTACCTTTTTAAATAAATTCGTTTAAGAAAAGTGCAGTTGAACCTCGATTATGCGGTCTTCTATTAACTGCCTGCATCTACTAGCCGTCAGTCGCTCCGTTTCTTGACCTCCATTATCCGTATTTTTACCTCTATTATCCGTTTTCCATTTTATAACTCTACTAGGCGTCCTATACTCCTATTATCACTGCAAAAAAAAAATATTTAATTTATTTTTTTTTTCATTTTAAGACAAACTGAAATTTCATTTTTCAAATAACAATATCGTTACCTTAACATAGAAAGGCCCTATTAAGGAAACGGTATATGTCCGAAAACCAATTCAACACCTTAAAGAGATCATAGACTCTAAGATGAGGAAAGAATCGGAGAAATGTTGGCGTACGACGAAAACTTGCAAAACTTCTAAGATCATTTGGAGCTCCTATGATCCCAAATCGACTAATTTCCTTTTAGTCTACAAACTTCTAGTGGGGGTATTAACTGAACACTGCTGGACGGCTTCGTATGCTGTCAAAATAGGACGAATACTTGACGGTACCTGCAGGAAATGTAAGGAACCCGGTGTAGTTGAAACAATGGAACATCTACTGTGTCACTGTCCGGCTCTAAGCTCACACTTTTCGTAGTCTTGAACTTGTATCGAGAGTGGAACTTTGTAGAGTGCTAAAATTTTTTTAATATGTGTGGGACTCATTCGATACAGACACCACGAACTAGGCTGCCATACTTACAGCAGCCTAGTTCGTCACTGGTATCGCTAAGGATCAATCCCGATCTATGCGAGGTCTTTGGACCACCCAGATTAACCTAACCTAACCCAACCTAAACCTAACTGTTTATTTTTTTTTTTTTCTTTAAATCGAGATTTTTGCATATTTCTTCCATTGAAATATAAAATAATATAAAATCGATTTAAAAAATAATAATGAGCCTTCCTATATTAAGGTAACGATATGTATGTATGTATATACTCTTTTGTGCTTTATATAACCCTGCTAACCATGGGTCAGACGGCACCGGGCTTAGCAGGGATAATCCTGCTAAGCTCAGTCCCGTCCGACATCGATAAGAGAAATTCAACTGTTCTTTGGTATCTTTGAAATAAAATTATTAACATTTTATTTTACTTTCAAAGTAAATACGCTTTTAAAAAATTTATTAAAAAAGTACTTTGGAAAAAATTATTTTTTAAAAAAAATACTAAAACAATTTTTTTAAATAAAATTTTGCATTTCAATATTTTATTTTATTTTTAAAAGAAATACATACTAATATAAAAAATTAATTTATTTTTAAAAAACTACTTTTTTTTAAATAATTTTTGTTTCAAAAGTACTTTAAAAAATAATTAAAAATAAAGTACTTTAAACAACTTTTTTTACAAAAATTACTTTTAAAAAAACCATTTGATAAAAAAAGTTATTAAAAAAATTATTTCAAGAAAATTATTTAGATATAAATTATTTTTAAAAAAATTATTTTTAGCAAAAAGTACTTTTTATAAAAGTACCTTTTCAAAAAAGTGTCTTGTGAGAAAACCACTTTTCAAAATTATTTATTTTTATAAAAAAAAGTACTTCAAAAATAATTTTTTACCAAAAGTATTTAAAAAATATTTTTTAAAACAAGACTAAAAAAATTAGTTTAAAAAAAGAACTTAAAAAATAATTTTTTTTTAATTATTTAAAAATAGCAAAATAATTTTTTACAAAAAGTACTTTTAAAAAAATTATTTTTTACAAAAATTTTTTTTTTAAAAAGTACCTTTTCCAAAAAAAAATTTTTGTCAGAAAGCCTCTTTTTCAAAAATGGTACCTTTCAAAAAAAGAATTTTTTATAAATGTTCCATAAAAAAGGTAATATTTAAAAAAGTACCCACTCTTTTATAGTTCTTTAGTGATTGGCTAATCTCTTTAATTATTTGTTTACTTAAATATAATTCAAGTTGAACTCCTAACTTGTCTATTTAAAGTTAATATTTTTTTTTATTTCTTTTCTATTGTACTCCATTTGTTCTACTGAATTTGATAGTGTTAAAGCAGAAAATAAAACAAAAAGCTCAAGTTTTTTGATTTGAAATAAAATGCCAATTAGAGTGGAAGCTTTTGATATAAAATTACAAAGATTTTAAAAGGGATGTTCACAAGCAGCATAATATGCAACTTAGAACAAAAAGAGTTTTGTTTTAAGGGTTTAAGCTAAAGTTAAATAAATCTGTGCTTGCATAGACGTTGTTGTATTTTTGTTGTTGTGCATTTTATCAAAGGTCCTTAATGTTTAAAAACTATATTTTTTTTGTAATGTATTGAGCATTTTTCCAGTTGCCAGTTTTCTTTTGTTTTTGTTTGCTACATCTTCCATAATGTCTAAAAAGAAAAGTTTATTTTTTTATTATATTTGCCCACTGGTGGGCTGTAGTTATCCTTGGTTACAGCCAAATAAATACTGTAAATTCTATTGCATGCAGCATTAAAGAGGAATTAGCCATAAACAAAAGACAAAACGAAAATTCAATATAAAAATGGGTTCTTTCATAAGAACTTTAAAGCATTGGAAAATAAGAATTTAGGATGCACAGTTAAACAAGACAAAGACAAGATGAAAAAAACTTTCAATTAAAATTTAACTGAAAAATGTTTATTATTTCAAGAAAAAAATATTCAAATGATTTCTTCTAAATTTATATAACAGAAGTTATGTTTGTGTATTCGTAAGACAAGAAACATTATTGGTCCATAAGACCCACACAAATCATGTCTTCTGCTATTAACCAAAAAAAAAACGTCTTTTTATAATTAAGCAACAATTTCAATTTGTGGCCTTAATAAACCAAACATATTTATAACAGTTTTTGTTTTAGCAAAACAACAACAACAAGTGTCATAATTTGGCATGCTCTCATAACTGTAGCTCATTTCCGGTTAAGCTTAATGAATGCGGGAGCACAAGAGTGTGTGTGTGTCTGTGTGTGTGTGTATTAAAGAATAAGCAAGAGAATATTAAAAAGACCGCAACATGCTTGTCTTCGGAATAATTATTTTTTCATAAAGATTTAAAAAGTTCATGCTTACTGTGGTTTTTATTAACGAGGGTAGACTTTGAAGTCTTTTTTTTTTTTGCTGTAAATATATCGAATTTTTTAAACAAATTGAATTCCGACAAAATTTTAAAATCAAAGAAAAAAATGTTAGTGAAATTCTAATTTGGTAAATATTGCAGGAAAAAATTTTAAATTTTTTATAGAATATTTTGAGCAATTTACAATATCTAATAAACATCAGCAAACAAATTTTTTATAAAAAATTTAACTTTTTACGATTTTTTTTTGTTAAATCCTTAAAACTTTTTCAAGGAAAAATTTACATATAAAAACAAAATTTGTTTAATAAACATTTATTACAAGATAATTTTTTTGGAATTTTTTAAAAAACAAACTAACAGATTTTTTTTTTAATTTAACAAAAATCTTTAGAAATTTATAAATAAAAAAGTGAAATTGCAAAAGCTTTTTTTACAAAATACCTTTTTTGAAATTAACGGCCTGGCCCACGATGTCGACAAGAAAGTTTCTTTCGCTTACTTATATTGAAAACAAAAACAAAACAAGAGAATTTGTTCAATATAAGTAAGCGAAAGAAACTTTCTTGTCGAAATCGTGGACCAGGCCGTAAAAGAAATTTAATATTTCTCCAAAAAAAAAAGTTTCACAAAGCTAATTTTTTATTTTTTTTTTTGTACAAAATACAACTTTCAAAAAAACTACAATTCCTGAACCCAACTTTTCTCACTTAATAAAAACATAATTTTCATGAAATTTTGGTTGCAAAGATTTTTCACAACAATTTTTTCATTAAAAAAAATTTTTTTAAATTTTACGAACAATTATACATATGTACATATTTTTAGAAACTTTCTTTTGACAAAAAAAAAAATTTTTTTTTTATAAAATTTATTCTCAAAATAATTTAAAAAAAATTAGTTTAAAAAACTGTGCAAAAAATAAATTATCAGAGATTTTTTAAGATATTAAATTTTTTTTTACTAAAATTAATTGACAAGATGGGCGTAAAAGCCTTTCCTGTCTGCTCTACTTTGTTTTGCTTCTATTATAAATGTAAATGAGAGAAAAGTTCTGGCCTTTTGTTTGAAAATCTTTTAACTAGTGAATTATTATTTAATTTAAAAACTTTATTATGCTTTTCATTATCTTTAGTCAACTTACGAGTATATTGTGTATAAATATTTCTTTTTTTCTGAAGAAACTTAACAAATACTGATTCTATTCGTTTTCATTAAAATAAAAATTAAAAAAGGAAGCCTTCTTAGTAGAACATCATTTTGTGAAAATATATAAAAATATTGAGATAAATGTGTTTCTTACGAACGCACAACAGAGAATGAAATATCGAAAAAAAAGTTCAGCACAACTTTGAAGGCAAATACGCCCAGCCGTTTCTTTTTGTTATATTTTTCCCCGTTATGTGTGTGCATGTGTGTGTGTGTGAGAAAAATGAATTTCTTATTCAAAAATGTTTTCTTTTCAGTTTGGCTGCGCTTTTTCATATGCATGTATTTGTTTTGCGAAAAACAAACTTTTATAATTTCCCGCCACTGTATACAATTTTATTTATTTTTCTTGCAGTTTTGAAATGTTTTTAAAAGCATTTTTTTTTGCTCTTTTCACTCGCTGGCGCACTGTTAGTCGGTAACTTTTGCTAGTTGTGTTGTCTTTTTTTTCTTTTTTTTTTTTTTTGGTTTGTTTGTGTTCTGCCTTGCCTACTTAAAGTTTATTTGTTTCTTCTTTATGATGTATTTTAACAGAAAACACGCATTACCATGCTCATATCATTAACTTTCGATATGAACAGTCATGCAGGCAACACAGGAAGGGAACAGTGCCACTGTGAACTATAAGTACGAGGAGTATGAAGAAGAATTTTTAAAGAAACTTAAAATGAGATCTAAAGAAAAATTTTCTAACGTTGTACGTGCTGTTGTGTGTTTTTAGCGGTTGTTGTTTGCCACAACAAATGTGACATTAATGTTTTCCTAAATGAGAATAACTTGAGTAAATTATGTTCGCAAATACTTGTTGTATGGTATGTCTGTTAGTTGATAGTATATATATATATATATATACATACATATAGATATATATGTTTACATATGTTTATGCATAGAGGAAGAATTGAAGCATACGATTACCCTTCCGGATCTTTTTTCCACCTGCCTTCTACTCATGTATTCCAAAAGTATTCGAGTCTCCTTAATATCTTTAAGCGACAGATCTCGTATGTCTCGTGTTGAACTGAAAGTGTTGCTAATTAGTCTGGCATCATCATCCATTAAGAATACCAGCGTTGCCATAAACTCAGGGGATAAAATTATCATCTCAGAAAAAAATCACATTTTGAACAATAAAATCGTCAAAGCTTTTTGATTGTGAAAAAAAATAATTATAAGTTCTGTTATAATAAAAAAAAATATTTATTCTATATGCAAGACGAAAGAGTTTGTTCTTTAAAGTTTAATTGAAAATTTACATTTATTTTTACCTGGAAACTATTAAAAATATGTTTGATAAAAATTTATGACAAGACAGAAAGAAGAAAACGAAATGTAAAAAAATCTCAGAAAAATATAATTTTCTGGACACTAATTTTTGTTTGAAATGATGGAAAAAAGAGTTTCGTTTATTGTTATAAACCTGCCAACACACTTCAACCAAATTTTACACGAGAGACGAACAAAATACTGTTAAAGTTTTCTATACAAAGCTTAAGAAAAAAGCCTTAATACATAAACTTTTTTGACATGTAGAAATTAAAATTAAAATATATATTTTACCTGCTTGATGCGGCGTCTCTTGCTCTTTCGAACGGCATTAAAGTGTCATATGTTAATAAAAATGGATTTGGCACATTTACGCTCGAAGCCGACGATAAGATAAATCTTTATTTCTGGCAACGCTGCGCAGTATTTTAATTGCCACCCTTTCCTTTATAAAAAATGATTTCGGGCATATGATCACCGCGGCTGGCAATCTGGACGTCTAATGACACCCCGTGGCTCGGCAGCAAATAATCGAAAGGTATCAAATCGCACGATCTTGGAGGCCAATTAACAGATTCATTTCTCGAAATCAACTTATTGGCAAATCTTGATTTCAATAAGTCAATGGCCGCAACACGCACGTTGCACTATCCTGTTGTAAACACATCTCACCTGTACCAAATCATTGATCATGGTTAGGTAACAAAATCTTTAGAGATATTTTCAACGTAATGCAAGCTCGGGCTTAATTTTTGAAAAAATAAGCTTCAGTGATGCCACCAGCGTGTAAACCGCACCTTTTACTAATGCGGCGCCTTTTATAGGATGTAATAGAGTCTGTAGGATCCGTTGTGAATTAATTTTACTTCATATACGGCAATTCAGTTTATTAAAAACTTTGTTAATGCAAAAACAAAACTTTTGCACTAATCTACACCCCAATCGGCGAAAGACCAAAGTAAATGATGGTCTCATGGCATTAACTCTTGTACCAGCTGTATTTTAAAGGAGAGTAGGCCAAGGTTTTGGCGTACAATTTTCCATGGAGTCCCAATTCCTGCGATTAAAAACGAATTCATAAATTTGGGTCTTCTTCCACACTTTCGTTAACAGCGACAATATTCTCTTCAGTACGCACAATCCTTCGACGTCTTGGTATTATGACTTCATTTAGAGAACATATTTTAAGAAATCTGTCCACTTAATCACGAATTCGTGTATAAGTTGTGTGAATTGATGATCACCGAGAGTGTACTTGTAATAAATGTCAAAAAGTGAGTGCAGTATAACAGCTTTTTTGACAGTTTGTTTGACAGTTAAGCCGTTTGTAAAAGTATTAAGAACTATTTCTTACTTAAGGTCCCTGTTTTAGTATTGCCACATATATGCATATAAAAAAGTGCTGCCAAATGCAATAAATGATACAGACATCGTAAAACCTTTATTTTTTAATACTGGCAACTTCTTTATTATACTAATTTAAATGTAATCAAAACTAAAAATAAACCAAAAATAATTAAATGTGCCCGTTAACTGTTAAAGAAAATATTTTACTCTGCCCCCAAGTTAATATGATTTTCATTATTTATATCAAAATGTTTTCAAAAGATTATTGCTTGTCTTGCCTTGACTTCTTATTTAATATCCCATCACATTACTGGCGGCAATTATTTCGGCTTTGGTAACAAAATATTTTATTGTCATTTATCTTTGGTAGTGATAAATAATACCAAATCAATATTAAACAAGAGCTAATTTATTTCTTTTAATCTGAATATTATCGAAATGAAATAAAAGAAAAATCCAAATCTTGCAAAAACGAAACTTCAGCAAATTTTATTAAGTCGACTTAGCACTGTAACTTTTTATTTAATCACAGACCCACACACACACACACAAAATATATTTCTTTGTATATGTATAAAGTGCTTTGCATGCATAAGTGTAATAAATTATCTATTTGTTTTATTAATTTTATTCATTTCCTTTTTCTTAAGGATTTGTAATTTTTGTTTAAGTCTGATTGAAGAGATCAAGAGAATTTTTGCTTAACTCAATTACAGTACACAATAAAATTAAATTTATATAATATGTATGAGCATTTAACAAGATAATTACCAAAAAAAACCTAGACATTCGCATGTGACACAAACAGAAATCGTTTTTGCGTTCGACGATTAAATCGCTGATTTCCGCCAAACCGGAAGCAAAATTTAAATGTGACTAATTACTAGCCCCCATATTCATAAAATTTTAAATGAATTTGAAATGTATTTTATTTAAAGTTTTGCATACGAAATTTTTCTAAAATGGATTTTAAAATCATTTTATTTTTTTTATGAATATGGGGGTAAATGTTGTGAACTAATATTTCTTTAAAATGGTTTTTATTTTACCCAAAAATTACTTATATATTTATTTTAAATTAAATATTAATCGCAGTCGCACGCGACATTTTTTTCAATCATGATATTTATATTATTTCTGTTGCTCTTTTTAGAAACAACAAACTTTAAAAAAATGTAGTATGAATAAAGAACTATGAGTAATAAGCTAGAACAAATTTATATGAACATAGTGTCAGGAATACCAAACACAGTTATTTTTTCAGAATAAGCAGTTCTAGCTTTTTTTTTACTTCTTGGCCATCACAGCTCATTATATTTTTAGCCGAATTCAAAAACTTCAAGCTTCTACGGCCTTTCATTCGTTTTTCTCTTCAATTATTTAATTTTTTCCTTCAGCCAACGCTTTCCACTTTTTCTAGCATTCTGTATTCTTTCCTTATTTTTTAATTTGTATTTATGTAATAATATTTCATCTTTCTTCAATTTTTCTTTCCGCCATTTGCAACTCTTTTTATTTTTTTTCGCCGTTTTTGCTTATATAAATTAAAATAATTTAAAAAATGTTATTTTTTTTAATTTTGCACTTACGATGTCGCACGTGACCAGCTTTATAGAGGTACCACGTTTACAAAAGTAAATTTTTTTAATTTTAAATTTGCAATGTCGCACGTGACGAACTTTATATACATAGGTACCACGACCACAAATCTTTATATTTTCCACTAAGGTTTTTTAATACAATTTTATTAATTGTATTAAATATGTCTATATATATACATATGTATACATTTGAGAAGCTTTATGCAATCTCTTCGATAATTTTAACATTTTTATAAACTTCAAAAATAGGATATATGTTCACATACGGTAACACTGCCTTCGTATCCAAATAAAGACCGTTAAATTGGAATATGATGGGTTGAAATCCTCTACATATGTATTCACCATAAAATTTAACTATAAGTTTCTTCTAAACACACCACAGACCGACATTCACCTGCATTCCTTTCATAACATAAGATACTGTTCAAGTTCCCCTCTCCCCTTTTTTTATATGGTGAATCGAAGTGGGAAAACGAAAAATTTATTATCAAAAAATCTGTGTTAAACATATGTTTTCTTCATATCTATTTGAGCAATAACAACAGATAAGTTTAGTAAAAACGATTAAAAAATAAATAAATAAAAGTAGAAAATAAATTTTAAAAAATTTCCAAAAATTCAAAATAGGAAACGACAAATAAATTTTAATTATACCCTCTTCATATGGCTGCCGGCTGTTGCTGACAGACATACAGACGAAAAATAATCGTTCTAACTAAAAAACAAAAAAAAAGAAACACTTTTCATGCAATAGAAACACAACTTAAACAAGAAGTTGTTTGCTTGAATTGCAATATCATGTTAAATAAAATTCTTCAGAAATTGTCTCAATGAAAAATAATATCCCGTGGTGTTTTCAATATTGCCTTTGGAATGAAATAAAGGGAAACTATTTGCTTGAATGCTTGATTTAAATCATACCTGTAGAAATATTTTTGCCTAAGTTGCGTCTTTTCTTTAATTTTTATTTTATTTTGCCAACTCAATTTATTGGTATTTAAGTTGGCAGTGAGAGGGCTCTTTTTTATTTCAGTTTTAGTAATATAACATGTAACCATTCAAGCCAAGTAGATTTTCCTTCCTGTGACATTCTTGTTACTACTTGCAATTTTATACAACTGCATTTATCATCTCTTTGCCTGCGTGTTTCTTTTTTGCCTCATACACTTTTCCAGCATTAGCTGGTCCTTACCTTTCATAAACATGCATGTATGTATGTATGTATGTATGTATGTATCTATGTGTAGATCTTGTTAAATGTTACTTCTACTTTGAAAAGTACAAATTCCTGTTAAATATTAGTTTTTTCTGTTTCTTGTGTTTCTGCTTTTGAAACATTTTGGAATCAATGTCTTCGAGACTTTTGCATGTATTTACAACTAACTTTTGTGCAACAACTATAAAGTTTCATATACCAACTGCATCGATTTCTGCTCTACCTCGCTAGTCTTTCAGTTGCTGTGTCGTTTAGGAAACGGAAGCCAGAGTGAAATCCGCTCCATGAACAGTTTACCTGCCTGCCTGCCTGCCTGCCTGCCAGCTTCATGCAATGCATGCGATAATAATGCAGATGAAGTTTTATGTGTTAACGTTGATTTTCTTGCCGCTGCTACTGCTGCTGCTATTATTTTGTTTAAACTTTTGTCGAGATTGCGAGAATGTAGAGCAACAACAGCATTAACCGAGAATGCTAAATTCTTTTATTATTTTGATTCGGTTTATGAAGTTAATTACATTAAAGTGAACATCAGACTTATGCTTCATTAGAGTGTTGTTTGCCGAAAATGAAAGCAATTAATTCAATAGTTCGATACGTGTCTGTCTAGGAAGCTAATCGTCGATAAATTTAAATCTAACAAAAGCAATAGCAATAGTTTAAAGCATCAACATCATAATGCAACATACACAAAGATAATACGATTTTAACAACAGCTTTTGGCCGAGGAGACAAATAATAGTGTTTTCACTTTGATATGGTTTTAATAAATGTTTGTTTTAACGTTAAAACCAACTTTTAAAAGCTGATTTTACCACACAAAATGATTTTGTTAAATTCAAATGCAAATCTTTTTTAATTTGTTTGAAGTATATTTAATGAAATGCAACCTTGTTTTTGCTGTACTAAATTCAGTGCTGCCAAGTTAAAATTAAAACCAGAAGCAGCTGATCATGATCGCTAAAAATTATTTTCAACTTTTCTTTTGGACGAAAAACAATGAAAATATTTTCATTGAGTTCTGCAAGGAAAAAATAGACGATATGGCTGACATCCAACTTGCAAAATTATCCTTTGCTGCTTTAAGCACAATGCAGTTCCACTTAAACTTTTTATGCCAGTGGACCTAGTAGGGAAGGAGATAGTAACAACCTCAGCAATCCGTCTTCGTTGTAACTGTCTGTGGAAGGGAAATAGCACCGGCCATGAAGCTTGAGGATGGAGGATTGACCAAACCTCTTCTGCTCTACTACACGAACGTCTTTATAAAACCTGGATTCCATACACAGAATTGTGGATCAATGGAACTCCAGGTAGAAGAAAAAGTGAAATAAAAGAAGGTTTTCGTATTGCAAAGCGACTACCAGATCACTGCAGTGTCTTCCAGGCAAAGATCCTTGCTATAAAAGAAGTTGCGGATTAACTGAAAGTGATAGTCGAACAGCTATTATGGCCCTTGAATCCCCGCTTCTAAGAACAACAGCTCTCGACTGCCGATCATATCTAAACGCGATGAATGAAAAGAGGCTTTCAAGGGAACTCTAGGGCTTGCTAGAACTGAGACAACCTTACAAGTTCCACCGGATTTTAAATGTGTGGGTTGAACCCTACTCTCTTGCAAACTCAGAGTTAGGAGCAAGACAGAAGATGAAACAAAGAGAAGTTGGGTCTCATGAAATGATTGCGTGATCACAAGGCAGTTATGGACTCATTTAAATAAAAAAAATACAGCTTCTTTAATTTTAAAAAATAGGAAACTAATATAGATTCTAGTGTCCGTGCTAACCGGACATTATTTCATAGGTAGGCATGCACAAAGCTTGAAGGTCGAACACAATGATTTTTGCCGTAGCTGCCAGAATATTGATGACTTTGTCTTATGGTTGGTTCCGTAGCAACTCCGCATAAGCAGAGTCTCTGTGGTATCACAATGGACGAAAACGGTCTAAGTGAGTCCGGGTTTCTGACTGCCACCCTTACCTTACCTAACCTAACCTAAGCTAATCTTTTATATACAGATAACATCTTGAATTCCAAGCACTTCTTCACTTTGTATATGTAAGTAGTTCCATTACTTCAAAATATTCAATTACAAAACATAGAACAATTTTTATTTTAGAGCGCATTGTAAAATTTCCCAATTTTTTATGCAAACAAAACAGCTGCTGTACAGTTTGCCAAGTAAGTGTTATACAAAGTAGAAAAAAAAGTACAGTTATGTACAGTTATTTCTGTAGCAGATTTATTTTATTTTTAACAAGTTTATGCAAGTAAATTTTTCCCTTTTGTGAAAGAGGTAGAAAACGTTCACAAGGAGAAGAATTAGAGACTTACGGCCTGGCCCACGATGTCGACAAGAAAGTTTCTTTCGCTTACTTACATTGAAAACAAAAACAAAATAAGAGAATTTGTTTTTGTTTTCAATATAAGTAAGCGAAAGAAACTTTCTTGTCGACATCGTGGGCCAGGCTGTTAATCTATTCCACGCTTAAAAATTACTTATTTGCATACATGGTCCTTAAGACAGCAAAAAACTTATAGGAAATTTGCATAAGCTAAAAATAAAAATAATAATAATATCATGTGATTGCCATTTAGTAATTGTGACATATGTATGCACAAACTTACCTCCGTCATAGTGCGACGTGATACATGAACAAATGTTGTAGCTTTTAGCTGGGCTGGCTTTTGAGCTCGCAGCGCTATTAGAGTCAGCATTTTTTGATAGCGAGCATCTGCCCAAAACCAATCTTGAGCGTAAACAGCAGTGGCCACATTGGTGCTCTGAAAGTGAAAATTGATGTTAAGAATTTAATCGTGAATCCCAAAGAATTAAATGAAAATCCCAAAATTCCCAAAAAGCTAATAAGTGCCAAAACTCGAAATTAAATAATTACTAATTGTTGAGACTCCTTTTATGAAGATAAAAAAACTCTAATGCGAAATTTATTAAATACATTACAAATTTCAAATGAGTGTGATCGCGCTCTTTTTTTGTTAAATACAAGATTACATCATCTTTAAAGTCTACATCGTCTGCAAAGTTTGGTAAAAATTGTCTGGAAATGGTAAGGGGTAATGCAATTTTGACTATATAATTTTAGCAACTCTTGAAATTTCCAAATTGCTATAACTAAAAAATCCTAAAATTAAAACCAAAAATTGCCAAAATGAAATAAGCGCTTCAATTAAAAAAAATAAATGCAAATAATTAACCTAAAGTAAAAAAGTCGCCAACAAAAACTAAAAAATCGCCCGAAACTGAATAAAAACGCCAAAACTGAAACTATTTAGTTACATTTTGTAAGAAAACAAAACAAAAAATTCGCCAAAACTTATAAAAATTCGACAAAATTAAAAAAATCTTTAAAACTAAAAATATGTACATATTATAAAAAAAAAATTATCTGAAATACTGAAGCTATGATAAATTTAAAAAGGTGACCCCTACGGTCTGCAAGAAAGAATTTATAAAAGCATTTTTTAAATAGTTGTGCTGTAATTATCGAAATACTTCCTTAGCAAAAGTTTTATGATTTTTCGCGAGTTATAAATTTCTAACATTAGGGTGTCACATTAGGGTGGTAGAAAATGAGATTTCGGGGCTAAGTACTAGAACAGTACACTTGAGGTCAATGAACCTCAGAGCCTTCTTGAGACAAAACATTCGCTATATCAAACTTTAAGATTGGACCGTAAATATGGAAGATATAACGAAAAAACTACAAAGGCAACCCCTACGTTCGGAAAAAAAATTTTTTTTTTTGAAATGTCCTTGAACAATACTTTATATTTGCTGGTGTATGGAGAACTTTTTTTTTTTTGTTGCCTGTTGGGCGAGACGCTCTAGTGTAAATATTAAACAAAAAAAATCGGCAAAAACTGTAAAAGTCGCCCAAATACGAAAAACCCGCCAAAAAACGGAAAAATCGGCAAAATCTGAAAAAATCGCTAAATACTGAAAAAATCGCTAAAACTAAAAATATACATATACATATTGTAAAAATAAACAAAAAGAAAACTTGCCAAAAGCCGAAAAAATCGCAAAAACAAATAAAAAATCGACCAAACTAAAAAAATCGAATAAACTAAACATATGTACATATTATAAAAAAAAATCGTCAAAAACTGAAAAATTCACCAAAATTCGAAAAAACAACAAAAACCGAAAAAAATCATACAAACTAAAAATGTATACATATTGTAAAAAAACTCGTCAAAAATCAAAAAAAAAAAATCGCTGCAACCGAAAAAATCGTAAAAAAAAGACACAAAAAACCGCCTTAAACTGAAAAATCAGCAAAACGAAAAAAACCTAAACAAAAAAACGCCAAAACTGAAATGAGCTTCAATATAAAAATATACCAAAAACCGGAAAAAAATTGCTAAAAGGGAAAAGTGCCGCTTAGAAGCCTTCGTGTGGTAGTTAAGGTCACATTTTACGGAATTTATAAATTTTCACAAAACCAAGGAAAACTTGATTTTTTACAATTTGGAGCAATTTCTTACCACATTCAGCAACTCCTGCCCATAGTAGCAAATTAAATAAAGCTGTACTATGGAGCAAAATAAAAATAAAACCAGCTTGGCTATAGTCTCCGCCGAGGTTCCAATAGTGATTTGAAAGCCCACAAAACAAATAGTGAAAGAGGATGAAATAAAATTCAGTAACAGGGGAGCGCCAAAAATATGATTCATCTGTTCTGCTAAGCTGAAAAATTAAATATGTAAATAATTATTGAAAGAACAAGTGTAATTATTTTACTTACTGCAACAAGTTGCTGTGATACAGCGTAATAAACTTCAAAAACTCTTTATTTTTTTGCTCAGTTTTGGCCTTGCTGGTGCACTGAAATTCTACAATTTTACTAGACATATAATCAAAATGCATTATAAGTTGCGTGACACAGGCCACCATAAGTAAATCACTAGATATTTGACCGGCTGCCGAAGTGAAGCCGGCTAAAGCTTCAGCAGCATATAACAAATAATATGACCAGTGCTGCTGCCAACGCCAAGGAATATACATAATGTAAGGCAAAGCCTGCTCGATATGCTGCCAACCCAACCAACGGTTACACACAACATATTTGATAATGTTTAACAGATTGAAGGTCCAATTAACAGTCATATAGAGCAGAGAAAAACTTAAAGATATGCGACTACATTGTCTTAGATATTTCGGTAATTTGCAGCTCTGCTGCAAATCCCAACTCTGTGGGAAATTTTGCTTCAAGCCATTAACGAACACTGTCAAGGCGGATTTCTGCTGCCACACAAACAACATTTTGCAATTCCCCACCAAAACGAAACCAATGTAGGACATGGTCAGGGTGGCTTCTACAAAATTATTGCCATTCACAAAAGCCATGACCACAAACACAATTTCGCTCAACAGCGCCAAATTTAGATTTATAATGCCAGTAAGGAATGTCAAGTTGGATAACAGAGATTTGCGTTTAGAAACTTGCAACTCCTCGTAGTAGGGTTGTATGCCAATGCTGGTGCAAAAGAAGTTGGCAAACTTCACAAAGTCACAAAATGTTGCTGGTTTCCAGTTGCTTGCAACTTTCTGGGCTTCTCGGTGGAAAAGCATTTTGTTATGTTTCGCTTTCATTCTCTTTGGTTGAACTAAGCAAAAGTACGTACGTTAATGTATTTTATAGTTTTGTGCGTTATTGTTATTTTTATTATTCCTTATAGAGGATTTAAGTGAGTTAATTATGGGTTTATAATATTTTTATTATACAGTATTTTTCGTTCATACTATTTTTGACAACTTAATTTATACTTACAGTCATATATGAAATCCTTTTAATAGCACGCAGGATATATTACATGCCATCATGTTTAAGCATGTTTAAGCAATAGTTTAAATTATTTATAGTTTTTTTTATTAAGAGCGAGTTTGAATTACAATGTTGTGGAGATTTTTAAATTGAAATAAAACACAATAAATTTTGTAACGAGGGCTGGTCAGTAGTTCGTGAAATTTAAATGAAATAA
Source organism: Nowickia ferox (assembly GCA_936439885.1). Classification (NCBI taxonomy): domain Eukaryota; kingdom Metazoa; phylum Arthropoda; class Insecta; order Diptera; family Tachinidae; genus Nowickia; species Nowickia ferox. Next base: position 12,900,824 of record OW387023.1, on the reverse strand, counting down.
AATGAATTTTAATCAGAAATAATTGCTTAATCGAGTTTAAGTTCAGTATTTTCCATTCTGATTGAAAGAAATATTTGTATTAATTAGTCCTAGTTTACACTATGCAAGTCTTATTGCTAAGCTGATTAGCTTCATGGGGAGAGAGAGACGAGGGGAACAGAAACGTTTCTTTCCCCTCGTCTCTCTCTCTTCTAACATCTAAATCAGCTTAGCAATAAGACTTGCATAGTGTAAACTAGGACTCAATGTGATTTTCTAAAGTAGAGAAGAAAACTTAAACTAGACTTTAGCTGGGTGGAAATTCCAACATTTTCCTGTGCAGCCACGCACTTCATTAGCATTCAAAAAATGCATGTTAAATAGCTGATGTTAATAACAATCTCTATCCAATAATCGACTACACATGCTACAGGGCTATTTTATTTATACCAAACATGCTCAAAGAGAGAAATTGTGAGAGATTTAGAGGTACAGTAAAACGAAAAAGTAAACGAATATATATTTGTTCAAATATTGAAATAAAATTAGATAGAGCGTATAAAAGAATTATTAAGTAAAACTTAAAACTTAATTATAACATTAATTTCTTAGAATCGTTGCCTTTGTATTACTGAATTAGGAATTTCTGCAGATTTGGCAATTAAGGAAAAACTAAAAAATTGTGATTTTTTTTCCTTTTGTATTGATGAAACGACTGATATAAATGATCTCTGCCAGATTTGTCGCACAGTTAAAAAGGCATGGTTTTGATGATAATGTATTTAATTGTATTATTAACCAGGCTGCTTTAGGATCAAAGTTCATAAGCGACTTCCTTGTAATGAAGGCTGCAGAGCAGATAACAAATAAAATACGAGGTTGACATCACTCGCCTTCACATAGAAAATTTGTTACCTTCTTAAAAACCAAAAATGCTTTTTACACAATGACCTTAAAATGTTCGCCGAAGTTCGGTGGTTAAGCAGAGGTGAGTGTCTTAACAGATTATTTGAATTAAGGAAAGAAGTTCTTCAGTTTCTAGAAAATGAAAAAAAAGATAAGTGCTTATCTGATTCTCTTAAAGACTATCAATTCATTTCAGATTTAGCATTCTTATCAGACATTATTTCACTGTCCGACAAATCCTTCATAATATTTGCTCCATCTGTGCAGAGCCCAACAAATTTTTTAGGGTCTACAATCGACAGAAGTTTGTCGAGTACAACATCAAACAACAACTTACCTGTAACATTTACGCAAAAAGTTTCTAATGAAAATATGGTTTCTAAAAAATTGTATTCTTTGTTCACACAGCGAACGCAAATAAGAAGCTGGCAGAGATCATCTATATCAGTCGTTTCATCAATACAAAAGGAAAAAAATTCACAATTTTTTAGTTTTTCTTTAATTGCCAAATCCATAGAAATTCCTAATTGAGCAATACATCGCATAATAGTATTAGGCGACAAAGGCACAGATTCTAAAAAATTAATATTATAATTAACGGCCTGTCCCACGATATCACTAGAAATCGTTCGATCGAATACTTATATTGTACACAACAACAAATTTTCTAATGTTATTGTTGTTTGCAAGACAAGTTGTCGATCGAACGATTTCGAGTGACATCGTGGGACAGGCTGTAAGTTTTACAAATATTGTTCTTAATAATTCTTTTATAAAAACTCCATCAGTATCCAAGTAGATAGACATGGGCGTAAGAGTATAAAAATACTCTACCTATAAATCGACTACACATGCGTATATACAGGGCTATTTTATTTATACGCACACACATATAGCTTGTTTTCAACAGTCACACACACACACTTACATTTTCCATTCCATTTTCTTTATACAAATATATGTATGCCGAGTATCATGCGTATATTTTTTTTGAGCGATTAAGTATCCACTGCCTGATTATAAACACATTAACAGACTATTAGTATTGGAGAGAGAGGGAAAGAGAGGGAGAGAGTCAATGCTTTTGATACGCATGTACCTTTTTATTTTTAGTTGTAGCGTATTTTATTTTTTCGCATAAACAAAGTAGAGATGCTCTTGTATGTGCGAGTCGGCTTTAGTCATAGTTGCCTGACAGAATATATGTGAGCGCATGAATTGTTTAAGCTACACAATTACTAAAATTAAAACTATTTACTTATGTATATTTTTTTTGAGTACTCATTGTTGTTCTCTGGTTAAAGCTAGTAATTTTCCTAAAGTTGACTTTAACTTCTTTAGAAAACTAAAGTTAGCGATTTTCAAGCTAAATTAATGCAATAATACGTCCCTTAGTCTGCATACATTGTTCTTAATAAAGCAAAAAACTTGTAAGATAGTTGCATGATCTGCAAGCAAAAATAAAATGAAATGAAATTTTATATTATGGACATTAAAAAAGATATTACTTGACCTCTGTCAAAGTCTCTCTCGATACCAAGACAAAGAAAGTCGCTTTTAAAAATCCTGGCTTCTGAGCACGTTCAGCGATTAAAATTAACATTTTCATGTAGCGCACATCGGCCTGATACCAATTTTGATTGTAGGCAGCTAGAGCTACTTGGGTACTCTGGGAATATTATAAAGTAGGGAATAGTAAAAAAAAATACCTTATTGTTAGTAAGAGAGAAAGATAGAGAGAAAATACTTACTGCATCTATCAACTGCTGTCCATAATGACACATTAAGTACACCTGCACTATGGAGGAAACTAGAAAGAGCAGTAGCTTTATAATGACCGCGACAGGGGCACCTAGGGTTGCCTGAAAGCCCACAAAGCATATGACGCATGAGGAAACCGAAAAATTCAATAGCAAAGGAAAGCCAAAAATCATATTCAATTCATCTGTTAAACTGGCAAAGATTTATTTTCAAGTCTTGAATTCTTCTTTGTTTTGTAAATTTATTAAACCACTTACTCCAATATTTTTTTGTGGTATTCAACAATATCTCTGAGAAATTTAGTGTCCTCCTTCACATCCCCTTTGACCTCGTAACTACTCAGCCTTTCGGATATAAAATCGTAATGCATTACCAACTGTGTGACACAAGCAGTGAGCAGCAAGTCACTAGATATTTGTCCAGCCATCGATGTATAACCTGCAAGATCTTGCGACACATATAACAAGTAGTACGACCAGTGATTGTGCCAATCCCAGGGTATAAACATAAAGTAGGGCAACGTTTGAGCATCTTGCAAAACTTTTAGCAACAATTCAAACACCAAGTATTGTATGATGCTAAAAAGATTATAAGTGCATATGAGAACTATATACAAAGTGGAGAAGCTCATGGTTATGCGGGAACATAGTTTCAAATAATACTTCGTATTATATTGCCTCTGCAGTTGTTTGGTCTTGGGAAATATTTGCTGCAAGCCGCTGACAAACTTGCTCAAGGCTTCTTTTCGTGTGTATATAAAAATCAATTTAATATTACCCACTAGCACAAACCCAATATAGGACAATGTTAAAATGGCTTCCAAAACATTTTCTCCTTTCACAAATGCCAACACAACAAACAGTATTTCTCCGATAAAAACGAAATTCATGTTTATAAAATTTGTATAGAATATCAAGTAGATTAGCCAGGTTTTTCTGTTCTTAATGCCTTCCCTGCGATAGGGTTCAATGCCAATTGTGCTGTAGAAAAAATTAGCTAACTTCACAAAGTCCTCAAAAGTAGCCAATTGCATTTCAAAAGCTGTGTTGCTGTTATTCTATCAAAGGTTTTTTAAAAACTAATCTTTTTAGTAACCCTAAGGGCATATGATTTCCTTGCTTTATTATTACAGACAACAAATTTAACTAAAAATTACAAACTGATATTTAATTTATATAATAATTATGCCATAACTCATTTACTTGACATTGCTAATTAATTATTAGACATAACAAAATCAATGCCTTTACTGATTTTTAATAACTTGTAACGCAGTTTATTTTCCAGCTGGGGTATGAGTCAGTCTGCCAAGGGTCTTGTCAAAGGTCTGCTTCCTTTGAATAGTATGTAGATGTTGTTATACTAACACAACTAGTTTTATATGCGAACTCACGACTTCTAACGTCTACACTATTAACCAGTGAAGAGTATGAAGTACATTCGAGAGGTGATATTATGTCTGGTTAACTCACGAAGTACAATTAACATGAATATAAAGTAAATACGGGAGACTTTATATTCGGCTACCGTGCAGCTAACTACAACGAGCACGAAGTAAATTCGGAGGACTTCGTATTCGGCTAATTTACAAAATAATATTACTACGGAATATAAAGTAAATTCGGGAGACTTTATATTCGCTAAACTACGGTTTATCTACTGGTTAAATACTGAGAGCAAGAGTCGGTAAAGCTTTCGGACGACACTTTTAAGTAGCATGCTTATAATTGTCGTTCGTATGATCTCGGCACTTGATAAACATTGAGTACAAACGTTGATTACTTATGCCAACTAAAATATAGGGTCCGCCATCTAACGTTTTTTTTCAACTAGTGCTTATTTCGTGAATGGTAACACTTAGCTCATGTCTGATTTGACAGATAATTAGTTTTATCCTTCCGCTGAACGAATATGGTTGTGTATACGCTTGAACAACGCTGGGAAATATTGCCTGCGATCGACTTACAGAAGATGCCGATTTTGCCAAAAAAATCGTCTTTTCAGATGAAGCTCATTTTGATCTTGGCGGGTATGTAAACAAGCAAAATTGCCGCATTTGGGGCACAGAAAACCCGCACGCATACATTGAAAAGCCGACGCACCCAAAACGAGGCACTGTTTGGTGCGGATTTTGGTCCAGAGGCATAATTGGGGCAATGAGCAAAAAGTGGCCGTTACAGTCAATGGCGATCGTTATCGGGCCATGTTGAACGAATGTTTGTTCACAAAATTTTAAGAGGAGGATATTGGCAACATTTGGTTTCAACAGGACGGCGCTACGTGCCACACAGCCGAAGCTACACTCGATGGTTTGCGCCCTGTTTTCAAAAAAAAAAAAGTTATCTGGCGGACCCTATATGACATGAGTGAGAATCATACCTTGCGTTGGCATGTTTTGGTTCGGTTTCAATCAATGGTGGTGTTTGCATGTGTGTATGTCGTACTTTGTTCAGGTATACGGTAAAAGGTACGTGCATTTGCACTTTTTATTGAATAAGAGTATAAGTGTATAAATACTTGTAACGTCACGTTACAAACTCATGTTTGGTATTTAGTCATTTGAAATCGCAACCAATAACTTAAATTAGTTTATTGTTATGAAATTAAAAAGTATTTACTTAACCACCCACCCACCACCTGGCTTTTAAAAAAAAAATTAAAACTCAGTTTTATAAAAATAATCATTTAAAGATTAGTAATTGCTTGAACGTAAATAATAACGTTAAAAATTTGTACGAAAGTGGGAAAGTTTCACAGTTTTTAACCAATAAGTGTCTTATCGCTTCTTTAAAAGGAATTAGCATCTCATTAGCATCTCATTAGCAACTCATTAGCAAGACTTTAGCAACTTTAAATTTCATAAAAATTATTTGTTTTAAATTGAGGAACGTTGCAAATTTATCTTACACAGAAAATTTATAAGAAACCCAGCAAAAAATTAATTACTGCATTGATGAACTCAGCTCCAAGTACTTCCATTTTTGGTGAATCATCAATGAATTTAACACGTAGTTGTCATAGGGCGGAAGTCATCCAAAAACCTGATTGGTATTCCCTTAAAAGGTTGACTAGAACAATTTTTTATATAAACAACTGTTCCGATTTTTCTTTTTGCTGGGAAAGCAAATTAAAGGCCAGAAAAAAATCTGATTTTTTTTATTTAAAATTTACCAAAATTTTTAAATTTCAACTCAAACCAAAACATTCGGTAAAAACTAAAGACTTTCAAAAATGCTAAAAAAAATGTTGAATGCCCCAAAACACTGTAACGAAATAGTTAATATTTCTAATTAAAAAAAAGGAAGAGTCGAAAATTAGGGTCCAGCTCACTTGGGTCCAATACAATGATCCCTTTGTGCTTAAAAAACAAAGTATAGATTGTACTCAAAAAGGAAATCAAAAAGAATATAAAAGACTCCGAATTAAAGTCAATAATGAATAACTTTTCCGGTCTCTGCAGTTTTTAGGGTTCCCCATACCAAAGGTGACGAAGTCCGTCCGGCTGTCGGTCACTGGCTGGAACGGCAAAAGTTACGGACCTGAAATTTTCACAGAATATGAATAAAACGTTGGCCACTACAACAACAAATATATGACAGTTAAAAATTAAAGGGTGTTCCAAAGCGAACAACGCAACATTTTGACATTCTATTTTATTATACACACAATTATATATAATTACAACTAAAGGATATTCTATCAGTTAATGTTATCTTGGAAACCGTAAGATGCAAACTCTTGAACTTTTCAAAAACGCTAAAGTTAAATTAATGACGAAACAAAAAATCGCCTAAATAAAAAAAACGTTTAAATGAAAAATATCACCCAAAATAAAATAAATCCCTCAAAAAAATCACCAAAAACCGAATAACCAACCAAAACGAAAAATACGCCAAAACTAAAAAAGAATCGCTAAAACTATAATAAAAAACGCCAAAATTAAAAAACGCCAATAATCAAAACAGATCCCGAAAACGAAAAAAGCGCCAAAACTAAACAAATCACTTAAACTAAAATAAATCAACAAAACCTGACAAAATCGCCAAAAACCAAAAAAGAAAAAAGCGTCAAAACTCAAAAAAATCGCCAAAACCCCGAAAGAAAAGTGTATCGTGTGCTTAAAATTTTTTAAGCACACTGCAAAGTTCGCATTGTGCCCTTAATTATGAAAGTGCTCTAAGTCATATATTACTTTTGTCGAGGTATTTAGCAGTAGTAGTACATTTGAACATATCAAACAATATTTTTATGTTATGCTGAATTTTAATTTAGAGTTGTACTAGTTTCGATTAATATAAATTTATTAATTATTTATTAAATATTTAATAAAGTTTTTTTAAGATTTAATATATCGAGGCAAAAATGCATACGACTTAAACCACTTTCATAATTAAGGGAAAACATGTAGTTTCGGTACGGAACCCTTCATATTTGCGAGTCAAAGTCGACCTTTACAGAAATTGACATATTTAAATTAATAAAAAAAAATATTTAAATTTTCACTTATAACCAGCTCTCTATTACGTTTCATAAATAAAATTTTGTGGAAATTTATACAATGTTCTCGTACAGTTAAAAAATAATTAAATGCCTGTTAGTCTTTAATTCCTGAAAACCTAGGGCTGGGGATTTAAAAAAGACAAGCTGAATATCAAAAACAAGCATTAGAAATGCTGCTGAGATTGTCTAGACGTTGCTGTCACATTCTGGAAGCCTTGTGCGACACATCTGCCTGCGGTTCAGTTTATCAAGAAGTCAGTCTGAAGTTCAATTGTTTATTGCAAGGAGTTGTCTATTAAAAAGTTCACTTCAGTTTTGTGAAGAAAGAGTAAATCTCAGTTGAAAGCAGTTGATAGTCCTACATATGTAAATATGTAAAACTAAAGTCAGTGAATCATTATTGTTGTACAAACAGTGAGCGTCGGCAGAGCGAGTCTTGTGTGTGACGAACAATAGAGAGTGGGTATTGCTTCAATACCAGCGCAGCCAGTAAAGTGTAATTTTTAATCTTCGAGTCCACAGAAAAGCATTTTTGAAGGGTAAAAACTTAAGAATATGGTTTCAAAAGATTTGTAATTTTTTCAAGATAAAATGTATTATTTTTTTTTGTGTTTCGCTACTTCACTTCTAAGGAACAAATTCGCCACACTCTACTGTAAATAATTAATAAAGAAAAATCTAAAAAATCTTTTAAGAGTTTTTAAAAAAATTTAATTTTAGACATGTTTAAATAATAATTTGGTCATCGATATTAAAACACTAAAAAGAAATATTTATTTTAAAATATGTGCTGACCATGACATCGGCAATATTATAACCATGAGTTTCATGATGTCTTATTCGTCTCAAATGTGTCTATTTAATTGTTCTCAATTTTAATTTTTTTTTTATGTAGACAAAAAAACATTATGCAAAATTTTTATATAAAAACTTTTTCAAACTAAAGTCTCATCTTTCAAAAAGAAAAGTGGTACAAAGACAGTGTTGCCAGAAGTAGGGGAAAATCCTTACATGTAGGTATTTTTGATACTAAAATAGAAGCGTAGGGAAAATCGGACATATTTTTTATATTCTCCAAAATGTAGGGATTTTTTCGTCATGTCGCATTATTTATGAAATAAATGCAAACATAACGTTTTTTTAGTAATATTTTCTTTTTTAAAACGGTTCAAAAATTTTTTCCCCCTTAAAATTGCTTAAAGCTATGTTTCCATAGTTGTTTCGTGGTTTAAAAAGTTGGCGACACTAATATTTTTATAGGTATGTCGTATATGCCAAGGCGAATTCATATACCAGGTGGTGTCAAGCCTGCAACAACAAAATCTGACTAGTACTTTATTGCAATGAAAATTTACAAAGCAAACTTCCTACAAATTTTATTGCAATGAAATTTGACAAGCCAAACTTCCTAAAAAAAGCAGCTGTTAACTTAGACCTGGTACATGAATTACATATGTCCGTTAATTTTAAAATAACCTGAATTGAAAATTTTATTTGAATAAAAAACTACTCATATTAATTTTTAAAAAAATTTTGTTGTTTTAATTGAATTTAAATATTTTTTTACCAAAGCTTTATTAAATATATATATATATATTTTATAACTAAAGATTTTCTTCGATTTTTAAGACAAAAATGCGTAGGGATTTTTGTAGGGGAAATTTTTTCAACGTGTAGGGAAAAATCGGCTTTTTTACCATGTGTAGGTATTTTTTCGAGAAATTTACTGGCAACACGGTACAAAGATTAAAGCTTGAGATGTTTTATTTACTTGTGCAAGTATTTGTTTTTGGTCTTCTCTTAATTTTACAAAAGAAAAATTTCTTTTAAATAATTATTTTTACATACGCATACATTTATTTCTCGAGCAGCGTATAAAAAGTTTTGTAACATTTTATAAGGGTTCACTCAAGTCAATGTTTGAGCATATAAAGTTTGATACGAGTGGGTAAGGGTGTGTCTGTGTGTGTGTGTGTGTGTGTGTATGTATTAAAAACTTTCAAAGGTTTCCAAATACATTGTAATCATTTCTGCAATATAAATTTTATTTACTTTAAATTCATTTTAATTATGCCGACATGAAACTTGATATTTTTGAAGGAAAAAACTTAAAGAATCAAAAAAGGCCTTTGAATATTATAATAAAAATTTTTACTTAAAATTTTAAAGTCATAAAATTTCATTATATTGAAATGAGTTTAGAATTTTATAAAAAATGAAAATATTGATAATGTTTATAAATGAAAATGTTATTATAATTAAGTTTTAATAAAACCTTTTTGGTAGATAATTTACGTTTTTTTTTTAAATATTTCCATTCGCAAATTAATTATTGTTTTCAATAAAGGCGACAAGCATACGACACTCGCACACATGCACTGATTGACGTATTTGTTTGATCGTCTCCAGGGCAGTTAACATGAAGTATTTACATATATAACATTAAATACTTCATAATCAAACACAACAACTTCATTTAATTTTTTGATTTTTAGTTGTAGCGTATTTTATTTTTTCGCATAAACAAAGTAGAGATCACAGAGGAGACCAGAGTTGTAGAAAGTGTCTTATGAAAAAAGCTAAATTCCGCTGATTTCATCACTGTTAAAAAGGGACAAATATAGTGTATTTGTTATTGAATATTTTTAGTACAATAAGTCCTAATTTACACTATGCAAGTCTTATTGCTAAGCTGATTAGTTTGTTAGGAAAGAGGGACGAGGGGAAAAGAAACGTTACTGTGCCCCTATTCTCTCTCCCTCAAACTAATCAGCTTGGCAATAAGACTTGCATAGTGTAAATATGGACTAATCAAAACAAACAGCAAAAATGTATACTTAGTGAAATGAACAATTGAAAATTTTTACAAAATTAAATGAGAGATTTTGCAGTGTTGAACTAAATAAATCAATGTGTAAAATATTATTAGTATTATAAAAGTGATTAAATTAGTTTCAAAATGATTACAAACTCAATTTTAAACATTTTCCTTCAAAAATATTAATTTTTAACTTCAACTTGCAAAAAGCAAACAACGAATCAGACCACAAAGCATAAATTGAAAATACACTTGAGCTCATGAACATTTGCACAAAATTAAATGAAGGAATTTGAGGTATTGAATTAAAAAACACAATGCGAGAAAGATTATTAGTATTAATAAAGTGATTAAAGTTTGTTTTCAAATTATTAGACACTTCGTTTTAAGCATTTCGTTCGCAAATATTAATTTTTACCATTTATTTACAAAAACTAGGCTGCAAATGAGACCACAAAGAATAAAATGTAATTACTTTAAAATAATACTAGGCGAAAGAAAAAGTAAAGAGGATTTGATGACTGTATGAGCGAGACCTCTAAAAATCACAATTATCTTCCGTCTTACTTTGTGCTCGTGTCACCTCTGGTCTCCTCCGTGGTAGAGATGCTCTTGTATGTGGGAGTCGGCTTTAGTCATAGTTGCCTGACAGAATATAAGTGAGCGCATGAATTGTTTAAGCTACACAATTACTAAAATTAAAACTATTTACTTATGTATATTTTTTTTTGAGTACTCATTGTTGTTCTCTGGTTAAAGCTAGTAATTTTCTTAAAGTTGACTTTAACTTCCTTAAAAAACTAATGCAATAATACGTCCCTTAGTCTGCATACGTCCCGTAGTCTGCATACATTGTTCTTAATAAGGCAAAAAACTTGTAAGATAGTTGCATGATCTGTAAGCAAAAATGAAATCAAATGAAATTTTATATTATGGACCTCAAAAAAGACATTACTTGACCTCTGTCAAAGTCTCTTTCGATACCAAGACAAAGAAAGTGGCTTTTAAAAATCCTGGACTTTGAGCACGTTCAGCGATTAAAATTAACATTTTCATGTAGCGCACATCGACCTGATACCAATTTTGATTGTAGGCAGCTAGAGCTACTTGGATACTCTGGGAATATTAGAAAGTAGGGAATAGTAAAAAAATACCTTATTGTTAGTAAGAGAGAAAGAGAGAAAATACTTAGTGCATCTAGCAACTGCTGTCTATAATGACACATTAAGTACACCTGCACTATGGAGGAAACAGTGGCACCTAGGGTTGCCTGAAAGACCAGAAAACATATGACGCATGAGGAAACCGAAAAATTCAATAGCAAAGGAAAGCAAAAAATCATATTAAATTCATCTGTTAAACTTGCAAAGATTTCTTTCAAGTCTTGAGTTCTTCTTTGTTTTGTATATTTATTAAACCACTTACTCCAATATTTTTTTGTGGTATTCAACAATATCTCTGAGAAATTTAGTGTCCTCCTTCACATCCCCTTTGACCTCGTAACTACTCAGCCTTTCGGATATAAAATCGTAATGCATTACCAACTGTGTGACACAAGCAGTGAGCAGCAAGTCACTAGATATTTGTCCAGCCATCGATGTATAACCAGCAAGATCTTGCGACACATATAACAAATAGTACGACCAGTGATTGTGCCAATCCCAGGGTATAAACATAAAGTAGGGCAACGTTTGAGCATCTTGCAAAACTTTTAGCAACAATTCAAACACCAAGTATTGTATGACGCTAAAAAGATTATAAGTGCATATGAACTATATACAAAGTGGAGAAGCTCATGGTTATGCGGGAACATAGTTTCAAATAATACTTCGTATTATATTGCCTCTGCAGTTGTTTGGTCTTGGGAAATATTTGCTGAAACCGCTCAAGGCTTCTTTTCGTGTGTATATAAAAATCAATTTAATATTACCCACTAGCACAAAACCAATATAGGACAATGTTAAAATGGCTTCCAAAACATTTTCTCCTTTCACAAATGCCAACACAACAAACAGTATTTCTCCGATAAAAACGAAATTCATGTTTATAAAATTTGTATAGAATATCAAGTAGATTAGCCAGGTTTTTCTGTTTTTAAGGCCTTCCCTGCGATAGGGTTCAATGCCAATTGTGCTGTAGAAAAAGTTAGCTAACTTCACAAAGTCCTCAAAAGTAGCCAATTGCATTTCAATAGCTGTGTTGCTGTTATTCTATCAAAGGTTTTTTAAAAACTAATCTTTTTAGTAACCCTAAGGGCATATGATTTCCTTGCTTTATTATTACAGACAACAAATTTAACTAAAAATTACAAACTGATATTTAATTTATATAATAATTATGCCATAACTCATTTACTTGCCATTGCTAATTAATTATTAAACATAACAAAATTCAATGCCTTTACTAATTTTTAATAACTCACGTTTAGTATTTAGTCATTTGAAAGTGCAACCAATAACTTAAATTAGTTTATTGTTATGAAATTAAAAAGTATTTACTTAACCACCCACCCACCACCTGGCTTTTTAAAAAAAAATAATTTTAACTCAGTTTTATAAAAATAATCATTTAAAGATTAGTAATTGCTTGAACGTAAATAATAACGTTAAAAATTTGTACGAAAGTGGGAAAGTTTCACAGTTTTTCACCAATAAGTGTATTATCGCTTCTTGAAAAGCAATTAGCAGCTCATTAGCAACTCATTAGCAAGATTTTAGCAACTTTAAATTTCATAAAAATTATTTGTTTTAAATTGAGGAACGTTGCAATCCGATTTTTTTTTTTGTTGGGAAAGCAAATTAAAGGCCAGAAAAAATCTGATTTTTTTATTTAAAATTTACCAAAAATTTTAAATTTCACCTCAAACCAAAACATTCGGTAAAAACTAAAGACTTTCAAAAATGCTAAAAAAAAATGTTTAATGCCATAAAACACTCTATTTAAGTAACGAAATAGTTAATATTTCTAATAAAAAAAAGGTAAAGTCAAAAATTAGAGTCCAGCTCACTTGGGTCCATTACAATGATCCCTTTGTGCTTAAAAAACAAAGTATAGATTGTACTCAAAAAGGAAATCAAAAAGAATATAAAAGACTCCGAATTAAAGTCAATAATGAATAACTTTTCCGGTCTCTGCAGTTTTAAGGTTCCCCACACCAAAGGTGACGAAGTCCGTGCGGCTGTCGGTCACTGGCTGGAACGGCAAAAGTTACGGACCGGAAATTTTCACAGAATATGAATAAAACGTTGGCCACTACAACAACAAATATCTGACAGTTAAAAATTAAAGGGTGTTCCAAAGCGAACAACGCAACATTTTGACATTCTATTTTATTATACACAGAATTATATATAATTATAACTAAAGGGTATTCTATCAGTTAATGTTATCTTGGAAACCGTAAGATGCAAACTCTTGAAATTTTCAAAAACGCTAAAGTTAAATTAATGACGAAACAAAAAATCGCCTAAATAAAAAAAGCGTTTAAATGAAAAATATCACCCAAACTAAATTAAATCCCTCAAAAAAATCACCAAAAACCGAATAACCAACCAAAACGAAAAAAACGCCAAAACTAAAAAAGAATCGCTAAAACTATAATAAAAAACGCTAAAATTAAAAAACGCCAATAATCAAAACAGATCCCGAAAACGAAAAAAGCGCCAAAACTAAACAAATCACTTAAACTAAAATAAATCAACAAAACCTGACAAAATCGTCAAAAACCAAAAGAGAAAAAAGCGTCAACACTCAAAAAAATCGCCAAAACCCCGAAAGAAAAGTTTACCGTGTGCTTAAAATTTGTTAAGCACACAAATAAGGCATTCGATTATATAGGCTAAAGTTCGCATTGTGCCCTTAATTATGAAAGTACTCTAAGTCATATATTGCTTTTGTCGAGGTATTTAGCAGTAGTAGTACATTTGAACATATCAAACAATATTTTTATGTTATGCTGAATTTTAATTTGGAGTTGTACTAGTTTCGATTAATATAAATTTATTAATTATTTATTAAATATTTAATGAAGTTTTTTTAAGATTTATTTAATATATCGAGGCAAAAATTAATACGACTTAAACCACTTTCATAATTAAGGGAACATATGTAGTTTCGGTACGGAACCCTTCGTATTTGCGAGTCAAAGTCGACCTTTACTGAATTTACATATTTATTAATATTAAATGCAAGCTACTACGCTTGTGGTGGACTCGGTTATGGCAAGTTTTCACGTATGTATAACCAGCTCTCTATTACGTTTCATAAATAAATTTTTATGGAAATTGATACAATGTTCTCCTACAGTTAAAAAATAAATTAATACCTGTCTTTAATTCCTGAAAACCTAGGGCTAGGGATTTAAAAAAGACAAGCTGAATATGGAAAACAAGCATCGGAAATGCTGCTGAGATTGTCTAGACGTTGCTGTCACATTCTGGAAGCCTTGTACGACACATCTGCCTGCGGTTCAGTTTATCAAGAAGTCAGTCTGAAGTTCAATTGTTTATTACAAAGAGTTGTCTATTAAAAAGTTCAGTTCAGTTTTGTGAAGAAAGAGGAATTCTCAGTTGAAAGCAGTTGATAGTCCTACATATGTAAGTGTGTAAAACTAAAGTCAGTGAATCATTATTGTTGTACAAACAGTGAGCGTCGGCAGAGCGAGTCTTGTGTGTGACGAACAATAGAGAGTGGGTATTGCTTCAATACCAGCGCAGCCAGTAAAGTGTCATTTTTAATCTTGGAGTCCACAGAAAAGCATTTTTGAAGGGTAAAAACTTAAGAATATGGTGTCAAAAGATTTGTAATTTTTTCAAGATAAAATGTATTATTTTGTTTTTTTTTTGTATTTCGCTACTTCACTTCTAAGAAAGAAAATCGCCACACTCTACTGTAAATAATTAATAAAGAAAAATCTAAAAAATCTTTTAAGAGTTTTTAAAAAAATTTAATTTTAGACATGTTTAAATAATAATTTGGTCATCGATATTAAAACACTAAAACGAAATATTTATTTTAAAATATGTGCTGACCATGACTTCGGCAATATTATAACCATGAGTTTCATGATGTCTTATTCGTCTCAAATGTGTCTATTTAATTGTTCTCAATTTTAATTTTTTTTTTTTTTTTTTTTTATGTAGACAAAAAAACATTATGCAAAATTTTTATATAAAAACTTTTTCAAACAAAAGTCTTTCAAAACGAAAAGTGGTACAAAGATTAAAGCTTGAGATGTTTTATTTACTTGTGCAAGTATTTGTTTTTGGTCTTCTCTTAATTTTACAAAAGAAAAATTTCTTTTAAATAATTATTTTTACATACGCATACATTTATTTCTCGAGCAGCGTATAAAAAGTTTTGTAACATTTTATAAGGGTTCACTCAAGTCAATGTTTGGGCATATAAAGTTTGATACGAGTGGGTAAGGCTGTGTCTGTGTGTGTGTGTGTGTGTGTGTGTGTATGTATTAAAAACTTTCAAAGGTTTCCAAATACATTGTAATCATTTCTGCAATATAAATTTTATTTACTTTAAATTCATTTTAATTATGCCGACATGAAACTTGATATTTTTGAAGGAAAAAACTTAAAGAATCAAAAAAGGCCTTTGAATATTATAATAAAAATTTTTACTTAAAATTTTAAAGTCATAAAATTTCATTGTATTGAAATGAGTTTAGAATTTTATAAAAAATGAAAATATTGATAATGTTTATAAATGAAAATGTTATTATAATTAAGTTTTAATAAAACCTTTTTGGTAGATAATTTAGGTTTTTTTTCAAATATTTCCATTCGCAAATTAATTATTGTTTTCAATAAAAGCGACAAGCATACGACACTCGCACACATGCACTAATTGACGTGTTTGTTTGATCGTCTCCAGGGCACTTAACATAACTTAGCTACATATTTAACATTAACATAACGACTTCATTTCATTGATCAAAATCTATTTTCTTATTTTGTGCTTATTTACCCAGTAAGTTTTTTAAATAATATTTCCCCCAATGTTTTTAATTTTCATCAGTTTTTTCTATAAAACTTAATATTGAAATTGATTTGAAAAAAAAAACTATTATTTTCTTAATTACATTTTTATTAAGCTTACACAAAATTAAATGACTAAATTTGTTTAAAAGTTTTCTTTATTTTTGAATTTCGTCATAAAATTTGCCATCAATGAGGGAAATTGACTAATTGAAAACGAGCTGCTTGTGTTACATGTAAATAATTTTATCTGTAATATGAAAGAAACATAACATTGCCTGGGAACCCAATTCAAAAAAATATGTACATACATATATAAAAAAAGAGTATTTATTGGCAAAAAAAAAACAATTTCAATCACCAGTGTTTGCTCAACAACATTTTGTTAATAAAACAATACATGTTTTTAAACGAAAAATGTTGTATAAAATTGAGAGAAGGTAAATTGATGTTAAATTTTAAACTTTAATAGAAATGTTTCCCCTTAACTAAATCTATAACTATGAAAAAGTACTAGAAACGATAAGAAAGCGTAATAAAAAAAAACCTTAGTTATCAATAAAGTGATCTTTCAGTTGGGTGGCATCAGTGGAGAGTTCTTAACGCTGACTTATGGGTAGAATAATCCGCTTTTTCACTTAAGTTAAAAAAATCGAAAAACCAATTTCTTAGAAAGTTTATTCGAATAAAAACTATTCGAATAATATCTTTCAAATACAACTCTTTAAAGAAAATTACTCCAATATAAAAATTGCTCTTAAAATATTTTTCGCATAAACATATAAAACTATTCGATTAAGATTTTACTAATAAAGTTATTCGAATAAAGTTATACAAATAAAATTAAACGAATAAAGTTGTTCGAGTTATATTATTTGAAAAATGATTTATTTAAATAAAAATTTCAACTATTATATAGCTTTCAAATAAAACCATTCGAATAAAAATTATTCCAATGGAGTTTCTGTAATAAAAAAAAGCTCACTTCAAATTAATCGAACAAGATTATGTCAATAAAACTATTGCAGTAAAAGTTCACGAATAAATTTATTCAAATTATTTTACGCCAAACACGCTTTATTCGACTAAAAGTTGTTTGAATAATATCTTTCACATAAAACTATTGGAATTATAAATTATTCGCATGAAATTACTCTAGTCAAAAACAGCTTATATAAAATTATTAGAATGAAATTTTACCAATAAATTTATACGAATAAATATTGCGAATAAAATTATTTATTTTACGAATCAAAATATTTAAATAATATACTACTTAAAAAAATTAAACGAACAAAATTATTCGAAAAATGCTTAACACGACTAAAGTTCACTTGAATCATATTTTTCAAATAATTATTCGAATAAAATTTATTCTAATAAAAAATTGCTTATATTATTATGTTATTCGAATAAAATTATTCGAGTACAATTTAACGTATAACGTTATTCCAATAATATCACACCATCATAAAATTAAACCAATAAAATTGCTCGAGTTTAGTCATTTGAAAAATGTTTTGTTCAAATAAAAATAATCGAATAAAAATTATTCGAAAGAAATTACTTTAATAAAAAATTATTTTTAAACTTTTCGAATAAGGTTATGCGAATAAACTTATTTGAGTTAAAATTTACTAAAAAAATTTATTCAAATTAAATTATGTATACCCATAAATTAAATCGTATATAAATTATTCGGGTACAATTTTACGACTAAAGCTATTTAAATAATATGAAAAATATATATTATTTGAAAATCGTTTTATTTGACCAAAAATTACTTGATTAATATTTTTAAAATAAAATTATTCGAATACAAAATTATTCGCATGTAATAATTGTTGCATTGAAATTATTTGATTAGTTGTACATTATTGAATATATCGTTACCTTATAATAGAAAGGCCCTAACTCATTCTTTTTTCCCAATCGGGATTTTTGCGATTTTCGATACATTAGATGTTCTTGTATTGAAATATGCATTTTTCCCGATTTAAAAAAAAAATATTATTTAGGGACTTTCTATATTAAGGTATGGATATGTATGTATGTCGAATAAATACCGAATAAAAAATAAATTTTTGAGTGGATTTTTTTTTTGTTTTTTTTTTTGTTCTTAAAACTATAATCGTAATATTAATCCTATGAATCAATTCATAAAAAAGAAATATATAACAAATATATAGATAATTAATAAATTTGCGACCGATTTCATTATATCGTATAAAGTTTTAAAAGCATATTTCCCCTATTTACCTTTGATGTTTCTTTTTTACGAAATTCCATGCAGACTTCGGTTTATTTTGTTAATTTTTAAAATTCACACAAAATGCAAGATTGAATGAAACGTAATTTAAAAAAAAAAACTAAAAACGTGTGTAAACAAATTTATTTTTGCCAGTTTTTTTCAACCGCCTGCATTTTATTTACTCTTCTCTATGAATGCCGCAACGCACACTTGCCCACAATTTTGTTACAACAAACTTCATTCAGAATTATTTTAAATTTTAGTTAAAATGTAACAACAGCAACAACTGCCCAACTACAGCAAAAAAAAAAAGAATTGCAGCTCTAAAATACAAAAAACGAAAAAAAGGGAAAATAAATAAATCTCTCGATGGCTCAAAATTTATTAACACACCAAGAAATGTTTGAATTTTAGCGCTCTAAAACCCAATTTATCATACATCCACCACGTGCACACAGAGCAGAATATGGCGTTAATTTATTTTAACCAAATGAATGCGTCAGAAATTCGCAAATGTTTATTTCTCACTTTCAGCTTTGTAATTAAATATTTAGTTTAAAAAAAATGAAATAAAAATAAATTTTAAATCCTTTTGTCGCAGTGACAGCAGCAGGCAGGAAATGAAAATCAAATCAAGTTGTTGGTTCATTTTTGTATATATTTTATACTCTTTTTTTTAGACAAAACGTGATTTTGTTGTGTTAAAAAGTATTTTGATATAAGTACACAAAATATTGAAGTTTACTGAGCTTAAAACGAAATTATTAAGAATTTATAAATTTGTGCAGTTTATTTAAGGAAATATATTTTTAAAGAAATTGTCTTGAATATTGTATTTGTAGGAAGCAATGCGACTCAAAAAAGAAACAGAAAATATCATGACATTTATTCGAGCTAAAAATTACTCGAGTAGACTTGAAAAAAATGTTTAGCAATTGCACAAATTTAACATGGCTATAAAACTACAATTATTCAAATTAAAGTTGAAAAAAATTCATTCAAGTAATCGAATAAAATTTATTCGATTATTTTAAAGAATTGGGTGTTGTTGTTCGAACTCAAAGGTGCTTATATAATAACTAAGGAATATTTATTGTTATAATTAGAAATACTTTATTTTTCTTTTTTTTTTTTTGCTCAACCGAATGAACCAGATATTATTCGAGTAAATGAATTGTTATTCGTTCGCTTAAGGATTGAAGAAAATATTTATTCCGGCAAACGATTAATGTAAATAAATCAAATTTTATTCGTATCGAATATATTTTAATTCCTTGATCGAATAAATTTTATTCGGATACTCGAAGAATATATTTTATTTTGTATTATCTAACAATATTTTCAATTATTTATTTAGAGAAACGAGCAAGCGCATTATTATGATTGGGATAGTTTAATTCGCTAATTCAAATGAACAACAAATTATTAGAGCAAGTAAATTGTTATTCAATAATAATCAATTTCAATGTATTTTTAATAAAAAAAAATATTTTACTTTATAAGTAAAATAAGAATTTGGGATTATTAGTGCGTTAACAAATTTTAAACTGTTCGCATAAAGGTTTGAAGAAATACGAGTAGTTCCAGCGAAAGATGAATTTTTTTCGTACAATAGAATAAAATTTCATTCGTATCGAATAAATTTTTATCCCTTAATCGAATCAATTTTATTCGGATATTCGAATATATTTTATTTGCATAATGTAATATTTTTTTCATTACTTATTTCGAAGTACGTTTAATCGAATAAATATTTTTCATATAGTCTTATTCGCCTATACAAAAAAAAAACAAAAAATTATTCTAATAAATATTCGAAATTCAATTTGCTGGCGTAAAGGACGGAATATAAATTCTGGCAAACAACTAGTTCTATTTATTTTATTCGTATAATCAAATAAAATGGATTCGTTCAATTGACTGAATTTTATTCGAATAATCAAATATATTTTGTTTGTAATATCGAATAATTTTTAAAACTTCTTATTTCGAAAAATCGTTAAGAGAATAATATTATCTGAAAGTACAAAAAATTATTCGAATAAAACATAGTCGAGTTAATAATAATTTTTATAATCAAATATACTTTATTGGTTGAATCGAGAAACTATTCAATGAACAAATATTCTTGGAATCGTTTTATTCGAATAATGTTATATATTTTATATTTTATATTTTATATTTTATATTTTATATTTTATATTTTATATTTTATATTTTATATTTTATATTTTATATTTTATATTTTATATTTTATATTTTATATTTTTTATTTTATACTTTATATATTTTAGATTTTTTTTATCTCAGCAAAATATTTTAGCATTTATTTCATTTTTGTTGCTTAAAGCTTTTCTTAAATCCATATGGCTTAAAAGTCTTAATAAATATTTGAATTTTGAGAAGGACATTGTTATTTCAGCATTAGGAATTTTACTGATTTAATAAGTCACAACATGTGTTATCACACATCATACAGATATTACGAGACTACTTTTAGCAACATCACAAAAATTAAAAAAAAAATCAAAAAGTAACATTAAAATTATAATTTGCATATTCATCAGTTGAATGGTATTTTAGACTCAATAAACGAGTAAATAGACAAAAGTGGCAGAAATTATTGGGTAAGCGAAGAAAGTAATCGAAGAAATTAATTAAAGATTTTAATAATAAATTATTACACAAAATATTTTTAAGCTCTTAACGATAATTATTTAATTAAATTTTAAAAACCACAACCTAGTTAAGATTTTTCTAAAATCCAGCAAAATTAATATTAATCTTACCCAATATTTGACAGCACACAATTCATGTTGTCGTTGTGCAGGAAATAAACAACTACTCAAAGGAAAAATTTTCTCTCTCGGTTTGTGTACGTGTGTGTGTGTTTGTGTGTTTGGGTGACTGTGTTAAACGAATTTAACAATTTTTCGAAGGACTTTAATTTTATTGTAAAAGTAGAAAAAAAAACCAACAATATTCATATGTTCGTATGCAAACAAATACACTCACACAGAACCACACACACACATGCTTACATGGCAAGAATTTCAAAAACTATTTGTCTAAATGAAAAATCTTTATCTGTAGATGTTTGTGATTTGTTACTTAAGGGAATTTCAAACATCATACAAATATTAACGCATACAAATACTTGTTTTTTTTTTTCTTAATTTTTGTTAGCAAACATGTTTGTGCGACTGTGACTTTGCATTAAAACACACTCAAACATTGATTCACTTACTTAAACATAGAAAAGTATTTTATTCCTTTTTTTCTTTTTTGTTTTGCAAGTTACTCAGCATGTTCTTTTAAATGCCAACATCTTTGCAAGCATAAATTGAGAGACAGTGTGGAACTAAATAACACAAATTTTTTTCAGAATATGTAATTGAAAAATTATTTTCGGATATGTGGGTGAAAATTATAATTTTTGGTTAATTCACTTAAATGGTCCAAATAAGAAAATTTCAAATTTGAATTTAGAAATTCAGTAAGGTCTGTTTGCAAGGTGTTTTATATCTCTACAGCAAATACAGCAGGACAAAAAAAAAGCACAGAGGAGCTTATGAGGAAAAAATCCTAAAAAAGAATATTTCTTTAAGAGCTTCCTTCCTAATGGAATTTATAGGGCATTTACACCTGCACAAAATCTATCAGATTTCCATTAAAATCATTATGAAAACCTTTACCGTTTGCATTAAGTTACTGTTTTTTTAATATTTATCAAGACTTTTTTCCAAAACAAAACCCATTAGCTGAAAATTATCCAAAACTACAACCAAAAAACTGCATTGTAGCAGATTCACACACCTTTTTGAGTACACAGGCTGACTTTTTAGTGCAAATTTGAAGAAAAAAACCATAGTTGCATCACTAAGGGCCAATTTCACCAACTTATTTAAATATCAAGTCATATTTAAAAGTCATTTTTCCATACAAAAATTAATGAAAATCTACATTTAAACATGAATTGATATTTAAATAGTGTTGGTGAAATTGGTTCTTAGTTCTAACAGATTTTAAGTAAATTTTGACGAAATCTAGTGACAAAGTAGATTTTTTTTTATGGGCCAAAATCTCGTGAGTGTTAGATTTTGCTCAAATGTAAACGCAATAGTGCGTATATAAGAGCTGTTGAGACAGCCAGCCCTGCAGGAAGTTTTATATTATATTGAAAGATCTTTTGGTATATATATGAGTTCCATGGTGAAATTGGCCCTTAATCAAGTAAGTTAAATAATTAATATAAACATTTAAATTAAATTCATGTTGTTTCAACTTGAAATAACTTTGATTCAACATGATTCATCATTTTGATTAAATAGTACTGAAATTTTAAATTAACATGAAATGAAAATATTTCAAAAGGAAAAATTTTCTTTGAATACTACTGCTAATCATGTTGAATTACCATGAAAGGAATATACAGCAAAATAATTGCCGAACATATTTAAATTAATCTTGTTTTTCAGTGATATGGAAGGGGCTTTCAACAATGTTTTGATCTCGAGTCTTATCGAAGCCTTAAGCATCTTTGACTTGGATAAAGGCAAACGATACAAAAATAAGATGTTATGTAAATCGTAATGCTCCATAGGAAGGCATATTTATTGTTTCCCTTATTATGGGGGTACCATCATAAGCAGCCTCGTGATATGCATGCACTGCAAGTTTTTATAAACAAATGTCTTAGAAGAATCCTACGAATCTTTTGGCCACAATACATATCAAACGATAGACTATGGCATCAAACGAACCAGTCCCCTATAACTACAGAAATACAAAGGCGAAAATGGAAATGGATTGGTCACACCATACGAAAGCCGGTCACAGATATTGCTAGAACAGCGATTGAGTGGAACCCTCAAGGCAGCCGTAGAAGAGGTCGGCCAGCTCATACATGGCGAAGACAAATTGAAACCGAAGCGTCAAAAATGCAAACGAGCTGGAATGAAGTTAAAAACATCGCTATGGACAGATCCAGATGGAAAGATTTTGTTGAGGCCCTATGCTCCTTATAGGAACGACGGGAATATATATATATATATATATATATATCATAAGCAGCCTACTAATAAAGATTCTATCCGAAGACGGACCTAATCCCGTCTGTTACGCACGCGAAGTTGCGATATTAATAAGCGGAAACCATCCTAGAAAGGGCTATGGAAGCTCTCAAGTTATATTATAATGAGGCCTTGGTGTTAACCCAAAAAAAAAAATAGAAATTTGTTTCTTTACGAAGAAGTAAATAATTCCTGCTTTTGAATCTCTCGTATTCCAAAATTAAATTATACAAATATCCAAAGAGTTCAAATATCTAGGAGTGATATTTGATTTAAGAATATCCTGGAAAGACCATAAAGACAGTGGAGTAATTGAGGCTCAAAGAATTTAGGCCTTTTGTAAAAGAGCAAGACGACACACCAGTGTAGTGTAGTGAAACAAATTATCACGTATGCATCTTCAGTGTAGTGAACACCTTGAGAAAAGGAGCTTAATGTAAAAATATAAAAATATAAAATATAAAGAGACTGTGCTGTATCAGCAGCTGTGGTGAATCGAGGGAATCCAAATAGGATGAAAACAAAAGAGATTCGGCAATTGCCTAACACAATAACCAGACATACAGTGTTAAAGAAGCACCTGGCTCGCATGGGTGATGTTAATAATATAACATGTAGAGCTTCTATGGAAGATAATGAAATACTCGAACACTATTTGTACCACTGCCCAGCATTCAATGGAATCAGACGCAAAATGTTCTACATGGAAAATATACCATATATAGAATATTTCAGGGACTCAGTTTGGAAAAACTTAAGAAAATTATAGAGGATACTAGACTCTTAACCAGACCAAGTTAAATACCACGCCATTTTTGAAAGCGACAAATAAAACAAGACCTTAAACTTTTGCCCCACACTGCCCTTCACTCATGTATACCATTATAATATTCTATTCTATTCATTGGCGTAGCTACAAATTTTTTTTAAGGTGGTATTATGACTGCTGATTTTCATGAGTAATACTTAAATAAACAATTACTTGCAATTTTTAGTAATTTTTTTTTTTTGGTGGGGGGGAGGGGCAACATCAATTCTTGGAGGAAACTTATCCCCTTTCCACGCCTATAATTCTATTCTATTTTGGATATGAGCATTTCTATGGCCTAATACTCAACCAATTCGATATTCAATTTCCAAGTTGACAATGATGTGTTGTTGTTGTTATTGTTGTTGTTGTTGTTGTCTAGGTTTCTATTGTCACTATTATAACAATTGTTGTTGCAGGCTCGTTATTGTTACTGTTGTTGTTAAAATCTCATAAGACTTTTTGACTTAATGACTTAAAATTTATACTCACATCATCTCTGTAAATATTCCTCTCAATAAAGTGTCCTTAAAATATAAAACACAAATATTTTAGCACAAAAGCACATTTAATCATACAAAATAGTTTACTTATGTGTGTGTGCGTGTGTGTGTGTTTGAGTGTGTATTTATCTTTTATTGGGGCCTTAAGCCACATGCAAGTGTTATTAAACTTCATTGCTTAAAATTTTATTGATGTTGCTGTTGTTGTTTAAACTAATACTTATTAAGAGATCTGTAACACAATTTGTAATGTTTTGGTCTCTTTTCCTCCCCTCACTCAATATCTCTCACTCTCTCTTTCACTCTCTCTATCGCTAACTCTATTTCTTTCCCTTGCTGTGGGTCAATTTCTTAGCATATATTGAATGGCATATTTGTAATAATGTGTTTAGGCGTTTAGGCTTATCCTGTATTGTCACTATGGGTTAGTGTATGCTTGTGTGTATATGAGTGTGTGTGTGCGAATATCTGTCAATTTGTTAAATTTGAGATGTGTGCATGTGATTTCTTAAAATGTGTTCAATTAAGCTGTAATAAATTGTTGATTTACTTTGCAAAAGCTTCAACAGAAAAAAAGAATATTTAAAACACACACACGCTCAAGGGAAGCCGGAAACAGTGGCTTAAACTGTAAAGAAGAAGCAAGAATTTAGAAAAACGTATAAGACGTGAAACACGAACATTTTCCTAACTCTTAAATATGATTGCCTCACTGCCTCATTAGTGTTTTATAATTATTTTCAAATATAAGGCTATCAACGCAAAAGTGCTGTCGACCAATTTTTATTTAATTATTTTTTTTTTTTCTGGTGTTATATTCTTATTATCAGTACAAAAGAAGATGGCGCTTAATAATCGTTTTTGTCCAGCACACATAAATTTTCGTGCAATATTTTTGTTTTTAATTAATTAATTTAATTTATTGCTTACATACTATTTGTAAAGTCTTTGCTTTATATTCATGAAAATATGTGTGCCCTAATACTCTTCGACAATTGTATCGTTTTGTATATGAACGGAAAAAATCGCAGTTGTGATTCTTTAAGACAATTATTATTTATTGTCTTTGCTAGAAAGTCTGTGTCTATGCTTAACGCTTTTGTTACAAATCATTATGTTCAACACATTGTTTTTCATACATTTATAAAACCATCGTTTACTTTAAATTAAAGTATAGATTTAAAGGCATATTTTGTACAAAAAAAAAATTACAACTTGTTTCTACAACGCCGACGGTCGACTTGAGTATAAAATTTGTATGGAAAGCACTCATATTTTTGAGTGATTTTCATACAAGATTTTCTAGACGAGTCGCCTGCTTGACTAGTGGAAACTGCATATAAATTCTTAACGTTTTAAATTTGTATGAAAAATAACAAAGATTCGTTTCCAAAAATATTTTTTTCATACTAATTTCAAATCAAGAAAATCGTTTGTTGTTACAAAATCTATTTTTTTTTTTTTAATTTGTATGGAAAAGATATTTTTTTGAATTTAAATCGCAGATTTTGTGAAGACAAACGATTTTTTCGTTTTGAAATTTGTATGGAAAAAATATGATTGAAAGCGAATTTTCGTTATTTTTCTTACAATTTTGAAACGAAAATTTAAAAAAAAATCTGACCAATAATTTTTGTGTTTTAAAAACACGGCAATAATATTTGAATATTTCTATTTTTAGATTATCAAAGACAACAAAAATTTTTGATAAAAATTATTAAGAGAATTCAGAAACTAACGTGTAGTTTCCACAATGCAAGCAAGTGACTTGTCTAGAAAAAATATATGAAAAGCACTCAAGTTTTTGAGTGATTCCTATACATATTTTGTAGACAAGTCGCTTGCTTGCATTGCGGAAACTACACATAAAACTGAAAAATATTTTCAAACATAATTCTGCCAAAAAACCGACTTCAATGCAAAGATCTGATAGAACATTTTCGAAAAAAAAAATTTATGGGACCAAACTATAAGTAACCTCTTTCAAAAAAAAATTTTTTTTTGAAGAAAAAAAAATATAAAATAATATTTCAATGGGCGTGCCTCTGCCCATTTTTTTAAATGTAATAGTGTGTGTTTTTCAGAGCTCAGGGTGTATGTTAAGTTTTGTAAAAATCAGTAAAGCAGAACCACGTAAAATAAAATATTAATAGTAAGTTTTGTAACCACGTACACCACGTGAAATATAATAATAAATTTGAATGGGCGTACACACGCCCATTTTTCCACTTTAGAATTGTTAGAATTACAAGAACCCAAGATGTTTGCTATATTTCGCAGCAATCAAATATGTAGAATATCATAAAATCAAATACAAAAAATATTTGGGTGTATCTCCGCCCACTTTTTTTTACAATGGGACCAATTGGAAGCTATACTCTTTTCTACAAAAAAAAAAAGAATTTTATCAAACGGTCTAAAATGTACTGCGGGGGTTATGAAAGGAAAATGTCAAGAGAAAAAAAATACAAACGAATTGATAACCTTCTCCTTTTTTTTTAAGTCAGTTAAGAAATGTCATAAGTCTTCTTACGGAATTAGGGCATTAAATTTATTTGAAATCTTTTTTTACGCAAATTTTCTATGAAAAATTTTAAATAAAATACTTTTCAAATTCATTTTCGATTTTATGAATATTTTGTATTTAAAGCTTCAGCTTAATAAAAGGCCATAATGAATCACATTTCCAAATCGAAGACTAAACTGCTCGAACATTTATTTATTTGCCATAAATATGATAATTTATGTCTTCTCTCAATTGATTACTTGTTACAATACCAATAATTTACCTAATTATCGCTTTAATACACACTGTCTTCTAACGTTATGCTCGAGTGCATAACATAGCAGCGCACCCACACACACACACACACACAAGCACAAGCACACGCACACATTTCTGTATCACATCTTAAATATTTATAGCCTTAGAAGTACGTATGTATGTGCATGTATGTATAAGCACTTGTGTGTCTGTGTGTGTGTGTGTGTTATAGAAAATATTGTCTGTATTTGAATTCGAGTGTACAAAACGTTTCCGGTCTAATAAGTCTAAAATTAAATTTATATTGGAGCATTAAACATTTTTGGAACGAAATTCTCAAAATATATGGCACATAACAGCAACATCAGCAGACACACACACGAATAAACACACTAACACACACACACAAACACATACACAAACATGTTAATATAAATGTATTTAACTTAGTGTAGATGCATTAATAATGATGCCCAAAACCAAAATAATGTTACAACACACCATCACTAATCAACTCATCTGCTACAATAACAACAACAACCACAACAACTTTAACATTAAACAAAAAATAAACGATAACATTTATATATTACACTATACACTAAAACTAATCTAAACAAGCTGCATTAACAACAACTGCTTGATATTTAATACAAAACGAAATTAATACTATACAACCTTAAACAATATGGAGACAACAACAAACCTACAAACAACATACTATATTGATGGATTCATGGATGTGCAGTACAGACACAGACAGACAGACAGACAGACAGACAGACACACCTATTGCAGCTACACTTGCATTATTTTTGCTACAACAGCCTGCAATGCCCATAAATATGAATGTGTGCACATAAGTTTATTAGATATATATATATATATATATATATATAGAAACTGTAATTTTCTAATAAAACACTTAAACACTATTAAATTTTCCTTCCTGTTAGTAAATTAATTATTGTCTTGACAAGCCTGCCTGCAAATAAAGGGAACAACAAGCCATGATACTCAGTACAGAAATAACAGAAGTAATAATTTATTTACATATTTATGCATGCACTTTTTTACATACATATAAATACATACATACATATTTATGTATATGAAGCTACATCCTTATTATGTGATTTACATAACAAAAGTTTTTCCAGTCACGTCAAATTTAACTTTTAGTGTATGTTTTATCTGTGTCTAGGGTATGGCGAGTCTGTCTCTAGCATTTGTTAAGTCTATGTACAATGAATTTTCGAACCTGTGTCTATGAGCATGTCGAGTAATTTTCTAGTAAATATCGAAACTATATCAATACTTTTTCGAGTCAAGCATTCTTTCACGAAAATTTTATACAAGTTTTGTTTAATCTAAGACAAAATTCTCGTAGAGGAATATTCCACTCCACATATGCAATACCGGTGTATGTCTAGTTCATCCGGAATCTATTTGAGGCGTGTCGTGCTTATATCTAGTTCATGTGAAATGTGTCTCTAATGTTTGTCGAGCCTATTTCTAGTGTATGTCTAGTCTATATTTAACATATTTCTAGCTTATCTCCAGCATATGTCGACCCTATGCTTAGTGCAAGTTGAATATATCTATAGGGTATGGCGAGCCAATGTCTAAAACATATCTAATATAATATAAATTATGCGGCTGGTGAATTCCAAGTTTGTCTCTAGTAACTATGAAGTCTTTCACTAGTGTATTTCGAGTCTGTCTCTATCATTTTCCCGCCCATTTCTAAAGCACGTATATCCTATTTCTATAATGTTTCGAATCTATCTCTCCAATGTATTGCGAGCACGTCTGTCTCTACTGTTTGTCGAGCCTTTTTCTAGTGCATGTCCAGCCCACGCTTATCTCTAGCGTGTGTTGACCCTTTTTGTGTGGTGCCTGTTGCGAAACTATTTTATTTAATACCAATGTAGCTTTTAATGAATTTCTAGTCTGACTCCTTTAAAGATCGAGCTTATTTCTATTTTATTGTTTGTTCCTCTTCTTTTTTTTTGTGCTTTACTAATCGCCTTCACAACACTTGATAACAAAAGCTGAGGCATTATGTTGCCATGTCTACGTCTACCTGAAAGTATGTAATTTGTATGTTTTTTTTTGGGCCTGTCATTTTGTCTTTTATGTATTATTGTTGACTACTTTTGCAAAAAGAAAAAAAAGTATATGAAAAAAGAAAAGACAAGGCAAATGAAAACGAGCAAGGCTCAAAAGCAACCAACCACAATTTGCGCTTCCACCAAATCACACACATTTCAAATTTCAATGTGCTTGCCAACAAAAAGTTCTCTATGGAAATTTTGGAGAATTTTTTTTTTTAGAATAAAAACTGACCCAAGCATAAAGAAAATTAGCTGTGACAACTGCAGCAACAGCGCGTGTACTCGCATGTTTGCCTTTAAGTGCTAATGACATTAACGTTAAAGTATCTAGGGATATACTAAGAGCAAATACAGGTCTTATTCTCTGGTTTTTTTCTTTCTCAAATGCTTTTCGTCAATTGCAAATAAAGTGAAGCAAACGTTTTTTTCTTAAGTTTTTCATAGTTTTGAGGAAGAAAAAGAAAGCAAAGAGTATTAAAGAAAAACTCGTTTAAATAATGTTTGACAGCCATCGTTGTTGTTATTCAGAAAAGCGTTCGTGATCTCTTTTATATGGCCTGGCTATATAAAAGTCTAAGAGAAACGAGTTAAAGAAACAAACTTAATAGTCATTTGATTAATGGAAGCCTTCTATATGATTGTTTTTTTTTTTCTTTGTTTCTTGAGTAATCAAAGTTGGAAAAACAAAAGCCAGCAAAATGGAATTCAAAAAATCCAGCAGCTTTCTAAGTATTGAATTTTTTTATTGGAAAATTTAACGGCCACTACTAATGAAGATGAAAAATCAAAAGCAATGCATGGATGTTTCCTTTGAGGGCAGATGACTTTAATCTAATGCCGATTTGTTTTCTAGAAAGAGTTCAACATTTCTCAACTTTTTCTTAAGAAAAATTATATTTAGCGTTCGTTTAAAGTAAAATTCTATCTAGGAATGATACAATAATTTCGAATAAACTTTTAATATCAAAAAACCATTTTATTCCTAATTTCAATCAAGAAGTGCAATAAATGTAACATTTTTTCTAAAAAAAAAAATCGCCGTAAAATAGGAGACCCGATTTTCTTACAATCTTTTCAGTAAGTCTGGCAACTTTACTTCTACTAATATAAAATAAGGCAATGGCATTCAAAATATTCAGTTACAGGACCATTTTGGGAAAATAATCGTTCATAAAATGTTTCTTTGTATTTTAAAGCTGTGAAAACTGAATGATCATGTTCATTCTTTGTATTTTTGAAGATCAATGGAGCCAATCTAAAATATTAAAGCATACTTTAGGCAGCCACTATTAAATCCATATGCATTCTAACCACTTTTTGCAGCAAAAAAAACAACAACCTTCCACCATTTTTCTTTCATATCTCTTGCGTTGAAGTAAATATTATAGCATACCTTGGGGCACTATTTACAAATCATCTCTTAACAATATCTCACTTCATTGTTACTCATTCATTTTACACTATTGCAACGTTTTGTTCTATTTCCAACAATCGTTTATTTCGTATGAAAAAAAAAAAATATTATATAAAATCTCTAAAGCACCAGAAATTTTTTCTCATCAAGGTGAACACAAATAACAATGTCTTTTGAGTTTATTTTCCTATTTTAAATATACATACTTCTTTATTTTCATTTCTTGTTACCTTTTGCCTTCCCTTAAGCCATCCTGTGAATTGTAAATCCTTAAAGAAGTACGCAACAAGACAAAGTAAATAGCAAAAAATATCTATTTATAGAAAGAGAAAAAAACACTGATACTCAGGTGAAGTTTTGATATGGGTCAATGATTTTTCCTAAAGACATTTAATAATCCCCGTATGTGATTTTAGTTTACTCCATATGTTTTCGATGTAAGTTTCTATTTTTCTATCAGACAGTCTTTTGTGTTTTATTGTATATTTAGTATGAGAGTTTGATATTTGGGAATGACAATTGACTTTTTGTAGTTGTTATGTATGTATTTAATTCCTTTTTTTTATTAATAAAATTTAAGATGCACATGTACGAGGTGTGTCCACAAAGTATAGCGAATTTTGAATTTTCGCGGGTTACGTATATTCGAATTTTGATTTTTTTTTGTGGCGTTATGTTGGTACTCATATCTCTCACTTATGACGACAATTTTGAATGTTCAGTTAATTGTTAACAGCTGCTTTGCTTGGATGTGTTTTGGCTTGTCTTCGATTTTTACCATTTAAAATGGAACAAAGTTTTTCTCGACAACGAATTTTTTGTTCGATGTAAGAAGTTTTTTCCTCAAACTTACATATATGGCAACAGCGACTGTAACACACAAGAAAACTGGAACGAAGATCCTACAAGGTATGTTAATATAAATAAGGATGAAATGCAAAAAGTTTAATTTAATAAAAAGAAAAACGCAATATAAAGATATATTTTTTGCTATTCAGCATTAATACAATAAAAAAGGTATCTTTTTTTTAACACCGCCATCTGTTGTTTGCTAGATTTTCAACACAGTTTTTTATATTCACCTTATTGCTTATTATACTGTTAAATCCACCACTAGCATTCTCAAACACACACACACACACCAAACAGATGTTTCTTTGAGGAACTGTCAAACGAAAAATATTAACCAACAGTTTTACAACAAAAGCATAACTAATGCAACAATAAAGAGGTCTTATCAAAAGAAATATTAAGGTTTAAATATTTTAATACAAAAGAAATAAAATATATAAGTATACAAGCACTTAAAAAGAAAGGAATATAAATAATAAGTATAATTGTAAAAAAAATACAGAAGATTATAAAGCACATAGAAAGTGATAGTGTTGTGGACAGAAGTGTTTAGGAAAATAACATGGAAAAATGGTGCAATAAAACTACATTTGTGTATTCCTCCATAGTTTAACCATATTGTGCTTAACAAATTTCATCACATTCAATAATAAATAAAAGTAAGTTTAGATAACGTTGCAATAAATTACATATAAAAATCCAAGATAAAAGCAATATACATATGTATGTATGTACATATGCTACATAAATGAACTTGTAAATATGTATGAATGTGTGTATGTGCATACATGAATGTACATATATACATATATGTATGTATGAATGTACATTCACGCATAGTCTACAAAGCAATCTTACTCTGCAAACATTTTCTATCGTTTGAAGTTACTGAGCAGCAGAGATGAGCTTCTTGGGAGTGATGAACTTTTTTACATCTGTGGCAATATGTAATAATTGCTTAAGTCGACTGAAGTAAAGCAGTGTTTTTCGGAAGTTTCTACTTCTACTTTATGGTAATCCTTTCGGCTTAAATCAAGTTTAGGGACACCTCCTGCTTAATAACGTTTTCCTACATGGCTGACCAAGAGTTATTTTTACCATTTCATGAAGAGTATTCTCAAAAACTTTAAGATGATACCAATATTGGTCATATTCGTTGGAAAACACCGTATGATAAGAATATTTTACTAGAATTTCAGAGGCCCATAACTCGGAAACTAAGCCTCGCCCCTAACTTTTTTATTTAATTTTTTTCTTATTTTTTAATTTTCTATATGATAGCATACTTTTTTTAATTTCTGGGAGGTGCCCCTAAACTTGATTTGTTCCATTACCTATTGCCACTAACATATTAAATTTGTTTTTACATATCTTATAAACTAATAAAGTACAATGTTATTAAAAGAACCAATTAAATCTAATGAATGAATAAAATACTACATATTTACTAATCACACAGACTTGATTAACTTGAAATTTATTTGCTGGAGGTCAAGCATTGTCTATATATTTCATTGGTGCTTAGCCAAATCATCAGTAGACTTTAACCACATTTTGAACAGTCACAAACCTCTTATCTTATGCACAGACTTTCAAAAACTATTTGAGAATTCACAAATAATAATCACAAATAATAATATTTCTGAAAATCACAAGCGAAACACAAGCAATAGGCATAGAAACTATAACAAAATCCCAGCAAATAATTTATATTCGATATGAATCTATTTTATTTTTCTACACCTTTATACAATTAGAAATCCATTGGATAACAATAAAAGTATTTATAAGGCAAAATGAAAAATAAAATCTAAATTTAACATTTAAGAAATTTGTTATTCGACATATTGTCAGTTTATTTTAATTTGAAATTTATTTGCTGGAGGTCAAGCATTGTCTATATATTTCATTGGTGCTTAGCCAAATCATCAGTAGACTTTAACCACATTTTGAACAGTCACAAACCTCTTATCTTATGCACAGACTTTCAAAAACTATTTGAGAATTCACAAATAATAATCACAAATAATAATATTTCTGAAAATCACAAGCGAAACACAAGCAATAGGCATAGAAACTATAACAAAATCCCAGCAAATAATTTATATTCGATATGAATCTATTTTATTTTTCTACACCTTTATACAATTAGAAATCCATTGGATAACAATAAAAGTATTTATAAGGCAAAATGAAAAATAAAATCTAAATTTAACATTTAAGAAATTTGTTATTCGACATATTGTCAGTTTATTTTAATTTGAAATTTATTTGCTGGAGGTCAAGCATTGTCTATATATTTCATTGGTGCTTAGCCAAATCATCAGTAGACTTTAACCACATTTTGAACAGTCACAAACCTCTTATCTTATGCACAGACTTTCAAAAACTATTTGAGAATTCACAAATAATAATCACAAATAATAATATTTCTGAAAATCACAAGCGAAACACAAGCAATAGGCATAGAAACTATAACAAATAAATTTCAAATTAAAATAAACTGACAATATGTCGAATAACAAATTTCTTAGACTTGATTAACACTTGTAACAAAAATCTCTTACAAAATTTGATTTTGTTAAATCAAAATTGTAAAATCTGCATTTCTCATTAAGGGCCGGTTTGTCCATTCTACAACGTTTGACTTGTCGCACACTTACATTTGGAGCAAACACAAAATTTTAAAATTTATTTTATTATTTTAAAGTCGAAATTGGCAAACCGGCCTTTAATGAAAAATTTAGATTGTACAATTTTGATTTAACAAATTAAAATTTTGTAAGAGGGTAGGTAGTTGGTGGGTACCAAAAATATGACTTCAAATGATTAGTGTGAGTCGTTTTCCATTGAACAATATTGCAGAAGTAATAGTTATCTTTATTTTGATAATAGATGTACTTAACCAACAACAAATAATTATTTTTTTTTTAAATATAATGTTCAAATATATTCGAAAAGTTTAACCCAATATTTTATTTTTATTTAATGCGGCCAACAACAAATAAATTGTTTAAATTATCATTAGAAAAGATTATGAATGATAAAAAACAAACTTATACGAATGTGTGCATATTTTTTATAAAGAAAGCACTTTTCATAACATCAATTAAATTATTACACATGTATATTGGGCTCCACCTTAATAACTTATTTCGAACTTATTTGGAACTGCCTATAGTTCCACGCAACACGATTCAACACAGAAAAAAAAATTACTTAGTCCTAATTTACACTATGCAAGTCTTATTGCTAAGCTGATTAGTTTGTTAGGAAAGAGGGAAGAGGGGAAAAGAAACGTTACTGTTCCCCTCGTCTCTCTCTCTCCTTCAAACTAATCAGCTTAGCAATAAGACTTGCATAGTGTAAATATGGACTTATTTTTAATAAAAAATCCTTCAGCTGATGTCCACAAAAGAATAACAATTATGACCAAATTAAGAAAAAAAATTTTGAAATGTCAGCATATGGGTAATTACAGAAAAAAGGCAAATAAAAAAAATGTTTTTTTTAACAAAAATTTTTTTATATTTTTAATAATAAATCTGAAAGTTCTATACTTTATAATTATAAGAGCATTTTTAATTTTTGAAATTTTTTACAGCAATATCCGACTGTAAAAAAAGCCTTTTTACGGCCCTATGTTCCTCCTAGCAATTAAAGGATTATGTATGAAATCCTTAAAAAGCTTTATTTCTTCAAACTTTACAAGTTTGCATACTAAGTCACACCCGTCACTTGAATAGATCACAAGCGTTAAATTAAATTTATGTTAAGAAAATTTCTTTTTGCTCACACAATAAGTTTGTAATTCAATCAAAAACTCTAATTTGCCACATAATATTATGTGCTTTCTAGGAAAGATTTTACAGATTATAGGTATTCTAAAAAAAATTCGATAAAAAGTATGATTTGTAAGGTCACAGCCAAGGCGAATTGATACCAGGTGGTCCTAATTTGCAACTCTGCGTATTCGCCTTGTATATTTGTTAGTGTAAAATTTCCTGCTGTCAGAATATTTCCTAACGTTGTCAATTCGCCTTGGTCACACCCTTCTGATGGCCATTTTGAACAGAAATCATGACTTTTCATTGTTTACCTCTTATTAAATACTTTTAATATTAACATTTGGTCACACCCGTTCCCAATGTAATTACTCATATTTTAAAAAAATATACACTGTTCAGCTCCAAGTCTAAAAGTCGTGTGCGAAAAGTATTAATGTTATTACCTTGTTGAAGTCAAAAGTACAATTGCAATAATTTGATTACATAAACAAAAGTATGTAATATAAATAAAAAGTAATGACTGTTTCGTTGTTGTTGTAAATAAAATGTAACATTTCGGTTGAGAATTTATTAGTCATAGCATACAATAAATTCCGAACTACTGTGTTCTTTAGCAAACGAATGAATATTGGCATATTCATTAAATAACTAGTGTTTTTTTTAAATATCCCGGTTGATGAAATTGAACGGAAAGTAAATAACTAAAAATATATTCTTTCGCAATAGTAAAATTATATAATATTGCCGTATTACTTAACATTCACCGTTGCAATCAAAATTCGCTAAATGCACTAAACAAACAAAGAAAAAAGCGCCAAATGAGACAAATAAGCTTTCTGGCGCTAAATCTGGTTGTGCCTGCGAGTTCGTGTTTAACTCGCAACAGTGGAAAATTTTTACTTGTAAATTTATGCAAGAAACCCGGAATTTCACCTGAAAAAAGGATTTCTTCTTAAATTTCAAAATGTTCACATATTATAATTTGTTTCTTTGCACTTGTTTTGCTGTACGCCGCACATGTTTGTGATTTACAATAAAATTCTTGACTTCTGTTTTTTTTTTTGTTTTGAACCTATTTGATAACTTATTATTTGATGACTTTATTATTCACTTTATCTTTGTTAAAAATCTAGTTATGATTACAAATAAAAAATATCAGCTATCACAATTTTGTTTTTTCAAAATAAGAAATAAAAAAAATCTAGAATCATCGGCAACAATTTGTGCTGAGGCCAAAACTAAATTAAATATTTTACAAATAAAAGGCGCTAAAACATTTTACTATCTGATCAAAACTTATAATTTATTTACTATATTTAATAATTGATAATTTTGTTTTTATGGTAAACCTTATCTTTATGTAGAATGATTTTGTGTTTTTGTTTTTATTGCCTGTGAAATGGATTTATGAGCGTTTCACTTTTTCTTTTAATTCAATTTTAATCTTTTTTTTGTGAGGTGGATTTCTAAATAAATATTTGTTATCAGTGCAAAGTTCAATTAGACATACCATAACCATGCAAAACAGCTGTTTGCACCAAGCTTATGGGCAACACTGTATTTGATTGTAGGAGACTTGCCATAACGCTATAATCATGAAAACAATTGAATTTTGGTTTTTCGCCGTAACCAAAACAGCGGTTTTTTGCAGATTAAACATACGAATACATACAAACATATTTTTTTGCTTTTACTTTTTGTCATTTGCTGGATTGTGTGGTAAGCAGGGACCGTAACGGTTATAATTTTTATTTAAAAAATTACTTTTTAATCATTATTTCTTGATTTTTATTTATTCCTCACAAAATAAAAGTTATTTTGTGACTCTTATTTATTCCTCACGAAATAACAGTTACTTTTTGATTTTAATTATCCTTTTCTAAATTGCAACACAATTTCCAATCAAATTTCCAACTGTCAACTTTCGCGCTAAGTCATATTTGGAAATAAAAAAAAGGTCACATGAAAAACGTATTATTATCTTTTGAACATTCAATGAAGAACCATCAAAATTAATAAAGTGAAGTTGCGAATTGTACAAAAAAATAATTGTCCTGTTGGGTAAAATTTGTGAACAACTGGAATCATATACAAGGAAAAGGTGAGCATCTTTATCATTCTCTAACTCTATTAATGAGAAAAGAAAATAATATTTATTTCCATGCCCGACAATTATTATTACTTCATTGCGAGTAATGATAACTAACAATCTCTCAAAGATTGCACTTATTTATGTAATCAGCCGCTATCCTAGAGAGATTGGAATGATAATCGCCCAAATTATTACATATATCGTAATTATCTCTTAAAGGCAGGTACTCACTATCCTCACTATTCGACTTTTGAGAAAATGCAAACCTGACCCAATGAGTTGTTATTGTCTCTTGAAAATTTTCATAAACTACATTATATAAGGGTTGTTTTTTTTTGCAAAAGTCGAACGTTTATGTAGAATATTGAGTAACAGCCTTAAGTGCGGTTGTTTGGCCTTCTAAATTTTTTCGTCTCACTCGTACTGGTTATCTGATTTACCAAGGATCACTGTATAGTCTTGTGATTCTTTTCTCCGTTTAAATGAGTTCCATTTAATTGCGTTACGCTTTTAATTGACTCTAAAATAAAATCCGTTTTCACTAATCCCAAACAAAAGTGCGGGGGAATTGTTACTTGAAATTTTTCAGAAATTCTGATTGGCAAAACTAGATAAAAGGATGTGGCAACTCTCGAAGTCATATGTTTTTATTTAGTTTTTGTCATTGCTTGTAGTATTTTTCGCATTATTCATCTCAATGCTTAATTAAACGAAGTTTTTTAATTGCGTTAAAGGATAAATTAACAGAGTATCGTGTAAATGATTTTTCCTTTTAATTGCATCAAAAACCTTTGATGCAACATTTTTAAAATATCAAAAAAGCGGAAATTACATACTGTATAAACAGCTGTTTATGGTTATGGCAGCACCACTAGGTGAGTCAAATACATGTATTTATGGCATTATGGTATGGTATGGCATGTCTGATTGAACCTTAAACGAGCTATTTTCACCTTCACCTTTTTTGGTGTTTTTCGATTAACTAATCTAATCCCAAGCGAATTGTTTTATGGTTAAAATAAATAACTTTTAATCCACATATGTATGTATGTATGTATATGTAAATAAGTGAAAGAATTTAAATTTTAGTATACACAGATTGTTAAGACTTGAAGTTGATAAAAAGAAAAAATTAAAAAATAAATTCTTGAAAATATAACAGCATTTGTTATTAAGAGTTCCTGACATTAATTTAGGCAAAATGTAAATATAATTACAATTAAAAATAAACATTATTATTAAGTATCAAAGTGATATATAAAATGCTAAAAGCAAAAGTAAAATAAAATAAATTTTTATCTAATATAATACCGGAAATGGATTATATTAAAAACAAATGTTAAAGCAAAATCTACAAGTAAATTTTCCGCTAAGAGCCAAGTTTTCGAGTGCGATATTAAACTTAGTTTCATTCTCTAATTAGCTAATCTCCCAATTAATTTAATGCAATATTAATTGGAGTTGATATTTGTAGGGGATATTTTAAAATTCTTAGCATTGTCCTACTGAAAAATAAAAATCTACAACAGTTGTGTTCCAAACGTCGTTATGATAATTTTTTCCCCCATAGAGTGAACTGTTTTAATACTATTTAGGGGGTTTCACGGCATAATACAAGTAGTATGGCTTCTGACGAAAATAAAAGCCTGATATAATCACCCTTATTTCACCGTTTATGATTTGATTACACTAAAGTTCGTATTGCTCTGTAAGCCAAATCACATGTGATAATTTAATAAGGCACAAATTGCATTAAAGACAAATTGAAAATTATTATGACAAACTCTAGCAGAACAACATGCTGATTTCGAGCACCACCTTCAGCATTCTTGTATTTGGTCCACTGTATATGGTGTCAATCAGCAAATGACAAAAAAAGTATCATTTTAAATAAAAGGTATCAATTAAAATAAAAAACACCCTCATATGCGCAAACACATGCAATAATCTAAAATCGAATACGTATAACTATAAACATTCAACAACAAAATATTCTGACTATTAATCGGCTACACATGCATACATACAGGGCTCTTTTATTTAAACACACACACATAAAGCATGTTTTCAAACAGTCGCACACACCCACACATTTTCCATTCCATTTTATGTTGGCAAATGATGAATAAATATCCGGAGTATCATGCGTATATATATATATATATATATTTTTAATATGCATAGTCTGAGTACAAGGATACTTATACGCTCTTGTGTGTTGGAGTCGGCTATAGTGATAGCTGCTTGAGAAAAAATGTGAACGTACGAATTGTTTGCGCTACTATTATGATTAGAGGCAGTTAATAAAATTAAGACTATTTACTTATGTATTTTTATATATTTTTTTAAGTACTCATTGTCACTATCTGGTGTCAATTGAATTCAACTTCAGTTCCTTATACATATTTTTCAATGCAAATGGAATATGTGAATTAGTTTGATTTATCGTTTTCCAATTTGTTAAGACCTTTTTATATAATGAACGCCCAAATTTACCATTCCTAATTTAATTTTAGTCGACTTTTAATAGTTAAAATTTCCTGTTTGCTTGATGCATTTGAGCATCGACATTTTCTACCACGTAGCAATTGCTTCTCCAGCATGAACGATTTGGAAGCTTTTGATTATTATTTTTAAACAAGTAAAATATTAATTTAGGGAAATACAAATCATTAGTTACAGTTCTATTTCTGGTGAAAGATCAATGAAGCCATACAAATGTTGTCTAGAACAATTTTTTTTATATAAACAACATCCTTAGAATGTTAAATTCAGTACCTTTAGGGAATAGTATGCAATAAAAGTTGTAAACCTTTGGATCTAGTTCCGATATTTTCTTGCTGGGAAATATGGAGCATTTATCAAACAATTTCCAATAATAGAACATTTTTTATAACTGCACGAAATCAAGTAGATTTCAATTTAAATCTTTATGAAAATCCATACCGTTTACATCTAGTTTATTTTGACACTTATCAAGATTTCGTATCCAAAACAAAAACCATTGAGTGAAATTTTTCCTAAACTACAGCCAAACAACTGCAATGTAGCTAATTCACACACCTTTTCAAGTACAAGGGTTTATTTTTTAATACCTGTTCGGGGGAAAAATGTATTGCATCAGTAAGTACAAGTGGATTTTAAGAAGATTGCGTCAAAATCTAGTGACAAAGTAGCTTTTTTTTTGTATGGGAAATCTACTCGAAATCAACTAGACTTTG
The DNA here is from genome assembly GCA_936439885.1 of Nowickia ferox. Classification (NCBI taxonomy): domain Eukaryota; kingdom Metazoa; phylum Arthropoda; class Insecta; order Diptera; family Tachinidae; genus Nowickia; species Nowickia ferox. The sequence continues at coordinate 12,859,988 of OW387023.1, read as the reverse complement.
CTCGAAATCTTGTGAATACTAAATTTTGCTCAGATGTAAGCGGCGCACTGTAAAGCACAATTTTTTTTTCTTATGAATGAAACCTAATAATAAAAATAATTAAAATGAATAATAATAAATAGCAAAAAAAAAACTTTGTTATAAAATAAAGATTTTTTCTTCTAAATAACATAAAACCGTTAATTTTTCTTTAATATGAAAACTTATTATTGACGTACTGTATGTATATATGTATATATATATATACTTATGTGTGTGTGTGTGTGTGGCATTAATATCCCCCGATTAGAGTGTTGCACATGTAATAAATATTTTCACTTCAATGGTATCAGCTGCATCAATGCTGCAATATGTTGTTTTTTATGTTAATTAAATATTGCAGCCACTAATCTGCTTCTATGTATTACTAGCAACATTTGACATTTAAGTGCGAAAGTACTTAATTCATAATAACCATTTAGATTTTATCAAAAATAATTTATTTGGCATGAAGTACAATGAAATAAACAAATTTAAAATGAGTTCAATGGTCACTCATGTCATGTGTAACTTTTTTTTTTTTTTTAATTCATAACAAAAGAATTAAATTTAAACCTGCATTTGTACATACATGCATAACTATTATATTTTAATTTAACACATAAAATCAAGCTGCTACAATAAGGTTTAGTTTTTAACATAAAGATAAACTCTACTTGCCAATTAACTGTAGTATAAACTTAAAACATTGTTTTACAGATAAAGGTTATCTAGTTAATAATCTAGGTTTAACCGAGCAACATTGCTCAGTTGAACTCAAGTTAGAACTGTCAAATGATAAATATAAAAATATTACGCAATTGAAAAAAAAACAGTTTTACTGAAAAGTTTAATAAATAAATACATTCATACATAAATAAAATGGATGTTAATTATGACGACGAAGATTTTAGTGATTATTAAGTCAGTATAACTTGGATAGGACAATTGCGTGAAAAATAAGAGAGATAAATACACGTCCAAATCATTTATGAAATGCAATTCTTGCAAAGATTTCGTTTAACGAAGGGGTCTGGGTATGATTTTAAATTTTATCTTTTATCTTTATTGGTTTTATTTTTGTAGTGTCGCTATTTTTTAAGTACATGTTATTTATTTTTTAATATTCCAAAAATTTAGAATTCAGTTATTAAAGTTTTTTTTTTTAAATAAATTCAAGGAATTGTCACATCGCTTTTTAAGTGTTGTCCTATTTTCATAAAATATTTTCAAGAATGCCACATCTATATTGAAAACAAACTAGGGCATTTCCAGCTAAATTGACCACTGTTAATCCATCACTGAAAAACAGCATGAGCGGTTATACCCGCTTTAAATTTGTTTCTTGGTTAACTCAAACATATTTTAAACTAAGTTTAACTTATTAGTAAAAAACTAGCCCTAAATGCGAATAAATTTAAAATAAATTTATTTAAATTATTTGCAAGAAAGTGTACAATTTGCAAAAAAATAATTTAAAATAAATGACTAAAGAATAATTACAAATTCAATGAGTATTTCCATAAATAGTTTAATTGAAAACAATGTTTTCAACGAATGATTCGGGGAGAGAAACAAAAAAATGCACTTGCATCAGTTTCTTGGAAATTGAAAGAGCGTTGAAGTGTCTGCCCATTGGCAGCTGAAACCAGGCAAGTCCAAACATACATACTCCGACATTTGCATTTGAGGTAAACAACAACAAGAAGTCATTAGATCAGGGTTGTATGTTTTCAAAAGTCGTACGATTGTCTAGGAAAGCGAGCGAGCCAGCCTTAGCTTTAAAGAAGTTTAAATGTTCCATAACAATAGCTGCTGTAAAACACTGTTATAGTTCTTGGAATATATTAAAGCTGGAAATTCAATTTAAAACGAAAAATTCGGAATTGTAAAACTTGTAATCAATTATAATTAAGTGCTTAATTTCTCTCTGGTTTCCAACTCTGTAATGGGCTTTCATTAGCAGCATCATACAGTGTTTGCATTATATTTAATCAGTCAGGGCACAAAGTTTGAGCCGGACTTGTATCATAATATGATAAGAATAAAACAAAAAAAAAACAAAACGAGAATTAATTGGCGTTTTTCGACTTTGACGTTTTTGTAATGATTAAAAGCCTGTCCCACGATGTCGGCCTAATAACATCTTAAATTTTTTTCCCTAAATCTAGATTCTAAAACCAAGTAGCCATTCATTCATCTAATGCAATGAGTGTCTGTCCAATGTACTAAAGGGTGATTTCTTTAGCAATTTTCGTTTTGGCAACACTGTTTTTGGCAACTCAGCTGTTTTTCGTGTATCATGTTATTGTTAAACATGTTCAGTTTGTTCTATAACTTTTTTTTTTTTTAAGTGAAGTAACACTCAGGCAATGAGTGCCTACTACTATTACTAGGTGTTACCTTCTTTAGGAAAGAGATAGTGATAGTGAAGACAGGTGGTGAAGGAAGAGATAGAGGAAAGCTTCATTCTTTTACAACTCTGTTTTTTCGCGTTTTTTTAATAATGCAGTGGTGCAGCGCCTCTGGTGTTAAATGAAGCGTATTAAATTTTTGAAATTGTTATTAGTAGCCATTTAGTTAGTTATTTTACTTCGCCGATGATTCTGCTACACAACGAGGGAGGGCGCTCGGATGTTACATTAGGATTAGTGTCTGCTGAAGTCGGTATAATTCAGTGACCAGTGAACTATTTCTTTATCAAATGAACTTTCCTACAACAACTGATACAAAGGGACACTAATGCACATCAGAAAAATGTGTGCTGTTGTTATTTGTTGACTGTCTGATACCGGGCTCGAACCCAGGAAATTCGTTTTCGTAGTCAACGTGCTAACTACTTCAGCCAACGCCACCCTGAATCGAGTTACAAATGAACAACGCTTGCAGATTATTAAATTTTAATATCAAAATTCATGCTACTCGGAATCTTGTGACTAAATTTCGCACCAAAATTACATTATTGAACATTAAACCACCAACACGCATACATAGATTGCTGACAGAGGAAAATACTGCAGCTGTATCCGCCAGTGTTGTTGATGACCGTGGATTATCGATTCGGCGCCATTCGCAGCAAATGGGCCTCTGTTACTTTTTTTTGCCCAAAATGGAAGATCTAAACTTGGCTGACATGTGGTTTCAGCAAGACCATACGCAGTTCATGAAACACTGGCTTAATTGAGAGGCGAGTTCAGTGAACAGTTTATTTTACGTTTGCGGCCGGTCAGTTGGCCGCCTACATCGTGCGATTTAACTCCTTTAGTCTATTTTTTGTGGGGCTATGTTAAGGCTCACGTCTAGAGGGATAAGCCCGCAATGGCTGACGCACTGGAAGGCAATATTGAAAAATTTATTCGTGAGATACCGGGCGATATGTTGACAAGAGTATGCCAAAATTTTACCCAACATATGCACCATTTCAGGCGTAGACGCGGTCAAAATTTACATGAAATCATCTTTAATTAATTAATTAATTATATAGATCGTTCTACCAACTCAAATAAAGATTTCACACATTTCTCTAAATTTTATGTGTTTTTTTATAAATCAAATCCGAAAGCTCTTAAAAAATCACCCTTTACTATATCCAACTTTTTATTTATTGATTCTCTTTACAGTATTTGTTAAGTTTATTAGAAGCAAAACTAAATCTACATCGCAATGGCCGTTCAAAGTAAAATGACGACAACTGTGTTACTGTGTACCTGTAAAGAACTCCAGCACCCATGGACCGATAAATGTATACACGCCTCAGCTGGTCTACTTTTTGCAGCCACTCCCTATTGCTTAAGGGTCTATACCATGGTTTACCTGGTAAGTAACGGAAAACATGAAAGTAAAACTGGAATCACACTTCACTTTCCCCCTTAAAGCTTTCGCTACTTATGCGCCACAAGATACCAACTATGCGAGATCTGCGCAGAATGGTTTTGGGCATTTTACAGTCGACAGCATTTTTAACGACAAACGCCTACAGTTTTATCATGTTCAACTGTTTGCTGCGCAATATGTTGGGTAAATATTATTTTTCGACGGTGGCCTTTTGGCCTTGTTTCTTGGGCAGTTTAATGTCTATAGCGGTGGAGAGGCCGCAAAGAAGACCCATGTTGGCCTTGTATGTGGCCAATGTTGCCACTGAGACTGTGTGGAATATGGCTGAATCCAGGGGTTGGGTTAAGTCCATACCTAATGGCCAGGTTTTAATATTTGGTGCAAGCATATCAATTCTCTTATACTTGTATAGATTAGGTTTACACAAAACTTCCTGCCGCGACTCGCTGTTTGATATATTGCGCCTGTTTGTGGGGAAGCCCGAAGAGGGACCTCTTAAACCCCCTCTCGTTGAGAATAATGGCAGTAATGAAGTATCCCAAAGCCCCAGATCTAGAGCGGTAGTGAATTTGAATAGTATAAATGGCTGGGTTCAAATTTACAGCCGCATTGTGCAGAAATTAAAAGGAAAACATGCCTCCTGCCCTCACAGTGGAAGTTGCAGCAAAAACGCTTTAATGGGTGGCTTAAGACCTCTGCTGGGAGGTATTGGATTACAGGTGGCCTTAAAATTGCTGCTTAATATTAAGAGATTAGCCCAAAATAAGTTGGATTGGAAGAAAGCCATATTTAACAAGCAAACTTTAAATTTGGGCTTCTTTTTGGGCTCCTTTTCCTTTTTGTACAAGGTGAGTTCATAATTATTTTGCAAGTTAAGTTATAATTATGTTTTCAGTCTATTTCATGTGGCCTTAGACATGCCTTCAATTGTGATGATGCCCGTTTTGCCATACCAGCTGGTCTGATAGCTAGTCTAGGTTTTGCCTACTATCCAGATGTCACTGTGGCCTTGTATGTCATGTGGAAAATGTTGCAGGTTTAGTTTATTCAAAAGAAGAAGTTTAATTGCAAATATTTTTATTATATTTAATTTATGAACTTTTTTCTTTCAGGTTGTTTATAACTTGGGCATAGACAAGGAGAAGCTTCCCAAAGTACCTGGCTTTGCATTAATTTTGTACGCTTTTTGTACGGCTGTGCTATTCCATGCGGGCATTTTGGAAGCCACCAATTTAAGGCAAAGCTATTTCAAATTCTTGCAAGACATATCAGGAGGAAGGTAGTTACGTTTTTTTTTTTAAATCCCCTTATCGTGGTTGGCGTTTTTCGTCAGATTCGACAATTTGTAGTTGAGTAAAGAAAACAATCTTTCGTGTCTGTCATGACTTTCGAACGTTTTCAATTAGAATGAAAATTTCCAAAATTTCCGAATCGCAAAAAAGAAGATTTGGTGTCTGCAATCCACATAATTTTTAACTTTTTCGAACTAATTTGCAAGCTATGCAGTATTAGTTTTAGTTTTTTATGTATAAAATGTATGAAATAAATTCATTTATATCCAGCGCGGCATACTTCCGAATATTTTTGCTAAATTGGTTGCTAATGTGGGAATGTTTTTCATATCCCCTTTTCTATGTATTAAAACCAAATATATATTGGTTTAAATTTCCGGATTAGGTAGATGAGATATTAAGCCTAGTTTTAAAAAAGATTTTGTTTAAAATAAATTAATTAAGGCGGATCTATTTACTTTCACGTTGCTTGGTGCTGTCGAAAGTAAAACGAAAAAATTATTCGGAAGTGAATGTCAGGACACCAAAATATGCGGAAAAGATTCACTTTCACACGGATGTAAAAGTCATGACAGACACGTTTATTTTTCTTTAATCTAGTACAAAACGCCTGACTTTCGTCGCAAAATCGCCAAACAAAATAAGGGGGAATATATATCTAGGAACTCTTCAATGGTACTATTAACTATTTTACACAGATTAAGTAAATTCAATATGGTGCCCTTAGATGTCTACGGTTTGAGTTCAAGTGAATGCAAGGCCGAGGTTATACGCCGCTTGAATATTGTCGATAAATCCCCTTATCCCGCTTTTGCTTTGGAAAACTGGTAGTAATTTCGTTTAAGGTTTTTTATATATACTAAATATCGCTGCCTTAATATAGAAAGGTCCTAGCTCATTTTTTTCTGAAATTGAGTTTTTTGTATATTTCGTTAGAAGAAACATCTATTTAGTTAGGGCCTTTATATATTAAGATAACGATCTATTGTTACTAGCATTACTTGTTATATTATTGTAAATATTAAAAAAAAAAGGTTAAATAATTTTAAGTAAAACTCGTAAGTTTTTTTCTATAGGCAACCTTTAAAAAATATTCTCTTAAAAAAGTAACCGTCTTCATAAACTTCTATGGAAGAACTGTTAAGTCTTATTACTAATTTAAGCATTTCATATACAAAAAAAAAAATTGTATTTAGCATTTAGTTTTATTTTTTTATACCTTATAGAAAAGAATTTATTAAAATTTTATTTAGCGTACTTCATTTTTTTAAAATTGTGAAAAACGTGTCTCTTTAAATTAATAAAAAAAAAATTCGTAATCATTCCTTGTACTCAATAAAATTAATTTGCATAATTTATTTCTTATGGCATATAAAATTTAACGCAAGCAAAACGATTCGAAATGAGATTGTCAACAAAATGTATCAATAAACATAAAAAAGACATTCCATCAATATACATACTTGTTTCACAGACAAATCTTGAAAGTAAACGATTAATTACATAAATTATGTACACATATGCGTATGAACGAACGCAAGCCATAAAATTAATTTTTCTTGAAAGCCAAACATTCACTAATCAAAAGTTCATCTCAAGAAAGCGTCACAAAACGCATAAGACAGTTCAAAAAGTGTCTGCCTATATTAGATGTTTTTGTATCATCAACAATTAATTTTGAAATGGGGTGATTGATTTTGCTTTATTTACATATGCATGTGTGTATGTATGCATGACTATCAATTGATTGTATGTAAGATGTATGTATTTACATAGTATGCAGTAAATTTTGCTGCATAAATTAATTGAAAAAAATAAAATAAATTTATACCAAGCAGGGATGGAGAGTAGTGTTGAGCGATACTGTGATTTTTTAATAATGTTGCTCCTTGTGAACGTGATTTCTAAATCGCTGAACTGTGACTGTGATCACAGTTTGTTTAGCAGTATATTGTTTGCAGCAGTTCTGTTATTTTTACAAACTCTAATAAGAAGAGCAGTAGTGAAATTAAACAGTGACTGTGATCACGGTTTAACACATTTCAGCTTTCTGCTTTAAAAATATTTATTAGTATTGGTATTTTGATGAATACTAATAAGAAGAGCGACAAGAACGAACAATTAGCATCAACCCCAACCAAATACTGAGAATTGCCGTATAAGAGGCAGAGAGACAATTAAATTGCAAATGCAAAAATGTGAGAGCTATACATAGTTGCCAGAAAAAACTATTTGACACGATTTGACGATTTTTTTCTCGACAAACGATTAAGGTATAAAAAAAATTCATGTGGTAGCTCCATTTTCTGTAAAGTAAGCATACAAGAACGTTCACAGTTTGTATAAAAGAACTATATTTGCAAAATCTGTTACTTGATAAATTCAGTCACAGTTGTGATTAGTGATTTTTCAATCGTTGTGAAAAAGTAACAGGTTTCAAAAAATCGTTCATCTCTAGTGGAGAGTGATCAAGTGATTTATAGAAATAGTGTCTGATCGTGAGTACGTTATTAGTACAAAGCGTGGTTTATTTTTTCAAATAATAATAAATTTTAATAGGCGCAGCCCCGCCCATTTTTTCAACTTTAAAATTGTGTAATTACAAGAACCAAAGGTGTTTGATGGGTTTCGCAGCAATCAAATAAGTTGAATATCATAAAATCAAATAAAAAAAATTTTGGGAGTGTCTCCGCCCTATTTTTTTTGGAAATTAGACCAATTGAAAGCTATACCCTCTCAGACAAAAAAAGAATATTTACAATCGCTCTAAAATGTACCGAGTTATGAAGTAACAATTAAAAAAAATACAGACGAATTGATAACCTCCTCCTTTTTTTTTTGAAGTCGGTTAAAAATGCTTTTAATTCCTTTAACAGACCAATAATTTAATTTTTTTCATAATTTAATTTTTTTGTTTGAGTACTTGGTAAGCGTAAAATTTCAGGATTGTGAATATCTTTTTGTTAGACTCGCAAAATTTTGCAAGAGCGTACAAGGGGGCTATATTTTTTATAATAAGTGAAAAATTACTCACGATCCCATCTCTCATACATATACTCGTATACCACTGGTGGGCGCTATGAATGTATTGGTGAACTGTCAATGTATTGAGGTTGCGAGCTACCCACCAGACACAAAGCCATACAGTTAAAATATTAATTGAAAATAAAAAATGTTCGAAGCAAACAGTCAATTGTAAAAAACCTTTTCAAACTTTATTTTGGTATGGTGCACTGATAGCAAATACTTTTTTATTTTTTCCGAATAAATATTTGCATTTTTATTTTAAATTTTTCTCTTTCCCTACCATCAAACTATGAAAAGCATCATAAGTCTTTAAATGATATTTATATTTCTTTTTTTTTTTTCTTAAATCATTGATAACATAAAAGCATTGTATGTTACCAAATGCGTTGTTTATAATAAAATATTTTTCGCATATCATAAATTTGAAAGGCAACACGTGTGTTTAATGGATAAATATTCTTGAAAGAAATATGCAAGCATCCACCTCATGCGCATTCGACGCTGTCTCATCGACTACTAAATTAAAGAGGGTAAGAATCGGTGATGCCATTAGGATACGAAAGATACATTTTTCGTATCTTTTGATGACTTCAGGTACCATGTGTAATCCCGACATTTTTCGTATCTTTTGAATCTGTACGCAAAATGTACAGAAAATATGAACATCTATTTTATTTTCAGAAAATTTATATGAACTTTTTGATATAATCGCCTTAGTATAAGCGGCTTAAGTCGTATATTAATTTTTACAAAAATTAATTTGTTTTGATAACATTCAAAGATAGTTATGTACATATAGTTAATTTTAAAGTTTGCTTACTGTAATTTTAAAAATTACATGCCTAATGTTTATGACTTAAATAAATATAAAAATGAATTTATATGATATCCTTTTCTTTACAATATTCATTAAATATGAAATAAAAATGTTATGTTAATAAATGTTAAACGTTAAAAATGGACTTTAATTTTTTTTACAAAATGTATCTTTCTCAAAATTTCACTGGCAACACTGGTAAGAATACGTGTGAATGAATGCTCTCAGCACAATTGTGCAAAGAAACGCGCATCAATGTCGTATAAAGCGATGCCAATTTAGCGCGTTTCGCGCTAGATTTAGCGCGTTTTAACTATGCCAAACGCGCTTTTTATCGTCTTAGCGCGTTTACTAAAAAAAGCGCTAAATAAGCGCGTCTTGAATAAAGTCATCATTATTTCAGTTCAATATTTTTTTTTACTTTTTTTTGCATAAATTTAACAATTTTCTAGTAGTCAAAACTCATAAAATTTTTTAAATTGGTTAATGATTGAGCTGTCGCAAACAAAATTCCGTTGACTGTGGTTAGAATTAAAAACGCATTTTAATACTGTAAATTGAAAATATTTTGAAATTTCAAACTCAAAATACGTACTCGTACTCGTGACCAAAACAATTTATACAACTTATTAAGCACATATTCTAGCTGAAGTACAAAAAGCATTTGAATCGCAAAACTATTCGACAATTTATACGAGTATATGTAAGTTGTTACAAAGTTTGACAAAAAAAATAAAAGCTAAGGATTTCGATTACTTGGAAGGCAATTCTGATTCTGTATTAAATGATTTTAGTGATTTAGGATATAATTTCGAAGAAACAATATTATAAAGTCTGAAAAGAGCTACACATATACACACATCGACTTTTATTATAATTTAATTTAGCGCGTAGGAAAATAGCGCTTTTTGGCTATAAATAGTTGACGATGCTGTAACTTAGCGCGTTCTAGCGCGTTTTTCGAAAGGGAATAGCGCGTTTGTGTTATAAATAGTTGGCATCGCTGGTCGTATACTCATATATAAATACATATTTTTCATTTGAAGCTTTTTAGTGCGATTTTGGTAACCAATCAGAGCGCTTTGCCTAAAACAGTTTTCAGCACTCTTAAAGAAAATATATAAGAACATGTGAGGTTTGGTCTCCCATATTTTGGGGATTTATTTTTGAGATTGTCACACACGAAAACGCGTTCGCTTAATTTTCAGCTTAATAGAGCCTCAATCCATACAAATGGATTTAATAAAATAAATAAATTTATGTATATGGTATATACAAGTTTTTAATCTAAATAAGAGGTTTTCAGCGTTTAAAGGTTTTGCAAATTTAGCCACGGTTCACACACTTCAACTTTTGTTGATCAACTCGCAATTCCGCTGTAAGAAAAAAAGAGATATTTGTATTTCCTTCTCCATCTTTCTTATAGCTGAATTAATTACGAGTTGAGCAACAAAAGTTGAAATGTGTGAACCGCGACTTAAGGCCATCACTCACTATCATACAAAGTCGTGCGATCTACGAAAAAGTACAACCCTGGTGTGATGAATTGTTATTGTCTTTTGAAAATTTTCATAAACTCCATCATACCAGGGTTGTATTTTTTCGTAGATCGCACGACTTTGTATGATAGTGTATCACGGCCTTTAGTGAGCATATAAATGGCGCAGAATGTCTAAAAAAATCAACTGGCAACACTGTGTAAAATCAGGTGAGAATAAAATCAAATACAAAACAAATAAAGGAAACTTATTTGTTGTTTTTTTTGTCATTGAGTTGCTTTTGTTTCTTCGTTGTGGGGGGGACGAAAGGTTGAAAAAAATTCTTGCGATTATAATTTCGTTATCGTTTTTTATTTCTTTTGTTTACAAATACATATTATGCATAATAAATGGGCCTTTATATAAAACGGTGGGTGTGCTCGGACTTTATTCTGCAATTACCTTTTTACCAGGCAATTAACAAAATAATTTATTGTTCAACAAAAAAAATCAAAAATAAGCAAAAAAATGTTTATCGAAAATTATTCTACGACATCAATTAAAACAGCAACACATAATGAGGGACATAATAAATCTTCTTCTTCTGTACTCAACAATAGTTTCGAACGTTTTACTGAATTTTCTGCAAACTTTATGCAAATAACAATTTTATTTGTACTCGGCCTAACTCTGCTGTTAATGGATTGTATAATGGTTTCGGTGAATCATCTTGCAAATATTGTGCCTTCCAACTTGCTGCCAAATGATCTTTTGGCAGATGAAAATAGATCAATAAACGCAACACTGGGCGCCATAAGTTCGTGGCTGTCAGTTGTATAAAATGTATATTAATGTGCACCGCATGTTATAAATTTTAGATTAGACTATAGATATTTGTGCTAATAAATTAGTTTGTAAGAAAAACAATATTAATCTTAAGACTACAATGTAAGTTAATAAACTAAAAATATACAAATATATAAAAAATATATTAAAAATATGTTTTTCGATTTATCATTTTAGAAGAACTTACACAAATACTGCGGAATAATTTCATACAAATGGCCTGTCTGTGCGTTCAGCTATTGAGAGAAAATTTTTTTAATCAGGGCATTTGAGAGAAATCGATTTTAAAAACGAATCGATTTTTTATGTTTAATTAATGCCCATAAAATATAGAGCCCTATTTTCGACTTAGTCGTAAGCGAAATTTAGTAAAAAAAAATTAACTTGTTTATTGAAATTTAAATTTTATGGGCATGCCGAAGACGAACTGATACCAGGTGGTTTCGATTTGCAACTGTGCGTATTCGCCTTGTACAGGGTGTTTTTTTAGAGGTATAGAACTTCGAATTGAAATAAAACACAAGAAAATCGTTTAAATGTCCATCAATTTGGCTTTATTGGAAGGATAATTTTATGCCATTAACGTTTAAATATGATTTCGGGCATGTGGCCGCCGCGGCTGACTCGAATAAAGCCAATTCTACAGGTCCAATTTTCACTTTTTCGAGCATATGGGGCCGTATGTTGGCAATAACGCCACGAATGTTGGCTTCCAAGTCCCCTAACGTTTCTGGTTTGTTGGCGTAGACGAGCGACTTCACATATCCCCAAAGAAAATAATCCAATGGTGTCAAATCACACGATCTTGGTGGCCAATTGACAAGTTAACCGAATTAATTGCTCTGATGGACGATTATGTCGACCATAAAATGGACGGAGCTTGCGGTAAACTTCGCGAACTGAACCATTATTTTCGAAATAAATTTGCACGATTTGCCAGCGTTGTTCTTTTGTCAACCTGTTCGTGATGAAATGGCAAACCAAACTAAATATTAATCACTTGACAGCTGACAAAATGGCCGCCAGTTAAAAAAGTGATGCCAACTTAAAGTTCTATACCTCAATAAAAACCACCCTATATATTTGTTAGTTTAAAATTTGCTGCTGTTAGAAAATTTCCGAACGTTCTACTTTGATGTGACCCCAGAGAAATTAACAGCCGATCATCAGCTGATGAATTGAGATCAACTGATATGAATTCGCCTTGGGCCTATCCATAGCTTAGGATTATCAAAATCCCAAAAGCGTTGATGACCTCTAATTTATGCTGTAAAATGTTATCGTGAGCGATTATTTACGTATGAAAAACATATTTGAATGTTATAAAAAAAACCTTCTCTGAGAAAACTTTAATTTTTGTCGCTCACGTTTAAGTCGAAAATAGGGCTCGATATTTATGCAGAGCTCCATTAAAAAAGTAGTTTTTGGCTTCTGTACTTAAAAGAAAAATAGAACCGTATTAACGTGGGTATGCTGTGAGCCCTCGAGTCTGTGTTTCTTCTGCAAATCCAATGCAAAAGTAACTTTGATTTAGTTCGTTACTCTAAACGGGCTTAGGGCAATATCTCCCCTTAGAAACTAACGAATCCTTTTTTATAAAACTTATTACACATGTAGATAGATCTGCATGTAAAAGGACACACTAGCTTATTTTTTTTTTTTTTTAAATAAAAAAAAAATTAAATTCAAAACATAAATACCTCTACAGAGGTAGTTTTTAAGATTAGTGCCAAGAAGGGGACAGGGTGCAATTTCTGCCTCTCCGAAACTATCCAACCGATTTTTATCAAATTTATATTAAACATAGAGAAATGTTCTGATACTCGCACACCGCATAATATTTGCAATTGTGATTTGAACTCGCAAAAGATATGTGCTGTAAATCGCAATCGCAAGACTCTTGGCGAGTTCAAATCGTAAGAGTATGCTGAAGTGAACTGATGAAATTGATTGAAATGTACGTTTGAGTGTGTGTGTGTGTGCAAGATGTAGATGGTAACCCATTATGTGTGTGTTTAAGGGAGGTCTTTTAAAGCAAGTGCACACAACTAATGTCAATGCATGTGAGCGTTTGCCCGTGCGCAGAAAAATAAACGATCATACACACAACGTGTATGCGTATGTACATGCATGACGTTTGTATACGCGACCATGTGTATGAAGAAGCAAGCATCAAAAATTCTTCCGTTATGAAGTATGTATTTTCTTCTTCACTCCTATACCTGCAATAGCTGAAACAAATTTCTTGCCAACAGGGCTGTTTAGTCCGGTTCACACACTTCAACTTCTGTTGATCAACACGCAATTCAGCTGTAAGAAAAAAAGAGATATATGTATTTCCTTCTCCATCTTTCTTATAGCTGAATTACGAGTTGAGCAACAAAATTTGAAGTGTGTGAACCGGCACGTAGCGTTTGTTTTAGAAGACTTAGCTGCAGTAAAGCATTTGAAATATCCCTCATGTCTTAAAAGTTCTTGCAAGTGGTCTTTTGCAGGGGTCTAGTGTATACGAAATATAGAATTTTCAAAATAGGTTTAGCGGTTTGGGCGTGAAAGCGTAACAAAAAAATAAACAAACTCATTTCCGCATTTATAATATCTTGCCTTAACCGCCAAAAAAAGCTTAAGCGACATAATTTTCGAATTTGACCGTTTTACCAAAATCGATTATTTGCTGTAGTAAATAATCGATTTTCGTAAAAAAAAAACAAGGTCCGAAAAATATGTCGGTTAGACCTTTTTGGCGGTTATGACTCGATATTAGTAAATATTATATATGTACATAGATATTAGTGCATATATACTTTTTATTGTAATAAACATACACTTACTAACATTTTTATAAAATATCTAAGTGCAAGATCTTTGAAATTTAATGACAAGTGATTTGCTAAAAAACTTTTCTCGAAATCCTTTAAAATCGAATCGTATATTTATGTATGTTTCCCATCTCATGACAGAATATCTTCATTACGTTGCATGTAAATGGAAAAGTTTCAACTCATTTTATGTAAAAAAAAAACATTTTTCGAGTTGTGACATTGTTGCTACAAAGAATCGGCATCGAATGGTTATTAAATGTTTAACGTTTTATGGTCCTAATCTAAAACTAAATGTTTTATCGACTTTGTTGTGTAAATTAAGTAACTTAAGTGCATTGACCAAACACGTATCTGATATTTTACTTGTGGCTTCGCAAGGTAGCGATAAGAGAAAACACTTTGCAACATTTAATCTTTTTAGCGTTATGTACTGCGCAAATTTTTGTTCATAAAATATTAACCCATTTGTTAAGCAATTGTTTATTTAATCTTATGTGACATCATGTGAACTAAACAATTATTTCCAGCTAAAATTTGGTAATGACTTATACATATGTACATTAGGAACTTCTTCACATAAACTACATACCGTCTGCATTACTTTACAGCATGTGTGTAATGAAGACGACATCAGAGAATGACAAAAGTATCGTCGTCAAACAACTATGAATTTTAAACCGAATGCGTATAACAATAAAAACCCAACAACTTTGTTTATACACATTCTTTAAATTACACAGCACAAGCAACTATAGCTAAAATTTATAGACGCATGAGTATAAGAATACTCTGACTATTAATCGACTACACATGCGTATATACAGGGCTATTTTATAAGGTACTTGCTCGATTTGCGCAACCAGCGATTATTGCAACACTCCGATTAGCGCAACAGGTCATTCTTTTTTCCATTACAGTCTTTATAAGTGCAACTTTTTCCAAAAAATAGTCTCGATAAGCGCAACTTTTTCTCTTTTAATAAATTTAGAATGCTTTTCTTCCGAAATTATTGCATTTAACACGAAGTTTTAACAAGCACTATCAATTTCACAAAATAACCCATCCCAAATTTTTTTTGCACATCAGTGCAAACACTTTACCACTTTTTATTTATTTTACTCTCTTTACTCTTCCTGCTGCATGAGTACAAAAATTTTTATGAGTATTAAAAAAAATATTTATGTACACTGAATTTAGAATTCATCGTTGAGAGAAGACTATTGAGATGAAAGCGAAGCTATAGATTTTTCAGGCGAAGAAACTTCAGAGAATATACAAATTAAAATTAAACAAAAAGTTAAAGTAGATGATGCCATTAATGCAACAGAGAGTAATATTTCTTATACAAAATTAGTTGCCATTCAAGAAATTAAAGAGGCGGCAATACCACAAAAAACTAACGACCCAAAAATTTAAACCGAAATTTCAACATTCTTTTCCTCAAACTGGATTGTGTTTATAAAAAAAAATAACATGGGTAGAACTGAAATATACGCAAGTATAAAATATTAAGACAAACGGCTTCAATTCATGCATAGGATATTATTTAATAAATTTTTTTAATCATATGTATGAATTTTTTATGTTTAACTATAAAAAATAAATTATTTTCTATTAAATTATAGTTTGGTTTATATGAAGTATTTAGTGGTCGATTATTGCAATTTGCCGGTATAAGCAACAACTTCGATTTCCTTTAGGTTGCGCAAATCGAGCTTGTACTGTATATATGTACATACACATAAAGCATGTTTTCAAACAGCCCCGTGCACACGCACACATTTGTATATTGCATTTATGCGGTGGCGAATGATGAATAAATATCCCGAGTATCGCTTAAATACTTAAATGGTTTCCAACATTTCATTCAATTTCCATAACTTAATATTTTACTGAATAGCAATGTTCATAATACGGCTTATCTTATGATTAGTCGCTACCAAATCTATGCTAAGACCGGATCCAGTTTGTAATATACTATTATTTTATTTATGTTCAGACAGACAAAGAAAGTGTTGGTTTTTCATCTTCTCATTTGCCTTATAGACGACTAAACGCAACTTAAACAGAAATTTTAAATAACTGAATAAATTTCAATGACATAAAATCCCCACAGAGTGATGAAAAAAAATACACTTATTATGTTCGAATTACTTTAAGAAATATAGTATATAGTTCTTTAAATGTGTACATAGAATAGAGAATAAAAACGTTTACAGGGTTTCTCAAAAGAAGATTTATGTACATTAAGTAGATCGATTAAAAAATAGGTAAACCTTTTATGATATGCTAACGCATATGGCAACCACTTCTTACACGATATTTGTAGCGAGGGGAAGGTTTAGTCAATTATCCATCACCAAGCTTCGGGGTGCACTATTCTGCAGTGACCGATATCGTTTCCGCTCCACAAAGAAATATAAAGTAGAGATTGTTGCTGTCTCCTTACATTTTAAATTCAATGGTAGTAGATGTAGAAGCATACCCACTGCATCTGTAGGAGTAGTACGAAGAGCGCCAGTTATTTCTTGGTTGCCCCGATTTTGATTGTTTCAATTTTTTGATCAATTTTCGAATGCGAGGTATGCTCATTACAAAAACTATACATGCGGAACAAGGTTTCCATTTATTGGATACCTGGCCACAGCGGTCATCCGGGGAATGAGAAAACGGATGAACTGGCCAAGAGGGCCTCTGCTACTCCGTTTTTAGGCCTTGAGCCGTTTTGTGGCGTAAGTCGGTCCGCTGTCACATCTCTGATCAAAGAAGATGACACTTCGACCGCTAAGGAAATGTGGCTGACTTCTTCTGGGTTAAGGCAGGCCAAAGCATTGATGCAGCCATTTACATACAATGACATCCTGAACCTCAACAGGAATAATTTACGGCTTGTTACCGGTTTTCTTGCTGGTCACGGAAAAGTAACCAAGTTCGTTCACTCGTTCGTTCGTTCAACGGCACACATTCTTGGCGAATGTATCGTCTTGTGTATTAGTAGAATGCGTGTTTTTCATTCTGAGTTTCTGTGTTCAGATGATAGTAGGCGGGCTTCTCCAATATCTGCGCTGACTTTCATAAGGAGAGTCATACAGAAATTGATTTAATTTAATTTACAGATCTATGGCACAAAAGATCCATCAGGTGTCGCAGTGCCGGTCTTTGCAGCAGATCTTCCCCCTTTTCTAATTTCTAAAATGCTTGAAGCATCATTTCAGCGGTGAAAATCTAAACTTTCTTTTGAGATACCCTGTAGTAAAATAAAGGAAAAAAAATTAAGAAGCCTATTTTTAAATTGTTGAAAAGAAATCCCTTCTTGTAACTGTAGCAAATAATGCTGGACAGTGTGTATACAAACGTACATACTTCTACAATCCGTCTTTTTTTTTCAAAACGTGATGACGTTGGGTGTGTTACAAATATATGTACTCGCATGTATGTTTGTATGTGTTTCTAAGGACTCCACATCAACGAACCGTAACTAAAATCAAAGTGAGTTTCTGCTGCTTATACGAGTACAGTTTATGTCCACCAACCACTTTTACTCGTATTTCTGCCACTCAACAAAACTCAACATTATAAGACAATAAAATTGCCAAGGAATAGGCGACTAACAAATGAATAAACGATATAAAGCCCTTTTGGGCATAAAATAGGAAAAAATCCAAAGATTTATATTGTGATGAAAACGAAGAACAAACAAAAAAAAAATAATCAGCTAAGCAAGACAACAAAGATTTCCTTCAAGTGCTCAAAAGATGATGGAGAAAATCGTAGAGCTTTGGTTTTTTTTTGTTTGTTTGTTTGTTGTATAATTTTGGGCAAAAATAAAAAATTTAAGAGAAAAAAATAATTTTTTTTTATATTATAGCGCATTAAAAGTTCTTAAGCGCGCCGGAGGTGTACAATAAGTTTAATCTGACATTGAAATATTTTTTGTTTGTTTTTAATAACAGACTTTTCATGTTAAATTTATATTTCGGTACTCAAAGCGAATCCATATCACAGGACCTGGATTGAGTAACTTTTTGCGAACCAAAAATCGTAATTTCAATAACATCATGCTGTAATTTCTTTGTTACAATGGTGAACATCTCTGCTATACTCACCATTTAATTCTATAACATGTGGCATCTCTGCCAGACAAAATGTCAAAATAAACGAAAAGCGCAAAGAAGAATGAAAATAAATAAATGAACTTGAGCTTGGGATTTTACTTCAACCAACAACGAATATCGTCAAAATATGTATGTTACTGGACAGCAAAATCGATAATTTTTAGTTCTTTTTATTATAGCGATATAATAATCTTCATAAAAGTTACTGAATTCGTCTCCTGAGAATAATTTGTCTCACATAACAAATGTATCTAAAACGAACAAATGAACGAGTTGGACCCAGTCCTGCGAAAAATTATGAACGGTTGGTTGTTTGTTAACTTGATACCATTCATTGAAAATATTGGAAAGTATTTAGTATTTTTTTTCCTCTTTGTACTTGTTTAAGTTTTAGATTCAATGGTATAAAAAATTTCTGCTTATATGAAATTTGTTTTCAAGTGCCTTTTGTTGCTCTTCCCTGCTTGCTGTCATCTTAAAGCTTAAAATTTAAATTCATTTGGGAAAGTGAAAAGAAAAGACAAAATGCAGCAACATCATCTATTAAACAAATAAGTAATTCGCATCTCAACCAACTCGTCCAGAAGTAATGCCGCAAATTATATCTTTTAATAAAAAGTACGTACTCGAATTGGTTCGCCCATTTGTTTAAGCAGCATTAAATAAAAACGAGGCATTTATTAAATGAAATTTATTATTTTAACTGCATTAAGTTTTTGATTTTTTTTGCTTGCGATTTATTAAAGAACAGACCAACGAATTGGTAATTAGTTTCAAGCTTTAATGAAAATGTAATTTTCAAATTATATATGTAACTATAATATAGTTAAGGAAATTTCATTTGAATTTTTTATACTTCAAGCTGAGTTAAAAGCCCAAATATATTTAAAGATTATGGAAAATTTGTTATATACTTTATGTTATATCAACCGTCTAATGTTCCCTAGTTGACTTCATTTTGAAAAAAGGGACGAAAAACACGCACAAGTAGAAAAGTTAGAAGTCCAGTTGACCAAGACTTTCATTATTGATATCGATTTCGAATATATCTCAAACATATATCATGTAAAACTTTCGAGAATGACACTCAAAATTGAATCGGAAAAAGAAGTTACTGATTTTATCCCCATGAAAACCGAGTTTTCATCATATTTCGACGTTTTGAGCACTTGGCAAACAATTTTAACTATTATCGCTGCGTTATGAAAAGAAGAGTTAGAACAGATGCTAGCAAGGACACACCTAAGTTCCTAAGATGTCGTACAGTGGAACTGTCCTCAGCTACTAATGAAGGATTATACGTTTCGCAGGTCTTTCCTCGATATTCGATATTATAGCCAAATTTCGATTTCAATAAGTTCATGGTTGCGGTCTCTGTGAGGTAAGTAGCGCCATCTTGTTGAAACCACAGCTCGCCCGGACCACTGTCATCAATATTTTCACACAAAAAATTATTGATCACGACGTGGCCTCGTTTTTGAAGCAATAATATCCAATGTTGCCACATAAAACGCTATTGTGAATTGGTTGCACTCTATGTTCGGCAATTTTGTTTATTAAAAAACACGTTAAGCCAAAATGAGCGTCATCGGTGAACGCAATTTTGCGATTACACATGGTTTATAATTTACGCAAATTAATGGCTGATTTTCAATGCAAGTGTGAATAATTTAATAGCGTCAATCTATTCACGATAATTTGGCTGGCAGAGTAACTGATCACATATGTCAAAAATTGAACTCAGTATGACATTTGGTTTGACAGCTTGACCCTTTTGTATGCTCTATCCCGCTTATATAAATAAGGTATAGTTATAAAAGAATAGAGTGGTTAAAAAAGGATTAACTATCATGTATACATATATATATAAAGCGTCTTCCAACAGGGACTTTTGAGCTGTGACAGTTAAAAGCGTTAATATTCTTGAAGCTGTGATTAGTAGCCATTTTATTGTTATTTTACTTCGCCGATGATTCTGCTACACAACGAAGGAGGGCGAGTTGATGTTACATTAGGATTACTATCTGCTGAACAGTGACTATGCCTTCATCACATGAACTTTCCTACAACAACTGATACAAAGGGACACTAAAGTACATCAGAAAAATGCGTGGTGTTGTTATATGATGACTGTCTGATACCGGGCTCGAACCCAGGAGCTTCATTTTCGTAGTCAACGTGCTAACTACTTCAGCCAACGCCACCCTGTCATTCATTCACTATGTTTTAACAAATCATCAACAATACTTGGGAGTGATGAAATTGTGTAATCAAAATGGATGTTCTGCTCGGGGAAAGTTCAGCTCACTTGGCCTATTTTACGTTTGTAAGCGATATAGGTCGATCAATACCAATTTATTTTGGCCACAAATGGATGTAACAGAGACCAACGAGAACAACAGAATGGCGCTAAATGCCAGACTGTTCATCTGACATTGAAAATTACGCGCGGACGCGCGCCCAGTGGCATATTCCACATCACAAAGAAAAATTTCAGCTTAAAATCTTCGTAAACAAGGTTAATTTAACCTTTTTCGGCAATGATTTTGCTTCATATGTGTTTCGTGTTAATATTCCTGTTAATTTACATGTTTTTGCTGAATATTCGAACTTGAGGTCACTGTATTTTATAATTTGTATTTTGATTATTGAAAATTATTCACGCAAACCTAAAAACTGTTTTTCAAACATCAACAATTTAAACGTATAATGTTTTTAAAATAAAAATAAAATATTCCCTGAAGAAGCCAAACAACGTAGTTGCGAAATATTGAAAAAAATAAAAATAAATATTTATTCAAAAAGTGACCTCAAGTTTGCATATTCAGCAAAAATATGTAAATATCAAGTAAGGTCGAGAAGAAGATAGATATAATCTTCAAAGAAAATTTTTCCTTTTGAAATAACTTTATTTCGTGTTGATTTAACATTCCCGTATTGTTAAATCGAAAAGAAGTATAATGTTAAATCAATGTCGTTTTAAGTTGGAACAACGTAAATTCGATGCCGAAATAACACGAGGTCCAATGTTGAATCAAAGTTATTTCAAGTTGCAACAACATGAATTTAATTTAGTGTAGTCATTGTATTTCATTAAGTATTTAACTTATAAGTTATTATTTGTACTGGCACAGGCATCAGGAAAATGTTTGTGTGTTAGCAATAGGACTTACAAACAAATAAAAATATAAATGATATTTCACACACAGTTTGTTTTATTTAAATTTACAGATAGGAAGCGCTTAATGCAAGACCTTTTATGCATGCAAGTTCATATCATTTGCATGGCAATATATTAGTTTTGGTTTTGTTTTTTCTGTTTGAAAGGTGACTTGTTTTAAGAAAACCCGTCCAGCCGTTTAGAATTTTTGGAAATTTTTAATTTTTGTTATTAATAATTTAAAAATCATTTCTTTCTTTATGAATACTTTATAAATTAATTCTCTATTTTTTCTGTCTCATTTTAATATGCTTGTTATATCTTTCTGTCCTCTCAGCCATTCTGTGAACTGTCGTTCTATTTGAAAGTCCAGTTACAAGAGCGACAACTCTTTCATTAATCAAAGTGCTGAGATTAGTTTTTACGATTATATTTTTCTTTTGTAAGTTCTTCTTAACAACATAATGATGCCACAATAAATAACAGCAGTGTTTACATGATCATACACACAGCTGCAGTGCTCTAACCCAAAACAAACACTCACTGACACTCACACAGTGGCAACTTCATGCATACATACATACATCCATACGAGCGAGTGTAACTGTAAAATAAAAATTGCAACTACAAATATACAAGTCATATAGAAGTAAATTATTTTACAAACATAATTTCGGTGCTCTACATCATCTCAATCATTTAAAAAACTTATTGCGAGTCTTAACTATTGTATGATGCGGTAAAGGGAGTGTGGGTTAATATATAAAACCGTACATATGTATGTAACGTTCCCCACACTCTTATTTTCTCACTTCCCTCTTTCCGTAATCCGGATGCTTAATGTAACAACTGCAAGATGCAATAGAGAACGTAAAGATGTTGTTCCTTGCAATAAGAACTGTTTTGGTGGTTGGTGCGAGGGGAGAGGGGAACAAGGTTACATAATTGCGGCATTATTTCGAGGTGGATGGCTTTACATACTTATTTATAAGAAGGACCATTATGAGGACCGAGTTTAATAAAGTATAGAAACAGAAAAATAATAATAAAGCTGAAAGATAAAAGATACTGAAGTGAGTGAAAAAATGCATATAAATTGAATATTATAAATTTGTTTTCTAGTTTGTTAAATTCAACAGTTTCTGCAACAATAAAAATGTTAACAATAATAATAATTTTTTAGATTTTTTTAGCGGAGTGTATGTGTGTGATATTAATTTTCAAGAAGTAAAAAAGGGATGCAGTTTAACTAAATATAATATAAGGTAAAAATATTTTGTTAATATTTATTTCAAGGCAAAGTCCTTCGTAATAGAGACACTGAAAACTAAGAAAATTCAAGTGCAAAAAAACATACTGAGTCATTAAATAAAGCATGTAGCTTCCAAGCCAATTTAGCTGTCTATTCGCCAATAAAGCTTTGTGTATATAAGCGACCAGACATGGATTCACTCCCGCTTTCTTACAGAATTTATGCTGCACCATGGCTGTGATATGGTCACAAAATCCGCCACTTTGTTTTTTTTTATCCTTATTTACAAATAACTTTGTTGTTGTTGTTTTGTTTTGCTTATTTTCCATTTAAAGAGTTGTTATTGCTGTTGTTGATATTTTCTATCTGTTTGTCTTCTATCAACTTAATTCAAGTCAATCGCTTCCATTTTTCTTTTAATTTATTTTTTATTTTTTTTTCATTTTTCTCTATAAATTTTTCCACTAAGAAAAATCAAATAAGAGATAATGAAAGAAGATAAAATAGTACTCGTTTCTTGTAACTATGAAATATTTTCAAGCAGGAAAATTATGTAAATTTTTTCCCTTAGCATTGTTGTTGGCGCTAGTATAGCTGTTGTTGTTGTTGTTGTTGTTGTAATTTTAGTTATTTATTAACATTTTTTTTTACATTTCGTTTCGCTTTTCTTTTTCGCTTTTGTTATTGCATTCTTTTTCTTCATTTATTGCCAGTGACATGAATGACTTGGAAAATAGTTACAAGTGACACAATAAACAATTACGGGTTCATTAAAATTACTGATGACAGTAACAACAACAAAAAATAAAAATATATAAAAATAAATAAAGCATAGAAGAGAAATGAAAAATAAATAAAAAAACAGCAGCAGGAAGTGTAAGACATGTAACAAACAAGGGAGACAGACGGAAGTGCAATAAGAAAAATTACTAAACAAATGAAATGTAACAATTCGATTAATTTTGTAATTCATTCATGAGGGAAAAAATAATATACGAGTACATACAAATATCGAAGGATATCAAATTTAGTTATGATATTTCGATATTTTAATAACTCGAAATTTAAAGAAATTAAACCTCTTCCAACTGGATTCAGTAACTTGTTGCCAACCGAACAATTTTAAGCACCCCTTGTGTGAATTTTCGTTCCCATGGAATTTTTATTCCCCTCGAAGGGAAAAATGCTATTGTGAATATCCCGCATACCGCTTAATACTGTAACAGTATGTCTGGAGGACCAAAAGATATGAAATGAATGATATGCGCTTTTTGTCCATCACTTAAACTTCGAATCACGAAATAATCCTGTTCTTAATATAGTTAAAGCCTGTGCAGGGACCACAAAATAAAACCTTGTGCCTCTTAAGACAGACAATTGTTTGTAAAAGTTTGTACCTTTATTATCTAATATATTAGTTTTAAGATGTAAATGCATTTTTTCAATTATTTTTTCTTCAGTTTTTAATTTTGCACAATAAGCATAGTGTAGTAGTGCTCTGAAATTTTAACTTATTAATAAAAAATATATTTAAAAAAATATTTTTTTAACAAACAATCAAAAAATATGAGTTTTAAATTTTGTTTGTGCTTTAAAGATTTTTAATGTCCCTTTTAAAGAACCGTCGTCGACGAAGAATGACCTTTACGCAACAAAAATAAGTAAGACCTTCTAGGGTTAAAGATGGGTGTGTCCCATGGCTCCTTTGCTATACGACATAATTTTTTTAAATGGGGAAATTCTTAATTGATTAAATTAAATTAAAAGAAATTAAAGAAAAACCCGTCGGAAGAAAAATAGATCACTCATACGTATACTGATGTCACCAAAACTGCTCGAAATTAACCCTTTCGCGGTCGTTGACGTCAAAACAAAGGTTTCTGGTGGCTCATGACATAGATACAAAAATATTTGCTCCTAAAATTTTTAATATTGAAGCTTTTCAACAAAATATCAGCAATTGCCTTTGATACATGTCTTTGCTTGCAATGAATGTATATAAACAATGTTGCTGTTAATGTTAAACATATCAAATCTTGAATTGTTGCCAAACATGCATTTCAACGTTTACAATACACGCATGTTTACATGCAAATTCATTGAGTTGTAGAATACATCGCTCATTTATTTCAACAGTGTCATAACTCAAAAATGATGACTCTAAGGAAAAAAATACAACATGCGAAAGTAAATCAATTTACGCACATAGAATCCATCGAACGTTAAAAGCAATGAAATGCATACATGTACGAGTATATGTGTGTAAAATTAAATTTAAAAATTTTTAACCCTAGAGAACACAACGGCTGTGTTTAACAGAGCTCTGTTAACAAAAACAAACAGACCTGTGTTATATAATAAAAATTAGTTTTTTCCTGCAAAAAGCAATTGATGCCCGATTTTGGAAGCAAAATGAAGCAGAAAATTAAATCCCAGTTCCTTGTCTATGCCTAAATATTACATTTAATACTTCTAAGTCGTTGCAATGACTTTTAAATTTTTTCCTACTAATTTTTCCAAAAATTTATTTTTTTTATTTAGTTTAAGCGGCCAGCATACATACTCCGTTTTGGCAATATTGCCCACTAAAAAGTCACTCAATTACGCTCAAGTAAATGTGAAAACAAAAAACGGATTTAGGCCAATTAATCCAACACATGTTTCAAACATGTTCGAAGCACACAATTTTTCTTTTATACTCGTACACTCATATTTTCAATTGCGCAAGTACTTGTTTTTTACTATTAAAATCCTTCAAAAACATTTTCTCTACTCGTATCATACAAATCTTTCAAAATTTTTCTCTTAACTATCGAGTCCTGCCTCAATAATTCCTGTCTGCTGTTGCATTTCAGGTGTCACTCACTCACAATTCATTTCCAGTTTTGTGTTCCTGTGTTCTGTAGCTGCTGTTGTTGTTCTTTTCAATTCCATTGTTGGCTTGTGAATGGACCATCAAGTATTTTATTGAAAAAATTATCAAAAAAAACATGAAATGTAGGTCAGTGGTACAAGTTCAGTTTGCTTGGATTTTACAAGACTGCAATTGACTCTCCATAGCAATTTTATTTCAATTTCATATAGAATATTAAACGAGTAAGTTGCACTTATTTCAGCTCTCTACTCTTTTGTTCTAAAGATTTTCGAAGAATTGAAACATGTGTAAGATTTTTATGCTCTCTCTCCATTTTTTCCCCAACCCTTTGCTAATTTCCAATTAGATTTGTGCATAAATATTGTATTTTCAACTGAAGATAGATTAGTAAGCACATCATAGTTGTTGCCATTACTAAAATTGAACTATATTAGTCCCATAGAAGAAATTTTATTGCTTAACACAAGAAAAAGCTACTGACACAAATATGTCCAGGCAATAAATGTTCATGGCATCTACACGTTTATGCAATGTTTATGTTAGCCATAGAATATTGCGACCATACAAATTGCATTGCTAATTTAACATAAATAAATTTAAACTAAAAATAATGTAAAGAAAAAACGTTTGTGGATGAAGAAGGAATAGTTTAAAAAAGAAATAAACTATAGGTCTGGCTCACATGTCGACAAGAAATTTTCTTTCGCTTATTTATTGTCGACATTGTTAGCCACAACATAGCGACATTGTTAAACAACCGCGCACAATCTCATTTAAAATCTTGGAGGCAAATTACCGCATTCGATACGATTCGAAATTTAAAAATATTCCCATGTAAACTCTATTGAAATATTTCGTAATTTGGTTCGATAACGAGTGCCGTAATTTGCACCCTGGTGTCTAATTTTCGCTTTGGATAACGAGCTGATTGGATCACGTTTTTTCAGTTTGAGATTATGGCATCCGATATCGAATTATATTATTACATTGTTCGATGGCGAATGCAATAATCTCAAACTGAATAACGTGATCGAATTAGCGCGTTATCGAAGGCTTAAGTTTTTTTTTTTAATAAAACAAAGATTTAATTAATTGAAAAAATTACCTCTTTTGAATTTCCCCAAATCTGATTCAAATCAAAATACATAATGAAATTTTAGTTAGTTAAGTTAATTTTTTTACTTTTTGTCAAAAAACGAAACTCGAAAATTATGTCGCTTAAGCTTTTTTGCCGGTTATGGCACAATATTTAAAATTTTTTTCTGGCATTTCCCCCTCCACTAACAAATCATTAAGTGCTTCAGAGAAATTAAGCCATCAGTTGCTTAACGTCAATAAACAGCTTGAGCATCAAATCAACAGAAACTCCTCGTTATCGCTAAAAAAAAATAGAAAAAATATTTTATAAAGTAGTAAAGAATGCATATGTTTGCCTTCTTTTTGACTTATAACGAGAATGTCCTTGAAAATTATTAAGAAAATTATGAAAAAAAATCACTCGTATGTGAATGAAATTTGCACCTTTTTTCCTTTTATTTTCTTTCGCTTTCTCTGCTTGTTTTATTTTGGTAATCAAATTTTGGCTTAAAGCCAAAATAGTAAAAGGAATACACGATTTGGATTAAAAGAAAAAACAAAAGAAGAAAAAAAATTCTTGAAAAGACGTTATAAAAAATAATTTCCAAAGCAACAAAATTAAATTATCTCTAGTTTTGCTAATCTTTACGTAAACGAGAGATAGTGAATGAGGGATTAAAAGAACGTTAAAAGAAAAACACAACAGACAAATAATTTGAAAAAAAATAGTTGTAATTTTCAACTTCTTATAAAGAGAAGG
Source organism: Nowickia ferox (assembly GCA_936439885.1). Taxonomy (NCBI): domain Eukaryota; kingdom Metazoa; phylum Arthropoda; class Insecta; order Diptera; family Tachinidae; genus Nowickia; species Nowickia ferox. The sequence continues at coordinate 12,832,615 of OW387023.1, read as the reverse complement.
CTGCACTTGAAATTGATGGAAAGTTTGATTTGTTTCAAGCAATTCGAGAGAACTTTTTCTTTGGAATCGAATTACTCAGGAGGAGTATTTTCAGGTCCCCGCTATGGACAGTAATTCCAAAAAAAACTCCATGCATTTTATATTTGAAGACAGTATTATCTAGTTACGAGCTTTGAAAAAAAAATTAAATTGAGACTATTGATCAGGCTCAGGCACTAATTCATATTTCGAGCCATAATTGCCAAAAAAGCTTAAGCGACATATTTTATGGACTTCGTTTTTTGACGAAAATCGACTACTTACGATCCTAAATAATCGATTTTAGTGAACAAATTAAGCTCGAAAATTATGTCGCTTAAGCTTTTTTGGCGGTTATGGCACGAATTTCGTAAAAGCTGAAAATCAATGGGAGTTTTCACATTATTAATTTTAATTACATTTTACTGGCCTTTTGAGTTTATTTTCTTATTAATTAACATAAAGACGTTGGCGTTAGAAATCTTGTCGTTTTTGTAATAGATTAAAGAAAACTTGTACAACTTTTCTTTCATCTATTACAGAAACGTCAAGATTTCACAAACAGGCTGTAAGTTTTTTTATAGTTACATATATTCGAATTTCAAAGTTCAATACAACGAAAATCTTACAGTCTATGAACTTAAATTTTTATTTTCAACAAATGCTTTAAATATTTTACACTGTTTGTGTTTATAATTTTGAACTATAACTAAAAAGCTCAAAGCAGTTCTTTACTGGTTTTAAGTCCAAAAAATTTATTTTTCACACAGCAAAAGAAGAAATCCTTAACTGACTGACTTGTGTATGAGAATTTTTCTTAATTTTTCTTCACTTTGACTTATTGCACATCTACGAGTATATTGCTTAATATTTCTTATGTATTTTATAAGTCTTTTAAAAAATGAAATCTGTGTGTTTTTTTTCTCTTGGTCATACATTTTAAGGATGTTAACTCTACGTGTCTGGCTGCAACAAAAACAAAAATGCAATTTAGTGTTGAGTTACAAGAAAATTACACACACACAAAGAAAAAAAAAAGAAACTTATTTAAAGTATGAAAAAAAGGAAGAAAATATTTTTTTGTGTACATGACAGAGAATAAAATTAAGGTCAAGTAGTAAAATAAAACTCAAATTTTACTGTTTGCAATGAATGAAATTTGATTACAAGAGAAATGATGAAAAAAAAGAAGACCAAATTGGCTTTGCTGAAACATAAAAGAAAAGTGAGACTATTTTCTTAATACAACTATGAAATTAAAATATTCGTATATTATTTTCTCCTCCTTTGTCCGTTTGTTAAGATTTGTTTGAATGAGATTTTTCGAACTTTTAATTATATTTGGCTACATTTTACAATTATATTTCAAATCTCATAAATTCGAACATGCGATTTTGCTAAATATTTTATATTGAGCTAGTTAACACACAGATATTTATATCGAAACATCGTTTCCAAGTAGAGTTGAGATTCAAAGATTTTCGAACATAATTTCGAATAATGAATTTGTCAAAATCCTGACTGCGGTGTTAGTTTTGGCTACTTTTATGTCGAAATATCAATTTGAAGTAGAGTTTTGCAGCCCAAGTTTATTTATAATGATTTAGGGACTTTCGAACATGAGTTCGAACACGGCATTTGCAAAAAAAAATCTTGTTTGCAATGATAAAACATACTTTTATTTTCAAATAATATTTCCAAGTAGATTGTTAAATATAAAATTTATTTACATTGTTTTAAGGATTTTCGAATATGAATTCGAACAGGGAATTAGTCCATCATCCTGATTGCAATGATATTTTTGACGTTAATAAACATACTTTTTATAACCAAATATCATTTACAAGTAGAGTTTTTTAAGCTAAAAATGATTTATTTTGATTTAGAGATTTTTCGAACATATATTCGAATAAAGAATTCGTCCATAATCTTGATTCTAATGAGATTTCAGACTTAAGTGGTCATACCTTTATGCTCAAATATCATTTCTAAGTAGAGTCTTTAAGATAAAATTAAGTTTTACTGATTTAGGGATTTTTCGAACATATATTCGAATAAGCAATTTCTCCATTATCTTGATTCCAATGATATTTTTGCTTTAATAAAATGTAGTTTCCAAGTAGAGTTTGGAAGCTAAAATTTATTTGCGCTGATTTACGGATTTTCGAATATAATTTCGAATAACGAATTTGTCCATCATTTTGATTCCAATGATATTTTTGCTTTAATAAACATACTTTTATGTGAAAATGTAGTTTCCAAGTAGAGTTTGGAAGCTAAAATTTATTTATTTGCGCTGATTTACGGATTTTCGAATATAATTTCGAATAACGTATTTGTCCATCATCTTGATTCCAGTGATATTTTTGTTTTAATAAACATACTTTTATGTGAAAATATATGTAGTTTTTGTAGGTTTTGTTTTGTCAACTAGTGATGTTGAATTTGAGCTTTCATTTCATAAAAAGCTTTCAACAAATTTGTGTACGATGAATCAAATTAATTCACATATTCAATTTAAATTTAGAGCTAAATTTTATATTAATTGAGACCATATACAAGAACGTTGAAGATGAAGGTGTTTCGACCATCGAAATCAGCAAGTTGTTCCGTTCTCCTAGTGTTTGTCATAATAATTTGCAATGTGTTCCTTAAAACTTATCACCTGTTTAATAGGTCAAATAGGTGATTGTAATAATTTTAATTATATTGTTGTAATCAAGTGCATAAAAAGAAAACATAATAATAAACAATAAATAATTTTTTTAAACAGAGTATCTGCTTCTATAATGTTTATTGACACTTGTCCAAACGTGTTTTTGCAGGTCTCAGCATGATATTTTTTTTTTTTTTTTTTTTTTTTGTTAAAGCACTTAAACTATTTGCCCCAAAAGACAAAAGATTTATATATCCTTTTGAAATACAAGGAGGCAAAAGAGAAGAAAAAAACGCACACAAAAATTGTTGTAGAGTAATTGCTACAAATTCTAGTTTTTGATCCAGCTTCTTTACAGTTCGTTCAACTTAAACTTCATTTCTACAGGTGCCTAAAATGCGCTCGACAGCAAACAGGAAAGCAAAAACATTTCAACAATTGCATATTTTTTTGCTTGTTTTTAACTTTTGTTTAAATTTGGTTCAAACACTGTAATTTATATTAATACTTTCAACAATTGGCTTAAGTTCAAAATGTAATGATGGCTGGCTGATGCTGATGCTGATGCTGGTGTGTGTGTGTAAGTCTTTTGTTTTTCCAACTCTTATTCGAACAGAAAAATAATGTGCAATTTTTAAAATGACTTTCTGTGTTTTTGCAAAAATGATGTTGGAGAGAAAAAGAAACGGATTTTTCACTTGTCTATTACTACCGGATTTACAAAAGTTTTTTTCTTCTTTTGCGCGCTGCTTTAAGTTTTTTAAAGTTCCTTAACTACTGCAAGGAAAATGGTAGTTCTATTGTCAGTGGAAAAAGGCGAGATTAATGCGACAACAAAGAGAACATTGCAGCAACGAAATGCATCGAGATGTGCTAAAACAATAACAAATAAATTTCTTAAACTCCTATTTATATTTTTGTACCAGCCATATGCACAATGAGCGAGCTTTTACAAAAGAGCTTTGTGCTTTCACACAGCAAAGAGCAAAGCAGCCAATCCGATCGAGACGACAAAAAATGCTTGTTGCTGTTTACTTTGCAAAGAAACAAAAACAAATTGTAAGAGCTTTCAAAGCTGCAAATGTCGGGGTATGTGTGCTTGCACGTAGCTGGTTAAGAGCTTTCGTTATAAAGCTTGTAATTTTGGAAAAGGTTTACCTACTTTATTTGTTAAAAAGTAATTAATGGAAATTCCTTGCTTTCAAATAATGCAATAAATCTTGAACAAGATTAATGCTTCGAGTAACTCTTTGCTGGCTGAAAGCTGCGTGTCTTTTTTTTTCAAAATTAAAAAATATTATTTGAATGTCTCAAACCTTTTGTCAAACTTTAAAGCCATGCAATTTTTTTTATACCGCCCCAACAATAACACAACTAGCTTTACTTTTACTCAGAAACACTTAAAATACCAGATACTATTTGAAAAAGAACTAAAATGAAAAAAAAAATTTTAAATAAAAAAGTTACTCACCAAAGAAGACAATGGAATACATAAATGCAAGTAAAACACTTCCAACTTACAATTGACTAGAATTGCCCTCATTTTCTAAATATTATATGAACTAATACAGCAGCACAACAATTTTATTTAAAAAAAAAAGTTGTTTAAAAAGATCATATTCTTCTTAATGCCATTTATTTTGAGAATATTTTGTCTATTATATTTTTTTTTTTTTTGCTTTCGCATTAAACTGGCAACCAGTGTGAATATTTTTGTGTCCAATCGTTGTCCAGCAAAAGTTACTTCAACACACAAAGTTTTGTCGTTGCCGTTGTCGTTGTGATGATTATGTTGCTTTAAGTATTAAAAATTTATAAAATGCCATGATTGCATTTACTTTCTTCCTTTCGCACTCATTTGTTCCATATGTGTGAAAAGGCTTATTATCCGACTGCGCCACGCAAAGAAGGGTATTGTGTTTATCAGCCTATGTCTGTGCGTTCCTGCGTCATTCGACAGGTATTTTAAAATCATCCTTAGGTTACTCTTATGAATTTTCATTTCGATCGACCAATTAAGGATATTTAACGGTTCAAAGTTGGTCGCAGTCGGGTTTTTTGATTTTTTTTTTTTTTTTACTTACATTTTGTTTTATTGTATTTATTTTGTTTTTCTTGCTAGTTTTATTTTTATTTTCCATTTCATATTCATGATTTTTTAATTATGGCCAGAAAATAATAAATTAAATGGCCGCATAATTTAATTGTTAACACATTCGTAGAGAAAAAAATTTTGCGAGCTTGAGTTCAAGTTTTTAATGTTTAATAATCTCTAACTCCACTTTTTAGAGTTTCGTAAATCTATGGTGTACGGAACCCTCTTGTTTTCGTAACGAAGTCCGTCCATCCGTCCATTTGTCCGTCTGTCTGTCTGTCACAGTTTGTTTCTTTCAGAACCGTAAAAGCTACGGGTCTGAAATTTTCACAGAATATGTTAAACTTTGGCCGCTACAACAACAAATATATGACAGTGAAAAATTAAAGGGTGTTCTAAGGCGAGCAACGAAAAATTTTGAAATCCTAATGTTTTCCACAGACAATTCTATCTAGACACTTGAAATTTTCAAAGTTAGTGTATTTATATGCCGACTACACTAACTAACACTGAAAACACTAACAAAACACTAAAAGAAATTAAAATTAAAGGGTATTCTGTCAGTTAATGTAATTGCAACTATGCAATTTTGACAATTTGCGGTATATTGGGAGCCGTAAGAGACATACTCTTGAAATTCTCAAAAACGCTAAAACTAAAAAAATTTCCAAATAAAAAACCAACATAACGAAAAAATCGCCAAAAATTGAAAAAAATCGCAACAACTAAAAAAGCACCAAAACCAAAACGATATAAGCCATGTCTTGTTTAGACTTGGACTTCGGTTTCGATAAAAAAAAAATTACTTTTAGTTTTTCAAAAATCATAAAAAATGTTTATAAAAATAAAATTTTTCTAACAAACCACAAAAGCTTATTTCATATTTAAGCATTTATCTGCAAAACTGCATGATTTGCTTTTTGATATTGAGTGGTGAAAAAATAAGGTTTCTGGCGCCAAAATCCCACGGTGTGCCGCATGCGCCTCAATTTAAAGTGCTTCAAAAAGCAACCGGTACGATATTGCAAAAACCAAGATCAGTTAGAACGTTAGATAACGTGAAAAGTGTTTATCAGTCTATTTGAGACGACCAATTTGATGAAATTTCATTTTTTTCAATTTACTCATTATAATGCTCGGTGTTATCTTTCACGTCCACGTTGTAGTTTTTGTTCAAAAATTTATAAAGCCATTCCTTTGAGCGACACTCTGGGTCTGCAACGGTCCCTCCCTGGAAAGGTTCAAGAGACACTCTGCCAATTGAGAGATTTGTTGCATTTACTGTTTTGCAGTGGATTAGTTTTAAACATTCAAGTAGAATTTCAGATATTTATTACTTTTCAGGATAATTGGGGAATTTTGCGCTTAGTTTTATTTCTTTTTATGGAAATATAACTATTACACCCAATTTGCAACATATCAAATTAAAAGCTTAATTCAGCTATTATTTCGTATGAGATAATAAGTTGAGAAAAGTAAAAAAATCATTTAGTCATTGCGCTATAACTTCCTGAAAAACGCACAAAATAATGGAGATTTTCTTAAGAGTACTATTTAATATGAAGATTACAGGGACAGCATTAGCTCAAAAATTAGCTTATCTCGACTTAAGCAATTTTTTACCACTTTGCCACAGAATTATAAAATTTCTTTTCAGACACCCTTGCTTTTCTGAAAATAAATTTTTATTTTACTATTTAACAAATTATATCGCCTGTCCTTGAATTTTTACTTCCTAATGAACAGGAAATTTATTTCCATTTCTTTGATAGAGGGCAAAAAAATTGTGCCCTTATTTTTAGATAATAAAACACCGTAAAATTCTATAGCAAATAACAAAAAAATTTATTCTTATTGTTAGAAAAACTAGATAATTTTCTTTCTTATATTTCATTTTCCGTTGAACTTTTTTTGTTGTATGTTATCGGTTTCCGTTAGACATATTTTTTTTTAAATATGACTTGTACTTAAAACTGGTGATAGAAATGAGAATCATATCAAGCAAGGCACACACACACTCAAGAGTATTCAATACCCTCACATTTAGCATTTGAACAAATTATTGCCTCAAGCAGCTGAAAGAAAAAAATAAAAAAATAAAATTTGTTTGGATTTTCGTTACAAATCACGCATGTTTGTGCCCATAAAGTATAAACTTCATTTTGCGCACCAAAGTGATGCCCGAACTGTAACACTTCCCACTCTCTTTAATGAGACTTTGCTGTTTTTTCTAACTACCTCCAACCACCTCCACACTCCCCCTTTCCACAATGAATGTTTGTACGTCGATTCAATAAAATTATATTTGGTCGCTTTCAACATTCAGCTGATTAGAAATGCTGGCTGGCTGGGCCCAGCCAACACGCACGTAAATTGTTAAAAGTCCAAAGGGCGCAAGAGAAAACATAATGCTTTAAGGCTTAAATGTCAGTCTGTCAACCACGCAGTCATACGGGGTGCAGGACATAAACCATCCCGTTTGTCCGTTTGTTGAGGATTGTGATTAAGCAAAAAAAAAAAAAAAAAGATTTTCCATTCCATCAAAGAAAATTTCTATTTGCTGCTGTTTGGAAAAGGCATAACTATTTTCAGCCGGCTATTTACAGCTTTAATTATGATTAATTTTCTTCCTCTACACGTACACAAACACTTGTGTCTCTACATGAACTTTGCTGGAACAAATTAACGGTATAAAACTTAAAGACACCTTAAGGGTCATTATTTTACAGTGGTACAATTTTTAGGGTGCGAAAGTGTGTCAACAGGGGCAATAAATGGAACATAAATAAATATTTATATCAAAGAGCTGACAAGCGTTCACTTTGGTTGTCTTTTTAACATTAAAAAAAATCACACCAATGGATTTTACTTTTTTTTGAGAATAGAAAAATTTTATTATTTAAACATGAAACCTGTTTCAAAGTGTCAGGAATTACTTTGAGCGTTTATTTTTTTTTAACTACATATAAGGCAGAATATAAGCTTAAGGCCTTTTATGCAGAAAAAAACATATTTTTATTTACAAAACTTTTAACGAACATATTCCATACAAAATTTGTTTTGTAAGCCTTCTTTAAGCCAAAATTATTTTTACTGAATACTGCAGTTAAAGTTTACATTTATACAATAAATGAGATATTCAGCGCTATATTTTTTTATAGATAGATTTTCTCGAAGAAATTTAAGCATACGGGCATTTCTATGATGCCGAACGTGACCGTCATACACATTTAAGGTGAAAAAACTCAAAAGAAAACGAATTTTTATTTGAATAAGCGTAACTTATAGTTCTAAGCTAGTCCTATAATTGAGCATTTTCATGATGTCGAACGTGACCGTCATACACATTTAATGTGAAAACAACTCAAAATAAAACGAATTTTCACTTTAGCTATAGGCGTAACTTATAGTTCTAAGCTGGTCATATAATTAAGCTTTTCCATGATATCGGACGTGATCGTCATACACATTTAAGGTAAAAAAAACTCAAAATAAAACTAATTTTTGTTTTAGCATTAAGCGTAACTTATAGTTCTAATCTAACCCTATTAATAAGCGTTTCCGTGATGTCGAACGTGACCATCATACACATTTGAAGTGAAAAAACTCAAAATAAAACGAATTTTTATTTTAACAATAAGCGTAACTATAGTTCTAAGCTAGTCCTATAATTGCGGTTAAGCTTGATTTTGAGCAATTTTTCGTTTTCAAGATAATTTCAAGAAATCAAGGCATTCGCATGGGACAAAAGCAAAGGGTATGCTCAGTAATTCGAAACAAAAGTGAATACTTTCGAATTGTAATGTTAATAACAAATAATAAATTTGTGAAAACACACAAATTCGAAAGCATTTCTTTCGTTTCCAAATACCGAGTAAACCCACAGAAGCTGTTTACGGCCAACGATTAAAACGCTGATTTCTGCGAAACCTAAAGCAATATTTTAATATGACTAATTTTTTAATATTGTGCGCCATTTTCGATTTTACTGAAAAATTATTTATATCTTTTTTAAATTCAATTTTACTTACAGTCGAACATAGCATGCCGCACGTGACTTTTGATCCATGGTGATTCTTTCTACGTAATCATAGATAAATTTAAAATATTACATGAAATAAAGTTTACATACTTTTAAATAAAATAGAGTTGATATTGGTATTTTTATGTAAATGGTCACGTGCGACATCGTTATTTTAAAACTTAAAAATAAAAATATTTAAATTATATATGTATGTGTATTATACAAAAATGTATTTTAATTTTAAAGTTTTATAAAACGATGTCACACGTGACCAACTTCATAAAAGTAGCAAGATCAGCTCTTTTTTATTTATTTTTTGCCCATTTTAACTTATTTAAATTTAAATAACTTAAAAGAATGAAAAATATGCCATGAATTTTTTTTTAATTTTACAAAACGATATCGCACGTGACCAACTTCATATGTAAAATTGTTTTGCCCTTTTGGTCAGCTAAATTTTAATAACTTAAAAGTTTGTAATTTTTTTAATCTTACAATAAAGATGTCGCACGTGACCAACTTCATACAGGCATTACGAGCACAAAACTTTTAATTTTTCAATAAGGTTTGTTGTTAATTTAAATTGTACAAAATATATCACTTCGCATTGTCCTTTCGACGCCTTGACAGCGAAAAACAATTCAATGTTGAACGTGACATCGAAATATGCTATTTTACCCAGAAAAAATCTTCGTTTATTTGCAATTGCACAGTTTCTTGTGCAATCTTTTTTACTCTTTGTACCCTAACAAAAATTTTAGAGAACAAAAGTCGTGGGATAAACCCTCTCTTTAAGAACGTTTATCAAAACAAGACGAGCACAAGAAGTAGCCAAAAGAAAAAAGTTGCGCTTTTTTGTGACTTTTCGAAATGGGTTAGATATAAATGTTATTTTTTTTTTGCCTTATTAAATTTGATTTTTTCTCTAAGAAAATATATTTTATAATTGCAAGAATTTAAAATTTTATTGTATTGGCAGATCTTTCTATAGAAATGCCCATATCTTATAATGTCACATACAAAAAATCACTTTGAACCCAAAACCTTAGTTGGCCACAAAAATATGCATGACGACCGCCGAAACTGGTTGCAAGACAACTCTTCTAGCTTTTATTCTTCTTGTTGTTTTTGTAAATGAAACGCATTGCATTGCATGGCAATTCTGTTATCGCTCGGAATGGCTTTTAAACTTTACATACGTTGTAATAATTTATCTATTCACTTTTTTTTCTTCTTATATTTACAAATGCAAAACATTTCGACTTTTCCTTGTAGTTCGTGTTGTTGTTTCTTTGTGTTTTTAGTCGTTATTCGTTTTCACTATATGAGCAGCATGCAGCATGAATTGTCATCATGTGAGCAGAGAGAGAGAGTATTGAAGTCGGTGTTGTGTTGTATGCAAAATTTATGACTGTTACAGTCTTAAATTCTGAAATGACGATGCATTTGTATTCTTAACAACACTTTGCTGACACAAGCAAAAATGTATGCCACGCGCTGATATAAAAGTGAAATACACAGTCGAAATTAGAATCTGAATCTAAGGACACGTTGTTTTTTGTGTGTGTTTATTTGTTTTAGTGTTGCTCACTGTAAGATTACAGTGGTCATTTTCAAAAAAATAGTTGCATAATAAAATACTTGATGTATCTTGAAAACCGTAAGAGGCAAACTCTTGAAATTTTCGAAAACGCTAAAACTAAAAAATCGCAAAATAAAAAACAGGCCGAAAAGAAAAATCGCCAAAATGAAAAAAGCACTTAAATGAATTATATCACTAAAACTAAAATAAATCGCTACAATGAAAAAAAATTAGCATAAGTAAAAGAGGCCGCCAAAAAATCGCTAAAACTAAAAATAATTATGCATTGTAACAACCATCACATAAAACCGAAAAAATCGCCAAAACGAAAAAAACGCCATAATTAAAGAAAGCGTTAGTATTAAAATATCGCCGAAAACCGAAAAAAATCGCCAAAATCAGAAAAAAATGCCAAAAAGAAAATAGCGCCAGAAATAAGAACTATGTATCACTAAAAGTATAAAAAATCGCCAATAACCGGCAAAATCGCCAAAACGTAAAAAAGCGCTATAACCAAAAAATATCGCTAAAAGTAAATCACCACACTAAAAAAATCACCAAATACGAAAAAACACCATAACTAAAATAAATCGCCAATGCTAAAAAAATCGCCAAAAACGAAAAAAACCCAAAAGTACATAAAACGCACAACTAAAATAAATCCCCATAACGAAAAAAAACCCAAAAGTACATAAAACGGCGCAGCTAAAATAACGAAAAAAAATCTCCAAAACTAAAAAATATCGCTGAAACTAAAATAAAACGCCAAAACAAAAAAAAAAACGCCCAAAACGAATAAAACACCAATATAAAAAAAATATCACTTAAACTGAAATAAAACGCAAAAAAACAAAAAAAAATGAAAAAAATTGCCTTAACTTAAAAAAGCGCCAAAACAAAAAAATATCGCTAAATCTTAAATAATTCGCCAAAAAGAAAAAAAATCGCCCAAAACAAGAAAAAAACCCCCAAAACTAAAAAGATATAGCTAAAACTAAAAAAATCGCATAAACTAAAAATGCGTCAAAACTAAAAAATATCGCTAAAACTAAAATAAATCGATAAAAATTTAAAAATCGCCAAAACCCCAAGAAAGTTTACCGCATAATGAAATAATTTTTTAAATACATTTACATCAGTTATGATATTCTGGGTCTGTATGGAACCCTTCGCGTGCGAGCAAAGTCGCGCTTTACTGAATTTATCTTTGATTTCATTTATTTAAATTTCGTTATTCGAGGAATCGGAATTACATGTGTTAATGACGGTTGGGGGAAACTGTTGTGAATTTGAGTTTTCATTACAAAAAATTTCTCAACAATTTGTGATACGAGGAATCAAAACAATTCACGTATTCCATTTGCTTTGAAATTTGTTTATATAAGGCTGAAGTGATAGCCAGTGGACCAAACACATGAACGCTGATGCTCAAGGTGTAGCGTGGAGTGACTTTCAAAAACAACATATTGTTCTTTAAGTTAAAATATTAATTTCTCACCTGTCCCACTGTGCGTTTTGGTAGCTGAGACTGACATTTATCTGCGTATATAATAATGGCTTAAGCACCCACTTCAACGCACGCACATTCATAAAATTATATGGCACAATTTCTTCTTCTTATTTCACCATGACAGATGTCGTGTCATTTTATTGCTTTTTTTATTGTTATTATTGTTTGTTTTATACTTTGTTCCAAAAAAAAGATCACCTGCATTTGTCTGAAAAAGAAAGTTTACCTGTTTTAAGGATTTGTAAGTGCAAGTACTTGCAGTTATGATTTTTCTCCTAATTCTTTATTTTTTTTTTCATTTTAATTTTTCACTTCTTGCTTGCAAAAGTTTTGCCCTTTTCCACATCTCTTTGTCTGCTCAAATACACTTATTTTCTAGTCTGATACCTTGTTTTTGTGTGCAAGTGTTTATGCTCATAAAACTATAAATTATTACCTCCATCCACCACGTTTGCAGGAATTGCTGTGACTGTGAATGTATTGTTTTAATAAAGATCCTATTTATGGTATTTTCCACTTGTCGTTTCCCGCATTTTGTACCTTTTCTTTAAAATATTGTTTTGTATATAATTTTGAATGAAAAGGAATGAATGTACATTAATGTCCTTTCTGTGTTGTCTCTTTAAGCTTTTCCTTGCTATTTGCTCTACAGAAAGTTTATTTGTTTATTTGTCTATTTGTCTATCTCCCTTTATGCTTCTTTATGTTCTTGTTGTTCTTCTAGTTTGTGAAATACTTTGCATTCTTGTGACTGCATTTGCAGTTTATCTCATGTTTATTGTTTAAAATCTGTTGTTTTAGGTCTGCAAATGACATTTATTTGTTGAAAATTTGCTTCTTTGGTGAAAAGAAACAGATGGACGGACAGAGCAATTTAAACAAATCAGACTATCGGCGTTGAGTGGGAAAATTAATATTAAAATTTAAATTTTTTTATTTGATGCAGAATTAATTTTCATATCATTGTTCATATTGTACAAACATTTTCATATAAATATCTTGTGTAATCAAAACTTGAGAGAAAAAATTTAATTTTCTTTATCCATAAAGTAAAGTGTGTAAATTGAAAATGTTAGACCTGATTTCTGTAAAACCAATTTCTTCGGAGTTATGACGTAGTTGTAGTAAATGGGCGTTATAATACTGTTACGTTTTTACGCTCAACACTAATTTAAATGTTTAAAGCGGCCCACCCACTTGCAATATAATTGTACAATTTTTCGTATTGTACAAAACTATCGCCAATGTGTATGTCATATTCGAAGGTGGCACAATATATTGGCAAATATCAATATCAAGACGTTCAACCTTGTTTACTTTTTCACTGTCAGTAAAATTGGGCAATATTTTCTTTGAAAATATTGTGCCATTTATTGTATAGTATAGGTCAAAACGACAATAATATGTAGAATGCTATATGCAATAATATTGTATAATGGATGGGGCGCTTAAGTTTATTTATTTTTTCCTAAATTTATAAAAAAAAAATAAATAACATGTCCATTCAATTTATCAATTCGTTTTCTACATTTTTCTACTAATCAAAATGATGGTGATTTATTTCACTTTTTGTTATTAATTTATTGTAACAACAGAAACTGTTTGACAATCAATATGTACGTGAACAAAAAATCACAACAAGAAAAAATATTTTTTTTTTCAACAAACTTTCAGTTTTAATTTTCCCAAAAAAAGAAGCCAAAATAACATTTTGTTTGTTAAATAAATGAACAAGTGTATGTAGTACGAGTATGTACGAATGTCATGTCATTGTCACTGTAACGATTGATAAGTTTTTAAGTTTTTGTTGGTAATATTTTATATTTTTTTTTCACAATCATTTAGACAGACATTCGTACATGCAATTATTATGCTCCCAGTAAATCAGTTAGTTAGTCATTTATTTAAACATTTTCAACTCAAAGTAACTTTTAATGTTTATAGGTAGCAAAACAATCAGTTGTTGTTCTATGTTTTTCATGCAACTAAAATAAAACTAAGTGACTTTTTTTAACGTGTGTTTTAGTTTTTAAAATACATATTTTAAATTCACCTGAATAGATGCATAAACACATATTAATACGTGCAAGTGAACAATTTAATATTATGTATACATAAAAAAACCAAAACAATAACAAGAAAATTTAATTGAGAGTATATTGAATATTAGTAAGACAGAGAGAGAGAGAGAGAGAGTGAGACTCGAAATGTTATTTACAAAGTGTTTAATATTGGTAAACTTAACTGCAGCGATGCCAATTTAGCGCGTTTCGCGCTAGATTTAGCGCGTTTTAACTATGCTAAACGCGCTTTTTTTCATCTTAGCGCGTTTACTAAAAAAAGCGCTAAATTAGCGCGTTTTGAACAAAGTTATCATCACTTCAGTTCAATATATTTTTTTGCATTTTTTGCATAAATTTAACAATTTTCTAGTATTCAAAACTCATAATATTTTCTAAATTGGTTAATGATTCAGCTGTCGCAAATAAAATTCCCTTGACTGTGATTAGATTTAAAAACGCATTTTAATACTGCAAATGGCAAACATTTTGAAATTTCACAACTAAAAATATGTACTCGTGACAAAAAAAAATTATATTACTTATTAAGCATCTATTCTAGTTGAAGTACAAAAAGCATTTGAATCGCAAAACTATTCGACAATTTATATAAGTTGTTACAAAATTTGGCAAATAAAATTAAAATAAAAACAAAGTATATCGATTATTTGGAAGCAATTCTGATTCTGTGTTGAATGATTTAAAAGAAAGAAATGAGCTACTAAAAAAATTAATTGTATTTACTAATGCACATGTACATACATCGAATTTTATTAAAATTTAATTTAGCGCGTAGGAAAATAGCGCGTTTTGGCTATAAATAGTTGACAATGCTGTAACTTAGCGCGTTCTAGCGCGTTTTGCGAAGGGGAACAGCGCGTTTGGGTTATAAATAGTTGGCATCGCTGCTTAACTGTGTATTCCCGTTATTGTCATACTCTTGTTCGTGTAATTCTCATTGTTAAATAAAACTTGTTTTTATTGAGTCCTATATGTGTGTGTTTGTGTGCATTTGTGTGGGTGTTTAAACATCATGCTTTTAAGCATTAAAGTACAGAGTGTAAGTGCGTGTGTGTTTTTGTATTCAGCTTATATTTACCAAATTTTGAACACACTAACACAAATGCTAACATGATATTTTATAAGATCACACACAATACTCATGCTTAGGCAGGCATACTAAAGCATGTATGGATATGTACGACGAGCCACATTGTAACTTTATAGAATTGTAGTCAATTTCCACCCTTTACTATTTTTTTCCATTAAACTACTTTTTAGTTGAGTTTTTAAGTTTACTTAAATTAAAAACGCACACAGAAACATGCTGATATGTTTAAGCTAATACACACGCACACACATACACGAGTAAATAAAATCATGTGCAAATGTACTTTTAAGTACATTTAAAAAATTTAAGTACATATTTCGTTTTCAATTGCCATTTTTATACATATTTATTTTCTACTTGAACTAATTTTATATATTGTATTTTTATATGGTTAGCTAAAATGCAAAACGCCATAACTAAAAAAAATTTATATCAGATTTTTTATAAGTTACCTCGCATTTTTATAACACGAAGGCGAATCAATAAGTCCGTCACTTTTCGAACTTTCCTCGTAGTTATATGAAATACAACACTGTTCCCATCAAGTAGTCTCGATGCCAAAACTCCAAGAATTGGGCTACGAATTGGTACCTCATCCGCCATATTCTCCGGATTTAGCCCCTAGTGACTACTTCCTATTTACAAACCTAAAGAAATGGCTCGGTGGAAAGAGATTTAGCTCCAACGATGAAATTATTGACCAAAAAAATGCCTATTTTAAGGACCTCGAAAAATCCTATTTTGGAAGGGATACAAAAACTGGAGAAACGTTGGACTAACTGTGTTGAGTTAAAAGGAGATTATGTTGAAAAATAAATTTTTGTTTTGCAAAAAAAAAAAAACTGTGTTTCATTCAAAAAGTCACGGACTTATTGATCCGCCCTCAAACAAAAAACTAATTTTGAAAATTAGTGAAAATTTTCACAACTAGTTTTGAAAAAACACTACGGCCACACTGAAAATCTATTGACAAATGACAGAGTTATGTATGGAGGAAAAAAATTCTCCATTTGATTTCTTAAAAAAAAATTATGGAACCAACCTGCAGACAAACTTATTCAAACAAAAAAGAGGATTTTACATATCACTTTACAAATGAAAGATTTTTGCGTGGGTGAGCCGATTTCCCCCTCTGATTTTGGGGAAAAAATTAAGGACCAAACTGCAGGCAACCCCTTTAAGACAAAAACAAAAATTGGTTCACAAACAGCAGAGTTATGCATAAGGGGAGCAAATTTCCCCCTCCAATTTGGAAAATAAAAATAAAGAGACCAAGTCGCAGGCAACTTCTTTCAGACAAAAAAAAAATTTAAATCGATTCACAAATGACAGAGTTATGCATTATTTTCCCTCCCAATTTTCGAAAAAGAATTATGGGTCCAAAACTGCAGGCAAACACTTTCAAAAAAAAATTTTTAAACCGGTTATCAAATCACAAAGTTATACATTGGGTGAGCAAAATTCCCCCGCACCCCTCCTATTTGGAAAAAAGTTATATGAGCAAATAGCAGGTAAACTCTTTGAGACAAAAAAAAATTATTTTGAAAACTAGTTCACAAACAGCAAAGTTATGCATAAGGGTAGCAAATTTCGCCCTCCGATTTTCGAAAAAAAATTATGGGTCCAAAACTTCAGGCAAACCCTTTCAAAAAAAAAATTATTTTGAAAACTGGTTCACAAACAGCAGAGTTGTGCATAAGGGGGGCAAATTTCAATTCATATTTAAGTCGATTTTCATTCAACAAAAATGTATATGGATATACGAGTATGTACGAGTATATGAAAAACGGCTTTTTAAATATGTATTGATATTTAAAAGTTATTTTTGATTCAAAAAATTAAATAGAATGTATGAAAAACAATTGATATTTAAATAGAGTTGGTGAAATTGACCCTAAGACTAAAAAAAATTGTCATTGATTTTATTTCAGTTATAGATTACTCGTATTAGTCTAAAACATTTTATAATATTCTCTGAATGCTTACCAAAGTTTCTTAACAAAAATTTTATTCGATTTCACATATTTTTAACACTGTATTAAATTGCAAACATTAACTGATTTAAGTTACACATTCGAAAATAAAAAATATGAAAACAAAGTAACATGGATGCGTTTCAAAACTTGTCATCGTTGTTGTCATTGGCTTTTTGTTTTGGCTAAATTTTTACCCAAAATCCATGCAAGTTGGTTAAAGTTGTAGCTGATGTTGTTGTTGTGGTAATTCGAAAGGGTCATTTGTTCATTTCATACTATTCAGATGCGTTATAAAAATAAATGTTAAAATATAGTATGTACATACGAGTATATACATATGTATATATGCATATGTAAGTGCAAACGGTTCAAAAAAAGTGTTGAATTCAAATTAAATAGCATCCGTATTACTTCCTGTCAACAATTTCCGCTTATTTAGCAAAACTATTTTTAGGAAGAAAAAATCCACACACACACACGCACACACTTAAACGAACAAGTTCTCTTTCTCTCATTTTTATAATCACACACTCATGCATACATATATACTTGCTTTACAGAGAGCTGTTTAACACTTTTTAACAAATTACTGCATGTCAATGAGCATTTCTTATATATTTTTATTTTTTTATTTTATATGGGTTTCAGTTAAACTACAGGTTTATTGTCTCTTTTTTTCTTTTTTTGTTGAGGGAGAACTGTTGCCGTTAGCTTTTCCCCCCGAAAAATGTCATGTTGCTGTTTGGGTTTCTCTGATTCATATGCTTTTAAAAGTTTTCCGGTAGTTTTTAGATAAGTTTTGGCTTTTGGTTTGGTATTGCATTGCATTTGTGTTTGCTTGCTCTCTAGCCAGGGTGAAGATTAAAAAAAAAAGATTATTTAATGAAACTTTAAAATTTTTTTGCAGTAAGGAAATACATATATAAATAATTTGGCGTTCTTAAGCAAATCAAATTAAATATTTTAATGGACTTTAAGATGAAAGAGAAATTTAGTTTGCTGGATACGCGTGATACAAATTAAAATTGTGGGTTATTATGTAATCCGAATCGAAAGGAAATGTGTTCGAATTGTAATATTAATAGCATTCAAATTCGAACAGTTTTCTTTTCGCATCGAATTGCATAATAATCAGGTATTAAACAACAAAGGGGAAAATTTTCCATTATGCACTTTATTTAACGATTGTCAACGTTAATGTTGGCTTAATATAGGAAATTTGTTTGAGATAAAGCCTTTTAGAAATCCGTACACCAAAGATGAAAAGGAACCTTATTGTTTTGGCAACGATGTCTGTCCCTCCATCCATCCGTCTGTCACCAGTTGTTTTCTCAAGAACCGTAAGAACTACGGATTTGAAATTTTCACAGAATTTGACACCTACAGCCACAAATATATGTATGACAGTTAAAAATTATTGGGTGTTCTACAGCGAGCAGCGAAAAATGTTGAAATCCTATAGTATTATACAAACAATTATATATGTATAGGCGCTTGAAATTTTCAATTGACACTGGAATTAAAAAAAACAAACATTTACATTAAAGAGCATTCTATTAGTTAATGTAATTTTGACTATGTAAATTTGACAATCTGCTCTATTTTGGAATCCGCAAGAGACAAGCTCTTGAAATTTTCAAAAACGCTCAAACTAAAAAATACCAAAAATAAAAAAATGCCGAAACAAAAAATTTCCAAAATTAAAATTATCACCTAAAATAAAATAAATCGGTAAAATAAAAAAAATCACTAAAAGTAAAAAGTCGTCAAAAAATAAACCAAATTAGTCGCCAAAATCCGAAAAAATCGCCAAAACGAAGAAAAGCGTCAAAAAGGGAAAAAAGCGCCAAAGCAAACGAATATCGCTAAACTAAAAATATGTACTTAAAAAAACAAACAAAAATCGCCAAAACGGAAAAAACGCCAGAACAAAAAAAAATCGTCATAAAGCGAAAAAATTTGCCAAAGCCAAAAAAAATATTGCTTACAGTAAAAATATTACCAGAAATAAAATAAATCGCTGAAATGCAAAAACATCACCAAAAGTAAAAAGTCGCCAAAAAATAAACTAAATTAGTCGCCAAAAACCGAAAAAATCGCCAAAACGAAAAAAAAGAACTCAAAAAGGGGGAAAAAGCACCAAAGCAAAAGAATATCGCTAAAACTAAAAATATATACTGTAAAAAGCAAAAATATCACCAAAACGGAAAAACGCCAAAGCTAGAAAAAAATCGTCATTAAGCGAAAAAAGTTGCCAAAAGCCGAAAAAAATCGTTTAAAGTAAAAAATATCACCAGAAATAACATAAATCGCTAAAATTCAAAAAAAATACCAAAATTCAAAATATTAAAAAATCGCAAAAAAAAACGAAAAAAACACCAAAACTAATAACTTTAAACTAAAAATACATGTTAAAAAGAAAACAAACAAAAAATTGCCAAAACGAGAAAAAAAAGTCAATAAGAAAAAAATCGACAAAAACCAAAAAAATCACCAAAGCGTGTGAAAAAGAATACAACGTCCATATTTACACTATGCAAGTCTTATTGCTAAACTGATTAGTTTGATGGAGAGCGAGACGAGGGGAACAGTAATGTTTCTTTTCAACTCGTCCCTCTTTCCTAACAAACTAATCAGCTTAGCAATAAGACTTGCATAGTGTAAATTAGGACAAAGCAAAAATCATCAAAATCCGGAAAAATCACTAAAATGGAAAAAGCACCAAAACTAAAAAAATCTTTAAATTAACAATATGTGTTAAAAAGACAACAAATAAAAAATCGCCAAAACTAAAAAAGCGCCAGGTAAGATATTCAATTATACTCGTATAGGCTTAAGCTCGTACTCGTATTGCATTACATATGTAGTGTCGTTAGAGACTGTATGACGAGAATGCATTTATATCTTTTATTTTTTTATTTATATGTAACAACATTCTTACACTCTGTTGAACTAAACTTGATTTTTGTACTTTCATGATACAAAGAACAAAAGAAGTAGAGTTTTTGGTTTGTGTGCAAGGATACCATTTGAAAAATTTTATTTGTACACACACACACACACACATACGATCGAATAGTATTTATATGCAACAAAATTTTGTAGGCTATTGTTGTTGTTGTTGGGCCAAAGATTTTCTATAGTGCATTGAGTTTTTTTAAATAGTACATTTCACTGATGTTCTTTTAAAGGAGCTTTGTTGTTTGTTGCAGCCAGCAATTCTTTTGTCTCGATTGGTATTGTACTCGTATACAAGAATTTTGTTTCAAAATATTCCTATAAAATGTTCTCTTTTATTGCACATAATACTTCCCTACTACAAAACCAACACTAAACCAATTCCCTGTCTATCTCTTGCACTTGCATTTGAGCTGAACTGATTGTGTGTTTGTTTGTATCTTTCTTTTCTAGTATTTACACTCAAACATATTAAAAGCCACTTCAGTTGCTCAAAGTGTCATTGTATCTATAGTTCGTTTGTTCTGTCTACTAAAAGGCGGTTGTCTGTTGAATATTTGCTATTTTTGCTTTTTCTTTTCACAGCAAAAGTTACACCTCAAAGGCAAGCATTTACCTTTTTTATCCTTTTAGATGTTTTTGTAAACATTTACTGGCTAAATATTTTATTTACAAATTAGAAAATGATTAAGCAAAGTTTTCTTTGGCAGAATCGAGCTTGAAAACAGCCACAATTCATTTAAACCAAAGACAGTGGTCTCAATAGAGTTTGCATTTTCGTAATGCATATGGGCGTCTCCACGAGAAAGTTCACGTTTTTGTCGCGTGCGACAGCAAGCAATTAAGCTTATATTTCACAACAATGTTACTCGATTTTGCTTAAAATTTTACCTAATGTAGGGCTACTGACGCCTTATACAAATATATAAAGAAGTAAAAAAACAAAAACTTTCGTTTTCTTTGAAAAAACAAACATATTTGTTTGGTGTCGCACACTACAAAAAGTTGACATTCCTGTGGAAATGCCAATATGTGATTTTAAAGTCAAGGCAATAAAATTAATTTTTATACATTGAAAATAATTTATGATAGAGATCTACTTTCTTAAGGCTTTTCTCAAGGATTTTTTGGTTGCGAAGCATGTTTGTTATTTGCTCAACTTGTATAAGATATTATTTATATTCTGTATTTATAAAGCTTTAGGCAAAAAAAATTCAAATTCAAACAATTACTACTCGATTTTTTTTAATGCCAAGCAAGGCGAATTCATCATCAGCTGCAGACGAGAACTTAACATTTTCTAATTTTAATATTCTTAAAAAATGAAAAACACAATTCCCAAGGATCATGCATGTTTTATGCAGACAAATTAAAAGTCCTTTCTATACAACCAAAATGTGTTTTTTACAACTTTTGAAAATCAGCAGGGGATGACACCATAAGCACACACACGCTTGCAAACAATGATTCTTCACTCATTTCAACTTGTTTCTCGAGTTTGATAAAAAATAAGAAATAAGAGTGGGGGGAAGTAATGGGGCCTTTGAAATGGGGTTTCTAAAAATCTTTTCAATACACACACATACTCCAAAGCTAAGGAATTAATTTTAAAACAGCTCATAAGTCATTTTGTTTGTTTCATGTGTTTTCTAGTTTTTTTTTAAATTTTTATAGCTATGCTATTTATTGCGCGATACAAGAGTTAGCATGTGATTTTCGTATCAAAAATAATCGACACTATTACTGTTATATATTTATTTTTGTTTCGATTTCTTTGTACTTAAAAGCAGAGTACGAAAATAAACGAAACAAAATGTTTAATAATGTTTTGTTTCGTTTTCTGAAGTGAGTGGAACAATAACAAAACAAAAACAATCATAACGATTGCTCAATTTATTTTTCTATTATTTTTTGCACATGAGCACAAACCAGAGAACACAGCCGATCAGCTGCAAGCCGACTAAAAGCCGCCACCAGCCACAAACTATACATTAATTTAATCGTATGCCGCTAGAAAAGAAAATAATGTGAAATAAATGAAAACTTTTTGAAATATTTGCGCCGAATTTTATATCATCATATAATATAATTTTATTGCATTGTTATTTCACTTATAAAATTTGTTTTATATAACGAAGCAGCATAGCTATAACCGAGTGTCCTAAGACACCTCTGTTCTTTTATTTTTATTCTAACTTTGCCTGAATGGAGAGTGCAAACAAACTACGTGTACGACTGGCACATGAAAGTAAAAACCGCATGTTCTAAAGAGTAAATAATAATGTAAATTAAAGTTGTTGTTGAAGTTGTGGCTAAAGTTTTTGTTGCTGGAGAAAAAAATGGCCTGTAATTGAAAGTTGCTGTTGGCTGTAAGCTCTGTTGCAACTGCAACATCTGCATACTTTATTAATGCTTTTGTGAGCTAAGCACAAGAAAAAACAAATACATATTATCTACATTATGCCAGCAATTTTAAAATATTACAGCAAGTTTGGCCACGTTGCTGCTCATTCATTCTAAATGTCTTAACAAATAAATAACATTAGTATGGAAAAGTACTTTTATTAAAAAGTACTTTTTTGAAAAAAGTATCATTATAAAAAAGTGTCTTCTTAAAAAGTGCCTTTAAAAAAAATATAGCTTTACAAAAAGTATGTTTAAGAAAAGGAACCTTTTTAAAAAGTTGCTTTTCAAAGAAGTACCTTTTTTGAAAAATTATCTCTTTAAAGAAGTGTCTTTTTAAAAGAGTCCTTTTTTATAAAAGTACTTTTTTAAAGAAAGTACCTTTTCGGAAAAGTTTCCTTGTAGAAAAGTATTTTTTTTAAAAATTGCCTTTTTATAAAAGTACCTTTTAAAAAAAGTACCTTCTTAAAAAATGTACTTTTGAAAGAAGTCCGTTTTAAAAAGTACCTTTTTATAAAAGTACCTTTTTGCTAATGTACCTTTTTGTAAAAGTACCTTTTTGTAAAAGTACCTTTTTGTAAAAGTACCTTTTTATAAAAGTACCTTTTTATAAAAGTACCTTTTTTTAAAAGTACCTTTTTTTAAAGTACCTTTTTATAAAAGTACCTTTTTTTCAAAGTACCTTTCTTTTAAAGTACCTTTTTATAAAAGTACCTTTTTAAAAAAGTACCTTTTTAAAAAAGTACCTTTTTAAAGAAAGTAAAAAAATACTTTTTTAAAGAAAGTGTCTACTTAAAAAAGTTGCTTTAAAAATCCTTCATAAAAAAGTACCTTGATAACAAAGTAAATTTTTTAAAAAGTTCCTTTTTTTAAGTATCTTTCCACAACCGTATAATTTTATTAAAAAAAATACCCTTCTTAAATAATAAAAATACCCTTCTTAATAAAAAAGTACTTTTTGAAAAGGGATTGTTAAATAAAATTACTCTTAGAAGAGTGAATTTGTAACAAATTACCTTTTGAAGAATACCCTTCTAAAACCACCTTTTAAAAATTTGCTTTTAGAAAGGCATCGAAATACTGAAAACATTAAGTTCTACAAAAAAAAAGTATAATAAACTAATTTTCCAAATAATACACAAATATACAAATAAAAGATAATGCATTGTACTTACAAAAGTACTTTTAGCAAAAAAAAAATGTGCTTTGCAAAAACCTTGTGCCTTAATGTTCGAACAAGTCTATTTGTATTAGAAAAATTTTGCGATAATCTCCACATAGGGTTCTATGGTCCCAAAATATGCAACCTTGACCTTTTGTCTTTAACATGAATGTTAGGAGGAAAAATTAACTTGAATGTGAATAGCAAAAATATAATGGAATTATCCGCTGTTTCTAGAATGAGAATTACTCAATTGTTTGAGTAATTTTCATAAAAACTTGTTAGACCAGTGGTCCGACTTAATTGTGGAAGCAGGATATAAGGGCTATTTCACCAACTTGTTTAAAAGTAATTTTTCCATACAAAAACTTATGAAAATCGTTATTTAAATATTAATTGATATTTAAATTGAGTCGGTGAAATTGGCCCTAAGAGTTTGTTTCCTCCATTCATTTGTTTAGGGCTTTAATTGTTTGTTGATCTTGTTGTTGTTTCTTGCTGTTGCATAAAAGCTTCGACCACAATACATCATCTACTTAAATACGGAAAATGATGAACAGAATGTCTAATGTTGGCACTCGTATTAAAAAAAAAACACAAAGCATTCATTAGTTACCTCTTCCTTTCTTGCTCCTGAAGGCGCAATTTTGTTATATTGTGGATATGTCCTTGTATATTCGTTAAAGGTTTTTGTATTTTTTTTTGTATTTATATGCAACATGATTCTTTCCTTGATAATTTTGAAAACTTTATATACATATATTTTTTGCTTAAAAATTATCTGATAGTTTATTTTGTTACCAAGAATGCATTGTTATTGATTGTTCGATTTCATGCCCGGTCGAAATATAAAGTTGAGTTGTGATTTAGATTTCTCTGCAGAAAAGCATTTACTAATGATTTGTAATTGTGTGGCAATATTTTGTTTTAATTGTGGTCCACTTTTATGTTGCTAAAATTTTCAAATGATTTGTAGATTTGGCTTGTTTTTATGGTTAAGCAATTGTCTATATGCATTTCGTTCCTGCTTTTGGAACTCGTCAGTAGTTTTGACAAACTATGAACATGTAATCATAAGATTTTGAATGTACATATGTAAGTAACCTTCTGTTTATACAATACAGACGGTCGAAAGACAAAAACTTACATTTTTAATGCTATTGACTTATCGATACTCAAACGAGTATGAGTATTAAAATATAAACATACGCCTCAATAAGCACTATTGCATACAAACATTCATACCTATGAGTATCAACACCAAGAAGTACGTATATCGCTGGGTATTCGTGTCAATGATTGCTTATTGGGATGTATAAGCATCCCAATAAGCAATTTTGCTTGAAATCAAGTGTAAAACAATTGTTACTCAAGTCGCACATTCAATTGTCAAGGGTTGAATTATGCTTGATTTACACTTTAATTTAATACCATTATCCAGTGAAAAGGGAACTTGAATTCAATTTGAATAATTCAGTTGTATTACAGTTCAATTCAAGCCTTGAATTATACTGCAATTCAGGCTTGTATTACAATTGAATTCATTTTAATTGAAATTTATTTGCTGGTGGTTAAGCATTGTCTATATATTTCATTGGTGCTTAGCCAAATCATCAGTAGACTTCAACCACATTTGTGAACAGTGGAAATCTACTGATGATTTGGCTAAGCACCAATGAAATATATAGACAATGCTTAACCACCTGCAAAATAACGAAAAATCGTTCCAAAAAATATTTTTTCCATACAAATTTCAAAATGAGAAAATCTTTTGTATTTAGAAAATCAACAAAACATAAGAAAACATAATTTTATTTTAAACAAACGTTTGTTGTAAAATTTTTCTGTGTAAAAGTCTGTGCAAGGCGAATTCATACCAGGTGGTGTCGACAGCCCAGCTGATTGATGGTTTTCTCTGATTGTGATTTGAATCTCCCTTAAATCTCATCACACTGGTCAATACCTTTTCTTGGACTTCGCAAGAACACATTTTTTTAAAACGAATTGTGGGGAATTTATTTTATATGAATTTGCCCTGATTTGATTGCCTTGATAATTTTATCAATGCTGGTTAATTGCTTTAGAAGCTATGAAACGATTTTTTTATTGTTAATGTTTTTTCAAATGGTATCTTGTTTTTCTGCAACTACAAAACTATAAAGACATTAACAACTTTCATCGTCATCGTCATCGTCATCGTCATCATCATGAGTAGTAAATGGTTTTATGACACCCACAAACATTATAAAGACGATTATGGGTTAAATTAAAAAAAAATGGAAGCAAAAAACCAAAAAATTTTCGAATTCGTTAGAGTGTGTGTGTGATTGTGTGAGTATAAAACGTATGATTAGTGACAGTTCAACATTCATACCTGACCAAGCGCAATTGAACAACCACAATGTGCTCAATGTGTCTCAGAATACTTTTCTACAAGCGGGGCTACTAAAACCTGATTTTTGTTTTTCTGTTTCTGTTTTTTTTTAATGCTGTCTTTGGGATTTTGTTACAAAACTGCCTGCTAGACTTTCACAGGCGGAGCCAATATGCCTTGCAACATATAGTGACTGTCACAGAGTGACTGACGCAGACAGACAGTGTTAGTCACAGCCGACAATATACAACAAACACTTGTGTGCAGTCAGTCACACATACAATGAATATCTAAAAATACCTTTGCACATGACGGCTTGGCCCATTAAGGCCTGTGAAATGAAAATGACTTTGGACGTTGGCTAAAATGGTATTCAATTCATTTTTATGCTCTTACCTTGCAGTTAAAATCCAAAAAAAATAAGAACCTGGTTTTCTTTTTGTTGTTGTTGTTGTTTATTATTTAAGCAAAAGTAACAATTACAGCACATTTGTCTCACACACACATGCATACATTTTTATTTTATTTTTTATTTTTCACTTAACGTTTATTTTTTCAGACAAAATGTCCATAGTGAAGGCTGTTAGTACAACAGTTTCCGGTTTCCGTTTTGCAATTGTTGTCGTTACACTTGAGTTGATTTCTTACACTTTTTGTTTTCTATTGTCCTTTGCTTTGTAGCATTTGTAGCACCTGCATGTATCGTAACGTACGTAACGATACAACTTATCGTAGTCAATTTAAGTCATTGTGGCCAAACATTAGTCAATGGCAAAATTGTGTCTTTTTTTTTTCTTTTGCATTATTTTAGCTCAAGAATTTTTAGTAAATAGAATTTTTCAATTGTAACATTTTAGTAAGGAAGACACAAATTTGTAACGAAAAAGCAATTTAAAAATAAATAAAGTAAAAAAATAGTGTGTCTAATCATAAAATATACAAAAGTTCCAGGTTCCGATGCAAGCCGTAGTTGAGACTTTATGTACTAAGTTCTAGCCAAATTTTTCGCCGGACTCACATAGAAAAATAATTTATCCAGTTACCCCCTAGAATGAAAGATACATATGATCATTGGGTTTGATCAAGAGTTTGCATCAAAAACAACCAACTGAATGAGTTTATCCCAAGTCTAGTTGGTATTTAAATTTCCCACGATATCGAATGCCGTAATTTACTCTCAGATTTAAGCGAATTATGTCTTTTAACACACGCCTGGCTTAGCTGAATGTGTGCTTGTCCTTTGAGGAAACCATTGTTGAAATTTAATCAAAGGAAATAAATAGTAATGTAGCGTTTTATTTTTTGCATGCTTTTCATGAAACAAAGAGGAAAATACGGAAGTAGTTTAGTCAATCAATATGCCAAGAGTACCATTTTTCATATTTTCAAAAATCTAATTGTAAAAAGGTGCTGGGAGAATAAAATAGATGCACAATCAGATAGAGATGCTTGTTTTTTAAAGATTTTTGTTTGAGGCTTTCAAACTTATTATGTTTGTATATTGTAATTCTCAATATAGTATTAAGAGTCTGACCATAAACATACGCAGTTTGTTAGCTAAATTCAAAAATTTTTTGGTTTGAAGTCTACTGATGAGTTTCAAAAGCGGAAACGAAATGCATATAGACAATTGCTTAACCATAAAAACAAGCAAAATTTTCAAATTAAATAGATAAAGACCTTCTGTCAAATAAATATACTTCGGTATATTATGTAATCTTAGTTTTAGCTAAGAAATCTTTTAGTATTTTTAACATCTCGAAAAACTTCAAAAATAAGATAAATTTTCACATGTGGTAACGCTGGTCGTTGTTCATGTGTCAAACACCTGCTTTCAGCCACTGTCGTCTATTGCTATTTTTTCACTTTATTTTTTAACTTCAAAATTCAAGTCATTTAATTACACATCACCATCATCAGCATGACTTTATAATCAATTTCCACTTAATTCTAGTGTCGAATAAAGAACATTTGCTAGAAAATGGAATAATTGTTGAGGAAAACATTTAAATTGCTGCCATTTAATTGTGGTACCTTAGTTAGAGTAAAGAGATAGTGTATGAGAGAGAGAGAGGAAGAGATAGTAAAGAAAATTAAGTTGCTGCCATTGCTTCGGTATCATTTTTAGAAATTGATTAAATTAAGTTGGCTGTTTGCTAAATTGGTAACGGCAATAGTGATGGTTTTGGTGGATAAATGCAAGTGACATTGTTAAATCAAAGTGATTTTATTATAAACAAATTGAATTTTTTTATTCCTCTCTTTGCTACACTTACGTTGTTTATAGAGGTCTGGTCTGTTGTGGTTACATTTCATTTACTTCGTTTAGTTGGTTTATATCTTTTTCCCTACTCAGTTTGTTTGTTAAGTTTTTTTTTTATTCAGTATGATTATCTTCTTTTTTTCTTTGTTATTTATCTATTTTTTTTTTAACTGAATAATGCCTTATCAAGTGCATTTGTATTGCGGGTTTCGCCATTGCCATTTTTTTCCATTACTTGCTCTGAAAATTTTTTAGTGAAATTTCAATGTTGTTTTTGCCATCTCTTCTATTTAAGCATTTTGCTTCCTTCGTTTTTGTTTTTTTTTGTGCCAGTTTTATCTTATTGATATTTTGTACTGAGATGAATTGATTTAATGGCTTTTTATTTATCTAATACTTTAGCCAACACAAATTCTGTGTATTTTGTTTGACTGCAGCCAGCCAGCCAACGGCAGCCAATGTTAACCGCCAAACTAAACCCTCAACAACACACCAACCGCCACTACTCCAGCATTTGCTGGGGCGTATGGATTGTGGTAGCGTGCATACTCGTATCATTCAATCTCTTCTCAACTTTGGAATTATTGCATTTATGGGTGGCTTGGTATTAGTTTATGCAGCAGCAACCATACGTATTGCCTTGACACCATGAAATCAATAAAATAGTGCGCTGTTGCTCTAGCAGCAGCAGCAGCAGCAGCAGTTGTTAAATAAATCGTCTGCCAAATGTTACGACAGTTTTAAAGTTAACAACCTTGATGTAACAAAAGTTTCATTTTTAGTTGCCAGTTCTCCATTAAACATCAAACAGTTTCTTTTTTTTTTATTTGCTATTTTTATTCAAAACAACAAATTAATAGAAATATCTTTGAGATTTTAGTACTACAATAGTTTTCAAAGTTTTATCATGCGCAAAACTTATGTGCCATTACAAATAAGTGATTGATAAATTTTTTTAAAAATTTAGTGGTAAACTGGTAAATAAATCATTAAATTAAAAAAAAACAAATTAAAATGTGTTACTTACACATAATGGTAATGAACTAAGCAATTGGTAACACTGTTTCCAGTGACAGCTGATTGAAGAGTTTGTGGTTGTAGTTTTTTTTTTCTTGAAAACTTAATTTGACAATCCGTTAAGTTTACAATACAAGTGCCATAGCAATAACCATACAAAACAGCTGTTCGAGACAAATATATGAGCAACACTGTCCCTGAATATAGGTCACTCGCCATATCGCCATAACCATTACCATAACAATAGAACTTAATTGAATTTTGGTTGTTCACCGTAACCATAAACAGCTGCTTGCTTTATTTTTGTTACATATTTGTTGTAAAACTCTTGAAACGAATAAACAAACGAAAACATAAACAGCTGTTTACGGTTATGGCAGCACTAATAGGTGAAGCAAATATATATGTATGTATATGGTTATGGCTATGGCATTATGGTATGGCACATCTGACGCTGAAGCATTCAAATTTATTTAAAAAAAAAAACACAAGACTTGGAGAGTCCTATTGGACAGTATGAGGTCGAGAGAAATTTCTGACACAATGTGTAAAAAGATTTATTACAAAATTTGCTCTTTTACACCAGTTAGAGAGTATGTGGTATAAAATCGATTTACAGCTCGCCGTATGGATTCCTTATACTCGTATAATTCACGAAGTCGTCTTTAGGTTCCGCGAATTAATGACTGAATTTCAAAGTAAATCTGTATAGTTTGGTAGCCTTGCTCAAGCTTCAATGTATTCATAATGATTGACCAGAGTATATAAATAAAAATGCCCTCTCTTAAGTTCCATTGGGCTTATCGTGTGCTTCGTCCATTTCACAGCTAATACAATCAATCGTCATAGTGTAAATGCAGCGCAAGTTAAAGCCGTAATGGCAAGGCAGCTTGAAAAGGTTATACCATTTTTACAACAAATATTATAATAACAAGAAATACATGCATTTTGTTGGTGAAAGCATATCAGCATAATGTCAAAATCACCTGATAGAGCAACACTTTGTGCCGAATGTAAACAAAATCTGACATTATGCAAGTCAGCTGTATTTGGTTAAAGTCAGTGTAGTTTATACTGAGTGCATTCCAAAAAATTATCGCCATGTCTCACCTTGGCCTACTTTGTCGCCGATTCAGCCCCAAGACACCAGCTGAAATCCACTCCTGCGAATTAGTTTCCCTTTATCATTTCTTTTTCTCACTTAGAGAGATCTGCAACCACACATTGAAAAAAATTTGTCCGAACAAAAATTTTGTTCGAAAGAAATCGGTGAATTCAGCTGAATGCTGATGAAGCTGGAGAAAATACTAGAGGTGAGCACAAAACATTTGCTTGCTTAATTTTCCTGATCTACATTATTGATTTGTTTTCTTTTTTTAACGCTCTTCATTTTATGAGAACACTAACGGCCCTTTTCACAATGTACAATTAAAAGCTAACAGGGACTTTAACGGCAAGTTGTGTATGAAGAACTTGCAGTTAAAGTGCGCAAATTTCACTGTTGTACACCGATTGACAATAGTGTAAAATGAAATGATATATTGCTTATAGCGTGACAACATGTGTGTGTATGTGTGAAAGGAAAAACAACGCATTTTCTTTAAGCGTATTAGTTCGCATATGATGCTGTTCTAAGTCTTATAACATTTTAATTTAACAAAATAAAATCTTTGATCATGGATATATTTGTAAGATGTTTTATTATCACTTACTATTTTAGGAAATTTTGAGTTTGTGAAATGAAGTATGGAGCACCATTAAGTGTACAATAAAAATTTTATACAAGTTACCACATCTGTCTATTCAACTCTTGTGCAATAATTTTAAGCATTTTTGTTTCATTGCTCTCTGCATTTGCAATTTCAATTTCTACCACAAACAATAGTCGATACTGTGCACTTTTTGTTGTCTTGTAAATACACGGTACGCTTCCACGATATCTTATAATGCTGAATAATCTCGAGATACTTCTTCTTCATTCCAAGAACAATGGTCTCAATTTCAGATTTTTATAACCTTCAGTAAAAAATATCATTTAAATCTTTGCTAGATGGCCCTCTAAAAGAAAAAATTAAGTCTTATAATTTATTTTCATTTTAATTATGCCATCTTTTTTATTACTATTACCAACGCATTTAAAGTATTCCTATTTTTCTAACCATCCTTATCATCAACTAAGAAAATTTACATGTTATTTTTATGTAAACGTGTGCATGTATACATATACATACATACGCATATGTACGTATTTATATGCAAATCAGAGATGCTAACGTGAGCAGCTTTTTATTCACGGACAATTCCGCTCATGAGAAAACAAAATTTTTCCAGCAAAGACTTCAGTTTTCGTGCTCACAATTATGCATACTGACGGCAATGAGAAAAAGACTCATGTTCACGTTTTTAGTCACTTCAACAATTAAAAAAAATTAGTTTAAAATTTTTTAACGCACTAGTAATCCCAAATTATTATTTTACTTATTAAGTAAAATATCTTTTAATAAAAATACATTGAAATTGATTATTGAGGGGTTTATTTCAGAATTTTTAGGCAAAATTTTTTTGAAATTTTTTAAATAAATTTTGAAGACTCACGTTCACGAAGACTCACGTTAATATAAAATTTTTGTTGGTATTTCATGAAGACTCACCTTCACTTTTTAAATCACTTTAACAATATACAATTTTTGTTAATTGGATATCTTTTTAATTTTAATTAATTTTTTTAAATTAAACTTTGGAAACTCCCCCTCAGATCTTCATGAAGGTTCACGTTCATGCAGACTCACCTTCACTCTTTTTTAATCACTACAACAACAAAAATTTTTTTGTAAGTATTTAAGAATTTTTAAGATCGTTTTAAGAAATTTTTCAAATTAAATTTTGGAGACTCACGTTCATGAATACTCACGTTCACTTTTTAAATCACTTTAACAGAATAAATTTTTTTGATATTTCCGAATTTTTTTAATAGTTTTTTCGAAATTTGTTGAACTAAGTTTTGGAAACTAATCTTCAGGCAGTCATGATGACTCACGTTCACTTTTTTAACTCACTTCTGTTGATATTTTAGAATTTTTAGGATAGATTTTCTAAATTATCAAATCAAATTTGGAAACTCACCCCCAGTCACGTGGCAGTCACGTCAAAATGTCTACTCACGCACTGTCACTCACTTTAAACTTTCTCGCTCATACATGCTGCCATAACCAAAAACAAAATATTCCCACCTTCATGCGCAATTTTCAAATTTCAACATGTCTTATTTAGATTTGCCTAAATCTTAGTCTAGAGCAGCTCTTAAGATCGTTTTTCGAACATTTTTAAATTTAATTTTGGAAACTCACTCTCAGACGTTCATGAAGAGTCACGTTCACGTTTTAATCACTTCAACAGCATACATTTTTTTGTTATATACGAGATTTTTTCAATTTGCTTTTTTCGAAGTTTGCAAACTAAATTGTGAATATCACGCTGCAGTCACTTCAAAATTTTTATTCACGCACTGCCACTCACTTTAAATTTTCTTGTAAATTCTCGCTCATACTCGCTCCCATAGTGAAAAGCAAAAATATTACCATCATCATGTGCTATTCACAGCAATCACGTGAGTGCTTGCCATCTCAAATTTCAACATGTCTTTTTCACATTTGCTTAAATCTTAATCTTAAGCAGCTCCGGGTTATAACTTACAACATTAACATTTAAATGGTTTCACATAACCGTCTGGCACTAACAAGAAAACATTACACATGTAACGAGTTCATCAGTGGGCGGAAGGAAGGAGCGGTGGTGTTTTTATACGTGGTAAACAATTTTAATACTGATTGCGCTCGCAGGCAGCAATATAAGGTTTCTTCTGCTTCCCTGGATGGCCTCTTACTTTTTTTGTTTATCCCTAGGAGTGTGTGTGCTTACAAAACATATGACTTAATTTATAAGAATTCAATTTGTCAAGCATACAGCCATCAATCAAGTTAGAGCACACACACACACACGCACACACTCACTTAAGCTCGCACTCACTTTTATTGAATAATGAACAGATATTTACAGCCATAGTCGTTTTTTTTTGTTCTTTTTTCCTCAAGAGTTTTTTTTTTGCAAATATTTGCACTTTATACAAAATATCCTGCAAACTCTTAAGCATATTTTGCTTGTCTGTGCATGCATTTAAATTCCTGTTATTGTTGCCACCCAACTTTACTGTGGCCCGTATGTTGTTTAAGCAGGGCTGGTGGTTTGGTTGGTACTCGTATCTTTAAGCGGAGTGTTGAGGCAAAAAACTCAATGAAATTAAATGCCACAAAAAGCTCGTAAATAATTTATGCCTTTTCGATTACAATTTAAGATTATACCTTTATTTTATATACTTTATTTGTTTTTTTTTCATCTTTTTTTTGTGTGTTAATGCTTGTTTGTATGCATTGGCAGGCAGGATAATGTCATAGTTAAAAGTATTTATAGAGTTGAGTACAACAAAAAAAATATATAAAAGAAGTTAGAAAAAATCAAGAAACGCTGCTCAAGAAGCAATGAAAATATTATGTGCGAAAATTTTCGTTGTAAAATTAAACCTTAAATAGCGCCAGTAATAGCAGCAGCAGGTATGTATATTACGGTGGTAACAATTATTCAAAGAAAATATTGGATACTTAATAATTCTCAACTATTCAGGGTACACATTTTGGGAAAATATTTCGAGGGTAAGAATTTTCACAATAGGGTGAATATTTGACAATTATAAACATAAATCTTCAGATCGACAATTAACAATTTTGTACTCGTATTATTCTTATTATCATATATTATTCTTTTTATCATACTTTGTAACAGCTTTGCTATTTAAAGCTTATAAGTTTTTTAGTATTGGCAACACTAGTGTAGATAAGAGTGGCTTAAAAGTGGCAAAATACCATAATTTTTAGGGTTCCGTACACCAAAGGTGAAAAGCAACCCAATTGTTTTCGCACCTATGTCCGTCTGTCTGTTTCTCAGAGGCAGTTTTCTTGAGAACCTTAAGAGCTACGGACCTGAAATTTTCACAGAATATGAAAAACTTTCGCCGCTACAACAACAAATATATGACAGTTAGAAATTAAAGGCTCGCAAAAAAAAAACGAGAAAAAAGCTATAACTAAAAAACAACAAAAAAAATTGTCAAAACGAAAAAAAATTTCAGAACTAAAACAATCGCTAGAACTTAAAAAGCCCACAAAAATTAAAAAAAAAATGGCAAAGCGAAAAAAGCTCTAAAACGAAAAAATTGCCAAAACTACAAAAATCTTAAACTAAAAATTAACCGAAAAAATTGCCAAAAAGAAAAAAAGCACCAAACATAAAAAATAGCTAAAACTAAAAAAATTGCCGAAATCTGGAAAACTCGCAAAAAAAACAAAAAGAGCTAAAACAACCGAAAAAAATCCTCAAAATCCGAACAAAAATCGTCAAGCGAAAAAAACGTCAGAACTTAAAAAATTAGCGCTAAAACTAAAAAGTAACCGAAAAAATCGCCAAAATGAAAAAGCACCAAAACTAAAAAATCGCTAAAACTTAAAAAATCCGTAAAACAAAAAAAACTCGCCAAAAACGAAATAAGCGCTTAAACCAAAAAACAACCGAAAAAAATCCCCAAAAACCGAAAAAAAACGTCAAGCGAGAAAAAGCGTCAAAACTAAAAAACGCTAGAACTAAAAAAGCCACATAAATAAAAAAAATCAGCAAAACAAAAAAGCTTTAAAACGCAAAAGTGCCAAAACTGACCAGAAGTATCGTCAAAATTAAAAAAAAAGCAAAAAAACCTAAAAAAAAGTCGCTAAAACTAAAAATATCGCCAAAAACCCAAAAATTCGTAAAAAAAAAACGAAAAAAGCGCTAAAATCAAATAAACACAAAAATAAAATATTATTTTACAAATTTCTACATCAGGTAAGGTATTTGATTATATACTCGTATAGTATTATACATATGTATGTGCGCTTAATTATGAAAGTGGTCTAAGTCATATATTTCTATGGTCGACTTATTTAGTAGATTATATTTGAACAAATCAAAAAATATTTTTATATTATGCAAAATTTTAATTTAGAGTTGTTCTAGACTCGATTAATATAAATTTATTTAATATTTAAGAAATATTTATTCAAGTTTCTTCAAGATTTATTTAAAATTTCGAAGCAAAAATGCATTTGACTTAGACCACTTTCATAATTAAGGGCACATATGTAGTGTGCTTACGGCATCCTACGTATGTGAATCAAAGTTGCACTTTGCAGACGTAATTTAAAACAAAACATTCTGACTTAATGAACCTGACTTCTTCTCCCAGCGTTAAAAAAGTCATTGTACTCGTATGTTTAACTTTCCCCTTGTTTAAACTTTTTTTTCTATAGATACATATTTGCACCCAAAATGTAATAATCGTAAAAGTCATTTTAATGTTTCAAATGGTAAATCAAAAAAGTGTGTTAACGTATACAGCGCCATCAAAAGCCATTAAATTTAAACATAATTTAGGGGCGCTATTGAGTTGGAAAATTTTTGTGCAAAAGAAATTTCCAATAGCACTTTCCCTTCTTTACGGATACAGGAAATACTTAATATATACGAGTATTTACATCCATATGCATGCATGTCTGTCTGCTTTAATACTTATGGCAAGATTTTATTAAAAATCTACTGAAAAAACATAAATTTTTTTATTTGAAAACTCATTTCAATATTCTTTTAAAAGCAACTCTTATAAGTAAATAATTTCAAAGCTTACTTAAGCTTCCTTTTTTTAAAGAGAAAAGTTGTAAAAATCTAGATTTCTTTATGGGCGCATATTATTTGTCAGGGCATAACAAATTGAGCCTGCAATGGCTTAAACTGTAAATATAAATTGATAGATTTTAAAATTATTTTAAATGAAGAACAGCTTCAGCCCTAAACGAGCAAGTGTATTTTTTTTAATATCATACACAGGTTTACAATTTACATAAGGCTATAAAATTTAATTTGCTTGTTGTTGTGACTCCTCGTTCCAACCTGTTAGCAATTTTCTATTAATTCCTTTTATTTCTAATACAAATGGCTGCTGCTGTTGTGTTTATGCCATTAACACACAAAGTGAAGGCACAACAGAGAAAGCAGCAAACAAACAAAAAACAAAGAATTTCGCTTTGAAATATATTAGAAGAGCCTTTAATTAATTGAAGTAAGAACACTTGTAATGAGTCAGAAAGTTGGAATACAAATTAAACAGTTTGCAAGGGTAAATACAGTATCTAACAATAATATTCAGACACTTGTTTAGTCTTTTATTACACAGAATGAATAAGTAAGACTTTTATCAATATGAGTCACATTGGGTGAAATTATAGGAAATTCCAGACCACAGGGAAAATAAGCAATATACATAAAAGAAAACAGATAAAACGAGGCATAAGTTTTAATACAGAAAGTTTAATTATATTGACAGCGACTGCAAACTTAAATAAGAAATAATAATTTTCACAACT
Source organism: Nowickia ferox (assembly GCA_936439885.1). Lineage (NCBI taxonomy): Eukaryota > Metazoa > Arthropoda > Insecta > Diptera > Tachinidae > Nowickia > Nowickia ferox. Next base: position 12,795,904 of record OW387023.1, on the reverse strand, counting down.
AAAATCACCTTGAACCTAAAGTGTTTGTAAAGTTGCATAAAAATCGATTGGGCGGAAGTATATACTTACAACTATATATGAAATGCTAAGAGGAGTGTCATAACTCGGTTCATATTAGACCGATTGTAAAAATTTTTTCATCATCTGAAAGGGTACAGCTTTCCATTGTTCCTATTGCAAAAAAATGGGCGGGGACACGCCAACAAATTTTTTATTTGATACTATGATATTCTACTTATTTGATTCATGCGAAACTTAGCAAACACCTTTGGTTATTGTAATTACACAATTTTAGAGTTGAAAAAATGGGTGGGGCTACGCCCATTAAAATCTATGCCAATATTTCACATGGTTCTACTTAACTGATTTTTATAAAACTTAGCATACACCTTGAGCTCAAAAATAGACGCAATCTACCATTAGAAAAAATGGGCGGACTCACGCCCATTAATATTTTATTTCGAGTGGTTCTACTGTACCGATTTTTTCAAAAATTAACACACACCCTGAACTCTGAAACACACAAAATCTAACATTTAAAAAGTGGGCGGAGGCACGCCCATTTAAATTTATTTTTTTATTTCATAAATGTTTTTCGAAAATGTTCTATCAGATCTTTGCATTGAAGTAAGTTTATTTTTGCAGAATTATTGTAAACGTTTTCTGAAAATTTTTATTAATGATTATACACCTCTTCTGTGAGCCACTGTAGCTTACACTAGTGATAGAAAAAATAGTTTAAATATATATTGTTTTAACACAAAAATCTTCAGACATAAATAAATAAATTATTTCATTTGTTTTTAATTCACTAATCTTTTTTCCAAATTTACAATTCTTTTGAAAATTTTCTAATTCTTTTCTATAATTATGATGCAGCCTGCATGTGTTATCCATCACATCATACTTTAAGAGTTAATTAATAGATACGCCAGTTATATAAAACTCACAATAGATATCCGGCAATCAATTAATACTGAAGAAAAGTTTATGGGTTGTTTAACATTTTCATTGTTTTAGTTGCATAAAGTATAGTTAAACTTTAGGCTTATTTAAACACTCTTCAATTAACCATAAAATCACTTGTATTTCACCGACACAAATTTTATATACTACCAGAGATACTTTACAAGCCACTTGCTTAAATACACACAGATACACATTAAACTACTCACCTTAATGCCCGGTAGTTCATTCGACTTGGAAGAAGAGATTTTTCCGCAACAACATATACCAACATCTTGCAGTATAAAAATTAATAAGAGACTAAAATTTAGTAGCAGGGTTCTTCTTATCTCTCTTTTATTGGAAAGGAAAACTAGACAAAAAAGGATTTAAAAATATATTATTTGATATGGAAAATGTGTTTCAGTGTTAAAATATTCAATTATTATTTAACTGAGTTTGTATGAATGTTGCGAATCAAATATACTTTCAAGTTTCTTTTTAGTTATAACCAGCCATGAATCAAAGAAACAAGATTGCGCACTCAGCCGTACAAAAAAAATTTATACTGCGCATCTACGTCATCATAGAATACACACGTTTGTTTGTTGTAAAAAAAATGTGTGAGAGAGAGCACATTCCACACACAAATGTTTACAACAAAATTCTATATTTACGTCACAAGCAGAAAATAAAATAACGGACCTGCGCAATACACAATTTTATTTTCTTGATTCATAATAACCAGCTATGCCCGTGGCATTGCCAGCACAGAATTAATTTTTGACTAACACACACAGGGATGGGATTGAGAATTTTAAAATTGTACCAAATACTTTTAAAAATTTCACTTATTTTACCTTAATTGTACTAAAAGATTTTTTTAGTTCAAATTAAATATTTTTATTTATTTTTATATTAAAATAATCGCATATGTTACTGATGCCGAATAGTTTTGACAAATTTGCTTGTGAGTTCGGATGTTTTAGTTAAAATTTAGCATATACAAATAAATAGCATGTGCTCTAGCATACGAATTTGATAGAAAAATGTTTATTTGTCGTTGCGTTTTACTTTCATAATACTGTTTTCAAGTGAGAAGAATGCGAGTTTCATTGTACAAAAGTGAAAGTGAAAATTTACACATACCAGTACATGGCTGATAAAATTTAATATTAGTTTTAAATTTCTTCATTTATTATCATTTGAAAAGTTTTTCCCAAATTAAAAAATATATACAAAATGTTCCTTATAGTTTCCACTCACAAACAATTTCCACTAACTACCGGGCATTAGAACGGCATTACTCACACACACACACACACACACACAATTACTCAGTCACTCATAAACAGTAGGCAAATATAAAACAACAACAATAACATGAATAACAATAATTCCCAACAATATTTAACGAAGAGTAAGAAGTAAGTAAGAGTTTAGTCGGTGGAGGGGAGCTATAAAAGGTTTAGTTGTCTAAAACTAAACTTTCGATAAACAATCAGGCAGCAAGCAGCAAGCAGGCAGTTAGCCAGCGCCAAGTTAATAAAGGTGAAGGAGCTTGTTGTTTGAGCCTTCAGGCCAAACGACAATAGGAAAGCAAGAACAACAAGTTTTAATAAAGCAAATTAAGTGTGTGTAGGTAAATGCACGTGTGTGTGAGTGTGTGTGTGTGTGCTTGTGTGTTTGTGGCGGTGGCACTGGCATGAACTGTAAAACAAGACTCTCCTGATGAGCGAAGCACTTGTTGTACGAGTATTTTGTGCGATTATGGTTAGGCACAAAGAATGCGGAGGCCTATTGAAATACAAAGTTCGTTCCTTGTTTGAATTTAAACGACAATGGAAAAGAAGTTGCTGTTCTTGTTGTTGCTGCTGTTGCTTCTTTTGTTTGTAAATTCTCTACAACACATACCATTCATACAGATCCAGCCAGACATTATCAGACCAACAACAAAATGTAGCGAAACAAAACGACACTCCACAAAACACAATAATGATGTATGGACCGGCATACGTTAATGAATAAGTTGTGTTTGGAGGCCATAATGGAAGTTTTTCTTTACTATTTGTTTTTCTTCTTTTTTTATGGGGGCGGGGGCAAGAAATGCAGCCGAAATAGTGAAATGAAGCATAGTAAAGCCATGGTTTGGGGTTTTAATTTAGGAAAACAAAACTCAGGGAAATAATGAACAACTTGTTTTGACGTTTGGCAAGTGACATTAAGTAATTAAGCAGTTTCTTGGCATTGCCATTAGCATTTTCAGAATTAAAGAAAGACAATAATAAAAAAAGCTGTTGTCAAGCTAAAACTGGGCGCTTCTTCTGCTGCTGCTGCATTTTTGAAAAGGTACTTTTTTTTAGCGATTTTTGTTTTAAAATGTACTTTTTCCCAAAGTATTTTTTAATAGGTACTTTTTTTATGTACTTGTATAAAACAAGAAATTTTTTTCTTTAGGTTGTCTTTTTGAAAAAGTTTATTTTTAAAGTACGTTTTAAAATTTGCTTAAAAGGTAACTTTTTAAACCGTGCTTTTCTTTAAATATATGTTAGGAAAATGTAATTTATTAAAGGTTTTCAAACATACTTTTTTTTATTTTAATAATATGTGTGTTTTCATGAAGTACTCTTTGTAAAACGTACTTTTTCTAGCTTTTAAATTTACTCACTTTTGAAATATATTTTTTATAAAGCTACTTTTTGAAAGAGCCCTTTTTAAAAGGTACTCTTTTTATATGTATTTTTTTAACGGGTAGTTTTAAAAAAAATTTTCTTAAAAAAGTACTTTTCTTAAAAAGTACTTTTCTTAAAAAACTACTTTTCTTAAAAAGTACTTTTCTTAAAAAGAACTTTTCTGAAAAAGAACTTTTCTTAAAAAGAACTTTTCTGAAAAAGAACTTTTCCTAAAAAGAACTTCTCTTAATAAGTACTTTTCTGAAAAAGAACTTTTCTTGAAAAGTACTTTTCTGAAAAGAAACTTTTCTTAAAAAGAACTTTTCTTAAAAAGTACTTTTCTTAAAAATTACTTTTCTTAAAAAGGTACTTTTCTTAAAAAGTACTTTTCTTAAAAAGAACTTTTCTGAAAAAGAACTTTTCTTAAAAAGAACTTTTCTGAAAAAGAACTTTTCCTAAAAAGAACTTCTCTTAATAAGTACTTTTCTGAAAAAGAACTTTTCTTGAAAAGTACTTTTCTGAAAAAGAACTTTTCCTAAAAAGAACTTTTCTTGAAAAGTGCGTTTCTGAAAAGAAACTTTTCGAAAAAAGAACGTTTCCTAAAAAGAACTTTTCTTAAAAAGTACTTTTCTTAAAAGGTACTATTATTTTTTGAAAGGTCCTTTTCTGAAAGTAGCTTTTTTTAACATACATACATGATACATTTTGTGAAAAGGTGCTTGTTTTCAAAGGTACTTTGGCGAAAAAGTACTTTTTTTAAAGGTACTTTTAATTAAAGATTCCTTTTCTTAAAAGTACTTTTATGTAAATGTACTTTTCTTTAAATGTATCTTTTTGAGAGGCAATTTAAAAAAGATATTCGCATTAAATTATTTGTATTACGTCTAAAAATAATGATTATGCTTACAGTGATTACGTTTATTTTATCAAATATTTACCATATCTAATATAATTTTAATGCTTTTTTTCTCTCCTTGCGCCAATTTCATGCCACTTGATTATATCATCGCTTCAATTTTATTGTTTTCTTTATGTTTCAGAAGAATAATCATAAATATAAAAATGACATTGCTGTTGTGCCTGTGAAGTTGATTTTAATGTTGATGTTGGCATGAAGCAACAACGAGCGTACTTAGTATGTATATTTAAGGCTGTTGTGATTTACCAATTTATCAACAATAAAGAAACGTAACAGAGGAAGAAAAACCATCACAAACCTCCAGCCGAGTTGAGGAGAAAAAAAATGAAAAACAAAAGAACTGTAAAACAACAGCAATAAACTTTTATTCATGAGATAAAAGTTAAAAACAGAAACAAACAATTAAACTTTCACTTTGTTGCCTGTGTTGTTGCAAATGGAGTTTGTCTACGAAGCTTATGATGCCAACGGATAAATGTCCAATCGATTGGACATTTATAAAGGCAATATATTTTGCTGAGATTGACATCAATGCAAGAGTTCTCATTGCCGCCTAATAGGATACTGTAACGAAATCAGGAATGAGGCGGGTAAATAGAGTTAAATTTTTCAGCTGAAAATTGAAGCAATATGAAAGAGCAGGCAGCAGAAAATTTATGGTAAAAGCAAGCACAATCGTAAACCAGAAAGGCTTAATATAAAAGATAAATTCAAGTTCAAGCTTAAGAAGAAACTAACAAATTGTTGGCATATTAATTTCTTTGTCATCGCACAAACAAATCAGGCAGATAAAAGAAAAGTGCAGTAAAATATTTTTTTAAAGATTTGTGAAATTACCACTTGGCACAATCGTAAACCATATAAAGAATTATTGTAAGATGGAAATAAAAAATTTTTCAAGTTTTATTTAATAAAGTTTTAAATTAAATTTTTTAGTGAATATTTTTATAAAGTTTAGTGCGCTTGTAATAGATAATTTTCCTTTCTGGGTTTTATTGTCTATTACGCTCTTTAATGCCTGAAGGATGTAAAGCTGCTTTAAGTATTTTTTTTTTATGTTGAATGGTAAATGTTTTCTATGCTTCTTTTTCTTTCTATTAACATCCTTTCGTTTTAGAAAATCATTAGAATTTGCATAAAAATGCAAATACATACGAGTATTGCAAGTCAATAAATTGAGACAGTAAATGGAATTTAATAAATAAATTTTTATTTGCCTTTTTCATGCAAATACTTAATGCGAAGATAGAAAGACTGCAAGAAGCCAATTACATTTTTTATAACGAAATCAAACCTCTTCCAAAACAACAAGTTTCTAAAAGCTAATTTTGGCAGAGAAGACCAAAATCAAATGCACATGTATCGTCGATTTGAAAGCTAACACTTGGAACTATTAAAAGAAGGGTTGAGGCTCCTTCTCCCACCCCGTCCTCCTGGAACATTGTCATAATTTTTTGAAAAAGTACTTTTTTGAAAATTTGCGTTTTAAAAATTTACTTGTTTTTAACTTGTGTTTTTTTAAAGTTTTTTTTTAATTTTTTTAAAGTTTCTGTTTCGAAATTGCATCTTTTTAAAAGATACTTTTTTTGACGGTACTTTTTTCAAAGGTACTTTTTGAAGAGGTACTTTTTTAAACGTGTTTTTTAACAGGTACTCTATTTGAAGAGGTACTTTTTTCGAAGGTACATTTTTTTCAAAGCTACTTATCTTAAGAAGTACTTTTTAGAAGGTAATTTTTTTTTAAAAGGCAATTTTTTTAAGTAATATTTTTAGAGGTGGTTTTTAAATAGGTACATTTTTAAATGTACTTTTATTTAAAGATACTTTTTTAAAAGGTACTTTTTAAAAGGTACTTTTTTAAAAGGCACTTTTAAAAACGTACTTTTTTAAAAGGTACTTTTGAAATCGTACTTTTTAAAAGGTACTGTACTTTTTTAAAAGGTACTTTTTTAAAAGGAAGTTTTTTTAAAAGGCACTTTTTTAAAAGGCACTTTTTTAAAAGGTACTTTTTTAATATGTACTTTTTAAAAGGTACTTTTTCATAAAGTACTTTTTAAAAGGCACTTTTTTAAAAGGTACTTTTTTGAAAGGTGCTTTTAGTTAAAGGAACTTTTTTAAAAGACATTTTTTTTTAAATGTATTTTTTTTAAAAGGTACTTTTTTAAGAGGTACTTTTTTAACAGGTACTTTTTGCAAAAATACTTTTTTAAGAGGTACTTTTTTAACAGGTACTTTTTGCAAAAATACTTTTTTCAAAAAACAATTTATAAAAAGATACTTTTAATGAAATGCTTATGGATGTGCTTATTTTGAAAAAGTACTCTTCTGAACAGGTACATATTTTGCAAAAATTATGTTTTTGAAAAGGTACTTCAAAGGTATTTTTTAAGAACTAGATAGTTATTTTTACTTTTTTCAAAAAGTACTTTTTTCAAAAACTACTTTTTTTAAGGGTATTTTATTAAGATACTCTTTCTAAAGATAATTCTGGGTAAAGTTAATTATTTCGAAAAGATTTTTCAAAACGTATTTGCTTCAAAGGTACTTTTTAAAAAAAAATGTTTTTGTAAAAGTATTTTATTTCATAACGAACTTTAACTGTTTTTCAAGTAAAAAATACAATAAAAAACCAAAAATTTGGGGCTTGCCTGATCGCTCTCGTGAGAACAATTTTCTGCTGTTGAGAGTCTATTTCTTTCTGTACCCTAAGGTCTAGAAAATAGCATGAGAATGTCAAAAGCAGTCAGTTGTTTTCGATAACGGGTAGACAAGTCCCAACTTATTGGTATTGTAACTGAAATTTTTTTAATTTTTTTTTTTTCATATAAAAGATTTTCACATTTAATAATTTCATCACAAAAAAATGATTAATTATGCCTGCTGAGCTTCGTAGAATTTCACTTTGCTACAAACGTTTTAAAAAAAAATACCAGAGAGTTTCGCTGTAATACAAAACGTTTTAGCAAAATAAAAATAGTCGTACCAGACTTATGTCGTTAGATGAGGAAATAGAATATGTATGCATGTATGTACTCGTCTGTATGTGTATAAAAGACAAACAACACCAGTAAGATTTATGGTTATTTATTCTTAACAATTTGTTGATTTTATTGAACAGATTTGGCTAACAAAGGGAAAAATTATTTAAGGTCATGAGATAGCAAAAGTGAATTTATTGCAGCAAAATAACAGTGTGTGTAAAAGCCAAAGGTTTTACAATTTCTTATTTAATACTCGAGTGTGTGAGAGAAGCAATTCCCCAAATTATAACCTGAACATGTGTGCATACGATAATATGGATTTGTTTAGTTCTCTTGTGTATAGTTTTCAATTATGCAAAAAACAAAAATGGAAAACAACTGCAAACTGTTCAGTTACAAGATTACTTAAACAAAAGTTTTGCAAGTATTGTGAAAGGCAGACATTTTAAGCTTTAGAAAATGTGATTGCCAAAGTTAAACACAAAGTTAAGCCAGCGATACACTGCTAAACTTTTGACCTTAAAAATTAATTATGAACGAGTCAAGTTTTTGCAAATACTCGTATTCATCACAGCCTTTAGCAGTCGGAGAGTTATTTTAGCTCATTCTTAGTGGTAGACGCAAATTCACTAACACAAACATAAAAGCAACAACAACACTACTAAGTGTTGATACATATTTACATATGTATGTATGTGTATGTGTATGTGCATGTGTATGTATGTATGTAAAAATGTCTGCAAGTTGCTGCCATGAAAATGTATGTTTGTGTTTTTCTTGTGAGTATAAAATTAATAATGAAACTTGTATGAAGCAAAATTTAGTTCATCTTCTTGCTTGGACTTAACTTAACTTGACATAAATACGACGAATGTCGTTATAGTTGAAATACCAAACATATGAGACAAATACAAATGTATTTTGTATAATAATGTTAAGTGCAAAGTGTAACATGTGTATTATCCTGCTACACAAATGCATGTGTGGTATATGTACTCGTATGTAAAAGTGTGTGTGTGTGTGTGTGTGTGTGGAATTCATGTTTGTGACATTTCTTGTCATCTACATATTTTTCTTATTATTGATGCTGTTGGTGTCTGTTGGACAACTTCCTTTGTTGACATTACGTGATGACAATAAAGTCACAATGACGACAATGATGAATAACACAGGCAACATGATCAGCATTAAACAATGGCAGCAGTAACAGTAACAGCAACAACAACAACAACATCAAGTGCACAATAATACAAATATATATAAGTTTCTGCCACAAGGTTGTCAGCATAATTATTCATGAGCTAATAAATATATTTTGCTATTTTAGTCATACTTTTTTTGCATTTTCATCTTCATTAATTTTATTTCGTTTTTCAATTTGTTTCGTCCGAACAGGGAGGGATTGGACTAAATGTTTTTGTTTATGTCTACGGTCTATTTAATTAATACTTGCTGAAATTGTATGCAATAAAAGCTGCCCGAAGGCTTAAAGTTAAGCTTGCTTTGTCTTTCCAAATAAATACTTTAAATTATTATTGCGCTTAAAGAAAGCAGAAGTCTAAGTTCACCAAATTCTAAAATACACAAATTTTCCTTTTTTATAAAGCATTTCCACCTGCATGAAATCCAGCAGATTTCATTTCAACTTTTTATCAAAATCTAAACGTAAAATAAAAAGATTTGATGTAACTTTTTATCAAATATCGAACGAAATGTAGAAATATATGTATTCATTTAAATGCATTTGAAATATTAACTATATTAAATATTAAATTTCATTCAAAATTATGACTCTGCGTCATAAAAAAAACTAAAAAACACAAATTTTTAAATTCACGTTGCAAGCTGAGGAAAGAAAATTTTTAAAGCTTAAATCTGCATGTTACTGACACTGACTGATTGTCGCTGCCTCTATACAAAAATACACAAGAATTTCGTTGCTCATGGATGTGTGTTTGTGTCTGTGTGTGTGTGTGCTGAGAAAATAAATGCTAAAGTACATAAATAATGTTAAAGTGTGTTTGTGTGTGTATGTGAGTAAAATAAAAATACAAATGTATTTTACTAACATGCATTTGTGTTATTTTTGCTGTGCTAAAATAACTGCATACGTAACTCTGTTTACAATTGTTTAAAACATGTATTTGCTGAACTCACTCGTAATTCCAACAGGCAAAGTGAAATTTAAGGACTTGTATCAGTCAAATCATTATGCAAGAATTACACGTATTTAAAGTTTTAAAAATGCTTTAAAATTGAAATCTAGAACTTACTGACACTTACCTCAAAGAAGAGGTACGTTTTTCTCAAAAAGTACTTCAAACGGTACATAAGTCATAAAGTACTTCTTTTGAAGTTACTTCTTTAGCGATACTACTTTTCTCAAAAGATACTTTTTCGAAAGTTATCTGCTGTTTTTAAAAAGTACTTTTCTCAAAGTTTAATTTTTTAATAGGTACTTTTTTAAAATTACATTTTTTCAGAAGGTACTTTTTTTCACAGGTACTTTTTTAATATATTTTTGTAAAGGTACTTTTTTCAAAAGGTTATTTCTTTCAGAAGGGACTTTTTTTTTTTTTTTTTATAAAGGGACTTCTTTTAAAGGTATTTTTTTAAATGTACTATTTTTAAAGGCACTTTTTTTAAGAGGTACTTTTTCTTAGAAGGTACTTTTTTTATAAGGTACTTTTTTTAAAAGTACTTTTTTAAGGTACTGTTTTTCAAAAGGGAGTTTTCTTTAAAAGGTAGTTTTTGTAAAAGGAACATTTTTTAAGAGGTACTTTTTGCAGAAGGTACTTTTTTAAAATGGTACTTTTTTTTAAAGTTACTTTTTTATAAAAGTTACTTTTTTTATAAAAGGTACTTTTTTATAAAAGGTACTTTTTTTTAAAAGGTACTTTTTTTAAAAAGGTACTTTTTTAAAAGAGGTACTATTTTAAAAAGGTATTTTTTTAAAGAGGTACTTATTTAAATGTACTTTTTTTAAGGCACTCTTTTAAAAAAAAGTACTTTCTTAAAGATACTTATTTTAAAATGTAATTTAAAAAAAGTACCACTTTCAAGATGTTTTTTTTTAAGTACCGTTTTCCACAAGTACTTTTAACACATAATAGCTGAGTTGTATAAACATTAAAATGAATTACGCTCCTCTACTCCCCCATCTGTGTGTCAGTTCACCATCTGTAGTTGCACTATGTCTTCTTTTTCTTTTCTTAGGTAATACAAGGGGACATGTTATTTTGACTTAAGTAAGCTGAAAACCTACTTTCTCTTCTCACTTACCTATTAAACTTAACCTAACCCCACTTCTTTTAGAAGAGTTTTTTGTAACTCAGCAAAACACAAATTTAAAGCGCCTAACTTGTAGAAGAACTTTGAATGAACCCAGTCTTCTATGAATTAAAAAATAAATGTATTTGCGCATTTGTGTGAATGCGAAGTGCATGTGTGTTGGCACGAGAATTTAATGTAATTGTTGTAAATTTAATTGATATTAATAAATAAACAACAACAGCAGCAGCTTTTGTTGCTACAGATGCTGCTATTGTTCTATGCAGTTTGCAATTTTTTACTGCTGCTATTTATTGTTATTTTTTCCCAACAACAGAGTTTCCTCTACACACACACACACACACACACATACCCATACAGATTGGCAAACAAACTCCTGCACACTTGCACATAAATAATTTACAGACACATACATATACAACATTTCTACACACAGACACATGAAAATAAATTTGTCTAGTACATTTTTTTCTGTTTGTTATATGTCAACAGAACAATACAAAATAAAGCTTAAAGAAATGTTATTATTGTTATTTTTTTTTCTTTCTCTCTCTCTCTCTCTTTTTAATAAAAGTCACTGCCACTACTACTTTAGTAGTAGTTTATTTTGGTATAATTTTTAATGCAACTTGCAACAGCAATATTATTAAATAAAATTTTATATTGTGAAGGAGAGAGCGCATGAGCTGCAGTGAAATAGTTGCATTGGTATTTGCAATGCATTTTATATGCGTTTTTAAGTACAACATGATTATAATGAAATGGCTGTTGAATAATGTTTGTAAAAAGGCACCAAGCTTACTATGGAATAAATATAAAAATAAGTGAATATTATTTTTGGTTTTAATGCCCCATGGGGAAATAAAACATGTGTTTTATTTCTTAAGCAACATTGACATTGAATAAATTGGAATTTAATTGAAAATATATTTAAAATAATTTTGTGGTTTAATGTAAATGTAAGCTCTCTAGGAAAGCGGTTTTTAAAGTTCTTAATAAATTAAGTTCAATAAATTGAAACTTTTCGCATTTAATTTACATTCAGTTTAACTTTTATTTTTAACGACTTTTTATGCATGATATAATTTTATGAAAATATACTATTCACCAATTAATGTTTTCAATTAATAATTTAATTGATTCAATTAAATTTTTAATTCTATTAATTAATTTGAGTGGAAAAACTTAATTGATATTATCAAATTGTTTATAGGTGAAAATTTAATTAATTTTTTAATTAATATTACAAATATTTTAATTAATATTACAAACTCATTCATATTACTTTTTTGTGTGTACGTGAACAGACCTAATACAAATATTTCCTTTAAAAACATTTCTAGACAAGAAGAATAATCTTAAAGTTATTATTAGCTGAAAAAAATAAGTAAGAAAAAAGTCGCAAAGGCGAAAAAAGCGTCAGAACCAAAAAAAATCGCTAAAACTAAACTACATCGCCTAAAAAAAACGCAAAAAAAGGCTTACAGCGCAAAAGTAGTGTACCCCAAACTATTTATATATGTAATTGTTTAATTTAATTAATTGCTCTACTACTATGTTAAATTATGCTTCATTTTCTCTTGAATACCAAAAAGTGGACTACTCTAATTTTCTATTGATATTTGTTAAAAAAAAAAAAAATTAATAGCAAGCAACAAAAAATATGGGTTACACCACTTTTGCGCTGATGATCTCAATGCATGCTCTACATTTGTATATAAAAGCTCACAAACGGCCAACATGATCGCTGTGTACACACAAAAAAGTAATATGAATGAGTTTGTAATATTAATTAAAATATTTGTAATATTAATTAAAAAATTAATTAAATTTTCACCTATAAACAATTTGATAATATCAATTAAGTTTTTCCACTCAAATTAATTAATAGAATTAAAAATTTAATTGAATCAGTTAAATTATTAATTGAAAACATTAATTGGTGAATACTTTTTTCTGTGTAATAGTCTATTTAATGAGCACTCTACACAGAAATACTATTCCTGCAACAAACATATTAAACTTTTGTTGAGAGAGTTGCTTAAATTTAAATTAACCTAATTACAATTTAATTTAAACTGACCTAATTACATTTTTAATTGATTTCGGGTTTTATTTTTGCAGGAATATTTTTTTCCGGGTAATGCTTCAAATCTACTTTTGTGCTTCTTCTTCTAATTTTTATATATACAGTACTAAAGATTCGTTGATTATTGTTTGCCTTCTAAATATTTTACTAAGAGGAAGAACTTAATTTTAAGTCAAGAAAGAACAAATATGCAATTCTTTAAAAATTACACTCTCCTATTTCCCCTGCATCACGACAAACCGCATGAGTGAGGGAGAGAGAGAAGAGTTACAGTTAGGGAAGACAAGCTTAATAGAAAAATATAAACACAACCAGGGATGCGAAATCAGATTTAGAAATTGTACTAATTTTCAAGAAAAATTGTACTTTTTTCAGTACGATTGTACCAAATTCTTTAGTTTTAATTTTTTAATACTTCTATTAATTAACTAAAAAGGCACTATACTATACTATACTATATATGTGTAAAAGCTTAACAATTGACAAAAAGGCACTTTGAAGTTCAATGATTATAATATTTTTAATTAATACTATTATTAATATTATTCTTTAATGTCAGAAGTATAAAAAAGACTATTAGTTGCTGAGATCTGAATATAAAAGTAACATTTAGGATATACTTTTCCATCCTTTGGAAATATATTTTTCATATTTGCTAACACTCCTCCAACATATTTTTGAAATATCGGAAAACATCGCATCATTTACCTAATTTTTCATTTCTAATACCTTTGAGCAAAAGGTACATACATATCCTGTCGTTTCTTAAGGACTTAATAACTTCTACATCAACCTGCGCTCGAAACTGGTTACTTATATATTCTATATTTTTAATGCTATTTTTATTTTTATTACATAATAGAAAAAAAAATTCAATAGTGGTAAAATAGTCATTGGGGTGCTACGGTACTTTTGGCATTCAAATAGTGCTAAAAATGGTACAATTGTACCAATTTTTCCATCCCTGAACACAACATAAATGCACCAGCATGTGTGTATGTCTGGATTTGTGTTCAGTATTAATTCGAATATTTGTGTGTGTGTGCGTTGCTTGTTTGTATTGTTGTTTATTTTAATATGCGACTGAAAAACAACAAAATCTACTTCTGCTTCTCAAACTTATTTAAAACATCTAATAAACAATAAAAATAAAAGCTAACAAACATTATGACAAGAAAAATAAGAAACAAAAACAAGTCTATATGCAGGAAACGGAGAACAAACATGCATACATACGAGTACAAGTTGATTTTTTTTAATGGAGTTGTGTTAGTATGGTTTAAAATGGATTTCGTTAGTTGCTGTTGCTTCTTAGCCATTATTTTTTCTTTAGGATTCTTTTTATATATCTTGATAATCACCCGTCATTACTTTGCACATCATTTTAGTTTCATTTTTAATTTCAGTTATAATTCTTTCTTATGTACTTTGCCAAGTTAAGTTTATTTATTAATTTTGTTTCGCCATTGTGGTGACAATGTATTCCTGCCTGTAAGTTGTAAGCAAACTTTTCTACGAGTACATAATTGTATTGTTATAATTAAAACAATTGTTATTGTTTTTAAAGGCAACAAGACATCTCTTTAATTTCATTTCATATTTTGCTGTTTTTATTTTAACTCATGAAACACATTTTATTTTAGTTTTTGTGCAGCAGCAAGTGAAATGATATTTAAGCTAAAACAATTATAAAATGTAAGAGAAATGTAACATAAACTTGGTATTAGTTTCTTATATAAAAAAAATTATAATTTACCACATTCAGTAAAGTACTTGGACTCGCACACAAAGGAATCCGTAAGGCGTTTGTTTCCTCTGGCGTTATTTTCTATTTTGGCAATTTTTTTCAGTTTTTGATTTTTTTTTTTCTTTAAATACTTATTTTTAATTTTTCTTTTTGCCGATTTTTTCGATTTTTGGAGTTTTTTTTTGTCTTAGCGTTTTTCTAGACTGAGCGCTTTTGCCATCTTGGCGATATTTTTTGTGTTTTTTAAGATTTGTTTCGATTGGTTTTACTTTTTTAATTTTGGCGACTTTTTTAGTTTTTTGCCCACCTTTTTACTTTTAGTGTTTTTTTTTTTGCATTGTAGCGTTTTATTTTATTTTAGATGATATTTTTCATTTAAGCGCTTTTTTAATTTTGGTGATTTTTATGATTTGCCGAAATTTTTGCTTTTTTTCCTTTTGCCGATTTTTTTCGGTTTTGAACGTTTTCTTTTTTTTGTTTTAGCGTTTTTTTTAGTCTTTGCGATTTTTCCGTTTTGACGTTTTTTTAGGGGTTTTGGGGATTTTTTTCGGTCGTTCTTAGTTTTAGAGAATTTTTTATTTTGGCGATTTTTTCATTTTTTTGATGACGAAAAGACGAAAGAAAGATTTGAAGATTTTTTTTCGGTTTCGGAGATTTTCTAGTTCTTTCCTGATCTTTTTATTTTAGGATGTTTTTTTTTTTGGCATTTTAGCGATTCAATTTATTTTAGGCGATATTTTTCATTTAAGCGTTTTTTATTTTGGCAATTTTTTTGCTTTGAAGATTTTTTGAAAGTTTTGCCATTTTTTTTTTTGTTTAGACTTCTTTAGCTTTAGAAAACTTTAGATATTTGGCGAGTTTTTGTTTGTTTTGGTGATGTGTTTTTCATTTTGTCGATTTCTTTTCGGTTTTGGAGTTTTTAGACGACCTTTGTAGTTCTCGGGGTTATTTGCAATTAAGCGATTTATTTTATATTAGGCGATATTTTTCATTTAAGCATTTTTTATTTTTTCTGTTTTGGCGTTTTTTCGTTTTGCCGATTTTTTTTTCGCTTTTTGGCTTCTTTTTGTTTGTTTTAAGGTTCTTAGTCTTGGCGCTTTTTCCGTTTTGACGATTTTTTTAGGGCTTTTGCCGACTTGTTTCGGTTGTTCTTTAGATTTATAGAATTTTTTTGGCGATTTTTTTGCCGACTTTTTACTTTTGATGATTTTTTCCCATTTTAGCGACTGATTTTAATTTAGGTAATATTTTTCATTTAAGCGCTTTTTTATTTTTGCTTTTTTTTTTTGGTTTTGCCGATTTTTTCATTTTATCGATTTTTTTATTTAAGGATTTTTTTAGTTTTAGCGTTTTTGAAAGTTTGAAGAGTTTGCCTTTTACGGTTTCCAAAATACACCAAGTTGTCAAAATTACATTAACTTATAGAATACCCTTTAATTTTAATTTTTCAAATTTCAATGTTATCAATAACTTTAAAATTTTTTAGTGTCTATATATAATTTTTTTTTCTTAGGTCATTAAACTTTTTAAACTTATTATATATAACTGTCTAGCTATAATTGGCTCGCTTTAGAACACCCAGTAATTTTTTACTTCCATATATCGAGCCATAACGGCCACATTTTTTGGATCTCATTCTTTTTACGAAAATCGATTATTTACGATCGCAAATAGTCGATTTTGGTAAAAAAAAATTAAGTTCGAATATTATGTCGCTTAAGCTTTTTGGGCGGTTATGGCACGATATTTGTTGTTGTAGCATATTGTTACGTTTTTACCTTTGGAATATGTTACGAGTATTTTTGTAGTTTAGAATATTTTTTATTTAGTAAAAAATTACCAGTGTGCAATTATTATCACATCTGAACATTTTTTTACTCATTATCGATATTGAGAACTTTTAAGACACACAATGTTAAATAATTCTCAGCTAGAACACCACGATGTTAGCTTTCTTGCTCTTTACGCAAAATTGCTACTTAGCGAATGCATCGCCCGTTCTTACTTTACATAAGATTTTGAAAAGAATGTTAGTAACATTCAGAAAGTCACAGCACATTGAACACATTATTATTATATACAATCAAGTCTTTAGTTCGTATTACGATGCATTATGTTGGCTTATGTGTATGTAGTTTAGCAATAGAGCAACTTAACGCGCACTTGGCCCATTTTATAGTCGCGAGTGTTATGGCTCGATGATTATTAACATCGTTTGGCCAAAGTTGGATGTTATGGACACCAACGACATGTAGTTTAAACAGGAAGACGCTAAGTGCCACGCATATTATGCCACATTGGACTTGCTGCAGCAGCGATTTGAAGGCCTGGTTATTTCAGGTGGAGGTGAACTGGGCCTACTAGCTTAGCCGCAGAATATATTTGCAATAGCCTTTTTTAAATAAAATTTAAACATGATGATTTCGATGATATCTCACGCACTCTTTGTCCTCAATACAATTTAAACAAATATCCTTTACAAATCTTAGCGTACTTTAATAAAATAATAAAAATATTTATTGTTTTTCATATTTCGCTAACTTAAATAAATTATTTGTATTTGTAAGCATCTTCGAATGTGAGCAATTTTGATTGATTATGATAATGAAGAGAAAACTCTTAAATTAATCAGACTTATTGACATCCTTAGAAATTTATTATTAGTTGTGAATGAAATTGTTATTTCATATTTAAACATTTTCATACATAAAATACAATTTAATGTATTAAACACAAATAGACAACTGTGAAAGTAATGAGAAATTTATCAGTTTGACAAATGCCCTTCATGGTTTCCATAAAATTCCTTGTAAAACTAATTTACTCCCCATCCCTTAAGGTATGCTTCATATATTGATAACATTAATATAAAGTAGAGATGGCCAGCACTAACATGAATCGTCTGAGTCAGGCATGATAATGCATGCAAGAAGCATTAATGTAAGCTTTTTATCACGTTAGCAGGCATGAATGTGAATTAAGAAGCCAGGTTAGAAGTGGGCGTGTGGAAGCAGAAAAAAATTATATTACATTTATTTAAATAAATAAATAATAAAACTTCTTTGAAAAAATTGATTTTATATTATAAAAAAATGTATAAGCGTACTACACCACACGTTTTGTTTTTGAGAATAAAAATAATAAAAAAAATTAAATTAAAAAAAAATAGGAAATTGTTAAAGTTCTTATGTTTGTTTGTACAATTTTGCAGTGTTTGTAAACATGCATAATTCATTACTCACGATGCCATCTCTACTAAAATTAAATACACGAGTATGTATGTATCACAAGTATGTGTATGCAAGTCTATCTCTAGACGTTTCTCATGCACAACCCTGCATTTACTTACATACATATGTATGCATGTGTGTATGTAAGCATGTAAATGTGTGTTTGTATTCGCATTGAACAACAAACTTAACAGCAATTTCATATTGAATCCTTAATATTTTCCTATTTTGCATTATGTAATATTGTTTATTTATATTTTTGTTTTCCTGCTCACTAAATACTAAAACTCGATATCAAAGGAATTGTATTACCATTCACCTCATTTGTTAAATCATTACATATTTCATGTATTTCATATATTTATGCAGAACAGTTGTATATTTAGCTTGTGTAGAGGAATAAATAAAACAAGTTATGCACATTAAACAAAAGAGAAATTTACTGATACAGCAAAAACAACAACAAGCATTTACATTGAAAAGTTGCACAGCACACAAACGTCTAAACAAATACTGACAGATATTTTGCAGTAAATTACTTTTACTGTTTGTGAGTGTTTGTGTGTGTGCTTTAAATTTCTATTTAAGCATATATGCATTATTATTTCTATATTACAAAATTTTCTATTACAATTTTTGGTAAAAAGTGCTTTTCGCATACTCCGACATGAACATTTTTGCCCAAAACAAAAAAAAACAAATTTACGAAAACTTTTACATAGCGAAAAAAAATAGAGTACAAAAGTACCTTTTTAAAAAAAAGTACCTTTTTGGAAAATACCATGTATATAACAAAGTATATTATTTTAAAAATATTCTTTTTCACAAGAGTACTTCTTTAAAATAAAGTACTTTAAGAAAAAATACATTTTTGGAAAAAAATACTCTTAAGGAAATCTGCTTTTTAAAGAGCATTTTTTGAAAAAATGCAATGTGCAAAAATCACCCTTTTAAAAAAGTACCTTCTCCGAATGAGTACCTTTTTGAAAAGAGTACTTTTGTGGAAAAAGATTTTTGTTTTGTCATAAAAAGTACCTCTGAAATAGGAAAGTACTTTTTTGAAAGGATTATTTTCTTAGCACATTTTTGAATAGGTACCTTTTTTGAAAAAGTACTTTTTGGACAAAAGTACCCTTTGAAAAAGTAACCTTTTAAAAAAAGTACCAAATTAAAAAATCACCTTTTTAAAAAATATATATTTTTAGAAAAAGTACCATTTTAAAAAACTACCATTTTAAACAAGTACTATTTAAAACAAGTACCTTTTTAAAAAACTACCTTTACGGAAAGAGTGCCATTTTGAAAAAATTACCTTTTTGAAAAAAGTGCTTTTCTGAAAAAGTATCTTTTTTGAACAAAAAAAAAAGTATTTTTAGTAAATTTTTTGAAAGGATTATTATTTTAGCAAATTTTTGGAAAAGTACCCTTTTGAAAAAGCATTTTTTTTAAAACAGTACCCTTTTGTATATTTTTAAGAATAGTACTTATTTTTTAAAGTACCATTTAAAAAAAAGCACCTTTTCATAAAAAGTACCTTTTAGAAAAAGTACCTTATTTGAAAAAGTACTTTTTAGAAAAAGTTTTTTAACTGAAATAGTACCTTTTTAAAAATATTACCTTTTTGAAAAAGTACCTTTTTTGAAAAAAGTATTTTTTAGTACATTTTTTGAAAGGGTTATTTTTGTAGCATATTTTTGGAAAAGGACCTTTTTGAAATAGTACATTTTTGAAAACAGTACCCTTTTGTATCTTTTTAAAAAGATTACTTTTTTTAAAGTACCATTTAAAAAAAGCACTTTTAAAAAAAGTACCTTTTTAGAAAAAAGTTCCCTTTTATAAAAAAGTACCTTTACGAAAATAGTAGCTTTTTGAAAAAGTACCTTTTTTGAAAGTAAAAAATTATTTTTTAATACATTTTTCGAAACATTATTTTTTTAGAAAATTTTTGGAAAAGTACCTTTTTGATAAAGTGCAGTACCTTTTTAAAAAGAGTACTTTTTTTTTTTAAATTACCTTATGAAAATAGTACCTTTTGACAAAAATACTTTTTTTGAAAGCAATATTTTTTAAGTGCATTTTTGTAAAAGTACCTTTTATGAGAAATACTTTTTAAAAATTTTTTGGAATCTTAAGAAAAAAAATTTTTTTTTTTTTTTTTGTAAGTGTGTTTTTGTGTAATTGCTCCATTTTGCAATCGTATTAATTCTATTGCATGCATTTGTTAAGATAATTTCTCATTGCAAATTTTATATACGAAATAGTCTAATAAGTATGAACGCGTATTTCAATTTTACAATGCACTCTGCCTTAAGGTAAACTCGTTTATATATTTGTATAGATTTTTTTTTTTCATACGTATTACAGCAATAGGAGATAAATTTTGTTATTTATATAGTGAAACCAACTGGAATTTTTGTAAGACTTATTAGACTACTTGTGTGTATGTGATTTATACACACCCTACGTGCAAACATTATATTATTCATAAATTCTACCAAACTGTTTAAAAGATAAAAATTTATTTAAATTTAATTTTTAATTTTAGTTATTTTAGGGAAATTTTAATTGTAACTCTTTCTCCTGTTTAAAGTTATTATGTACACTTTGCACAATTGACTTGAAAGCGTATAACTGGAGACGGAGCAAATAAGATTATGTGAATTTTGTAGAAGTGGTTTTAAGTTTATTTACTGTTGCAGAACTAATGGGTAATGTAAATTAATAAGAATATTTATAACATTTTTGAGATGAGTCTTATGTTGCTTAAGCTGGTACACACTATCCTTCATAACCGTTCGAATTTTGAGAAAGAATTTTGCAACCCTGATCTAATGCGTTATTACAAGGGCTGCATTTTCTCAAAAGCCAAACGATTATGTAGGATAGTGAGTACCAGCCTTTAGGAACTCTAATATACATTAGAAATTTTTTTTATTTAAACAGGCTAGAGAAAGAATTTTTTGACCCTTTCATATGACTTTTTAAAGCATTCCTGGTTAAATTTTTTAATTTTTAAGCAAAGAGGCCTATTTTATTTAAATAATTTATATAAATTCTTCAAATACAATATATGTATGTGTTTAAAATTTAAATTCATTTTTTATTTTTGTGTTATTTGCTTTGTTTATATTTCATTAAAATTCAGTTGAAAATATTTTGCCTGAAATTAAACCATGACGTGTATAATTGATTGACGTTCTACTTTCTTTCGTTTTCTAATTAAATAAAACATTTTGAAATGTTTTTGTTGTAATAAAGCATAAAATTTGTGTGTTAATTACCAGCATTATTGTTTGTAAGGAAGGTCAGTATTATAATTAAAATGTTTAAATATTAGCAATTTTGTTTTAGTTTAAATGTTTGCCAAAAAAAATATGCAGGTACCATGAAGCCAGAGAGTGTTTAATGTATGAGGAAGCCAAATACACGCCCAGCACGGAGGCTTATTTTTAACTCTTTGTGATTACAACAATAATTTCCATTATTCCAACGTAAATATATTCTATTCCATTTTCAATTTGTAAAGAAAACATTAAAACTTTACCTGCCTCCTTTTAAGCTCACGGCTGCTGAAAGCCCACCAAGTGTTTAGCATTAATAAAAGCAAATAAATTTTAATTTTAACTTGTTAAATTTAACACGATAATGAAGTAGACATTCTTTCTGACCTTTTATTTTCTCAACACCCCTCCCCCTACCCCCTGCTACTGCTGCTGCTGCTTCCTCTGTTACCATTTATTTGCTTAATTATTTCCTCTGTTCTACTTCCCTTCTTCACCAAATAAGCAATTATTTTTCCTCTCTTCAAATCCTCATCATGTCATTCATGTTGTCGGCAATTATGACAATTTTTAAACGAATTTAATCACAACAAATTTTATGAAGCGTTAAAAATATTTCTTGTTTGTTTTACATTTATTGTCTTTTTGTTTGTTTTATTTAAAATTTTATTTTCATTGACTTTAATTAAAATTTTGTTAGTTAAGTAAGAAGGAAAAAGGATTAACAAACTTTAAAAAGCAATATGAAGAAATGTTTGCACAGTTAAATGGACGATGAAGTAATCAATGGTTTTCAGTGTTGAATGCGGGATTAAATGATTAAATGAGTTTGTTAACTTCTTGCATTATTTAAAATTTTATTAGAAAGTGTTTAGCTTTTTCATTACTTTGGAATTAATATGAATATGAAATGAAAATTGAAAATATCCCCTGATTGGGCAATTGCAAAGCCTTGATATTTAAATAAATAATACACTTAAAGAAATATGAAGGTAGCACTGATGTAAATTAAAAGAATTAAAAAAAGTTGCATCAAAAAACGAAACAAAGTGACTTCAATGCAAAGATTTGATAGAACATTTAAAATTTATGGGCCCAAACTGCAAGTAATCTCTTTCAAACAAAGAAAAAAAATTTCAAAATCTGTTGTTGGTTAAGAAAAAGTACGTGAAAAATAAAATTCAATTTTAATGGGCATGCCTCCGCCCATTTTATTAAATGGAAGATTTTGCCTGTCTTAGAGTTTAAGGTAAGTGGTAAGTTTTGTAAAAATTGGTTTAGTAGAACTACGGGAAATATAATAATGTATTTTAATGGGCGTAGCCTCGCCCATTTTTTCCACTTGAAAATTATGTTATTACAAGAATCAAAGGTGTGTGCTACGTTTCGCAGCAATCAAATAAGTAGAATATCATATAATCAATTTAAAAAATTTGTGGCATGTCCCCTTCCATTTTTTTACAATGGGACCAGGTGGAAGCTATACCCTCTCAGACAAAAAAATAATTCTTACAATTGGTCTAAAATGTACCGAGTTATGAAGTAACAATGACAAAGAAAAATATACAAACGACTTGGTAACCTCTTATTTTTGTTAAAGTCGGTTAAAAACCAAGCTTGACTTTATGCCAAATAAATATACTTCGGTATTTCTTATATCAAAATTTTTAATATAAAAAAATATTTGGTTTGATTCAGTCAAAAGTTATACGAAAAAAAGATATTAAGAAAAAATACATAAAAATTTTTTTGCAATACATTTAGAAACTGCAGAATTATTGAATCTTTTTTTCGCTAAAATTACCCACTGTGCGGTAGTACAAAGTAAGAATATTATAAAAAACAATTTGCAAAAATATTTAGGAGTATTTTATAACAATCGAATGACCCGTTTAGAAACTGCAGAATTATTAAAAATTTTTTTTTGCTAATATCTTCCACTGTCCGACAGTGTAAAGCAAATTTATTGTACAAAAAATTTCAAAAATACTTAAAACTATTGTATAAGAATCTAACCGGCCCGTTTAGAAATTCCAGAATTATTTAAACTTTTTTGTTTTGCTAAAATGCTCCACTGTGCCATAGTGTAAAATAGGAATATAATCAAAAAAATTGCAAAAATATTTAAAACAAATTTAAAAGTATTTTATAACAATCGAACGGCCCGTTTACAAACTGCAGAATTATTTCCATTTTTTTGCTCACACTCCTCACTGTGCGATAGTGCAAAATAGGAATATGTATTTCAAAAAAAATGTTCAAAAATATCTAAACGTATTTTATAACAATTGAACGGCCCATTTGGAATATGCAGAATTATTTAAATTGTTTCTTGCTAATATCCCCGACTGTGCCAAAAATTTGTACAAATATTTAAAAGTATTTTATAATAATCCGATGGCTCGCTTAGGAAATACAGTGAAATTATTTTTCTAAGTGAAATTTATTTGCTGGTGGTTAAGCGACGTCTATATGCATTTCATTGTTGCTTTACTAAGTCGTAAGTAGACTTCAAGCACACATTTTGAACAGTCATAATGTGTGGTTGAAGTATACTGACGATTTGTTAAAGCAACAGTGAAATGCATGTAGACATCGCCTAACCACCAGCAAATAAATTTCACTTATAATATAATTATGACAATATGTCGAATAATACATTTCGTGAATTTCCATTTTTTATTATTATTTTTCTTTTTTTCTTTTTTGTTAAAATCACCCACTGTACGATAGTGCAAAAAAATTTGCAAAAATATTTAGAAATATTTTATAAAACTGCAGAATTATTTCAAATTTTGTTTTTGTTACTCTGTACCACTGTGCAACAGTGCCAAATGGGAATATTATGAAAATAAATTTTGAAAAATATTTAAAAAAAATTACAGCAATTGCAGTATTATTTCCATTTACTTTTTTGCTACTGTGCCCCACTGTGCAATAGTGCAAAGTGGGAATATGTCCTCAAGTGAGAATCTGTATGAGCAGATGTGTGATGTTCAGTTCGGAATTATTGTTGCATTTATTGGCGTGTCTCTTTGCTTGTTTGCTAAAAAGAAGTTTTCTATTTCTATTATTTCAAGTGTGAGCGTGAAATTTAGAAAGAGATAAATGAGTGTTTGTTGTAATAGCAAAAATATGTGTGTTTGTGTGTGTGTGTGTGTGTACTTTTGTGTGTTTTTTTGTGTCTGTGTAAAACATCTGTTTGTTAAACTCATGCTTAAGCAAAAGAAATAAATAAACTGACAAATTCTAACATCAGTCGTAGTGACACATTTCTTGGCTGGTTGTTGTTTCACTTCACTTTATTTTTAAACAATTGCAGGGAAAAGCTGTTGCAGTTCTTATTGTTTTGTGTTGTTTTAAATGTCAAGAAAACAAAGTGATTTTGAAATGTACAACTACTACGAATAATGAGTGGAAGAAAAAAACTCTCTTGTACTCGTACATGCACATCACTCCTTTTGGTATACGAGTATTAGCGGCAACACCACTAGCAAGACAGTAACAACAGCTGCTACATTTTGTGTTTTGTATAATTTTTTTTTCAGCTTTTCCATTTGCCATTATAAATGAGCAGCAGGGTAATAAAAGTGCTGTACTTGCTTGTATGTCTGTTTAAGAGGAGTAAAATATGAAACTTAAGCATCATGTTTTAAAATTAAAATGGACTTGTATTTAATAAATTTGAATAAAAAAAAAGCTTTTAGGATTAATTGTCTTCAGTAGTGTCCAAAAAAATTTCACTACTAGCGCCTTAATAGTTTTCAAAAGACTTTCAATATGTACATACGTATAAATTTTATATTTTAATTTTTTTTTTTCTACACTAAGAGTTTTAATTTTCTTTCGCGTGGCCAAAACTTATTATCTCAAAAGTCATATTTCAAGATTTCATTTTGTTTTGCTTTTCTTCTCTGCATAAAAAAGCTTTGGCTTTAGTGCCAAACATTTTATTTTGCAGATAATTTGAGCTGTTTTTTTTTCTGAAAGCAAACCTAAATACATATTGTTATAGTTTTTCTAACAAAACCACAATCATCATAAATTTTTCATTTATTTTACAAGCATATTATGAATTTGTTTTTTCGGCTTTTGTTTTGAAATAGTTCGGGCTAGAACACATACATACAAATTTTATGAGGTGCTGAAGTAAAGAAAAAAAGTCGAAATAAAATTAAACGAAAAATTACAAACAGATAAAGTGGTTCAAAACCGCTGTTAAAAGTTGAAATAAATTTTTATGGTGTACATCATACTTTTGGGGGCTGTGTTAAAAAATTATATAAATAAAGTTACCTTAATATAGAAACGCCCTAACTCATAACTTTTGTTTTCAAATAGGGTCTTATGCATTTTTCTATCCTCTCCTCTATCAAACTAAGCAAAACAACTCGACTTGAAAAATATAATGAGTTAGATCGTTTCTGTATTAAGCTAATTTGTAATATGTAGTGACTTTCTAAAATTTACAAATTAATTTATAAATATCGACATTTCCACCGAAAGCTACACCGACCCCACAACAAAATTAAAAGTTCTTGAAATTGCATTATTTTATCATATTTTCATAGAGAAACAATCAGATTTAACTAATGTAAAAGAATTACATAACACAATTCCAGATATTCGAATTGAATATTTATTTTGCTCAAGACAATTATTCACCCTTCTTCCAGTTGTCAACATCAAATTAACGTCAATACAATACCAAAAATTGGGGCTCTCCACTCTCGAGAACAATTTTATGCTATTGACGAATTATTTATTTTCCCTATGGTCTAGAAAATTGAGTCAGCCTGTCAAAAGCAGTCAATTGTTTTTAACAACGTGTAGACAAATGTGTTGTTATTGTATTAAAGTGAAGTCGATGTTGACAACTGAAATAAGGTTGATTGTTATCTTTTGCTCTCTTAAATTATTTTTAAGAGTGCAAAGTGTCAAAAAAAAACATTGTGTTAGAAACTATTCGATTTCAAAACAACTGTAACTGTTTGTTTTGCAAAATCGCATATTTCGATGTCACATGCGACATGGAAAAACAGCATTTTTATCAGGACGTCCAAATTAGGCGCAGAAACCCCATCAAATATGCACTCCAAACAGACATACTATTTAATACAATTCAAACTAAAAAAAACCTTGGTAAAAAATATGAAGATTTGTGTACTTTTATAAAGTTGGTCACGTGCGACATCATAAGTATAAAATTCAATAAAAAACATTTAAAAAAGTTTTACAATTTAAATTATTTAAATTTACATATAAAAAAAATAGCAAAAAATCATAAAGAGAATTGCTAATGCTGAAGAAAGAATGCGGAATGCTAAAAAAACAGAACAAAGAGTTGGCTGAACGAAAAAATTAAATGATGGAAAAAGAAAAGCTAAAATACTGCACACGTAAGAGACGAATCCACCAGCAACTCATCTTTATAGGTATGTATATAAAAGACTAACGTTACTGACTGACTGACTGATTTATATGTATATCCACAAAGAAAGGATTTTTGGAAATGCTAAGGGGTTAAAAAAAGGTAAAATCGATATGTTTATATCACTGAAAACACGATAGATAGACTCCAAATTTCAAAAGCATACGAATGCGGCCCAAAATAATAAGCGGACACACTTTTGGTACTTTTTCAATTTGTGTACTTTTAGGGCTTAAAAGGGAATAAAAACTGTATATTGGTACCTTTATACACTTTGTAAAAGTCATCAAAAATTAATCTCTATTGCTGGCAAACTTTTCTGTAATTAAAAACTCAACATCTTCCATAAAACAAGACACCCTTTATTTAGACCCAAGTGTTCTGGAGCAAAACAAAATAAATAATATGAAAGTGGTAACAAATTATTCAAATTACTTTGCTACATGCCACAAGGCACAACATTTTACAGTTACGGGAATTTTTCACATCACCGTGTATGGCTGTGTTGGTGTATGTACGTCTGTGTGTGTGTGTGTACGTATTTTCTAAGTGCATGTGAATAAAGAATTTTCTGTATAATTAAACAAACTACCACTAATTGCGCTGGATAAAAATTTCCAGGCGAAAAACAAGACCTGGGAATACGTACAAAAGCAGTTTTATGCGGAAAACAAATTTCTTAATTATACAACCAAGGAAATAATTTTGCTAAGCTTTTTCACTAAACAAAAGGCAAAACAAAAGTTATTAAAAGTTTGCTGAATTTTCGAAATTTAAACTAATTGTGTTAAATGAATCAAGACAATGCTGCTGATTATTTTTCCTTTGTTGTAGAGTCATTAAGAGTTTTTTTTCGTACTTTTCAATTTATGAATCAAGGGTAAAATTAAAAATCACGTTCTACATAGCAACGTAACAGCAACATGGTTTTGCTTAATAGGAACATCAACTCCGTAATGGTCCTACGACTCGTTAAAATGATTGCTTAAAGGCTCACAAGCAACGTATTCATTTGCACAAATTAAATATTGTTAACTTATTAATGGTCCTTTTGAGCCAGATAGTAAATATTTTTAAATTATTTATGGTCCTTCGTACTATCTGTACGAGTAAATATTGCGTAATTTCTAATGGTCCTTCAATTTAGGTGGTAAATATTAGTAAATTTAGTAATAGTCTTTCGATGCAGATGGTAAATATTCCTATCTTCCTGCCAGATGTTTATTATTGGTAACTTTTTAACAGCCCTTTGAGCCAGGAAGTAAATGTTATGCTATTATTAATGGTCCGTCGAAGCAAGCGGTATATATCATTCTATTACTTATTAGTGGTCCTTTCAACCAGATGGTATATATTGGAAGGTTCTTAATGGTCCTTAGATCCAAATGGTAAAAATTATTGTCTTACTAATGGTCCTTCGAACCAGATGGTAAATATTATTCTCTTGTTAATGGTTCTTCGATTCATATGGAATATAAAAAGTTCTTATTAATGGTTCTTAGAGCCAGCTGATGAATATTTTTAATATATTAGTGGTTCTTCGATGCATGTAACGAATACTCTTATTTTTATTTATGGTCCTTCGAGCCAGATTGTAATTATTGTTAACTTCATTATGGTCGTTCGAACCAATTGCTTTATATTCTCCTATCTAAGTGACCAAAACTGTTATATTTGATATTAATGGTCCTTCGAGCCATATGACAAATACTATTATTTGTATTAATGGTCGAGCCCGATTGTAAGTATTGTTAATTTATTAATGGTCCTTCGAGATATATGGTTAAAACAATTACTTGTGTTAATGGTCCTTCGAAGCATATTATAAGTATTGTTGAATTATTAATATTCTTAAGTTATAAGTGATCCTTTCATCCAAGTGGCAAATATTATTATTTTTAATGGTCCTTAGAGCCAGATTGTTAGTATTATTAACTTACTAATGGTCCTTAGAGCCAGACGGTATGTAGCAACTGAGTCAGCAAATACTTTCAGATCTTTGAGTTGTTTAATTAAAATCTGTAAGCAATGCTTTGGACTGTCAACACAAAAATCACACAAATATTGCCAACCTATTAAATATTTAAGCGAAAGCTGCTGAAATCGCATAAAAACAGCTGATTGGAAATAATAAAAAAAATCGGAAGAGAATATTGATTAAATTCATTAAAATAAAAGTTCCTCATATAACAAAATAGTTTTTGGATTTATTATTTAAAAAAAAAAAGTTCCTTGCCCATGCACTTTACTTTTACACTAATTTTTGTGGAATTGTATTTCCTCTTTTAAATTAACATTAATCCCTCACAACTTTGATGCATTAACTTCAGCAGCTTTTCATGCACCAACCAAAAGGAAAGAGGCAGGGTTGGGGGGAGGGGAGGTGGAAAAAGAAAAGTTATTACAAAACATTAAAAGTAATTTTAAAATTGTTTGTTGCACTCGCTGCTCTTTTCAACACTGCTGCTGCAGCTACTGCAACACGTTACGTTCATTATAATTTTGCAAAACATTCACGCTTTTCAAACAAATTTTTTACTGCAGTTGTTGCTATTTTCTTGCAATTTTTTGTTACTCTCTCTCTCTCTATTTTTTATTTTTTTTTGAATAGTTACTTAATGTTCTTTTGTTTATTATTATTATTTTCATTTCTTTATGCATTTTTTTTTTTCATTTAATGTGGCTGCATTTCAAGCTTTTTGTAGGAATTGTTAAAAAAAATACAAAGAAAAAAGACGTTGGACTCTTATTCATGCATATTTTTATTTACTCGTACGCCTCTTGGTACTGGCTGTTGAAAACAGTGCTCAAAATTAAATGAAATGTGTGTAAAGTAGTCGTAATTTGTGGAGAAAAAAAATTGCTTAAGGATGTATTTAAATCATTTTAATAATTTTACAATTTTTTAAAACGTTTTTTTTCTCTTTTTCCTTCTAATAATACCAAAGTTAACATACAAAAAATATAATATTTTCATGTAAGGGTCTGTTATATGCAATAAGTCTTTTCTTTTGGTTTTCAAAAGAGTAGCTCGTAATTAAAATTTCTTTATAACGATGCAAAATTAAGCTTCAAGGAGTCATTCATAAAGTTGTAAGTGCAAATTTAAATTGTCAGTGATTTATTATGCGGTTGGCTGCCTTAAGGCGAAACGATGAAAACTACTTAAAGTTTGGTATTGTAAAAGGTGTGTGAATAATAGTGCATACTTTTAGGTTGATGTCAAGAATTAAGGAAATTCTGTCTTATTTCATAATTCAATCAATAACTTCAAGCTCAACTTTTTTCATGCTTTACTAAAATTCAAAGATCTTACGATTACTTTTTTAAAATAAGTACTTTTTCTTAAGGTACTTAGGATACTCTATTTAAAAGGTACTTTTCTAAAAAAAAATTAAAACGTAATTAGTTGTATAAGGTAGTCTCTTCTAGTACTTTTTTAAAGGTACTATTTCCGAAAGCTGTTGTTTAAAAAAAGTACTTTTTAAAAAAGTTAATTTTTAAAGTAGTATTTTTTTTTACTTTCTAATAAAGCACTCAAGCTAAAATTTTTAAAGCGTACTTTTATTTCAAGGTTCTTATTTTCAAAAGCAAGATTTTCAATAGTACTTTTTTAAATGCATTTTTTTAAAGATACTTTTTTAGAAGGTGTTTTTTTTAAGGTACATACTTACTTTAACAGTAATTTTTTAAAAGGTACTTTATTAAATAATTTTTCATAAAGTACTTGTTTTAAAAGCAACTTTTTTAAAAGTACTTTTTTAAAAAGTAATTTTTCTAAAAGTTACTTCTTTAAAAGGTACTTTTTTAAAAGGTACTTTTCTGCAAGTACTTTTTTTAAAATGTACTTTTTCTTTTCTTCTTAGGTACATCGTTTTTTAAAAGGTACTTTTTTAAAAAGTACTTTTTTAAAAGGTACTTTTTTAACAGGGTACTTTTTAACAGGGTACTTTTTTTAAACGTTCTTTTTTAGAACGTACTTTTTTAACAGGTACTTTTTTAAAAGGGTGCTTTTTTACATGTACTATTTTAGAAGGTACTTTTTTTAAGGTACTTTTTTAAATTATTTCTTTAAAAGGTACTTTTCTTAAAAAAAATTTTTTTTTTAAAATGTAGTTTTTTATAAAAAAAGTTGCTTTGTGAAAGGTACTTTTTTAAAAAGGTACTTTTTTTAAAAGGTACTTTTTCCAAAAGGTACTTAGTTTAAAAGATACTTTTTTTAAGATACTTGTGAAAAAGTACTTTTTTAAAGTACTCCACACAATGGAGTGGCGAAATATTGGAAAAATAAAAATAAAAAGATATATTTATAAAAAAAAAGTGAAATCAAGCTGGTATATTCAGCAAAAACATCTAATAAGTATTTTTTTCTCTTTTACTAGAAACTTTTTATAAGTAACTTTGCTTATGGCGTTTTCTACACGGTTATAACGAATTATCGCTAATAACTAACTTCTTCGTCATAAACGAACTCTTCTTTGTGTGTTTCAAATTAACTAATGAAGTAGACGGATCTAAAATTTGTTGCGTATACTTAATATTTAATTTTGATTGCAAATATTAATTATACGACTGCTAGTTTTTTTTGCAGTAAAGGCTGGTACTCTGTTCAAAGTTGTGAAAAATTTTCAGCACCATTGATTATTTCGCGTGAAAAATTTGACATGTACTAAATGTAGCCCAACTCGCGGTTTTTTTTTATAAATTTCTTGCTTTATTGCTTGAAAGTATGCAACATTGTTAAAATTCCGTGCGAAAAAAGCACTGCTCATGTTGTTTCGCAGCTAAACTAAAATGATACCAGACTAATTTTGCATGGAAAGACATAATTTTACGTGTTTTTCACAACAAGAACAGAGTACTACTTTGGCGAATTTATTTCCCAAATATTTCACACCAAATACTTTTATATGCAGTTTGACAGCATTTCGCACGAAATTGTGAACAGAGTACCAGGCTTAACCTTGGAAACAAGCATAAAAAATTTAATATAAAGTAAGCAGTTGTCTCCTTTAATCGAAATATTTTTTATTAAAAAAAGTAACACAATATTCCTGTGATGTCAAATAAAACAATAAAATTTGAAACTAATACCACTGCAATCAATTTTAAAGAAACTTTGCATTTAATGTACATATGTTGTGAATAGTGATATCTTTTTCTATAACGCAATTATGTATATAGTGATTTTTTAACGCTTTTTGTTTTGCCAGTTCAAGTATTAATAAAAAAAATTAACAAACAGCAGTGAAAACAGCATGTTTTACAACAAGAGAAATAAAAAAAATTCAATGAACCATAGGAAACAACATTGCGCGCTAAGCTGGCTATCGAACCTTAAATGCCAATATGCCATATGTGGATAAAAGCTAAAATTTTAGTGTAGAAAGAATTTATTACATATGCCTTCAACTGAAGAAATAGCTTTTGTACATGGAAAAAAGCATTTTTCTTAAAAGCTATGAATTCTTCTGACCATAATAAGCCGCTTTTGTTTCATAATTACGCTGAAAAATAAACAAAAGTAGTACAAAATGTACATAGAAAAATGGTTTTCTATCGAAAATAGAGCATATTTTCTCAGAAAAATGTTCATTGAATTTTCTTTTTATAAAAAAGGAGAATTTCAAAGAAATTTGGTTTTTTTGAAGACAGGAACCTTCAAAAAAAATAATTGGTAATTGTTTTTTTTTATTTAGACATAAAGTTTTCCCTGATTGTAAACTCGCTTAAAAATTTGTTTTGAAATTTTTAAAAAATTTTTAGAATTTTCTTATTCAAAATATAAAAATTTGCAGATATTTTATTTAATCATTAAATTAAAATTTTCATTACAAATTGGGATGTTTTCATAACGATTTTTTTCAATATGACTCGATTATGGATGGTAACCATTCTTTAGATGCGTTGCCAATTGATAAGGCAACGGAAGAAGTTTGCTTGCCATTAATAATCGAGTTATTAAATGTAGATAGAAATTTTCTAACAATAATAAACATACAAATTTTTTCGATATTAGGAAAATTTCCATTTAAATTTATAGTTCTCGATTACAAAAATTAAACATGCCTAAGAGAGACTTTATATCAACAAAACGAACCTGTTATGGGCAACATTTAAGCTTTTTTTTGTAGAAAATCATCACCATCAGTAAAAATTTCTTTTTCTAAATTTGCAATGTCTGTTTATTTTTTATATTTAATTATTTTTTGTATTGTGATACAATATTTCTGTTGCCTCAACAGTATGCTTTCGCAACACAGGTTTATAACAACTGCAACAGCATGATTCGCAATTTGTTTTGTTCTGTTTGTAAATGTGTGAAACATGTGGTACACTGCCCTGCAAATTAAAACAACAACAACAAAATAAAATATAAAATATAAAATGAAATGGCAACAAAACTAAAGCTTTAAGTTGCGCCTTGCCTGCATGTTAGTGTCGTAAGCTTCTGCAGTTTTTGTTAAAAAAAAATCATTTAAATTGCATTTAATTGCAATAATCATTGAGTGTGTAACAGAAGCGAACAAACATCGTAATGACAACGAAACATTATAATTGTAACAACAATTGAATACTTTCGTTCGCACACATACATGCACATACTCGTACAACAAAAAATTCTTACGGCTGCAGGATAAAACAACAGCAATTGTTCGGGCAACATTGACACCAAAACATAAGACACAACAATTTCAAACACATTCAAGCTTAAATTTTTCACCACTTTAGATTTTTACGGCATCCATAGAAAAAAGAATTTGCATTTAAGCCCGTTACAAGTTTTGCAGTTAATCTGGGAACATAATACTTTTTGTTTTTGTTTTTCTGTTGCTGCTAGTAAAACTGTAAACAGTTCTAATTGGTGTGTAACGCATTTTTTTATACAGGCAGGAGTATTTTTTTTTTTTTTTTTTTTTTAGAGAGAACACAGAAAATGCGTTGCACAACACAAAAACCAAACGCTGCTCTCTACACACCAGTCCACGCTTACATTCATGCAAAAAGTGAAATTTTAAATTGCACATTTTGTCAACCATGTTGGGCTTTGTGAAAAATATTATTAGAGATAAATAAAAATTATGTTTATTAAAAAATATATCTACATATGCCAAAACAACTGAATCTTAAACTGGGGATGTTTATTTTTTTATTTTTTTTTTATACGAAATTAACAACATTTTCCAGTAGGGCCGGAAATCCATTTTGTTTAATTAGAGCAATATGATATTTCTTTAACTCAGAAATTGTGGCAGCGTAAAATACGGCGCGTAATTGCAAATAAAACACGTTGCGTGCGTATTGTTTGAACTTGTTATGCAATTGTTGCTTAAGCAGGTATTAAGCGCAACGTAGTTGATGATAGTGGTGGCACACAAATAGAACCCACTATAAAATTAATGATTATACACTTACAAATAAAATTGTACGAAAAAAAACAGTTGGTTTTCAGTATCCATAACAAGAAAATTTGCAAAAACCTTTGGCTTACAAATGAAAATTTTTATGAAAATCACAAGTGCTATCGATAACAATTTTTTCTTAATTTTTATTATCTATCGTGTTATTGATAACAAAAACTTTTTAAAACAATTGGAAAGTAAAATTTAAAATTTCTTTGTGAAAAATAAGTGTTATCGATCAAAAAAAAATTTTTAATTATCATTTACTAACAAAAATTTTTCTTGAAGTCGATAACAGCAAAATCATTTTATTAAAAATACAAGCGTTATCGTTAGTGTTAGTTTATTATCTATTGTGTAATCGATAACAAAAGTTTTTAAGGTAATTGGAAGGCAAAATTTCTGTGAAAAGTAAAAGTTATCGATAACAATTTCTTTTTAATTTTTATCATTTATCATTCTATCGACTAACAAAAATTCTTTTAATAATCGATAACTGCAAAATTTTTTTTTATGAAAAGTACAAGTGTTATCATTAGTATTAGCTGATTATCTAACGTGTTATCGATAACAAAATGTTTTAAAAACAACTAGAAAACGAAATTTCTTTGTGGAAAATAAATGTCATCGATGACATTTTTTTTCAATTTTAATCTCTATCCTTTAATCGACTAACAACATTTTTAACAGCAAAAATTTTTTATGCTAAATACAAGTGTTATCAATAAAAAATAATTTATTTTTAATTATGTCATCAATCTTGCTATCGATAATAAAAAGTTTTTTAAA
The DNA here is from genome assembly GCA_936439885.1 of Nowickia ferox. Taxonomy (NCBI): domain Eukaryota; kingdom Metazoa; phylum Arthropoda; class Insecta; order Diptera; family Tachinidae; genus Nowickia; species Nowickia ferox. Next base: position 12,761,126 of record OW387023.1, on the reverse strand, counting down.
AAGCTGGAAGGCATTTCTTTTTTGTGTTATCGGTAAAAAAGAGTGTATAATTTTTGTTATCTATCATTTTATCGACTAATAAACATTTTTTTTTAACTTAATAAAAACAAAATTTGTATGCAAACCACAAGTGTTATCGATAACAAAAAGTTATTAAGAAATTTTGAAGATAAAATTTTTGTAAAAATTATATGTTATCGATAATAAATTTTTTTTAATTTTTTTCATTTATCATGTTATCGGTAACAAAAATTTAAAAAAAAAAATTATAACATCGATAACAAAAAAATCTAAAGGTCTTTCTGATTGATTAACAGTCAAATTTATTTGTGAAAGTGAAGTGAAAAGTGTTATCGAAAACAAGAATTTCTTTCTCTTATCTATTTTGTTGTCGATGACAAATTTGTAAAATCGCTAACAAAATGAATTTATTTTCTATAAATTAACATCAATTGAAAACAAAACAAAATCTTGGAAAATTATTTTTATTATAAGGAAAATTTATTGAAAATTAATTTTATTGATAACTAATATTTTTTATCATTTATTTCAGTTATCGATAACAGAAATGCTTTTAAAACATGTGTAAAATCGATAACAAAAAAATAGTATGGAAAATTAGTGTTATTGATAAGAAAACAAAAATCTTTGAAAATAATTGTTATTAAAAGTAAAAATTTATTGAAAATTAATATTGATATTATCGAAAACAAAAAAAAAACTTGCATTGTGTTCCCACAGCTCAAAAAATGTGTGCTTTTTATATAAACTTTCTATTCTATTCGTCTGTTCGGATTGTGGAAACAAGGGGCTAATAAAAATTTTTGTTAGTAATTACCGAAATTTGTTACGAAAAATTTTGTTTGTCGCCAAAAATGAAACGTAATCAAAACTCCGTTTTCTTAACTTTTTACTCACTTGTTCATTGTTAACAAATGAGGTTATCGATAACAGAAACTTGCTCTTAGTGTTTACTTAATATTTGTTGCTTTTTAACTAATAAGCTTATCAATAACCGAAAGTTGCTAAACAAAATCTTTATTGATAACAAAAACTATCTGCAAAAATTTGTTAAATCGATGGCGATGTCCTGCGACCAGTGCGTACATTTTTTTCCATAACTATCTATAACAGAAACAATCTTGAAAATTATTTTTTATTGCCTTTGGAAATTTTTCTATGAAATAGACGATGTATTTATGTTTCATTAAAATATTCATTTAATATTTAAATGTTGTAGATAATAATGTTGCTCATTAATAACGAAAAATTGTTCACGAAAGTGTTTCCATTAGGAAATCCAAGGATTTAGTAGCGTGTGTTGTTGGTCCTGCTGTAAATGCATCTATTTACTTAAATGCTTAAGCCTAATGTACATATGTATACAACTTGTATACTCGTATATACTTAAAATTAATGCTATTTGTTGTTATCTGTGTTTGTTTTTCTAGTTTCTGTTGTAGCTGATGGCATATCGTGGCGTTAATTAAATACGAGTGAGTAAAATGTGAAGAGGAATTTTCAAATATGTGGAGAGAAGAAAAAAATAAGAATATATATGTACCATGGGGGAATATTTGAAGAAGCATTAGTGTAAGTTCGTGTGCATGTTGTCTTTGTAATAATAAAACTCTAGTTCAACACTTGCCAGCAAACACTCTGCTTTTCATGTGTGTTTACTTAATCATACTGGCAGGAAGGTACAGTGGCCTACAATTGAAGAGAACAAATATGGTGGTCATTTGAAAGTTTAAGAAAACATTTTTGATACTAATAAATTCAAGACACGGTGTCATTGAGGAAACATTTGCATGAAATTACTAAATTTATTTAAAATTTTTCATTCTTCAGAGACAGCATGATCGGTAAAGATATTTTATAACACTTTGCTCAAATAAAATATTTAATCAAAGTGTCAAAATATAAAACAAACTTGTTTTTATATGGAAAATTTTTCTTAGAATGCAGTCTTTTTCTTTTTGGTACTTTTTGAAAATTCAAATATATAGAGGCTAAAGTTGTGACTTTTTTATACTACTTTTGTATGTATATGTGGATATATAATATTCTCCTAAAAATCATGTAGTTTAGGTTTTGCCTAATATTCTTGTCATTCGTTACCTCACTTTAGGACGCTAGATTTCACTTAGTTTTGATTGCTTAGAACTCTGTTAAGTCGAAGTTAAAAAATAAATATATAAAATAAGTTGTTTTAACTTTCCCTTATCTTTATCGTTCTTCGTCTTGATCTGATTTTTCTCTATAACGTTTAGAGATCCCTGCTCTGGTTAATTTAGTATTCTTCTCTTTGGCTTTTACAAAGCCAAAATAACAATAAAAATACAGAAATCAAATATTAGAAGCTATCACAAAAAATATCTATAAAAATATAAAAGTTACGAATTACAATGTTTTGATGTTTCTTTTGGTTCACCATCAAGTTTTAAGCAATTTAGCTAATATAATTGAATAATTTACTATTAAAATTATTAGTGTTGCTTAATAATAACAATAACTTGTTATTTTCGAAAAATGTTAGCTCTTTCAAAGTAACGAATGACAAATTCTTAGCAAATTTATGAAATTCCTGCAACAATATTTTCGATAAACCCTTCAAGTTCACATGTTTTAATCCATTTTTTTCGCATTATTACTCATATAGTCTTAATTTATTTATACGAATTATTAATACTAAAGAGAAAAGTCAAGAATGATAAGCAAGCAGACAGAGGCAAACATAATTTGTTCTTTTTTAAAAAATTTTGTTTTTATTCAACACTCGCCTGAGATTTTGGAATAAATATTTAAGTAACATGTGACAAATTCGTGATTAGTGACTTGATGAAACTCACCATCAGTTTATTGATTTATTTGATATTAATATTTAATACTTAATATGAAAAAGAAAAGTCACGAATGACAAATAACTTGCAGACATGTTTTTTAAGCAAAAAAGCAAAGCATTTTCGTTTGAATTTAATCTATTTTGCGGGAACAAGAATCCAAACTGATGTGTTTACTTAATTTATACGACTCAATATTTTATTGAATTATTTGATAATAAGTCACGAATGACAAGCAACTTGCGGATATGCAATTATTAATAGTTCTTTTTTTAATTTTTTGCTTTTATTTAGCACTCGCCTGAGAATTTGAAATAAATATGCAAGTAACGCATGACAAATTAGTCATTGATGGTCACACACTACACTGTGTTCTGTTACGAAACGTTTATGTTTGGCGGCAAATAATTTTGTTTTCCCAAAAGCAGTTGTTTTTTATTCACCCTTATTCCAGTTGTCAACATCGACGTCATTTTAGCACAATAACAAAAACTTGGAGCTTGTCCAACCGTTGTCGATGTCGACAACTGGAATAATGATTAATGATTATTAACAATTTAACAATTTAGAATATGTTTTGGGTCACATTATAGCGGGAAAATATTTAACAAATTTCGTAAAATTTTTCACCAATGTGACCACTTACCTTATGATGAAACGTGCGCTGTATTTTGAAATATACTGTTATATTTTAAGTAGCTTAAAGATATTAAGTAAGTATATAATTTTCTCGCACTGTACCCCCCATGAAAACTTGTACTAAATATGCACACTTCAAACTTATCATTTATTTGCACTCGCAAGCAAACATTTTCATTCTTATCAAATACATTTAGCAACAGCAGCAAACAAATTGTTCATATTACTAACAAATATGCATACACACACATACGTGCATACATACATACATAACTTTACATAAACACATGTATGCACACGCATCTATAACAAGTTTATGACCGACTGTTCGAAATGTTTGTTGGCACAAGTGTGGATGTGTGAAAAACTCATTTTTGTTGAGGCAAAAATTCTTTTACAAATTCTGCGGTTGTCTTCTTTTTCTTGTCGTAAGACATCCTACATGCGCTCTGTTTTGTTTTTTATTACTTGCAGTTAATTGTTTAGCAAATAATGTTGCATTAGTGTGCGTTTATATGTAAGACTTTAATAAACATAAGCAAGCATTTATGCTATGCAAAAGAAAAAACGAAAAAGAAAATGTTGCTCCATTATTCTAGTTACTAAAATGAAAAATGCTAAAAAGCCAGTTAATTACTTATAAAATCTTGTACACCAAAACTATGTTAATACATAAATTTTTGCAACAGATTATTTATATACTTAAAGGCAAACTTGAGGTTGTAAATATTTATTAAAATATGTATGTTTGTATATTACTACAATTACGAAATATTTGTTTAATATAAGAAACTAATTTCCCTTAAGTAAATAGAAAACTTTTTATAAAAATTATCTGAATTTGGCAAGAGCGTAATGAGTTTCAAAATTAAGTGTTGCATATTTTTAGGGTTTAAGGCTGCTTTTTGTACCAAGGGAATGTTTCTTGAAGATGAAAATAGGGGCGTTAGTGTCTAAACTAATTTTCTCTTTCGGATTTGCAAAAACGAATCATTCACTTGTTTTTATCGTTCTCATTCTTCTATGGGATTTTCCATGATGTCAAACGTGACCTTCGTACACAATTAAATTGAAAAAAAATCAAAATAAAACGAATTTTATATTAATTATAATTGTAACTTCTAACTTTAAATTAGTTTTATAATTTCTGCAAAGTTTAATTTGGAGCAATTTTTTGTTTTCAAGTTAATTGCAAAAAACCAAAACATTCGCATGTGACGAAAACAGAAGTCGTATAGATGGTCATAGATTAAAATGCTGATTTCAGAGAAACCTGCAGGAATATTTTAATGGGACTAATTTTGGAATGTTATGCATTGATGACTTTTCAAAATGGTTTGATTTCGCTCTAAAAAATTTTATATAATTTTTTTATTCAATTTTAATTATAGTCGCATGTGACATGTCGTACCTGACATGGAGCGCGTGACATGCCGTAACTGACATGTTGCACGTGACATGTTGTACCTGACATGTCGCGCGTGATATGTCGCACCTGACATGGTGCACGCGACATGTCGTACCTGGCATGTCGCACGTGACAGGTCGTACCTTACATGTCGCAAGTGACATGTCGTATATGACATGTCCCACGTGACATATCGCACCTGACATATAACACGTGACATGTCGCATGTGACGTTTTTTCCATCATGACATTTATGTACTCGTATATTGTTTTTGTTGCTCTCTTTACAAAATTATAAACACGTTCACACTTGGCAAACAGGCAGACTAGTTTTGGCCTTTTCAGTTTGAACTGCGTATTATTTCCCTCTCTTGACAAGAGGCTGTTTGCATTATGTTACCCAGCACAATTTAAAAAACTTGGGACAGCAAATGATAGCCTTGCCTCACTCCCATTTTAATTGTAAATGACTTTCCAGTATATGCATCACCATCAAGAATTCGAAGCGAACAACTTTTTCTATAATATTTCAAATGTCGCACGGCTATTAGGCAAAACTTTTGGACAAGGGAACAAACCACTATTTAAATACGAATAATTTCTATTTAAGCTTAAGATTTAATAAGAGAGTGTGAGTTGTTTTGGCGATATTTGAATTAACCACACAAAACGCATACTTTTCTTTATATATATATAAAAAAATTTAAGAACTTTTTTCCAGAAGATAACATTTTTAAAAATATATCAATCATATGTCTCTTTTAACTTTCTCACTGGCAATTTCAAAGTCTTTTTAAGCAACTTTATTAGAAAATAACTATACCTCCGTTGCTGTCTCTAAAAAAAAACTGAAACGAACCGTCATTAAAAACTCGTATTTATTACAAAAAGTTAATTTTTTGCTACTGCTGCTGCTTGTGCTGTTTCAAAACATCAAATATTAAAACATCTGACATTTATTGATCTGTATTAAAAACTCGCTGCTAATGCTTTCGTCCATCCATCGTTCATCTTTTTTTGGGCCATGGTAGCGGTCAAACACAAACCCAAAGTGTACTCACACACTAATGTATTCGTACAGCAATGGCAACAATAATAGATGAAACAAATACACAAAACACTTGCGCCAGTATAAAGAAATGACAACGAGGACAACAAAATCAACAACAACAATAAACAAAAACAAATTTAATACGAATATAACAACTTCAATAACTGAATACAATGCAACAAAACAATACACAAGAGAAATAAAAGCACAAGCTTTTGCATCATTTCCCGCATGGAATGGCTGCCTGGTTGCTAGAGCACCGCTCTTTGCTCGTTGTTGCAATGTAAAACAAACTCAAGCAGTAAAGTAACAAAAAAAAATACAACAAACAACAAAAACCGATTAAACATGTGTATCTACAAACTTCAATATCAGCAACATCATCGTGCAGTCACAACATTCATTCAAAGTCGAGGGTTAAAAAAAAATTTTTATAAATAATTTCTACAAATGGGTACTTTTTTTATCAGAAGTACTTTTTTTATAAAAGGTACTTTTTTAAAAATAGGTACCATTTCAAAAAATTTACCTTTTTAAAAAAGGTACTTTTTTTATCAAAAGTACTTTTTTATCAAAAGTAATTTTTTATTAAAGATACTTTTTTAAAAAAAGGTACTGTTTTAATAAAAAGTACTTTTTAAAGAAAATACCTTTTTCTAATAAAATATACTTTTTTTAAAAAAAGGTATTTTTTTAATAAAAGGTACTATTACGTACCTTTTATTAAAGGTACTTTTTCAATCAATTTTAATTATAATTTTTAAATAAAAGTAACGTTTTAAATAAAAGGTACTTTTTTAATAAAACGTACTTTATTTAAAAATGGTACTTTTTTAATAAAACGTACTTTTTTAATAAAAAGTACTTTTTTAATAAAAGGTTCTTTTTTAATAAAAGATACTTTTTTAATAAAAGGTACTTTTTTAATAAAAGGTACTTTTTTAATAAAAGGTACTTTTTTAATAAAAGGTACTTTTTTAATAAAAGGTACTTTTTTAATAAGAAGTACTTTTTTTAATAAAAAAGTACTTTTTTAATAAAAGATACTTTTTTAATATAAGGTACTTTTTTTATAGAAGTTACTTTTTTAATAAAATATACTTTTTTAATAAAACGTACTTTATTTAAAAATGGTACTTTTTTAATAAGAGATGCATTTTTAATAAAAGGGTTTTTTTAGTTAAAGGTACTTTTTAACAAAAGGTACTTTTGAACAAAAGAAAATGTACTTTTTTGATAAAAAGCACTTTTTTCATTCATTTGCAAAAGAATGCTATTCCTACAGTGCTCTTTATTAAACAAGAAGTAATTTTTTTGTAAAGTTAATTTCAGTGCTACTTAGGACCAAATAAAAACTATCTGTTTAATCGAATAAATGACCGACTTACTACACTGACAAACTTGAGGATTGTAACTTTGTCAATAAATGTGTAGCAGCAGGAGCTGTTACAATAACAACAACAACAACCACAACAACAACAACAATTAAAACACATTTTCATTTGTATATTTTGTATGTCATCGAATTAATGGAAATTCGCAGCTGTATGAATAACTGTTGTACGTATAAACGTTGTATGAGCAAATGAATGTATGTGTGTATTAAATGGTCAATATGCGTCTGTTGCAAATACATATGAAAATGAATATGTGTGCTAACGGTATGCTGTTGTATCATCATCATCATCGTCATCATTGACATGGTTGTCATGGTAAAATATTTTAACGAAAGCTTTTTGCTTTTGTAGAATATCGATTGTTATAAATTTTTAAATGTTTCAGTCGGTCGGTCAGGCAAGAGGATTTTAAGCCCAAAAAGTTATTAATAACAAACTCTTGAGTACGAAGGTACTTGTGTTCTTATTCACAATATTTTTTGTGTGCAAGTATGTATGTGAGTTATTATGAAATCTTGCACTCACACTCAAGCCTAGAAAAAAAAAATATATTAAGGTCATTGGGACAAGATGAATATTAATGTTGTACGGCTTTAAGTTGTCCTTTTTGTTGCTTAAGATTTAAAATAGCAAATTTTCAAATAACATTGTTTTACACTATGCCTTTATGTAGTCGGGTAATTTATCTTCTGTAAATTTTCAAATTTCTGTAAGAGCAAGAGCTTTTTATTTTATATGTATTTTTATTTATTTTAAGTTTCAGCAAGTTTCTTTTCTTTGTATGAAAGTTCTAACAAAACATATGCATTTGAATTGAATAAAAATTTTTTTAGTTTAATTTTCGGTGACAAGCTTTAATTTTAAAATCAAATATTAAAAATTCAATGGCTCCTACTACGCCATATTCCCCTAATCAATTTACATTTAATATTGATAATTATATATGAATCAATATTGTTCATCATGTAATAAGTAAATTATAGCAAATTAAGAGGGCGTTAACTTTAATGTCTAATTTTATTGCCTTTTGAAAAACACTGACCGAAATTATTGTATTTGTATTTCAACAAATAAACATATGGAATTTGTGTAAAACGAAAATGATTTCAGATTTAGTTTTTTCCATGCCACTTATGACAATAATTTTCATATATTTTTCAAACTATGAATCAAATTAAAACTTTAAGCAATAACTTACCTAGCGCCTTTGGGTATGCAGCATTTTTCAGATATATAGTATAATCTGCAATTAACAATAAATATGTACATATATCAAATTATTTTGTTTCAAAAAAAAACGGTTTCTTATGATTTTTAAATACATAAAAAAAAATAGTAAAATGTTTTGCAAGAACATCAGATTTTTACTTCATATAAATATAAATTCTCTTTCCTCCCTGCCTTTTTTCGTCTTAATCACTCTACGATTGTTTTTATTTTGCTATAAAAAGTTTTCATTTTGCCATAATTCTTAAAACACATGTTATTTTTGTTTTTTTATTTGTATTTTTTTTTTGGTTTTTATCATACAAAATTTATGCTGCTTGTAATTGTGTTTTTGGAAATGATGTTATTGCATACTTTTAGGAAAACTATAAATTTTTTAGTGAGATAAAAATATGTAGTTGAAATTTTCAATTGGTCTGTATGTATTTTTGTTGTTTTTGTAAATATGTGAAAAAATACTCAATTTTAGTGACAGTTTTTTTGCTGTTGCTTATTTTAGGTTTTTTTAATGATTGTAAATTACAGAGAGATGAAATAAAATGATTATAAAAACAAAAACAATTTTCGTAGCAATATATTAAGGTATAAATAAAGCCATCAAAAATGTTGCAGCATACTTTAAAGCGCTTAAAGACAAGCGACATGAAAAATAAATAATAGACCAGCGATAATTGTGAAAAAATACATTACTGCAAATTCTTTTAAAAGAATAACTAAGTTTCATTATATTAAAGCTTTTAAAACTTTATAAAATGAAACAAAAAAATAAAATAATACAAAAAACAACATTACACAATAATTTAAGACTAAAATTTTATTTGAATTATGTTTCGAAATTGTATTGCTTTATAAGCTAACACTTCAACAATTTCCCAAGTACTGAAAAATTTCCCTTTCAAACCAAATTAAAAAATATACAATATTTTTGTATGAAAATATTATTTCCACGAATTTTTTTTTATTATATTTTAATCCTTGGCACGTTTTTACTATTGGGTCTTATTCCGAAAAATACTGAGAAGAAGTGATAGTTTACATTAAAAAAAAATTAACAATTTGTTTTTATATTTATTTCATGTACTGTGAAAATCATTGAATCTTTTTTTATTTTGTAAATTTTAGCAAATGAATTATTAACAAATTTTAAAACAATTTAAACAACAAAAATTTCTGCGAACACAAGTAACTCAATTTTGTTGACTTCAATAAATAAAACTGGTTTTCAATGGCAAAAATTAATTCCATGAATTAATTACATTTTATATTTGCAAATAAGAAAAACAGCAAGTCATATTTTTAGGAGGCAAAAACATCCATAAATGTGTAACATACCAATAGGGGCTAGAAAGTAAATTCGATAAAAATCTTCAATTCGAATGGAAAGCAATTACTTTTAACAGCAGGAAATAATAAAAGTAATAATTCTAATTTTCAAAGGGAAATTTTTAAATGATAAAAACTTAAATGTCCCAAACAAAGAAACAAACAAACTTTTTTAAAAAAAATTTTTGAGTACAAAAAAATATTATAGATATAAATTCAAGATATTCCACTTGTTGCTCTAAGGGTGTACAACTTCAATTTTATAAATTTTCAGTAGAGACAAAAAACTGTTTTTTAAAATTCTCTTACTTCACAAAACTGATGGAACTGTCGTTTTTTGCCAAAGCTGATTTCGATTGAAAATATTCTTATTTCTTCAAGTAATACCTTTAGTTGCATGGACATGTATGGCTGTTAAGTATGTTGCTGTATTGTCATCAATGTACATATACGTATACATATATTTCTAACATTTATAATGTGTTACAATTTCTAGCCTTGTCGATGTCAATGTTAAAGTAATTGGGTTTCTGTTTTGGGTGGTTACCATTTGACACAAAGAAAAATAGAACTGGAGATGCTTTCATAAGCCTGGCACAGCAAGCTTTTTTTTAATTTTATTTTGCTATAAGCAAATTGTTGCTTGAAAAAATTATGTACAGCAAGTGAAAGCATTTAGTAGGGCTTTTCACTTAAGTAACTTGCAAATAAGTATGAATTAGTGTTGAGCGAAACTGTGATTTTTTAATAATGTTGCTCCTTGTGAACGTGATTTCTAAATCGCTGTTCTTTTAAACTGTGATTGTGATCACAGTTTAGCAGTATTTTGTTTGTAGCAGTTCTGTTATTTTGACAAAATCTAGTATGAAGAGCAGTTGTGAAATGAAACAGTGACTGTGATCACGGTTTAACACATTTCAGCTCTTCTGCTTTAAAAGTATGTATTTTGATAAATGCTAATAAGAAGAGCGACAAGAACAAACAATTAGCATCAACCCCAACCAAACAGTGATGCCAATTTAGCGCGTTTCGCGCTAGATTTAGCGCGTTTTAACTATGCTAAACGCGCTTTTTTCGTCTTAGCGCGTTTACTAAAAAAAGCGCTAAATTAGCGCGTTTTGAAGAAAGTTATCATCACTTCAGTTCAATATATTTTTTTACTTTTTTTGTATAAATTTAACAATTTCCTAGTATTCAAAACTGCTGTCGCAAATAAAATTCCCTTGACTGTGATTAGAATTAAAAATGCATTTTAATACTGCAAATGGCAAACATTTTGAAATTTCACAACTAAAAATATGTACTCATGACAAAAAAAAAATTATATTACTTATTAAGCATCTATTCTAGTTGAAGTACAAAAAGCATTTGAATCGCAAAACAATTCGACAATTTATATAAATTGTTACAAAATTTGGCAAATAAAATTAAAATAAAAACAAAGGATATCGATTATTTGGAAGCAATTCTGATTCTGTGTTGAATGATTTAAAATAAAGAAAAGAGCTACTAAAAAAATTAATTGTATTTACTAATGCACATGTACATACATCGAATTTTATTAAAATTTAATTTAGCGCGTAGGAAAATAGCGCGTTTTGGCTATAAATAGTTGACAATGCTATAACTTAGCGCGTTCTAGCGCGTTTTGCGAAGGGTAACAGCGCGTTTGGGTTATAAATAGTTGGCATCGCTGCAACCAAATATTGATAATTGTCGTATGAGAGTCAGAGACACAGTAAAATTGCGAATACAAAAATGTGAGAGCTATACATAGTTGCCAGAAAAGACGATTTGACATGATTAGAAGATTTTTTCTCGACAAACGGTGAACGTATACAAATAAATTCATGTGGTAGCTTTATTTACTGTAAAGTAAGCATGCAAGAGCATTCACAGTTCGAATGAATGAACTAGATTTGCAAAACCTGTTACTTGATAAATTCAGTCACAGTTGTGATAAGTGATTTTTCAATCGCTGTGAAAAAGTAACAGGTTCCAAAAAAGAGCTCATCAGTAGTATGAATGTATGTACATAGTTTTGTTAAGCTTTTAAATTGATATTTATGTGCCGCTCAGGCGTTTCTAAGTTAGCTCAGATTAAACGGACATAATAAAAAAAAAATTTTAATTTTTAACTTATACACTCATACATATGTACATACATTATGTATGATACATACATATATGACATATAAGCAGAATCCAAAGCAACTTTTATTTAAATTTTTTATATATATCTAAAGACAATTTTTCACTTAATCGAAAAATTGTCTTTAGATTTCGCTTAATATTTGCCTAATATGACCGTGTCAATAGTACACCCAGAAAAAAAACTAGTTAAAATCAATAAAAATCCATATTGAAGCAATAAGTAACATTAACGAAAGTCTATTGAAGTGGTATTTTTTTTTTATATCAATATGGACCAATATTAATTTAAATTCGTTCCATTTTGATAATTTTAATTAATGCAACAAATATAGAAATAATATTTTTTCGCCATTGGATTAATATTGAATTCTTATTGAAACAAAGTGGTTTAGATATTTTTTTAAGTGTTGCCCTATAGACTTTAATATAATTCTTATTCAATTCAATGCATTGCAATTTAAATTTTAACTTATTATTTCAGCTTGAAAAACATGTTGATTCAAAGTTGTTACCACAAAATAAATATGTAGAAACTGCATTAATTCAAAGTTGAATTATTATTGATTTAATGTACTATACATATATCAATATAAATTTTTTAATATATTGAAAAAAAAAATATTGAATTATGTGACGAGTTCTTATTGTTAAGTTACAGCTTTAATTGCAGCTTTTGCTTGAGTGTATCAAAATGCTTATTGAAGCATTGTTACTTTTTTTCTGCCAACGCCTTACACTTACCACACTTTGTTTCAATTCTTTTTTTTTTAACCAATGCTCTCCTCCTTCAATAAGCACGCATTTATATTTATCGCACTTTCCTTCTTTCACTCCTTTGCCCAATTTTTTTCCTTTGCATACGCACTTAAACGTGCCAAACAGAAAAAAATCTTATTCAATCCTTTTTCTCTTATGGACTTTATGCGTATCAGGATTGTTGTTTATTACATGTTGTTGTAATTTCTGTCATTCATGTAACTATTTTATGTTATTGTTGTAGAGCCTGCTCACTCCCACTACTTGTAGAAGAATTATGACTTGAGAAATTTTATGAGATTTTCTTGTAAATGTTTTGATATATCTTTCTTTTTAGTTTCAGAAGCCATATTTCATGCTTTACTTTCAGTTTTCTATTACATTTACTTGTTTTAAGATTTTAGTTTTCTTTTTACTTCTTATTTTTATAGAAATAGATAAATGTGTTTTGAATATGCAGTGAATTTAAAAGCAAATATAAGGTTTAAAATTTCCCCAATCTTAAGAAAGAGTTTTTAATTTAGCATTGCAGAAAAATTTAAATTAAATGTCTTACTATGCCTGCAGCTGCAAATAATTAATGCAAAAATTAATACCAAATTGAAAAACGAGTTATTATGCATAATATGGAAATTCAAGGTAAGCACGAGAACATTTGTTGAAGGGAAATTTTTAAATTGACATTTTCATAAAAAAATATTATATTATTTTTTACAAAATGAAAATTCAAGGTGAAAACCTAAATTTCCCTCAATGGGAAATTTTTTAAAGCAAGGGAAATTTGTAAGATTTTTGCAAAGGAAGCAACAAAATTTACAAATTTTTAATTTTTCTGTTGAAATTTATCGTATTTGATTTTTAAAGCGTCTGCAGTACGTATTAATACTTTTAAAATCACATGTGCTGTATAACAAAAGTTTGTATAAATGATATTTCAAAAAGAGAATATTGAGGTATTGTTCATAATATGGAAATTCAAGTTGAGAACGAAAATATTTATTAAAGGGAAATTTTTGAAATGATATTTTCATAAGAAAATATTATGCTGTTTTTCATAATATGAAAATTTAAGGTGAAAATCAAAATTTCCCTAAATGGGAAATTTTTTAAAATAGGGGAAATTTTTAAAATTTTAGTAAATGAAGCAATAAAACTTGCAAATACGATGAATAGTTGCTAAAATAAAAATATTTTTTATATTTTCAGATGTTGTTAAAAGAGCTAAGCGTTCCTTTCATCAGACACATACAAAGATCACTAGAATATAAACCGTAGACCCTAGCTGGAGGAACATGGAAAATAAGCATTTTTGTTGACAGTTAGGCAGCACTTCTTGCGCTAATATCACTTGAAATTTCCTGCAAATCCGAACGTTATCGTCAGACCAACACCACTCTTATCTGGGTTCCTGTACATTATAACTTCATCGTTAATGAACGGGCAGGGAAATTTTTAAATTAATATTTTCAATGAGAAAATATTATGCTATTTTTCATAACATAAAATTTCAAGGTGAAAATGAAAATTTCCCTAAATGGGAAATTTTTTTAAAATAGGGGAAATTCGTAAAAATTTTTCAAATGAAGCAACTGAACAATGGATCTCGTATTGACCTTTTTCATAGCTTGGAACTTGAACGTGTAGAGTGGCGTATATCAAAACCCAATCCCACGATTCTACTTGATTGATGGTAGGCAGCAAAAAGTTTTGCACATATTAGAAGCGGTAATGGCAGGCAAATAAGTGCAATCCTCATTCCTTTCAACAACTCATTCGTTCGATTGAATACCTGTAGTATTCTTTGATATCCTGCTGGTGTTTAAACAACAATGAAATCATATTAACAGTGAAACTTGCTACATAGTCAAACAAAAAGCCTGCCATACATTTTTCTTCAATTTGCTACTGAAAAATTATAAACCCAAAAGCACCATAAAAATACAAAAAAAAAAGATAACCCTCAATTATTAACCTTCGAAAATCAAACATATTATTAATCAATTACAAAATTAACTCCAACTGCTTATGATTTTTATATTACGAAGAAAACCCAATACAATCATTTGCTTAAATAAATTGAATTGATGAACTCACAAAGCAACAGTTCATACGGGTCACTTTAAACGCAAACATGAAAACTCCCGTCAAATTATCAAATTTTCTTTACCAAAGCGATATTATGGCCAAATCCATTGGTCTCGTGCCATACGATGACGATGATTTTAAAGCTAAAAAATTTCATAAATGCATGAAATGGATTTTTATCGCACTAATTACAAATTTGAATTTTACTCTGCTCGGGGAATTAATGTTCATCTTTAAGGCCGTCTTAAACGGGGAAAATTTCAAAGAGGCCACGATGAATTTGTCATATTTTGGTTTTGGATTTGTGAGCATTATAAAAATGCTTAGTGTGTTGTACAAGAAATCCTTGTTAACTAAACTCATGAGGCGTATACGAGAATTGTATCCTGTCGAGCCAGAACAGCAAGCCGAGTTCCATACTAGAGATTATGCTTTTAAATACAATTTAATCAGCTTTGGTTTTGTATTAATTCATGAGATTCTAATCTGGTCGTATAATTTATTTATCGCAGTGAGTTATTTGATTTATGAATATTGGTTGGGCTTGCGAACGGTGCCTAAAGTGTTGCCCTACTACGTGTGGTTGCCTTGGCAGTGGCAGGATCATTGGTCCTATTATTTGCTCTACATATCACAGAATGTTGCTGGTCATGCCAGTATATCTATGCAGTTGACCAATGATTTGATATTGTGTGCAGTCGCTACACAAATTATAATGCATTATGGTTATTTAAGACAACGCATAGAGACGTACCAGCCAGCGCACATTTACGCAAAAGATAAGCAGTTTCTTTCGGAATGCATCGGCTATCATGAGCAGATTTTAAGGTGAGTTGAAATAGTGCAAAAAATTTAATTTTTGAGATAAAAATTATTATTCCACTTAACAGTTTGTCCAAATATATGAATGAGATTTTCGGTGTGAGTCTTTTGGTGAACTTTATTTCCTCCTCGTTCACCATGTGTTTCGTGGGCTTTCAAATGACCATCGGCGTTCCGCTCGATACCTTGTTTATGTTGTTTATGTTTCTAATTTGTTCTTTGTTACAGATTTTAATGATTTGTTATTACGGCGAGGAATTGATAAAGAAGGTAAATACAAAATCTTGTCATATCTTTCCTTTATTGCAACAAAGTTATAACTCAAAAATTGATACTTTAGCAGAAAATCAATTTGTAGATTTTAGTTTGCTAACAACTTTTTTTAAATAAATTACGAAGTTTCAAATCAAGGCGAACTCTTTAATATGAACTCATTTTAATATGAAATGCAATTATGCAGAAAAAAAAACATATTTATATGTCAGAGTAAAATTTCCTGCTGTTAAAAAACATAACGAACATTTTGCTTGCTTTTATAACAGAGAAACTAACAGCTGATCATCATCTGCTGCAATGAGTTCATCTGCTATGAATTCGCCTTGTTACAAATACTGTTCTCTTTACAGAGCGAAAGTATTGGTAATGCCGTTTACAATCACAATTGGCTAAACACAGATGTTCGCTATCGCAAAATGATGCTGATGATAATAGAACGCTCGCAAAAGCCAGCTTTACTGAAGGCCACAACATTTTTAACCGTTTCCATGGGCACTATGGCGGACGTAAGAAAATATTTGTTGCACAAAGAAATATCAGTTAGAATTAATTAATTTTTTTTTTCAACATATTACGGCATTCGATATCCATAGAAATTTCCATACAAACAGAATTAAAATTAACGGTCCGACCCACGATGTCGACATGAAAGTTTTTGTCGCTTACTTATATTGAAAACGAACACAAATATTTTTATTTTGTTTATATGTTTTTAAAACAAAACAAAACAAATTTTCTTATTTTGTTTTTGTTGTCAATATAAGTAAGCGATAAAAAGTTACTTGTCGACATCACGGGCCAGTTCGTTAATGAAAATTTGTGCGAAATTGAATACCGCAACATGCCCCAGAGTTTCCTAATCCTATTTGAAAAAATTTATATTTTTTAAATGGAATTTTTCAAAAAGCATTATTTTCAATATATTTGAGTAGTTACTTTTGAAACACTTTTTCAAAATGTACTTTTTCAATAGGTGTTCTTTAACAAGTAATTTTAAAGACACTTATTCTAAACGCGTATTTTTTTACTTTACGGACTGAAAGTAAATTTTTCTTAAAGTACTTATTTCTTAAGTACAATTTTATAATAATCTTGTCATAAAGGTAATGTTATTAAAGGTACTTTTATGTTAAAAAGTACTTTTTTAAATAGGTACTTTTTATTAAAAGGTACTTTTTATGAAAAGGTATTTTTTCTTTAAAGATACTTTTTTTCAAATGCACTTTTTTAATAGGTACTTTTTTTTAGAAAGGTACTTTTTTAAAAGGTGCTTTTTGTTAAAAGATACTTTTTTAAAAGTACTTTTTTTTAAAGGTACCTTTTTTAAAGGTACTTTTTTTAAAATGGTACTTTTTTTAAAAGGTACTCTTTATTCAAAGGTACTTCTTTTTAAAAAGTGCTTTTTTAAATGGTACTTTTTTCAAAAAGAACTTTTTTATAAAGCTTAAAAGGAATTTTTTTAAAGGTAGTTTTTTTAAAGAGGTCCTTTTTTTAATAGGAACCTTTTTTAAAATAGGTACTTTTCTTAAAAGGTACTTTTCTTAAAAGTTACTTTTTGAAAAAGGTTCTTTTTGAAAAATTATTTTTTTAAACGTACTTTTTAAAAAGGTACTTCTTTAATTTTTTAAAGGTACTTTTTTAAAATACTTTTTTTAAATGTACTTTTTAAAAGGTACTTTTCTAAAAGGTACTTTTTTTAAAGGGATTTTTCTTAAATACTTTTTTTAAATATACTTTTTAAAAGGTACTTTTTTTAAAGTGATTTTTTAAGGACATTTTTTTCTTAAAAGTGTTTTTTTCAAATAGGTACTTATTTCTAGAAAGATAATTATCTTAAAAATTTTCTATGTTCTGTTTTAAAAAGTACCTTTTAAAAGTTCTTTTAAAAGATACGTCCCTAATTGTCTAAATCAAGTCACCAAAATGATATTTACATTAAACTAAGAAGAACATTTTGAAAATTTGTTTTTGTTTTTCACACGAACTTCAAAGATTATCAAATGTGGAAGTAAGCCGGAATTTCTTTATTTTCTTCGCTGAAGTATTTGTCTTGAAAAATAATTTATTACTTTGGCAATGTGATTTAGCCAATTAAGGTCTTAAACTTTTAGTTAAGGAATTAAATATTTTTGTATAACTTTTTGTATTGATATTTGTTATTATTTATTTATGTACGAGTACATCTGTATACATATTTGCTTATTTTTACAGCTGATGCAGCTTTCTTACAAATTCTTTGCCTTGTTACGAAGCATGTATTTAAATTGAAGGATTGGGCTGGCCTATTCACATAGAATCGAATGGTTTTAGAAATTGTTAAATATAATTTAAAACTGTTTAAAATTAGGTGAATACAAAAACAAGTTTAAGTGGTTTTAAATGTTTTACAATCAAAAATTTAAACAAAATAAGCAAAATTTCACAAAGAGAAACATTAAAAAATGTGTTGCATACATCTAGGAGCCAGAAATAATTAGTTTTACTTTATATATTAAAATGTCTGAAAAAAAAATTTAAGTATTGTTTTAAAATATGCAAAAATTTTTGTAAACCGAAGAGCCAAAATATCAATACGATGCTAATTCATAGGAATTTTCTGTCATATAACTGGTGTTGAAAAATTCTACTGAAATGCATCGCATTTTATGGAACAAAATTATTGGTATTTTAAACAGCATTTTTTTTTCAAGTCACAGTGTGTAAATATGTGTGTAGGTATAATGTTTTGTATGTGCTTGTAATTTATTTATGTACTCGTATGTACACATATTGTCAATATTTTAATGCATATTTAATCCATCAAAATGCCATAAATTGCTTTAACGAAAATTTGCTGATAACAACGATGATTTTAACAGCCAAAATGGGCGTCAATAAAGCATTCGGCCAAAACGGGCTTTTAATTAAATTACGCCAGTTAATCAATGTAAATAAATACAATATAAAATATATGGAATGATATGCAAATGCGAGTAAAATAATTATTGTGCGAGGACAGAGAGAAAAGTTGAAGTTGTAGCATTGACATTTTAAAAAGACTGAAAATTCTTATCTTTTTTCGCTAAAGCGATTTGAATTAAGTAAAGAACATACAATTACACACTTACAATGTTTATGGCTTTTCGGAAAGGGTTATTGCATAATTAATTATTTCACTGATTTTAATGTGCTAGAAGTATACAAGAAAAAAAAATAATATATTAAAATTTTAACAGCTTGCCAGAAAGAAAAGAGGATTAAAAAGCAAGAAAACTCAATAATTGCATACAGATCCAAACCAACTATTTGCTGAAATCTACCAGCAATGAATTCCCAGAAAGACAGAAGCAGCAAAAGAAACTAAAGCGAAAACCAATATCAGTTAATTCACAGAAAGAAAGAAACAGAAAAAAAACAAAAGCGAAAGCGAAAACCAACATCAATTTATTATCTCTTGATAAAAGTGAACGACGTATCGTGTGATAAATTTACAGGCAAATGCATATTTTATATAGATTTTATACAAAAATGTATACATGCATTAATATTTATTTATACATAAATAACTGTACATACAGTTATGTATGTATGTATGTATATAGGAATTTTGCAACACATGTTGCATGCCTAATGAGTTTAAAACAAATTACACAAAAAACTATTTACAGCTTTCTCGCAGCAAAAAACAAACAATAAAGAGTAATAATAATAAAAATGAAACTATTTCGAAAACAATATAAATTAAAATTGACAACAACAACAACAACAAAAACAATAAATAATTTGTTACAAATTGAGAATATTAATTATTTAAACATGTAACTTATACATACGTATAATGAATTTAAATTAAATAGCCTAGTTTAAGAGATATAATTATAAATAAATATAAAGCATACTTTTAGGTATAATATTTATTTTACAAAAAACAACAACAACGTGCACATATTTATAATGCACTTGTGTGCTGCTAATTGATTTCCAGCATGATTTCGTAAAGGTAATTTCGAAAATTTTGTAGCCTGCTTTTTGGAGCTCACAAAGCTTAGTGCACTGAGAAAACTCATCTCTTTGGATAAAGTTTTCTTTTAAAAACAATAAAACTAAACAATTTCTGCTAAGTAATAAAGAAGCTATGTACTAATGAAAGTGAGAGACATGAGTACCAACATAACGCCACAAAAAAATCTAAATTCGAATATACGTAACCCGCGAAAATTCAAAATTCGCGATACGTTTAGAACACACCTCGTAAATACATAAAACAATGATAACAACAACAACAATAATAAAAAAATTTAGCAGAAGTCCCTTAGAGCTTCTACTAATTCGTGCATGACTTAAAACTGGCTGTGTTGGTATTGAAGCACTGCTCCCTTTCTGCTGTTATTTAAAGAAGACACTCTCTCTGCCGACGCTCACTGTTTGTACAACAATAATGACTCACTGACTTTACTTTAACACACTTTTGCACGACTACCAACTGCTTTCAACTGAGCTTTACTCTTTCTTCACAATAATGAGCTGAACTCTTTAATAAAATACTCTCTACAACAAACAACTGAACTTCAGACTGACTTTATGATGGTCTGACTTGTGACGCCCTTTTTATACTTCACACAAGGCTTCCAGAATGTGACAGCAACGTCTAGACAATCCCAGCAGCATATCCAATGCTTGCTTTCGATCGCGTCATTAATTCATGTATTAACCATGTATGTGTGTATTACAATTTATGGTGGCTGTTTACTTTATTTTCATTTTTGTCTGCACTACTATGTATATGTGTGTTTCTATGTGCATCTTCTTAACAAAAAAAAGAAGCTATTTCGTTGTTGTTGTTGTTATTTTATGTTTATTTAATCATCTGCTTGTATGTGCTACGCATGTGTATTTATCTTTTTAGCTAATCAATTCTGGATGATTCTTTTTGTTTACCAAGGGTTTTCTTTATAAAAACATTTACGTTAGCTCTGTTCGAATATTTTGGTGTAACAATGTGTTATTATTAATTAATTTAGCTTGCTTAGCTTTTTTCGCGATTATGGCATGACATAGTAACTTATTTTGAAGAGCATAATAACAAAGACATTCATCCGTTGTTGTGTAGCAGATAAGAGTCTTTGGCTACTGGAGCACCCAATCACATTAATTGATAAGTAAAGTTTGATTTCCAAAACAGCAATTGAAGGAAATATTGAAGTTGAGCCTGACTAAGAAAACATTCACTGAATAAAAATTCATTTCATTCCGTATGAAAGCAAAATAATTAACAAAAAATATTTATTCAAAGATATTTATTTCATTCAATAATTTCTACTGCAATATTTTTATACTCGTACATTGTATGTACTTTGTGATTTAAAAATGCCCAAAATTTAAAAAAAAAAATTTTAATTTTTGTATTTCTGACATTTAGCAAATATTATGCCTGGTTGTAGGCACAAACATACTTACGAGTACACACATATTTCTCGCTAAGTCATGAAAATGTATTCTAATATATGGAGTGTAAACGGAAATGCAATATACACAAATGCATGCACACGCATGCAGCTTGAGCCGTTTACCTTGGTATTAACAATAATCGGGTAATAATATTTAATATGTGTTTTAATGTGTGTGTTGGTGTGCGTAATCCTTTCTAAGTGTGTTGTGTTTCTCCAGTCTTTGTACTTAAGATGTGTATTTTATATGAATTCCTTGTTTATTGCTGCTTATGAGTATTTGCCTTGTTGCTTCGCCTGTCTCGCCTGGCTTTCCGTGTGTCTGTCTAGCCAGCTGCTTGTCCGCCCACTGGTAAATTTCTATTTAGGTACCTACATATGTACATAGATACATACACACATACTCGTATATTTCAAATGCAGAATGTGATCAATTAGTTTTTGGTAATGTAAGCATTATTTCTGCAACCGTAGTTGGTGGTATGATGAGTGTTTCTGTACGCCCGAAATGGATGAAACGGATGCGTATTACATTTAATGGGTTTTATAATACTTTACAATATTTTCATGGGAATGGTTTTGCTTACATATATGTATCTGTGGTAAAAATTTAAGTGAATGGCGAATTTCTTAATTTAACTGTAAAAGAAATATATTTCTGAAAATCGACTTGAAAGTTTAAAAGTGCTCTTCTGCAAAACAGTTAAATATGACTTAAGCACTTTTTTTGTTTTTTTTTTTGTGTTCTCATTTACTAAAAATTTCTTTAAGCTTGTCAAGACTTTACATCTGACATGTCAACTTTTCAATTCATATGTAATTCTGCATGTCTGTCAAAATAGTTGGTCTAGAGGATATTTATAACAATCGGTTACAAACGTACATGTTAATTGCTTCTGCTATATGCTGAGTACACATCTGGCATTTCTTGTGTTGTCATTTGCAAAATGTGTGCGTTAAAAAATTTTTAAACTTAAATTGTAACAATTCCCACAAAAAAACAATAATTATTAACTTGACAGCACCCGGTCAAAAAAATACTTGTGTGGCAACACTCTATTCTTGAATAGCTGTTGTTGCTTTTTACATTTATTTTCTTTACATACTCTTACAACTACAATTTGAAGCTGAAAAAAAGTCAGCCAATGTAGTAATGATAAAGTAAGAAAATAAAAAACATGTTGACTATTGAGTTCTTGTTTCAACTTTGTTATTTGTTGAGCTTCTCATTTGCTTAAATGAAAGTTTAACATATTAACTCTAGTTGTTCTAAGAAATTTTTGGGTAAAGTTTCCCTGATGATCTCGATTAGCAACAGTGAAATGCGCATAGGATCCAGCTAAACCCCTCAATAATCAATTTCAATGTATTTTTATTAAAAAAATATTTTACTTAATAAGTAAAATAATAATTTGGGATTACTAGTGCGTTAAAAAATTTTTAAACTTGAAGTGTGCAACGCCCTTCACAATATATTTTTAAAATGGAAAGTAATGCCACACAACGAAAAATATCGGATATGACCAACGTTGCTATTAGTACACACTATTGCGAGGTCACAAAATGCCATTGTGTGTACTCGACAACAGTCTCAGTTTTTATTCTCTCTCTCTCTCTCTCTCTTTGTATATAATTTGCTAAGCTCTTGCAAAAACCAAGGTCATTCTATGTTTAAAGATGGCGTACTGCTGCCATAAAAATATTTATTTGCAACGCAAAAGAGTTCAGCTATTGTTAAGCTACAGCACGCTCTAATTGAAATTTTGTTAGACGACTTTGCAGAAGCAATTTTTTAAATGTAACACACGATGTGTACGTATTTTGCAGTAGAAAATTTGATATGTCAGATGTAAAAAAACTGTGGTATATGGCAGGCAGGCTTAAGTACATGCTGAAGTAAATAAATTGAAATTCGATGCTATATATATGCAAATATAATAAAAAATATTTAATTTTGCTAATGCTCACACTGCCTTCTACTCATACCTTTATTCTCTCATAATGTTTATTAACCCTAAAAAGGGATTTCATAAACTGTCACTCTCCCGTTTAAAAATAATATCTATTTAATATTTGTGTTATTCTTAATTTAAATGAAAAAAAAAATATATTATTGCAATTTATTTGATTTTAAATTTCACTGTTGCTTTTATGCAACAATTTTCAACCAACTGTAGGTTTTTTTTCCTGTGAAATAAGAGTAAAAAAAATCTTTTTTGAATATGATAAATATGACCGCAATATAGTAAAAATGAGTGAAGAAAGAAAGCAAAAAAAAATTAAAAATAAACAAGAAAAACCATAGACAAATTGCTGTATATGGAGTATGGACAGCAACTGCAGAGGCAACAACAACTTACAAATAAAAATTATTTTTATTGGAACAGAGTGCACAGTGTTTCAGAGATTTATACTCGTATTCATAAAAGACTTTAATTAAAAGAGTTTACTGAAATATTTAAGAAAGATATTAAAACAAAACTAACTACATACTTTTCATGTTACATCAAAGGAAACAGAGTTTTAGCACAAATTTATAAAATTCAAAGAAAAACTATTATTTGCCTTGTCCTTTGAGTTCCCATTTTTTTTAAGCATTATCCTTTTAGCCTATCAACTAGTGGAAGCCACTTTTTAGGTCCATGCTGAGAAGTTGAAAAAACTATTACCCACTGTACAAGTGGGTAATGCCTGAATATTAAGCCAAAGAAAAAATATTTCGTTTTATTTATAAAAAATTTTTCTTTATCATATTTGAACTTATCCATGGTCACTGCGAAATGCAAATTGTGAACATTGTATGCCCAAGTATTAATTTCACTAAAAAGCAGATTTAAAATATTCATGCAAGCATATGTACGCACACACACGCAGAGGTGGGTATATACCCATTAACATGTTACCCCAATCACATAATCACACACGCACACACACACAAACAAATAAAGTGCAGTTAAAGCAACACTTAATCAAAGTGTCATATGCATCCTTAACAAAACACAGACAATAAACGTTAATCTCTCACAAATAACGCACTCTCGTTTTTTATCTTCTGTTTTTTTTTTTTTGGTTTTGGTTTGGTTTGCAACACGCTCTCAAATACCAAGAACGCATGCAATTAAATATTTAAAAACAATCTATTGAATGATTTTTTTTTTTATATAATTCAAACAATACCTAATTTACATTAAGCATTTTTTCAGGAAATTTCATGAATTTTGTTGCACGAAACTTTTTCTATTTGCCAATTGCAGCGCTATAGAAGAGAATGTTATATTAAAAAAGGACGTCGAATGAATCTCTGATGCCTTTTTGGCAAGTTTTTTGATATGAGTTGCTCCTCCAGTTCTCCTATTGACAAGTAAAAAATTTTCATGCAACTAATTTCATGAAAAAAATGCTTATAAAAAATATAAAAAATAATATTTTTTTTTTCAAGAAAAACGTGGCCTATTTTACTTCACATCTCCATTTTAGTTGTTTTGAGATATTTAACTTTTTGCCTTAAAATTAAATATTTTTTACAATTTTCAAAAACGATTTAAAAATATATTATTTTATTTAATTGTACGAACTTTTGATGATGAAGTAAATAAAATGGACTTATGAGTTTTAAGCTTAATAAACTAGGCACCAAAAAAATCTTGCGTTTGAACATCTGCTGATTTCTCTTTAAAATACTGAAAAGGAACCGCTCTAAAACTAAAACAAATCGCCAAAAACCGAAAAAAGTCACCTAAATTTAAAAAATTGCCAAAACTAAAAAAATCACCATAAACTAAAAAAATCGCCAAAAACCGAAAAAAATCGTCGAAACTAAAAAATATCTCAAAAACTCAAATAAACCGCCAAAAACCGTAACAAATCGCCAAAATTAAAAAATATCTCAAAAACTAAAATAAATCGCCAAAAACCGCAAAAAATCGTCAAAATTAATATAAAAACAAAAACGCCAAAACAAAAAAAAATCGTTAAAAACCGACGAAAATCGTCAAAACGAAAAAAATCACCGAAATAAAAATATATCTCAAATATAAAATAAATCGCCAAAAACCGAAAAAATCTTGCAAAAAAGAAACGCCCAAACTATAAAAAATCACCAAAAACCGAAAAAATTGCCAGAACAAAAATAAAACACCAAACTAAGAAAACCCGAAAGAATCGCAAAAATTAAAAATGAAAGCGGAAAACCTAAAAAAAATCGCCAAAACCGAAAAAAATGCCAGAGCCAAAAAAAAAGCACCACACGAACAAAAAAAATCTCTAAAACTAAAGTAAGTCGCCAAAAACCGAAAAAATCGACAAAAACGTCAAAACTAAAAAACGGAAAAAAGCAGAAAAAAATCCCAAAAGCGAAAAAAGGCGCCAGATAAGAAAAAATGCTTAAACTAGAAAAATCGCCGAAAACCGAAATAAAAGTATTTAATTTTTTTTTAAGGTAAGATATTTGATTATATAGGCTAAGGTTCGTATAGTATTATATATGTAGTCCGTACGGACGCTGTGTGCGAGTCACAGCCGCACTTTACTGAATTTATTTATATTTTAAAATGAAAACTCTTATTATGCTAATTTTCTTCCAATATTTTTTTTAAACCGCATTCGGTAATTGCAAACGTTGTGCTTTAGTGGCGGCCATAAAACAAAATTTGTGGTCCATGATTCTTTTACTTCTTTTCGCCTACATTCATGTTTTTTTTAGAGATTTTCATTGATAAAAGTTAAAAGATTTTGAATTTTTATTGTTTTATTAAATGAATTTACAAACACTTCAACTCAAGGTTAAAATATTTCCATTTTTTTAAATCCTATTTTTCCAGGTAACTACAACAAAATATTTACTGTTGGTGGGAGAAATCTAAAACGTTTTTTTTTAATTTTTTTTTTTTTTGCTTTAATATAAAAGGAATAGCAAAGCAAACACTTTTAAAAGTTTTCGACCAGTTTAAATTACAGTCACCTCATCCAGTCTTTGGTGTGATTTCATATAACGACCGAGTGAAGTAAAAGTTTCCATAACAAAAATTTATATTTTGTTTAAGGCATGGTTAAACCAATTAAAAAGGTTTAAAAAAGGAGTGTTTAAAGAAGTTTCATTTAAAGAAAAATTTTTAAAGCGGTCCTGCAGTTTGGTCACAAAAAATTGGCAAAATTTCCCATAGTGCACATATGAATTGATTTGATAAATTTTCTACCATTCTCCTTTCTCTTCTCTCCCATGAACTCATGACTTTGAAAAGTAAGCTTTGCGTGTGTAAATATGACTTTCTAATGGTCTCAGATGATAAAAATATATAAACGACTTGTAATGAAATTCACAATAGCACCATTTATTGTCTCGATTTGGTAAAAAATTAAATGCAGCTTTTGCTTGTCCTCCTTGAATACATTAAAGGCCAAACTCGATAGCAAAAAAGCAAAGCAAATTACAGGGTGAAATTGGCTTATGGTCCTTCGAATTACATAACAGTATCAAACTACAGACTTTTGGCTGTATCACATGAAAATTTTGTTACTTTGCTTAAAAGGCCTTAATAATAATAAATGTGCTATTTATTCTGATAAAAAAAATCCCCTCTTCCTATCTAACACAGGTCTTTGTTTAAATTATAATGTTTTCCCAGTGTTTCACAATAAAGTAACGCGAATTTAATTGTAAAATTTTATGAAAAAAGAAAAACGTACAAGCAAAATTTTAATTTATATTTTATGATGCAAATGAAACTGTGTTGTCTTTTGGGATGAAATGTGATTTAAATTAAAACTCATTTAATCTTTCTTCTAACGAGCACAAGACACAAAAACCAAAGGCAACGCATTCAAGAGACACACTTGTGGTAAACACTTACTTACTAGACTGGCAAAATATTTATGTATGTATTTATATAAAACAATTTAAAATAAATTGCAAAAATTTGTGAGACATTGAATGATTGAGAAATATATATGTACATATACAGAAAAAGCTGTTATAATTTTGTAATAAAAAAAAATTGTATCTCAAGATATTGCCAAACATATGGTTTAATTTATTGTCTGTGATTTTATTCGCTTTATTAAGGTTATAGTAGTTTAAAAATAATATATTTAAATAGGAAATGCTTGCAAATGTTGTTGACATCCATCAAAAATTCTTGTGCTTTATAATAATACTATAAATAAATTAATACTATTTTTGTGATAAGCCGCCTATATTTAACACATTTTCGAGAAGGTTCGAGAATAAGCCAGATACATTTATGTATGTAAGTATAGGATGTTTTTTATTGAGGTATAGAACTTTAAGTTGGCATCACTTTTTTAACTGGCGGCCATTTTGTCAGCTGTCAAGTGATTAATATTTAGTTTGGTTTGCCATTTCATCATGAACAGGTTGACAAAAGAACAACGCTTGCAAATCGTGCAAATTTATTTCGAAAATAATGGTTCAGTTCGCGAAGTTTACCGCAAGCTCCGTCCATTTTATGGTCGACATAATCGTCCATCAGAGCAATTAATTCGGTTAACCTGTCAATTGGCCACCAAGATCGTGTGATTTGACACCATTGGATTATTTTCTTTGGGGATATGTTAAGTCGCTCGTCTACGCCAACAAACCAGAAACGTTAGGGGACTTGGAAGCCAACATTCGTGGCGTTATTGCCAACATACGGCCCCATATGCTCGAAAAAGTGGTTGAAAATTGGACCTGTAGAATTGGCTTTATTCGAGCCAGCCGCGGCGGCCACATGCCCGAAATCATATTTAAACGTTAATGGCATAAAATTATCCTTCCAATAAAGCCAAATTGATGGACATTAAAACGATTTTCTTGTGTTTTATTTCAATTCGAAGTTCTATACCTCTAAAAAAACACCCTGTACTTATGTTAACAACTAATAGTACGCAAATAACACCTTTATGAAATCTACACTGTAACACCAAGTTGGTTTTATCATTTATCACGATTTCTTGTCTAAAAGAAACCTAAAATCTGAAAAACAATTTTTTTGGTGAAAAATTTTTAAATTTTGCAGATTTTATTCCTAAAAATTCTGGCAACACTGATAATAGCTTATACCGTATTTCATATCGTTACTCACAATAAACATTTTAACATTTTAATAAACTTATTGTGAATACTATTATTGTGAATTCGTACTATAGCAAAGTGCTTTACATGGCTATTTATTATTTTTCCTGTTAAGTAAAAATTCATAATTTCGAAATTTATATTTCTCTTACCCAATAAAACAATAAAACATAATTTAAAATGCATAATATTTATTAATTTTCTTATGCACACAAGTATGCATATGGAGATGGATAAAACATATCATACATATGAAAAAAAAATCAAAAGCACACACTAACACACACACACATATACATACATATGTACATAGAAAATTTATGTGCATTCCCGATGCATCACAATTTCAATTATTTACTCAAATGTATGCCAATATATGCATATTTAACCAACTAAATATGAATGTGTGTATGTGTTTTATGCACATCTCCGAACAGAAAATATGGATAATAATAACAATAAAATATTTATCCATATTGTAGCCGATGCAATGCCAGTGCCATCATGTCAACAGTGTTGTATAAAATAATAGATATGTTTTGTTAAACAATTAGGTTTTTGGAAATGTGTTAAATATCATTATATGCTAAAAATGTTTAAAAAATTATTTTTTCTTAATTTAAGGTAATTTAGGGTTTAAAGTATTTTTGAAAAAAAAGGGGGAAATTTTTAATTTTCTTTATTTGAAAATTTAATTTTTTGCTTTAAAATTTTCTTTGCTTGGAGTGAAGTTTTAATATTGCAATGCAATTTAAATTGTTTTGCTCTATTTCAATTTAGTAAAGCACTTAAGATTTTTTTATTATATTTCGTTTCATTTATTTTTTTACATTCACACAGTGAACTCTCGCTAATATGAACTAATTTAAATAGAAATTCTTCATATAAACAAAACGTAATTGAAACACCAGGTATTACGTTATTCTATAAACATATTTTATTCGAATTATTACAAGTTTTCAAGTAGCCACTGTTCTTCATAATAAGTCCCATAATATTCGAGTGATCTGAGGAATTTTTTTCTTTGTTTTTATTTAATCTAATTTTTTTTATAGTTCAATTACTACTCTGCTAATAAAATATTTTCCTACAAAATCCTTTTTGTAACAAAAATTCAAAATATAGTTCAGTCTGAGAAAATTGTCAATTGTCAAGTAAAGAAAATTATTTGCACTCAAATTGCTAGAAAATTTAAAATCATTTCCAGAAAGCTGTTTAAAATCTTGCAATTCATTCAATTTGATTTTTTTTTTAATATCCTTAAATCTTCACTTCTCTGCTTTATCTTTATATAGATATATAATAGAAATTAGCTTATTAATATTGCTTATTAATCAATTAAGAATTTGCATTCATGTGAATATACACATTTCTTTTTTCTTTTTGCTTCTTTGCTTTTAACAGTAATTTATAACACATGCACTTACATATTTTCGTACTCAAATGAAGTTGTATCTACTTAGAAAAATCTTTCAATTACTACTTCCAATAACATCGTTGCTGGTTGCGATAAGGATGAGATAATTAAAATAATTATTTTAATAAAATTAATACATTTATGATAATCGATAGCACATTAAATTGAATTTATACGCATATATGTAAATGAATGTGTATGGACTCAGCCCGTTAGTTAGTGTGCACGCAAAAGGAACTGGGCAAATGACCCAAATATCGTGCTGAGGATATTTTCCTTTGTCACTAAAAAGTCAAAGGGAAAAATTATCTTTGAAATCAAACATGATTGAAAACAATGCCTATAATCTGTAGCATGGTTGGCGAATAATTAAATTAATTTCGTGTAAATAAAAGCAAAAAAATTTTATTCGAATAAATTTTTATTCGATAAAATTTTAACAATTTTAATGATTTTATAATCGAACTATCAAACAACTTTAATTCGATATAGGCGAATAGTTTTTTTTAAGCAATCGCATTTTAATCGAATAATTTAATTTGAATAAATTTTATTTTAATTATTGAAAAAAATTCTTCAATAAATACAGCATTCGAATATTCAAATACATCTATTCGAATAATTTTACACTAAGAATTTTTTAGTAATCAAATAAATTTTATTTGAATTACTTAGAAATACTTCTTTCAATTCTGCAAGATGTTTTATTCATACATTCTAATAAGTATTATATATAATCGAATAAATTTTATTTGATTCGATGAAGAAAAATCCTCGAATAAAGTTTAATAAATTTTTATACGATAAAAATCTAATAACTTTTATTCGAGTGATCGAGTAACCGAATATTTTATGTAAAATGGAAAATATTTTATTCAAATAAATTTTTATCCATAAAATTCGAATAAATTTTTGTCGAATAATCTTTTAGTGTAATAATCAATTAAATTTGATTCAAGCGATTTCAATCAGGTAATTTTTTCGAAAAATCGAATCATTATTATTCGAATAATTGAATTTGCATATTCGAATAATTGAATATTTTAAATTCGAATAATCAAATAAATTGTATTCTAATAATTTTACACATAATTTCTTTTGTTTAAAGCTGATGAAGTTTATTCGACAAATTTAATTCGAACAAATTTTATTTGCATTAAAAAAAAAATTTTAAAATAATGGAACATGTTTTATTCAAATAATCATCTAATCATTGTTTTAGAATAATTGTGTTTAAATAATTGAATACATTTTCTTAGAATTGTTGAAAAAATTTTGTTCGAATAATCGAAAAATTTTATTTCAATAATCGAATTAAGCAGCCCTAAACTACCGGGTACCGAATCGCTTTAAGTTTCGCAAGTATATTTTATATATATGTATATTCTGTTGTTGCACATGCTTTGTATGCAAGTGTGTAGTAATCATAAAAGAGAAGCAGGCAAAAAAAAATTATTTATCTACGTACATACACCCAAAACATTGAGCGTACGTGTAACTCATTATATAAATTCTAGAACATCTTCAGTAAATTTCCATATTTTTACAATTATCATGAATATTCCCTTGAAATTTTTTTTCAAGGGAAATAATTTTCTAGAGAAGAAAATTTTAGAATCATAAATTCCTTGGCAACAAAAACGAACAGAGAAACAGACAATTTAACATTTAAATGATAATACCGTATTTGGGTAATGCAGTACCTTTTCAAAATAAATTGACAGCTTTTGCGTTTTTTTTACAAAAATCCTCAACAGTCGCGATCGAAAATGCAAAAAAGAACAACACCAATATATTAGCACTTATTTATTACCAACGAGTCGCGTTGTAAAAACAAGTCTTATAATCCTCATTTTAGTGAAAAAAATAAGTTCAACAGCGTTTATAATACAGTGCGAATTCGGTTAACGCAACCCAAAAAAACTTCTATAATTGTTTCCCACTAAAAAGCGTATTTTAAACCAAATTAACGGCCTGTCCCACGATGTCACTCGAAATCGTTCGATCGACAACTTGTATTGCAAACAACAATAACATTAGAAAATTGGTTGCTGTTTTCAATATATGTATTCGATCGAACGATTTCTAGTGACATCGTGGGACAGGCCGTACATGTTTATGAAAGAATCAAATGTTAACTTTTAAAACGAATTTCTTTAGTAGTTGCTCGTTTTTTTAACTCTACATACTGTTGATTTATGAATTTTGTATTCATTGCAAATCGTTATCACAGATATGCCACTTTCAAGTTTCTTCAGAATTTCGCTCTTTTGCTTTATTGTTAGTTTAACACATTTTGTTACTACAGGCAATTTGTTTATTTTACTAGAACAACCACTCACAATTAAAGAAATTTTTCATCAGAAGCACCACGCAAAAATTCTTTCTCATTCCTAGAATAGCGGTAAATCAAAATTGTTTTTGTACGTTAGCATAAGATTTCATGGATAAAGGTTTATAGTTTTGAATTTATTTATAAAAAAAAACTAAAGTTGAAAACAAAAGGAAAGATAGAATCTTAACTTTCTTTGCAAAGTTGCATTAATTGAGGTCTTGTTTTTAGAAAAGTTGCGTTAACAGAGTCAGCAATGTTAAGAGTTTGGGTATTGCCAATATCGAGGAGTTGCGCTTACGAGGGTTGCCCTAACCGAATCTGCACTGCATCGCTCATTTACCCAAACAACGTCATAACTCAAAAAATGGAAATTTTGAGTTGGTAACGCAGACTTA
Organism: Nowickia ferox; assembly: GCA_936439885.1. Taxonomy (NCBI): domain Eukaryota; kingdom Metazoa; phylum Arthropoda; class Insecta; order Diptera; family Tachinidae; genus Nowickia; species Nowickia ferox. Next base: position 12,728,500 of record OW387023.1, on the reverse strand, counting down.
ATGCTCATATCGTTCTTCATTATTAAGTAAAAATTTCATACAAATATCTTGTTTACTCAACTCTTGATTGAAAAATAAAATGTTCTTTTTTTATTAAGTTGTGTGTAAAGTGTAAATTGAAAACCTCTAACTGGTTTCATTGAAATAATATTTGTATTTTCCGCTGTCTTTAGACATTTTGCAGAACAAACGTTATTTTGATAAATTTGTCAAACTATAATTTCTATTCAAAAAATTTTTTGTTATTTTTATACTTTAATATACTGTGTTTTATATACTTGCCAGATCACAATGAAAGTTTTAAGATGGCGCAATGTTGCCGCATTAAAATTTTAAGATACTCTCCTTAATTAATTTGGGATTGTTAGTGCGTTAACAAATGTTAAATTTAAACCTTTTTGTTATTGTTTTGGAAATGTCAAGGAAAAAATAATGTTAAATTAAATAAGTAAACTAACAAAAATTAGAAATTCTAAGAACACCCGACGTACAGATTAAACGGCTGGACCGATTTTTTCTCAGCGCAAGACAAAAGATATAAGATGAATTCACCTTTCATACAAAGAAAACGAAATTAAAATATCGGACCAGCCGTTTGGGTGCTACGGCGTTAAAGTCACAAATATTCACACCCCCTTTTTTTTGGTCGGGGGTTAAAAATAGAATTTCTTTAAAAAATATTTTGATATGCAGAACCGAATGAAAATAATCAAAAGAGAATGAGAGAAAATTTCTAAAACAAAAAAAAAGTTGCATAGTGTGAACCGTGACAAACCATTTTGAATGACTTTAAAACATCATTCAAGGAAAACAATGCCATTTCATATTTCTAATATCTCTAATTAGCAGAAAGTTTTTTCATTACATCTTTATGCTTATATTGAAAATTTTTATCCGAGTGTAATTTCCTCTACTTACTTATGTACGTATGTATACTCGTATATAAATATTTATTACATAAGCTGCAGATTTAAATGTAATTTTCATTTCAATTATAATAATAACCAAATGGTGAATTGATGTCTATAACTAATGTGTGTGTGTGTGTGTGTAACAAAAATATGTATGGCCTTTAGTAAATTTTACAAACATTTTCAAAAGTTATGAACATTAGTACATGTTTGTTTATTTGTTCGTTTAAATTCATCCACTCAAATGAAAATAGTGTTAATTTTATAGAAATCATCAACATACTTATGTATATAAATTTAATAATAATTTTGAAAATTGCTCATAAATAAATATGCCACAATCATTTGTAAATAAATTCGTATATTGAGAACACTTGAAGGTTGTTATTTGGTAGATCGTAGGGTCGGTTGGTCGGTTTGTTGGGCTGTCAACTGTTTTGCAGCAATTTAATTCTAAAAACTATTTCATGTGCATTGTAAATTGTATGTTAATTTGAAGCTGGAAGCCATATTTAATGGTCTTTGGAAAATACTTCAAAATGTACTTATACATGCTCGTACATACTCGTGCATATAAATTTGTTATGTAAGTCTGTCTGCATATGTAAAATTGTGCGATTGTGTGTACATATTTATTATGTATGAATGTTTGTTTTATTTTGTATATATGCTGCGTATGGTTTTTGTATTTGCAACCAACATCATCATCATCACCATCATTGAATGCTGCAATAATGTTGAATATCTGTTTTTAATTAATGCCCCTAAGTGTATGCACTAGAATAATTGTTGTGTTTTTCTTCTCATTTTATTTATTTATTTTTTTTTTTTTTGTCGACCACCCCACCCCTCATGTTCATGTCCTCATTGAGATGAAACGCCTTTTGAAACCTAACAACGCTGGCCATGCTCTATTTTCTTTTGTTTAGTGTATTAGTAATTTATTTTTACCAACAACAAAAATAACACTTGGAAAAATAAATAGTTTTCGCAACCACTAAACAAAACATTCGGTTATAAATGAGCCTTAATTAATTAATACTTATGGCAAAAACGACAAAAAAAAGCTTTGAAAGCTCTAAAATTTTTAAAAAGGAAAAAATGCCTGGCGAAGGCAACAAAATGAGCAAAATTGCAAAAAGAACTTTAAAAAAATCACAAATCAATTCTAAGGGCCAATAATTAATAATAATAATTAATAATAATTTTTGTATGGAAAAATGAATGAAAATCGACATTTAAATATGAATTAATATTTAAACAGAGTTGGAGAAACTGGCCCTAAGAGTTATTAACAGTATTCAATAATTAAATATGAATTACATTTAAGTTCTTATCACAGGCTTTTTATTTCAAATTTCAAAATAAACTTCAAATTTCAAAATACGAGATGTATGTTTAAAATTAAAAGCTTAGAAATATAAATGTATATATTTCCAATTTAAAATTTTTAAATAAATTTGAAACTTAAGATTCTGAACTGTTAAAATTTAAAATATCGAAATTCCAAAATAAGTTGGGATGGCAAATTTAAAAAAAAAAAATTAATTTTAATTTTCGAAATAATTTTGAAATTTCAAATTTTTCAAAAAAAAATTTTAAATTTTCGTTTTCGAAATAGTTTTGAAATTAAAATTAAGAAATTGTCTTAAAATTTCAATTTTCGAAATGTGAAAATTTCAAGCAAAATAAAAGAATTTGCAACTTGGAAAGAATTTTCAACTTTCCAGATTTCGAAACAAGACTGTATTTAAATTATGAAATTAGTTGCACATAAATTAAGAGAAGGAGGCTTGTTAAATTGTAATTAGCAAATATAAAACGTTTATGAAATTTCTTGAAAATTAATGTAAGCTCCGGATTTCAAAACAAGTGGGAAGTTTTAATTTTCGAAATAATTTTGATATTAAAATTTCGGAATAAATTTCGAACTTCTAAAAATATCACACAGTAAATTCATTATAAGTTTAATACTTTAAATTTTAATATCACAGTGGGATTTCAAAACAAGTTTGATAATTTAGTTTACGAAAAAATTTTGAAATCAAAATTTCAAAATAAATTTAAAACTTAGAAAAATATCACAAAGTAAATTCAGTATAATTTTGAGTATTAAAATAAAAAAAAATAGCATGTGATTGCAAATTTCAAAAAAAGTTTGAAATTTTAATTTTCGAAATAATTTTGATATTAAAATTTCAAAGTAAATTTAAAACTTCGAAAAATTGTATCATGAAGTAAATTCGATATAAATGTGAGGCTTAAAATTTCAAAATTAGAATTGGATTTCAAAACAAGTTGGAAATTTTAATTTTCAAAATAGTTTTGAAATTAAAATTTTCAAATAAGTTTAAAATTTAAAATTTCGATTTAAGTTCAGACTGCACATTAAAAAAGATTTAAAAACTAGAATTTTTTTAATTATTTTTTTTTTCAGGCTCTAATTCTAGACCTAGAAAGAAAAAGAAAATAAATAATGAAATAATTTAAAACACATAATAAGGTCGAATAAAAAATTAACTAACAAATAAAAACTAGAATGGGATTTTAAAACAAGTTGGAAATTAAAATTTTCAAATAAGTTTGAAAGTTAAAATTTCGAATAAGCTGAGTCTACAAATTTCAAAAGAAAAGTTTAAAATTTTACTATTCGAAATAATTTTGAAATTAAAATTTAAAAATTCGGTTAAAATTTCAAGTTTCGAAACATGGAAATTTCGTTTGAAATGGCAAATTTAAAAGCAAGATAAAAGAATTTAATATAAGTTCGAAATTCTGAGTTTCAAAAAGATACCAAAACTTAAAATATCGAAATGAGCTCCATATTAAGTAGTTTTTTTTTAATTTCGAAATTTCGAACAAACTAAAAAATGTATTATGCACTCGGAATATAAATTTCCAGGTAAGTTAGAAAATGATGATGATGAAAATAATTTTTTTTTTAATTTTTCATGTCAGTTGACTTAAAAAATGTATGCCCAAAAAACAGCGTCCAGCAAAGGCATTTAGAATGTAGTTAAAATATCAAATTAAATCATGTCACTCTTGACCAAAATTAACAATATATTCACGTTTTTCCCATGAAACTAATACATAAATAAATTGTTTTAAACAAAATTAATTTTAAACATACTAAATTGAATTCGAAATTTCGATGTGACGTTTCAACTTTGAAAAACATTTGCTTATAAGCTGAGAGACAAAAAACATGCAAAGCTCTTGCATTTCTCATCAAGCTTTTTTTGTTTGTAGGTTCATTTAATAAAACTGAACAAACATGTTTTACTTGCATCATTTAGATACAAAAAAAAAGTATTTCTTTTTTCTTTTTGTTCAATTTGATGAAATTTTATTCGCATAATTTAACACACATTCTGTCTTAAATTATATTGTTTGGTACATGTTTCAAATATGAACACGTAATGCAAAATTTTGTTTTCTCATATTTTATTAGGTTATTTATGTTTTAGCATCTTTGTGTGGTCGTCTTTGTTATAACCCTCATTTGAAAGCCTTACAATATCTTTTTCTTTTTCTCTCGCTCTCTCAATATAAAAGCAATAAGAACCAACACGTAACATGTACGAAATTTACGTGGCAAACATTAAAGTCATCATCATAGATTCTCACAATAACAAAAAAAAAAAAAAAACCAGCACAATTTTATTTTACCTTATTCAAGAAATAAAAAAAATATAAAAAATAGATAAAACAAATATGCAAACATTTATATGTTGCATGCTCAATCGAATCTTATACAACTCATACTATAACCCAAAAGATTAAACTGCAACAGGAGCGCATTTAGGGAAAAATTTGTGCAAGAGCATATTCAATGTTTTGCCCCCCAAATAACCATACGGTTCTGCCCGTTCATGTTCATATTAAAGCTCATAGTACCAATACTAACAGAGATCTACAAGCACATGTGATAAGGCATTGACAAGCCAGCAAACAAATGCATACATGTACATGTTTGCCTCCTCTGCAATTTGTAGGCAAAACTAAAAAACAAAAAATCCCTAAGGTATGCTACGTTTTCTACCCTGTCGCATTTTCATTTAAATCTCGTATTTGCCGATGACTACTTATTATTATGAAACGTACTACATGAATTTGTCGATGAGTGTCGGTGTGGGTGAGTGAGTGTGTCTGTCTCTGCATTTATAAAGACATTATTATCACCGTACGTACGTACGTACCATCATGCATGTGAGCAAAAATTCATCGAGATTGGGATTTGTCAAGTATGCATGCTGTAGATATAAAGAAGAAGAAGAAGAAGGAGAAGAAGAAAACAACAACAAACAGTAGAATCAAATTGAAGCAGGTGAAAGAATATTATTACGTGATTTATTACAGAATTTAATTGTGTATTATTATTTTGATTTCAAAAAAGGGAAAAATGCTGCACCGTTTAAAGTGTTGATTGCTTGTTTAAAAGCAAAGCAAGCCAAATTTTTGGAATATTAAGCTAAATTAATTTTTTCCTTCTCTGTATATTTATGTACCAGAAGACAGGAAAATAAATTCCAACGAATATTTAAAATGCATATTGAGACGTGTGGCAAACTTAGTATTTTCAAGGTTTTTGGGAGAAAACTTTTGCTTTCCTTAATATCAATAAACATTTTAGTGGCAAATTTTTTTTGTGGAAATAAATTTTATGAAAAAATTAATTTTATTATTGAAATGAAAATTTTTTATTAACCGCATTTACAAAGAAACGTGTATAAGAATTATATGAAAACTTGTTAGCTGATTGAAATTCTTTGAATATTGAATTAAAAGTATTAAAGTAAAGGTGAAAAAAAAATTATTCGAAAAAATTATTCGAATAAAAAATATTCGAATAAAAATTATTATCCGAATAATTGTCCATCAAATATAATTCTACTTGAAATTAAAAAAGGTAAGACAAGCAAAGAAGAAAATTATTATTCTTTTATAAATTGTTCGAATAAAAATTAAGTCGGTTAAAAAATAATAATTAGTGATAAAATATTTTAATCCGACTAAATATTGTTCGAATTCTCAAAGTATTCGATTATTATAGTTTAAAAAAAAACTTATACAAAAATTCTTAAAAGCAAAAAACTCAACTTGGAGAAGATTGATACAGTCAAATTTATTGAACCAAATTTATGTTTCTCAGTAGCCTTTTAGACCATCTACGAGTATCTGAGAAAATAGAAATCTTTTAAGTAGTTTTCTAAACTCTTGTTTCCAAATAAATAAATGTTTTTATTTTGAAACCAAAACTTTAAATAATAATAATATACGTATTTGCTCGTATAATAAAATAACGACAGAGTAAGAGCAATAAACTTTTTAAATGAATATTTAGATATATGTAAGTATGAAAGTGCAACAACTGCAGTACAAAGACATTTCTTTTTAATAAAATAGAATATTAAAAATGCTACATTATTTATTCATTTTATTCAAATGTTATAAAAAATATATAATTCAACATGCAGGAATTATGAATCACGTTAAAAAAAATTGCTCGCATGTTGCATTTAAATGCAAAGGAGTTTATATATGTGTGTGCGTATTTTTATTTGGATGTGTTTGCATGTGTGTGTATGTGTGTGTTTGCATGAGTATTTCAAAGTCTGCAGCGAGTGAATATGCTTAAACGGTACAAAATGCAAATGAAAAGTAGCTTTTAAATGTATACACTCTTTTATACGAAAAAAAACAACAACAACAACAAAAATATTTATATTATACATACATGCATATTTTTATATTTTTTCTTTCGCTATAAATAATGATGCATTTAACAATTTTACCACTCTGGAATATGAAAGCATAATGCCAACATTTGCTTTTTAAGTTTTTCTTTCAAATTTCTTTATTTTTAATAGTGATTATGTAATTTTGAAAATTAAAAATAAAACCTGAAAAGAAATCTTGTGTTTACGCGTCTACATTTAATGTTTTATTTTTTTTGTTCTTTTAGTCTGTTTCTGTTTTATGTTCTTTTGGGTGCAAGAGCTTTTTCCTTGCTTAAATATTAAAAACTTGACGCTTGAAGAATAAAACGGCTTTAAATGCATATTTTTTTATGTAACTGTGCAACATTGTTGGTTTCTCTTTGTTGTTATTGTATTTGCATGAAGACGCCTAAAGGTATGCTTTGAATAATCATAATAGTTTTATTTGAATGTAAATGTTTTCATGCTGTTGCTATTCGTATTATTTTTATTATTTTTTCTCTTTAATAAATCGAGAGCATAAGCAATTTAAAGCATTTCTGTACTAACGACGAGAAATAGTAATAACATTGAAGTTGGCTGCAGTATGGTTTATTTGTTAAAAGCTGCTTTGCTTTAATAGTAAATTTTTGTGTTAAATAATCTTATTTTCTTTAGAGTGTAAGTACTTTTAATTGCAATTCAAATAATTATGTTTAAGTTTAATATTTTCCCGTGTCTTGGCTTGGTTTTTTTAAAATTTTACACATTTTCCTTACTGCATAAATTCGATTTTATATGCAATTCACTAAAACTGGCCTGCGGACCTAAAATTTTTTTTTAAGGCTGTTTTTTTTAATTTATATTTAAAGTCAAATTTTATAAATTTTTTTTATTTGTTTGTTTGTTCGAATTTATCGATTTATTATAAATTATATAAAACTTATAATTTAATTTGTTGAATTATTCTACATTCGCTTACAGAAAAGAGGAGTTGAAAATAAAAATGAAAGTTTATGGGAAAATTAAAACTTCTTTTAATTTATTTCGTCGTATTAGCAAAATTCATCGTTTAAAAATGTATTTGGAAAAAAAAATTTCACCCAAAATCTCTCAAAATAAAAACATTTTTTAAGTATGTAATTTGCTGTTTAAATTCGTCGTATAAAGCAAAACAACGGCGAAAAACTAACAGCTGTTATAATTAATAAAAATGTTTATTGTTTATGCTGATAGTGTTACCATATTTAAAAATAATAATACTTAAGAAATTAAATATATATAAATTCAGTCACAATAGTGACTAGTGATTTTTCAATCACAGTGATTAAGTAACAGTTATATACATACGAGTACGAGTAAATATCTCACATTGTTGTGCTATGTTATCAATACAACAGCAACGAACAACGAACTTCGCCAGCTTGACGAATTCGTCGTTAAAAATTTGCTGAGTAAATTCGTCGTATGAAGCACAACCACAGCGAAAAAACTAACAGCTGTTATAATTTTTAAAGTTATTTACTGTTTATGCTGATAATGTTACCATATTAAAAAAACGTACTTAAAAGTTTAAATATTAACAAACACACAACTGAAATAATTTTTATGGTTAACTCTTTTGCATATTTATATTAAATGCTATAAAATAAAAATACAACAATTATTAAAGTAAGAAGTAACTTTATTTACTAAATTTAATTTTTTTTCTACATATAAAGGGTTATCCAATAAGGACTTGACAACTATTTTTTTTTTAATAAAACGCAAACCATTTGAGATACATATTTCAAAAGCTTTATGATCGACTTGAAATACAATCAAAACATTTATGAATGAAACTCGACTTCGTTTATATGGCCACCGCCAGCACGTCGGCAGCGATTGATTCGTTGGACCCAATTTCCGATGACTCGGTCACACATTTCGGCCGCTATTTGGCTCTCAGTTCTTCCAAAGTTGTCAGCTTGTTGGCATAGACCAATGATTTGACGTAGCATCAAAGAAAAAAGTTTAGCGGCGTTAAATCGCAAGAACGAGGTGGCCAATTGACTAGTCCATTTCTTGAGATAGCACGCTCAAAAAACTTACTCTTCAATAAATCGATTGCAACGTGTGCTGTGTGGCTTGTGGAACCGTCCATGTTTTCCAATTCGGGCAGAAAATAATTGGTAATTATGGCGGCATAGCGATCGCTATTCACAGTAACGTGACGATCAAATATGGCCCAATGACACCGCCGGCATGCAAACCGCAACAAAGAGTTATTTTTTGTGGATGAAGTGGTGATTCATGAAGCACATGTGGATTTTCACCATACCAATAACGCATATCTTGCTTATTGACGAACCCATTGAGGCAAAAAGGAGCTTCGCAACTCAAGATGATTTTACGATGAAGTTCAATAACTTGGCGCATCTTCTCCCAGAGCCCAATTGGAGAACGTACGTCGCGTTAAATGGTCCATCGGCTTCATTTCTTGAGTCAGTTTGATCTTGTATGAGTGTAAACCAAGATATTTACGCAAAATTCGCAATAAAGTGGTCTTTGCGATGCCCAATTCTTGAGAACGCCGCGAAATCGACTGATTTTGGAGCATTTGCTACGGACGCCTGAACGGCAGCGATATTTTCATCACTTTGACTAACCCGTTGTCTCACTGGCATGGCAGCATCACACAATGAATATATAGACTCAAATTTTTGCACTAAACTTGTTATTGCTCATCTACTAGGCGATGCGATACATACATATGTACGCTTTGACTGAAAAGATATTCACCATTATATTCAAGTTAAAGAATAGTTCGATTTATGGTATTTGTAAAAGAAAGTTTCCCCTATTCATTCCAATGATTATTTTCAATTGAATATTCTTCTTACTAAGAATCGTAGCTTTAACATATTGCAAATATTTTGTGCATAGTTTATTATATGTATGTCTGCAGCACATGCATATTTGCATACTTTAAATATGATTTTATTGCATACATTACAAAGACAACAAATGCATACCATAAGTATGGTAGCAATTGTATAACAAAAGATATTTCTTTGAGGGTAATGTGTACAAATACAATTTTAAAAACTATTTGCTTTAAAATATTCTTTTATTTTGATGTTGAGATATAAAGTATACTCAAGGTTCGTACGCACTATCTATCCTAGACAATCACCTGACTTACGAAAAAATAAAAATTTGATCTAATGAATTGTTATTGTCTTTTGAAAATGTTCATGCCAGAGTTGTATTTTCTCAAAAGTCCGATGATTGTGTGGGATAGTGAGTACCAACCAGCCTTTATACAAATGTAATAGTGCTTTAAATCTGAGCAAAATCTAGTAATTGCGAGATGCTGAGCAAAATCTAGAAAATTCCAAGTACATTTCCCTTACAAAACTAATATCTACTTCGTCACTATATTTTGTCGAAATCTACTTAAAATCTAGTAGAATTTAGTAATTCAACTATGTATGTGTTTTTTTTTCAAATTTATACTAAAAAGTTAGCCTGTGTACTTTAAAAGGTTTTTGAATTAGCTAAATTGCAGTTGTTTGGTTGCAGTTTATGAAAATTTTTACTCAATGGCTTTTGTTTTGGATAAGAAATCGTGACAAATATAAAAATAACAAAAAACTTGTTGTAAGCTTTATAGATTTTGATACAGATTTTAATTGAAATCTGCTAGATTTTGTGCAGGTGTAAATTCCCTATTATACTGGATAAGCTGCTAATTCTTTATTTTTATTATAAAACAAATCTCATATAGATTTTCTCTAAAAAAAATTTATTATTGATAAAATTGCTGGTTCATAATATCCAACTGCAATAACAATATCATTTATATCCACTGAGAAATCTTTAAGCACTGCATGTTAAGAAAATATTAAAAGATTTAGTTACAAAATACTTTATCATAATGAAAATCTGTTCTTAGAAAATCCCTTAGTTTTTTTTTGGCAGCTAAGCTAAGCTGAACTTGTGAGTTGTTGTTGTTCACTTTTTTAATATAAATATTTAAATACCACAAATTAAACTTGTCAAATATTTATTACTGATTTTTTTATATATTCCTTATATGATGCCTTAACTAAAAGCTCGTTGTTTGTTTGTTTGTTTGTTTGTTTGTTTTGTTAATCTTCAGCAGGCAACAAAATATATATTAAAAGAATGAATGCCTAAAAGTATGTTAACTTTTTTCTTTGATCATACATACATACACATATGTATGTATTATTACTTCCTCACATTTGTTATTAAAGGCAAAAAATTTACAAAACATAATACAAACGTAAGTAAGTACGAATGTAAAGTATCTGTTGAATTCTTAACAAAACTGATTTACTTAGTATTTTCACAAACAAGCAGCAGCCCGTCTGTCCGTCCGTCCGTCTTTTCTCTTTACTCGAAGTTCTTGTGCTTGAGTTTTTTTAAGTAGGTATTCTATATGATAACTACTTAACAACCATAACGAGACAGCAGCAAATAATTCAAGCACAGTGTTTCAAGAAGGTGTTTATTAATAGGAAATATAAAACTCAATTGAAATCTTTAGCAAAATCTATATCGTTTACACCCAGATTTTTTAAATTTATTACGATTTCGTATGCAAAACAAAAACTATTGACTGAAAGATTTCCCTAACTCCACTCTAACAACTGCACTTTAGCTAATTCACACATCTTTTAAGCTTTTTAAGGTTCCTTTTTTTCCTTTGGTGTAAAAAGGATGACCTGTCAGTCTGTTTGTCATATGCTGTTTTCTCGAGAACTGTAAGAGCTATGGGACCTGAAATTTTCAAAGAACACGTAAGTTTTCAGCCGCTACAACAGCAAATATATGAGAGTTAAAAATTAAAGGATGTTCTAAAGCGAGCAACGAGAATCCTAATGTAATTAACAAAAAATTATATATACGAGTAAACACTTGAAATTTTCATGCAGACTACAAAAATAAAGGGTATTCTATCAGTTAATGTGATTTTTACAGCTTGCTGTATCTTGCAAACTGTAAAAGGTAAACTCTTGAAATTTTCAAATCGTTAAAGCGAAAAAAATGGCAAAACTAATATACACCCAAAAAACGCTGAAAACCGAAAAAATCGCCAAGACTAAAAAAAAGTGCCAAAACTAAAATAAATCCCCAAAACAAACAGAATCGCCAAAACTAAAAAATAACGCAAAAACCAAAACAAATAGTAGCAAAAGGAAAAAAGCGCAAGAACGAAAAAAAGAAACCCAAAAAAATTGTCAAAGCGAAAAAAAAGCTCCAAAACCAAAATAAAGTTAAAAATTAAATAAGATGCCAAAAAAATCACCAAAACGAACAAAATCACCATAAGTAAAAAAATCCACAAAACCAAAAAAAAACAATAAAACAAAAAAAAGCGCAAAAAAAAACGTCAAAACTCAAAAAAATTCGCCGAAAACCGAAAAAAATCACCAAAGCCCGAAAGCACAAAAAAACGCAAAAACTAAAAAAATCGCCGAAATCCCAAAAAAATCGCCAAAACCTCAAAAAAGTAGCCAAACGAAAAAAGCTCCATAACTAAAAAAAACGCTAAGCTTAAAATAAGTCTCCAAAAAAATCACCAAAACGAACCAAATCGCCAACACTAAAAAAAAACCTAAAAAATCACTTAAACACCAAAACTAAAAAAAAATCGCCGAAAACCGAAAAAATCAACAAAACGAAAAAAGCTAAAACTAAAATAAATCACCAAAACCCGAAAAATCACGTAAACGAAACAAACACCAAAAACCGAAAAAAAAATCCTAAAAACAAAAAAAAAACAATGGCCAGAAAGCGAAAAAAGTTTACCGAGTACTTAAAATATTTTTGAAAAATTATGTAGACAATCAGGTAAGATTTTCCATTATATAGGCCGAAGTTCGTATAGTATTACATGTGTAGTGCTCGTACGGAACCCCTAACTAAGTACGTGCACAGGTTTAATTTTTATTACAAAAAAAAACTATAGTTACTATAGTCACTAAGTTCTACTAGAACATGCGTTCAAATTGTATTTCAGAATTGTCCACTGTGCACAAAGAGCGTGTGTGCACACGAATCTGGTTGTGTGTGGGTGTGCGTGTGTGGTAGTGCGTGTATGTATCATGTGTTTATCTTCTTCTTTTTTGCTTGAATCATATTAAGAAAATAAGCATAACAAATACCTTGATTTCTGTTTCTCATTCTTATTATGCTTGTTTTTATATCATTTTTATTTTGTTGTTGCCGCTGCTGCTGTTAAAGTTTTAGTTCTTGCTGTTATTTTTCTTCCTACTTACAGGCTTAAGATGTTTATTTTACTTCGCTTTTTTTTATTATTATTATTATGATTATAATATATTTTTTTCACTGCTGTGGCATCACAACAAATAAATAAAAACCACATAATCTTTTGCTGGTTAGAAGATGACTTTTACAATTCAGTTTAAGTACTAAACAAACGTTTGTTTTCTTTTTTTCTCACTTTACCAAATTGTATTTATGGCGTAGGTGGATGTGTGTATGTGTGTGTGTATTAAATAACCGCATACATATTCAAAAAACATTTGTTGTGTTAAAAGTTAAAGGAAAAAGGTGAAGCTTATCTCTAAAATTTTTGCTTTTATTATTAGTGCTATTTCTTACTACTGCTGCTGCATGTTGCTGTTGCCGTCATCATAATATTGTCAGTAGAGGCGTGTAAGTGAGTGACATTGTTAGAGATATAAACTCCTTGTAATAACAACAGCAAGAAACAGCACTCTACCAGCAGATGACAATGACACCAGCCAGCCAAGCCAGCAAACAGCATTTTAACATGTTCATGTGTAACATTTGGAGACCGAAAAAAAGGAGTTTCAAGTTAATTTTATTTGACATTTGCACAGAATACCAACTAAGTGTGAATTTATTTAAATTTTAAGCCAGAAGGAGTTACAGTCATGCATACAAACGTACATATTTATTATCTCCTTATCATAAGAAGCCTTAAAGTATGCTATAACAATTAGTGTAATGCTAAGCTGTTCAAAATACAGTTAAAAGAGCTTCAAAGAGCGAAATTTTCTTTAAAAAAAATTTCCAGCAAAATTTAAAGTAAACAAATTTATTAAATTAAATTTTTTTTTTGTTTTATAAAAATACAATTGAAAGAAAAATATTTAAATTCAATTGAACTAGAATGAATTTTAATCGGTTATAGTTTCTTAAATGAACTCAAGTACGATTAAGAAATTATTCCTCATTAAAGCCCACTACGGAGTTCTTACGGAATTTCACGTTTGTAAATTTATATTTATTTCTACACGGAATATATTCATGTAGTGTTTTGTGTAGAATTATGTTTGCATACACGCAAATTCACTTATTTTTGAATTTACAGCACACAAAAACACAAAAATTAATTAAAATTTAATGAAAATTAGAAATGTCAAAAATTCGGTGACCAAAAAGTTGTTTGAAAATTAGTTTTTGTTTCAGTTGACTGAAAAAAGTCTCCACTTATATTTAGAACATCCCTAAAATAAGCATAAATTTAAAAATTTCCGTGTACTTTTCTTTTGAAAGTCCTTACTAGCAAATGGAAATTTCTTTATGAAATTTACCAACCTGAAGTTTCGTATTTTTTTTTACATACAGTTTGTATGAGAAAAATAGAAAAAAAATTATTTTTTTTAGGCTTTTTACAATTTCTTTTATTGAAATTTTCTAGTATAATTGATAATTGTTTTATTTAAAAGCTAGTTTCAAGATTTTTTTAACTTTCTTAATAAATCATTAAAATTTTTTATCAAAAATAAAAAGCTTAACAACTTTTCCCCTTGATTCATTAAATTTATTTATTGATTTGAGACAAAAATATTTTCAAAATAATTCTGCCAACAGAAAAACCGAATTAAATGCAAAGATTGGATAGAACATTTTCGAAAAAAAAATATGGGACCAAGCTGGTAGTTAAGAGAAGTACGTGAATAAATTTCAATGGGCGTCTCTCCACTTAATATTAAATATTACATTTTAATGGGCGTGACTCAGCCCATTTTTTTTAAATGGAAAATTATGCTTATTTTTGAGCTCAAGTTGTGTGGTAAGTTTCGTAAGAATCGATTAAATAGAAGCACGTGCAATATAATAATATATGTTAATGGGCGTAGCCCCGCCCATTTTTTCAACTTTAAAATTGTGTAAATATAAGAAGCACAGGTGTTTGCGAAGTTTCACAGCAATCAAATAAGTAGAATATCATAAAATAAAATACAAAAAGTTTGTGGGCGTGTTCCACTTTTTTACAATAGAACCAATTGGAAGCTATACCCTCTCAGACTAAAAATAATAATTTTTACAATCGGTTTAAAATATACCGACTTATGAAGTAATAATGTCAAAAAAATAGAAATTGATTATCTCTTCCCCTTTTTTAAATTGCATGAAAGTCGTCTTCGCCTTTTAGCCGATAAAGCGTAACAAACAAAGTAAGTTGCTTTTACATTCGGCCAGGTGATGGATGGGCGGACTGGAGGGCGAACGAATACTGTACTCATGTTAATAGAGTTCTATTATTATTAAAAACTCTTACTTTAATGGAACTCTGCTAAAACGAATATAATTATTTTTTGCAAAAGGGGGGACGGGGGCGATACCATTAACGCTATCCTAAGCACTTCAACTTTAATTATAAGTCCATTGGAAGGCTTCTTTTTCTTAATGCATTTAAATATACAAACTTTTTTTCTTTACAATATTAAAGTGTAAATTAAATAGTCTAAGAAAAGTTGAATAGAACTTCCCTTGTGTCATGAATTTATTTGGCATAAATTATACAGAGAGTGGCAACGCTGGCCAGATGTTCCATACTTTAGATTTAATCATTGTTGTTTGCAATAATATTTCTACTGTTCAGCGATTTAAAATTTAATTTAAAAGCAAAATCTCTAATTTCAAAGAAGTAGCCTTCATTAAGAATAAATAATTAACATAAATCATGCAATTTATTTTGACAGACATACCGTTGACATTTGAATGTAAACTCCGCTACATACTCGTACACACACATGCATACATATTTACGTATTCATAAACAAGCACATTCATACATTTGACACGTACTTTGCGGCTGCATACGAGTGTATGCATCAATATGCTAATGCGTGCTTGTGTATAAATATGTTGTAGATGGGTATGTGTGTGAATGTGCGGTTCATTTCTAAGAAAGTGTCACAAACACTAACAATTTATTACAGTGAAATATGTGTATGATGTATTGTATTAATGTCTATCCATGTGGTGTCGATGAGTGCCTGCGTGTGTTTGTGTGTGTCCGTGGGTTTGTTAAGTATAACGGTTTATTAAGAGAAATATTGAGAATAGTAAGTACAGTCAGTTATAATCGTGCTGTCATTGACACACTGTATGACATAATTTAAACACACACACACAAACACACTCAATGGAAGGAACCAATAACAGCACACTCGCTCACATGTGTGCTCTATATTCAGACATTGATGGATACTTGGATAAACAAACCGTATGATACAATTGTGCCTGAGCATTTGAATTTTATTAATACATATTGGTGTATGTATGTATGTTAGTTATTTTGTGTCAATTCTCTTACTTCTTTCTTTTGCATTGCGACTGAAGATCATTTGATGAAAATATAATTTTCGTTATGTTTGTATTGCTAGTGTGCACACACACACATGCACACACTCATTGCGCCAAGAGTCTTCTGTATTTGAAAATACAATTGATAATTGGCATGTATTCCTTTGTTGGTTTTGTCACATTTTATTTGCCACACATCTGGTCGCAACGAAAATGTCAAGTTGTGCCACACAACGATGTGTGTCATTTAAATTAAAATTGGATATGATTGTTTGAAGTTGTTATTAGTTTAAGATAAATGGAAGCTTAAATGCGAACATAGCAAAACAAATATTTATATGAACTGCTAAAAAGATGATGATTTTACTTTGTTTAAAATGTTTGAATAAGTTTTTACGGTTTACTCAAGTAGTTAAATAAATAAAAATTCTAGAAAAGAAAAATATGGATTTTATTTCTAAGGCAATAGGGAGTAAGCGCTTAAGTCAACTTGTTTTCTAAATAGGATCAGTACTCATAGGATGACCACTGATCACACTACTTCATATTGCCACAGATTATTAACTGGAATATATGTAAGAGCATAAACTCACAGAAAACTCTTATATAAGTTTATAAGTTATTTTTTTACTCTTTAGTGCTTATTTTCGAGGTCGGTTAAATTTTTTCTAAGTCTTATTCTCAAGTTTTTAGTGCCAAGTTTATATTTTTAGGGGCGTGGTCACGCCAAATTTGTCTATTATTAGTGCCCACCCACTTTTCTAAATTCAACATCGCGTCATTTTCAGAGCTCAAAGTGTGTCACAAACTTTGTAAAAATGAGTCAGTTAGAATCACATGAAATCAAATATTAATGTTTAATGGGCATGGCCCCGCCTACTTCTTAAAGCACAAAATTATGTAATTTTAAGAGCCGAAACTCTTTGCCAAGTTTCTTGGGAATCGAATAAGTGGAAATACATATAATTTAATACTAAGCTTCAATGGGCGGGGCCCGGCCCACTTTTGTTAATACAAGATTAAGTACTTTTCAGAGCTCAAGGTATCTGCCAAGTTTCGTAAATATCGATAAAATAGAAGCACGCAAAATAGAGTAATCAGTTTAAAAGGAAATGGCTCCGCCCATTTGTTTTTAATTCAGGATTGTGTCTTCAAGATGATGTACAAGCACGTGAAATAGAATATTAAATTTTAATGGGCTTAGTCACGCCCTTTTTTTTTTGAATGCAAAATTGTGTCTTTTTAAGAGCTCTAGATGTGTGCCAAGTTTTGTAAAAATTAATTAAGTACAAGCATGTGAAATATAATACTAAAATGTAAAAGGCGTGGTCTGCCTACTTTTTTTAAAGCAAAATTCTCTCTTTTTAGAAGTTCAAGGTGTGTGCCAAGTTTTGTAAAAAGTGGTTAAGTACAAGCACGTGAAATATAATATTAAAATTTAGTAGGTATGGCCCCGCCTACTTTTTTAAAGCAAGATTGTGTCCTTTTTTGAGCTTAGGGTGTTTGCCAAGTTTCGCAAAATTCGGTGAAATAGCAGCATATGTAATATATTGAACGAGGCTCCGCCCATTTTTCCACTTCGTAAGTTTCTAGCAATCGAATAAAACAGAATATCATAGGATTAAATATATATAAAGTTATGGGCGTGTCCCCGCTCACTTTTTTGATAATGGAACCAAATGGAAGCTATACCCTCGCAAACAAAAATAAAATTTTTTAAATCGGTCTGAAAGGTAAAAATTAAAAAAAAAGACAAACTGATTACCTCCTCCTTTTTTAAAGTCGGTGAAAAAAGAGCCAGTATAAGAAAAATATTAAGCAAGTGGTAGAGGAAGTCTTTGTTTGTAAGCCAAGGACGGCAGACTTTCACTGCCCTTTAAGCAATACTAGACGGCGAAAAAATATGAATAAATTTTTGCTCAGATGACTAGTTAATTATCTAACATATTTTACCTTTGCAGAGTTTGAAGAGTAGCAGTTTGTCTAACACTAAGCATTACACTATAATCCGGAAATCCAATCGTTGAAGATTTCAGTTGTTAAATGTGTTATCGTTCTAACACTCACATTGCATAAAACAAATGTTTGAATCACCACCAGTTAAAGAGGGTTAAGCATTTCTCTATAATATTTTACATTCAAGTGTCCAATGATTTTTTCCCATCTGAACACCGAGTTAGTTACAAAACTATAACTCACTTTATAAATTTAATTCAATTTTAGTACATTTCAAGTGAGGGCGCCTTAAAACCTGCAATAACAATTGAATAAATAGCAAAGAATTCAAATGTGAGCGAATGTATGGTGTGGTTGTAGATGTGGGTGGCTCTGTGTGTGGGTGTGGGTGTGTGTGTGTGTCATTTAGGTAAATTAAATTCGTTAGCAATTTATTGGAATTTGTAAGTAAAATTGCCCAAACATTAATCATTATCAATTTATAGAGCTGCTGCTGCCAATTAGCAGCACCTTCATTATTATTATTTGCCTTCCTGCTACTCCCACTAATTGCTCTAAATAGCTGGGGCTTTTTATCTATTTTAAGCAAACTTATGCACATTGTGTAAGAAAAATTTAATTAAATTACTTTTAATTACTCTAAGCGAGTTAGCAAAAACTATGTATTGCCCCTCTCGTTATCAATTTAGTCTCGTGCTGGCTTTAAATGCCAGGGCGACTGTGTTTTTTCCTCACTCTCTTCCCTCTCTCAATCACTCTCTCTCTCTCTCTCTCACTCACTCTTTTTCAATGAAACATTTTCCTGTCTGTCCAGTTGTTGGCATTTTATGTGAAAAAAAACAATTCATGTGTCAGTTTAATTGGATTAAATGAAAAAAAAATTATTTGTAAAGTGGATTTTAGGCAAATGTCCTGTTAGAAAAACATTTGATTTTTTTTTCATTGAGCAAAAACAATTAAGGATTTATTTTTTAAGATTTTTCTATTCTTTACTTCATTTTATATAATTTTATTATTTTATCTTATTCCATTTTTTCTTTGCCATGTTCCAGTCATGTTTGTATGCAATTTGATTGTCAGTTTTTGGTTTTAATTATAATAATGTAAAGTATTCTCTTGCTGCTTGGCAACTTAAGTGCGCTAAAGTTTAGTGAGGTCACAATTAAAATAAGAAGACGTGTAAAATTTGCAACATTTATTTGATTAAAGAAATTTTTTTATACTCTTTCATTAAGGTATTAAGGTTGACATATATGAGATTTAAATAATACTAAAAGGATATTGAAGGCTTTTAAATTTAATCCTTATAAAAATATTGCAATTTACGCACTTCCCTACTACTGAGGAAATTAAATAAATTTTTTGAAAAATTTGAGGACATTTTTCTGGAATTTGGTCATTTTGAAACAGGCCCTTGATCAGAATAACTTTCTGCACGAAATCTATTAAATTTTAATTGAAATCTTTATCAAAATCTATACCATTTACATAAAGTTTTTTTTACATTTATCAAGATTTCGTATCCAAAACAAAAACCATTAACTAAATGTAAATGTTCCTGAACTACAACCAAACAACAGCAATGTAGCCGATTCACACACCTTTTTAATAGGTTTAGCACAATTTTAAAAAAGTTCTACTTGATGTGAAGTAGATTTTGACAAAATGTAGGGACAAAGTAGATTTTTTTGCAGCTTAAGTCCAGCTTTGAAAAGAAAAACTTTTACAGTAATTTATTTTACAAAAGAAGCATTGGGTTTGCACTTAAACTTAAACATTTTCAAACTGGCCCTTTTTAGCAATAACAATTTAGTTTATTGCTTTCTTTTACACAAAAAAAACATGAAGAAGCTATGACTTTATTTTTTTCGTAATTTTTCCACAAAATTGCATATTACGAGCATGTATAATCTTTTTTTTCCACTTCTTACTTTTAGTTTATGTTGACGCGTTTTTCTTTTTCATTGCTTTGTTGTAAAAAGAAAAAAAATTTCCAATTTTTTTTTATCAAGTTTCCTCTTCTTTTGGGGTTTGTTATGCAAAAAGTGCTCGCTCTGGTTGTTTTTTTATTCATTTCATTTTCTGCCACTTCTTCTAGTTTGTTTCTTTAGCCAAAATTGTTGTGTTTTTAGCTTATGCAATAATTTTAGTAGCATACTTTTTTGCGCTGGAATTTCATACTTTTTTCGGCGTTCGCTGTCTTGACAAGCCACAAGACTAAAATTTCATTATACAATTTTCTTATGAAACACAACAGTAGAGTTTTATTACTCCCTGGCTGATGCATTTTTTTTATTCTTCTTCTTCTTGTTCTAGTGAGCACTACTTTTCAAAACAAAGGTGCTTTAGATTTAAGTGTTTTGTTGGTACTAAAAGCAACGTATCATCAAGATGTATAAAAGTTTATGACAGTTTATAAAATTAATTTTTTAATTTATTGTGTAATTCATGTTAATAAGAAGAAAAAATAAAGAGAGAATAAGGTTTAAACTAGGGCAGGAATTAGGAATTTTTTCAATAGCTTTGTTCATTCTTAACGCGATTTATAAATCGTTGTTCTTTTAAACAGTGACCGTTATCACCGTTTAACAGCTCTTCTGAGCTCTTCTTCTTCAAAAGAAATTTGTTTGCGCAGAGTTCCGTTATTTTGAGTAATTTTAACAAGAGCAACAAACAACCAATCAGTGTTGCCACCCAGGAGCCTAAAAATTTTATAGAACCTAAGCAAAAATAGTACAAAATCAAGTAAACACGAGACAAAAGATTTTTTTTTTTCATCAAAACATATTCATTTTATTTACAACTTATAAATAGGGATCACTACAAATATTTTATTTCAATATAGAAAAGCCCTAACTCGTTAAAAATTTCACTCATGATAAAGGAAATCTAAAAAGGGAAAAATTTCTAGGGAAATATTATTTACGATTACAATTTGGGGAAAAGGATTAATATTTCTGCGGAAAGACTGTTCACGATAGCGGTGATTAATTTACATATGTATGCGTGTATATTTCTTCTGTTCACACACAAATGCACTAAAAACTCTATAAAAGCCCAAAAATTTCATAAAATTATTTTAATATTTTTTGTATGCAAGTTATTATGTAGATAAAAAGTGGATTAAAACTTTGTAAAGCAAGTGATTTCCAGGCAAAGAAATATGTACATAGATTTTTGTTTAAGATGCTTTCTTATATGACATATACCAGATGCTAGTTGACAAGTTAGCAAACGTTTAGCAGTTCATTAGCAATACTTTAGCAGCTCATTAGCCACAGGTTAGACAGCATTTTATAAGTCATAAGAGCACTAATTAAATTTCAAATGTTTGTTATATGTACATATGGCTGCTGGTAAAGTGTGTTTCAAAAGAATTGCGTATTCAGTTGCTATGGAGCATTTCTCGACTCCGGATCACACACATAGTATCTGCTAGATTGGTAATTGGCCGACTGCAGCGCGTAGAAGAAATCGCAATACTAGACTTTTGCCCTACTTAAGTGATGCAACAAGTATACTTGTAGATGTTATTCGGAAATAGATTAACGAGTTTGCAGAGAGCGAGATAATATTGGAAAAATCATAACCAGAGCGACCAATATTATAAAAACCAGTAGATAACGTAGAACAAGTGCTATTAATGCTAATGAATCGTCATTACAGTATGTTTTACACAAAGATATAGAGCTGAATACGCACAAAATTCCATTGGTGCAAGAATTAAAGCCCCAGAACGCCACTTAGAGGAGTTTAAGTTTTCTGCACAATTAATCTCCAGGAGTGGTGATATAAATTGACCAACACCCAGCTCTCCCTTAACTACAATAAACTTTTTTCTTTGGGGTTAATGCAAACCTAAGACTTAAGCTAATTAGCCGACTTCTTTTGCGCTTTCAAAAGAAGTTGTCCCTTACGAAATGGAGTCAGCCAGGAGTGGCTACAATAAACTTTTTTCTTTGGGGTTAATGCAAACCTAAGACTTAAGCTAATTAGCCGACTTCTTTTGCGCTTTCAAAAGAAGTGGTCCGTTACGAAATGAAGTCAGCCTGCCAAGCCGTCATAAGTTAGTTTATTATTCGATTAAATTATTTATTGTGACACACTGTACTTAAACATATGGCGTATACTTTATACGTATTAAATAAATATCGCTCATACGCAGCGATTTTTTTAAGATATTGAAAAAGTTTATTGTTTGAAGACATTAAATCCTTAAACGCATTTCAATTGTAGGACTGTTTTCTAGAAGATCTTTCAAGTCGATTTTCAGACATTTATTTCTTTTACAGTTAAATTGGGAAATTCGGTGTTCACTTTCATCTTTCTAAAGAAAACATCGTTCTACACACGACATAATACATTCAATTTTAAATATACCAAAGTATAAAACTAAATTAAGCTATTATTACATATGAGAATATAAGTCTAAAAAGGATAAGAAGTAAATTATTGCAATAGAACTTCCTAGAAAAATCGCACAAAATAATTGAGATTTTGAACAGGGGTACTTTTCAATATGAATGGTATAGGGACGCCATTAACTCAAAATCAGCTTATTTCGACTTGAGCAATTTTTTTTTTTTGCACACAGACATGATTTTACATAAAATCAAACTCAATATGCAAGTTTGATTTCCTATGGATTTCTATAAAAATTTTAGATGTTTGGTCCAAAAACGGCAAAAGAAAATCACTTATTAAAATTTTTTTATTTTGCTATATTGCACAGTGTTATATATTTTTCACAAGGAAGATGGACTTTAGAATCCAAAGGTAGAGAAAAGGCAGAGTTAAAAAAAGTTGTGTCAACTAAGAACACTGGCCTTGGATTTTGCACATATCCATTCTATTCTCAAATCGTGCATTATGTCATAGTTCTTGTTAGAATTTTAGGAATCTCTGACCAAAACTAGCTATAAAATATCAATATATAAAATATAACAGTTTCACAAAAATTAAAATCTTTTATTCTTTACGAATAGATGCACTTAAAAATCGAATACTTCTACTAAAAACGAAAATCACTTGACATTTTCTTAAAATGCCATTTCATTTTAAACAGACAAGAGACACGCATAATCTAAGAGAGCAAAAAATGTGGAGGGACGAAAAGTGCATATAAAAACCCAACATTTTGAGCGTAACAACATCAATTTTGTATTCAAAGCTATTGTGGTGTTCTAGTGTCATTGTTGCATGGTTCAATATTTTCAAAGACTTTTTTTTGTCCATAAGTAGTTTAAAGTTATTTTTGGCCACTACTTTGATATGCAGCGAATAAGAAGAAAATTGAAAAATAGACAAAATATAAGAATGCGTTTTAATTGAAATTCTTGGCTTAAGGATTTGATGGTGGGTTGGAGTAGCAAGGATTGCAATTTTGTTTTTTAGGGCAATATTGGAAAATTATGCTTCCAACAATTAATTACAATAAATCGTTGAGGATTTAAAATAAATATAAATACACAGTTTTTGCGCTTAAATATTTCTGCAATTTATGAAAAGATCAAAAAAAGAACATAGAACTATTTATAAATTTAATTAAATTTTTCAGAGTGTTATGCTTTTCTTGTTTTAAGGAATTTTGCTCTTAATGAAATTCCTTTAGCCAGATTTATGACTTAAAATATCATTTATTATAAATTGAAAAGAGAGTAAGGAAACTTGTTCTTACCACTGATATAGTGCAAAAAATAAAAAGCGCAAAATAAATTCTGAGAAAATCAGTAAAACAAAATTATATTAAATCCTTAACAAACCATCTAATTGATTAATATCCTGCAGTTGTTAGATGTTTATTTATGTTTGTTATTTTGCTTTTGTAAATACATGCAAGAGTGTGTGCGAGTGTTTGTGGATGGGTGTGTATGTGTGTGTATGCGTGTGTGTGTGTTTTTATATTTGTGGTCTTTCTTGCTCATTTCCTTTACTTCTTTTTTTGCATTTTCATGCTGAATCCAAATGCCATCACAACAAAAGTCGAGGAAACATCAAAAAATTCATTAAATTTCACAGCGTGTTTTAAATCAATGACATGATTAATTACATTTTTTTTTTCAATTATAAGTATAAAAGTAGTGAAATTTAAGGAAACAACTAATTCGTGTTTTTAAAAAGTCAATTACGCTTGTCAGAAGTCACACCTTTGCAAATGAAGGTTTTTTCGATATTAATTTAAAAAAAAGTACAAACAATAATTAAAATTAACACAAATGGAAAGTGTATAATTCTGTTTGAAATGTTTTCAATTTGTCTTTGGCTTGCAAGTAAAAATGTTTAGCCCTTTTGGTGATTGTATTATTTCTGGTGTAAAAATTTAAGATTTTTGTGGAATATTTTAAGCCTTTAAGCCTTTCTATTTAGATATTTCAACTACAAAAAAATTAAGTATATTTTTAGAATTGGGCTTGAAACAACTAAGGAGTGTCCTTTGGTTTTCTAAAAATCTAATAAGATCCTTATCCTTATCCTTATCCTTATCCTTATCCTTATCCTTATCCTTATCCTTATCCTTATCCTTATTCTTATCCTTATCCTTATCCTTATCCTTATTCTTATCCTTATCCTTATCCTTATCCTTATCCTTATCCTTATCCTTATCCTTATCCTTATCCTTATCCTTATCCTTATCCTTATCCTTATCCTTATCCTTATCCTTATCCTTATCCTTATCCTTATCCTTATCCTTATCCTTATCCTTATCCTTATCCTTATCCTTATCCTTATCCTTATCCTTATCCTTATCCTTATCCTTATCCTTATCCTTATCCTTATCCTTATCCTTATCCTTATCCTTATCCTTATCCTTATCCTTATCCTTATCCTTATCCTTATCCTTATCCTTATCCTTATCCTTATCCTTATCCTTATCCTTATCCTTATCCTTATCCTTATCCTTATCCTTATCCTTATCCTTATCCTTATCCTTATCCTTATCCTTATCCTTATCCTTATCCTTATCCTTATCCTTATCCTTATCCTTATCCTTATCCTTATCCTTATCCTTATCCTTATCCTTATCCTTATCCTTATCCTTATCCTTATCCTTATCCTTATCCTTATCCTTATCCTTATCCTTATCCTTATCCTTATCCTTATCCTTATCCTTATCCTTATCCTTATCCTTATTCTTATCCTTATCCTTATCCTTATCCTTATCCTTATCCTTATCCTTATCCTTATCCTTATCCTTATCCTTATCCTTATCCTTATCCCTATCCTTATCCTTATCCTTATAGCGTAAGAGCTAGTTTTCCTTATAATTTTGTTATTTTCGTACCCGTACAATCGCGAAACGGATTGAATATTATACCCAATAATTTGGGACTATTATTGTGTTAACAAATATTACACTAAATTTTTTAAGTTTGACGGAATTTTAAAATTCATCAAAAAAATCATCACTAGCAACAAGAATCGCAAAAATTACTTAAAAACTAAACCGAAAATATCATGAAAAATCTTCCATAAATTTAAAAAAATATAAGAATGCTCGTATATGTATTTTTTAAAACTGAAATCAACAGCAGTGTGTATAATATAAAAGTTTATTTTAGTATTTCAAACAAATTCACTGATGTGTGCAAAGAAACTTTGAACATTAAAGAAAACCCCAACATACATATTTGAAATGAATTCTTTTTTTTGGAAATTTTTAAAATATTTTTCCAACACAAATATCTATAAATTGTTTCATCAAGCTTTTTCTAAACTCATGCACCATAATACATTGATAAATTCAGATCTATTATAGTAGAATGAATAAAAATAAATAAAACATTGGTAGTAGTATTCAAAGAGTATTTTGACCAGCAATTCTGAAGTTGCGTGAAGTTAAGAATTTTTCACAAAATTATACACAATATTTCCCGAACTTATCTCATATACCGTAAATTCAATTAATTAAAAAATTGGCTTTTGCCAATACTTTGCGTTAATATTCCTCAAATATGATATTATGAGTAGTCAATCAATTTTTTTTTTCTTGCTTTAAACTGACGCTTTTAAATGGTTGGAAAAAACGTGCAAAATCGCATTGCATGGTGCTTTTTATAAACGTACAATTTACGTATGAAATAAACTTTTGTTTGCACAATAACAATGTGACATTTATGAAAATAGAAAAGAGAATATTTTAAAATATAATAAATAATAATAAAAGGAGAAACTAACCAATACATAAATAGCAAGAAAACGTCTGTGCGGAGGTTAGTGATTGTGCACGATTATGTGCGCGAATATATGTGTACATATACATATATGTGTGTGTGGGTGTGTGCGTGTGTGTGTTTGTATGTATGTACAAAAAAGTGGGTATTTTTTATATTCATTGAACCAATCTGTTAACTGTAAAGCAATGAGCCATATAAAAGCCAAAGCTGTTTGTCCACAAGTGTGTGTTAAAGAATTTTTTTTAACTATAGCAATCAGAGTTGCCGCTTGGTTAATTTTAGATTTTTTCAAGTTTTATATTAATAAATATATTCATGTACAATTCTTGAAAAGGTACTTTTCTTGAAAAGGTACTTTTCTTGAAAAGGTACTTTTCTTGAAAAGGTACTTTTCTTGAAAAGGTACTTTTCTTGAAAAGGTACTTTTCTTGAAAAGGTACTTTTCTTGAAAAGGTACTTTTCTTGAAAAGGTACTTCTCTTGAAAAGGTACTTTTTTTGAAAAGGTACTTTTCTTGAAAAGGTACTTTTCTTAAAAAGGTACTTTTCTTGAAAAGATACTTTTCTTGAAAAGGTACTTTTCTTGAAAAGATACTTTTCTTGAAAAGGTACTTTTCTTGAAAAGATACTTTTCTTGAAAAGGTACTTTTCTTGAAAAGGTACTTTTCTTGAAAAGGTACTTTACTTGAAGAGGTACTTTTCTTGAAAAGGTACTTCTCTTGAAAAGGTACTTTTCTTGAAAAGATACTTTTCTTGAAAAGGTACTTTTCTTGAAAAGGTACTTTTCTTGAAAAGGTACTTTACTTGAAGAGGTACTTTTCTTGAAAAGGTACTTCTCTTGAAAAGGTACTTTTCTTGAAAAGGTACTTTTCTTAAAAATTTAATTTTCTTGACAAGGTACTTTTCTTGAAAAGATACTTTTGCTTGAAAGGTTCTTTTGCTTGGAAAAATACTTTTCTTAAAAAGGTACTTTTGTTTGAAGGAAAACCTCCTCCCACCATTGTACAAACAAACAAACAACTAATTTTTCTAATTTTAAACCCATTAAAGAAGCGTAATAGAGAGAATTTCTAAGAACACCATATAAGAACAAGAAAATCATGGTGTTTCACTAAAAGCGTGAAGAATTTAAGCTCTCCCATATAAAATTAAACATTATTGTGTACAAAAGAAAAATAATATCATTCAGCGTAAAAGAAATTCAAGGATTGTTATTTGTTTGGTGTAGGAAGTAATGATGGGCCAAATGCACCCACTCTCATTTGTTACAAAACCCAAAAAAAAGTATCCGTCTTCTCTAGACATGCGAAGAGATAAAATTATTTTTCTACTAGAAGTTTTAAGTCTTAAAATCTTTATTTTTTTCTTCTTTGGAAATTAATGTTTCATTCAATGTGTTTGCATTAAGTACTCATATAACAAATACACAGTCATTATGTATGTACATATGTACATATGTGTGCGCTTATATGATTGTCGAAATTGTCCTCAAGCGGTTAAACTCATTAAAAAGTTTCACTTGTTGTATGTATTCTTGCCACGCTTTCGCCTTCTTTCTTTTTAATTTTGCTTTTAAAGCAAAACATGTGTACGATTGAATTTCTGGTACTTTTTTCTTTGTTTTTTTTTTTTGTAATTTTATTAAATTTTTAAATCTCTGTCTAAATTCTGTCTTCAAAAAAAAAGAAAAACTTAAACTTATTGCAATATTACAAATGGATTTGGCATTGTTACTTATTTTATATGGTTTCAGGATTTAATAAAAAACCGCAAAATGTTCTTCAAAAATATATGTATATGTACCTTTGTAATACGAAGTTCGTATGTACATACATATAAAGGTATTAACGGTCTAATTTATAAAAAATATTTTAGGTTTATTACAGGTTTATTTCACAAATTTCCCATAGAATAAACCTGAAATATTTTTTATGAATGAGGCAGTAGGTATACAAAGCATGTGTCAATTAAAACTCCTTTTCTTTCAAGCATAACTTGACAGTTTTTTATTTTTATTATGCTTCTTTGACATTTTGGTTTGAAAAATTCAACTTATTACAATTTTATTCACTGGAATTTAATTTAACTTATATAAAAAAACTGTCATTTGTTGAAAAAGCTGCATATAATAAAAATAAATAAAATTAAGGGAAGTCACAGTTTATTGCTCACATTGGATATGAAAGTCATTGGGCCTAATTACGAGTGTCGTATTTCGACTACAACTACACCGATTTTGTACTAGACCAAATAACATTGCAAACATTTTTTCTTTAATCTAGTACAAAATCGTCATAGTCGTAGTCGTAATACGACACTCGTAATTAGGCCCATTTACTTATTCGTTTTGAGTTTTAAGGCCCGATACATAACCCTTCAGGTCTATTAAGTTCAATTCTTTAAGGTTCAATTAGACGAGTCATTACCATGACAATACAAAACAGCTGTTCGAAAAAACCTTATGGGCAACACTGCATATGATTATAGCTGACTTTCCATAATGCCATAGCTTTAACCATAATTATAGAAACCAATTGAATTTTGGTTTTTCGCCGTAACCAAAAGCAGCCGTTTGCTAAATAGTCATATTTCCCTTTATTTTTTTTTTCATTTCATGAATTATTTGGTAAAGTTTAATTTTAATTTTGGGTTTTTTTTTGGTATATTTTAGTTAATTTTTTAATAAAATTATTTCTGATTAATAGGCACGATTATAATATTTTTATTCAGCGGATTATCTAACAACAAGTTTGCTGCTAACCAATTAAGAATTATTACTACAGCTGAATGAAAAAAATATTGCGCTGAATATATTGGAACTTGCATTCAAAATAGTTTGTTGCAGCTGAATTATATTCAGCCTATGTATGAACGTCTCCTTTGTGGCTGAATTGGAAGTAAATTTGTTTATAACCACTCCTTTAACATTTATATCATAGCTGGACTCAAAAATGCTGCGCTAAGTATATTAAAACTTATACTTAGAGCAACATATTACAGCTGAATTATCTTCAACTCGTAATTCGACATTTATCTTTTTAGCTGAATATGCAATATATTTTTTCCACCCCTCCTATTAAGCATTTATATTATAGCTGACTTCAAAAATATTAATCTTAATATTACAGCTGAATTACAGTTATTTGATTCTTTGAAGCCTCAATTTTAGCTGAATTTGCTAAAGCTTGCACTAAATTTGCTTGCAACCTCTCTTTAAGTATTTATATTATACATAGCTTCAAAAGTATTAATCTGAATATATTTAACACTAAATTCAGCAGAATATAATGCAGCTGAATTACATTTTTTTTTGTTATTTTGAAGTCTTTCTTGTAGCTGAATTTGCTATAAATTATTTTACATTATAACTTAGCTATAAAATTATATTATAGCTTGGCTATAATATACATGCTTACAGCTGAATATGTGGAAACCATAATTTAGACTAACTGTACTGCTGCTGAATTACATTCATCTGGATTTGTATTTCTTTCTCCTGGCTGAATTCGATATTCAGGCAAGTGTATTCGAAAATTAGTATTTCTTTCTTTCTTTCTGAATTTAGTTAGACTTATTTTAGACACGCAAAATTTTCTTTGCACAAAGCCTTAATTCAGCTGTGTTAAAGACAGAGGTAAGAATACTTTCTCTTTCTGTCTTTGCAAAGTAAACTTTGCGTGTCTAAAGGGGTTGTTAAACTGCTGTAAAATAAAAAATTTTATGGCTGAAATATGCATTAACTTAACATAAATCAGGCTTAAAATTTTGTACTTTAATATTTGTATGTAGTGTTAACATTGTAAATAAAATTCAGCAATAATATTCGACTGAACACATGGAAATCGCAACCTGGCATCATATTTTATAAGTGGTTTGCCTAGAAAATTTACATGTTTTAGAATTTTATTCAATATTTCTTGACTGAATGTATTGGAACTTTAATTCATAATTTTTTTTAATGATTTGCATTAATTGCAACTTATCTAATATGGATTAAGTTTATTATGCCAGAAAATATATATTTGAGACTAACACCCCCTTCGACACGCAAAGTTTATTTTGCAAAGCCTTAATTCAGCTGTTTGAAAGATAGAGGTAATTGTATAGTCTCTCTCTGCCTTTCTCCCAGTTGAATTACGACTTTGCAAATTAAACTTTGCGTGTTGAAAAGCCGTGTGTGCCAAATTTTGTATATACATATATACCTACATACTCGTATGTAAATATATGTATCTATCTACACACATACATACATATTTAAAAAAGTTGTGCGGAAAAAAATTTTTGCTTTGGCTTATACATGTTAAGACTTAGTTCTATTCAACATCTCAGTTGAAAGTCGATTTTGCATAAATATGTAACTAATCTTTTAACAAAAAGATTATTCTTAGTTTTGTCTTAAACAGAACTCATTAAAAATTTATAATAATAGAATGTTCAAAAAAAATTACTAAAATTTAAGCGCGTGACATGTTGAGGGCTTTTCATTAGTCTACTTAAATTTT
Organism: Nowickia ferox; assembly: GCA_936439885.1. Classification (NCBI taxonomy): domain Eukaryota; kingdom Metazoa; phylum Arthropoda; class Insecta; order Diptera; family Tachinidae; genus Nowickia; species Nowickia ferox. The sequence continues at coordinate 12,697,657 of OW387023.1, read as the reverse complement.
CTTCCCTTCTTTGATGTTTAAATGAAAAAATCTTTTAATTTTAATATATTTTTGAAGAAATAACTTTTCGTGTTAATTTCATTTCGTTCCAAATCAAAACTACCACAGCAGCTGAAAACAAAACAAAAAAGGAAATGCTGCCAACCAAGAAAAAAGCATAAAAAAAAGAGTTACCAGCAGCCATTTAGTATTTGTGTGCGTAATGAATTTTTCTCGGTAATTCATGAGAAACAATATTCTGTCGTATAAGTATGTATGTATGTACTCGTATGTATGTAAGGCTTGGCTTTCTTGCAATTAAAGATGATGACAACACAACGATGATGTTGGCAGCAAGTGATATTTGTTGGGTCATTTTATTTTCTTCTAATTCTGCTTCTGCTCCTGCTTCTTCGTGCAAAACAATCAATCTTAATGGTTCAAAATTACTTTTTATTTAATTACGATTGTTTCTCTTTCTGTTTTGGTTTGTAATTAAATGTTAAATATCATCAGTGTCATGTCAACACATCACTCAGGCTTCATTTAATTCGTGGGTTTCTTTGCTTTCTTTTTTTTTTTTTTGGCTAAATGATTTGAAAATAATGTGGCTGGTTGATGTTGTGCGTTTAGAAGTTGTTCGAGGGGTGCGTGGGGAGAGGTGTTGGCATAAAAATAAGAAAATTACCAACAATTAAGAGGAATGTTTTCTTCTTTTTTATATTTTCTTAATAAATTAAACATGAGAAAGAAAATGAAACACGAATGTTATTATATTAGTTTTGCTTGTGTGATTTTGTTGGAGGTGCAAAGAGGAGAATTTATTTCTATTTTTGAGCTCCTGAACAGAGTTTAAAGTGAATTACAACTAAACAAAAATTAGCATCTTTAATAAATAAGTTTATGTTTCAATCAAATTTAAGAATAGTAATAATCATGAGCCGTAAGGCTTTTTACACGGCCCAGATGTTCAACGTCAATTTAAGGATGCCCTACTACTCATGCTGCACAGCCTTTCAGCCTTTCGAATTTGCATTGGATACTTTTTTAGAATACATGTTGTCTGCTGAGCAACTGTGTCCAGAATTAAGAGGAAAACTGGAGGTGATAGCGTACAAACTTGTCTCACGCCGGTGTTTTATCAAAGGTCTTGCCTGTTTGAGCTTTACAGCACCCTTTAACATTTCAGTAAAGCTCTTCTATAAGGGATATGAGAAGGTCTGAATCACTCTCTCTCTCTCTCTCTCTCTCTCTTTTCCACAGCTCCTAACAATTTCTATCAGTTAATGTAATTTTTACTATGAAATTTTGACAACCTGCTGTATCTTGGAAAACGTAAGAGGCCAACTTTTGAAATTTTCAAAAACCCTAAAACCTAAAAATCCCAAAATAAAAAACCGCCAAAACGAAAAAATCGCCAAAAACCGAAAAAAATCACCAAAACGAAAAAGAAAGCGCCAAAACTAAAACAAATAGCTAAAACTAAAACAAATCACCAATAACCAAAAAAAATTGCAACAAGAAAACGAAAAAATCACCAACAACGAAAAAACGCCAAAACCCAAAAAAATCCCTAAAATAAAAAAAATACCAAAAACGAAGAAAATCCCAAAAAACGGAAAAAGCGCCAAAACTAAAAAAATCGCTAAGGTAAAAAATCGCCAAAACCCAAACTAACCGCCAAAAAAAAGGAAAAAAACGTCAAAAATGGAAAAAAAAACTTTATAAAATTGTGTCCAAATAAAGCTCTAGAAGGAATAAAAAGAGAGTATCTAAAGGTTCAATTTAACGTGCCATAACCATTACAATACAAAACAGCTGTTCGAACCAAACATATGGGCAACACTGTATTTGATTATAGCTGACTCGCCATAATGCCATAGTCATGATCATAACCATAGAAACCAATTGAGGCAAGCTCTTGAAATTTAATTTAAAAAATCGTCAAAACGACCAAATCGCCAAAAACCCGAAAAAATCGCCAAAATTAAAAAAAATCGCCAAAAAACGAAAAAAAAACACCAAAACTAATAAATATGCTATAAACCGGAAAAGATCCCAAGCCCGAAAAAAGCGCAAAAACTAAGAAAAAGCGCCCAAATTAAAAAAAAAACACCAAAACTCGAATAAAAAGTTTATCGTGCACTTAAAATTTTTAAAAAATGTCTATATCAGGTAAGTTATTCGATTTTATAGACTTAAGTTCGTATAGTATGACATATGTAGTGTCCGTACGGAATCCTTGGTGTGCGAGTCAAAGTTGCAATTTACTGAATTTATTTCCTCTCGCAACTTGTCCAATTCTGTGCATATATTTTCTGGTAAAACGACATCAACTTATTTCTAAATACGAGTATTAGATTTGCAATTATAATTTTATTGAGACCTAAAATAATTTTTCTTAAGTTTCAATTTCACTAACAGTTTGCACAACAAACAAAAATATATCGAACAAATCTCATTTGGGGTTTCAAATTCCTTAATTTCATTATTTTTCATATTATGAGCTGGTTGTTGAAAATATGGAAACTTTCAATTACCAGCATACACAATTTATATATTTTATTTTATTTTATTTTTTCTTTGCAAATCAGCTTTTTTTTCTGGCCATTATTGGCTGGCTGTCTTGGTCGTTGAAACCCTTTTATGCATGTTTATTTATACTTATTCTTGCAATAATCTAAATAGTTGGATTTTTCTTCCTTTTCATTTATTTATTATTTTTCAATATTGCAACAATACTATATTTCCTTTTACAGTTTTCTTCTCTACTGCAATCAATTGTGTTTGAATGCCTGGAGTTTTGGACGACATTCACTCAACCGTGCATAAACTTATGTTGTCGATAAGTAGTCAAGCAAACATTCAAGAAAGAGAAACTTAAAGACGAATAAAAAAGAAATAAATGATTTTAAAAAAATTTCTAGTAAGTTAATTTAACAGTGTTTCAAGAAGAAACTGCAGTAGAATCATATATAGGGTAAATGGTTTTTCTAGCAATAAATCCATACGATTTTTAGAAGAGGTCCAACCAAGCCATAACTGCAAGGTAGCACCAGTTCGACAACAAATGCTCGTAGTTGGTATAAATGATTATGACACTTGTCAGTGTTTGGAGAGTGCATTAAAATCTTCGTAAACAAGGTTAATATAAGCTTTTTCGTTAATAATTTTGCTTCATAGAAACACAATTTTTCCTTTTCAAATATCTTTATTTCATGTTGATTTAACATTGTAGCACTGTTAAATCTGTTAAATCAAAACAAATTCGATACTGAAATTAACACCAACACCATGTTGAATCAAAGTTATTGCAAATTGAAACAACATGAATTTCATTTAATGTAGTCATAGTATTTTATTAATTATTTAACTTGCGAGATTGTGTGCTATTGGCACAAGCATCAGGAAAATGTTTGTGCATTGGCTTCCACGGCCAAGATTTGAACTCGGAACTCAACGCGTGGTAGTCAACGCCTACAGCAATAACCTTAAATATTCTTTAGATACACACTAAATATATACCATCATGAATAAAATTTTAATTCAACATTATTTAATTGATCATTTAATATAAAATTTGTTTAAAAAAATGAAACGCCAGCAAAAAATTAACATACAAATCATTAGTTACAGCATTGATGGACTCAGGTCCAAGTAATTCTATTTCTGGTGAAACATCAATGAATTTGACACATTGTTGTCGTAGGACGGAAGTGATCCAAATAACTGAATGGTGTGCACTTAAAAGGTTATCTAGAACAATTTTTGACATAAACAACAGCCTTAGAATATTAAATTCAGTACCTGTAGTGATTTGTATGACATGAAAGTGTTAAACCTCTGGAACTAGTTCCGATTTTTTTTTTTTTTTTTTGCTGGGAAGATATATTTAAAAAAAATACAAACTGCGAATCTACTTTGACTTGTTTCCAGGATTCGAACCTGCGACCCTCCAACTACAGGACTAGTACACTGCCTACTAGCTAGCAGCAAGAAGTTTTCGCTGGTAATAAGAAGTTTGTCGGCTATTTACGAACATCAAATTAAACAACAACAAGAGAAGAACAAGTCACACAACTAAAAACTACTGTGTATTGCAGCAAATTAAAGATGGCACCACACTTCAGTAATACACTCTCAGATAAAAGAGGTATTATTTCTTGAAGTAAAAATTCATTACAATTCGAATAAAAGTAAACTCATAAATGGGCCACGGAACTAGTGGCCAGGAATGTGGCTGAAGGTGAGACAGCCAAGCAGCGCCAAAAGCTTTGAAAGGTCACAATGTCAAATCGAAACTTGTTAGTGATTGTAGGAAAACCCTCAACTTGCTTATAGACAAATACGAGTATAGTGTCAGACTATGTTGGGTTCCTGGCCACAGCAGTGTAGAGGAAAATGAAATTGTCGATGAGCTGGCATGAATAGGATCGGCATTAGATGAGGGATTGTGTGACAGATCGGGGAAATTACAGGTAGCTCATTACTACAGGAAACTGAGTAATTGGGTAGAGAGCAGGACCAACCGTTCATGGCTCAGGAAGATTTAAACTGGTACTGGATATGGTCAGAGTAAGAACCAGCATTTGGAAATTTGGAAAACTGGAACTCCAGATTTCTGTAGAATGCAGAGGGGGGATAAAGAGGAACCAGAAACCATTGAACATATTATCTGCCATTGCCCGAAGCTTCAGCGTCATAGGCTTAGATGGCTGAGCAGGAGTTTTCCATGAGAGCATTAGTGATATCGGTAAGTGTAAACTGGAGGATATCAGGGGCTTCATCATGGGAATTCAGTGGCTTAATGATGGGTAAAAGCGGCATTTCTGGGTACAAATGCAGGGTTAAATATTACTATTAACAGGGTAATAGAAATCACAATAGAATCACAATAGACCAAACTGGGTCTCCGAGTGGAGGTGCGTTATATCACCACCCTTCCTAACCTAACTTGTAAAAAAAAAGAATTTTATAAGTCGGAAAAAAATACAAGCATATTGAGCAGCTCTTTCTTTTCGATTAGAAAGAAAGCCTTTTACTTTCGTTTCACTATAGTTGAATCTTATTGACTTGTTTTGAAGTTCTTTTTAACTCTTTTTTTTTTTTTTTTTTTTGCTGGTCATCAGTGCTTGGAAATGGTGTAGCAAAAATGTTTCATGTTAAATAGCACTTGAAAACAGAAAAATGTAACAAATATTTTTCATGTTCGTTCTTCTGCAAAAGTTCGAAAATTTTATTATGTAAATATTTTGAGTAACAAGGAGTTGTAAATAATGCAAACAGAAAAAAATCGCAAATATGATGATGCACTGTAAATGTGATTGAAAATCAATTGGACTAGAGATGGTGTTTATTACGAAAAAATAAATAACATAAGCAAAAATTAAATAAAACAAACAAGAGAAAGTACATACTCGTACATATTTAAATACATTAAAAACAAAATAAAAGAGACAGAATTTTTAAATTATAAAAGTGAAAAATATTTTAAATACCAATTAAACCTGAAGCTATTTTTGTTTAGCATAAATTTGTTTTTTTTTTCTCCTTCCCTTTCCTTGGTGTGCGCTGTAACTTCCTGCCTTTTCATCAGTCAGTCAGTCATTGATTGATTATTTTTTTCTTTTTGTTTTTTTGTGTTACACATTTCAATTTTATTTTCAATCAAATTTATGCATAATTAATACATATGTACATACATACATACATACATACACGTGTATGTACCAAACCATAGAATAGAGGGAAAAAACTAAAATAATGCTGGCATGTAAGTGAAAAAATTTGCATTCATACATATTTAATCACAAGCAATATGTTACACGACGATTTTGTTTGTTTTTCTTCTCACAGTTTTTACAATTTCATAAAACTATTTTAAAAATTTATTTTCGTTGGAACACTAAAAATTTAATGAAAGCACGTGCTTTTTTTTAGAGTTGAAAAGTTATTTACGGTTACATATATTTTTTAAAATTGTATATTGAAAACTAATTTATATTCTCATGGCGAAAGTTACACTTTTTAATTTTTTAGCAAATTGAAAGTGGACAAAAAGTGGCAGTAAATTAAAGTACATACATATGTATATGTTCGTTCGTCTGTTTAATTTTAGTCTTAAGGCTGGTACTCTGTTCAAAGTTGTGAAAAATTTTCAGCACCATTGATTATTTCGCGTGAAAAATTTGACATGTAGTAAATGTAGCCCAACTCGCGGTTTTTTTTTATAAATTTCTTGCTTTATTGCTTGAAAGTATGCAACATTGTTAAAATTGCGTGCGAAAAAAGCACTGCTCATGTTGTTTCGCAGCTAAACTAAAATGATGCCAGACTAATTTTGCATGGAAAGACATGATTTTACGTGTTTTTCACAACAAGAACAGAGTACTACTTTTGCGAATTTATTTCGCAAATATTTCACACCAAATACTTTTATATGTAGTTTGACAGCATTTCGCACGAAATTGTGAACAGAGTACCAGGGTTTAAGCCCAAATAAATGTATGTGGTTTTGTCAATATAAAGGTCCAGAAGGAATAAAAAGAGAGTATCTAAAGGTTCAGTAAAACCACAACCATAGAAAACAGCTGTTCGAACCAAACTGTATTTGATTATAGGTGACTCGCTATAACGGCATAGCCATAACGGTTCTAACCATAGAAATCAATTGAACTTTGGTTTTTCGCCGTAATCATAAAGAGCTGTTTGCTTTTTAGACATATTTGTTGTTGCACTTTTGAAATGAATAAACAAATGAAAACATTAACAGCTGTTTATGGTTATGGCAGCACTAATAGGAAAAGCATACAACTTAATGGCAAGAGAAAAAATTTAATTTTTCTCTCAACAGTTGAGAAAACAAGATATTTGTATGAAGTTTTTACACAATATGAATAACAAGAATATATAATAACGCAAAAACTGTATTTTTTGAGTTATGACGTTGTTTTAGTAAATATGCGATATACTCGAACATAAATTTGGAACAATATGAAATATGTAAGACGGCTTTTACACACGCAATTTATACTTTGCAAGGTCTTGAGTTTGTAAGAGAGAATGGAAAGAAGCAAAGTTGCTTTGTTCTTCGTTCGTTCGTTTCACTCATTTTAGACACGCAAAGTTTACTTTGCAAAGTCTTAACTCGGCTGGGAGGAAGACAGAAACAAAAAGTATTCTTAGCTCTGTCACTCACCCAGCTGAATTAAGACTTTGCAAACACCCCTTTTTCCACACGCAAAGTTTACTTTGCAAAGTCTTAATACAGCTGGAAGAAAGACAGAAAGAGACTGTACTACTACCTCTGTCGTTCACGCAGCTGAATTAACACTTTGCAAAGCAAGCTTTGCGTGTGGAAAAGGGTTAAAAGTAAAATTTGCGTGTCTAAAAGGGGTGTTTCTTTTGTTTTTTCCTTCGTTAGACACCTTTTAGAATCGCAAAGTTTACTTTGCAAAGTCTTAGTTCAGCTGGGAGAAAGACAGAGAGAGGAATACTTTCTCTTTCTGTCTTTCCCGCAGCTGAATTAAGACTTTGTAAAGTAAATTTTGCGTGTGGAAAAGGAGTGTTACAAAAAATAAAATAAATTCAACTGTTTTCAACACGTTCTCTATCTCCCTCTCTATCTCTCTCTCTCTCTCTCTCTCTATTTCTCTTATGAGAATTTCTCGTATGTATGAAAATAATATAAATTCAAATAAATATTCTGTAAGTGCAAATATTGCTGCATCACATATGAAATAAATAAATATTAAAATAATAAATTTAAAAAAAAAAGTCATGGAACAGTATGTGGCAACATCACTGCTTGAGTGATATATGGCTAAAATATTGTTACAAATAATGTTCTAAAATCTTCAGCCAACCATGATGTTGATGAGAGTTTAAAACGTTCGTTGTATAAGGATTTTTTTTTTGACTCATCTCGGTTTTGTTTGTAAATGTTGTGTAACACTTTATTTATAGCTGAATTTTATTGTTATTATTAATTTATTTATGTGTGTGTGTTTTTTTATGAACAGAGTTAAAATTAAGTTTTTTTAAATAGATATTCTAAATATACGAGGTGTGTTCAAAAAGTACCGCGAATTTTGAATTTTAGCGGGTTACTTATATTCGAATTTTAATATTTTTGTGGGTTATGTAGGTACTCATATCTCTCACTTATGCCGACAATTTCGGCCATTTTGAATGTTCAATTAATTGTTGACAGCTGCTTTTATTGCACGTGTTTTGGCTCGTCTTCGATTTTTACCTTGGTTCGTGCGGCAGCTTCCATTGAGATGATTGAGCTTTGGTTTCCACGTCATAACCACAAACCCAGGATTCGTCACCAGTTATGACCCTCTGGAGCAAATTTGGGTCGTCGCTGACAGAGTCCAACAGCTCATTATCAATGTTCATGCGATGCTTTTTGGTCGAAATTGAGCAGTTTTTGGTACGAATTTCGCCACGACCCGTCTCATGCCCAAATAATTGATAAAAATCGAATGGCACGAGCCAATCGATATGTCTAGATCCTCAGCAACTTATCTAATGGTGATTTGACGATTGACCAATACCATTTTCTTCACTTCATCATTTTTTTCGTCTGTTGTTGAAGTGCTCTGGCTCCTGGCACGCTCTTCGTCGTTCACATCTTCTCGGCCTTCTGAGAACATTTTGTACCACTGATAAACGTTGCTTCGGTCCAAGTTAGCTTCTCCTCATGACACAGTCAACATTCGGAATGCATCCGCACACTTAATTTCGTTTTTCACACAAAATCTGATACAGGTTCTTTGTTCCATTTTTTTAATAAGTAAAAATCGAAGACGAGCCAAAACATATGCAAGCAAAGCAGCTGTCAACAATTAACTGAACATTCAAAATGGCCGAAACGTTCAAAATGGCTGAGAGACTTGAGTATCAACATAACGCCACAAAAAAATCAAAATTCGAATATACGTAATCCGCGAAAATTCAAAATTCGCGATATGTTTTGAACAAACCTCGTAGATCATTTGTTCCCGCTCAAGGTAAGACGAGACTTTAGATAAAAAGTAAAACCTCCATGCAGGTAGTACATCATAACTCAAAACAACTAGTCTACCGGAAAAAGAGTTTAAGGTTTTCAATTTGCACGCACAAGTTAATGTAAAAAGAAAAATTAAATTTTTTTCTCAAAAGTTGAGTATGCAAGATATTTGTATGAAAATTGTACATAAATGTGGATAACAATGTGAAGCTTAATTCTGCATCATTAACACAAAAATTCCATATTTTTTCAGTTATGACGTTGTTTTAGTAAGTGAATGAGCGATATGCTTGTAGTACTTCTGTAGTTCCTCTAATATTGCGTATATTCAGTCCTCTTTCACACACGTCAGGTTTGACTCGTCAAGTCTTGAGTTTTTAGGAGAGAGAGGCCGTACCAGTCAAGTTTGTTTTTTCATTTTGTTTTGTCATTCGTAATACTCTACGACAACGCAAATTGATGAAGCAAACTTGACGGTGTGTATGAATACGAACGCAGGTTTAAAGAAAATTTATCAAAAACTGATCAGGTAAACCTGACGTGTGTGAAAGAGGACTCATTAAATTTCCTACGCTTTTAATAAAAAAAAGGATGTTTTAAACAACATTTTTTAAAAATAATAACAATAGTAGTTCATGAAAATGCAAAATAACAACAATGAATTAGGTATTTGCCGTTCTCAATAATCAACAAAATAATGAACAGGAAATTAAAACAATTTGGATGGGATGCAAAGTTTAAATGTAAAAGAAGAAGAAAAAACAAATAAAAATTATAACAATGACAGGCAGGATGTATATACAAAAAAAATCAATATGCACTTCTTATTATTGTAACTGCATATGTATTTGATATGTACTATGAACGAGTATGTACCTCCTATGTACATACTAACAGCCTTATGTATGTATAAGGGGCCATCCAAATATTACGTAACGTTGTTTTCCCCGATTTTTACTGCCCCCCACCCCAAGGAATAACTTAACAATGAGTTAAAAATCAAATTAAATAGAGTAAAAATTTTTTTTTTTTTAAATTTTATTTAATTCATTGTATTAAATTCATTTTTTAGACTAGCACAGGGCGTAGACAAAAATTAAATAAGCTTACTTATGAACGTACTCCAAATATTGGCAAAACTATTTTTTTTTTAATTTCTTCTCAAGTGTCCTCAAACTCCAAAAACTACGGTTTTATGGAGAGCTTATTCCTAAAATGTATGTATGTATGTATTAGTGATGCGTATCCGAATTCCCAAACATTCGGCCATTTCAAGATATTCGTATTCGTTTACAAAAATATAGAAAGAAATTCATAAATACAAAACGAAATTTAAATGATTTGCACACAAATAATAATAATTTGTAATAATTTCAAAAACGAAATTAATTTTTTTTTGCTATCAATTTTTCCGCCAAATATTCTGCTATAGTGTTCCGTATTGATGAAACACCAAGATAAGAATTGGCATTAGCCTCACGGTCGCTTTCACTAGTTTCTATAAGTGAAGTCGTCGTGTGTTTCAGAGAGCTTAAAGATGACTCCGTTTGAATGAAACTAAAAAAAAATTATATCTTGGATCAATAAAGGATTTATTAATCAGTGCACTTAGCGAAAGGGCTTTAAACATACACATTGTTGGGGTGTTTTGGGAGATCAAACGACTCAAATGATGTCCATTAATTCGAATTCGAATTCGCGAATACCAAAAATTGACATTTGGCACATGTACGAGTATGTATGCATACATATGTACATAATATATGTATGTAGGCAACACGTATGATCAATTAAATAAATAAATGAGAAAAACATACGTATTTTTGTACGAAATTAGTAATTTTTTCTGTTGCATAACATTTTCCAAGACCTCCTCCCGCCCCCTGCTCCATCATAACAAAACGTAACAAAGCTCTAACCCTCCCCCATCCCCCTACAGCGTTACGTAATATATGGACAGTCCCTAACGAAAAACTGGCATGAAGTTATCATACATACATATGTACGTAAATGGCGAAATTGAGCATGTTCTTAACGAGTTACTCCATACAATTTGACATTATAATGTATGTATGTATGTACATAAACACATATGTTCGTAATTTCATAAAAAGAGTAGATCTATAACATTTTTAAGCGTTTTTATAGTTTACCTTACTTATTCTAAAACTGCCAACTTAAGCGTAACATTTTTAAACTGCATCAAATTTTCATTATTTGTATGAAACACTTCTTACGAAAACGATTTCATTTACATACACGCATGCGTATTTCTTTCACATTTTTTTTATATTTCACTTAATTAATACACCTACAAACATATATACATAATTATGCATCTGCATATTAAGTATGCAAGTGCATATTTTTATTTAAATTCTTTTAATTAGAACACAAAATCTTTAATGTTCAGTGCAAACGACACGTGCTTTATAAGCTGCGGTAACTAATCACCCACTGTAAACAAACAAAACCAGTAAAACATAAGGATAGCGGGAAACATCAGTGTCACCAGATCGTTCATATTACAAAGTTAAGCAAATATCAACATCCAGGATAGGTTGCCATATGATTGCAAGTTTTAGCCAATAATTCAAATAAAATTGGAAGAGTTAATCAATTGCAGTATGCAACAATATGAAAGTAAATAAAATATCTGTTATGGTACTACAACTGAAAGAAGTTTTATAGTTTTAAATTCTTTACTAAATAATATAGTTCACCACGAGCATGACCCCAAGTATAAACCTTTACAAATTATTTACTTCAACTTAAATTTAATTAAAAATAGGCTTACCTATCGTCGGGTGGTTACTGGTTTGCCGCACAGATATTATGAATACATTATTGTTGCGGCAACCCGGTAACCACCCGACTATATATGTACTGTATTGTGGAGCATTGCATTATAATGAATAATTTAATATGCACATTATTTTACTTTCAGTTTGGATAGAAAATATATACTGTACCTTTTCAACTTTTAAAATGAAGTTCTTGTGCATTATTTGACTCATTACTTGGCAATTGTTAGCATTTCTTATTTGAAAACATTTTTCTCGTTTTCTTATTAAAAAAAGTAGGATTTGTCGTGAAGGGAAGAAAAAAATCTTGTTAAACCATAATGGATATATAACAATTTATATTACAAAAACTTCTTGTTGTACATACATATACACATATATATATGTGTGTACGAGTATGTGCACATTAACATGGTCAAAATACATATGGACATACATACATATGTACATATACATAAGTATGTACATATCGATGCAGAAAATGCAAACCGCGCTTGCTTGCATTTTGAAAATTTTACAGTCGAAACAAAAAAATTTAAAATACACAGACTAATACCTCATCTGAAAAATTGCTATTGTGATTATAAAATCATTATACATATATTGCCGGAAGTATTTGAGCTACCATGCCGGGACAATAAAATTCACATTTCTTAATTTTTTGTTAGATAAGGCCGTTTGCAGTTTTTCTAACGACATATTGCATATATGTACATACATATATACGTGCATACTTAGTTTAGCGTTCAGTAAACTAGAGATAGAACCGTGAGTTACGTTGCTCACTCACATAAATTAAGATAGAGTATTGTTTTCAGTACCAAACTTCACGAACGCTGAAGTGGAAAAGAACGAGTTATATTATTAACTCGAAACTAACATATAATGTTGAAGTTAATTCATACTCTTGATATTGAAAACTTCACTTAGCTCTCTTGTGATTCATACATATTACTCCCGTGACAGATGGACATCTCTTATACAAACGTACAGATGTAATCTAACATATCAACGAAGGAAACATTGAAATGCTTGAAAAATTAATGCAACTTACTAAACTAAATAAAGCTGCGTAGAAAATCCCCAATAGCATTTGAAATGGATACAAAATATTTTTAACCACAAAATCAAGAATAATGACATTTGGGTTTTTTTTTATTTATCATAAAATATATTTAATACACTCTAGTGGGAGAAGAAGGAGTAGTTCGAATATATATTTTAAAGGACCAAGAAGACGCTTTGCCCGTTGCGTTTTGTTGCTTTCCAGCTACGATGCTGACATGTCTGCTTTTTTGACTTCCGGTCTAATGTATTTCGTTTTCCTTATTGTATTTGACACTTTTTTATATTTTACAATTTAGTTTCGCCTTTCTTTTTTTAATTTTTCGTCGCAAATATGAACAAATGTCATATCCATATAAAATTGCATTTATGCAAGGAGTGGGAGCAAATAGGTCAAAAAAAATTATATATATTTTGTATAAACAAGTTGCTATATTTTTGATATTTTTTAGAGCATAAAGAAAAAATCATATTTCTAGTCACGTTCGTAGCATAAATGTTGAAATTTTTTCAATTTTCAATTTCTTACAAATGTCTTGCAAACACAAAAATGTTTGCAAAGTATATAAAGTATATTTCGTCGTTATTTCACATATTAAATACAGAAATAACGTTTAAGTTTACTGAAGTGCTTTCTTGTTTCCCTCAACTACCACTCGCTGCCTTCATCATCATTTAAAAACCGCCAATTGTGGAACGATGGAAAAATTGTATGCAATTGAATAGAATTTCTGTTTAACATGAGTTAGGTGACACTTTTAGTTTTAAACGAACTTAAAATAATGTTTATGGGAAAATATTTAACACGTTTTAAAAATACTTACACTACTTTTCCAAGCAAAATAGTGCAGTAACATTTATGAAAAAAATTTCTGAAGCAGAGTTAAGTACCTCATTAAAGCTAAAATTTCTTAGACAAGTAATATGTCTGTACGTAACTATGTATATACGATTATATATATACCCACCATAATACCCGTCTGATTAAAAAAATGTGAATTGTAAATATAATCCTTTAAATAATAATGTATGAGGCAGGTAACATACATATTTGGGGTTTTAAAACAAATTTTTAAGCAAAAAGCAAATGCTTTTTTTATTCACACTAGCCAATAGCTAAAGAAAATATTTATATCATTAGTTTAAACGAAAAGTCATATAACTAAAGTTTTTAAATTTCGCAATAGAAATGCGCTATAGTTGTTGTTGTTGGATGTTTTGGTTTTTGTTTGTTATAGTGAGATATAACAGTTTTCAAAAAATGAAGCTTAAAACTTAAGTAAATGATGTACATATGTAGTTAATGATGTTTTTGGTTTTTTTTAATACATGTTTTTTCATTTAAGATGACAATGAGTACAAAAACAATTTTTGATATTCTATTTAAAATTAAAATTTACTAAACGAAAACTTCCATAAATTTATTTATATTTTTTAATTATTATTGCATTAATTCCTATATTTAAAAATAACAGTATATGTATTTTAACACAATCTGGCAACCCTCTCACTAACAAAGTGACAGTCTGGTTGTAATTTCAGCTTTACTGATCTCTTATTTTTCACATGTAGAGGTCTCTACAAAATGGACGCCGAATTTTGTAAACAAAAAATTTGCCGACTTCTATGCATAAATATTTTTTACTTTTGCCAAAATTTATTTTTATTTTATATAAAAAATAGTATCAAAACTTGAATTAGTCATGAAACTATTTACTCCAAGGCGGGCAGTGCACGTGGAAGTTTGCTTAAAGCAGTTGCAGGGGTAGGTTGACCAAATAACTTGCGTATTTACGGATTTTAAATAAAAGATTCATATTTTGAAATGTAGAAGACTTGAATTTGTTCAGGCACAATTGGAAGAACCCCTAAGAGAGTTATTAAGCAAAAAACAATTGCCTTTCAATGATAGAATTAGGTTTCAAGAGGGAGAATTAAACGAAGTGTTACACATTGTGGAAAGCGTATTACTAGAATGTGAATCGAAAGAGGAAGGACAGGCAAGTAAAATACACATGGTTATTTACACACCTACATATGTACATGGATACACACTTATGTTTGTAATTTAAGTCGTGGTTAGGAAAATAAATTTAAATATCCTTTAGATAATTAAAAATATTTGCATAAAAATTATATCAAGTTTTAATCTTTCTTATTACAGTTATCCTCTTCCGAAGATGCACAATTTTTCACATTCCACTTTTATTGGCCTCAGCGTAGGGACATGGAATTGGAAATGTTTGATTCCGAGGCCGGCGATGGAAGTGATAATCTTGATTCTGTTCCATCTTCAAATCATTGGGTCTTGCCTTCTCATTCGTTTGATGGCCTATGGGAACATTTAATCTATGAGAAAGGCCTTAAGGAGAAACTTTTAAAGTTTGCCCTCTCTGCCTTGCTATTCTCTCAACATAATGTCAATCGAAACATAATATCCTGCAATCGTTTAATTTTACTGCACGGGCCGCCTGGTACTGGCAAGACCAGCCTGTGCAAGGCCTTGGCTCAAAAACTAGCCATCAGATGTCGTTCAGTATTTCGGTACACCCATCTCATTGAAATTAATTCGCATTCATTGTTTTCCAAATGGTTCTCGGAAAGCGGTAAACTGGTAATGCGTCTGTTTGCCAAAATCAAGGAAATTATAGAGGACTCTAACAATTTGGTGTGCGTTCTAATAGACGAGGTGGAGTCTCTGGCATATGCCAGAGATTGTATGTCGGGTCAGGAACCGAAAGATGCCATGCGTGTTGTAAATGCTTTGCTCACCCAACTGGACAGTATTAAGGCACATCCTAATGTACTTATCTTAGCTACCTCCAATTTGGCAGAGACCATAGATTTAGCATTCTTGGATAGAGCTGATATTAAACAACATATTGGTTTACCTAATGAAAAAGCCATAAGTAAAATCTATGAATCAATGCTGATAGAATTAATTCGTGTCGGCCTTATAGAATCCGGGCAAAATTTCAAATCGATTGAGGCACATGAAGGTATTTTGAAACAGCTGGCTATAAGAAGCCAAGGCCTAAGCGGTCGCACTTTGAGAAAATTGCCATTTTTGGCCCATGTAACTTATTGTTTTAATATGGATTTTGATTGTACACAAAAAATAGCTTTGTCCGATTTTTTAGATTCCTTGCTCATAGCTGTGGATAAACATCATCAAGATCAAAATTTAATGAAATCTAATAAAAATGTTTAAGAGGAATAGTGTGCAAAGTTTATTTTTTTTATTTAAATAACAATTTCTAAGCTAAATGGATTTTCATTTGATTGTTTTTCACTTGAATTTTTTTTTTTTTTTTGCTAAAATCTATTTGAGTGCATGTATTCTAAACAGATGATATTCATCATTTTTTGTGCTTGTTTAATCATCATTTGCTGCACTTGTGTGGACTGTTAATTGTTACAGTAACGTTTTTAGTTGTATGTTTGATTTTTTGCTTTTATCGGCAATTTGTTTTAAAGTATGCGCTACATTAGGACATTGTATATTCGAGAAGATATTTAAATTAATATTTTTACAAAGTAATAAGTTGTGATATGATACTAAGTAATTGCTGTAATTATTTTAAATAGAATGCAAATTACAACAGTCGATATTATGAAAATTTTATTTTAATTGTATTGAAGAGTTAGTATGTTTATGAAAATTGCCAATTGATATACAAATTTAAAAAGATATATAGAGGTATAGATAAGCCTGATGATAATGCGTCAGTCTACCAGTATTGCAATTTGAGGTGATATTCCCATTAAAACCCGAATGTTCTCAGATATATCCAAAAGGATTCTTAAATTATATTTAAAAGAAGTATTAGGAATAATTATGAGTTTGGTATTCCGACTTCGACAGTGTACCGAACATTTTCAATTTTGTATTACACGAAAATTTTGATTTGCTTGTTTTTACATTTTCGCACAAATAAGTTTTTCTCTCTAAATCAATTTTTGTGTGTGTGTTGACTTAGTAAATTTAACTATTTTTTTTACCTTCTTTTTTTTTGAAATTTCTATATTCCTTCAAACATACACACGTACAATGTATGAATGACCATACATACGTCTATACATATTTTGGTTAAAGCATCCATACACTGGGTTATTACACATCCATTTAAATTCTGTAACATTTGAATTTATATCCACTTTCCCAAATTGGACCAAAATAATTGTTATCGAAGAGAATAGAAAAATAGATGCTGATTTGCTTTAATATTGGAATAAAAAATTATCTAAATTAAAGTTACATTTTAGCGACAAAAGTTTTATAATTTGGTGAAATTTTGAAAAAGTGGTTGGCAGAAACTTTATTTATATTAAGAATATAATGATTTTATTCGTAGAAGAAGTTTAATTCCTTGAGAATCGCATATTTTCCGGGGAAATATTTGGAATTATACTGAAGAAGACAGGAAGATATCACTTTTATATCCAAAGTTATGCTTGTTCCCAAAAAAATTTAAAACTAAAGCAGATTCCAAATTTTATGGCAAGATTGTCCGACCGAAATTCGGCTAAATTTTCTAAATTCGACTTAGCCTTCCCAGAAATGGCTTTGGAAAGGAGTTCAATTTTCTTGTGTTGATTGTTCTCCTACTAATGAGTAAGGAATCTGAACACAAAAGAAGACTATTAGAGATATCCCTATAACAGGATATCACTTTATACAGAAAATCAGATATTTTCATCGCAAAAAAGTGTCAGTAATAAGATTTTTCACATCCTCGCATTCCCGCGGGAATTGTTTTGGTTGTTAGTTACTAGGTTTCAAAAGCAATAAGAAAAATTTCAGGATCTCTCCCGATACTATAATAGCTTGCTGAGAAATTCTCGTTTCTTACAGGTGTTAGTTTGAAGTTATCAAAATTATATTCTTACAGGGTTAAAGGAAAATAATAACATTGTATTGGAATAGCTACAAACATACCTTGACAATAAGAATGCATCACTTTTTAGCACAATAATAACGTAGAAAATTAATAAGTCACTTTAAACTTAACCTTTTAACAAAGTTGCCGAAAACAGACACATCAAATGCAGACTAATCTTGACAGCTCGGAGTGGTCAGGAAAGGTGTGGAAAGGATTAAGTATTGTTCTTTGATATGTCCTCTGACTCACGTAGTCTATTGTATGCAGTTTGCACGAATTTACGTAGTTTATTTGCATTTTTACCGCTTAAATCATTAAATTGCATCTCTGGTGCGCCAGTATTGAAATTATCTTATTCTTCCCACATTTATTTCACATATTAAATAATTTATTATTTAATTTAAACTTTATATTTAAGTTAAACTTTATAGGTATGTATATTTAAGTTAAACTTTATATTCATATTATTATATTTAATTTAAACTTTAACTTATTTGACTTTGTGAGAAATTTAACAAATCTGCAACAGTGTTGGAAATTGATCAAATCACTTTTTACAAATATCTGTGTTGAGAAGCGACAATAGCCTATGTCGAACAACATAGTTTCAAGAATAGCCGTTAAGTATATTTTTTTTAAAGCAAAATGGGCAAATTAAAATACCTAGTTTTGTGGTAAATTAAGGATTACTGTATACAAATGCTTCCAAGATTTAATGAAAATGTAGTTTTTAGTACAATTTGGCGCTTATCACAAATTTTTTTGGACTTTTCTAAAGAATAAGATCAATGTTGTTTTGTTTATATCTTTACAATAAATTTCGTTAAGGACATGGAATTTTCATTTCTTTTTCAGAATTATGTAGCATATACACACATACACATATACGTACATACAACTCTGTTTCTCTAAATGCGAACGATAGATTCGATAGAACTTTATATTAAAAACAAAACAAAAAACTGAAATTTGTTTTTGTTTCCAATATTAATACTCGATCGAATCTATTGTTCGCATTTAGAGATACAGGTCCATAGTTTCTATTCTTATTATTAATATACATATGTATATATACATTTATACGTAATCTTTATCAAGGATATTGTATTAAATTACACAAACAAGCCAAAACTTTTAATAATGATGCATATGTAGGTACGTTCTTACTTGTTTTTGTTTTCCTACATTGCTGCTATGGCCTATCAATTTATAGAGCTGTGCTATCTTATTATTAAATTTAACACCACCGCACTCAACTTATTATTTTCACACATTTGTTTTTTTCACATCTTAGTAAATTTGTTCACACACTCTGTATTTTGTCTTGTTGGATATTTACACGTTTATTTTATTTACATGATAGACATTGAATTTTATTGACTATTTGTTTGATGACAAATACCAAGATTGTTTTCTGATGCTTTTCAAGTTTTGTTCGGCAAAGAAAAAGTACATACAATATTGGCAAACAAACCCTATCAATATGCTTTCCTCCTCCCAAAATTTCCAAAATAATAATAGCACAACAACTACGAAACCGTTATAATAATGAACTGTAAAAATTGGATTTTGCTATGTGAAAGCATATATGTACACACTTACACACTTACATATATGTGTATATACATGCACGTGTACTCGCGATAACTTTCAGGACAAGAATCAGAGATGGAAAAGTTGGTACAAGTGTACTCTTTTAGCACTAGCACTATGTATTTGAAAATCAGGAGTACCATAACACACCACATACTAATTTAGCACTATTGAAACATTTTTCCGATTATATTACGTGCCACAAATGGCACAAACAAATATTGAACATATAAATGGCCAGTTTCGAGCGCTGTTTGATGTAGTAATCATTAACCTCTATATGCAAAAAATGAAATAAAAATAACGTGTGCGTTAAGATCGGCTTTTCTATGGGAATTTTGTTTTAATGCACAACAAGTCTTTAAGAAACTCATGTTTTCCGATATTTCAAGAATTGCTAGAGGAATATTATCTGTTCCACATCATCATTTGCAAGTGTGGAAAGAATATTTTCGTATCAAAATATAATAAAAACCAAGGAGAAGAACAGACTGTTTGCTTTGACTGTCTCCACTCGGATCGATTGTCCAATACTCAAAAGTCATGACAACCCACTTTTGAAAAATTTCGATGGCTTTTCCAAAAAAAAATTTGGAGCAGTCAGAGATAAAAAACAGCAAAAGCATCTAAGCCGGAAAGTGTTACTTATTCAATGTCCATCCTATTGTAGAAATATGTTTTCAGTAAATATCCCATTCCATTGGACCAAAATAATTGGTAATAACTGCTCTGTACTAGTGTTTTTTCAAAACTAAATACCGGTGGGCTCTCGTGAGTGGTTAGTTCTCAATTTTAGCCGTTACGAGTATGTGCGAGTATGTGCCTGAGAGCAGTTTTTAGCTCTGGAACTTAGAAAACTTTTGAAACTCAAATTACTTTAGTACATACTTGAAAATATTTTAACCGTCACTATTTCTCAATACGAAAGATCCGGTGCCAAAAATAATTTTCTACTTTTTATCTAATAAAATTGAAACGCTTTTCCTTCTCTCAAAGATGTTGTTATTGTATTTTCTGTTGTTTGCTGATGTTGTTTTGGTCATAAAAAATACTTATCGTGTGGTAAAAACAGGAAAGAATGGAAGAAAGCCAAAGTGTAAAAAAAGAAGATACTCCTGCATACGTTATGGCATCTTTTGCCTTCATCGAATGACGATAAAGGGAGGGTTGGATAAAGCAGGAACTTAAACCAAAACGTAACGGAAATGACTGTCACTCAGTGGCGTATCATTCTAGAGAAAATGTACCACCAACATTCATTGGTGAGTGAGTTCGTTTTAAAGTTTAGTAGTGTTCAATACGTTTAAGTATTTTATTCAATTCCTATTTTACTTTTTGTTTTGCTTGTATTTTGCAATGTCCACAGTAAATTTGTTGGCCGTAATTTTGTTTATTTCTTTTTTTCTTTTGCAACACAAGTTTTTTATTTTTTTTTCAACAGCAACAGGAAATACACACAAACACTTGCGCAAACGTTAAAATTTTGGCATCGTTCATCATTCGGAATAAACAAGAAAACAATAAAAACAATACAATACAAATACCAACTTAAAAATAAAAACAAAAATCAAATAAAAAGTTCAATACTCCATTGATACCGATGGTACCTGCAGTTCTACAGGTATGCGGTGATATGTGCTCTGTCTGCTTGTGAATATGTGTATGTGTGTATGTGTATCTGTAACGGAAAATAAAAAGGAAAAAACTTGTAAATAAACACAGGCACCAAGCCAATTAGTTGACTAAAGACAGCAACCGGAAATGACGCTTGCTGTATTCAAGTACCACCCAATCATCATGCCTAGCATGCTTTACTGCTATCCTGTCGCTTTTTATTCCCTTTTCCTTTGCTTTCTGCAGATTTGTCACAAATCGATGGGGCGTTTATTTCTAGTTGGAATAAATGTTCACCCGTTCATATATGAAGTTTTTGTTTCTACAATAACAAAAATATAAAAAATAACGAGGAAACAACAGCCAGCACACACACGGAAATTTTGTCAGGATAAATATCTAGGGAGTACGAAAATTCTTTAATTTAATTCATTAGCACGTGACTGGGATGAAATGTATAAAAAGAAAATGTCCTTGTAGTTTTTATTTTTAAAGTTTATGCACTATATTTTAACTCTCATACATACATTCGTGCCATATAATTGTACCTTTTATTTAGCTGGACAGTAAGAAAACTCTTGCCTTTCCTTTTAGATTTTCTTTTTTTGTCGTAGTGCGGGTAAAGGTTAATTGAAATTTTTGCCAAATTTTTATTACACAAGAAAATTAAAGGCTAGCAATTACCTGGCGCTAAAGAAAACTATTTTGTTTTGGCATTGTAAAAGTTTTTAATAGGAATATCTTCACAATTATAAGAAAAAATAAACAAAAAGTGTAACCGAATTTAGAACGAATGTCCTTCTTTTTTTTGGAGTGCTTTAATAAAAGTTGTTTTATGGTCTGTTCAACGATGTCGAAAAAACACGTGCGTGCGAGAATTTATATTGAAAACAAAAACAATTTTTTACTTCTTTTTTTTCTTCCAAAATAAACTGCCGAACAATAAGAGTTTTTTTTTATTAATTTTTCAACCTCTGGAGACTTTTTAAAATAAAATCGTTTTCTTTAGTGAATTACTAAATGTATAAATAGTACTAAGAGTGATTAGAAACTTGTTATTGTTTCCGATGTATGGAGGGAGGCACAAGAAACACATGTACATATGTAACGAACAAAATAGAGTACAACACTGTGAAATGTAATAAGCCTGGCTGTACATTACGTAGTTGCCAGCATAAAACAGCTGCTGCGAAATTCAAAATAACGGAAATAGAATGTAAAGTAAAATCCCATTGCTATACCGATGTTGTATAAGATGACTGTAGTGTCCACCTCTAGTTCATCCTCGAACCTTTTTAATAATAAATAAAGGTCGCTAAGCTACAAGCTGAAAATAACAATAATATGATATTAGCTTGGTCATACATGCATACATACACACTAAAAGCAGTTTTTAACGGCTTCAAGTGCCAACAGTCTCGAGAAAAAGAGAGTAAAAAAAAAGAAAACTGTTGTTTAAAAGCTGTAAATAACAGTGTGGATTAAATAAATTAGCTTAATTAATTTAAAACTGGCTTTTATTTTATTTTATAATTGCAAACATTTTTATAAATTAACAACATGACAATATTTATAGACTTCAGACCTTTGGCATCAACTAAGAGCAAATATATTAAGACGTAAAATAAACAAAATTCCAAATTAGTCAATAAGATTCGAACCTTGCGTGTCTTCTTTCATCACCATTTACTGGCAACACTGATACAGATAACTACAGACATATAAGGAATTTCATAACTAAATTCTGTAATTCTTTTAGTTCAGTGAACCAGTGTTGTCAGACATGGCGATATCTCGCCAAACGTGGCGATTTACTTGGCGATATTTGAACTCCTTGGCGATATTCTTGGCTATATTTTTTCGATTTCAATAAAACAGAATAATGTTGAAAATATGAAATTTTTTAAAAAGGAATTTTTTCTACAGCATAAAATATTTCCTGCAAAAGATTCTAAATGTTGTAACTCTTTATCTCAAAAACAAATTTTCTGAAATTCAAGAAGTTTAAAAAAAGATTATGGACCACGAAATCTCAGTTGGTGCTTATGAAACACATTGGGGAAAACATGCTTTCATAAATTGAAACCAACATTTTCATAAAGAAGCACCAAAAAGGCTGCGCGAGGTCTCGCCTAAAGTGTACATATAGTTACGACGATGCTGCTGGCACTTACCACTTCCAGGATAAGGTATGTGTACTTAAATACACATTTATTTTTTCCATATAAAAATTGTCAACGCTTGGTGTTGCGTTTTACAAAATTAGGCCCATTTTTATGTTTTACGATAGACGTTACCTACTGAATTTAAAATTTAACAATATCTGTAACGTAATTAAAAGATAAAAATATTTTTGTAGCTAAAATTTAATGTTTTATTATATTGGCGATATTTAGCGATATTCGACAAGGCATTTGGCGAGGAGGCTGAAAATAAATCTCACAACACTGCAGTGAACAAAAAGTATTCAAACAATTAATAACCACAGCATGTATTTGAAATTACAAAACTTTTCTTCAAGTGTAACTTTATTTTACTCTCATTTTTTTCACCAATACAAACATATTTTATTTTGCGGATCACTGTTTTAGTTCTTCATACATATGTACATACATACATATAGGGTGTTTTTTTAGAGGTATAGAACTTCGAATTGAAATAAAACACAAGAAAATCGTTTTAATGTCCATCAATTTGGCTTTATTGGAAGGATAATTTTATGCCATTAACGTTTAAATATGATTTCGGGCATATGGCCGCCGCGGCTGGCTCGAATAAAGCCAATTCTACAGGTCCAATTTTCAACCACTTTTTCGAGCATATGGGGCCGTATGTTGGCAATAACGCCACGAATGTTGGCTTCCAAGTCCCCTAACGTTTCTGGTTTGTTGGCGTAGACGAGCGACTTCAGCGGATGCGTATTATCACATAGAGTAAACGTAGTGCGAAAACGATCCATGGTTAACCGAATTAATTGCTCTGATGGACGATTATGTCGACCATAAAATGGACGGAGCTTGCGGTAAACTTCGCGAACTGAACCATTATTTTCGAAATAAATTTGCACGATTTGCAAGCGTTGTTCTTTTGTCAACCTGTTCATGATGAAATGGCAAACCAAACTAAATATTAATCACTTGACAGCTGACAGAATGGCCGCCAGTTAAAAAAGTGATGCCAACTTAAAGTTCTATACCTCAATAAAAAAACACCCTTTACATACATACATAGTTTTTCTGCACATCTTAAATGTATGGGAAAATTAATTTACCATAATCGTAGCCTCTAGAAAAATCTAAATAAGGACACAAATAAATTATATTAGATATTTGACTGAAATGACGACATGCATGACAATACAGTAGACGCTCGGAAATTCGAATCCTTTGGAACTTAGAACAAACGTTTTTAATACATTGCCTGCTCTAAAATTAGAACCGTATTATATTGCCAAAAGCTTCATTATTCTTCAGTTTAACAATATGTATTGCTGAAAACTTTAAGAAAAAGTATGAAAGACTTAAGAAAACTGTCTTAGTTTGCTTTCAATGAAAAAGTAAGACGACGAAAAAAAACGAAAAACCAAACAAATCATAGACTATAGTGTTGTAAATTAAGTAGAAATATCCTTGAAGCCAAATAACAAGCAAAGCAGCAATAAAATGATTTACGTATAATTTGTGTGGACATAAGAAAAATCAACATGTTAACTCTATTTTTGCTTCTTAGTAGTTTTAGTTCCTCTTCTTTTTGATGTGGTCACTTTGAGTAGAATCTCCAAAAGCAACAGCAGCAGCAGCAGCAGCAGTAGCTGTTGCTGCAACCACAAGTGAAGATAAGCATCCCTTGCGAAAGTATAGAAAATTAGTTTCCTTCTAATAAAAAGTTGTCTTATGAAGTAAAATAAAATGCATAGCAAAGAAAGAAGAGCACAAAAAAAATGACAAGGATGTTTATAACGCAAGTAGTGGCAAGAGAAAGTAAATAAATCTGAATTGAATTTCCTTAATTTACACAGATTACGAGTTTCATTAAACTACAAGGAATGGTACAGTGATTTTTGTTATTCATAACGGATTTAGTGCGATTCATTGCTTAAGATTGATTTAATTAAATGAGAAAAAGAAATAGAAAGAGAGAGGTAGAGGGAGTAAGAAAATTGCAATACAAAACAGTGCTTTAAATGACACTCAATAACAGTTTTAGTACATGCTTCACATCAGTACATATTATACCTTGTTTAAGTACTAAATACATAGACTACACAATATTTACCCTTATTCCACTTGTCGACATCACCTCAATACAATGCCAAAAAAAGTTGAGGTTTGTTTACTCGCTCTCGAGAACAATTTTGTGCTGTTCCCCAAGGTCTAGAAAATATCATTATAATCTGCCAACAGGAGTCAGTCGCTTACAACAACGCCCAGCAAAAATTACTGCTTACCAGAAGCGTTTTTGTAAGGGAGACAATGTTACAGAACTACTTGCTGTTGCGCATGAATAAGGCATTTTTTTTTGTGCGAGATGAGCCAGCTAGCTAGCAATACATTTAGCTTTCAAAAAGCCATGAACTTTTTTTGCCTTGCTAAAGTGCTTCACAGAAGTAATAATATATACATACATAATTTTTGTGAGAGCCCGCCTTACGTTATTGCTTTTCAGCAGCATTTTTCGAAGCTTTTGTTATCAAATAAGCAATACATTGCTTCCCCCAGTTCTTAGTGCTTCCAAATCAAATCAGATTTTTTTTTTGCTGGGCGGCTACAAAAGCCGTTGTGTTAAAGTGACGTCGATATCGACATCTGGAATAAGGGTGATTATTGAGCACTTTATTGCTATTATAATTTCATAATAGCGAGTGTCCAACACAAAACTGCAGTTTTAGCACACAATTTCACTTTAGACAAAACTTGACGGCATTAGCACCAATTTCTTTTGTTACAGATAACAATCGAGAGTTTAGTACGTGACGGCGTATGCAGGACTTGGCGTGTTTAATATGGAACAATATTTTCTACACAAAATAGTAATTTTAGTACACAATCAGGAGCACAGGTTGGAGATGGGCACGTGTCGGATTTTTTCAACACGACACGAAGACGAATACCAAGCCGCTCAACACGTACGAAACACACACGCGAAAAATTTGGTCAACACGATACTGCACAATACGCACGAGATTGGTATAGTATTGAAGATACGAAAATTTAATTTAGTTTATTTTTCAAGAGTCGCTTTTCAAAATATTGCACCGAGTTGGCACTGCCAGCTGATACACTCTGCCACCACAGCTGATACATCTGATCTGTTTGCGTACAGAACTTTAAGCTCCAGAGGCTGTTACAATATCAACAAATATGCTGGTGTTGTGTGTTTACGATACAAAATATTAAATTTTTTCTCTACTGGAAATTCCTTCATACATGTTTTACATCTAAAATCGTTTTGTGTTTTTCGTGTCAATTTTGCTCAACACGAAACGACCCGAACACGCACGAAATCAGATTTTTCATCACGAACACTTCGTGTTGAGCCGAGCGTCCATCTCTAGCACAGGTAGACTAAAGCTGAATACACATTTTACCATTTCTTTTGTCGTCATTTTGTGGTGTCATTTTCGAAATGTATAGAATGTCTTTCACATATGCATATACTCGTATGTATGTACATATATGTATGTATATCAAAAAATAGTGATTACTAAAATTGAAAATTTAAATATAAAATAGTGGTTTTAGTTACATTTAGCACAAAACAAGAGTTATAGTAAAAATTGACAGTTTATAAAATTATATTTACATTAAGTACAAACTACCTGACCACAGCGCTCATCCGGGAATGAGGAAGCGGATGAACTAGCCAGGAGGGCCTCTGCTGCCTCTTTTATGGGCCCAGAGCCGTTTTGTGGCGTAAGTCGGTCGACTGTAACATCTCAGATCAAAGGAGATGACACTTCGACCGCTAAAGAAATGTGACTGACTTCTTCTGGTTTAAGGCAGGCCAAAGCATCGATGCAGCCATTTACAAAATAATCGCATTCAGAACTAGAGATGGGCGCATGTCGTGTTTTTTTTCGTGACACGAACACGCACGACTCAACACGAAGTGTTCGTGAAAGAAAATCTGATTTCGTGCGTGTATCGTTTTGAGCAAAATTGACACGATAAACACGAAACGATTTTTGATGTTAAAATATGTATGCATGAATTTCCAGCAAAGAAAAAATTTAATATTTTCTATCGTCAAACACGTAAAACCTTAAAATTTGTTGATAGTGTGGGGTCTCTTAAGCTTAAAGATCTGAAATTAAACAAAAATATGTATCTGTTTCAATAAAAAAAATGCTTTCTTTGCTATTCAATTTGATTACGTACGTGTTAAACATCTTGGCAATCGTGTTCGTGTGGTGTTGTGTTGTAAAAATTCAACACGCGCCCATTTCTATTCTGAACCTCAACAGGAATAATTTACGGCTTGTTACTGGTTTTCTTTCTGGTCACCTTTGACTGAACTGTGGAAAAGTAGCCAAGTTCGTTCACCCTTGTGTCGCTTATGCTTGGAAGATGACGAGATAACGGCAGACATTCTTAGTGAGTGTATCGTTTTATGTAACGGTAGAAGGCGTGTTTTTCATTCTGAATTTCTATGCTCAGATGATATTAGGCGGGCTGCTCCAATATTTGTGCTGACTTTCATAAGGAGAGTCATACAGAGATTGATTTAATTTAATTTACAGATCTATGGCAACAAAGATTCATCAGGGGTCGCAATGCCGGTTCTTTGGACCAGATCTTCCACTTATTCTAAGTGCAAATTAATTTACATACATATGTATTTCGGTATTAGTAGTTTTAGTAGGAATGTATTAAACTGCTTTGCAACACTTTGTAAACCAGTGTGCATTCAAAAACCAAACTCTGCAACATCATCAAAACGGTCCATCATTACGGGTATTAAACTGGACGTCCGCAATTTTCTTTAAGATTTTCCATTTTTTATTTTAAATATTTTTTGTTTGTTTTTGTTTTTGTTTTTGTTTCTTCATTACAAACAACAAGTGTAGATATAATTTTCTACATGGTTGAAGGTTTCGTAGTTTTCCAAGGCATCAGTGAAAAACAAACACAGCATTATTGTGTTTATGGAATGCTTCCTTAAGAAAGTCTTGTAAGAAATATTTTTCATTTACAGACGACGCCTTGTCTTATTGTGGTTATAAGTTTTATGTGATTGTGTAAATATGTACATACATATGTACGAGTATATGGAATTATTTCAGATAGCTAAACTACAACGTTAGGTTCGGACGTCATTTGGTCTAATGTAAAGAAAATGGCACAAAAATATTGCTGCACTAGCACACTCGTACACTAAAAAAAAGATATAGAAAATAATGAAAAAACATCTCCCTGAACTTATAAAGCATATATGTACATAACTTCACTATACTGCTTTGCATGCTTAAATAAAGTCTACAAAGATTTACATGTAATTAATGTACTTATATTATTTTGCATTGAAATTTATGTCTTTATAATTTTAATTTGTTTAACTTTTCCTCAGTGTACTTGTAGGTGGAGGCACCGGCTACAAAATTAAACTAGCTAACTAGTCTTACATCCGTTGTTCTCATTTATGAACTGGCAGTAGTGGATTTAGGAGTGCTCCCGCCCTGGACATGCTTTAAATGCCGCCTTCTTTAAAGCGCCATACACCAAAGGTCAAATGAACCCCTATTGTTTTTGCTACAATGTCTGTCTGCCACAGGCTGTTCTCTCGAGATCCGGACCTGACCTACTGATCTGAAATTTTCACAGATGAATATGTAAAGCTTTGGCCGTTACAACAACAAAATATATACCAGTTAAAAATTAAAAAGTGTTCTAAAACGAGTAACGAAACATATTGAAATCCTAATGCAATATACAGACAATTTTATATAGGCACCTGAAGCTTTCAAAGTTAGTGCATTTTTATGCAGACTACACCAATTAATACTGAAATTTATATAAAATCAAATTTAAAGGTTATTCCATCGGTTGATGCAATTTTGACAACTTGCTGTATCTTGGAAAGCGTAAGAAGCAAACTTTTAAAGGTTTCAAAAACGCTAAAATTAAAAACTTCCAAAATTTAAAAAATCGCCATAACGAAAAAAAAGCGCAAAAACTAATAAACAACTGAAAAAATCGCCGAAAACCAAAAAAAATCGCCGAAACAAAAACAATTTCTAGACTAAAATAAATCGCCAAAACGAACAAAATTGCAAAAAATAAAAAAACGCAACAAAACGGAAATATTTTCTTAATCGAAAAAAAACGCAAGAACAAAAATAGCGCGAAAAAATTTCCAAAACTAACAAAATTGCTAAAACTAAAATAAACCACCAAAAACTGAAGAAAGCACCAAAAATCGAAAAGAAAAAGCGCCAAAACTTTAAAAAATAAAATAAATCGCTAAAATGCAAAAAAATCACCGAAAGTAAAAAGATCGCCAAAAAACTAATAATAAATCGGCGAAAACCGAAAAAATCGCCAAAACGGGGGAAAATCGTCAAAACGAAAAATAAGCGCCAAAACTAAAAAAATCGCTAAAACAAACAAAAAATCGCCAAAACCGAATAAAAATCGGCAAAACAAAATAAGCGCTAAAACTAAAAAAGTCAAAACAGAAAAATTATTTTAAAAGTCTTCATCAGTTAAGATATTCGCTTATATAGGATAAGTTTCGTATAGTATTACATATCGCTCATTTACTCAAAGAACGTCGTAACTCAAAAATTTTGAAATTTTTGAGTTCGTGATGCAGCATCCTCATATCGTTCTTCATGGTGTGTAAAAAATTCATACAAATATCTTGTTTACTCAACTCTTGGAAGAAAAATAAAATTTTATTTTTCCATTAAGTTGTGTGTAAATTTAAAACTTCAAAACCGTTTTCTGGCAAACTGATTTTTTTAGTTATGACGTTGTTTGAGTAAATAAGGGATATGTATGATTCCGTACGGAACCCTTAGTGTGCGACTCAAAGTCGCACTTTACTGAATTTTTTGATTATACTTCGTATGTAGAAGTGATTGTCAAAGAAAAATCTATACTATAAAGAGCTGCCAAGCTAAAATTTTAAACACAGGTTTGGATTTGGATTGAGTAATATTTTTTATAAATAAGACAGCATTAATTTAACATACATTTCGTATTTGTTAAAAGCGAAATTTGGCAAAATCAATTTTTGAATTTTAATTCCACTTACATTATTTTTCGTTGAAATCTTGACACACTTTAAATTATATCGCCTCTAGTACCAGTCCTAACGTGCCTAGGCCTAAATCCACCACTGTTCATTGCTTCCTTCATAATTTTGCTTATTTTTCATAAATTTTTTGCTGATAAGTCTTATGCAACGTTTTTCCCGTTTCTAGTTCTGTGGCAATGGTAGTTTGATTTTGTTCCAGTTTTAGTTTTTTTTATACGCTATTGCAAGGCAGAAGAGCGAATGTAGAAAAAGACCAAAATAAAGTTTATTTATCTATTTAGTGTGTATGTATGTACGTACTTCCGGCATATTTACTCCTTTTGTGATTTTTACTTGTGTCTTAAGTTCTTTGTTTTTGTACCATCATTATTCATCTACTTTGTGTATTATATCCTTTTCAAGGATAATCACAGAATAACTGTAAGATAAGAACAACTTTCTAATATGATGTGTTTTCAAAGCACTTTTTAGTTTAAGTTTTGCTTCTCTATCTTCTTATTTCAGTTTTAGTTTTCCAAGCCAAACCAAATATCTAAATATTGTTCGTTCGTTTTTTTTTTAATATCTTGTTACAATTTTGTGGATCAACAATTGTCCAAGTCGCAGAAAATGAAATTTAAATTAATGGAACTTACGCCGCTAAAGCCTACAGTACACGGTATGTAAAAAGCCACATGCGCATGTTGCGATGACGTCACGGGAATTTTCAGCATGTTGGTTGCCTTTTTTTAAATTACTAGTAGTGTAGCCACAGGCCTTAAAATGTTTATAGTATTTTTGCTCCAAAATACAAGTGTAGTGTGTAGCCGAATCGAGCACATTTTCTGAGGCAGCACATCTGTAAGCATGTGAATATCTACATGTACATGTATTACTAGTACACGGCATGTAGCAAATATACCTTCGTGATGACGTCAAAATTACGTCGGAACCACATGCACATATGGTTTTTTACATGCCCTGTACTGTAGGCTTAAATATCAAAGTCCGATTCACATGGAATCCGTCATACATTATACGCCGCCTGTTTTAACTGACAGTTAAGTTAAAATACACGTTTTATTTTGATATCTGTCACATCCAGTATGTCTCCGTAAACGCAAAGTACGACTGATGACTTTCATGCGTAATTTTAAAATAGATAATTGCTGGCAATTTTAAATAATTGTAGTGGGGGGGGACAAAAGCAATTGCCCAGAATGGACTTTCTACTCCTACATGTATCTGTACAAAGCAAGCGCAAATCAAAAATTTCCTTAATATTTTAATAAAAAAAAAGTTAGTAGTACTTAAAACTTTATTACAAGTGTATTAAACAAAATTTTGAAAAAATTAATGCTGTGTTGAAAAAACCTTAGTATGTAAACGCTTTTTGGTTTAATTGTATGAAAAAGTTTGGTGCTTACAACAACTTCACCTCAAATTTTGCGAAATATTGGAAAATAAGACATTGTTAATAATTTGCCTACATTAAAAAATGCATACCTCACGCTCAACTAATTTAAAAATAAATAATATTCATAAATATCAAAGAAATATTTAAAAATAATTCAGAATTATAATGCATATCTATGTGAGTATTTAAATTAAATAATTTTTAACGTTTACTATTTCACCAAACCCCAAATCTTTACAGCTTTTGCAAAAGCACCCCTGTTCATTAATGTGGTGAGTTCAATAAAAATTGTTACTATAAAAAGCAGTAAACAAATATCAGCTGTATGTCTCTGTGCTGCCATGCTTGCAAAGCAAAACAGATATTCACCAAAGTGTTTTAATATCAAGTGGCCTTATCAGCGCAGCTGATCGTCAGCTGTCTTAATCCCATCCTTCAAACTCCATATAAAATAGATTAAAATCTTAACCCAAACTGTCAACATTCAAATAAAAATACCTTACAACAAATTTGTATGTATGTTGTTGTAATGATAAGGCCACTTCATGGTAAAATTATACAAGGTACATGCACAAGCCCAGTCTGTTTATGTATACAATGCAGAAAGTTGTCTAACTTTGTTTACAAGCTGCAAAAATGTTAGTGTATGTGTGTGAATAAAATGATTACATTGTTGCCAATGAATTTGCACATGGCTGTATCTCCAATTACACATTGAAGAAAATTGCACTACACATCTTTTGTGTAGGTTACTTAACTTAACTTAAAACAAAAATAAATAAAAATAGATCCCAAAGTATAATTACACAAAGATTATACATGAATCTCATTACATCGCCTACACATGAGAGTAGAAATCACACACTGTGTATTACACACATATTGGCAACACTGAATGACTATAATCATGCATGAATGCCGCGTCTGCAATTGTACTTTAGTTACCCTGTGATTGTTATTTTTAAAAACAAAAGACGTCTGTTTCTGACAATTATTCGTTTGTTTCTACCAACAAAATGCGTGTGTTTTTGGTGTTGTAATTTTGTTGTAGTCGTGAAAGTACCTTGTATAATTTTACCATGGGCCACTTGGTATTAATACACTTTGATATTCACCACTTACTTTTCACAAAATGCAATTGCAAAAACAATGTAGCTAATTGTTAATGAAAAATATTGTAGCTTGGAAATTCTTAAATTATGTGTATTGTTAAATGCTGAGTATCTATAAAAACTAAACTATAATAAATAAATAAACAACATAAAGTATATTTGCTATCTTGTCTTTTTTCTTAAATTGTATCGTTTTATTTATTTATTTTATTATGTAATAAAATTTTAGGTTTTGTTATTACATACATAATTATTGCAATAAAAAATAAATGTGACTAGGAAGTAACTTTTATAAGCTTTAATATCTTGCATCTACATTATATTCTATATAACACCGGCATAGAAGAATTTTTAGTTTTTTTTCCTTAAAGGGAGGGTATTAGACAAAAACATATAGGCAAAGTAAAATATACGAGTATACGCTTAATTAGTCGACAGTAGTTGTTTTATTATATTTTGTTTCTGCAATAAATATACGAGTGCTTTAAACTCCATAGAGAAAAATGTCATATATGTATAGTACTATATCAAGCCAAGCTTAATATTACCTATCGCAAAACCGAATTATTTTTCCTATCTGACGCTAGATTGGATATAAAAGCGCTCTAATGGCATTATTTAAAAAGAAATCAAGAGCTGTTCGACTCACAAAGGCCAATAATTACGCTAATTACTTATGAAAAAGTGTGTTGTCAGACTACGAAAATAAATTATTGCAGAAAAATAAGTCTCAATCATGGCTTTTGATTTATGCATTGATAAAAATTTATTTCTAGATACTACGTGTCGAACATGTAGTAGATTTTTCAGCGAGGATGTTAAATTCTATAAAATATTTGAGGAAAAGTTTAAGGCATCAACAAATGAGGGCGGTGGTGCAGTGGATAACACCACGCAAGCAGGTGACCTAAAAGACAACACCATAATGTTTGAGACATGCGAGGAAGTGAGGGAGATATTTGAAGATTTAAATATATGGAAACTGAATGTAAGTAGGGTGTGGTTCAGAAGTTTAAACTTTTTTCTTGAATAATTTTTCATATTAGATTAAGCCTTATGATGGTTTGCCTCAACAGCTGTGTGAAGAATGCTTTCAGCGTTTTAAGCAAGTTAGGTCATTTCGAGAAGAGTGTATAGACAGCCAAAAAATATTGCAAAGTTATTTCTTAGATTTCGACAATTTATTAGAGACGGGAAAATTGTCTCCTACTACAGATATGGTGAAAACGCAAGCGGAGACCAAGGAAGATGCAGTTCTAGGCAGAGACGCAGCCAGATATTCTCCCAAGTGCAGTACACAAGATTTAATGTCACCTTTTAGCAGCCCCAGGCTAAGACTAAGTCCACGATTTGCAGA
Organism: Nowickia ferox; assembly: GCA_936439885.1. Classification (NCBI taxonomy): domain Eukaryota; kingdom Metazoa; phylum Arthropoda; class Insecta; order Diptera; family Tachinidae; genus Nowickia; species Nowickia ferox. The sequence goes on along the minus strand of OW387023.1, from coordinate 12,663,580 downwards.
ATTTGGAAATTGTCTCGATACTTCATCCTCTATGGGAACTCCCCCTCCTTTGTTTGAAGAGATTAAAACTGAACCCATAGATATGGAAACTATGGAAGTAATGAAGGCAGAATCTGAGCTACAATTTCAAGAACCTCTGAAGAAAGAATACGCAATTAGAACTCCTATTAATTCATCAGATGAAGAGTCATCTACACCTACCTCTGATGAGGAAGTAGAAACTGATGAATCCTCCTCATCGGATGAGGAATCTTTGCAAAACTTCAAATTAAAACAAAAGAAAAAAATTCACTCTTATTTAAAATGTAAAATATGTGGTAACTCTTGTCAGAATCGTCAGCAGCTCAAAGTGCATCACTTGCGTTTTCATCCACAGGAGAAACCTTTTGAATGTGACGTTTGTACTAGTACTTTTAAGTCAAGATTTCTGCTGGCCCAACATAAACTAAAGCACAATCGTCCCGACACCATGCAATGTAATGAATGCAAGAAATATTTTCGTAGTCAACTGCATTTGCAAAGACATTTCAAAAATTTCCATTTAAAATCCACCTACACCTGTCACATCTGTAACCAACAGTTTGAGGATTATACGCAAATGCGTTTCCAATATCATGTGCGACAACATGGAGAAAAACGTTTCTCCTGTTCGTATTGTGACAAAGCATTTCACCAAAAGATTCATTTGATCAATCATGAAAGGACTCACACAAAGGAACAGCCATTTCGTTGTGATTTATGCGGCAAAGCTTATCGGCAGCAGACTGCTTGCCAAGAACATATGAAAACTCATAAGGATCCAACTCCCTTCAAATGTAAACATTGTTCCAAGGAGTTTTCACAGCGTTCTACGTTACGGATACACATGCAGAAAATACACAATGTAGACAAGCAGACAAATCCTGCACAAAACTTTGGACGAAATAATTCAAATACAGCTGCTGTATTTGATCAGCGTAATTTTATGTCTTTTTAAGTGGTGTGTTTAGAAATAAAAAAAGATACTTTAAAATAAAAGTTTAAATTAAATTTATTCCCCATTCGTTTAGTTTAAACTATTTAATATTTAATAGTTTTTTCATCAAAATACTTATTAAACTTTTTCCAGCCAAAACGTCTTTTTGGATCTTTTTTACTATTTGCTGGTGCTAAATTGGGCATAAGGCCAGCCTTTTGTGCCATAGTCACCAAGCTGCCCATTTTCTTTTGTTGTCTACTACACAAACCGGTTATGCGTTTCGGCAGCATACAACCATCTGATCTTACATACTGTGATAGAATCATTACATCCGTATGTTTAATATCCAGGCCTAAGGTACATTCCGGACAGAATTTGGCTGTGCAAGCGGCCTTTAACATTTTACCTTCCCTAGGAGAAGGCTTGGTAACAGCTTCAATTATTATAGCATTATTTTCAGTTTTTTCTTGTACTAAAAACAAATAAGGTCAAAAATCTTGGAATGTTCAATCTATATATTAGGTTATGAAATCTTTCTATCAGCACTTACTCTCTTTAATACAATTCACGGATGTGGTGGAAAGAGCCCTCGTAAAAAGCAAGTTTATTTGAGAGAAACTTGCTGTCGATCTTTTTAATAGCCCCATTTTTATACACACAATTCTTATAAACAAATTTATTTAAAAAAATAAAACAATTCTTGTCTTATAGGAATTAAGAAAATCATTCACAGTAATTAAACACATCAGCTGTATAAAAACAGAGCTGTTCAACAAATAATGGTTATTTGGAAGAGTTGCATTAAAAGGCAGCTAACAACTAGTGCTGACAAGTTCCACTACTTTTAGTTATTCAATAAGTCGTACTTATCCTTTGTACACTAACTGTTACATTAATGAAATACTGAAGTATATTTATTTGACATAGTCTTTATTTATTTAATTTGAAGATTTGGCTTGTTTTTATGGTTAAGCAATTGTCTACTGATGAGTTCCAAAAGCGGGAACGAAATGCATATAGACAATTGCTTAACCATAAAAACAAGCCAAATCTTCAAACTAACTGTTAACGCTATTTTGAATTTGAAATGTGTAGCCCTTATTAACAAATAAAAGTATTTTTATCTTTTAAAAATAGAAATAGTAGAATTTGAACAGATAGAAATCGTAAATTCGTGCAACGACATTTCTTCGATTAGCGTCTTGACGAGAAAAACTGTTTTACAGCATTTTTATGTATGTATGGAAAAATAAAATGAAAAATCTAGTTTTTTTTCATATCCACCATGTCTTTGATATTTAATTCGTTATCAATAAAACAGAACTACTGGCCAAAATATATTTATATTTATTGATAGACCTTGCTATTGTCTATTATAAAAAACTTATCACCGTTATCTATGTGTATATGTATGTATGTGTATCTGCTTTCTAATACATACACATATATGTACATACATATTAGGATAAGAATCAGATAGCTCTGATAAGGGAAATAACAATTAATTTCGCTAATAAGATTATTGAAGAAATAAATTGTATACCCTTTAATTTCAAGTCTTATATTGCGAACTACATACATATGTACATACATATATTAGCAATCTGGTAATAGAAAATCACATATCGTGCAGGCACTAACAATCGATGTGTACCTTCGCAATAGGAGGAAGAAACTCCCCACAGGTAAATTCAATTTGTGTAGATCATAAACCCCATTTTTCCCAATATACACTAACTCGTCACACTATTGTCCATTTATTTCTATGAAAAGAAATAAAAATGCTACTTTTAATAAAGCGAAGTAAATTTTTTAGATTTGGATCAAAATCAAATTTATTGAACTTATTTTTATTCAAAGAAATGCACTTTAATCAAACCTAAGTTGTCACACACATCCATACATAAGAGATAAGTATATCATATATCAAATCAAAAATATCATATACCTGAGTATGTAGGTATGTATGTATGTATATCAAGTCGAAAATATCAATTATTGATCATGATAACCAAATAACTACCCTCCAGTCAGCCTAGAACCATATGTCTCTATGTCAGCACCCTTTTCTCTAGCGACAATTGAACTAGTTGAAATGTCTACAACTTGCCTTTTATGTGCGAGTAAAGAATAAGACGAGTGTCACTAAAATGTACTAGTGAATCTTTGGTTCGAATGGTCGTAAAAAATGGTGCTGAAGTCTGCTGGTAGATTTTCAATGACAACACTATGTTATATGTATGTCCATAGGCGATTACATTGGCTGCGGTACACCTGGTCAGTAGTACTACTGATAGTGTCACTAGTAAATCACTACGATTTTACTATTGACATCGAGCGAGGAAATATCGATATTGTAGACTAGAGCCCTTAAAATTTACTAGTGAATCTTTGGTGCCAATGTCTCCATGTGATTCCAAAAGAACTACTTAGTCAGTAGTGCTACAGTCTAGTGGTGGATTTTCAATGACAAGCTAATGCTAAATGTCAATAGATGATTACATTGGCTGGGGTACACCTGGTCAGTAGTACTACTGACAGTGTCACTACAATTTCACTATTCGCATTTCCTGCAGGGTACCTATGCGTTTAACTATGTATGCATATGCATATGTATACGTATAAAGCAAACCAAATACTTTAATTCGGCATGACTGCGTGCTGTACGTATTGCATTAAACGTAGGCAGGTATGTATATATGTACATATCGTCGGTTTGTTACTGGTTTGATGTATGGAACATTTTTAAAATAAATTAGTTATTGATTGATTATATGTATATGAATAATGTGTCCTCTTTCCAAATTTATTATCAGTTTTCCGATATCTTGAATATATCAGGATATATAGAGCTGCAATATTGCGCCATTTAAACAATTGTTATATAGGTATTTTAGAAATTGTTTTACAGCAATCAGCAATTTTTTGCATATGTGGCAACTTTCCAAGGTAAAAGTATTAATATTTTTATTAGCAATTGTTACATAGGGTCTACACCTAACATAATATGTAAGATGAGATCGTCAAATTCAATCGCAGAGCGAGTTATGTTACGTGTAGACTTCAAATTAGTGTTATCTCAATCTTATAAGTTTTTTTATGAGAGAGTTGTTATAAGAAATCCCATAACAACAATCTTATGAGATGAATTGTCAAAAAACACACGTACATGAAAATAAATTCGTATGCATGTGTGAGTGTTTCTTAAAATAAATGAAAAACAATGTTTTGGATAATATTTCTGGGATTTTATATGTTCAAATGTGTTAAATTTAATTTGTGAATTAAAGTTTGTGCGAAAAAGTGAAAACAAAATATATAATTATACAAAAATAATACATGTTAACTCGATGAGAATTTGCATAAAATGAAATGTTATAAGAAAAGTAGAATTACGTTGTCCTGTTGTATGAGATGAAGAGAAATATCGGCATTTTATTTTTGTTATTCTGCCGACGTTCTCTCACATATTATGTCAGAGTTAATCGCAGTTGTAGACGCTATGTTATGATGTATGTCAATGCATATTCCACTCAACGAACGTGATTCAAAGCAAAATACAAAAATTTTATTGTTGTGTTATATTTTAATCAAATAAAATTGATATTTATTTTTTATTAATAAAATTTCTTTTATTAAATATATTCAAACTTCCTTTTATGTATATCTTCCGTTGTTTTTTCTTTAAATGTCAAGTTGCATGAATAAAATTGATATTTTCTACTTAAATATATACAGTAATTTAACCTACTTGAACAAGTAGTGAAAAATATTGTTGTTATGATTGTGGCATGCGTTGACAAAGATTTTTGTAATTTTTTCTTTAAATCTTAATAACTTTTCATGTTGGATGTAAAAAGTTCATCAACTTTAAGTTTGAATAAAAAACATTTGTATCTATTACTTTTATTATCAGTACGACCTCACGAGCAATTTGTTGTGTCTTAACACAAGCAATAACGTCGGCAGAATGATGACGTCAAATTGCTTGTGTTCAACAATGTATCTAGATTTGGCGAACACGTACATTCAAATATACATATGTATTTGTATTTTTTTGCATATACATACCTAAATTATCCTTTATTAGATCTTTTGCTAATTGTAAATTGAAATTATATTTATTTTATTTATTTAAAACATTTTTTCTTACTGTTTTGCTTAAAAAAAGCTAATATTATTTCAATTTGACAGCATGTGTTAAGAAATTATTGCTCAGCAATGTATTTTGACATTTTTTTTTTTTTTTTTTAACAAACACAACCCCGCAAAGCGATTAGCTTGTCTGCAGAAAACACCCAGGGTCTATGGCGGGACTCGAACCCACGATCTCTAGACTGAGAGGTTAGCATCGCTACCACTCAGCCACAGGGGCACCCTGTTGCTGAATATGTACATATATATTCGAACACATATTCATACGGTCTACACGCTAATATCTTGTGTCGGCAATCGAATTTGACAATTGCCAAGGCTATAATTGCCAAGATTATTGCTCGTGTGGACGGCTAGTATTAAACAAAAAATTTTATCGTGTATTTTTATAAAACTAATGAACTAAACATTCTTCATCGATTTTCTCGAAAACACATTTTTGTTCCATACATCAAACCAGTAACCAACCGACGATATGTATGTATGAACATACATGCATACATATGTTGGTATATACATAAATAAATCCATTCACACATACATATACAAGTAAATCCATTCACACCACTGATGGGAATTGAAATTCTTGATTTGGTGCCGAATCTGTTTCTAAATAGTGCCAAAATAGTGCCAAATTACTATAATAACTATAATTTAAATGTTAACACTTGATGTTCGTTTAGTATACTATGTTCCTTAAATGATACATTATTGTGTATAGCTAGAAAACTCCATGAACATCACAAAAAATACGTTCCAAAATTAGTTGTTTGCACATAAAAACTTATTTACCGGTTATTGATCGAATGGACAAAAAGTGCCAGAACAGGAGCGGGAGTGCCACAGTGCCACCTAACATCCAATAGTGCAAAAAATGGCACGATTGTGCCATATTTCCCATCACTGATTCACACATACATATTTATTTATATACATTATTACAGTTATCAAGATAGCTAATCGGTATAAATATTAAGTGTTGTTTTGAAGCAATGCAAAATAACCCGGTGCTGTTGAAAAGAGGACATAATATGAAGAGTTTTTGCGTGATAACAGTGAGTTTAAGTTTGTTATCTGTTATTTCGGCTGCTTCCTTGAATGCCAGTTGTGTGTTAAAAGAATTTATCCCAACGGTTGGTCTACTAAGAATAACTGTTTTTAGAATATTGATGTATTCAATATCTTTTTTGTTACAGTACGATCGCATAACTTCGCAAGGCTATCCAGCTGAGTCACATTTTGTGGAAACCGAGGATGGATACTTGTTAAATCTATTCCGTATACCATATTCTCCTAAATTACAAAATCAATATGCTAAGCGTCCAGCTGTACTTTTACAACATGGTCTTCTCAGTAATTCGGACTGTTGGTTGGCTACTGGAGTAGATTATGCTTTAGCTTATATACTTTCTGATGCTGGATTCGATGTGTGGTTAGGTAATGCTCGTGGCAATATCTACTCCCGTTATAACACTAGAATATCTACCAACAGTCCAAGTTTCTGGCGTTTCGACTGGCATGAAATTGGCACGATTGATATTCCTGCCATGATTGATCATATCCTTCGGGTTACTGGTGAACAACATATACATTATGCTGGCCATTCCCAAGGTACCACCGTTTATTTTGTTATGATGTCAGAGCGACCAGAATATAATGCAAAGATCAAATCAGCTCACATGTTAGCACCTTGTGCATTCTTAGAACATGGAAGTTCAGATGTTTACAATATCGTTCGTACTCTACTTGGAAGGCCAGGTGGTACTTGGAATATGCTTCTGAAAGATACGGAATTCTTCCCTCGAAATACTTTGCTTGCTAGTATTTCGAACACTGCATGCGGTGGAACAGATCCCGCTTTACAAATAATATGCAAAAATATGTGGATAGCTTTTGCTGGTGATGATTATAGAAACACCAACCTTACTGCTCTGAAAATTTTGCTTGAGACCCATCCCGGCGGGTGCTCCAGTAATCAGGGCATTCATTTTGCTCTATTGAGTGACTACAACAAGGGTCGCTTCTGTCGCATGGACTATGGACCAAAAAGAAATGTTATATTATACGGTCAGGAAACAGCTCCTGATTATAATTTAGCTAATATTAAAGCTGCTACATATTTGTATTCCGGTCCCAAGGATGGTTTGTGTGATCCTAAGGATGTCGATACTTTGGTAGCTAACACTCCGCACTTGGCTGGAGATTATCGTGTTCCATTGGAAACTTTTGGCCATTTAGATTTTGTTATTGGTCATAACATGAAAGATATGGTCAATGACCGAATTGTGGAAAATATGCTTAATCATGAAGATTCTTTGTAACCATCCTATTTTTGTATTTTCATGAGTCTAACTCTTTGAAATACCTTATTATATTTAAATTACATACCGCTTAAAGCAATTTGTTTGCTTTAATCAAGATTTCGTATCCAAAACCATTGACTGAAATTTTTCCTAAACTACGACCAAAAAACTGGATTATAGCTAATTCACACACTTTTTAAGTACAACGGTTCATGTTTTTAGTAAGATTAAAAAAACACAGTTGCATCACTAAGTATTAGTACATTTTCAGCTGCTCACAGACGAAGGGCCATTAGTAAGAACATGGGATTGTTTTTTTAAATGCTCCACCGTGTGTTGTAATGTTTCTTGTTACGATTAGTGTTTTCCTTTTGGTTTCTCAAATATCAAAATTTTATTTCGTTGCGAGCAGTGGTTGTGAGTGGCAATATCGCAATTCGCGTAGTAAATAAAAAAGCGAAAATTACATAGATTTTATTTACATAATTGTAAAAATAAATTTAAAAAAATGCAGCATATGAAAAATTAAAAAAATACTATAGAAACATTGATAAGAATGCAAATATATAAATAGGGAAATATATGTATATTTGTTTAGTAGTGGTACATTCGATAAACACACAGAAATGATGTTTCATTTTTAGTTCCATTAGTAGAAACACATGTTTCTTAACATGTTCCTTCGTCTGTAGGCATCGTTAAGCACATTTCGACAAAATCTAGTGACGAAGTAGATTTTGTTTTGTGTGGAAATTCTACTCGAAATGTAGTAGATGTTTAGGCCTTCATAGAGCCTTAATCATTTTTATACATTACTCTGATAATATTTATTGATTCAATATCGCTTCTCTATTGCAACAGAAGCATAACTTAGAACATCTTGTTTTGCAGAAAATAAGTTTTCAATTTACATACAACTCAATGAAGATATATAAAAAATTTCCGTTTCTCAAGATTAAATTAGATGCAACAATTTTTTCTGATATATGTATGTGTATGTTGCAATTAAAGGCACGATATGTATATTAACGCTGCAGCCACACGTTCAAGAAATCGCTTTCAATTGCATCACACATACTGTGTGTCAAAACTCCTTGAAATTGAAAGCTGTAACACAAATTGATAATCAATTTAATTTTTTAAATGCCACTGAGGAAGAAACAACTCAAATTTGTAGCTTCAATCAATGTGTGCTGTGACCAGCTGTTCAAATTGAAAATTAAATTGCCATATAAATGGATAAGTGAATTTGAAAGCAATCTAGCTTTCAATTTAAAAAGTTTGATTGTGTTAGTGTATTGCAAATTTAATGCAATTGAAAGGCAAAAATTGAACGTGTAATGTACATATTTGAAAAATACTGTTGTTTTACATAAATCGCTAAATTGGGATGATATTTTGTTGACATCACCTTTCTTAGTACGGTTTTGACTAACTGTGGTACTATAGTACAATAATGTTCAACCATGTGGACTTTGTCATTCTTCATTTTCCATTGTCATTTCCCGTTTTAGCAATTTATGTGTCACTAGAGTGGAGTACCTTCATAGAGTAAAGTTTTTCGGTATAAATTTCTGTCGGCAGTGCTAAATTTTTTTTGTTTTAATCGTAAGTATAATAAATTCCTTTTGTTTAATTTAAAAATCATCATTTCACCTATGAAATGGAATTATATAGAAATAATATGCATAAGTACAAGGTAAAAATAAATGTAGGTTCTTCAAGACAAGCTGGAACGCCATTAAAGATTGTATTTTTAGCTACAATTTATTAAAAGTTGCTATTTCGAATAATTATTAGGCAAGATATGCTAATTAAGCCGAGATATCTTTCAATAAAATGTTAATTTTATGGATATTTTACGCAAATTCATTGAGTTTTTCCTTGAGTTTTAGTTCCATTTTATTCTCGTTGTTTTTGGGGTTTTTTGCTGCAACGCTGTCAATATGGCGTTATGCCTTCATTTCCTGTAAATTTTGCTTTGTGTTTTTTTTTACGTCTACCACATGTCATTTTGTTGTTGCTTTCTCATTTAGTTTTTTTAATTGGTGAAATCGAGTGGTTCGAGAATCGTGACATTCTTTTAGTTGAAAAAAGCCACACTTTATAAAAGATATATGTTTATTTATTTATTTATTTTTTTTTTATTAATTTAAGTACCTTATTGTGATAAAAAAAGTAATTTTATTTCTGTATTTTAATCAGAAATAATTTCATAGTCGGGCTTAGTTCTGTATATGAAGTGAAAATTAAATTAAAAATATAACACGATACAATTATACGCACACAATCCCATACAAATACTTTCTTTTAATTAAAAAAATACGCGTGCTGTGTGCGTGTGCAAAATCTTGGCCGCTTGTTCGCAAGTTAAATTAAATTCAACAGTTGAAATAGTATAAAAAATTCGCTGAAAGGGGAACAAAAATTTACAAGGTTAAATAAATTATTTAATTAAGGAAGTGTTTGTCTACAATATTACAAAAAATAAAATCTTCCGATATTTAAGGAAATAAAATTTTCTATTGGAGTAATAAATTTTTCTTTTGTTTCTATGTAAGTTCAAATATTAGTAATATAATTATTTTGAAATCTGCAATTCTTAAAAAAAAAATTCAAAAATTTCATTGACCTCGTTTATATTTCTTTATTTTTTTTTTTATTAGTATGAGAAATTTTACTCAAGATAAACGAGTTTGCTCTTATTTGATTTCTTTTGTGCTCTTTTAATTTAAAATATTTCTTGTTGCTTTTTTGTGTCGCGCGGCCATTTGTGAATTTTGTTGTTTTTAATTTTATTCTTTGTATTGAGGTTAGATTGAGAATTGTGGAATGAAAGAACTTGTAATAGTAGACTGCATTACAGCAAAAATTCAACTCCAATTGCCCCAAATAGTTTCCGGAACAAATTAAGTTTAATGAAGAACTTACTATAGTATACAGAGCATTACAGCAAAAATTCACCTCCAATTGCCCAAAATAGTTTCCGGAAAAAATTTAGTTTAATGAAGCTTTTCCAAATAAAAAATTTGCAAGTGGTAGGAAATTTAATACTGAAAAAAAACTGTTATGAAAAAATATTCCACGGGAAGCATTACGGATTTAGGCACACACAAAGTCTAATTTTGCACCTATAAACGTGTAGTATTTGAAACATTTTACTTTCCAACTACAAATATTTCAATCGAGATAAAGCATTTTACATGACCCTTGAATGTTGAAAAAAGTTAGCACCGTAAGTACTTCAAAATGACACATAAAAACGCCGAGAGACAATACAAACTTAAAAATGGAATATCTCTTGATTTTGACCTAATCTTTTAAAACGGAGTATACCACTGTGTTCTACGGCCCAAAATTAAGTTGGGGTGAATGGGAGTTTTTCTTTTAGTATGTATACCTATCTAATTTTTTTAATCTAGTTTGTTTTGAATTTCCCGTGGAGGCAAATCGTTCGGTATTTTAATATCTTACATTGTTGTTGAAAATAAATATAACAAAAATTTCATGACACTTGCTAACGTGTTAATTTCACATGGAATAGAGAACGCCACCACTATTTTTTTTTTACTTTTATTCCTTGCAAATAATGTGAATAGAAAATTCTATTTGAAAAATTTTAATTTCCAACAATCAATGATCGAAATAAAGCATTTTTTCTTGACTCGTATCCTTAAAATTAAACCAGAGGATTACTGGTAATATGGAAATGCTAGAAAACCCTTGATTATTCATGTTTCAAACCATCTTATTTATTTAATAGAATATTTTGGTCATTTAATAATCGAACAAGAAGATGGAGAAAGCATTTTTACTTGACCCGTAACCTTAAAATTCAATCAGAGTATTACTGATAATATGGGAATGCTAGAAAAATGTTGATTATTCGAGTGTCCACCAATCGTCTTATTATTTGATATACTAACTTGGAAAGTTAATAATCTAACAAGAACTTATTTACTATATTTAAAAAAAAATGTATGTATCATTTACGAATTTAATTAACTTGATTTATTTTATAGCAATTTATTGTATGAGTCAAAAAACTGAAAGACCAGTACTATCAGGTCAGCGCATCAAGACCAGAAAAAGAGATGAAAGAGAAAAATATGACCCAACGGGATTCCGTGATGCGGTCATTGCTGGTCTCGAAAAAACTGAAGGCGACTTAGAACAAATCTTTAAATATTTAGATATCGCTGGTAATAAACTAGATTATCGCCGTTACGGCGAAGTACTCTTTGACATATTAATAGCTGGTGGTCTCTTAGGTAAGTTTATAGTAATGCTTTTTATTACATACTCGTACATATTACTAAATATAACTATGATCATCCTGCAAATAAAAATGTATATACATTTCATCTGATGATATTAAAAACTAGCTACATTTTTATTTGACAGTTCCTGGTGGTTCAATCTCTCAGGATGGCGAGAAGCCACGTACAAATTATTGTATATTCGAAGCACCCGAAGATATGGAAGCAATGCGCAATCATGAGCAGGTAATTTAGAGAAACATTTATATAAAATGCAACATTAAAAAAATATATTGTCATTGAATAACCTTCATCCTTTCCAATTAAAAAGTAATGTGTATTTTTATGTACTTGAGCAATATAAAATCAACGTTATTATTTATTGTTTTTTAATTTGTCAGTAATAGCAGAACAACCTGTTTGTCTTGATATTGAGATCAGTCAATGTTATTGGTGACACAGTGCAGCCAATTGTTGTGTAGTGAATGTAAAAATGAGAAATTATTGCTTGTTTTTTTTATTACAGCACATAAATTGTTTGTTAAATATAATCTAAAGGAACACAATCTTCTACTTTCGAATTAGTTTTCATATTGTAAAAAAAAATAATTTAATTATTTTATATTGTATATGCAACTACTTAGAACTAATTTTGCTGTATATTGCCAAGCTTTAATAGCGTCGAATAGTTGCTAAAGTAAAATAATATATATACCATCTATATTTTTATTAATAAAATTATGAGATTTCTGAAACTGATACAAAACCAAGCAAATAATTTATATTCAGGTGAACTCATTATTTTTCTACTCAACTTTTTTCTTTTGCGATTTCCAAAAATATTTGTGAATTCTCAAATAGTTTTTCAAAGTCTGTGCATAAAGTAAGAGGTTTGTGACTGCAAAATTTGTGGTTGTGGTTTACTGATGATTTGGTTGAAGCGCCAATGGCCATTAATGAAAACAGGCATAGGCGGTGGTTAAAACAAAATATTTTTCATGATAAGGGGATTCATAAAAAGGGAAAACATTTCTAGGGAGAAATTATTCACGATTGCAATTTGGTGAAAAGGCAAATATTTCGAGAGAAAAAATTTGCACGATAAAAAATCACACTTTTTTTTAATCTTCTGAAAACCATTGAAAAAGTAAAGACAATAAAATTTAAAAATTATTTTTATTTTGAAGCCGTATTAGTTATTTTTTTATTAATCCCAATCCTATTTGTAGGTATTCATCAAGCTCATGCGTAGATATAAGTACTTGGAGAAGATGTTCGAGGAGGAAATGAAGAAGGTATTAGTCTTCATTAAAGGTTTTACTCCAAGTGAACGGACTAAACTTGCGCGCATGACAGCGCTATGGTTAGGTATGTATTATAAACACTTTAAATTAAAATCTATATGCGCCTAAACGGTTGGAAATTTGATATTACATACATATTTGCAATCTTAATAAAGGAGTGTGCAGTGTGATCCAAGAAAATCTGTTAGGCCGTTTGGGAGATTATCATTTTTTCGTTAAAATAGTATTCAATAAAACGACTTGGAAAAAAATAAAAAATTATTTTCTGTCAGGCACCTCCTAAATTTAATTGAAGCTGAAACCACGTAACTAACGAAAAATTCAAACTCTCATTTTTAATTAATTATTTGGTATTATTAAATTAGTTTAGTTTAGTTTAGCCTATTTATTTAGCCTTATGCTATTGATTACAATATTTTATGATATTATACTTAATTGAATTTTACTGCATCAATCAAAATTTTTTACATATAATATTAATTTCCGTTTAAATTGATAACTATTTATTTCATTTTTTAATTCTAAAGGCATTTCATTGTACAATAGTATGTTTTGCAAATAATTAGTTCTATAATAATTCAGACTAAAGTCTCCCATATTCCGCAGATAATAGGGTGGCACATCTGCCACGTATGTTAGTTGTTTCTCCAAGTAGTTCGGCAAATGACCATTTTTTATCTTAAATATGAAAACTAAAACGTTCATAACAAGTCTTTGATTTACTGACATCCATTGCAGTGCTTCCAGCATGTCATTTCTGTGTGTTAATATACTGCATTTAAGAATACATCTCATACCCCAATTTTGCAGCTTTTGTAGTCTTTTTTTCATTTGAAGGTTTCCAAGAAACAAAACTGTTGAGCAATACTCAAAATGTGGTTTAATTGTAGTGTTAAATATGTTTACTGCTGTGATACCTGATACTTTATTTCTTATTCTCTTTAGGAATGCAATCTTTCTTGAATTTTTTTTTACAAACATAGTCGTAATGTAGGTCGAATTTAAGTTTTTTGTCAATTATAATACCAAGATATTTCATCACTTTTACTTCCTCTATTTGTTCACCATCAATCACTATATTATCTGTGGGGTTTCCGTTTAAAATCATGACTTTAGTCTTGTTCTTATTTAGTTTAAGTTTGTTCATTTTCAAATATTTATCTACTCTTTCTTACACACTCTGCTCTTGATTTTCCGCTTATATAAATAAGTGCATCGTCTGCAAACATGCAAATTTTCGCCTTTTCAAGCAATTATATGATAAATAACAACATTCCTAAAATTGCTCCTTGTGGTACTCCAAAATCACTATTTGCTGCTGATGAAATTTTCAAACCTTTATCACATCAGCCGTATTAAAAAATTACAATAAAGAACTTCAGTCACTAGAATATTTTTTTTTTCTCTTATAAAATTTAAAAGTGTAGTTACGTGATTTTGTATTTATATTTAAATCCCTGGTACTTCATTTACGGCTTCTGCAATATTATTTTACGCATATAAAAAATATAAATGAAATTTATATAAAAATGTTAAGGACGCCATTTTAACCAAATTTAATTTTTATCTGCTTTTCTCAGATAAGAATTAATATATGAATGGCATATTAAATAATGTTTGGTGTACTGACTTTTACCTTATCAAGAGAGTTAAAAGACACAGACCGAATTACAAAATAGACGCTACGCTACGCCTGATAAACTTATTGACAAATGTCTTTATGAATAGACAATAACAAATATAAAAAGAATAATAATAAAATATGTACATATGCAGTATGCAATAATTCATATATTTCTTTTTTTTAATTTCAGTTAATGGTTCTGTGCCACCCAATGTTTTATTGGTACTCAATAATGAACATTTAATTAAGGATGGTATTGCTCTTGATTTTTTGGTAGAACTATTTGTCACCTTTAAACAAGAGAAGGGTATTGCTTCCCTAATACAAACACTTAAAAAGGGTGGTCTCGAGAGCAAGTAAGTTACATATGTATATATTAAAAGTTTTATTTTTGTTGCAAAATTACGGAAAGTTTCAGGAAGAAATTTGGTGTAGTTATTATCAAGCCAATTTCTCTAATTAACTGTCCAAGATTAAATAGATTTTAATTTTAATTGGCAAGTATTTTGTTTTGAATGTTTGTGTTTTAATTTAAAGTCTAACAAAAGTTAACAATTATGAAGAAAATATTTTGTTACAATTTTGATTTTCAAGTTTGCTGTTATATTATTATATCAAGAGACAAATAATAATTTATATGCTAATCTCACATTTGCTTCAGTAAATTATAGAATTGTTTAACCCATTTCTTCCTTGCAGACTTATGGATTTTTTCCCACCTAACAAACGTACTGAAGAGAATTTCAAGCAGGTATTTCTTGAAAAGGACTTAACTGAAATTATAAAATTGCATAAAGCCCAAGCCAGTCAAGAAGCCAAACGTGAATTACAACAAACACTAATGGATGATATTAACGATGAGAAACCGCATTCAGAAATAAATGCGGACATTAAAGAATTTGCCGCCAAAGCCAACATTCCGGAAAACGAAATTATCGTAATTATATGGTCGACCATAATGTCATTAGGCGAATGGAATAAAAAAGAGGAACTAGTGACTGACCAAGCTGTACGACATTTGAAGAATTATTGTCCTCTATTCCAGGCCTTTACAAGTACAGATCGCGCAGAATTGGCTCTAATTTTGAAAGTTCAAGAGTTCTGTTATGAGAATATGAACTTTATGAAAGCTTTTCAAAAGATCATCTTATTATTTTATAAAAGTAAGTTTTTTTTTTTAATAGTTGAATGCGGATGGTTTTACTCGAAAAAAAAAAGAATTACAAAGCAAGCAAAAAATTAAAAGTTGAGAAATAATTTCTAATTGTTATCCTCTTATATATATATTTCTTTAATTTTAGCTGAAATACTATCTGAAGAGGTTATCTTGCGTTGGTACAAAGATGCCCATTCTAGCAAGGGTAAAATGCACTTCCTTGAACAAATGAAAAAATTTGTTGAATGGCTACAAAACGCCGAAGAAGGTGAGTTTTTATTTTCATTATTATTATTATAATTCAAAGAAAATTTTAATTTAAACACATCTATGTAGTTCCAAAATAAATAAACATGTATTTTGGAAACTAAACAAAAAATGTGTTGTTTTGTACAAAACTAAACCTAATTTTGCATTAGCATCGATTTAATTTATATTAAAGGTATTCACGTCAAAAGTAGCACTGTTGCGTAAAAGCAAAATTTTCAAAATATATAACAACAACCACATAGAAAATTATTTTGCACAAATGATGCAAAATTGTCAGGGTCTGAGTAAGTGCAAGATTATCAGAGTAAATTTTGCAAAGTTGTGCAACTTTTTATGGCATTGACAATCCAAAAAAAAGATTACAAAAAGTACTAATAAAATCAACTATACACCAAATTACAACGCAGAAATACCAGTTTATGCATGTTTTTCTTTTAAATAAAAAAACAAATCGTTAGAAATGTGTTCCATATAAATAAATTAATTATAAAATTCATAAAATTGTAAAAATTCTTAACTAGTGAAAATATAGAAATTATCAAGTAATTTTCAAATTCGATTTCAGGATAGCAAACACATAATTTTGTTATTTTCAAAAAACGTATTGCTCAAATACATATCGCACCCTAAATACAAAAGGGGCACAACTCAAAATTTTCCAAAACTGACTTTTCCATAAATTAATTCAGAATACACATCTCTAACTACTGCAAAAATTTCTTTCACATCACTATCTTTCACTGGAAACATACAGTTATGTATATTTTTATGTTAAGTGTGTTGCTTCTGCACGATGAACTAAAGAGAATTATTTTTAGTTGTGCTAATGTGCTCAAGAACAACTGATTACTTTTATTACACATAAAGAGTTTTATTTTGAGTTCTGTCTCTATTACTGTAAAAAGAGATCAATTTCGTGGTATATTATTTTGCATTGTGCTTCTTTAATTGGAGAAAGTAAGTTCAATTAAAAGTATTATTTATTTATGTGCCGAAAAAAATTTCAGTTAAAGAGTCATAAATCAAAATTTTACTTTATTTTCGCAAACATAATATAAGATTGAAAAAAGTATAGCAGAACCTTCTTCAATATTGAATTTTTTCATAATGGAACAATATTTTCTTTAAATATTATCATAATTTTTACATAAACAGTTTTTTGTCTCTCCTGAAAATTTTAGTATTTTGAGTTGTGCCCCTTTTGTATTTAGGGTGCGATATGTACATATGTATATGTTTTTAGAATTTCTTAAATAATACCAATATTGTTAACATTGATATTTTTATTACTCAATTAATTACAGAATTAATCAACGAAATTCTGACACCTTATTTCATAATTTTAACAAAATCTTTTAATAATCAAGAACATACGAGTAGAATATACATATGCATGTATGTATGTCCATATTGTGTTTGACTTTATAGACAACTAAGCAAAATGGGTTGCTCACGTCAGAAAGTGCAATTATGCATTTTGCACAGTTGCAAGAGTTGACGTGAATACCTTTATTTGTACATATTTTCAAATCGTTGTAAAACCGTAGTAAATAAAAATAAAGTTTTATTGAAATTAAAATTTTATGGACCTACCCATAGTTCAAAATGTCAAAATTGTTGGTCAATTTTAAGATACGAGATGTAAAATTTTCTCGTAAGCGACAATTTACATATGTATATAAAACCTGCTTGAATATGTATTATAAAAAAACCTTCTTCTGAAAACTACAATTAAATCGAAAATAAGGCTCTATATTGCTAATAAATTAATCCTCCTTATCGGTGGGAAAAAGGTGAAGAGTGTGTTCACGTGAAATTTTGATTATTTTCATACAAAATACCATATTTTCACGTGAACAAACTTTTCGTCTTTTAGTTCCGGATAAGGGCCAATGAAACAAAAAATATGCGACACTGTCCTATAAACCTAATCGGAATAAATTCCTCGATTTCAAAAAATTAATAATGGTCCTGCAAACGAGTAATTATAATACAAAAATAAATTATTTGCACTTAAGGTCAACTTGCAATATATAAATATGTAGTATTTGCTCTGAATTTTATTAAAGAATCCAAATTTTCCTTCTTATGCACCTTATTAGAACTAATTTCGCTGTATTTTCTTAAGCTTAACTAGTGTCGAAAGGCTGCTAAATCAAAATCATACATTTACTTGTCTAGTTATTTACACTTTGCAAGGCAAAGTTAAATGAAATTTCTAGATTTCTTTGTATGAAATAATTGTTTTACTAAACTATTGGTCGAAAAAATATACATATAGTATGCATGTGTATATGTAATTGTAAAACAATATCATTAAACTTCAAGTTCTACATAAAACAGGAACGTATATAGAACATAATACGAGGTCAAGGATTAATAATTAGTCTTTGTTATGTTACATGCACTTCTCTTGATTTTATTTATTAATTTTTTAAATGCATTAATCAGCGTTGTCACCAAATTCAACTCAGTACGTTCGAGTATTTAAATTTTTCATAGTGGAATTGCTATTTTTATGCATGGTTATTTCAACTAGTGAAAAATTATTTTTAATGGTTTGAATTCTACTAATGAGTTCCATAAGCAGGAACAAAATCATATAAAGCTTAACCAAAAGAAAAAGCCAAGCAAAAATTTCTAAATAAATAAATATAAACAGCCGTTTTCAAAATAACATGAATTAAAATATTAAAAACCCCCGATATATCTAGAAAATATGTGATATCTTCTATACGGCTGGACCGATTTTCTTCCAACATAGCTAAGAACACTCCTTAAAAAATATTAATTTGTATTGTAAAGTGTATCAAAAATTTGTATGGAAACTGTTTTCAACCCCAAATTATTTTTTTACAGCAGATAATTTTATTTTTGATATCAGTTAAAAACAATATGTAATCCATTTGTATTTGACTAAAAATTATCTTCGTTTTCAGAACTGCTAATGTGCGTTTTTTGTTTAATTTTATAGCATCGTTACAGCGCCTCTCGTGTTAAGTAGACGCATTATATTAAGCTATGAAGCCATTTTATTAGTTATTTTATTTCACCGACAATTCATTGCTACAAATATCGACGAAGAAGGGTTTTGCGACATTCATTAGCATAGATATCAGAAAAATTTACGATGTTTATATCACTGGGTCTAGCCAAGGACTGAACTCTGGCTCTCGAAGACTATAATTTGCTTTCAGCCAACAGCACCCTCTCATTTAAAGTAATGATAATCAAAAAAATATATTTGCACTTAGGTCAATTTACTTATCTACTTTCTTGCATGCAATATATATGGAAATATGTACAATATATGTTCACGGAATTTGATGGAATCCAAATTTTCTTTCCTATATGCACCTTGTTAGAACTAATTTCGCTGTATTTTCTTAAGCTTAACTAGTGTCGAAAGGCTGCTAAATCAAAATCATACATTTACTTGTCTAGTTATTTCCACTTTGCAAGGCAAAGTTAAATGAAATTTCTAGATTTCTTTGTATGAAATAATTGTTTTACTAAACTATTAGTAAAAAAAAAAAAATGATAGACTTGTCCCCATTAGATGTAACGAAAAAACGAACTTTAAGTATTGAAAAGCAAAAAAATAACAAAAATTAAATATTTTCTAAAACTCCCGATATATCTCCTAAAGATTTGATCTCTTCTAAACGACTGGACCGATTTTCTTCAAGCATAGCTAAGAACAATTTCAAGTTACCTTTAAAACAGAAAAACTAAATCAAAATCGGTCCAGCCGTTTGGTCTGTACGTGGTCTCGTACATACACACAGATACACAGACACACACTACAAACTTATATAACACGCCCTTTTTTTTGGTCCATTTCTAAAAAAAAAAAAGTGGACTTGGACTATTCGCATGTTAAGCCAGCGATATATGAAGTTACTTACGTACATATGTATGTATGTAAAATTATGGTTAGCAACGGATTGAGAATGAGATTTTATTGATCATTTTTTCCAATATTTCTCTGGTTAGCAGTTGCCAGATTAACTGTCATGCACCAGTGATTTGGTGTTCATATATCTTAATTCCATAGATATATTGACCAAGAATCACTAGTACACTAGTCCAAAGGAATTATTGATATAAATAAATAATATAAAAAAAAGCGGCAGACTTTGAGAATGACTTTGTTAAAATAATTCTAATGATTTCATTGTACAAGTTTGCCAGAACAAAATATAGATTTTTGCTTGCCTAATTGTCTGCTAAATTAAATTATAGATTCTATAGGCCAATGAAATCTATGACAACAATATGAATACCACTGTTAGTAATTAGAAGAACTCAAGAAACTGAAATATACATATAATGCTGGGAAAGAACGTTTGGATTGGAGAGGCATGGATAGATTCTGAACACTAATGCCGGTATTAATAAACGATTGTTAAGGTTAATGTTGATTTATTTATTTATTTTTTTTTTGTATTATTAATACTGATGTAAAAATTCGAATTTATTTACAATCTTCCTTATTTCAATACATTATGATAAAATTGGGGATAGTCTAACCGTCTACTGCTATTGACAGGCTCATGCTATTTTCTAGACCTTAGTGAACAGAAATAGACTGTCAATAGCACAAAATTTTTCCTGAGAGCGAGTAGACAAGTCCCAATTTTTTTCGGTATTGTATTGATGTGACTTCGATGTTGACAACTGGAATAAGAGTGAGAGTGAATGTTTCTTGGCAAGATTTTTGTCTCGATTATAGATGGTCACCGGTTAGACCTCTACCGGGAATAAAAGGCGAACATTTTGTTCACTTGAAGCTTTGCTTTTTTTAATGGTACGTAGATGAAAGCTCTTAAATACTTACTGCCTGTTTCAGGACGCCACTCACTAATTTTAAACGACAAACATCTGTTTTGCGATGACTTTAGCACGAAAAGTCGGAAGAAAATTAGTGCGAACGATAACGTAAGCATTTCAATACAAATTTGTGCCCTACTATTAATTTTTTCAGTAATTTTTACGCACACAAATGTCAAAAGATTTCAATCCTTGATTTCGATTTGCTCCTTGAAAAAGAAGGAATTATTTTAATATAATATTTGCAAGTTAATACACATCTGAAAAAATTATTTAATTATTTTTAATAAAAATAAAAAAGTTCCCTATTATGCACACTTATTTGAAATTGACAGACAATGGTTTATTAATATCCTTGTCCTTATACCAGTGTTCTAGATCAAATGTCTGCAGTAGTTTTGGGTGGCTTAGCAACTTTAATCATGTTGTCTAGGTCAAAACTTATTGCCACAAATTTGAAGAATATATTTATTTGCAAAATTATATTGGGCAACTGATTGAGAATGAGATTTTATTGATAATTTTTTTCCCCAATATTTCTCTGGTTAGCATGTTGCTAGATTAACAGTCATACACCAGTGATTTGGTGTCTATACATATATCTTACTTCCATTGATATATTGACCAACAATCACTAGTACATTAGTCCAAAAGAATTATTTTTAAAGGAAATAAAAAACGGCAAACAGCACCCCTAAGCTGTTAACTTAAAAAAGAACCTTTTTGTACACTTTTTTTAGATTGGCATTGATTTACAAAATATCCTTGTCGTTATACCAGTGTCCTACATCAAATGTCTGCACCAGTTTTGGGTGGCTTAGCAGCTTTAATCAGGTTGACTATGTCAAAACTTATTGCCACAAATTTGAAGAATATATGTATGTAGTAAATAATATTTTTATTGATAATTTGTTCAATATTTCTCAGTTCAGTAAGTTGCCATATTGACAGTCATGCACTTGTTTTTATCCCACTTATGCCTAAAAAATATGGCAATATATTTAATTCATAATTAAGTTACGCATTGGTATTGCCATTCACAACTTCAATAACAGTTAAAATTAAAAAAATTATTTAGCTGTATCACCACATACTTGGGCTCACTCCCAGACAATCAATCTGCGTTGAGTTGGCAATGGCATTAGAGGAGTGTAAACCTTCATTCGGAAAGGTGGCATGTAAAAATATTGCACTAATTGAACTAGCAATGTATTTATATTTACATATCGTTAGCTGAAATGCAAAACCATGTAACCACACTTTAAAATTTTAAAGGAGAGAGAAAAAATTAAACGAAATTATTCAAGTGATTGAATGAAGTAAAGTTTCTTTATTTTCATTTTTAATCCCGCTGATGAAATGCAGAATAATTAATTAAAAATGTGATTTTAAATTTTTGTTAAAATATTTTACACGTTAAAATCAGTTTTAATCAAAAAAAAAAATAGTTTCCCTTTTTTGCACACTTATTTAAATTGACTTGGATTTATAAATATCCTTGTTGTTATAATAGTGTTCTAGATCAAATGTCTGCAAGAGTTGGGTGGCGTAGCAACTTTAATCAGGTTGACTAGGCCAAAACTTATTGCCACAAATTTGAAGAATATATGTAGTATTTAGAAAATAGTATTTTTATTGAAAGTATTCAATACGATTCACAATAATTAAAAAAAAAATAGAGCTGTTTGATGATAGTTGCGCTCACTCCCAGACAACCAATCTGCGTTTAGTTGGCAATGACATTAGGGGAGTGTAAAGGCTCAGTTAGCCGACTGTAATGCAATGTAACTGTAATGTAGGAAACGGCTGATTGATATTGTTATGTGAAAAGTAATGGAAATGGTTATAGAGATGTAATGTAACGTAATCTACTTTTCATATAAAAATATCGATCAGCTGTTTCCTACATTAATGTTACATTGCATTACAGTCGGCTAACTGAGCCTTTAAACCTTCATTCGGAAATGTGGCACGTAAAAATATTGCGCTAATTGAGCTAGCAATGTATTTATATTTACATATCGTTAGCTGAAATGCGAAACCATGTAACCACACCTTTTAAAATTTTAAAGGAGAGAGAAAAAATTAAACAAAATTATTCAAGTGATTGAATGAAGTAGAATATCATTATTTTCATTTTTAATAATTAATTAAAAATGTGAATTTAAATTTTTGTTAAAATATTTTACGCGTGTAAAATCAGTTTTAATAAAAAAAATTGAGTTTCCCTTTTTTGCACACTTAATTAAATTGACATGGATTTATAAATATCCTTATTATTATAATAGTGTTCTAGATCAAATGTCTGCAAGAGTTATGGGTGGCGTAGCAACTTCAATCAGGTTGACTAGGCCAAAACTTATTGCCACAAATTTGAAGAATATGTGAAGTTACATACATACATATGTAAAATGATGTTGGGCAACTGATTGAGAATGAGATTTTATTGATAATTTTTTCCAATATTTCTCTGGTTAGCAGTTGCCAGATTAACTGTCATGCACCAGTGATTTGGTGTCCATATATCTTACTTCCATTGATATATTGACCAACAATCACTAGTACACTAGTCCAAAGGAATTATTGATATAAATAAATAATAAAAAAGTGGCAGACTTTGAGAATGACTTTGTTAAAAATAATTCTAATGATTTCATTGTACAAGTTTGCCAGAACAAATAATAGATTTTTGCTTGCCTAATTGTCTGCTAAATTAAATATAGATTCTATAGGCCAATGAGATCTATAACAAAATACTCTAAATAATAATTAACGCTGCTTATGTATGTATCCATATATATATATATACTTTTTTTTTTTTGCTAATTCAAAACTAATTTTAAATGAAATATCATTTTTTTTTTAGAATCTGAATCAGAGGATGAACCAAAAAATGGAGAATAACAAAATATTGTTGAAAACTTTCAAAATCTTGATGGCGATATCTTTGCAATGCGACTAAGTTTTTATTAAATTCATCTTTCCATTTTGAATTCATCATTGATAAAAGAAATCTAACACCACAAACACCAGCTAATGTCAACAACTATAACAACATTTTTACCGATGTTAACAGTCTCATTAATTTAATGAAATTAAGAGGATAAAAATTCTGAAACTGTTTACAGTTGACACAAACAACAACAACATAATAATGTAAAATAACTAAATTAAATAAATTTATATTTAAATTCAAAATTTTGACGTCAGTAACAAAAATTTACAAATCTAAGCAAAACAATATTTAATATGATAAAACAAATAAAAAATATTAAAAATCTCATACTTAAAGAAAATGTATTATTATTCTCATTCACTATATTAATTAATTTTTTTCGCATGATTTATATTTGATTAAGAATGATTATTTAAAAATAAATTATATACATATATATTTACAAAGAAAGATAAAAAGTAATGAATAAATTAAAATAAAATAAGCAAACTTATACATATACAGAAATAAAAATTGTGTGCCGGAATATGGGTAAAAATAAATTTTATTTAGTGGCATTGAAAATACCGAATGCAGTAATTTGAAATCTCCAGGTTATAAATTATTTTAATAATTCAAACTTGTTCTTATTTTTTTTATTTAGTTGAACAGATTGATTATGTATGCTACTTTAAGCTTGTTTGCTCTACTGTGATTTCACCTTGAGTTGTGGACGTTATTTGACTAATATATCGACACCGAAACTAGGCTAACTAAAAGGCCCTATTGAATATAGACTTTATAAACTCAGATGTATTTGACCAAAAAACTTCAGTACAACAAAATCGTACTTTCGAATGTCAAATTCATATTCGCACTAATTTCAATTGTCAGCATCGACGTCGCGTCAGTACAATACAATACCAACGAAATTGGAACTTGTCCACCCGTTGGCGAAGACAATCAACTACTATTGACACTCACGATATTCTAGACCTTAGGGAAGAGAAATATCCTGGTAACAGCACGAAATTTTTCTCGAGAGCCAGTACCCAAGCCCATTTTTATTTTTTTTGTGTTACTAATACAGAAATTTTAATCGAAAAATGCAATTACAAATCCAATATTTTGAAAGTTAATATTTTTCTGAAACTACAGACTTTTATGAATATTCTTTTCCATCAATAGAAATGGGATTATATAAAGTAAAAGAAGTTATTGAAGTTTTTTTTTTAATTTATTAAAATATTTTGAAGAATGCGACATCTGTACCTCGTTTCTGTAACTTGTGAGAAATTTTCACATCAGAAATATTACATAATTAGACTGAGTGTCCTATTCTACACAGGGTTATTCAAATAAAAACTTAAATAAGCAAAAATCATGAATAAATATGAATAAAATTACGCGAGAAATTTTTGCCGGGGAACAATTCCAACTAATAGCAAGTAATAGGGAAAACAAAAAATTCTAATCGGAAAAGGGAGAAATTTCTCGCGGAATTTTATTCATAATTGACCTGATAGAGTTTTTTCTTACTTTGACAGGTTGATAACAATATTTTCGACTCGAAAAGTTCTCACATTCGTTACAGAAACGAGGCACATAAAAAAACTAGAAATAACAGAAAATATTGCATAATTTTAGGGTTTTTTTTACTTTCTCAGGTTTGCAAGTTGTCAAAAATATTTATTGAAATTCTCCAATTGGCCGCATGTCTCTTAAGTCCTTGCAACCAGATACCCAACAAATTGTATAACGAAATTTGAAAGACAGCAACACAATGAATTTTCGGAATTTTCAAGTTTTTTGCACTTATCTCGGAAACGCGTAGCCGAAAATGGCCGTTTGACGCTATAAGTACGAATTCCACCCGCTCAATCCGAAAATCACCATATTTTCCGAGTTTGGGTCTTAAGTCTTTTGTGGTTTTTCGTCCAATACACCTAAGCATAAAAATCAAAAGATTTAAGACACATGAAAATGAGGGAATTCAAAGAAAATCAGCCGCAGTGTGCTGTGTAAATTCAATATAAAAGAAAGATAACGATTTTTCGTCACATTAATTGAAGAATATAAAGAAAGTTTTAGATAAAAAATATATTACAGATTAATTAGATAAAAATTAATAGAATCAAGAACTCAAAGAAGTAGACTTGGGAGATAATTAAGTTTGGTAGAACACTTTCTGATTGATATCTATCAAGAAAAAATATTTTTTTCTAAATTCTTTCCCACTAGTTTTAAATGTTCCATAATAAGGGTAATCATGAATAAAATTCCGCGTGAAATTTCTCCCTTTTCCAATTAGAATTTTTTGATTTCCCTATTACTTGCTATTAGTTGGAATTGTTCCCCGGCAAAAATTTCACGCGGAATTTTATTCATGATTGACCTGAATATAAAAATTCACGGGAGATTCACAATTCCCTTCGAGGGGAATAACAATTTCACGTGAACAAAAATTCCACTTGTTATTCACGATAGAGGAGAACAAAAAACCACGAAAAAATTAGTAATTTCCAAAAAAAAAATTGGAAGGTGAACTAGTAAAACTTTACTGGTCACCACTGTATGATTTTAGCAAATCGCCTACAAAATGCGTTTCAGGATATGCTTACATTAAAATATAATTTAACCAAGAAGTAATCAAATTAGTTTAATACACAACTGGTTTTATTTTATTTAAAAAAAAAAATTAGAAATGTACATAGCAATAGATTTTAAAAAAAAAACTTAAATATATTAAAAAAAAGAACATATCCACACATATTGCGTCCATATTAATACGAGTCTTGGATGATGTCGCGAAAGATGTTTTGACAAAAACCAATTTTTGGGCATACAGAACACAGACGCATCATAGGTATTTTTGCCGCAGACATAAGAACAAAAATGTTCTCAAAAACATGAAGCCTAGAGTAGAACTCAATAATGCCTACGCTGATAGAAAAGATAAAGAAATTTAAATTGTATTAATATCAAGTGTGATAGAAATTTTTAGATGACAGCAGCAGAATTTAATTAAAGCCGGGTAAAATTTTTCGTTTTTTTATTTATGTTTTTATTTGTATAATTATTATTGTTTATTTAATTTCTTTTAATAAAACGCCTGAAGCATGAAGGTAAATTTTAATACTTAAGAGAACAAAACAATAACATTTTCAAAAGGAGGGATTAAAATTATATAAAATATGTGCAGTATAATTACTTTTAATTAATTTATTTTTAACAAAAAAACAGCAGCAACATTTAAGTTATTAATTAAAAAAAAATCGAGAAGCCAAAGGTTTAACAAAACATTTATCCAAAATAAGGGAAAACATTAATAAAGATGCACTTTTTCCATTACAGGGAGAGCTGGAAAGGTAAGTTTTAATAGAGTACAGGGAGTGAGTAAAAGCTGTGTTAAAGCCGGTTACTAAAATATTAAATATTTTTCTCGGATATCTAAAAAATAACTTTAATTTCCAACGTTTTTTTATTATTGTTTAATATACATATACATATTGAACATTTAGATAATTTTAAGTAAATTTATGTAAAACTCGATAAAAAGAAACTAAAATGAAAAAGGTAGGAATCTTTAACGACAAAGAGTTTTTTTTTTTGTTTAAGACAAACATTTAAAGGGAGTTTAATAAAGCATATTACGAGAGAAATGAAGATTTTATTTACCCCCGAGGCGTACACAATACACACACACACGCCGCGCGCAATAAGAGAATGAAATTTATAGATTTTTTATGTTTACACTGGGAAACTTTACATTTTAAATATAGAAATTAATGTTTATTGAAAATTTCAGTAAATAAAATATAAAGGATGCTGATCCCAAGGCATCAACACAAGAAATCTACAGAGAGAAATTTTATAAACGAAACTTTTAATTTTGAACAGATTCTTTAGCTATTATTACTTGGCAGTTTATAATTTTATATATTTTTTTTTAATTTTTTTTGACGAAAAAGTAACACAGCTTTGCGAACAGTAAGGAAAGTTGGTTTTAAGCAAAGAAAAAAAAAATAAACTTAAAAATATTCAACAAAAATTTTAAAAATTTAATGAAAAAAGTACAGCTTTAAATACAAATACTTGGTTGTTTCAACATTTTACATACTTCAAAGGGGTTTTGTGTTTGTACAGGAATGTTTTAAATTTGTTTGATTATTTAATGATTAATTTATCGTTTCATGTTATAACATAATAGGTAGTTTAGTTAGTAGTTTTTGTAGTAGTACATGTAAGTAAATATTTTTTAAATATGTATAACTTTATTTTTTATGTTTAAACTATTTTTTTTTTTTGC
Source organism: Nowickia ferox (assembly GCA_936439885.1). Classification (NCBI taxonomy): domain Eukaryota; kingdom Metazoa; phylum Arthropoda; class Insecta; order Diptera; family Tachinidae; genus Nowickia; species Nowickia ferox. The sequence continues at coordinate 12,635,474 of OW387023.1, read as the reverse complement.
TTTATTTAATTTTCGAAAACAAAACTTAAACGTTGTGTTTTTTGTTAAATAGTACTTTTTTTGTTTTCCTTCAATTATTTTTATGTCTTGTGTTTAATTATGTATGTATTTTTAGACATTGATTAAAACATCTAAAATAAAGTTAACTAATAAAAAAAACTTGTTTCGCACATGCTTTCAGTAAATATCAACGCAAAATTGTAATTGAGAATGATAAGAATACACTGAAAGTATTCTGGAGTTAATTAGTTTGCGGCATTAGATTATGTCTTTCTTTTTATTTGGTTGTTTAGGAGGTGATAGAACATTTTGTTAATAGATTTGCATTTTGTTATTGTTTATTTGTTGCTGTTATTAATATGTAATCTGTTTGCATTTTCTGTAATTATTGTTATTATTATAATGATTATTGTAAGCTAAATAAATCTATGCACGCAAGTAAAAGAAATGAAAAATGAAGATACTTAATCGGCAAATTTGCGATTGACGTTACGACCAAAGAGGGCATTACGTATTTCGGGCACCAATTGTTGTGAAATTAATTCCAGGCGGGATTCCAAAGTATTGGGAACCTATAGTAAATAATGGAAAAAATAACAATATTTTTTAATTTTTAAACCACATATTATTGTTCAGGAAAAGTTATCGAATAAGTATGCGGTTCAACAATTGGGGAAATATGTCGCTTTAAAGAGACACTTTTAAAAAATCAAGTATATGTGCATTCCCACAGTCACATTACGTCATTGCCATATTACGTGATTACCACGTTACGTTATTGTCACGTTACGTCACCAAGCAATTAGGATTGTAATTTAGAGCCACGTTTTTCGGTTTTTCCTATCTTAACCAATATCCAAAAAAGAATATAAAACATACCGTCACCTTAAATGCAAACGGACGTAACCACACTTTTATATTGTTATTACAGGAGAAACAAAAAACGTTACAAAATCAATAATAATAAAGTATTCTTGAAAATGTTCTTCCAAATTTACTTGTAGTATGGATACTTACGTTTTTAACCATTTATATATATGCTTTTTATATATATTTATTAAGCTTTTATGCTAGTTACGCTCTTTGCAATAAAAAATAGATGCATTCGTAATTACGTCCGTTTGAATTTCTTTAATAAAGTCGTAATTTTTGATCGCAGAGGTCCAAATATTTGCGTGAACATGTAGTTTGATAAAATGAACCGTAATCAGCCAAATACTTGATTTCGAATTTTTGTGTAGTTACATTCGTTTGCATTTAAGATGACGATACGTTTTTCTTTGAACAAGATCCATATATCACCAAGAACGCAACGTGACAAAAGTGGAATTTTCTGTGGTTTTTTTTTTTTTAAATTTATTATAAAACTAGTTTCATGCAACTTTTTCACAGACTAAAAAAAGCTGCCAAAAACTCATCAGATATTTATTTATTCGCTTCAAGAAATTGTACTAAAGATTTTTGAATGCAATTTCGGCACGATTTCAGTTACGAATTTTTCTACTGACAAATAGAACAACGATTTACACATAAATCCGTTTTTAAAACGATAAAAGTGTGATGTGTTAGCTTGTTGTTGTATTGTCAACCATTTTCTAATTTATTTTAATATTTTTTACAATAATTGTTGATAAATTTCATTTTAAATCTTTGTTAGAGAACTGTTTATTTAAAAAAAAAATGCTTTTCAAAATCGATCGGAAGTCGAGTTAAATCTTTTCAAAACAATCGTTTTGAAAACGACCCCTTTCCAGCACATACATAACTCAATGTGTTGTAATTAACATACTAACAACTTACCTTAACACGTCCATTCAAAGCAATTAACTCAACACCACCGCATGTATCGGCAGGCAAATAATTGTCAGTATCAACACTAATAACTACATCTTGCTTAAGTTGTTCTCTGTACATGTCAATAGTGGCAGGCAATACTTCGTTGACAAGACCAACATCAATTTGACGGCAGCGTAAAATGACTTTGGGTTCCATGGTCTGGTACAAAGCTTGCAAAATCAATTTTTGCAAAACGACTTTATATTCGCTTGTATTTTTGGTAACTTCGCCAAGACGACGACGAGCGTCTTCCAACACACTGGCAACATGATCTTCACGAATTTTAAGAACCTTAAATAATGTATGTATGTAATATGTTCTTTTTCTATTGAAGAATTAATTTACCTTTAAACGAGCTTGATTAAGCATGTTGGATGATTGGATTTTCTTTTGTAGTTCAACTTGTTTTTCTTTCTTTTCATAGTATTCCATGATCTTGAGACGTTGTTGTTGAACCAAGCGACCCTTTTCAATGTTGAACTCTTCTTCTGCTTTGGCATCGATTTCTTCAGCCTTTTCGTTGGCCTCCTGTTCGATGAAAGCCATCATGTGTTTGATCTAAGAGAAAGAGGCAATTTTTTTTTCAAATGAATTAATTTTTATTAACGATTATTGTCAGTAACATTAGAAAGCACCATTAAAATTGGTTTATCAAATGCGATTTGAAATTAACAAGTTCACTTAACTTAAATCATAATTTCAAAAAAAAACTTTCATTTACTTTTTTTTCATTTTAGTTAACAGCCTTGTTATAGAAGAAATTCCGTTCCGAATTGCCGTTCTCTTCTGCGAGTCAACCCAGCTTTCATAAAACAAAATTTTTTTTTTTTTTTTTGTACTGTGAAGCACAACTAACTTTTACTTTAAAACTCAACCGTTATTTGAGTTGTGAATGGCAATACCAATGTGTAAGGTAGGTTGACTCTCAGACAGACAAACTGAGTTGAGTTGAGATCGACAAAGGAGTTATGCCATATTATTATTTACATAACCGGCGTTTGAATATTTCCAGGCATTGGCGTAGCTAGAAATTTATTCTGGGGGAGACATTATGGGTGGTAATTTTCATGAGTAATATCAAAATAAATAACTAAATGCAATTTTTTCAATTTTAGGTGTTAAGGAAGGGAGAGGGTGTTTGCAAGAGCAATTCTTGGAAGCCAATGACCTTTCTACGCCTACGTTTCCAGGTTTAAATCAAATCAAATTCAAATTTTACATGGAAATTTCCGAACGTGTGAACAGTTGCTATCACGAATAAAATGCGTTGTGAACATTTCCGAATGTTTACATTTTTAAAATCCGAAAAAATTTCTTATAAATATGTTTGCTTTCAAAAGAAGAAAATTATTAACAAAGATTTGATGTCGTAAAAAGTAGGATTTGATGATAAAAATTTCATTCCGAAATTTCCACATGTGGGATTCATGATAAGCCTGAATACGTTCAATGGTTTCTGGTTCCTCTTCACACGGCACATGCTACAGAAATCAGGGGGTCTACTGTGTAATTCGAAGCGAAAGAAAATGTTTTCAAGTTTGCATGCTTATAACACGTATGCTTATAATTCGAAATCATTTCCTTTCGTTTCGAATTACACAGTAGACCCCCTGATTTCTGTAGCATGTGCCGTGTGAAGAGGAACCAGAAACCATTGAACGTATTCAGGCATATCATGAATCCCCCTGGAGTGCTAGTTTTTCAAATGCAGGTCCTTGCTATGACGTAGCAGTGACCAGTCAACGCGGTTATCTAGACTCACATCGCCTTCTTATTCATATCTAGTAGCAGATTGAATCTTCCTGATTTTGTAGTTTTTAAGGAGAACACTTTTAAGCCTTAGGTGTTTTTTCAATTTTCTCTTACTCATGTAAATGGTATTAATTTTCTTAAGTCAATATCCAGAAAAATCACTTACATACAATTAAGTGACTTTGCCAGGGGCAATTTTAAATTGGAAAATGTTAATGGTGTCAATATCTCAATTTTCCTATTTAAAAAGAATTGATTGATGCAAACCATAATTTAAGTAAATTAATTTAGACTGGCTCCGCTCCGTTTTATGAAAAAGATATTAATAAATGGCAGAAATATAGGCTTTTACTTTCATCACATTTGCACACCATGTTATTTACCTACTGGCATAAAGCCCCAAGCTCGTTAAGAGCCCTTGAGATTCATTCTTATAATTTTTACATGTAATCTCACTGGGATTAAATTATATAATTTTACATCATTTTCCTACAGGTCATACACATAAAAAAAAGAAATTTCTTTTCACGAGTTTCTAAAGCATATCCTAAATATTATTGCCACCCATATACCCCACAGAAATAAATTTTTTTATAAGTGCATTTTATGATTGATAACATAATAGAAAGAGACAGAAGACCACAAATAGCAACATCAACATGTAACTGTCTTTTTCCCACTAGTGAAATCAACCTTCCTGAAAACCGAGTCACATGACCGACACTCTTTTTTTTCTTATTTAGTTATATTTTTCCTTTTAAACATTTCCAAAACAATATAAAGGAATTTTGTTATCAAAAAACATTTAACTAATTATTCAGTATGGCAAAAAACATTATTTTAAACTATTTTAATAATGAATGGAATTTTTAGCAGATATGTACATACATAGATACATATTAAACACACACATTCACATGACTGTCCCATGACTTGGTTTTTACAATTTAATACGCCATCTTGACTTGTCAAATTTTCATCAATGAATTCCATTACTATTGCTTTAATTTTATTACTATATATAACTTCATGCGTATCTTGGAAGCAGTTTGCCTCTTCCTGCTAATGGCCTATCAAAACATTTTGCTTCCATTACAGTCCAAAATTGGTTCTTTTTTTATCTTACCTGTTTCTGTACATCAGCATCGCTCAAAGCCATTTTGCTGTTTTTTTTTCAACTTTCACACACAAATCAAAGCAAAATTTTTAGTATGCAGATGCGTTCAAGATTTTCCTGCAATTATTGAAATGATTATTTTTATTTCACTATTTAATTATTTCCAATAAATTCAATTCCTTTTGCCCAATATAGTAAAATTTCCGATATTCACTTGTGCAAATTTGTAGATGTGTGCGCCCACTTCAAATTACGTTGGTCTTGTACAAAAAAATCTGACTTCAAACTTTTTTTGCTATCATATGATTGGCAGTTAAAAATATCCCATCATGTGAAGGGAAGTTTTTGACATTTTTCAGTCAGTGCTGTCAGATTTATTTTCAGCCTCCTCGCCAAATGACTTGTGAAATATCGCCATATAATAAAACATTTAATTTTAGCTATAAAAAATATTTTTTATTGAGACAATTTTAAATTTAATTGAACTATAGTGAATTTTAATCAGAAATAATTTCTTAATCTGGCTTAAGTTCGGTAATTTCAATCCTTATTGAATGAAATATTTTTATCTTTTGGAATATGTTGTTTTTAAGTAATTTTATACGCCAGCATTTATATCGTCGCTGATTTAACTAACTGACCTAACTAACATTTTAAAAATTTAACAGGAGAGCAGTATAGTCTAGTAAAGCACTTACTCATTTTTCAAAAAAAAATTCAGTTAGGTCGGTATGCGACGATATGTTAATGTATATGTTTGTAAGAGTAACAGAATAAAGACGAAAAAAACACAATATAACTTTTATGTCTTACGATAGACGTTACGGACTGAATTTTAAATTTAACAATATTTGTAATTTAATTAATTACAAAAGAAAAATATTTTTTAGCTAAAACTTAATGTTTTATTATGCTGGCGATGTTTGACAAGTCATTTGGCGAGCTTCCAGCTGAAAATAAATCTGACAGCACTGGGCGCGGCGGATTCAAGAATAATTCTCTCTTCTTCTATTTACTTATTCACTCTCTTCTTGTTGTATTCACATTTTTCGCCGCGCTTGTGCAAACACGGTATCAGGCCCATACACGTACAAACATTTAAAAAACATCCAAAATGTGAACGTATAACGTTCAAACCTTGAACATAGCACCAATGGTGCGGCGAAAAAAAGGGGTACGGTGAGACATAAAAGTAAGCGCCAAGGTGTACATTAATTCTTTAAAATTAATATAAATTGATGATATTATATTGAGGCAATTGTTGCAAATTGTGTACGCATTTTTCATCTGCTTCTTCCATTCCAGTTGGCTTTCCCTTTTTTTGTATATATTTGAAAGCTTATTTTATTTTATTTACGTGACTCACGCACGAGCACCGACCAAGTTGTCGATGATGAAAATCCATTTCTGATTTGACATTCCAATAAGTACCAAAATGACGTCCCCAGCAGTATTGTCAGATTTATTTTCAGCCTCCTCGTCAACTGACTGGTCGAATATCGCCAAATATCGCTAATACAATAAAACATTTAATTTTAGCTAAAAAAATATTTTTATTTTGTAATTACATTAAAAATATTGTTAAATTTTAAATTCAGTAGGTAACGTCTATCGTAAAATACAAAAATTATATTATTTAAGAAAAATTAAGAAAAGTGTTCACATTAACATATAAATAATGGCGTACAAAAAATACTTAAAAATAACTTATTCCATAATATCAATCTTAGGTGGTCCATCCATTATGCAATATTATTGCATATGATGTACATATTATTGTCATTTTGACCTATACTATGCAATAAATGGCACAATATTTGTAAAGAAAATATTGCTCAATTTTCCTGGCAGTGAAAAAGTAAACAACATTGAACAATGTTGCCACCATATTACACAATTGTCTTGATTGTACAATAAAAATCAAGTCTTTTGATATTTGCCAATATATTGTGCCACCTTTGAATATAACATACACATTGGCGATATTATTGTACAATACGAAATATTGTGCAATTATATTGGAAGTGGTGGGCCGGTTTAGAGCCATTTTCACAACTTGCCTCTAGCTAAAGGTATCTTTGCATTATTACAATTTAAATTTTTTATTGTTATTATTATCAATAATAATAATATTTAATGGATAAAAAAATAATAAATTAAGGTTTTATAATGCAAAGCCATTTATAGTGCGGTCAAAATCCTGCTTTTAACTAAAGGCAAGTTGTGAAAATGTCCCTAAGTAGGATAAACTCAGCTTGAACACCAAGATAAAAATTATTATTTAAATCATGTGATAAAACTGAAGTAACATTTACTTAAATGTGTATTTAAGTACACATGTCATATCCTTGAAGTGGTAAGTACCAGCAGTATCGTCGTATTCATACATTCTAGGCGAGAACTCGTGCAGGCTTTTTGGTGCTTCATTATTAAAATATTGGTTCTAATTAATAAAAGGAACTCTTCCCCCCACTGTGTTTCATAAACACCAAATGAGATTTTGTGAACCATATTTTTTTTAAACTTCTTGAATTTCAGAAAATTTTGTTTAAGATAAAGAGTCACAACATTTAGAATTTCAAGCACGAAATATTTACGAGTATGCTGTAGAAAAATTCCTTACAAAAAAATTTCATGTTTTTAACATTATTCTATTTAATTGAAATCGTAGAAATATAGCCAAGGAGTTCAAATATCGCCAATTGCCATTTCAAAATTGTCATCGCCAGAAACAAATTTTGTAGATGTGTGCGCCCACTTCAAATTACGTTGGTCACGTTGGTTGGTACATCGTACCAAAAAAATCTGACTTCAAACTTTTTTTGCTATCATATGATTGGCAGTTGACCTTGGAAGCCCTCAAGGACAACATTCGACACGATTGCGAGAATCTGTCGCCCGAAATTCTCGCCGAAGTGATGAAAAATGCCATAAAACGAGCCCGTATAGCAATCAATTGTGACGGCGCTCATTTGGCCGATAAAAATCTAAAGGTTCAAATAAACAATCAAAAAACGGAATCAAGTTTTTCATTTAGAAAAAAATGAGAGCCAAACAACTTTAGATGACTTCTTTTGGCCCCACCCTGCATTACATGTTAATAGAGACGTTATCTTATAAAATATTTATTATGATTTCGCTAGTGATATTTTTTTTTTGTAACAAAATAGAATTGTAATTAAAACATTATATTTTTGTATACGACAGGTGTTGGACAATGTATTTATTGTAATTTCATTGATTAAGTATATATGTATGTATAACATTGGGTAGTATGAATAAAAAAGCATTTGCTTATTACTTACAAATTTGTTTTAAAACAAATTTTTAATTAAAAATCAAATACTTTTTTTATTCATACTACCTATTATAAAAAAAAAATTTTTACGTGAACAAGTACTTTTTAAAAATAGATTTCATAATAAGTTATAAGTTAGTGGACGGTAAAACTCCCTTACAAGTTGTTTGTAGCCAACTAGTCACAAAATCAAAAATACTGGGTTTTCTAATTTTTGTTTTTACAATTTTTATATAAATCTTTTATAAGCATATAAAAATAAAATATAAAATATTTATGCACGTAGACTTATATATGAGCTTCTTTTATCGCTTGCCAACAAATGCTGAACAACAGGAATTAATATATATGTATGTATGTACACATTCGATATCGAGCAAATTTTCAAACAATTTTAATTGAGTTTGAATGAAAATTTAAATCAATTTCGAATGCCGTAATTTGCCCCTCATGGAGTTATTATATAATTCGATTCGAAAAGCGAACTGTTCGAAATTGTATGTTATTAACATTTGAATTCGAGAACATTTCCGTCCGATTCGGATTACATAATAATACATCTTAAACGTATGTTTGGAATGCATTAATACAATATTTATATCGTATATATCTCAGTCAGCAATTGGAAGATTGTTTTCGAAAATATATTTAAAGATTACTTTAGATGACCAAAAACTGAGTATCAATTATGCTCTCAAAAAATACTACAAAAGGATTCAAGGCCGTTTCCTTACGAATTATTTGGCAGTCAAATTTAGAGCAGAAAACCAAGTCACAAAAGACTTTCAGAAGAGCACAGAGGAGTCGCTTGCATTTGATAGAAAATTTCAACAAATTCTCGCTGTGAGGGATACGTTGTAAAGCTGCTTTTATAGTATGTAATTGTGGACGCTTGATTATGTATGTATTATTGCAATGCAACATACGTTTACGAAATTATCATATACATAAGTGCATATGTACATATACGTACAATAAACATAGTAAAAATATATGGGTAAAACTATTGGCCTGCAATAAAAATAAACTAACAATTATAAATGTTATTATGTAGATGGATGGTTTATCATGCGATTTTTAAGCTTTTTTAAGTGCTTCGAATAACGCAGTTTTTGTGGCATCACTATAGGCGAAGAGGCCCTATATGTGGAGCTGTAAAGTTAATAATAATAATGATAATAATAAGTCTGTATTTACAAAATAATATATTTACATATATAAATCTTACTTATTTGTATCAGTAGAGTCGCCATTGTCTGTGCCTACATTGGACTCTAGGGGTATATTTCTTAAAGTCTCCAAATATTCACGAGCAATTTCAATATCTTTCTCTAGTTTGTTAACTAAAATGTGTTAGAAAGTTATGAAAATAAATACAGACATACAACATAAGTTTTTTTTGTAATTATGTACCTTTATCTTTCAGCATTTCTTCAGAATAATTACAACATAATTCATTCTTACAGCAACAGCATTTCTGGTCTACATAATTTACACTTTTATCTGATATTTTAAAATCGATTTTTTTGTTATCAGCTGAATGCGACATTTCCATTGATGTTAATTTTCTTTCAACCTGTTCTTTATGCTCCGACAGTATCATGTTCAATAAGCAACCGGGAACCAATTGATCAGCTTGTGCATAGATTTTTTTATGCAAATAAGCCAACTCTTGAAATTTGAGCGTACTTAAGCCTTTATGACATAGTTTATGACAAATTACATATAGGGTTGATTTCGTGTTAAGCAATCGACAAAAACAATAACTACATTCGAGCACAAACTCTTCTAGTATATTTCGAAACTCCTTTTCAAAACTACGTCCTTTTTGAAGATTAAATCTTAAAGTATCAGATTTTTTGTTAACGAATTCATTTAAAGCTAAATCTTTTTGCTGGTCGCGGCTGAGCACATATTCGTCTACGGCTCCTAATTTTTGTTGTTCGCGCTTTAGTTGTTTATTTAGGGTTTCTAAACTAGAGGTTTCATAAACGTCTAGAGGTTTATTATCTTTTTGTTGAGCTCGTTTTGACTGTTTCTTAACATAATTTCTTTGTTGGGTGCGCATTGGTTGCTTATCAAGGTCATCAGATGGATATATTTCAAATTCTGGTGTCTCTGCAGCTCTTTGCTGTGCTTTCTTTTGTTGCTTAGCTGCAGTATTTTTAGATGGAGATATTACAATTTTGTTTAAATTCACGGCTTTTTGGACGACTTGGCTTTGCTGCTTTTTGTCAGCATCCTTGGATGAAGATATTGCAAATTCGTCATATTCAATGATTTTTTGATCGGCCTGGCTTGGATGCTTCTTGACAGCATCTTTGGATGAAGACATTGCAAATTCGTCAAAGTCAATGACTTTTTGATCGGCTTGGCTTGGCTGCTTTTTGGCAGCATCCTTAGATAAAGATGTAGCTAATTCGTCGTGAAAGTCGATAGCTTTTTTATCGGCATGTCTTTGCAGCTTCTCGACAGCATCCTTAGATGAAGATATTGCAAATTCGTCCAACTCAATGACTTTTTGGTCGGCTTGGCTGGGCTCCTTTTTGACAGCACCCTCAGACGGAGATATTGCAATTTTGTCGTGGAAGTCCAGAGCTTTTTCATTGGCTTGGCTTTGCGGCTTCTTGGCAGCATCATCGGATTGAGATAATGCAAATTCGTCAACGTCAATGAATTTTTGATCGGCTTGGCTTGGTTGCTTTTTGACAGCATCCTTAGATGGAGATCGTGCAAATTCGTCATTAAAGTCGATAGATTTTTTATTGGCTTGGCTTTGCGGCTTCTTGGCAGCATCATCGGATGGATACATTATAAATTCGTTCAAGTCCTGCTTCTTTGCTCCGTTATCGTCTTTTTTAGTACTCGGTTCAAAGTTGTCTTCTTGATACTTATATTCCTTAATATCCGTAATAGACTCCTTAATATCACCATAATTTTGATGATAGTTTAAAGAGGAATTAGACTCTACTCGTTTTTCGTAGCGTTTAAGTGATATTTCTTTGCTAGGATATTCAATTAAATTATCCTCGTTATATATTAGTTCGTCATTCGTATCAACTATTTTATGTTTCTCTTCCAGTTGTGTAAACTGGAATTCTTTTTCAAGCTGGATATTATCAGTGAGCAGTTTGTTATAGTCCGCCTGAAGTTTTGTTCTATTAGCCTCTAATTTATTATTGATATCTTTGAGTTCTTTCAAATCCATTTCATTTGCTTTGATTTCTTCTAATAGCCTTGCATTATCCTGTTGACATTTTTTTAGTTTGTTTGTTTCTTCTTCGAGTTGGCGGTGCAAATCATCAATAATCTTTTGATCATCTCGAGAATTTATGGCACTGACAGCACTAGCCAGTTGTTGATTTTTCAACTGTACTTCACTTATATCTTTAACCAAATCAATAGCTCCTTGCAAATCTTTTCCAATTTGATTGGCCTCTTGTCCATTTCTACTCACTTCTTTATCCAAGTTCTCCATTTTCTTCAACATGTCGACCATTTTTTCCTCGCCTTCTTTGAGTTTTTCTTTTAACTCTTGGTTATCTTGCAAGAGTTTTGCATTTTTGGTTTTCTGTTCCTTCAACTTTTCGAGAGCATTTGCACACAGAAATTCACAATCCGCCGCCTCATGCAATTTTTCCCTCAGTTCATCTATTTCCTGTTGCAGCCGTTTCATTTCTTGGCCACAATCTTCATCATATTCGACATTAGTGCCATCAGGAGCTGGCGCCAGCTCATAGATAGCCATGTAGTCTTCGCGGAAGCTACCTCTTCTTTTTAATTCCTTCATAATCTCACTCAAAGTGGCACGGGTGTAGTAAGTTAATTCATCAGTTTGATCTTTGCAAGTTTGTGTTTCATTATCATGCACACCTTGCAACTGGACAGACTGCAGTTCATTGACAACATCCTTCATTCGAAAATATTATATGTATAAGAAAAAAAGCAGTTGAAACAGTTGATAATATGTATTCTGGAATGTCTTTCATATTTGTATGTTTATGATTTTTTGAATTTATGTATATGAAATGAAAACTAGTTTTTGTAACTTTCGGTTTTCGACTGTAGTCGAAAATGTCGAATTTTCATTTGCTATTATGACGCGAATTCGATAAAGAATGCCGTCGCTATTGTGAATATCGCTCACTGTGATTTTTAAAGTTTGCAACAATTTTAAGATTTTAAACTCTAAAATCATACAGAGTAATAAAAATTAAGTGAAACCTTTCGAATTGTTTAGTCGTTACGACGTTAGACATAAAATCGACAATCGTTTAAGACTTGGATTTTTAATAACTTTTCACATTAAAATTCAGCATCGAAAACAAAATTCTGTTTGATAGAAAATTCGTTGCTCATCGAAATTTTCGTTACACATAACATGAATTTGACATTAGTTAAGATTTTCGAGGTTCGATAGGCAGCAAAATTTAAAATCGCATACAACTCATAACAAGTTGAAATTATTTTTCGAAAAAAGTATAAACTTTTGAATTTTTTTTTTATAAAAAATGAAATAAGGATGCTATTTTCAAATAAGTATCGTACCATGTCTGTGAAAATAAAGAAAAAGTGCTTAAGTCATAGAGAGCGTTTCGAGTCGATTTTCAAAAATTTATTTCTTTTACAGTTAACTTAGGAAATGCGGCTCACAATTTTATTTTATTTAGGAAAACATCATTCTACACACTATCAGCTTTATTTATAAATATTATATTTAATTTGAAACATATCAAAGTATGAGTCTTAATAAACATATCAAAGTATGAGTTTTATTCTGAATAATATCTCCACGGAAGTTTATTCCCTATTCATTGTTCCCCCATTTTAGAAAGTCATTTGCTTGCTTTCAGTTAAAATAAAACAACTGGAAAGTGAAAAGCTGTCTTCGAAAATTCGAAGTTCTCCATCAAATTTTAATTTCAGCTCAATCTGTTTAGGATAGTTGGATTTTATTTAAAAAAAAATGAATTCCGTGGGCATTGTTTCCTAAGGAATATTTAGAATTGGGGTGTATGAGTCGAAAAAAGATGAGTAGCAAGTCATTGCTCTAGAATTTGCTGAAAAAACGCACAAAATAATTAAGATTTTATCCAGGGGTACTTTGGAATATGAAGATTGCAGTGGTGTCATTAGCTCAAAATTAGCTTATGTCGACTTAATCACTTTTTCCTTTTTCCACATATAATTGTATCGTTACCTTAATATAGAAAGGCCCCAACTCATTATATTTTAGAAATTAAGTTTTTTGTATATTTCGATAGGATAAGTTATCGAAAACCAATATCGAGCCTTAACCACCAAAAAAGCTTAGACGACATATATTTTAAACTTCGATTTTTAACGAAAATCAATTACCTACGATAGCAAATGATCGATTTTCGTCAAAAAATAATATCGAAAATTATGCCGCTTAAGCTCCTTTTGGAGGTTATGTCACGATATGTACACATATATCGAGCCATAACCGCCAAAAAAAGTATAAGCAGCATATTTTTTTAATTTCAACGAAATTCGATTACATACAATAGCAAATGACCGATTTTGGTCAAGTAATAAACCTCGAAAATTATATAGCTTAAGTTAGGTTATGGCACGATACTCGTATATCGAAAAATTAAATCATTTGTTCGAAACATGAAATAGACCAACATAAATAACTCTCTATTTAGCAGATAATTTTATTTACATTAAGTTCTAATTTATTTACACATATAAAATTTACATAAATAACAGCTTGGACTAAAACAACAAACTTTTTCGAAATTAAAGTTGCAAACTTTTAACTTTTAGCAAATCAATATTTTCAAGAAATAAATCGGGGGGGAAGCGATAGCCGTTGCTTTTGAAAGCTTTAGATTTATACTTAAAAAAATAAATATTAATAGTATAAAAGTAATTACAAATCGAAAACTTTCTTCCACAACGTAAAGTATTAACTTACCATCAATTGTTTGTATTGACAATCATATTCATTTAAGGATATATCCCGTTTAAGTATTTCATTGCGCAAGCAGCCAACTTCCATGGACAAAATATTGGCTTTCTGGGCTTCACATTTCGCTTTAATGATTTCTTCCTTCAAATCTTCCACTTGAGCCTATAATTAGTGCAAATTTTAGAAAAAAAAAAATACAAAACTTTCAAGTTTTATTGTACCTTTAAACACTCCTCCCTCAAACACACATTTTGAAGTTTTTCTTCATAATATTTTTGCATAGTTTGCATTTCCTTTTCCATTTCATTTATATATTGCGTTTGGTTGGCTAAAGTGCTGTTCAAATCAACGGCCTCCTTTTTTGCTTCTTGCGTTATATGTTCAAGCTCTTTTGCCTGCTGTTCTAAGGCTTTAAAGGATTTACATTTATCCCTTAAGCTATTGCGTTCTTTAATAATGTCTTTAATATTCTCGGCATCCTGTTCAGTTATGCTGGGCAATTCATTCGTTTGCTGTTGTTTCGTTTTTAGACAATCTTCCTCCATTTGTCTTAGCAAAATGCACTCTTTTCGTAAACTATTAATTTCATTTTGCAAATAGGGAATATCTTCGGATTTTTCCGGATTTGTTGTTATGCTTTCTAATGTTACGCGTCTCGTTAATTTTTCTATTAGACGTTTCAGATAGTTGTTACCAGCTTGCAATATTTCATAGGCCTTATTCATATTTTCCATTTTCTGATAGATTTGTAGCATTTCATTTTCTTCATTTTTGCTAAATTTGCCCGCAGCTGTAAATTTTTGTATTTTGTTGTAGAAATCTTTGGTTGTATTCGAATCTAATTTGCTATTTAGTATTGCACGAATTTTTTTATTCTCTTCATTGGCTGTTTTGAGACGTTCATTAGAAACTTCCAATTGTCTTTCTAGAGAGGTTTTTATTTTTAAAACTTTTTGATATTCAGCCAAATAGACATTGGCACACTCAATAACACTATCGCCGGCCGACTGAAGAAATATTCCCTGGAAGTAAAAACTTTGTTTTTTATTCAAAGAAGTAGTATTGAAAATTAAATGAATTGCTTATGACGAAATGCAAAACATACAAATAAATTTTATCTCAAAATAATAATATGTACATATGTATAAAGAACATCCAATCAAAATATTCAAATATTTAAGATATATTGGTTTTCTAGCTCTTGAAAATGTTCAGTATTAGAACATTTTCAAATCACTTTAAATAATTTTTTTTTCTCATTTGCAATTTTTCGTAATTTTTACTGCTCCAAAGATAAGATATTTTTCACAATGGACGATATGGCAAATAAAATTATTGCAGACATCCGACTGCTGGAAAATAAAATCGTACATGTTAAAAGTACTAAAGAATTTACTTTTTATGTTTGTTATAATTATTATTGTTTTAAAAATAAATCGAAAATACATATATGTATGCATGTATGCATGTATGTACCCACATTATACATACATACATATGTATATGTATATGCTTACAGTTTTGCTTAAAACTTTAGCAAATTCAATTATTGATTTTTTTTTTGTTATTATTCAGTTACTTCAAGCGATAAAATTCGCTTTCGTAAATTCAATTAATTTTTAATTTATTTAAAAATATGTTTCAGATTTAAATTTATGGGCGTTGGAAAGTAATGACAGGAAATTGTAGTGTGTAGATATTTTATTTGTGTTCCATTTCATATTGCTATTGCTAATCATACATCTACATAAGACTGGGTTCACACGTGACAATTTTAGTTGAGCAACTTTTTAGTTCTCGGGCGAGAGAGGAAAATATTATGGCTGCCCTCTTAATTATATTTTCCTCTCTATCTCTCTGTCTCTCTCTCTTCCATAAGCTCAAAAGTTGCTCAACTTCAATTCCGGTGTGTGAACCCAGCGAAAATGTTCCTTATTACGAGTGTCATATTACATGAAGAACCTTGCAACATTTTTTCTTTAATCTATTACAAAATCGTTGTAGTTGTAGTCGAAATACGACTCACGTAATTAGGCCCAATTATGTATAATTAAGATCTGCCATTTCAAGGCAATCGGATCTATTCTCTTTAAATGTCGTTTTCAAACGATATATATGAACGGCAGTCGTTAAGCAGCTCTGGGCTGAAGAACAGCTCTCGCGTATTCGTAATTATTTCTTAAGTGCGGACAAGCCTGCCTGTGCGTTGTTTGGCCTTCGAGACTTTTTCGTCTCGCTCACACTGGTTGGCTGATCTGCCACGCATAACCGTATAATCCTGCTGTTCTTTTGTGGAATTTCGTTGACAACCACGTTGCTACTTCATATGTGTTAAAGCATAGGTCGTGAGAAGGAAATACATCGAAATACCATTTACTACTACATTTAAATTCTATTGAAATATTTTGAAACTCGATATCGAATACCGTAATTGATTATAACTCAAAACAAAACAACTTACTTCTCTATTAACATTAAATGTAGATCCACGATAATCACTTTGTCTATTACCATTTGAAGTAGATCCATGATAATCACTTTCAATTTTCCCACTATGTCCACTACCACTGGGTCCTTTCTTAGCCTTAACATCAGCAGCTCTGCGGCCACTGGCTGGATATTGTTTCAGTTGATTATCTGTGCTACTTAGATCCACCACGCTTTCACCATAACCTAAATCAGCCTATAAACGATGTATGAAAATATAATTTATTTATGCATGTAAAAAAATATTTATGTTCGCGTAAACTTACCGGATTTTCGCATGTAACTAAATCGCTTAAAAATTTCGATTGTTGTGTTTCATCATTCGCCCAAGAACGCGTATCTTCAGTAGATTCATAACTCTTTAGTTTGACGCAAGCCTTCTTTTTATTACAATTTGATTTAAATTTTTCATTCATGAACGGCACGTTGAAGAATTCTTTTTGTGTGGAAAACGCCATAATTAAATAAAAATCAAGCGACTGTTGTTTATTGTTGTGTTAGTTAAGTCCTTTCAAAAAACTTTAAATTTAAGTGGAATTTATTCAAAATTCGCAAATATTAGTAAAAACAAACGTTTTGTTTTTAATTAACAAAAACAGTTTCCTATAATTGAAATGTGTATGTATAGAAGTAAAATCGGTTTATTGACAATACATAAAAGTTTTAGATAAATTTGGAAAATGTTGCTTAATTTAACTTCGAAAAATTGTTTTTGAAAAACAAGTATATTTTCAGATTTATATTTTAAAGGAATTGCTATTTATTTTTCATCATACAAAATGTATTACTCAAATCCTTGAGCTCTTCTGATAGCTTGATCTTCGTCGTTTAATTGCATTTTTGAAAAACCACAAGGTTGCATAGTCATACTGGCGGTACCAGAGCTTATTCTTCTTAAAATGCTAGAATAGCTTGATAATTCGGCTAAAGGAGCTTGTACTAAGATTATTTTGTTTTTATCGCCTTTTGGTAAAACGTCATTAATAGCGGCTCGTCGACGTGCTAAATCTGATAATATGACCGAAACTCTTTCGTTTGGTACCACTATTTGCAAAGCCATTATGGGCTCTAATAGGCGAGTTTCGTTTTCGGAGAGGATCTAAAATGCAAATGTAATAAATGAAGATTTTTTTATGTTTTATTTTAGGCTTTGTTATTGTGACCAAGGTTAAGGAAAATTTATAATTAATACAAACTTAAATTTTCTTTTAAAATCTTTGAATAAAACTTACCTTTTGCACACATTGTGCTGCTGCTGCCATTAAAAATGAGTCTGCCGTACCTCGACCTATAGTCACACTGTGCAATCTTATTTGCGTTTCGACCACTTGTCCGCCAACTTTAGGTCCCCTTTCTAAAGCCGAAATGCAACCTTTTCGTATCACTTGCAAAGTGCGCGGCCTTAAAGCCTGTAAATTATTAGTATTTTCTGGTGATTTATGCAGACTAAATAGTTCTTTATTGTTCTTGACCAACTCCAAGGTAATCGAAACGCTCTGCTTAGAACCAGAAATTTCTTTTTCAACACTAAATGTTTTAAGACCTGGCTGTTCAATAGTCTCCTTGTAGGCTATTTGCAGTGGGCCCAAATCTACCTCAATTTTATATTCAGTTAAAATGCGCGATTTTATAATGTCCATGTGTAGTTCTCCCATGCCGCCTAGAACTGTTTGACCAGTCACCTCATCATAGGAAACTCTTAAGCTGGGATCTTCTCTTTGTAGTTGTTTTAAGGCTGTTTCCATGGCATTTTGAAAGGATGCACTGGGTGGTTCTATGGAACAGAAATACACTGCATCTGGTATTTTGTGTTCTAGGGAAAATATCTCATTTATTAAATCCGTCTCAATGTCGTCGCTTTCATTTGGTTCAACGGGTTGTTTGCAAAATTCTTTTTCTAAACGTTTTTGAGCATTTTTTAATGAAGTTGTACTGATGACCAGTAAATCACCCGTTACTGTGTGCTGTGAATAGCAATACATTTTTTAGTTTAGTTTAGTTTATAATTTAATTCAAAATTCAAATTAGCTTATAGATTATAATATAGAAATCTCTAATTCTATTTTTAAATTTAATTAAATTTAAGAAAGAATATGAATTGGCCTGCAAATAATTACATTACCCATATTATTTATTAAAATCCTAACTAAAATTATACACTGAATTATTATCAAAAAATGCACTTAATTATAATAACTTTTCTTTCAATATTACCTTTAAGCCCGAGCAAATGGCCACATCCCCTACTTCTACTGTTGAAATCTCTCTATATTCGTCAGCTAGGGGTTCATATATTCTACTTAGAACTTCCGAATGACCCCTGGAGGAGGTTAATCGCATGCCTTTAGTTATACCGCCTCTTAAAACGCGCACCAAAGTTAAAGGGCCTCTTTGCTTATCATGGACTATTTTAAATACTTTGCCTACAAAATCTTTTCTGAAGAAACGATTGTTCTGGTTATTATTCAAGTAAATTTTTTGTACTTACTCAAAACAATTATATATTTGATTGCGTTCCTGGGGATGAGGCAAAAAATGTATAACAGCATCCATTAATTTCTGTACGCCCACATTTTTATAAGCTGATCCTAATAATACAGGCACAATTTTTTGTTGACAAGTTGCCTGTCTTAAGGCTGCATAAATCATATCGTTTGTAACCTTGTTAAAGCCGTCATTACTGATAATAAAATCGGCCAAGTTATCGTCCATACTGGATAGAACATCAATTAAAGCATTACGTTCGTTTTGTAGCTCAAGCAGCATATTTTCATCTTTTACGGGGCTTGATTCATAAATACGTCCCAAGCTTTGGGCGTTCCAGGTTATATGCTCCAAACCAATTATGTCATAGACGGCTGAATTAGTTTGTAATATGGGAATTTAAAATGATAAGGGTTAATTAAGCACAAGTAAATACTTACATAAATTTCCTTTCACATCTTTAAAAGGAATTTGTGTCCGTATCGGTTTGGCGTCTAATTTGGTGGATAGATCTTCTACACATTTATCGTAATCTGCATCAGGCCGATCCATTTTATTAACAAAACATATTTTTGGTAAACGATGTTTTTCCGCTTGCGACCACACCGTAACCGTTTGAGCTTCTACCCCAGCAGTACCATCTAAGACCACAACAACACCATCTACCGCATAAAGTGACTGTTCTACTTCCATGGTAAAATCTATATGACCAGGAGTGTCTAATAAGTTTATTCTGCAAATAAATATGCAAAATATGTATAATGTATGCATTCATTAACATAACACTTTGCTATACCACACTCGTACTTCTTGTCTTTCCAGGGAAACGTTACTGCTGAACTACATATTGTTATACCACGTTCCCTCTCTTGCGACAGGTAATCAGTTACTGTATTTCCTCTATGTACCTCTCCAAGGGATCTCGTTTTCCCAGAATAGAACAACATTCTTTCGGTAGTAGTTGTTTTTCCTGCATTATTAAAGTGTTTTTAATTTAATTTTTAAGTTGTATTGCATTTAAAACGACTTACCGGCATCTATGTGGGCTAATATGCCTATATTACGTATGTCCTTACTGTTCAAATACCTTCTATTATTTATTAAACATTTTGAACGCATGGCTAATAACACTCTTCTTACAAAAGCCATACTTCTTTTTATAAAAACGAACTAAAACTATAAATAAAATAATATTTTGTAATACAAATTTTGTTAAGTGCAGGCAGCATAATTTATGCTAGTAGCTGTGTTTAGTAATACTAATTTAAAACAGATGTTTTTTGTTTACAATTTTTGAATAAACGGTAAAATTATTAACAGACATCACCCTGTGAAAACAAATGCATAATAAAAGGAGTGCAAATGTCTCATTAAAAAAATAAAAAGTTAAAAGCAAGTAATTAAAAATAGTTTAAGATATAAATTTAATATAAGTGCATTCTTACGTATGTATATACACGCGGAAAAGTAAAAAACAAGAGTTTTAATTTCGTACATGCTTGACAAATAAAGTCGTATTTAGCACAAGCTGCAAAAAACATCTGTCAAGCGTTCCTATTGCCATTCTCGTTCATTTCTGCGCTTCATTTAGGAAATAAAACCTATTGGCCGGGATTTTTTTCAAGTAGATTTGCAAAAATTCAAGTATGTCTTTAATGAACAGACCAAAACGGCAGGCGGCAGCTAGAGCCACTAATATAATAGAACTATCAGATAGTGATGGAGACGCGTATGATGGGCCTACGCCGCAGAAAAGGCAAAGGGTCACGAGAGTTATTGTGAAAGAGCCTGTTGCGCGGAAGGAAAAGTCTGCGACCTCAAAAGAGAAAAAAGTGTCCCAGCCACGGAAACCTAGAGCAGATAAAAAATCAAAAGCCAAGACGGATGAGAATATTCCACCGAATATTGTGGAAATAAGTGAAGATGATATTCCAGAAATGATCGATACGCCCATAATAGATGATGAAATTGATGGCCAATGCTTACAGCCGGAAACACATGATGAAAGCGGTTTGAACAATGAAAGCATGTATGATGAGCCACAAAGAGCCAGAATTCAGGGTAGAAATAGTTTCTGGGGTAAGTGCTGATGAAAATACAGTTATTCTTAATACATGTATTATATTCTAAACACTTTTTGCAGCTCGCCGCAAAGTGTGGACCATTGATGAACTATTGGCTGAGACAGCCAACATTGAACCACAAGCTGCTCGCAATATTGTGAAATTGTTTGAGAACGAAAACACTATTCCTTTCATTTGTCGCTATCGTCGCGATTTGGTGGATCATATTGAACCAGAAAAGTTGCGTGACATTAAAACAAGTTATACGGAGATTGTTAATTTGCGTAAGAAGGCTGAAACAATTGTAACACAATTAGAAAAGGAAAATGTCATTAATGAAGATATACGTACGGAAATGATGTGTGCTAAAACCACTGAAGAATTGGAGTTTTTGGTATGTTTTTAAGCAATAGATTTGATGTAACAAAAACTTAATGATATTTAAATTTTAGTATGCCCCTTATAAACCAGCTAGCAAAGGCTCGTTAGCCGAAAGAGCCAAAGCTTTGGGCTTAGAACAGTATGCAGACCGTCTACTCTATGGTGAACTGCCTAAAGTTTCAACTCAAGAACTGGTAGACCGCAAAAATCCTGATATGGATACGGAGGAAAAAGTTATTAACGGGATTTGTCACATTATATCACACAATATAAGTAAACATACTGGGGTATTGGAAGAGTTAAGGAGATTGTACGTAAAATATTAATTTCTTGTTACATATAAATGAAACTTTCAAATCTATTGATCTACAGACAAAAAACAAATCGAATTCTTTTGAAAACTTCTAAAGTTAAAAATCCCACCGGTAAAGACAAGGACTCTTCGGCGGCCTCAACTTCCCTACATGCTTCTGCTCATGGCAGTAATAAAAATGATGCATCTAAATATGAAAATTATTATGATTACCAAAATGATATACGTTTCTTAAAGCCACATCAAATCCTGGCCATTAATCGTGCTGAAAAATTGAAATTTCTTTCGGTAAAAATTGTTTTAAACGATTATATACGCAAGGATGTTGAACGTTATGTTCGTAGTATATTTATGGAAGAAGGGGAAAAGTATCCGTTGAGGTTTGAAGTATTTAATAAAGCATTTGAGGAGTGTTTTACCAAGAAATGTAAGTAACTGGTTCATTGTTTGTGTAACTTTTCTCTTTAATATGTATGTGTATGTATTTATTTTTAAGTGCAACCCTTGATGAGTCGGCAAATAAGGTCGGATCTAAATGAATCGGCTAAAAAGGCTTCAATTGATGTTTTTGCAAAAAATCTCAAACAGTTGCTGTTAATGTCACCTTTAAAGGGAGAACGCATTTTGGGTATAGATCCCGGTTTCACAAATGGTTGTAAATATGCGGCCATATCGGAAACAGCAGATGTTTTGGAAACTGGCGTTCTATATCCTCATAAACGTAACACTGATCCAGAAAAATGGGGAGAAGAATTGTATAAAATCTTGTTGAGACACAAGTGAGTTCAAATCGAATTACTATTGATGCAATTAATTATATGTTTATACCATAAAAGAATTGTGGCATGTATATGCATTTAATTTAATTTATTTTTCCCTTTCATACCCCACAGAATTAAAATTATAGCTTTAGGCAATGGCACCGCTTGTCGTGAAACTGAGTTTTGGCTATCGAAACTTTTCGAACTGGGTGTGCTGGACTCGAGAACTGTACGCTATAGTATTGTGTCTGAACAGGGCGCCTCCATATATTCTTGTAGTGATGTGGCCAAGAAAGAATTTCCCAATATGGATATGAATGAAATTAGTGCTGTTTCTATAGCGCGCCGTTTAAACGATCCGCTGAGTGAATATGTCAAAATAGAGCCTCGACACATTGGTGTCGGTATGTATCAGCATGATATCAATGAGAAGCAACTGACAGAATCTTTGAATGAAGTCGTTTCGGAGTGTGTCAGTTATGTGGGTGTCGACATAAACAGCGCCAGCATAACTGTGCTTAAGTAAGTTTTGTTTTTTTCTTCTCACTACCCAATATTATTAAAAATTTTTATGATTGTGTTATTAATTAAGACACATTGCGGGTTTAACGGAGAAAAAGGCGGAAAAAATTATACAACATCGTTTGGAAAATGGTATATTTCGTACTCGAAAAGATATACTGCAAGTGAAGTCGATTGGTGAAAAGACGTTTGTACAATGTGCCGGTTTCATACGCATAGATCCACGCAGCTCGGGCGGTTCTATTGCAAATTTATTGGATTGTACCTGGGTGCATCCAGAGAGTTACGCAGTGGCAAAAAAGTAAGTAACTTTAATTTGAAATTTATTTGCTGGAGGTCAAGCATTGTCTATATATTTCATTGGTGCTTAGCCAAATCATCAGTAGACTTTAACCACATTTTGAACAGTCACAAATAATAATATTTCTGAAAATCACAAGCGAAACACAAGCAATAGGCATAGAAACTATAACAAAATCCCAGCAAATAATTTATATTCATATGAATAAAATAGATTCATATCGAATATAAATTATTTGCTGGGATTTTGTTATAGTTTCTATGCCTATTGCTTGTGTTTCGCTTGTGATTTTCAGAAATATTATTATTTGTGATTATTATTTGTGAATTCTCAAATAGTTTTTGAAAGTCTGTGCATAAGATAAGAGGTTTGTGACTGTTCAAAATGTGGTTAAAGTCTACTGATGATTTGGCTAAGCACCAATGAAATATATAGACAATGCTTGACCTCCAGCAAATAAATTTCAAATTAAAATAAACTTATGACAATATGTCGAATAATAAATTTCCTAAAAAGTAAGTAACTTTTTTTTATAGAAAAAAAAAATAATTTATGTATTTTTAAATTTTGTCTGTTTAATAATTCTTAAAGATTTATTTCAAAACATTTATAATTGCCACTGTTATTCCAATTTTAACTGCACGCAAGATTTTTTTTTTAAGGAACTGAAAATACATACATATTTAATTTCTTACTTTCAGGATAATCTCTAAATGCAAGCTGGATTTAAAAGATATAGGATCACCTAAATTCATACAAAATATAGAAAATTATAAAAATTTATCTAACATGGAGGAATTGGCAAAAGAGTTTAAAACTCCCAAGGAAAGAGTAAGTTTTAATTACTCAAAGTTACAATTTTGTAGCTTTTAAAACAACTGTTTTCTTTCATGAAAATTGTTTGTGAACACGGGCCTGGACTAAATTTCGTTCAGTTTGAAAGTTTATTATTTTCCTAAATTGCTCTTCAGACGCGGAAATGGAATTTATTTTTGGCACCAAAGTGCTATTCACATAGTATTACGTAACGCTATTTTCGGAGATTTTATACTCTTTCCTCCCACTCGTAATGCTTTTTACAAAATTTTCAGTATAAATTTTCTAAGTCGTAATAAATTTTTCTCTCTTTTCAAAAGTTCGAATTTCGCGAGGTAACATAACTAACACGATAAACGAACGGAACAAATAAATGCTTCATTATAACTTTCTTTAACCATTTTTTTTATTTTTCCATAATTTTCAGTTGGATGTCGTCTTCCAGGCTCTACAACGCGAACTTTTCAAAGATTATCGCAGTGACTTCGATAAACGACCATTATTCAAACAAGGCTTAACAAAAATTACCGAGTTATCGGAATGTGATGTTTTGACTGGAGCAGTGACTAATATCACACACTTTGGGGCATTTGTTGATATTGGCGTGGAGTGCGATGGCCTAATACACACCAGTAAGATGGGTAAACTGAAATTAAATATTGGTGATCGTGTCACAGTGTCCATAGTACAAATTGATGTTAAACGCAAACGTATAGGACTACGTCTAGAAGAAATGTTAATGGAAACTGATACATCATTTACATTTGCTTAAGACAAGGGAGAAGGAGAAAATCATACTGTGTGAAAGTTGTTTCAAATTTTGGTCTATATGAATAAAATAAATTTAGAATTAGATACATACATATACTCTACTCAAGCATATTGACATAAGTTCTATTAATATACATCCATACGTATGTACATATATGGTGATCAGAAAATAAAATTAAAACAATCTTCGAATCCAATACAAACTGCATCATAACTGGTTTCCACAAACTTAAATTTTGTTATTTACGTTTGTCAAACCGCTTTAGCTGTTTATTTGGGTCTTAGATTTTTTCTTTATCTTTCTTTGACATGCCATTTTTTTCGTTTGGAATTTTTCTAGCAGATCCGAAATCTACACAAAATTAATTAATAGTCCTATGTGCCGATAATCGGGCATCGGTATTAATTTTGCCGAACGCCGTATTTTTTTTCGTCAGCTCGAACAAAAGTGAATGTATAGACAGACACCCAAGCAGAAATTGTGACGTTTTTTATTTTCATGGAATTTTACCATTTTCATGCATGTGTCTTAAGTCTTTTGATGCTTATGGTGCAGCTGTATGCGATAAAAGTCAGAAAAGACTTAAGACCCAAGCTAGGAAAATATGAAAATTCGGTCGAATCAAAATTTAATGGTGATTTTCGGATTGAGCGGGGATTCGTACATGCAGGGTCTAACGGCCATTTTCAGCCACGCGATTCCGAGATAAATGCAAGACTTAAAAATTCCAAAAATTCACTAATTGTGTTGCTGTCTTAACTCTTTCGAATTTCATTATACATTTTGTTGGGTAGCTGGTACATGTTTTTTGGGTCCGAGGACACATGGGGATTGAGGGAAACAAAGTGGCCGATACACTTTTTGGGGAAAACACATTTCTCGGGAAAAATTATTCACGATTGCAATTTGGAGAAAAAGGAAAATATTTCGTGGGAAAAACTGTTCACGATAGGGGTGATGATTATTCATGATAAGGGGAATCAAAAAAAGGGAAAAATTATTCACGATTGCAGTTTGGGAAAACGGAAAAATTTTCACGATATAGGCGTGAATCATTTGAAGATGAATTTTAGCATATGTTACAATATTGTCTGTTATGTGTTGTGTTTGTAATAAAAGGAAAAATAACATGGAAACCCGATGAGTTTACACCAATGAAACAATGAAAAAAAAAATTTGTTTCACCGATTGCAATTAAATTTAAGCAAAAATAATTATTCTTACGATTTGATGATAAAATGATACAATAGATAATACAGGTAAGATTTTAATTTTTCATGATATAAAAATATAAAGATGATTTGAAATTTATGGTGATAACCATTTGAAAATATTTTTGAAGTAATTATTAAAGCTTTCTCGACTAAAAATCTAAAATTTTATTGATTTGACATCCGAAATATTCACTTCACAACAATATCAAAAGGCTGTTCACATTTTACGTAACACTCCAGGAGGAGAGGGGTTAAGGATCTGTAGCGGTTTATAAAATTTATACTTAAATAAAATAAAAAACACATTTTGTTTTGGAAGTATTTTTATTTATTTTGTTTAACTATTTTTTCACATGGTTTTTTTCTTTGTTTAGTGTTATTGTTTTATCGATAATATAACAGTTGCATTGTTTTTTCTTCTTCTTTATCTTGGAAATAATTTTGTAGAATATTTTTTATTTGTTATTTTTCTTTTCTTCTTTTTTTATTCAGTGTAAAGATTATTATTTCATAATGAAAAATGTGAAGTTATTGTTTTTTGTTTTGTAATTTTTTCTTTTGCGAAAATCTTAAAAGTGAAATGTTGAGATAATCCAGTTTAGGTTTACGTTTCGAAATCAAATCATTTTTAAGATTCTCTCCTAAATGCTTTTTGCTATAAAATGTCCCTTACTTTTATTTTTTCAAGTGTTTTTTTTTTTCTTCTGTATTTTGAATACACTTCTAATAAATCATTATTATTTTTTCTTCACATAACTAGTTGTAGTTTTCTTTATTTTTGATTAATCATGTATCTATACGATACGTATTATTAATTATTAAAATCATATGAAATGTTTATCTTTTTTGTAAGCATAAAATTTGTTTTATTAAAAATGTGTACTCATTATATGTTTTCGTATTTATTTATTTATTTTTTATTGTAAAGCCTTAAAAAATAAACGTTTAATGAAACAAATTATAATTGTATTTCTTTCATAACGACTACATACTATAATTTTAAGTCATATTAATGTGATTAAGTGAGTGAGTGTCGTGTATGTTTGTTTTCTTGTTTTTTTTTCCATAAGTAATAATTGTAGTTTAAAATGGTTTACAAAAAATAATAATATACATATGTATTTTATAATAATAATAATAATAATAAACTTTAATACAGAACAAAAATAAATAATAAATTCAGTTTATACAATATAAAACAAAAAATAAGAAAAAAGATATAGAACACAAAAGTTGATATTAAATAAAATATATGTATGTAATATATATTTTTTAAACAAAATATGTAATTTTTGAACTAATGGAAGAATCAGCAAAGTACGAGCAAAAGGGATGTCTCAATTTGTATAACTTGAGTAGATAGATCACTTGGTAATTTTTAGAAATTCAACTTTACGCTCAAAATCGAGAGTTATCGAAAAAATATTATTTTCATGGACCTTATGTGATTTGAAGGCATATGCTGATTTTTTTTTAGATATGTGATGTAAATCGGTTAGATTTGAAATGAAATCGTGAGCTCAAAACCATTAAAATGTTATTAGGTGTGACAAAAAACGCATGCATCAACGAACTGGGGGGTTATTATGTAATCCGAATCGAACGGAAATGTGTTCGAATTATATTTAATGTTAATAACATACAAATTCGAACAGGTTTCTTTTCGAATCGAATTACATAATAATCCCCCCTGATTTGGTGCCAATCACCTCTATCGTGAACATTTTTTCCCTCGAAATATTTCTCCTTTTTGCTAAATTGCAATCGTGAATAATTTTTGCCCAGAAATGTTTTCTCTTTTCCTTTTTTTATATATTAAAAGTTATAAATATTTATTTTTAGGACAAGACTAGTAAACAAAGTTCACAATTGTTAACAATAATTCTTTGGTGCACACTCAATAAATTTTATGGCCGTGCACTGCGGTGGTACATATATTAAAGAATTTATTTCCACTGCAGCTAGAATATTTAAAAACACAACTTTAAAGTTAAAAAATTTCATTTGGAACCTAAAATTTGGGTATTTCTTATTATTAAACATAAAATTGTTTAATTTTCAATTAATTTTTAAGCTTTACAAATCTTCCTATTTTTGCATTCACGGGAACTGATAGCGGGGAAAAATTTCATGGGAGATTCACAATAGCATTTTTCCCTTCGAGGGAAATGAAAATTTCATGGGAACAAAAATTCCACTTGTTATTCACGATAGGGATGAATATTTATAAAAAGGAAAATGTTAGTGCGAAAATTTAAATTTAATTTCTAACTTGAATGAATTTTCAAAAACAGCCATCATAAACATTTTAATTCATAAATTCGAACTTAAATTAGAATTTCGAGAATGCTTTAAGTCGATATTATTTACAAAACAAAGTTTGGTTCCAAAATTCGAATTTTATAAAAAAAAACGAAAATTCGTATTTTTAATTTGTTATTTATTTGAATTCTACTTGAATGAAAATTTCGCGAATGCTTTAAGTCGAAGTTTGGTTCAAAAATTTTAATTTAGTTAAAAAAAAAAATATGTACGAAAATACGAATTTTCGAATGCGTATTTGAAAACACTCAACGAAACGCTTTGATGACAACATTTATAAAAAGAAAAGTAATTTAGTTCCTAAATTTAATGAGATTTTTAAAGTCCTCATTAATGTTGCATGTAGAAATCGTATAACTTGTTTATTTTGTTTTGCTTGAAATATCTTTCAATATGTATCAAATTTTTAACAAAAAAAAAACCGATTCTTTAAAAAAAATTAAACTTTACATTCATTTATTATTTTAATAGCACACGAATTTTTTTATTTAAAAAAAAAAAACATCCCGTGCACAATGGAAAAAATTGTTTTCGATTCGCTTTTCACAGATAACTAATTAAAAATTTCGTTTTCTTTTAGAACGTAGCAATAAAAGTTATACAAACTCAATTAATTTAAATGTGTGAAATTAAAATTCAATAAAAATAAAAGTTTAGAATTTTCTGAAAAAAATTAATTAAATTTTAGTGAAGAATTTCGGAATTTCAATATGCCCTAGTTTTCTTAATTATTTTTATTTTTTCCTATAGTTACATAATATAACAAAATGAAATGGTAGAGTAAATAAAAAAATTTATATATGTATGTATATATGAATATGTATGTACTCGTATGCCAATGTAGCACGAGTTGTATATCTATAAAACGATTAACATACAAGTGTTCAGTTTTCATTTTCTTTTCTTTTTTTGCATAGTTGTTAATTTTTTTTATCATTTAAAATGATAGTTTAGGTAATGTTTAAGTATATATACTATATATTATTTTGTCATTAAAAATTTTTATAGTTTTCTTTAAATACATATCTTTTGTTTGTTAACTTATTTATATTTTGTATTTATAAATATATTATTATACTTTTTGTAATTTGTAAAGCCTAATTATTGGATTTTAGGTTTATTTTTTTTATAATTAATTAAAATGAGACAGTTTTATGTTAAATTAACACATTCAATATATATTTTCGTTTAAACGAGAATTTTCTTTTTTATAAAAAAAAAACTAAATTTATACACACAAAATAGAAGTCATAAGTTGTATCACGAATTATTATCATTATTGTAATTTAATTCTGGTTGGTTTTCATTAAAGTCTGAAGACTTTTCTTAATACAATAATTTTAATAAAAAATAAATTGCTGCATAAATTATTTGATATACAAATAAAGAAAAAAATCCCATACAATGATTTAAACTAATCGAATTTAGTTTTTCTTTAATTTATTGCAATTTTGTTTATTGTATTTTATTTTGTATTTAATACCTGCATATGAACTTTTGTTTATTTAATCTAGAATATTGAATACTATACATAGAAAAAGAAAACTTACCAATTATTATTTCGTTCGTTTGTTTGTTTTTTTTTTCTATTCTATTATTATTATTTTTTATTAAATAAATAATAATTAAATTATGCTGTTGATATGAATTTTATGAAAACAACCAAAAATTGAACATGGATTTTTAACATAAGTTTTACTTCTTCTTCTCTTTTTTCCTGCAAAAAAAAAAAAAAGAAAAGTGTAAACAAAAATAAAATTATTAAAAAAATATAAAAACAAAAAATAAAAAATTAATAAAATTAATAAATGCAGACATGTCGCTCATTTGCTCAAACAACAAAATGACTCAAAAATTCCATTTTTTTAAATGATGCAGAATTAATCCTCATATCGTTCTTCATATTATTTACTCAACTCTTGAAAGCAAAATAAAATTTTCTTTTCCCATTAAGTTGTGTGTAAATTGAAAACTTTAAACTCGTTTTCTGGAAAACTAATTATGACGCTGTTTGAGTAAATGTGCGATACATATGTATGTATGTATTGCATGTGATTTTAATGAAATTAGAATAAATTAATCCAGCCTCAAATGAGCATACTTTCAGGCATTAAATAATTAACGGTCCATTTTAATGTCGAAACTTTTTTATCCAGGCCCTAATTATGAGTAACTTTCGATCATCCTAATCCCAAATTATTATTTTACTTATTCAGTAAAATATTTTTTTATTGCAAATACATACATTGAAATTTATTATTGAGGGGTAGCTGGATCCTATGAGCATTTCACTATTGCTAGTGCAAGTTCATCAGGGAACTTTTACCCTGCAAGACATGTACATTTGCGAGAAATATCCTCTATACAGAAGATTTTTTTTTAACAAATTAAAATATTTTATTTTTAACAAATTCTGCCAGAAAGCATTTAGCAGAATTTTTTGAAAGTTGAATACTTTTTAACTAATGAAAATGCCAGATCTAGCAGTGAAAATGCTAAAATGGCAACAATGTCTTCCACTGTGATTGAAAGAGCTTATCGCTCGTATTTTCATTTGGTACTATGAACAGTGTTACCGTGGGTGATACTAAATCATCAAATTTACACTTTTCCGGCCGGTTTGCACGTTTGTCTATTTGAAAAACAAAAATCATGGAATTTTAATCGAACAGATATAAAACATTAGTTTCGATGTAATACCCAATAATTAATTAAAAATACGATATTGCATTTATATTATTGATTTCCTAACTATGGATAAACACATATGTATGTATGTATATTGTTGGAAATATACAAAAGGAATAGTTATGGTTATATAGCATAAATATAACAAAACTAAAGGCGGACTCAACTATTTGTTTCGAAAAAAAAAAACAATTTTTTATTCTGATGAAAATATTTGTCATATAGCTTGAGGTCTTTGCTAGGGAGGGGAGAAATGATAGAAACTAGATATACCCTCCTATTTTTTATAACAATTCCCCGGGATTTTTTTCCTATTCCTTGTTCCGCAATTTAAAAAAAATGTCATAGTTTATTCTCAAAAAAAAAAAAATCCCTGGCAATTGCTTCCCGGCAATATTTAGAAATGGGCTGATAAAAAAATTATATCCGAAACAAATTGATTGATGAACTTACCTACAAAGTACTGATGTTCACAATGATGTAGAAAGTGAAAGAAAGTTATGCAAGTGGTCTAAGTTATATATTTCTTTGCTCGAGATATTTAGTAGATTACATTTGAACAAATCAAAAAATGTTTTTATATTATGCAACATTTTCTTTTTAATATGTTTTTTATATAATTCTTTGTTTACAATCTGTCCACTAAAGGACCATCAGTAAATTTGATTAAATAACATTGACATAGTATGTTAAACCAGTGATGCCAAAAGTAGGGAATTATCCCTTTTTGTAGGGATTTTTCTGTTAAATTATGAGCGTAGGGAAAAAGGACAGATTTTTTATTTTGAGGAAAATGTAGGGAATTTTTAAAAATTACCGCTTTTTCAATTTGTTATGACATTTTATGCAAAAATATTTCAAGGATTTTTGTTTAAGAGCTCAAATTTTTCACATAGCTTAGAATTTGTTTGCAGAAACACTATATTATGAATTCCAACAATCTGGAAATCACTCAAAATATCCATACATATATAGTTAAATATGACAACTCGCAAAAATAAAATATACATATGTATGTATATACAGGGTACAAGTATATGCGAACCTTATTTTTAAAGCTGCTATATCAATTGTTAAATACCAAATGAATACGGACAATCTAAGTTAATGTTCGTATATATTGAGTTTGTTTGGCAGAGTCACAAAAGAAAAAGATATGCGGATATGTTCTGTATTCCACGTGGAATTAAAACGTGCGGAATTGTCAAAAAAGATATAAAAAAATATATAGGAAGAAAATATTTTATTTAGCATGGAATTTTCGGTTATTAAAAATATAGCAACGGCAACGCTGTTTATGATGCTCATTCTGCGATGAATGGCGCTATTGTGAATTCACTCAAGATACATACATAGCATGTGTACGTACATATGTAAATATTTTTATCAGCTGAGACTGAAACTGTACACGATAAGATTAAAGTTTATCACATCAGATCATTTGCGGCACTTTACTTAAAATAATATGCAATTATAAGACATTTTGAAATTAATTAAGAAAAATTAAAAACAAAATCCTGAATCGAATAAAGATGTTGGTTGTAAAGATTTTGTTTAAGGCATTTTAACTTTCTCAATAACATTTTGAAAGTTTTTTTTCTATAAAGATATCGCTCAACTCAAAAAATGGAATTTTTTGGTTAATGATGCCGAATTAATCCTCATATCGTTAGAAATTTCATACAAATATCTTGTTTGCTCAACTCTTGAGAGAAAAAAAAATTTCTTTGTCTATTATGTAAGTTGTGTGTAAATTGAAAACAAGTTTTAATTTTTGAGTTATGATGTTGTTTTAGTAAATGAGCCATACATATGTACATACATGTGTACAAAGCTTTTTAGGTTCCCGCAAGAGTTTTTTTGGTTGAAGTCTACTGATGAGTGTCTTAAGCAGAAACGATATGCGTATAGACGTTGCTTAACCAAAAACAACAAAAATTATTTATTTTTGACCCCAAACACAAAAAGTCTGATGATCAAGGTGTAGCGGTATATTGTTCCGTTCTGCTAGTTTTTGTCATTATAATTTACAATTTGTTTCTTAAAAATCATCGCCTATAATTTGTTTTACAGAGCGATACGAACTTTAGCCTAATCGAATATAAACAGAGAAATAAATTAAGTTGGAACAAAATAATTAAAAACTAAATAAAAATGCTTCATATCAATAGTTCAGAAGTTTTTTTCATATTTCACATTTTTTTTTCTCACACAAACAAAATTCGATGCTTAACGAAAGTTTTGATGGTATTATGTATTACGATCTCATGACACAAATTTGAGTTTTCAAATTTAGCGAAGATCGAACATCGAATATAAAACTCATAACAAGGACCAATTTCTTAATTGAAACATTTTTTAAATAAAAATTATATAAAAAATATATTTAAATTATAGTGGAAAAAAAGTTAAAAGAAATAAAAACAGAAAAATTAATTAAACATATTTCGTTAAATAAACATGACTCTAACGTAAGTGTATGTGTGTTGCGTAAGTCATAATAATGTCGTTGCCGTGACTAAAAATATAAAATTGTATGTGCATTTTGTTGCATTTACCTTAGAAGTTTAAGAAATAAGTTGGTTTTTTGTTTAGTAAAAATCAAAAATTCTAACACTTAAATAAAGTGTAGTGTGGAAAATTAAATTATTTTATTTATGTTTTATTTTTTATTTATTTTTTTTTTATAAAAAGTAAAATTAATTTATGAAAATAAACACGACCACCAGGCAAAACTACCACAGCCATACCATCTGCAAAGTTAAACGAAGGAAAATATAAGAGAAATAAACATAATTTTGTTAAGAGTTTTGCAACTATTACAGATTAATCTGTAATTTAATCACAAATGAGGGAATGGCAGACAGAAAAGTTCACAACACAAAACAAAACATTTAAAGCCACACAAACGATAAAATGCAAATTAGGTAAATGGCAAAAAAAAACGTAGTACATAAAGAAGTGTAAATGGCAGAGTATTTGAAAATTATTTGAGTCCACTTTTAGACAGGGAAAGTTTACCTCACAAAAATTTAAAGTACATACATAGATGCGCAGGAAGAAAGCCACGATTACAGACTTTCTTTTACACACAAATTCGTTTTGTTGCTCGTTTGTTGGTTATTGAAAAGTTGTAAAACTAAACTTTCTTTGTCTGAAATGGATATAAGAAAAAATTTTAAATAATAAACAGGTTGAATTAAAGACATTCTGGCACGTGGAACGTTAGTGTTGTCATGAAAATTCGCAGCATACATATTATATGTGAAATTCTGCGCCACACGTTATTTATGATGTTAGGAAAACATTCTCATTCTCAATTTTATGACCTTTTCAATTTGTGAGCAGCCTTGAGGTATGAACAAATTATTATGAGTGTCATATTTCGACTTAGACACTGCAAAATTTCATAATCAATCAATAATTGTATTGTAGCGTGGTCATACTGTAACATTAATCAGTAACGTGGTCCTACTGTAACATTAACCAGCAATGTATTAAGCAGTGCACACAACAGTGTCGAATTGCATTTACAAACCTCAACTAAAATATTTTGGGTGACGATCACTTGACACCCCTTGAGTTAGTTCAAAGGCAACGGCATAAAGCACTTAAATTATTATAAATATAAACAAACCTAATTATTTGTTGGGCACATGTGTCATTTGTTGGGCACATGTGTCATTTGTTGGGCACATGTGTTACTGAGTAGGGTTTAATAAAATTCTTATGATACACACGCCGCATGTCTACCTTGGGAAACTAAAAGGAATATTTTGCCTAATAAGCATATACCTTTTCTTTTTCCTCTTACATTAAGATAGGTTAAGAATTCTTCTCATTGTTAGTATATAAGACGATGAAAATTAGTTCTAAGACAATTTTTACTAAATAGACATTCTTAGGAGCTCCCCAGCGAGCTCTAAGAAAAATAAAATAAATAAATACTAGGAGCTCCTTAGTGAACTCTAGTTTAAATAAATAATATGTTTTAATTACTCTACAGTATACACAATATTTCTCATATTCCATTTCATTAAAAATTTACGTTAAATAGCTGATGTTAATAAATGATGTGCTGATGAAGTGCGTTGCTGCACAGAAAAATATCGGTATTTCCCCCAGCTTATATTCTAATTTAATTTTTCTTCTCTTCTTTAGAAACTCACATTGATTAATAAAAAAATATTTCATTCAATAAGAATTGAAATTACTGAACTTAAGCCCGACTAAGAAATTATTTCTGATCAATAAAAAATTTTAAATATCTGATAATTAACACCATAAAATACATTCTTCTTCAGGTGCGTCTCCTCCAGCAACAAAATTTCTAAAATTGAAAAAAATCGCAATATTAGAAAGAAATATTAAAATGTATTAAAACTCGCTAAAACTGTATAAGATAGCAAAAAAAAATTTGGGAAAATTACGCCTGCTCCGAAAAGTTGTAAAATTTTAAACAAGATGTAATATTGATTACAGATCGCTAAAACTGTAAGAAATTCAAAAAATTTGGTAAAAATCGTGGTAAAGACGAAAATTCGTTAAAAAAAAAGTTACTAACAGCGGGATGATAACAAAGTCTAATATCGTTTAAAAATCGGCAAAAATGTTAGGACTCTGAAAACATGCAAAAAGTCGTTTTTATTGCGAACTTTGCAAAAAATTGCGAAAAGTTGCAAAATTTTAAATAAGCCATAATATTGATTAAAGATCTCTAAAACTGTAAGGAATACAAAAAAATTGCGAAAATAAGAATATGAAGAAAATTTGCAAAAGCTTGCTAACAGCGGGTTGATAACGAAGTTTAATATTGTTTAAAAATAGGCGAAACTGTCAGGAAGCTGAAAACATGCAAAACATGCGATATTAGTGACTGTCGCGAACCTTGCAAATATTCGCGAGAAGTTGCAAAATCGGAAGTAAGCCCTAAAATTGATTAGAAATCGCCAAAGCCGTTAAAAATAAAAAAAAAAGTTTGGTAAAAATGCGAAAAAATCACAAGTTAGCGGAAAAATTGCTAAATGTATTAAAGAATTTACTAATAATAATTGACTACATAATATTTTACTCAAAAGCATGGTAATCCTTATTGACATATACAATCAAAGTTCAAAATTTCGAATCTTTCGCTTCAACTTCCACTGCAACTACTACCACAACTACGCATTCTGTTTACTTCCCTTTAAATTAACAGTTTTTAACTTTTGACAACTTGAAGCGCTACTCGTTACGTTGTACTACAGCTACTATTCTGTTTCAGTTTTAAAAAACTACCTTTCAAAAATATACATACATATATGTAGCTCTTGAAAAAGTAGTGTACCAAAAGTACACCTAGTGTACTCGGCGTCTGTGCTTAAACGGCACATCTTTCTTTCTACTCTATAGTTTTTTTAATAAAAAAATTTTTGCTTTGAAATGTTTGAGAAGTAGTTTATGTGTGTCTTGCTATTTATTTTGACATCAACTAACCCTGTGCATGCGTAATAAGATGCTAAAAGCGCTTAAAAAAATAAGAAAGCATTTAAATTTTAATAATAAAAACTATGACACAAATTTTAATTTTCAAACCAGAGATACATATGTATATAGGAAATGTTCATTGGACAATTTATATTGGAAGCAAAAACAAAAATTTCATAGTTTATTGCTGTTTTAACTATAAATTGACGAATGAAGCGTTTCTTTGGATATTGTGGAACAGGTTGTTAAAATACATATCGAACCTTTGCTTCAATAGAGTGTAAATCAAAAAAAAAAAAAAAAAAAAGGAGTTTCAAGTTTTGAATTTACTAACAACTTAATGGAAAATGGAAATTTTATACTTCTCAGATATTTATATGAAATTTTTAAACAATATGAACAACGATATGACGATTAATTCAGCATTATGAAATCAAACATTACAATTTTTGAGTTATGACACTATTGCAGCAAAGGAAAAATTAACAAATAAAAATGGAACAAATTGAACACTATTTAAGTGCCACTAAATACTTTTAAAATACAGTATGATTTTTTCTTTAGTTATTAAAACAAACTAAAGAAATTATTTTTTTTTTCGTCGTTAATATTGTGTTTAATCACATCTAGCATTTTAAATGGTTATAATGCTACACTAAAGGATTTTAAAAAGTAATTTCTGTTACTGTAATTATTGTTTTACATAAAAATAGCTACAGAATATAAATTTTATAAACAATTGTTTTTTTTTCTTTCAAACAACCTAAAGCTATTGGAAAATAAAAAGATGTGTAAGATATTTTGTTAATGATTGATATTGTTTTTCCATTCTATGAATTATTTAATTTACATTAAAAACCTTGCTAAAATGTTTCATAAAAAATAGAGTTTAAAAAAAAGCGTCAAAAGGCTCTTTCAAAATAAAATTAATTTTTTTTTGTATTTTTTTAGTTCTATTTATATAAAGAATTTGATTAAATTGATTTTTTTTAATAACTTCAGTGTGTGTCTGTAACTTTTCTTATTTTAATTTTGTTATATTTTTTATGTGTAACATAGTATAAGAGTTTTCACAGTATTATGTGGTTTTTTTATTCGTTTCATATTTTCAGATTCATTGTTAAATTGATTTTCAAAATTTTTTATATTTAAAGAGGGCTGCAATTTAAAAAAAAGTACATATAAATTATTAAAACATCTAAGACAAAATTAAAATGTGTATTGTAGATTTTTAATTGCAATGTAGTAAGTATGTATGTATATATGTATATGTGTATGGATGTATGTGTATACTTTGTAAAAGGCAATCAGAATACGGAAATTTTCGTCCCAAATACAGGTTCAACGCAATATTTCTTCTTTAATCTAGGACTGAAATTTTCAAATCGAAGTAAAAATTGACATTCGTTATAAGACATTGAATAGAATTGAAATTTTAGCTTGAGAGCCTAATTTTCAAAAATATACATATTTATTTATCAGCCCAATCTTGAATATTCCTCGGAATTTATTTCTCACCGAAAATCATTTTTTCGAGATAGAATTCCTCCAATCATAAATTCCTTGGGAACAAAAATAGTAAAGTGGCACCACTGCATTTCGAGACTCGTTGTTTTGCTTGTTTGCTGACATTTTGTTTACTCTCTTTTTTTGCGTGCAATCATAAACAAAATTATTGAAATTCAACAACTTAAACAAATATATTAAACATACATATCTGTGATTAAAACAAGTTTACAAATTATGTATTTGAGCATTATTTATGTTTTTCGAAACACAAGAATTATAAAATATTACTTTATTTATATACACTTTGGTTTAATGGAGTATTAAGTGTATTTTAATGACAACTCCCTTCTGTTTTGCAAGGGAAAGATTTTTGGTGAAAAAATCCAGTTCAACTGCGTTCATAATACTTCTTTTTCCCTGGGAGTTTGGTTGAAAAAAGGGGAAAAACAAAATCATAATAGGAGAACAGGGAAAAGAGAAAAAAACTCGCGCGGAATTTTTGTTTATGATTGGGCTGAGTACATTTCATATAAATTTTTTACTCAAACTGACTATCTGAGTAAAGAACTCACTTTTCATAAGAAAATTTATTTAAATTTTAATACGTATTAAAAAAAAGGCATAAAATTGTGAAAACAAATTCACTTTTCTGTTATTTACAGCGCAATACCATTCTTCCAAACTTAATTTTACATTTATTTTTTACTAGCTTTTACCCGCAAGTCCGCTTGCATTTACCTGTTTAAAAAGCACATCAAAACCGGTGAAAGAGTTTTTAAAATCGGTTAAACGGTTTTTGCGTGAACAAACTCTCACTTTCACGCTTATAATATTAGTAAGGATAAAGATTAAGAGCTTGAGATCTTGTTTTTATAACCGACTTCTGTATTATTATTTTTTTGTTTTGTTTTGTTCCCGATTTAATATTTTTTTTGCTTGATCCGATTGCTGCGAAGCTTAGCACATACTTTGGGTACTCGTAATGACAATTGTCATTATATATTCGATA
Source organism: Nowickia ferox (assembly GCA_936439885.1). Classification (NCBI taxonomy): domain Eukaryota; kingdom Metazoa; phylum Arthropoda; class Insecta; order Diptera; family Tachinidae; genus Nowickia; species Nowickia ferox. The sequence continues at coordinate 12,596,425 of OW387023.1, read as the reverse complement.
TTATTATCGAAGTTGAGCAAATGGGCGAAGTTACGCCCATTTAAACTTAATATTATATTTCACGTGCTTCTATTTGACCCATTTTTACGAAACTTAGAACACAGCCTGAGCTCCAAAAACGACACAATCTTGCTTTAAAAAAAGTGGGCGAAGCCACGCCCATAAAAATTTAATATTATATTTCACGTGCTTATACTTAACCGATTTTTACGATACTTTGTATACACCTTGAGCTCTTAAAAAGACACAATCCTAAATTTACAAAAGCAGGCATGGCCACGCCCATTAAAATTTAATTTTATATTTCACGTGCTAATATTTAACCGATTTTTATGAAACTTGGTACACACATTATGCTGACACAACAACAACGCAAACATTGGCGATCACAATTTTAGGGAACGGGAACATTTTTCACGTGAACTTTCATTTCCGATAAGGGCGATGTATGTACTTCTACTTATCCGATTCCTACGAAACTTGACAAAGAGTTTCGGCCTATTCTTTCTTATTTCCACAAACTAGTGAATACATACTTCAAAATTCTACTGTATAATCAACTAATCTAACAAAATGTTGAACACATAAACATGAATTATAAAATATGTATATATTTACATGATTAACTGACTGCCGCCTGTTCAGTGAAAAGCAAACCAAAATATTTTTCGATTTTTGTTTTCGAGCTAAATACTTGAACGAAACTTTCGTTTGCCAATTGCACGAACAGTCAATGAATCTTCAAGCGGATTTGAGAAATGCAAAACAAGATAATTAATACTGCTAAAAAAAATAAATAAAACAGCTAACAAAGATTTAAGCAAAAGTAGAGTGATCGATTAGGGTGTTCGGCCGGTTTAAAAACGAAGATAATCGGTTCGGCAATACAAATTGATGATCTCGAATATTGGAATAATAGAGTTTAAAAAAGTCTACTTATGCATTTGAAATTCTCTTTTCTGTGTAATTTTTATCATGGATATTTTTGTTGAAAAGTTATTTGATTAGTGAAATGCTTATTGACACTTGGGCGACAAAAAAATGAAATAGCAACTTAAAAACTTATTTATGTCTAGTAATATTTTTGCAATTATGTACATACTTTAAACAAGAGCATGACAGAAATATATATTTGTTAAAATTATTTATTAATTTCGTGTTAAAAAGACAACGGACGAAAAAATGAAGGTACTTCTTTTTTTTTAGTTTGTAATTTTCTCTGTGTATGATTGATATTCGTATTTGAAACAACCCTTGATATCAAAGTATGTATTAAAAATAAAAACAAATAAAATAATTTCAAAACCAGAAAAAATGTAAAGCCAGTAAAAGAAGTTATAAAAAAATAATAATAATAAAAGCACAACAACATTTATACCACACAAGCTGAGAAAACTCCCATTACGCGTCAGCCAAGATCTTGTTGTTGATCATTACGATCTGAGCGATAAATGGTTGTACGATTACTACTACTGTACCTGTTTCCAGATGTTGCTTGCTGCTGCTGTTGCAATTGAGGTTGTGATTGTGATTGTTGCTGCTGCTGCTCGCTAACATTAATACTATTTGGTGCGGCTGAAGACGTTGGCATTGGCTGTAGGCGTATTGGTTGTGCTGCGACAACCTGGCTTTTAAAGAACTTATCGGTATCTTCTTCGTTTAATTGATTACACTGTTGCAAGTCGTATTGTTGTTGGTCAGCTAAAATTTTAGCTGCTAAAATTGACACATACGTCTTGTAGCGACGTAACTGTAGAGAAGTAAATTATTTTTATTAATTTTCTATAGTTTTTTTTGTTTGCTTTAATTTTTGATTTGCAACTCACCTCATATTGTAAAAATATCTCCTTTTCTTTGTAATTTTGTAAAGCTAAACCTTTTGTGGGTATGGGACCCTTTTTATGTTCTAATATTGTATTCTCTAATTTGTTTAATTGCTGTTCATGCGACTCCAATTGTTCTTTCTGCAAGTAAGAAAAATGGGAATAAAATTTATTCGATTAATCGATATATGTATAATTTTAGAAATAATCTAATAAAATATCTTCGAATAATGGAAGAAAAGTATTCAAATAAATTCTATTCGAAGAATGGAATAAAAACCATTCACCTCGTGAAACGAAATTTATTTGAATAATCGAAATATAGGCCACCCTAATCATGAGTTGCATTCGATTTTCGATCTTCGTTGGCTATCGAATATCGATGCTCAAATTTATATTATGAGCAACAAATTTTCTATCGACCAGTATTTTGCTTTCGATGCAGTATTTTAACATGAAAAATCATTACAAATTTGAGTGTTAAATGACTGATTTTTATTTTTAGACACACAAACACAAATTGTAAATTAGTTTTGTCGTAAAAACAAAACAATTCGAAAAAATTCACTTAGTCCTAGATTACACTATTCAAGTCTTATTCCTAAGCTGATTAGTTTGTTAGGAAAGAGAGATGAGGGGAAAAGAAACGTTACTGTTCCCCTCGTTTCTCTCTCCATAAACCTAATCAGCTTAGCAATAAAACTTGCATAGTGTAAATATGGACTTACGGAACACTTTAGACTACAGTCGGAAATCGAAAGTTGCTCATTGCTTAATCGGATGTTGAAATAAAATTAAATAGAATATTCTAATAGAATTTCTTCGAATCAAATAAAATGTATTAGAATAATCGAAACAAATTTATTCAAATAATCGAATAATATATTTTGAAATAAAATTCATTCGAGTCGAATAAAATATTTTCAAATAAAATTTATACGAATAATCGAATAAAATTTCTTGAAATAAAAATTTCTTGAAATAAAATTTATTGGAATAATCGAGTAACATTTATTCACATACACATTGCATAAAACTTATTCGAATAATCGAAATAAGTTTATCCGAATAATCAAACAAATTTTTTTTTAATAAAATTTTTTCGAATAATTTAATAAAATTTATTCACATAATTGCATAAAGCTTATTCGAATAATCAAAATAAATTTATTCGAACAATTGAATAAAATTTGTTGAAAAAAAAATTCGAATAATTGAATAACATTTATTCACATAATTGCATAAAGCTTATTTGAATAATCAAAATAAATTTATCCGAATAATCGAAAAACTATGTTGAAACAAAATTTATTCGAATAATCTAATAACATTTATTCACATTATCACATAAAACTTATTCGAACAATCGAAGCAAATTTATTATATTATTATTTATCCGAACTTATCAAAATAAATTTACTCGATTAATCGAACAAATTTTTTTCGAATAATAAAAATTTATTCGAGTAATAGAATAAAATTATTTCGAATAGAGCTTCTTCGAATAATCGAACAAAAATCATTTAAGTAGAGAATAACATTTTCATTCGACTGCTCATATCGCTCCTGCTTTTTATCGTGTTGTTGTTTTTTATTTTTATTTTACTTACCAGTAACAATTTGGTATGCGAACTGGGTAGTAGAGGTCTTTGGAATCTTTTTTGACTACCCACTCCTCCTTCCAAAGGAGGCGCTGAGTAGGCGGCACATACAAAATTTATTGTTTCTACCCATGACTGCAATTCCTTCGAATCACTAGTTTGGAATAGATATTCAGCCTGATCTGCTGTTTGCAAACGAAATACATGCTGTTTTTTGGTATAATCGGTAGCCTTTGTTGCCAAGCCATGATGTATTCGTATAGCATTGTGTAGATTGTCGGACATCTGCAAAAAATAAATTAATATCATAAATATTTGTATACACATTTTATTTTTTTTTTTATATGTTCAACTCACTTGACTTTTACGAAATCCATGCTCATCTTTGTGTAAATATAATACTAAATCTCTAAGAGTACAATAGAACATTTTCCATGAACGTTTTCCAAAAGGAGCTGAGTATTAAAAAAAAATTAAATTTCAAATTAAGACCACAAAATACCTCTTAGTCCCTCACTTACTTTTCTTATAATTAACATCATAACAACATTTGCGCATAACATAGCCCTTTTTATACTCCACAGCATTGGCCGCTTCGGGTATATCCAAAAAAGGATTTTGTCCCAATTGACTTGTATTCTGTTGAAGACTTTTATTATCACCTTGAAGTTTTTGCGAATCACCAGGATCGTCATCGCTAGAAAAACGATAATAAAAGTTAATACAAAAACAATTCAAAATACATATATAATTGAACTACTGACAGTGCCCATTCCAAAGGCTGCGATTTGATGGCTTGATACAAAAACTTGAGCACATCCTTGGGAAAGTTTTCCCCATCATTTAATTCGGCCAAGTTTTCTATAAATTCATTACAAGTCATTTTACGACCAATGTTTTGACCATGTAAATCGGTATTTAATAACATAATAGCACAGGTTAAGGTATGAACAGCATCTATAAAAAATTATGGAAAAAGGCCTCTCGTTAGTGTCCTGGAATTCAAATAAATATGTGCAGCAGATTATTTTACCTTGGGAATTAAATGTTCCTGGATTACAGTCTAAATATCGTTTTGAAAAATGCACTAGAACACGTTCCCGCTCTTGGGTTTCACCCGATAGCGAGAATTGTTGTAGAAATTCCCTTAATGATTGATCTAAAGTTTTGGTTTCAAAATTGAAATATTTTAAATATTCATCAGCCACGGCACGATTGAAATCATTGCTGGAAATAAAAATATTGCATGTAAATAGTGAAATATTTAATTACTTTTTCTTTTTGCATCTTAAATTTCAAAGACAAATTTCGTACTTACTTTTTACTTAAATGACGTGACACATCACTTTTCTTAAAACCATCAAGGGTATACAGTCTTTTAGCCAAGCGTATTGCCGATGGCATATCCACAGCCTTAGGAGAATAATGATACGAATGCAGTGACTCAACATCGCTGCCATCGTCGGAAACGGGAGGCGATGATTCGCGACCATCGCCCAAATTCGCCGAATAGCTATTTGGTGATGTCGAATATTGCTGATGCATGTGTGTAGTTGTAGCATCTTCGGCGAGTGTGACAAGTTCATCTTCGGAATTTTTATGATCCGTACCAAGAGATCTCATTGAGGAACCATTGTTATGGAAAGAGTTATTGGAATTGGCGTTACTGTCGGCACCGCGCACTTGTATAACAACTTTATGTTCGGATGATTTTTGCTGCTGTTGCTGCTGCTGCTGATGATGATGATGATGTCTTTGATGTTGTTGGCGCTGCACGGCAGCATCGGAAACCAGTATTGTTGAATCTGAATCGCTGGGATCGCTAAGTATCATGCCGCCTAAAAGATCGCGAGAACTGAGTAAATTATCATCATCCTGATAGTCAGGACTAGAAATATTGGATATAGCTTCGGAGACGCTTTGATCTCCTCCGCCGCCTCCAGTAATTGCACCTGCACCTGCACCACCACCACCACCTAATGTATTATTTGTGTTAGTACAACTATTATTACCACCACTACTATTACCACCACCACCACCACCACCACCAGTGCCACCATTGTTACAATGCAATAAACCCAGATTGGTTGTTATACTATTAGTACCACAAGAATTATTTATACTACCGTTAGTAACAACGACATTGTAATGTTGCTGTTGTTGCTGTTGCTGATAGTTATGACCATTATTATTTGCAAAATTACCCTTCGAACCCGACGATGACATGACCGAACTCGATACAGATGTTGGAGAGGCTGGACTGCCCGCTGAATTGTGAGGTGACGAGCTTATCGAACTGGAGTGGGAATGATTGTGTGAGTTATTCGAACCATAATTTGTAGCAAACTGTTGTTGCTGCTGCTGCTGCTGTTGTTGTTGTTGTTGCTGCTGCTGCAAAGCTGCCAATTGATGCGGTTGCAGCGGGGCATTATACGTCCACACAATACGATCGCGGTCCGAAGCCTATTTATATGGGGACATATAAAAAAAAACATTATTAGCATTGACAATAATAATTGTATTTTTTCTGTTGTTTTTTGTTTTGCTACAATGAAAAATACCTAAAAAGAAGCACAATTCTCTAATTAAATGTGTAAGGATATAAATTTGTTTCATTTAAATGCTTCTTTTCACTTTACTACATTTTATTTTAGAATGAGGAATACAAATAATGATCATTCATTATCTTAAGGTTAAGGGCTTTTGTGCTATAACTTAATTTAGCGATCATGGTAACGAAGATCATCATCATCAGCCGCTATAGTGAAACTGATTCGAGTACAATCAACCAATGCACTATAGGAAACTTTGCCCATTTTGTGGCCATAATTAATTACAGCCAAACGGCGGGACCGACCGATTGAAATGATTTTTTTCAATCAAACATCCTTAAGGTTTTTATCACCTAATCTCACGAAGAAAATAATTTTTTAATACTCACGCTCACGTCCTCTCACGCGTGACTGCTTTTTTGTTATTCTGTTTGTATTAAGTAAAAAAATTACTTTTTTCACACGTGAAAATTTTTAAACACACTTCAGAGGAAACTAAAAAATATTGTATCAGCCTTTTTTAAAACTCTCCGATCGAACCTGCTAAAAAAATAGGGCTTGCAATTATTCTCTGCTGAATATTGTAAGCTTTGCATTTTAGGTGTGTGATGTGTTGAGCGCTTCAATGTAAAATCTTAGGTGGCATATTCTTGGGGAACATTTTAACCTTCTAACGCTTCTCGGTATTGGTTGTTTGTCCTTACCGTTAAAATGGTGCGAAAAAGTACGGTATACGAAGTTCATATTCGTACACCGTCCACATTTAGAAAAGAGAAACTCTTGTAATTAAATAAATAACTATAAATGGCCCTTATTATGAGCAACTTTCGATTTTCGACTGTAGTCGAAAGTGTTGATCGAACGAATTTTCATTCGACAAAGAATGTCGATATTGTGAATTTCACTCACTGTGACAATTTTAAGATTTATAGTTCAAGAATCATACGGAGTAGTAGAAATACTCTTGGTTGTGTACAGCAAATCGAGGATTTTCCTCCATAAGTGAAACCTTTCGAATTGTTTAGTCCCTACGACCTTAGATCTACATAAAATCGACAAAAATAGTTTACAACTTGTTTTAGGCTGCCTTAAAATAAAAAACAATTATTTAACAGTCAGATTTTTAAAAAAATTTCTATATTAAAATGCATCGAAAGCAAAATTCTGTTCGATAGAAAATTCGTTGCTGAACGAAATTATCGATGCTCATAATATGAATTTGACATTCGACTTTCGATGTTCGATAGCCAGCGAATGCAATTTATAATAATAAGGGCCAATATTTTAACTTGTAACAAATCAAATAATCGAAATGACATTTCTATCAATAATTTTATAGCAAATATCAGAGTTCACTATATAGCCTTAACGAATATAAACTTTGATTCGTACACTAAAATAATGCTAAAACTTAGTTTTAAAAACAAGTTTTATTATAAAAAAGGCTTAAATTTTCTCTTTGTAATTGCATCAATTTCTAATCCGATTAAAAAAAAATACATATTTTTTTAGTAAATTCTGTTTTGCTTTATAAAATTTCAACAAAATATATTTTTATTTTTAAAGTTTTTATTAAATACAACCTCTATAAACAAAATCTTGCAAGAAATGCAGTTTTTTTATTGAGGGTGTACGAATACGAACTTTGCATACTGTACGTGCTTATTCACAATAGATGCTACAAAGACCCACAAAACTGAATTTTATGCTGTTTGTTTGTATGAAACAAAATGTTTTACACACAACTTTTGACAGCATGAGTCGTCCAAACCTTTTATTTCCTTTATTAATTATTTGTTGTTGTTGTCAATAAGCCTACCCTGAAGTAAATTTTAGAAGTCACTACTATGTTTTTGACCGCACAAAATAATTTCATGCAATTACGTCTAAATGTTTAAAGTATCGAAAAATAGTTGTGATATAAAATATGTATACAACATTTTGCGTCAATGTTTCCTAAAAATCCTAACCTATCTATCTTACTTATTATAACAAAATTGACCCAATTATTTGAGACACTGTAGAAAAAAAATTATATTTACTTTTATCGTGTAGTATTAGTTGTGTTACAGTTGCTGTGTATTCGTGTTAAGAAAAATAAGAAAAATAGAGTATGAAAAGTTGAAATCAAAAATGTTTAATGGCAACAAAAATAAAACCAACAAAAATATATTTATTATATTATAAGCGTGCATTAAGAATTGCATTCAATTTAAAGTGAGATTTAGACGCACAAAAGAGAAAATGGTAAAAAAACACATGCAATATTTATTAGTACAAGCGAAATTATTTATCGATTTCATAGAATGCTATTTTTCGTGGATAAAAAAATTATATTTTCACTTTTGCGAACAACTCCGGCTTTTTTTTAGTACACGCGTACATACATCCACATTTGTTCTCTTTCTTCGAAATTTGAATTTAGATAAAATGAGGGGATTTGTCCTGAAATTGGGTACTTCATTCATTTATTTGGTGATGGGAGCTTTTTTTTTTGGGAGGAATTAGCGAATTTACTTACCATAAATATACTGTACTTTTGCTTTAGGTTTTAGTTTTGCCATATATGTATGTATTTATATTTTTCTATTTAAATTATTTTGTGTGCAAATTTTAATTAAAGTTCAGAAACAAGGTGGATAGATAATCCAGGTGGCAGTGCTACTTCAGCTGATAATTCGTATGTGCTTTGTAGCTGAAGAATGTCAGAAACTTCGTTTTATTTTGGTACAATTATTTTTTGTACCAGCTATGGTTGCCGTATTTTGTACACCATGTTCAGAAAGTTACATTTGAAAATCAAACAAATAACTAAATTCAAATAATGCATTTTTTGACTAACAGAGTTGCTTCGATTCAAATAAACTAAAAAGTAAACTCTAACACACCTTGAAATACAATCATGTAAAAATAAAAACGCGAGGCACAGTTCATTGTATGAATCTTGCCCTTACCCTTCGTCTTCACGAACATAACATGAACATGAAGGAAGCAGAGCAACTGCGAAAAATGTATCAACTTCTTTATTTGCAAATGGTTGCGGACGGCGAATCTCATGGCGAACATTCTTGCTCAGACAAATGTTCGGTCATCGATGTCGGAGTATGGAGGAAACATGGACATGAGGGGTCTACATTAGCTCATGCATTCATGAAGTTCATGGCTAATAAAGGTCCCAAGTAAAGCCTGGTACTCTGTTCAAAATTTCACGCGAAATATTGACATAATCCATATAAAAAAATTTCACATGAAATATTCATGAAAAAATGTTGCAAAGCCTTTACTCTGTCCAACTCGTGAAAAATTTATGAAATGTATCTGGCAACATTTTCTTGCAATCTGGCGAAACAATGTGACTGACATTTATTTCGCGTGAAATATTGACAGCTGATGTTTTTGTTTACAAATGTCGATCAATGTTGCATACTTCGAACCAATAAAAGCGAATATTCCATTTGCAAAAAAAGTTGCGTATATAAAGCAGAAATCTACATCAACTGACACCACACACAGTGGACCAAACACAAAAGAACGCTGATGAGGAAGGTTTAGTGGGCTTCGAAAACAGTCGGTTGTTCTGTTCAACTATGTGTTTTGTTTGTCAGAATATTTACAACTAACTTTGGTGTTATTTGTTCATTAATAATTATCACATGTAATTTGGCTTACAAAAAGATACGAACTTTAGCCTGATCAAATCATAAATATAGAAACAAATAAAGTTCGAACAATAATAATTAAAAATTAGCTAAAAAGCGATTATTTTTTAATGGAAAAAGTAATATGGCATCACTTGCTATGTGTCAAATTTTTCACGCGAAATAATCAATGTTGCTGAAAAATTTTCACAATTTCGAACTGAACTGAACTGGCTTAATAATAAGATGAGATGTCAAATACTTTAGAACTTAAACACTTTTAAGGTAGAATAAGTAAAATCTAATCTTTCTGCTTTACAACTTAAGGTAGGTATGGTTCAGCTTTGTGTATAAAGGCTCATTTAGCCCACTGTAATGGAATGTAAATGCAACGGTAGGAAACAGCTGATCAATATTATGTGAAAAGTAATGTACAAATTCTTACATTCCGGTTACATTTCTATAACCATTTTCATTACTTTTCACATAACAATATCGATCAGCTGTTTCATACCGTTGCAGTTACATTCCAGTACAGTCGGCTAACTGAGCCTTAAGTTATAGAAAACGTTACATCAAAAGAAATGTACACAGCACACTATTGCTGTTTGGCTTTTTATGCGGCTTTATTGACATTTGAACAGAAAAATCTGTTTTCTATAGATTTCTAGATGACAAGTGTTAACCACGTATTTTTATAACCAGCAACATGCATTTCCTATGCTACGATTTTTGTCAGCTGACACGCAACATAACGATACGATTTTACTAATTCTATCTTAATTGGTCATTCGCTTTAAATCTCATATTAAAAAAAATCTATGAACGTCAGTCTGACGACTTAAAGGTCTTATTGTCTGGTTGTGGCGCTGATGACCTTTTCTGGGTGATTCTTATTGTGAGTGTGCGTGCAGACGAACACATTCCAAAGACATTTTAGCATGGGACATCAGCATTAAAAAAAATAGCATTCTAGATTTGTAGTTGAATAGCAAAAAAGCAATATATGTAAATATATATAGATACAATAATACAATACAATGGATTAATTAATTAAAGCGCTGTAGAAAGAAATAGAGTATTATATGTAGTAGCTGTAGATCTCTAGAGTCTAGACTAAAATATTTACGAGAAAAATTTATTATTTTTCTTTTTGTGTAACATTTTTTGTTTGTTTGTTTGTAAAATATTACAACAACCTTTTGTATGGTTAAATTGGAACTATTTATATGTGTTTGTTGTAAAGTGGTGGCTGTTATACAGTCAATTGTTGTTGTCGTTGATGTCGTCGATGTCGTTGGTGTTATTATTGTTGTTTCTGCTGCACTAGTTGAAGAAGAAGAAGAAGACGACGAAGACTGAGAAGTTGGTGTGATAATAATTCTCACTTTACGACGACGTTTATTGAATATATCGCGTTGACTACGAGCTTCCGGTGAAGCACATAGTACGTTAGTGGATGTTGTTGTGGTTGCAGCCAAGTTGGTTGTAATTGTTGCATTTGATGTTGCCGTAATTGTATCATTGTTATTGTTATTATTGTTATTATTTTTATTAATTGTTAATTGTATACAAGTTTTAGTAGATGAAGAAGATTGCTAAAATTATATTATTGTTTTTTTTTAAGGCAGAAATTAAAAAACACACACAGACACACGCGCAGCGCACATTAAAACATTTTCAGAACAACATTTAGTAATTAAAAGACACACACAGAGAAAAAGAGTGTTACATAATTATAAATTGATATAATGAATAAGATAAAGAATGTGTATTAATTATTTTTTATAAAAAACATAATAAATCAATGGAAAAAAGAATTGTTTAAAGGAGGAAAATATAAAGAGAAAATGAGTAGAATAGAAAATAGACAAGAAACACATATGTATATGTATGTATATAAAAGAAACAAGAAAGAGAATAGAATAGAATAGAAAAAGAGCTTGTCACAATGTTTTGCATTTAAAGAGTGTAGAAAGTATTAAGTAATTAATATTAATTAAGTATTAATATTGAAATTAAATTAAAACACAACTAAACACCAAAACAGCACTACTTAGTAAAAAAATTTCGATATGTTTCCTTAACTATAGTTTTACTACGTGGCACCACCCCACTTTTGACACATGCAGTAACTCTCGATCGAAAGCAGTTAGCACGTTGCTGGTAAGGATGGGTATAAATTAAGGGTTCAGCCCGCTTGGGTCCAATATAATGAACTCTTTGTGTTACCTGTGAGTTTGAGAGAAAATATAGATAGAGAAAGGTGAAAAAGTTAGATGTAGAATGGAGGTAATTAGTTTGCTAGTGGGTCGGGAAATGGATCATATGTGTACACACGCCTTAGGGAGGAGTCAGCGGCAATACCAGCCACTGCTCTTAATATAAAGGCTCAGATTTTTTAATTTTATTTTCGATAACTCGGTTAGGCTAATGAAGTATAATCTTGCAAAGGAAGTGCAGACGGAGATACTCCAGAGCGGGACAGTAGTAGAGGAGATGCAAGATGCTTTACTCCTCCTCCTCATAATTACAACTGAAGCAGTAAGCATTGTGCAAGAGATCCATTCATTTAGCAAATGGTTCCAAAAGCGCAGTAGGTGGTCAGTGTGCTCAAGAGATTTATCAAGTGCGTGCTTCCTAGTGAAGTTCATAAGGTTTTCAGTTTTGTGGGAGTTTAGGCTAGGCCAAAGGGTTCTCCTTATTGCGCAGGTGGGTTCATCACGCCATCTGTATTGAGCTGACTTAATAAAGGCAACATCGAAGCGTCTCGAGCAGGATGAGAGTGGGAGCCTACAGAGATTATCGATATCAACTTCTCTAAGTAGGGTTTCCCTCATTGCCAGCTCATCCGCAATTATGTTCGCTACTCGATCATTTTAGTAGTTCAAAATCTATTTAAGGAAAAAAATTTTTTTTTAACTTTAAGTGAGGTGAATATCTTTAGAATCGGTTAAGCCAATCTTAAATTTTGAGATTGTTATATACACATATGTAAAGGGTGTTTTTTATTGAGGTATAGGACTTTAAGTTGGCATCACTTTTTTAACTGGCGGCCATTTTGTCAGCTGTCAAGTGATTAATATTTAGTTTGGTTTGCCATTTCATCATGAACAGGTTGACAAAAGAACAACGCTTGCAAATCGTGCAAATTTATTTCGAAAATAATGGTTCAGTTCGCGAAGTTTACCGCAAGCTCCGTCCATTTTATGGTCGACAAAATCGTCCATCAGAGCAATTATGGAATGGACCTGTCAATTGGCCACCAAGATCGTGTGATTTGACACCATTGGATTATTTTATTTGGGGATATGTGAAGTCGCTCGTCTACGCCAACAAACCAGAAACGTTAGGGGACTTGGAAGCCAACATTCGTGGCGTTATTGCCAACATACGGCCCCATATGCTCGAAAAAGTGGTTGAAAATTGGACCTGTAGAATTGGCTTTATTCGAGCCAGCCGCGGCGGCCACATGCCCGAAATCATATTTAAACGTTAATGGCATAAAATTATCCTTCCAATAAAGCCAAATTGATGGACATTAAAACGATTTTCTTGTGTTTTATTTCAATTCGAAGTTCTATACCTCTAAAAAAAACACGCTTTACATACATACATCCATCGACAAGGACACAATCGTAAAAATAGTCTGACTAGATTCTCCTCATCTCGAAACGTCGAGATTTGATAAACTCGTTTTTCGAACATCGAGGTGAAATCTGTAGCTCTCTAATTTTGATAGCGGGAAGCTAAAAAAATGCAGTCTACGTCTCATTAAAAAAAAAGATTTACTGAAATGACTTCGTTAGTCCAATCGTATCGTCTTACTTTTGAAGTTCTCGCATCGTTTAAGTCTGGATGTTAGTTAGATCCCGTTTAGATGAAGATTGACGTAGGTGCGACAATGCTTACATTCTCTTTTGTTGCAACAACCAGGGGACTTTTTGGTATTTATTTCACCAATGCTTTTTATTCGTTCATTCGTAGCATAAAGGGACTAATTGTTAGTTTGGTATAGGTAGAATTAATACTCGTATGCCCACATAGTTTTACTTTTTTTAATTTATCGCCAAAATACAATAATTCTTTTTCTCTTCTTAGTATATTTGTTTTTAATTTTTATAATATAACTGTTTATTTCATGCATGTTAACTAATCACAAATTTTCCAACACCATTAGAAATAATCTGAATAACTGGCAACACTGCTCGTACATAGCATAACAAAAATATGAGAGAAAGAGACATGTAAAGGAGAAGAGTTACAATTGTTGCTTCAATTCCCATTAAGTGCGACTTTTACTACGCCGCAAGCTTCTCTTCACTTGCCGCCAACAAATACGAGTCGCAGGCGACGACGTCACCCTTCATCTAAAGGGGCTCTTAGTAAAAACGTGAGACGTGTTTAACACGAAGTTTTATTTTCACTTTCTAAAAAATCTTTTGAAGAAACATATCGAAATTTCATTAAAAAAATTTTACTACTTTAAAGGAACTTTAGGTTTTTTTTTAGGAAGAAAGATTATTTAACACAAACACAACACAACAATTAACTACATATGTACATAAATACTTTGTACTAAAAAGCGGATTTAAAGTGGAAAAATGGGAAGAATAATGTGGAAAACTGGGATTCGATACATTTTCACTAAGCTAAGTTTGAAAGGAAAAGTAATTTCTTAGATTTAACTTTTTTCTAAAATTTAGTCTATAATTTTCAGTTGGAAACATACCAAAAAAACGAACTCTCATACTAACAAATTTTTTTTTAATGCCACCTTAAGGCCATGACTCACTATCCTACACAATCGCGCGATTTACTAAAAAATGCAACCCTGATCTGATCAATTGTTATTATCTTTTGAAAAATTTCATAGACTTCATCATACCAGGGCTGTATTTTTTAGTAATTCGTGCAATTGTGTAGGATAGTGTATCACGGCCTTTAGCACTTTCCAAGTTGTCTTCAATAGTTTGATTACGATACCTTGCAACCAACTCAAACGAGAACTCAAAGAGTGCTTGATTGTGGCCTAATTATTACAAAGTTGTGAAACAATTGAGTACTTTTAACACTAAAAGTACTATTTCTATAATACACACATACAGACGTACATACAATTGACCCAACTTACTTGTGAATCTTCCGAATCTTGTCTAGTATCCAATAGCGTGTTCAAAGAACTATTTACATCCTCATCAATCTCTATTGGTATAACAGCGCCCATACCTTCACGCTGTATCTGCTGTAAATGATCTTCCGACTTGCTGGTGCGAAAACCAGCCGAATCACATTTGCGCACAAGTTGACCGTTATGACGGCGCACCACCACACCAGCGCTATCTGCTCCAACACAACCCACCCCACAACTACCAGCAGCCAAATTTGAGGGTTCTGGACTTGTGGGCACAGAGTTTGCAGTCTCTTTGTCAATTAGGGGAGTTGAGAGGGAAATAGGTGAAGTCGGTACCGAAAATGAGGTTTCATCTTGCGATGTATTATTACCAGCTGCTCCTGTGTTGCCCACAGTTGTGGAGGATCCTGACGAAGCTGAGCTACGTGGATGACGAGCACAATCTACATTGTCTTGGGAGTTGCGCTGATGTTTGTATTTTAAGGCAGCTTTTTGTTTTAAGACCTTCAAACGTTGCTTCGTAGATGCCGAAGCTATGGAATTCGAGTACTCCTCGTCTTCGGCCTGTTCCTCATCATCCTCATCCCCATAATGCATTAAGCACTGGCGATCACTAGCCTCATCATCGGCTTGACCACTTACGGTCATATTGCCCAGACCTCCTACACACCCAAGGCCACCACTATTGTAGGTCTCCAAGTTTGTTATGTCGTAATTCGTTTGATCCTCTTCGTTTTCTTCGTCCTCGCCAGCATAGCGGTCGTAGTCCTCGTCCTGTTCATCGTCTTCGTTTTGGTAATACTCGTAGGATTTATTTTGTTGTTGTCGCGTTTGCTGTTGGTAATGTTGCTGCTTGTGCTTTTGCATGTAGTGGTGATGTTTGGTTTTGTGATGTTGATGATAGTGATGAGTGCGGTTCTCCTCTTCAGCCTCGTCGTCGTTGTCTTCGTCGTCGTCGCCATCGCCATCGCCAATCTCTTCGTCATCCTTTTCCAATTCCTCACACAATAATAAGGTGTCATTGGTGAGCGAGTCTTTGCGGTTGTTGTAACTATTGTTAATACTATCACGTTGATGTTGTAGTTGTTGTTCTTGTTCCTGTTCCTGTTGCGCCTGCGCATGTTGGTTCTTACGTAAACGTGATTTAGCCTTACTTTGCAGCTCAGCCGAATCCGTGCTATGGGTAGGGGATTCTTGTGATGACGATGAAGTAGGCGATGATTCACCAGAAGCTTTGGGAGCCAAAGCACCATTAGCTCGCGCTACAGCTGCTCTATTGGGCGAGTCTCGTAGAGAGTCTACCTTTTTAGCTTGCACTGGTAAAAGGTTGCTACTTTGGGGTGTCCTGGATAGATTTAAAATCAAATCTCCAGTCATCATATAAGCCTCAAAGCGTGGTGCTTTTGCTGGCTGCGGAGGAGCTGAATTCGGTTCAGGTTCTTTATCGTCCGCAGCATACGAAGAGGAAGAGGATTTTCCCCGTCTCCCCGTTGTATTACCGCTGTACGAAAATGAATGTTGCAAGTTATTTAAACCCACCATAAAACTATTACCGTTTGTTGTTGATGCTGTTGCTGCTTCCGCTGCTGTTGAAGCAGCTGCTGTGCTGGCGGCCGCTGCCGCAGCAGCTAATGATGCTTTTGTGGGTATTTGTGATGGTCTGGGTCGTTTATGTTGCGGCGACTGCTTCTGTGAGGGACACTTCAATGCCTGAGGTATGCGTGAGGGACGACTGGTTGGCGAGGTGGCTGTAGTTGTTGAAGTTCCTGTACCGGCACCGCTTGCTCCTTCTCCTCCACCACCACCTGCTCCTAGACCCTCAACCAATTGTATTTTGGCCGATGAAGCTGATGAACTGCGACTGTGATTGGTCGCGTTGCTGCATTGTCGGTGTGGCAAGTTTGTTGCTGATATTGTTGGCGATGCTGCAGATGTTGTCGTCTTATAACGTGTGGCGGCGGGTGAACTAGATGATGGTGATTGTTGTTGCTGTTGTAACGTCGTATAATTGTGCGCCGTATCGTAATTAATTAATTTATTGGCAGCTTCGTGATGTTGTTGATAGTATTGAGGTGATGATGTTCTTGTTGTCGAGTGATGATAATCGTAATTATTTGTAGGTTCTATATCTATATAATGGGGACTTTTTGTATTCGCTAATTGTTCTTTGATGCGGGCTTTTAACTTTGGATCTAAAAATGTGTCAAATTGGTTATTATGAAAAGAAAGTTTTTGTTAATTAAATTTCAAGTATAAAGAATGTTTGATTTTGGATTTCTGTATGTAATAAGTATATATGTAGTAGTATGACGGTTACCTACTATACATACATACATATCGTTACGTTAGTAACGATACATATGTTAAAGGCCTGTCAAACGATGTCGACAGAATATATTCGATCGAAAACTTATATTGAAAACAACAATAATAAAATAATGTACTGTTTCACGATATCGAAAGAAAACCTTCTTCTGAAAATTTATATAAATTATAAGTCGAAAGTTTTCTTTCAATATCGTGAAACAGGCACTCAGAAACTTTGTTTTTGTTTACAATATAATCGAAAGTCTTGTGTCGACATCGTGGGACAGGCCGTAAAAATTTAATTGAGAGGCATAATCAACTATTTTTTAAAGGGATATGAAACTTCTTGATTTCTAAAACTTTATAAAATGTACATACATAATATGTACAAGAGAATCTAATGTGTATGTATGCAGATAGTACATACCTCTTTTAAGCTCCAGTGTAACTAAGTCTTCAGATAAACGCAAACATTTTAAAACCTCCTTCGTTGTGTATCGATGTACGTCAGTTCCATTCACTTTTAAAATCACATCGCCAGCTTCAACCTGTAATGAAAATAAAAAACAAAAACACACAATTATTAAGAAAAAAAAGTATGCATTTTCACAAAAATACTAAAACATAATTTTTTAAAGGTCCGCTAGAAGTTAAATGTCGCCACACCGACTAACTATTTCTGAATTTTCTGTTTTACTTCACATACATTAATTTTTATTCTCTCCTCTCTACTTCTATAAACTCAAAAATTGAGCAAAAATTCTCAATTTATTAACTTGACAGCACCCGGTCCGAAAATACTTGCTTGGCAACACTCTATTCTTGCGAAATCAATGTTGTTGTTGTTTTTACATCTATTTTCAATTACAATATTCCTTACAGCTAAAATTTGAGCTAGAATAAAGTTAGCTAATGGTAAAGTAAGAAAATAAAAGATGTTAGTTACTGAGTTCTTGTTTCAACTTTAATATTAGTTGAGCTTCTCATTTGTTTAAGTGAAAGTTTAACATAATACGAGTATAAGGCTATCAGCGCGAAAGTGGTGTAACCCCAAACTATTTAATTAATTAATTGCTCCATTTCATTGCTATATAATGTTATATATTTTACTAAGCATTTAAAATATAAATTAAAAAAAAGTGCGATAAAATAACTAAACTTTAACACAGACATTTTGTTTGTTTAGTCCATATTTAAACTATGCAAGTCTTATTGCTAAGCTGTTTAGTTTGATGGAGAGATAGACGAGGGGAACAGTAACGTTTCTTTTCCCCTCGTCTCTCTTTCCTAGCAAACTAATCAGCTTAGCAATAAGACTTGTATAGTGTAAACTAGGACTTAATAATAATGTGAACTTGTCAAGATTAATTAAATAAGAACGAGAACTATAAGCACAACAAAATGTCAAAGACATTAAACATAAAAAACAAAAGCTAAAATAAAAAACGATCCCGCACAGCCAATACTGACTGCACTTTTTACAATTTATAATACGTAATTTGTTTAATTTTATGTTTTAAGGCACTTTGTTATTTATTGTTTATTAAAAAATAAAACACAAATTTACAAATGAAATCTTTTTTTTTTTGCGAACCACAAGACACTTTTCAATCGTAGAATTTGTAAATAGTTTTTTAAACAAAAACAACTTTTGAGCATCTCGGGCATAAATGTACTCAGAGCATAGTGCTGCCACCTGATTAAATACACCTAGGAATTTGTGAGCAAAATTAGAAGGAATGAAAAAATTATGAAAAATATTACAATAGTTCATGAACATGAAATTTTTTGTCCTCTACGAGACAACTTTTAATTTTAAACACATAATAAAGTAAATTTTGTCTCAATGTGCAGCAATTTCAGAAGTAAAGGGTGGGCAAATTTAAGGTTAGCAAGAAAATTGGATTAAAAACACACTTTTTTCTGACAAATTCAGTTTTATTGATACCAATGTAAAGTATAAATATTGGAATTAATTCTGACACGTCGCAAGACGTCCGCTCTTTTCACAAAATTTTTAACTACATTTTGCAACAAAGCTTCGCTTATCTCGTCATCTTTCAGACCGTCAGTTGTTTCTGGTTTGTTCACGTAAGCTCGGTCTTTCAAATGTCGCCAGAGAAAATAATGCAGCAGCGTTAAATCACAAGAACGAAGCGGCCAATTGACATTGCCAAATCGAGAAATTACATGACCGGGAAATTTCTCATGCAATAATAATAATTGTTTGACCCACTGTGTGGCTTGTGGCGACGTCTTGCTGAAGAAACCAAAGGTCACTGATGTTAACATTAGCCAATTGTGGCCACAAAATGTTGCGCAAAGTGCCTCTTGTGATGCCCAATTATTTCGAACGTTGACGTGTTGATGTTCCACGCTCATTCTCAACACTTAGCCGTACTATTGTCAACAACAGTACCGAGAGCCTCGAACTTAGCGATTAAACTACGCACAGCGTTCTCAGAAGGAGCGTGAACGAGGAAAAGCTGCTCGAATTTTACGAAATGATACAGTAAATTTTCAAAATTTTTATAGTAAATTTCCACAATTAAAGTTCTTTGTTCAAGAATGTAGTGTTCCACGGTTAAAATTTCCCAACCTTTTACTAAATAATACCTAATTTACATTAAGCATTTTTTCATGAAATTTCATGAATTTTGTTGCACGAAACTTTTTTATTTGCTAATTACAGCGCTATAGAAGAAAATGTTATACAAAAAAAGGACATGAAATGAGTCTCAGATTCATTTTTGGCAACTTTTTTGCTCCTCCAGGCCTCCTATTGACAAATAAATAATTTTCATGCAACTAATTTCATGAAAAAAAAATTCTTAGTGTAAATTAGGTATAAATGTCAAAGGATGACAGCTCAATTCTTGACATTTCATCATTTGACAGCCAATTTAATCGCTAACTTGAAATTTGCCCCACCCTTTATTCACAAAAAGCAGTTTTATAAAGCAAAATGTGGTCGAAAAGCACAAGCTTTGACGAGAAAATGGCAAAAAGTGATTACCATTTACATATCGATCATTTACTGCAATAGTGTCATAACTCAAAAAATGCGTTTTCTGAGTTAATAAAAAAGCAGAGGCGTTTTTTTTTTCATTTTAACTTGTGTGGTAGCTTGTGCTACCACCTCCTGAGAGGAGGATATTTTTTAATATCTTCATTCAATTCATTCATTCATTGTAAATTGAAAACTTTAAACACATTTTCTGCAAAATTTGTTTTTTTTTGGAGTTGTGACACTCATGTATGTATGTATATATGTATGTAAGTTAGCAGCATAAACTGTACTTTAAGAACTTTTTGTACTAAAATTTTTAACTGCTACAAGTCAGTTAGTTTAACCAATTTCATTGGCTACTGCAATTGGTTAAATTTACTTATAACTTTTTGTGTGTGTAATTTAGGATATTAACAACCAGAAACAAGCAGACATTGCCACTTGATTATATTAGTACAATAAATTAGTTTAGTTGTACTTGAATACGAGTAGATAAAGCTGAAATTATTTCTTTGCAATATTAAAATAAATTAGTCTAGTTCTACTGAAGTAGATAAGACTCTAATTATTTCCCCCCCCCCCATTTTTTTTTTGTTAAGAGATAAAACCTTTTTTATCTAACCTGAAAATTCAATTACAACCACTTTTATGCCATTTTATGTTGAATTTCTTTCAACAGCATACTCGTAAAGGAAATAAAAACCATGTGTTTATTTAAAAAAAAAAACCACAAAATAAATCAATGGAAGTTAAACTTTGAATAACAAAAAAATAAAAATAAATAAAGTAGCACATTCGATACTAGTACAACAATAAAATATATATGTATACTTATTTATATATGGCTAGTTTTTTCCCCAGTAAATAGGTGGAGTGCATGAAATGCACTAGATTTCGTTTATCCACAGTCTGTCTATTGTAAAAATATTATACTATAGTATAACATGATTTCAATTTTGTGTGCAATATTTTATTGATTTTATTTTTGTAACGCATTTTTCTATCGAATTAAAAAACAAATATTATATAAAACAAATACTTTCATAGAAATTGTATTAAGAAAAACAGATAAAAAGAGGCAATTGTTTGTAATATATACATATGTACATACATATTTCAAAAAACAATATAGTAAGTTATATATTTGAATAGTTATAGATACATCCAACGTGTGCACGTATGTACATAATCGTATGTATGTATGTATGTATATGTATGTATGTATATGTAAATACATTTGTAAATATGAATGCCTACTTTGATCTATTCTTAGGTATGAATGACATAAGTACTCCCGTATGTACTGTGAATGCAAACTTTTTGACACCATACAAAAATAAAAAACATCTTGAACATAAATGCATTTTAAAAAAACTATCATTCATTTGAATAGAGATAAAGAAAATCAACCAAACAAAAATAAAAAGGAGAAAACAGGGTGTGTTGCCTGCAAGCAAAAGGATTTACACACTTGAACTTAAATGAAAGTTTGTGCAACCGGTATGATGTCATGATTAATCGAAGTAAAAGACTTTCCTAATTAATTTTTGAAAGCGCAAAAATTTTTAATTGTTACAAAGGAAATAATAAGTTAAATTAAAAACCAAAAAAGGTCAAATATCTACGAGAGAGAGTAATTTAAAATCAAATATTTTGGACCTTTTGTAAAAGAGAAATTGGGTCCAAATGGGGAATATAACCTCAAGATGACACACTGGGTTTGTACGGGTGTAGTGCGACTAGAGATGCCATCGCGACTGATTTTTTTTTTTTAACTCAGAGTTCGGGGTTTTGGACAAGTTTGAGGTTAGGAAGTAAATTGGCTGTCAAATGATGAAATGTCAAGAATTGAGCTGCCATCCTTTGACATTTATTCAGTTAAAAGTTGGAAAATTTTAACCATGGAATGCTACACTTTTGAACAAAGAATTTTAATTGTGAAAATTTACTATAAAAAAAACTGAACGAAAACAAAGCATCTTTCAACAAAATCATCTTTGGTGATGAGGCCCATTTTGAATTAGGCAGTCATGTAAACAAACAAAATTGTCAAATATTGGACTCAGAAAATCCACAAACAGCGCTAGAAAACCATTACATCTAAAGAAAATGAGCGTATGATGCGGTTTGTGGTCAGGCGGCATCATCGGCCTGTATTTTTTCGAGAATGAGCACGCCGTCACCGTGAATTTTCTGTTCGCTACCAAAACATGATAACCGTTTTCTTGTGGCCACAATTGGCTAATGTTGACATCAGTGACCTTTCGTTTCAGCAAGACGGCGCCACACAGCAGCCCAAACAATTCATTGGTTGCATGAGAAAGTTCCCGGTCGCGTATTCTCGATTTGACACGATCAATTGGCCCCCTCGTTCTTGTGATTTAACGCTACTGCATTTCTTTTTCTGGCGATATTTGAAAGACTGGGTTTACGTGAACAAACCAGCGAGATAAGCGAAGCTTTGTTGCAAAATGTGGTTAAAAATTTTGCGAAAAGAGGGGACGTCTGCAAACGTGCTAGAGGTGGACATTTACCCGACATCATATTACTTTATTAATTCCCATATTTCTACTTTACATTAGTATCAATAAAACTATGTGCGTGTGTGTGTGTTTTTAAGCCAATTTACTTCCTAAACTTAAATTTGGCCACCCTTTAGAATCCCGAAATCCCAACCCGTGATTTCGGGAAAATCTAAATACCGAAAATTATAAGAAGGAAATGTTAATACATCGTCACCTGAAACGATATTTTCTACCCAATTGCGAATTTGATAATTTCATATTCTTAAAAGCATGTCCACAATTCATTTGCTACACCCTGCTGCACTTGTCATTTATCATCAGATAGCACAACAGATTGATATGTGTAATAGTTACAACAAATGTTATTTTATACCTACTTTGACTTTCAAAGTGTTTGCTAGGGCGGAAAGGGAATGAATAGAATTTTTTCGCCTCAATGGAGAATAACAATGTGTGGTATTCAAATATGCATGTATGTTTGTTTGTAATATACATATGTATATATGTATGTATGTACGTATACATAAAATTACCGTTACGACTATGGATTATGGATGATTACAAAAGCAAAAAGTAAGATCTTAATATGTAATGTATGTAGGTTAGTATTAAATATGTTGAGATAAATGTTATATGCGCCAAAAATTACAAATAACTACTTACTGTATATTTTGGTTAGATTTCATTGTTTTTATACATATCGCCAGCAAAACATTATTTAAAAAAAATATAAGTTTTAATTTTCATTCTACATACTACTGTTCCGAACTTCCTACACAAACAGCTAAATATTAATGTGAATTTTTAGTCCTCACTGCTTAATATAAAGTACCCCAGGCTCTGTACTGAGTGTTATTGCCATCACTATCAAAAACAGCTGTTATTTATTGCCATTTCATTTAGTTTGATAGAATGTGAAGTTTAGGTTAAACATGTCAAAGAAGAGATAATATTTTGAAGCTTATTTAAAATTTGGATTTATGTATTAAAACAAAGTATACTTTAAAAATTTAAAACCAGTATTACGATACAAAATACTTTGTTTTGATCATGAATATTTTTACTTATGTGATTGCTACGAAACTTAGTCAACACATTGGGCTCTCGTAACGATACAATCTAGAAGGTTAAAAATGGGCGGAGCCAAACCCAATAAAACTTAATATTATATTTCACATGCTTCTATTTGACCGATTTTTACGAAACTTGGCACACACCCTGAGAGCTCCAAAAAAGATTCAATCTTACATTCAAAACAGTGGGCGGGGTCAAGCCTTTAATATTATATATCACGTGGTTGTACTTAAACGATTTTTATGAAACTTAAAGCACAACCTTGAGCTCTTAAAAGAAAAGAATCCTTAATTCAAAAAGGTGGGCGGGGCCACGCCCATTAAAATTTTATATAAACATTTTACATTATTCTATCTACCTTAGCGATTCTTACGAAACTTGTTACAAACCATAAGCTCTGAAAAATACTTACGGCCTGTCCCACAATGTCACTCGAAATCGTGCGATCGACAACTTGTATTGCAAACAACAATAACATTAAAAAAATTGTTGTTGTTTTCAATAAAAGTATTCGATCGAACGATTTCTAGTGACATCGTGAGACAGACAGGCAGTTAATCTTAGGTTCAAAAAATATGGCGGGGCCACGCTCATGAAAGGTTAGTAATAAATTTTATGTACTTCTATTTATACGATTCCCACGAAACATTGCAGAGTTTCGGCTCTTAGAACGGCATAATTTGGTACTTAAAGAAGTGGGCCAGGTCATGCCCATTAAAAAGATTAATATTAGATTTCAAGTGCTTTTGACCCTGACTCATTATTACGAAACTTGGCACACGATACGATATTGATTTTAGACAAATGGGCGGACACTTATATTTGCCAAATCGGGCATAACCACGCTCCTAAAAGTATAAATTTGGCAGCACTAAAAATTTTAAAATAATACCGAGTACGCACTATGGCATTTTGTGACATCGCAATAGTGTGTACTAGTGGCGACGTTTGTAATTTCCTATATTTTTTGTTGTGTGGCATTGCTTTCGATATAAAAATTATAATGTGAACAGCGTTGCACACATTTTGAAAACTACACCACAAAATGACAACACAAGAAATGCCAGATGTGTACTAGGCATAAAACTTTAAAAAAAATTAAACCGACTTCAAAAATAAGCACTAAAAAATTTAAAATAATTTAGATTCAGCTAATAAAAAATATTTTTATATGTAATTATCTATAATGATATTCAAAGTCGACTTATTTAAGTCAAAACTTGGCGATAAGTTGATTGCGAGAAATGTATCTGCCAATTGTTCACCAAGATCATGCAATTTGATACCTATCGATTATTTGCTGATATGAGGATTAATTCTCCATTATTAAGTCAAAATTTTAATTTTTTGATTTATGATGTTATTGAAATAAATGAACGATATGTTTGTATGTACATATGTATGTATGAATGCACTTTCTTATAGCCATGTACATATGTATGTATGTATGTACATATGCTTTGCAGATTTTTGTTTATTTTTAGTTGCTGGTGTTGTATTTTTTATCTGTAATACTTTTCGCAAAGCAGTTGAAAAAAATTGAAATAAATAAAACTAAACTGAGAGAAAATAATAAATATTTGTTCAATTTTTATTTATTTTTTATGGCATATTTAAATAAATATTTACATATTGCTTTAATTACGTGGTTTCGCTTTTATGATTAAATGCCATATTGCATGTTGCCAGATTTTGCATATGCCCATATGCGCATATGACGATATTGACGATTTTTAGAGAGCCAAGATATGGGACGTTTGCCAATAAAAAAGAGTCTTTTTAAATAATTTGTAAGCATTTAAGAGCAGACATCAGAAATTAAGAACCGAAAATTTAAAATAATTTTTTTATTTTTATACATGAAATACCAAAGTATTTATTTAATTTGAAAATTGGCTTGTTTTATGGTTAAGCAATTGTCTAAAGCGGTAACGAAATGCATATAGACAATTGCTTAACCATAAAAATAAGCCAAATTTTCAAATAATTTTTTTTATATTTTACAAAAAAAACTTACCGTTAATATATATACATATAATGATGAATGATATAAGAGTAGGTATTTACTGATATTGTCAGCGATTTTTGGTGCATTAAAGAAATAAGCAGTTTGATATTAGTTTTTTTTTTTTTAATAAATACTGCAGTTTTTCAATGATTTTTAATGCAATTAACAACCTTTAAAATTAAGCAAAGATCTTTCTCAATACACAAATTTTTTGGCGATTTTTTCCATATTTTAAAGTTTTACTATCAATACCATCTGGCAACTATACATATATAAAAAAACAACAATAACAAAAACAAATAAAGAAAAACGTTTGTAAAATATTGTTTCACTTTTAAAAATAAATTTCTTTGAATACACATTTTATATTTATTCATGTCTATGATCATTTAACACTCCTATTAATTAATATTCATAAACAGATAAATTGTTTTCATCTTCAATATACGAGTACATACATACATCTAACAACAAACGTTAAACATTTATCGTTATATTACTTGTTTCGTGTTTGTTGTGAGGTTTTTTTCTTTTTCTTTTTGCACAATCATAAATAATTTATTAATATTTTTATTTAACAAATTTCTCTTAAAATCATTTATCATTTAATAAATAGTCAATAAAGTAATGTCTACACACAATTAATAAAAAAAAATTAAATTGTTTTATATGACCACGAGCAAGACCACGACAACACACATCCATCCGTCTTTATAGTGAATATCGAAAACTGAGGAAACGTAAAGTGTTGTATTATAATGATGCTGCATCAACAAGGAGGCAGAGTAAACTAATGTCAATAGTTTTAAAATTATATTAGTATGAACTTGTAGTATTTACTTGTTGCAATAAGTACAACAGCAACAATAATATTACAAGAGGGAAACTAGAGAGTCGCATCGAAGTGTATTTGCATATATATAAAAACATATGTACGAGTATGTAATTTTAATCAAAATATCGAGCGACACATTTTTTTTGACTTCGTTTTCTTTTTACGAAAATCGATTATTTACGATAGATTTTCGTCAAAAAATTAAGTTTGAAAATTATGTGGCTTAAGCTTTTCTGGCGGTTATGGCAAGATATGTATGTCGTCGGTTGGTTACTGGTTTGATGTATGGAACAAAAATGTGTTTTCGAGAAAATCGATGAAGAATGTTTAGTTCATTAGTTTTATAAAAATACACGATAGAATTTTTTGTTTAATAATAAAAGAAATAGATACATATGTTTTTTAGACAAACTTAAAGTTGATAAACTTTTTACATCCAACATTTCATGTTATTAGGATTTAAAGAAAAAATTACATAAATCTTTGTTAAGGCATGTCCCAATCATAACAACAATATTGTTCACTACTTGTTCAAGTAGTTTAAATTACTGTGTATATTTAAGTAGAAAATATCAATTTTATTCATGCAACATGACATTTAAAGAAAAAACAACGGAAGATATAAAAGGAAGTTTGAATAATATTTAATAAAAGAAATTTTATTTATAAAAAATAAATATCAATTTCATATGATTATTAAAACATAACACAATAATAAAATTTTTGTATTTTGCTTTGAATCACGTTCGTTGAGTAGAACATGCATTGATATACATCATAACAATTGCGAATAACAATATTAATACTTTTACGTTGGAAATGTGCCACATATCCCAAAAATTGTCGATTGCTGTAAAACAATTTTTTAAATGTTCAACAATTGTGGAAATGGCGCAATATTGCAGCTCTATATATAATGATATACTCAAGATATCGGAAAACTGATAACGAATTTGGAAAGAGGACACATTATTAATATATAATCAGTCAATAACTAAATTTTTTTTTGTTAAATGTTCCATACATCAAACCAGTAACCAACCGACGATGTATTAAGTAAATGTGTCTGCTGCTGCTTTTGTAATGCTTTTTTTAAAAAATTTTAAATTTTTGGTAAAACGTCAACTATGTAGTTCTTTTTATATTTTCGATGTTTTGGTGCAATTTTGATTTTTTGTTATAATACGGTTTTTTTTTATTTTTTTTAAGCAGATATAATTTTTATTTTTGATTTTTATACATATTTTTGGGCAGTAATAATTGTTATTTTCTGATTATTATATTTTTGGCAGAAATAAAAATTATTTCCTGATTTTTATTTTTTCCAGCAGAAATAAAAATCAATTTCTGATTTCTAATTTTTCTAACAGAAATGAAAGTTACATTATGGTAAAAAAAAAAATATATACATATATAAATGTATGTGTATACATATTGTATATATGAAAAGGTCGTAACCTATTGTTTTTTAATCCAGTTTTTTGTATATTTCGATTAAGAAACATCTAACGTATCGAAAAAAAAATAATGAGTTAGGTCTTTTCTATATTATTATATGTATGTAGATAACTACTACGATGAGATCATTGTGTGGGGATTACACCATTTTATTCCATTGGAAAATACCGAAAAGGCCTTTTATTTAATACCCATATCACAAAAGTGATAAAAAATAGTGTCATCATGTTTTTTCGGCTGCGGAATCTCAGAAATTGATTTTTATTTCTGCTCGAAAAAAAATAAAAATCTGGATACAACTTTTATTTCTGGACGAAAAAATAATAATAAAATAATAATTATTTCTACTCAAAAATATAAAAATCAGAAAATAATAATTATTTCTGCTCGAAAAAATAAAAATCATAAAATAACTGTTATTTCTGACAAAAAATATAAAAATCCAAAAAAAATCTTTTGACTTTTATTATAAGATTCATAACAGTTACGTTCACTGCACATGCATACGTACATATGTATGTACTATGTATGTATGTATGCATACTATTTAGTCCCGTTTCTCACACGGCAAGTTTAGTTGATAATTATCATCATTACCTTCTCCTCTCTCTCTTCCATAACTCAAAAGTTGCTCCACTAAAATATCATTTATTTAATCTTTATAGGTTTAAATGAAAAACCTTCTTCAAATCTTTCTTTGGGAAAACTCTGGGAAAAATCATTATGACAATAGAAATTGTAACTCAACGTCAACGTCAAAGGCAACTGTAAAATTTAATAAAAAAATAATAATCTAAAAAAAAGAAAAGTAAGCATAGATGAGAGCTAAACAGGAAATTGTTTGCAGTATTTTTAACTTTCACAATAAACAAGGAGCAAAAATTGTGAATAAAAAAAGTCCTACAAAAAAATATTAAGAATGAGCCCATACAAACAAATGCGACGTATGATTATTACAAACAAGGGGTTACCGTTGTACCAATTAAAACTGTATTAGAAAAACAACAAAACAAATTGAAATACAGATGCACAGAAACAGCAAAAAAAAATCGACTCGATAAAATATAATTCAAATTTTTTCGACAATATAATATTACGTATTATAAATCATTCAAACAACACAATTTTCTACTAAAATACCAAATACTCTATGGCAACACTGTTATAAAAACACTAAAACCATGCTGCGCCGCCACATAGGAAAGTGATTGCAGCAATTAAAACAAACACAAAAACAAAGACTAAAAGAAACAGTATAAAGCAACGACTTGCTTTATAAAAACACAACACAGTAGTAATTGGAGCTGCATAAATGGATAAATTATATGAAAGTGTTGCAATACTCGTACACGTAAATAACTGTGAAAAGAACACATACAAAAATCATATCGGTAGATCAAAGGCAAAATCGCATAAATACACTTTTTAATTTAAAGGACGGTTGAGTAAATTTTAAACTGGATGATAGATAATATTGATTCAGCACGAAAAGGAAAATTCAGGGGAATTAAATATTAAAGGTCAAGACTCACTATCCTACACAATCGCACGATTTACTAAAAAATGCAACCCTGATCTGATGAATTGTTGTCATTTGAAAATTTTTATAGACTTCATCATACCAGGGTTGTATTTTTTAGCAAATCGTGCGATGGTGTAGGATGCTGTATCACGGCCTTAATAGGCATTACATATTATATTATAATGTCAGCTGTTGTTAAAAATCAGTCAGGGGTAAATGGGTACATGGGTACATATTTAATTCTCGTTTATGTAAGTATAAAAAAATGTTAAAAGCTCGGTTTTCACTTTTCTTCTTCTTCTTGTTTGCATATATTTACTTCAATAGTGTCATAACTCAAAGGATGCATTTCTTAAGTTAATAATGCATAAAAATACGGCAAAAATTTCATATAATTAGCTTATACTACCGCCACCTTTTGAGGAAAGAATGTCTTTTCATATTGTCATTGAGTTGTATGTATTGAAAACTTTAAACGAATTTTCTGCAAAAATAATTTTTTTGAGTTGTGACACTATTTAAGTAAATAAGCGATATGTAGTTACATGTATACGCAGTTTTGCATGTCAGCCAACGATATAGACAGGCATATGCACATGCATACATACATCCATATGTACTTATGTGTGTATGTATGTACGTGTGATTATAAATTGCAATCATGTTCAAACAAATGTGATAATTGTCATTAGAGCGATTATTACCGCGCATAGAAGTATTTACATTTGTATGTATGTTCGTAGTCCCTTGTATCGTAGACAACGACATAGACGAGCATACTATGTATTTACATATGTACATATGTATGTATGTACGTATGTAAAAATGTAGGTGGAAGTTCGCTAAAGTTAATTCAATATTAATTGAAGTTCGTGTCAATGTTTGATTACTTAAATTTCTAACAGATATAACTAATACATAAAAAAACACTGGCGTGCTATTGTGCATACATTCTTACTAAATAGGACATAAACCCCAAAAACAAATCAGCTTTTTATTTAAACGACTGATTAAAACACTAATCAAGGAAAACATAATGAAATTGATTAATATTCAAAGTTAAGCTTAAGATTGAGTTAATTTTATGACTAATTTCTATGTGTCCACTTTTGCGGTACGGAATATTTGTCCATCCGTTTGGACTCGGGACCAAACCAAACACTTGCACTTATGTGAAAAAAGAGTGGAGATCCAAACAAGTGAAGTTTAATAATGTTTAATATTTTCTAAGCTATTCCCTATAAATTCAGTATTAAAATCTCTGTTACGAATTCATATACATTTTAAAAAGAATTGGATTTGTTGTGACACTTCTGATCCATCTCCAGAAATGGTAAAATTAGTACAAATTACCTTTTGGGGAATTTTGGGGATAAAAATGTTAAAATTGGGGATGTCAGTCGAAAGAAATCTGGGAACCCTGATTGCAACATAGATATATCTGCATATACATATGTGTATAAAATCTTAAAATTTGATTTAAAAATAAATTTAATTTTTTTTTTTGAGCGCACGGAATAACGGCTCATAATATTGCGAAAGTGTCACTGTCCTAACCACTGCATATTAAGTGGTCACACATAAACACAGCATAGCTTAACGTACTTACTTAAGTACCCACATAAATTAAATTTAAAAAAAAAACTTAAACACAAGTTTTGAAATCATACTCGTATCGTGACCATAGTGTTTTGCATATTTAAAACGTTCAATTGCATAACCTTCCCATTAAAATAAACCTAAGTGACCTTTTTTAATTCTCCAGCCTAATACGGTAGCAGCAGCAACTGTTTAAAAAAAAAAAGAAACAATAAAAAAGATAACAAAATGTGTTAATAATAATATTAACAGCAGTTTGTTGTTGTTATTTCTTTTCATTTCATTTTCAATTTCACACATTTTCATATTGAATGCATGTGCAAGTGTGTGTGCGAGTGTGCATTTGCAAGAGATGGATTGCGCCTATGTGTATGCATGTATGTATTTATGCATATGCATGTATAATGGATGCTTTTATAATGGTAAATACTCAATAAAAATAAAATAAGACAAAAATGTAACTGACCCTACGCAATAAATCATTCATTCATTTGTTTACGAATTTGTCGTAGTCTTCTGCTTCTCCACCACAACCACCCACACCCACATGTTTATAAATCTTTAAACCATACAAAAGGAAAACTCACACTTGGTTGTTGTTTGTGTTAAGCCGAAAACACAGTATTTTGTGCGTGCGCCTGTGTATGTGTGTGTGAGTGGGTGTTTGCATGTAAATAAGTTGTAGTACTGTATGGCTCAACAACTCTGTGATAATGACTCATTCGCAGGCAATGTAAGCACTTTACTTTAAAGTTTAAATAAAAATGCATTTCTTTTTCCAATAATGTAACCAAATATATACAAAGTACGCATAAATATTATACATTTTCATAGTGTACATAACATGCAAAAAAAAAAAATTATAATAAAATTTATTAGGGAAAGTCTTGACCAGCGTTGCCACAAAAGAAAATTTTTTCTCTACGTAATTTGGGTGTTAAAAGTCAGATTTTTCTTTTTTTT
Organism: Nowickia ferox; assembly: GCA_936439885.1. NCBI lineage: Eukaryota > Metazoa > Arthropoda > Insecta > Diptera > Tachinidae > Nowickia > Nowickia ferox. The sequence continues at coordinate 12,564,376 of OW387023.1, read as the reverse complement.
TACTGACGCACATACATATACTTTTTCTTAAACAGCTGTTCGCCGTTATTATTAATATGTAAATTTTTGTGTTGGTATGGCACAACAAAACTGGTGTTCATTAATTAATTCATTTATTTCTTTGTGGCACTTCCACATTTTGAAAATGAAACTGACTATCAAGTTGCATGCAGCCTACATCACAGCTCTCAGAAGTACATGTGTGTTACTGCAGCGTAAATCTGTTATTTGTTTCTTAATCAATTTAAAAAATATATAAAATACAAAGTTTCAGATAAAAACTAACTGCCTTTTTCATAAAAAAAAAATACTTTATCTTATAAAGGGTTTATAAAACAAATTTTGTATGGAAAACTGTTTTATAAACCTCTTATAAATCTAAAATATTCTTTATGAACAATGAATGAATGAATGAAAATTACGATTTAAGTTTATTAACAACGAACATTTATTCAAACTGCAAGTCGAAAGAAAATATAAGTGTTTTCGTATAAAATACATTTTGATTTATTAGCATGGAAGAAACATCAACTGACAAACGTAAGTGAATGCGGACTTAACACTATCGAGTGACTGGCTTTCGATCGTTTAGATTTTCTTGCGATATCGTTAAACCGGCTGCTAGTTTTGCTTTCGTAAATTCAATTAAAAGCTCAAAACATGGGTATACTTTTAGGGGCGACAAGATTATGTATTTCTCCACTTTCACTTTTAAGATAGACAAGGTTATTAATTTCGTTCCATACAATGTTTGTGATATGCAAAATTTTTAGTTTTGCAGTCGTGAGTGCCAACAAATAAGGCACACGGGTAGGCATCCCGTTTTATTACTTGGAATTACGAAACTGCCAGCATTTGAATTATACTTTATCTTCTTTTCATAATTGTTATTGAAGCGAAGTGGCGCAGCGCAGTTTTCTTAAAATTGCTCAAATGTGCACAGTAGGGATTCATATTCTTTTTATTATATTAAATTTCGAAAACTTATGTGGAACACTGTATACATCATAAGTATTGTTAGCACGTACGCAATGTTTTCCGATAACGAGAGTGAAGTGTAAAATTTATTTTGCACTTAAAATTAAAGAAAATAGGTAAATAAACAAGTAGATTTACGAAATGACAGAAAACGAGTAAATGTTGGCAGTAATTCAAGCTCTCTGATACAAATAATTGCAACGAGGTTTAACTCAATTTTTCTTCTTTTTTTTGCAAACAATATATCTAAAATCAAAATCCCTTAATTGGAAGCCTTTATTTCATAACGAACAAAAAATCCAAGGCTTTTAAAATTATGATTTTACTTTGGCAAACATTTTTGGTAATAACCCTCGCACGAACATCGTAATACAGTTGTATTATCGATTCAATTTGATACTTTTTTTACTCTTTTTGACTTCCTTCTTTAGAAAAAAAAAATACTCGTATACACATTCGTATGGCAAATAAGAAAAATAAAACTATTGCACACCTACTTTAAACTACAATTTTAAAATAACGAGAAACAAGAATTGTAATAAAAAATACAACAACGACAACAAAAATGTATTACCTTGTTTATGGAAACGTCATTTGTACTTGTACAACTGCCATGAAATGAGTTCATAAAACTATTTCAAACGTTTAAATAAAACAAAATGGATTAAATAAAAAAAAAACAATTTTTTAATACACCCTAAAACATCAACTGCTTGTAATTACTTAAAAACTTGTGAAATATTGAAGACATTATAAGAAAAAAAAATTGCAAAAATAACGCTTACTTTTTAATTAACATTTAAGTTAAGAAATTTAATAAAAACAAATTTTCACCGAATTGATACGAAAGTGAGAAGAAATTCCATTCTTGCACAAAACCTTCACATATCTTAAGGCGCAACTATAACAGCATTAAAGGAGCAAACATTTGTATGTTTGTCGCTCCTGAAAGTATGCTCAACATTTTTGCATTATTTAAACCAAAAAGTACCCTTGGAAAAGTACCGTTAAAATTACAAAAGAACAATTAATAATATTAAACTGCAAGAGGTTGCCATCATGTTTTCATTGTTAGAATATTTCTGAACGTTTTGCTTTGATTTGGCACAAGAGAAATCAACAGCTGATCATCAGCTGCTGAATTCACTGAGAATTTTCATATGAAAGTGCTGAATTGCATAACGGTAACCAATTTTTCCCTGTTTAAAAATTCGCTGAGATAGTTCATGGTAAAAAAAATATTTAGCAATGTAACGCTTTGGGACACATTTTTATAAGGTTGCGACTTTTCACCAAAATATTTTTTTTAACTACGCAATAAGTTTTTTTTTTCTTTTCAGTTGCTTCACTTCTCAACGCCTTTTTATGCCTTTCGTCCATAGACTCTAAAGAGTTCATTCACGCTAAGGAATCGGCGTAAAAAACTTTACACAAAATTCGCCAAAAAATTTTCTGTATACATATTTTATTGTCAACCTAAATTAAATACGAATATTACAGTCTTTAACTAAAATATTAATTAATATTAGGATTTTTTGCTTCCGGAATTCGTTAGTAGACTTTAACCCAAAAGATTTTTAAAATAAGCAAATATATTAATATACTGCGGTATTTCTTATATAAATTTATATTCTAAAATATCCACATCCATAATATGCAAGAAAGAAATTGAATTTACTTAAGTGTCAATCAGTTTTTGAACAATGACCAAGAAAACACAGCCACAAACTCAATAACCTCAATTTTTAATGCACACATACATACATATTTACAAACATATGTATGTATATGTACGAGTATGTACGTACTGCATTTTTCTTTGTCCAATTCTAACAAGAAGAAAATAAATGGAAAAATCAATGTACAGAACAAAATGTTGTTAAAGGTGTTTCCTACTTTTTGGTAGCAATTCTAAGTAGTTTGTCGTGTATTATAAATAAGTTCAACCACCTGCAATATACGATTTAAAAGAAAAAATCATAGGAAAATAAACATTATTTTCTATAGCCGAAAATAATACTTTGTTTATGTTGCTCCATTTTTGTTTAATAATGTTTTTTTTTGGTAATAAATAAAAAAAAATTGCGGGTGCCTATTAAAGTAAAATTTATAATTTAATGTTTAATTGAAAATTGTTTGTTATTAATAGGGCAGGCGAGAGGGTGGCGTTGGCTGAAGTAGTTAGCACATTGACTACAAAACCGGAGGTCCTGGGTTCGAGCCCGGTGTCCGAGTCATTAAAAAAATAACAACACCACGCATTTTTCTGATGTGCATTAGTGTCCTTTGTGGGAAAAATTCTAGTGATGCAGCCATAAGGCACTGGTCACTAAAGGCCGTGATACACTAGCATACAAAGTCGTGCGATCTACGAAAAAATACACCCCTGGTATGATGGAGTTATGAAAATTTTCAAGACAATAACAATTCATCACACCAGAGTTGTACTTTTGCCTAGATCGCACGACTTTGTATGAGAGTGTATCACGGCCTTAACTACACCGACTTCAGCAGATACTAGTCCTAATGTAACATCAGAGCGCCCTCCTTCGTTGTGTAGCAAAATCATCGGCGAAGTAAAATAACCAATAAAGTGGCTACTAAACACAGCTTCAAAAATTTCATACGCCTCATTTGACACCAGAAGGCGCTGCAACAATGCATCATTAAAAATCGTGCAAAAAAGCAGAGTTGTAAAAGAATGAAGCTTTCCTCTATCTCTTCCTTCACCACCTATCATCTCTATCACTATCCCTTCCCTATCACCCTCTCTCACTCTCTTCTCTTCAACTCACAGGTAACAAAAAGGGATCAAAAAGGGGAAGGGAGCTGGACTCTAAATTTCACCCTTCCTTACTAGCAGCCTGCTAACCTACCAAACCATGCACGAAATCTAGCAGATTTCAATTAAAATCTTTATGAAAATCAGTACCTTTTACACAAAGTTTTTTTTTTACATTTATCACGATTTCTTATCCATAACAAAAACCATTGACTGAAATTTTTCCTAAAAGACAACCAAACCACTGCAATGTAGCCAATTCACACACCTTTTTAAGTACAGGGGATGAATTTTTAGTACAAATTTGAAGGAAAAAAACCATAGTTGCATCACTAAATTGTACCAGATTTTAAATACATCTCTACAAAATCTAGTGACGAATAGTGTTGGAAAAGTATTGAGTATTTGAGAAGTGAGTACTCAATACACAAAAGTAACTAAATACTTTCAGGTTTGCATTTTCTAGTATTCACGCGAGTCTTCCTACAAATCTTTGTGCAAATTTATAAATGATAAAAATATATCTCTGAACTCCCTTGAATTAGTGCAACAAATATATACAAATTGAAATTCAGAAAGCAATAATTCTGTTTGGAATTATTTTGATACGAAAACTGCCACTGGAACAATGACTTCAACTTCACTCCTTAACATATATTGGAGAGAAACAGTGACCCTTTAGAGTGGTGGAAAGCACTTGGAGCAGCAAGTGCGGCTCTTACAGTTGTGAAAAATCTCTTAAATTCTGGCAATATCGATAAAAAAAATTAACGTGCAAAAAGTAATCTTCAAACTTATTTATTTTTATTTGTTACAAATTAATGCAAATATACATATTTAATTTTTGTTTTTTACATATTGCATTATATAACATGCATTGCGGGTTAATTTGCTGTAATAAATAATTCCCCTTATTGTGAATGGCGTCGGCGTCGTCGACGTCACATCAAGACGTCAGTAAAAATTTTCACTTGTCTACTCTTTGTCGAATTTTGATTGATTTAATTGACTAATATTAACATGGTCCATTAGTTTACAAAGCCTTAGAGATTAGAAAGAGATTGTCACTAAGATCCAATTGTTGCCGATAAACAGTGGACATGTGATAATATTTACTGTCGTCTTGATGTGACGTCGACAACGCCATTCACAATAAGGGTAAATATTTTTTAACCTCTCATATATACAGATACGTATGTATGTATGTGTGTTTTTAATTTTAAATTCAAAAATCCGTTCAAGTATTGAGTAGTATCGAGTACCCAATTGAAAATGTATTAAGTAGTATTGAGTATTCAAAAGTAGCCGCTTTTTACAACACTAGTGACGAAGTAGATTTTGTTTTGTATATGAAATTTACTAGATTTCGCCCGAAGTCTTCAAATATTAAAAAATAAGTACTATACACATCATGTTCTATTAGGAAAATTATCGGGCGTGTGCTTGCAAACGTGCGATTTAAATACGTGCGATGTCCAAAATCGAAAATATTGCCGTATTGATTGTAGGATTTTTTTTGTGCATTAAGCCTGATACTCTGTTCCCAATTTTGTGCGAAATACTGTCAAACTACATGTTTTATTTAGTATGAAATAATAAATTTGCAAAAGTAGTACTCTGTTCTTATTGCGAAAAACACGTAAAATCTATCTGGCAGCATGTTTTTCCATGCAAAATGACTCTGGCATCATTTTAGTTTCGCTGCGAAACAACATGAGCAGTACTTACTTTTTACGCACGGAATTTCGATAATGTTGCATACTTTCAAGCAATAAAAGCGAGAAATTTATAAAAAAACCCAAGTTAGGCTACATTTACATGTCAAACTTTTCACGCGAAATAATCAATGTTGTTGAAAAATTTTCACAACTTCGAACAGAGTATTATTATTATTATTATTGTTTAAAAATTAAACGAGTAAATGGTTGCAGTACAATATTTATTCATATCTTTTTTTTTTATTTAATTTTAAAGACCAACATGACCACTTTTTATGTCAAATGTCAAAAATGTGTGCACTGTGCGACAGTCGCTTGCATAATTTCAATTCGTCGCCCTCTCTTTTTTATTAATATGGTTTGTCGACAGCGGTAATTGGACTGTAAGAGTCAACAGCTTTTCTTTGCACACTTTTTGCAATGAGTAAAAATAAAAATTATGTATGTAAAACATTTCCTCTTTTCCAACAGTAATATACACAGTAATATACACATATGCACATACATCCATACATACATATATAGTTAATTTTGAACGTTTTCTTCTCTTATTTTTGTGATGTACAAGTTGATACGTACCCTGTAGGAAGTGTCCATAGTAAAACTGTAGTGGGGGTTGTCTATTCTGTATTTCGAAACGAAAGAAAAAGCTTTCGAATTTTAATGCTACTCGTATTAATATTACAATTCGAAAGCATTTCGCTTACGTTAATCGTTAATGCAAACAATAATGGGCCATAAGTCCATATGCACACAAAAAGTCGGTTCGTTTTAGAAACAACTTAAAATTAATATTAGAATCAAACATTAAAAGTGTGTTAAGTTGCGACACCTAATGGATCTTTTGTGCCATAGACCTGTAAATTAATTCAAATCAAGCTATATCTCTCCACAGAAAATACTTCAGTCCAAAGTTATATATGTGCCCTTAATTATGAAAGTGGTCTAAGTCATGTGTATTTTTGCTTCGAAATATTAAATTAATCTTGCAAAAACTTTAATAAATGTTCAATAAATATTAAATAAATTTATATTCAGCCTTATCATGAATTCCACATGTGAAAATTTCCGAATCAAATTTATCGTTCACAAGGATTTTAATTTCGTTTAATCAATTCCAATAAAATTAAGAACTAACATATTTCCACTTTTTCCAACAGACATATCTAAATGAATGATTTTTTTTCATAAATTGGCAGATTATTTCGCAATCGTATGAAGTTTTTTGATACCGATTTTTCACACGTTCGGAAATTTCCATGTGAAATTTTATTTAGGATAAGCCTGATTGAAGGAGACTAGAAACACCCAAAATTAAAATTTTGCATGATATAAAAATATTTTTTGATTTGTTCAAATGTAATCCACTAAATATGTCGACCAAAGAAAAATATGACTTAGACGACTTTCATAATTAAGGGCACATATATACATATACTAATAATGACGCAAAAAGTCAACAAAATAGTCGACAAAAGTAGTGGCTTGTGGACACTCAAGCTTCCTACAGGGTATTTACATACATACAGTTATATATAAGTATGTCTTCAGTTTCATTTTACTTTTTTCATTTTACAATTCAATTAAAGCGAATTGAAGAAAATTTTGTTTGCACTTTTGACTCATGACTTCTTTACAAAAAATTACAAAAAAAGAAGACAAATATACATACATGTAAGTATATGTATATGTGTGTATGTATATACATATGTATGTATTTATAATAAGGGAACGTCTATGTGTAATACAGCTTATTGGGAGGAGGTAAGGGGTTTTAATAAACACAACGTCATCTGCTTAGCCTTAAAAAAATTACAGACGCATACATTGTACAAGGGATTACAAAAACACGGGGATGTTTATCTACTGTTATTGTTCATTTTCAACATTTCTGCTATTTATTCTGCTATCTGCTTTAAAATATACTGCATTAAGAAAGTTTTTAATATTAAAACATTTAAAGCTGGTTTATTGGATTAAAGTAAAAAATCTCCCTTGAAACTAATGTACTCGTATGTATGTATGTATGTATGAGAATTAACTTTTTATTTTGAAAAATTTCATTTCCACTTATTTCTGAATATATAAGAATTTTTTTTTTAAATCATAATAAAAGTCAAATAATATTTTTCATAAATGACAAATTGTAGTAAAAACTACATTTTCATAAAATCTTGGGTGCATTTGTCAATACCATACATAATCTTTATCTTTACAACAAAATTATTTTAATATGCCCATTTTAATAGTTTAAAAAACGTTCATCTATTTTGTTTTTCGGCTGGTCAAATCTGGAAACTCTATTTTTACATTTGTGATCTGTGCTGCCACGACACAAAAAATTATTACATACAACCAACATTTTTTTAAAAGCTGCCAAATGTGGAACAAAAATTACCAAATCTAAAATGTATTTTGAAAATTTAAAATTCGCACTTAAAAGGGGTAAAATCGTACCCGTCTTCGGTACTTTTTTGGTTAATGACAACTTACATGAATATGTATGTACATACTACATGTAAAAATAATTCGCTAGTGCCGGTCCAGAGTTGCAATTCTTGTTGCAACAACTTTTTATTTTTTAGTGCAAAAGAGCGAGAGAGGAATACAAAAAGTATATATTTCTATTTCAACACTCTCACACATATTCAAGAATTGCTGCAACAAAAATTGCAAGTCTGGGGCGGGACATATGACTATTTTATTAAAAAAGGTACTTCCTTTAAAAACTGGTTTTTGAAAAAATGTACTTTTTAGAAAAAGACCTTTTTGAAAAAGGTACTTTCTTTAAAAAGTGGTTTTTGATACAAGGTACTTTTTAGAAAAAGCCCTTTCTGAAAAAGATGCTTTTTGGAAAAAGGAACTTTTTGGAAAACATACTTTTTGAAAAAGGTACTTTTTGTAACATAAACTTTTTGAAAAAAGGTAATTTTTGGAAAAAGCTACTTTATTGAAAAAGGTACTTTTTGGAAAACGTACTTTTAGAAAAAGGTACTTTTTTAACTATTTGTATACTGACTATTGATATGAGAATTAAAAAGAATTTCGAGAAGATAAAAAATTATTAAATCGGTCCAAATACAATAGGACGGAACCCCAAAAACGGTGGACAATTACTTTTTACGCAGTCCCATTATATGGTCGTCAAATGGATGGGTTTTATGAGAAGCAAACACAAACTGTACTGAAAATGTTTGGGCAAATGAATATTTTCAGACAAGAAACACACCCGTCAATTTGGGTCTCAAATAATCGTCGATATTTTTATTTCTAAAGGCATAAAATGCATTTCATTTATTTTTTATGGTCTACAGGAGTCTTCTTACAAAAATTAATAAAATAAGTGTGACTTCATTTTTGAAAATTTAAAAAAAAATAGTACGTTTGATAATATAGAAAATGCAAAAAAAAAGATTAGAGATATGGGAATATAAAACAGAAAGTGAGTAATCTTTATTGTATGTACATACATTCAAATGTATGTACTCACATACATATGTACATACATACATACCTATGTATGTATATACCGCTCGTTTATTTGAACAATGTGATAACTCAAAAAAAACTAGTTTTGCAGAAAACAAGTTCAAAATTGTCAACTTACACACAATTTAATGGAAAAAGGAAATTTTATTTATCTCTCAAGAGTTGACTACACAAGATACATATTTGTATGAACATTTTTACACAATGTGAATAACGATATGTGGATTAATGCAGCATTATTAATGCAAAAATCGCATTTTTGAGTTATGAAGTTTTTTAAGTAAATTAGGGAGGCGTATGTATTTCGTTTTTTTTTTCTTTCTACCCGTTCCTTTGTATAATGAAAATAATAAAATACTCCAAATTTGTTAAATTTTTTTTGTGGTGGTCGATTAATTATTTACTTTTAAAAAAACCCATTTCTATTGAAAGCAAAACAAAAAATTCTGTTCAATTAAGGCAAATTGCAAAAAAAAAAAATTACAATAAAAAAGGCAAAAGCTTGAAAGCATACATTGTTTAAGTAAATTTAGGATTTTGAATTAGAGAGATGGAGGGAGAGGTTAAATGAATTTCTAAATATACTAAATGTGATATGGGGGAAGAAATTCAGTTATGTAGTATTTATTTTGAGAAATTGATATATACATATGTACATAGAAACATACATATGTATGTATGTACATCTGTACACAAATATACATACGTATAAATTCATTCATTCGAGTACTTAAAATAATTTTTGGTGTCATGTTTCCATTAAAATGTTGGCGAGTCGAGAGTGTTTTTATTTACTTATTTTCTTTTATTTATTTATTTTTTATTTTTTTGCATAACTTACTAAATTAAAACATGAAAACAAAAATTTTTTAATAGAATTTTCATGGTTATAAAACTTAAAACATGGTTTAAATTTTTTTGCTTTTTTTCATTTTATAATTTATAAAGTCAAGTCAGTTCCGCTTTTACTATACAGATTGACCAAAGGAAAAGGTAATTTTGTTATAAAATTAAATAAAATAAAAATAAAAATTAAATCAGATAGTTTTTTCTTTGTGTAAAAAAAACTGAGCAAAAGTTAATTGACAGCATTCTTATTGCAAAGGCGAATTCATAGCAGGTGGTCTTAACCAAGGCGAAATCATATTAGGTGTTTTCAACTGATCAGGTGATGACGTTAGATGTCAACACACATTTTTCAGTACTTTTTTTACATCAAAAGTATAAATTTTTCCAAGCGAATTAAGTTGAGTATACCTTATACCCAAGGCGAATTGATACCAGTGGGTCTTAATTTGCAACTCTGCATATTCGCCTTGTATATTTGTTAGTGTAAAATTTCCTGCTGTCAGAATATTTCCTAACGTTTTGCATTGATTGACAGCAGAGAATTTATGTCAGCTGGTGAATTAGAGTCCAACCTAAATTAGAGCGTCAAGCGTTGCATTAGCAGAAGGGTACGTTTGTATTTTCAGTACATTTAAGCGTATAAAATATTATATGAATGTACTGACAATACGTAACCTGCTGCTAACGCAACGCTTAACGCTCTAATTTAGGTTGGACTCTTAAGATCACCTGATGTGAGTTCGCCTTGGGCGAATCCATACAAGGTGGTCGCAAGGTATCAGGTGACTATTTTCGCCCCTTGCAATTTGAATATCAACAACACATTTTTCAGTAATTTTTTTTTTGAATTTCAAAGCGAATTGAACTGAGTGTACCTTATTGGAATTTGCCTTACCTTATACCAAGGCAAGTTCGCTTTAAAAAACTTATACTTTTCAGTTAAAAAATGTACCGAAAAATGTGTTTTGACATCCAGCCAGGGCGATTTCTCCCAAACGTGGCAATTTTTCAACTTGTTTGGCAACTTAATTCTTAATTTGGCGACATGGCGATTTTTCTGGCGATTAATAAATTTAATGGCGATTTTTAGGGCTGTTTTTTTTTAAACAAAATTGAAATTCAACAATTTTGTCAAACAGGAAAATTAGTTTGTTGAAGGTGTAGTTTCAAAAATATGTATATCCTGCCAAAACTCGTCTCCAAGATATGAAAACAATTTGATTTTGATGATTTTACTCATATTAATTATAGTACAAATTAATGCGTTTTGAATTTGGATGATAGAAATTTACAAGAAATAATTTTTGGCCATTTTATTGCTAAATTTTAATACCAATATTTTATAAAAATTTACATCAAAAAAAGTTCTATATAAAAACCAATTTATTATCAAAAGTATATATAGAGAAAAACTACATAGAATTGATTTTGTCGACTTCAGGCAATTTTTAAAATCAATTTGGCGAAATAGGTCGGAAAAAATCTGACAACCCTGCATCCAACGTGTATACAAATTACAAGCGGCGAAAATAGTCACCTGAGCATTGGCTGGATTCGCCTTGGAATTACGTGTTTATTCATAAAAAAACAGATATGATATCGTTTGTGTTACTTCAACTTAAATCAAAATTTAATTATGTAGATTACATTTTTTTGTTTGACTAGTTAATTTAATAAACATTTCATTCGTTTATCTACATATTTTTTTATTGTTACTTTAATTGTTGTTGATTATATGTATACCTACTCGTATTAAATTAAAATTTTACTTCTTCGCGTAATTTGAATATTTCATGCACTACACGTTTATTTTTTGTTTGAATGCATTTCCTTTTTAACGGCATTTCTTGTAATTAACTAAAGAATTTTATGGACAATTGTTTTGGTGTAAGTTTTTTATAAAAAAAATAAAAAAGTACATACGAGTACAAGAAGTTTTTTTAGAATTCCTACATTAGTATGAATTGAATTTTTAGAACTTCCGCACTATAATGTTACCATAAAATTTTTTTATAAACTCATTAAAATGTACCAAATATTGTTTGTTGGTCGCCATGTTTATAAAGACTACAGACGTTATGTAAATGCATACATACATACATACGAGTACATACGTACATACGTGCGCATATTTAATCTAAATGTCGAAGATATGTATGTACACATGTACATACATATGTTGCTGCCATTCTTTTTTGATTTCTTTTTATTAATTTTTGTTTACCTTTTTATTTATTTTTTGACGGAATTAAAAAAAAGGTAAATGATCAAGGCGATTCTATTTTATAACACAAAGTGGCATCACGGAAATTTCTTAATCAGCTCTGCTTGTCCCATAAAAAGTAAAGGCCCTGTTGCAAACGCAAAGTTTACTTTGACAAAGTCTGTTGAACTTTCTTTTACTTTTGCACACGCAAAGTTTACCATAACAAATTTTCAGTACTTATACCACGAAGAAGCGACCGAAGAAGAGTATATCAAAATGTGTATTTACGCCAATTCTTGTTTCCCTTCTCCCCCAATAAACTCAAAGCTTTGCAAAGTAAACTTTGCATGTACAAAAAGGCTCTAATTATTAATTATACCACATCCCGACAAATACAGCCGAGGTCTATTAAATTAAGTCCAAAGTAAATTTATATCAATATACATATGTACATACTCGTACATATGTACATAGAACTCTACAACAACAAGGGAAATATGCAGACATCTTTTTGTGTAAAACAAGTTAAACTTGTCAAAATAAAAGGCAACAAAAACATGAATAAAAATTATTGGAATGAAGAATTATGAAAAATTTTACATAATTCACATGCAAAAAAGTCAATCACGTGATGAACATTTTCATAGACCTTGCTTAATATACGAGTATCTGGAAAAGGTCTTTCTTGATTAATTTTTTTCATGACATTTTTGTAAAAAAATTTATAATTCTATTTTAAGGCGAATCGACTGCCCAGGTGACTATTTTCGGCGCTTATAATTTGAATATCCCAAGGCAAATCCATACTAGGTGGTCGTAACGTATCAGGTGACTGTTTTCGCCGCTCGCAATTTGAATATACGTTGGATGTCAAAACACATTTTCAGTAATTTTTTTTCTTTATATTGAAAGTATAAATTTCTTAAAGCGAACTGAGCAGAGTATACCTTATATGAATTTGCCTTGGATTATCCCTTAGATCAAGGCAAATTCATACAAAGTATACTCGCCTCAATTCGCTTTGAAAATTTTCCTTTTCCGGTGTAAAAATCAGTTGTTACGTCAAATTCAAAAATTTGTATTTTGACATTCAAGAAGTGATATTTGTTTCTATATTTTTGTTTGGACATCGGAAAAGCTGTACTCATCTGCTCTGTCGAGATTACCTGTTGTGAATTCACCTTGTCTAATATGTTAACACACATTTTTTATTAAATTTTTTTAAGGCTAAATTAAACGTGGCATAACCATACAAAACAGCATATTAACAAAACGGCATATTTGTTGCTGCACTTTCGAAATTAATAAAAAAAAAGAAAACATAAACAGCTGATTAGTTTTATGGCAGCACTAATGGGAGAAGCAACTACATATATTTATATAGGGTGTTTTTTTTAGAGGTATAGAACTTCGAATTGAAATAAAACACAAGAAAATCGTTTTAATGTCCATCAATTTGGCTTTATTGGAAGGATAATTTTATGCCATTAACGTTTAAATATGATTTCGGGCATGTGGCCGCCGCGGCTGGCTCGAATAAAGCCAATTCTACAGGTCCAATTTTCAACCACTTTTTCGAGCATATGGGGCCGTATGTTGGCAATAACGCCACGAATGTTAGCTTCCAAGTCCCCTAACGTTTCTGGTTTGTTGGCGTAGACGAGCGACTTCACATATCCCCAAAGAAAATAATCCAATGGTGTCAAATCACACGATCTTGGTGGCCAATTGACCGGTTAACCGAATTAATTGCTCTGATGGACGATTATGTCGACCATAAAATGGACGGAGCTTGCGGTAAACTTCGCGAACTGAACCATTATTTTCGAAATAAATTTGCACGATTTGCAAGCGTTGTTCTTTTGTCAACCTGTTCATGATGAAATGGCAAACCAAACTAAATATTAATCACTTGACAGCTGACAAAATGGCCGCCAGTTAAAAAAGTGATGCCAACTTAAAGTTCTATACCTCAATAAAAAACACCAATGGCAATGGGTATAACTATGGTATTATGGCACGCCTGATAGAACTTTGCAAAGCGAATTGAGGTGAGTATGTCTTGGGTAAAATGCAATTAACATTTGATTTACTTTTTTCTTAAATCATATGCTCAATTTAATGCATAAGTATGTATCTAAGTAGTGAGTAAGAACGAAAGAAAAATATACAAAATATAATTCGCCAAGATTTTTGAGGTTGACATGTTCAAGCAATAATTTCAAGAAGTAAAAAACTACAGGCAAAATTAAATTAAAAGTGGGTCAAATGAATGCTTATTAACTAAATTTTAAAGTAAATCATTACTTGATTGAATAATGACTTACATACTACATGCATACATATTCCTATAAAAGAGTTGAAAAACCACAAAACAAAAATTTAACTGCAAAGACAAGTGAGCGTTTGCCACAAACAATTTATGTACTTTGTTCTGTTTTGGTTGATAATTTTATAATTAATAAAAAAAATTTTTTTTATTTTTATTTTTACCATGCAACGATAAATCTTTTTGTAAGCAAAGAGATTGATGTTTCGGTGTAGTAATTATCGTTTAAAAAATATGACACAAGTGATGACAAAAGTTTTTAGAAGGATATTTTCTTTATCACCTTGGGCGTTAAAAAAAAACCAAAAAAAAAAAGACTTCAACCAACATGTGGCACAAACACTTAACGAATGTCATTGACAGTTGGAATGACATCAGCTGATAAATTGAAAGAGACAAAAAACGATATGAAGTGACAAAACAACAAAAAAAAACTTTTGAATCGCAATACCCTGGAGAAAGTAACAAATACGAGTGTGGCGCCAGAATTAACCAAAATATCCAGGAAAATATGTATTAGTTGATTGGCATTAAGACTTGTTACTCTAATATCCGCCCAAAAGCGTTCAATGCATTTAATGAAATTGTATGAGTACGTGTTGGGTGATGCATATAAAGTATTGGGATTACTTTTTTCATAATATTTATTATTAATAAATAAGATGAACTAATTAGGAAAATGCTACAATGTACATATAGCATAATAACTTGTATTATAGTGTGACCAAATCTAAAAAAAATCAACTAAATTGGCTTTGAAATAGGACTAGAAAATGCTAACTAAAACTGCTAAAATATTATGTTGAAATTTAAATCCCATTTATAATTAATAAACTACATATAAATTTTACTTAATTTTCAAGACCCGTAAAAATTACACTTCATTTGAATAAGCAAAATTCAGTAAAAAAAAAGAATAAATAATATCAACCTTATTTATAAAAATTATTTGGGCTTTATAAAGGGTTTAAAAAACTGATTTTCATAAAAAAATGTTCTTATTAAGCCTTTATAAAGCCTTAATAACACTGTAAGTACGTCAAAATGACAGAGAGAAACGCCGAGACACCCCAACTTAATTTTTGGCCGTAGAACACAATGGTATACTCCGTTTCAAAAGATTAGGTCAGAGTATATCACTGTGTTCTACGGCCCAAATTAAACTGGGCTGTCTGGGCGTTTTTCTGTGTCGTTTCGAAAGTTAAAATTTTACTTACAGTGTAATTTTTGTAAATAAGGCTATAAATACATATATACTACTAATAAATACACAGAAAATATACAGAAAAAATATATATAGTACTTTGACAGATTTTGTCAATAAAAAAGTTCATCGAAAAATTAAAAATAAAATTTTTTTAATTAACTTCACCTTCTAAATGAAAATGAGGTTCTGTACAAACTAAAAACTAAAAAGGAAGTTGAAGTAATTGAACATGCAGTTTTCGTAGTTTTTTGTATATTTGTGAATATAACTTAAAGGATTAGTTATGGCGGGCGTTATTAAAACATGAGAAAATATAAAAAAAAGTTATACTTTACATTAAATACAAATGCTAAATGGAAGGTTTGCGGCTAAGTAATACTACAAAAATTACAAATTTAACTGAAAAAATGTCCAAGCGGCCACACTGACCGGTTTACACAGATGAGAGCAGATGATAATGCAAAGGGGGTTGCCACCTCTCCTATAAACTCAAGAGTTGCCCAACTAAAGTTGATGTATGTATGTGTAACGGGACTTACAAAACTGATCACAAACGATAGCACAGTTGCCAGATCCAGCATTTAATTGCTAACAGTTACTTTAAAAACAAATGCTTTATAACTAATTGAGGCCGTTTTTTAATTCAAAATTTTTCTTTATTTAAATTCACTGTTTTGACTAGATATTATAGTGCAATAAAAGGGGCAAAAGTATAAAAAATAATTTCAAAAAAGTTAATTGAAAAATATACGAATGTATGCCACTTATCTACCTTTTTTAATTCCCTTAGGCCCTTAAACGCCCTCGTACCAAAAAATAACATAAAGTCTGCCTTTTATGAATTTATTTTATGTAGCTTTAAATAATTTGTTTGCAAGCTTGAGCAAGAAAATTGCAAGTAAAATACAAAATTGAAACCAGAATATTTATGGTTTGTTAAAGCAAAGAGAAATATGATATAAAAAACAGGAAAAAAATGCAAAACAAAAGCGTCAAGTATTTGTTAGTGTGATAAAAGAAAAAACCTGCAATACACGTTTTGTTACCAACTATTGTTTGTTTGTCTTTTCCTACAGTCATTTTTAAAACTGACGACGATTGACTGATAATGAAGACGAATGAATAAATAACAAAAAAGGAAACTCATTACGCATGTGCAACAACATTGAATCGTGCAACTATTGGCCGCTGTTCAATAGCCAGACAATTTTACAGTCACGCTTCTTATATTTATATATTTTTTTATCATTGAAATTTAAAAAACATGACAGTTTTTCTGTTGTTGTTTATTTATTTGTTTGTATTTAAAAAGCAGATAATAAATAATTAAAGAAAAAAGAAAAACTAAAAATAAAAGTCGGTAGCAAATATGATATTTTCCTATAATTTATAAAAATTACTCCGTTTTTATTTCCATTTCTACTGTATTGTTGTAAGAAAAAATAGTAGAGGTATTCACTGAGTTTATTAGAAAACTAAACGTGAGAAGGTTTTTATTACAGAATTTTTGTTGATATCATATATCACTGAATATTGAGTAAACATGCCAAAGAAATTCGAATTGCATTCCAACAAATGTCCTGAAGCAGCTATGCTCTTTTTCAGACGCAAAGTTTGGAGTTTGTCGGAGGAACGGAGAAAAATAGAATCTAAGTCATTACAGACTCTGATATATATTTTAGTTATTTTTCGTTCGTTCTTTCCCCCTTAGAGCACTTTTGCACACGTTTGAGTCTTTTAATTTTTTTTTGCTAAACTTTTTTCTTTTTCGTTTGTGATTTTCAAAAATATTATTATTTTTGTGAATTCGCAAATGGTTTTTGAAAGTCTGTGCATGGTTGAAGGCTACTGACGATTTGTTAAAGCGACAATGAAATGCATAAAGACAATGCTTAACCAAATAAATTTCACTTTTTTTATTTTTTGCGCAAAAAATTCTTTAGTTGGTGCACGGTGGGCTTTTTTATTTAAATATCGTTGCGTTTTTTTTTCAACAAAACTTTCTGTTTCAGTGTGAGAAAAAAATCTTTGTACAATAAAATACACCTGTTTCAATACTATTTCATCATAAATAAAAAATAAATAAATTTTAAAAATATTTCAATAAAAGAATAAATACTGAACTATTATTAATTTCAATCCTTCTATTAATCGTTGATCTCTTTTTGATTTTTTTTTTTATAGAATTTATGAAATTAAAAAATATCTATTATCTGATACAAATCAATACAAAGAAATTTGTTTAGTTTTTTGTATTTTTGTAGGTTTTTATCTTCTAAAAACCCTGAACTGCAAAAGCCTCTTTTGTTATATTTTCAATACAAAAGTATTATATTTTTAAGCAAAAATTCAATAAACATTTTAAATAGGAAATAAATTCTAAAATTGGTGCGTTTCTTTAATGGCGCGTTTTTTTTTCTTCTCCGTTTTGGTGCGTTTTGAAATATTAGAGTTTACAACGCTGGTGTCTATCATATTTCGCAGACCAATTTCTGGCAACACTGGTAATCAAGGAGCAAATAAAAACACTTGTTTAACAAAGAAAATTAATCTTAAAAATTTTATAGGATAGATACCTACAACGGTTTCTAATACATTTTTTGCCTTTTTTAATTAATTTACATAAATTTAATTTTATTTGCTTTGAGGCATCTTTAATTTATTTCTGTTGGTAATTCTTGTGTGAACTTTTGCGAGAACTAACAACAGAAATAAGTTAATACAGGGACCGTAATTGTTATGCATTTTATAATAAAAGTCAAAAGATAACAGTTATTTTTTATTTTTATATTTTTGAGCAGAAATAACTTATTTTATGATTTTTATTTTTTCCAGCAGAAATAATTATAATTTTTTGATTTTTATATTTTTGAGCAGCTATAACTGTTATTTTCTGATTTTTATATTTTCGACCACAAATAAAAATCAATTTCTGAGATTCCTCTGCCGAAAAAATAGTGGCACTATTTTTATCACTTTTGTGATATGGGTATTAAATCAAAGACATTTTCGATATTTTCATATGGAAAAAAGATGGTGGAATTAATGAATCCCCACATATTGATCTCGTCATATGCATATACCTACATACATATATGTATGTACTTACATTCAAACATACATACAATATTCTTTACTATAATGTAACTTCTATTTTTGTTAGGAAAATTAGAAAACAAAAATTTATTTTTATTTCTGCTCGAAAAAATAAAAATCAGGAAATACTACACTATATCTTCATTTAATTGAAGCCGCCTTATGTATAAAGGTGGAAGTACATAACACGCGTTCAATGCGCTAATGCGATACAAACTTCTGTAAAAAAAGTTCAAATAGTGTGTTTTCATAAGGCAAGATACATACATAAAGAAGTTTTCAACGCGCATACCTCTCAAAAAGTTGAACATTCTCCAACTTTCACGCGTTGTATACAAAATGAAAACTAGTGTTGCCAGATTCACATGCTAACATACACAAAAATTATTAGAAATTCATTTTTATATTAAACAATGGATAAAAAAATGCATTAAATATTTAAAGAAAAATAAAACGTAAATGCAAGAGAAAAAAATAGCCGGCAAATGTTTGAAATTTTACAACTAAAAAAGCCTTAAAAGCGTGGTGTATAACTTTACATTTTTATAGCGTTAAACGCTTAACAAACAAGAAACGCGTTGCCGCGTAACGCGTGGTATGTACCTCTACCTCAAGAAAAAACTGACATGCAGTTAGTATAAGTGGCAAAATTTAACATGATCTTAAAGAGTTTTGCCATAAAACTTCACATTAGAAATCACGGTAGGACTTAGTAGTATGGAGGAACTCGTTAACGCCTTATATACATAAAATATATACTTATTTTTTGAGTTATGTCTCTGTTGCAATAAAAGAGCGTTGTGTACATTTGTATGTACATATGTATGTATGTATACTCAAACACACCACTGATACATGCACACATATGTACATACATATGTACATATCTATACTCATGTGTATTAAGTAATTGCAAATTTTATTAGCTAATTAGTTAGTGTGACTCAAGTAGTGAAAAAAATAAAAATAAAAATAAACAGAAAATTGAAAGGAAAAATAATGAAATAACTTACCACACCGCAATCAGCAGCCGGTGAATTTTCTACAATATCATAGATAACATGTGGGGGACCCGTAGTGCCCAACAGAGAAAAACCAAAACCGGAATATTCGCTACTGCGACGCAAAACCACTTTCAGCTCTTCGGTTGACATTTTTAAGCGAAACTTTTTTTATTAATGCTTTTAGTGTTTATTTTTTTTCAATAATTAATTCTTTTTTCTTTTTGATAAGTTAATTATTTTTTGCATATGTAGTATGTACACATTTGCATGTTATTGATATTTTTTATAATTATTGTTATAGATATTTAAACTGTTTTTAACTTTTTGTAAAATTTTACTATTTATTCTTTGTTATAAGAAAATTAAGGAAGAGAGAACATAAAATTTAGATTTCACACTTTTTGCCATTTTATTTTTTCTTACCGAGCAATTTCTATTTCTTCTTTTTTACAGAAATACAACTTTAAAGTTATTTCTTTCTTTTTCGTTTTTAGTTTTTTTTTTTTCTTTACTTTTTTTTAATTTATGCTTAGCTGCATCTGAAATGCTTGACTGGATTTTTGGTTTTTGGGCTTGGTCATACATATAAGTTAAGACTTCGTTGTTCTTCTTTTTGTTGTTGTTATTTCATCGTCATCGTTGTCTACGCTGTTACTCCGCGATGCGCCGTCGTTGACGTAGTTGTTTTTAGTCTGTCTTAAAATGCAGTTGTCTTCCATAAATTTACGCCAACTACAACATTAACGTCGACAAAAGGAATGGAAGCAGCACACACATGTTCACAACTACAGCAGTATTAATCAAATAATAACAAATCCACCAACTATATAAAAAAACAATAACAAAGGCAAAGTAAAAACAATGCATACAAAAGAAAAGCAAGCAAGGTTTTTTTTATTTTTTAGCTCTATCCAAAAGAAAACAAAATGCTTTAATAAAATTAGCTTGCTTGCATTTTCTTCTTGTTATACGAAAAATGCATGAAAAGAAGTTAGAGTTGTTGCTGCTATTGCTTAAGCACACACAAATTCTCTTCTGCCAAACTCTCTTCTCACTGTTTACTCTGCTCTGCCTTTGTTGTACAAAAAAAAAATTGATGTGCTGCTCTGCTTTGAGGTGTGTGTGTGTGTGCGTGTGTGTGTGTTTTTTCTTCCAGCGTCACCACTTTTTTGCAAATGCACTTGTGTTTTTATTATCACTTAAATTAATTTATATTCTTTTCAATTATACACTTTATATTACTTTTATATCACTTTAAACTAGAAAATGATTTCTTTAAAATTTACTCCAACTCAATTTTTTTAGTACTTAAAGAAAAAAATTCCAGTTTTTTTCTTCTTTCCTTTACCGACGACGTCGCTACCCGTTCTTTTTATTGATGTAACTTTTTTCTATGTTACTTCTTTTATTACCAGAAACAATTCTATTATTTTCACTAGATCTATTATTGATTTTCAAATTCTTTGTTTATTTAAACTGTTCAACTATTTAATTTTTATATTTCTCAGGCTTTCTGCATTAAAAATCAACCGACGGACCGCACATTAAATAAACACTTTTTTCCAAACGCCATTCTTCACTCACGGTTAATTAACGAATAACCAGTATTCGCTAAAGCAGCATTTAGTAATGCCTTAATACACAGAGTTGAAACTCACAGTATAATCGAAAAGAAACAAGCCAAAGAGTAATTGAAAAGAGAAAACAGTACAGGCCTAAAGTGAGTACATTTGAACGGGAAAAAAAGAAAAATTAAACAAAGTACTCAATTAAAGTATTTTTTTGAGCTGTAGGTCTGTTTATATTTTTATTTATTAGTTCGATATTTCGTTAACCTTCGGTTAACTTCTTCAGGATATTTCTTGTTTTTATAAAAATATTTTGTAATTGAAAGGAGAAAAGAAAAATTAAATATCAAAAACAAACACAACAAAAAAATTCAAAATGCTTGATACCAAATTCACGTACATGTGCTGAACGTTTTGATATATACCTGCTTTACGACCCGTTAAGCATTTATTTTGAGTTTGATTTTGCAATGTTAAAATTATTTGCGCATATCGTTCGCAGCACATAAAATCTATTCTTTGAATCTGAAAGATATCGTTGTAGGTATTATTTTTATAGCTTTTAAATAAAATTCCGTACTTTCAAATTTTGGTTTGATCGATAGTGTGAACACAATGTACGTCAGTCAATAGTTAACTACAGAAACTTTTGCGGTTGAGTAACAGTCAGCGGCAATATTGTGTAGTGCTTAACAATAAGTGTTAATCTAGAGTGCAGCATAAACTGGCAACTTGGAGGAGGGAAATTATTTTATTAAGGAATACATATATTTTTATGAAATTCAAGAATGTGTGAAATGCTAAGTAATAATTGTAGGAGTAATGCTAGGAACACAACTGGGACGAACGAAATAAAACACATTTATGCAACACCTCCGTCGAACGAGATTCGTCGTGCGTGATGAACTCTCCGATAGATTTATTTCTATTTTTACGCCGACGAACGACGAAAAAACAATTTTCACTCAATCTCTCTCTTAGCAAAAAGAATAACCAACTTAAACAATTATAAGAGCAGAATTCGCTGAGTAAATTCGTCGTTATTGTGCTTCACACGACAAATTTATTCAGGAAATTCTTATCGACGAATTCGTCACCGTGTACGAAATTCGCCTTTCGTCTCAGTTGTGTTCCTTGCATAAATCCCTTTGTAATCCACACAATATTATTATTCGGGCAAAAAACACTTTCTGGCAGCACTATTTATAACACAAGCTACCATACTGTTACAATATCTATCTCCTTAATTAACGAATGTCGTTACAAAAGAAAATTAGGAAAAGTTTTTTTAGTTTCTTGTGGATTTTTTAGTAAGTGGATAGTTGAGCATTTTATAGCGAATTAATTTTGCTGAAGAGCTCTATAAACATCTTTTATATTACAGAATTATTAAAAATGAACAGCATTTCGGTACTTGTTAAAGAAAATCTACCAAATTACTTGTCTGGTTTGCCCATACCAGATACATTTTCGGGCTGGTTTAAATTGTCATGTAAGTTCACACTCCAATTATTTTTTCTTCGCCTTCTTTTTTAGAAAGGTTTGAAGATGAGAATTATAAAGTTGTGGAAAACTAATGAACTGGTTGTTGACTCGTTTGTAATTGTAAAATTTAGGTCACACAGAGTTTCTTATAAAATCTTCTGATTTTATAATCCCTGAGAATTTTGTTTATGAAGTGTTGTTATCTTTATTGAATGAAATCCCAATATGTAGTTTTTAATATATTTGCCTTTCTATATGAAACAAACTTTTAAAGATTATGTAACATAATTTTAGTTTGCTTGTGCACCTTTGGAACTTTTTTTTATAGTTTGTCCGCTTAACTTTATGTCTCGTTTTTCTCATGTTTGAGTTAGAAACATTTCTTTTGTTTTTGTAAACGGTGACATTTTACCAGTGGATCATTGGTGCAGTGCAATGTTTTTTCACAATACTAAAAAAATTTACAAGATTTGAATTTTGAGTTACGACTTTTTCGCAACAAAGGCTTTTTTAAATACATTTGGTAATTTTTTTTCAATATTTATTTCAGTCAAAGATTGGTTATCTCTCGTGCCACCCACTGTCGTCGCTGCCGGTATAGGTTATACTTTATATTTGGCCTATTGCCCTGTCGCTAAGGAGGGTTGTTCAAAAACTGGCCGTTGCAATCAATCCATACGTAAACATGAGGCTAAAGTGGTTGATATGATTGATATTGAGAATATAGCCGAAAAGGCTGCATTTTGTCGTTGCTGGAAGACTAAAAACGTAAGTATATTCTAGCAAGCTTAAAAAAATATTTGCAGTTGATTAATTTTTTTCTTTAGTGGCCCTATTGTGATGGTAGCCATGGTGAACATAATAAGCAGACTGGTGACAATGTTGGTCCCATAGTGCTGAAGAGAAACTCTTAAATGCATTTGTTTTTTTTACAATTTTTGCAATTGTTTTTATTATTGTTTGACTTTTTCACGGTGTTAAGCTGATTAATAAATCCGACACATTTATGTTTTTCTTCATCCTTCCAAAATATTGTTGTGAAGTGTTAAAATGCCATTTAAGTTTTTTTTCTCACAATTTAATAATAAACTGCGACCCCATCCTTAACCCCTTTTTGTGTACTTAAGACAATAATTTAAATAAACAGAATGAGACTAAACATGAGTAATTTATAAAACAAATACTAATTGCTGAAATAAACACGTTCTACTACATGAAATACTCTGGGTCCAAGTGTTATAATAAAGGATTACAAGAATTTGTTAAAATAACAAGCAATCACCTAAGTTGACAAGTTCAAGTTTTTTTTAAGAAAAAATTGGTTACAACAAAGTTAAGCATGAATTACATAAATTGTGCTGGCTTCAACAGCAAACATTAGATCTTAATACTTGCCACATAAAACCTTTTAGAATTTATAACACAAAATTCAAACACTTCCATTAATTTTAGTGTACAAACAAAAACTTTTTTAAATTAAAAAAAAATGTTTTTCATCAGTTATAAAACAACAATTTATTGTTGCAAGGGTATTGGGTATTTCAAAATTAAAATAAAAAATATAATTTATAACTTTTTTGTGAAAAATGTATTGGAAACCCATGTTTTTTTTAATTACACGTATAAAAAAAGTTAAGAAAAAAAAAAAAGAATTAAAAATAGTATAATGCGAAATGCAATCAGACAAATAAGCCAGTTTCTTAGGTACTGCTTATATTATGCACTCATGGCGAGTAATTAATTATGTTAAATAAGCTGGTGGAATTAAATTATTTGAAAATTTTGCCTTGATTGAATTTGCGGCCTTGTTTGTCCTCACCAGTCCAGGAGAAGTACTGCTCAACCAGTTTCTTAGTTTCTTCAGATTTGGGATCCAATTTTTTCCAGTCGTAAACTTCATAATCTATTTGCCAATCAGGAGACAATTCGAAGGCAAGATCTTGTCCACGCCACACCCAAACACCGGAAATTGAAGAGTCATTTTCATCACCAAACAAGCAGACTGAGGCAAAAGCTTGCTTGCGCATTTTGTCGAGGCGTTGGAACATGCCAGAGATGAGATTACAGGACATGAAGGCCTTGGTGAGTTCTTCATTGTATTTGTATTCACCGAACCAGATGGAGTAGTGTTCGGGATCGAACTTTTCCCAGAAATAGGGAATGGAAACCTTCTCCTCTTCATTGGAGTAGACACGTTTGAAGTCATCAAAGTTGAAGGTACCTTTTGGCATGGCATCGAAGGGATCTTTGGACTTGGGTTCCATAGCGAGAGCCAAATCCGCTTCATCGAGTTCTTCCTTGGGTTCTTCTTTCTTAGCAGCTGGTTGCTTTTCTTGTTTTTTCTCTTCCTTGGGTTTTTGTTGTTTGCTGCCAGTCTTGGCTTGGAATTCAGCGTACTTTTTGGGATCGAATACCAAAGCTTTTTCGCAGATGGTGTAGTTCTTTACAACAGCTTGGACTTGTTTTTGGTTGAGCATGGTTTTGAACCAGCGGTTCAAATTGGTATAGGGTTTGCGTGCGGCCTCATCCAAAACGTATTGGTATAGATGCAACAAACTGCAGAACACAACAATATCGGCCAAAGTGATGCGTTCACCAACCAAGTAGGTGGAGTCCAAAAACTTCTTGTTTAACAAATCAAAGACAACTTCGACATCTTGTTTGGCGGTGCCGCCTTTCTGTTGGGGCATGATGCCCAACAAGGGGAATACCAAGGCACAGGAGGCAGGAACGATTTCGTTGTCGGCGAAAGACAACCATTGTTGGACCTGGGCTTGGGAGAAGGGGCATTTTCCACCACGCAACTGGTCATTAGCCAAAAAGAAAGCGATGGCGTTCGATTCGCTGAGGTATTTGCCACTCGATGTTTCAAAAGCAGGAACCTAAATCCGCAAATGGACATAGAAAATAAAAAAGAAAATGTTAAAGTTAACCTCAATTTATTTTTGGTGACGTCACTATGCGGTGCAACATCAAACATAGGCAGACACACAGATGTACATATACATCTGTATGCTCCAAGTCATGACGTTTACAAAATTCACACTTACCTTGCCGGCAGGGAACTTTTTTAAGAACTCAGCCGATTTGTTTGTTTCACCGAAAACAAAGTTTTCAGCAACTTTTACTTCAACACCTGCATATTGGGCAGCGATCAATGCCTTGTAGGCACGGAAATTTTCTGGGTATGTATAAAGAGTCTATATGAGGACAATAGGAAAACAGAATTAGCTTCATTTACAAAATTGCAGTTTACAACAATTTTACAAAAATTTGCAAATAAATATTTCTTGATGTTGAAGATATTTGCAAATTAAATTTGCATAAAATATTTACTTACTCCAGTCGCCATCGTTGATTTAGCCGGAGAGAAAGACACAGAACACACAGAAGTGACACAGGACGGAAGATAATTGTGTTTATATACTTCACTCGCTCTAGCCGGAGTTTTGTCGTTGATTTTGCTTTGATTTTTCTTTCTTGCGCAACAAAATTTAGGTTGTTTTATATTATGCTTTGTGCTTTTATTCATGTGTGTTAATTGGTAAGTAAAAGGGTGAAATTTTTTTTAATTTTATAAATTTATGTTTAATATTGAATATATTTTCAGGAAACCATTCTTTGGCTCCATATTGAATGTAAGTATAAATTTATGTTGGAAAATGATAAGAAATATATGTACTTACTAATATTTTTACTTTCAGACATTTGGCAAACTTTTTTCTGGGAAAACTGAAAAATGTAAGTATGCATGAATAATATAATACAAACTGATGGTAATTTTTTTAATATTTGCGCAATTTTTCAGGAGTTTAAGATGCATTAAAGGATGTCCATCTGGTGAGAAACTGCACATCTTCCCGAAATTTCCTAAACCCTTCACAATACATATTTGTGCCCATTGTGGTAAAGTTGTATTCTATGGTAAAGTGCTCAAAAGGAACATTCAACCACAGAATACAATTCAACGCTTAAAGTTGGGTCCAGTGCCTGTTTTACGTATGTATAGTATAACTATGGAGGGTAATTCGGTGTGTTGTCATGTGCATGGTTTTGTAAATATTTTTATTTGGCCGCTCCCAAGGGTTTTGAACAAAGACATTGCCACGAACTAATAAGCGCATTGGACAAAAAAGTTCCAGGGGATATGCTAAACGGGAACAAAGACAATGTTCAAGAAGCTGTATTGAGTGTTGAATTAATAGAGCGTTTGAACATTTATGGTTATCAGGGTGATACTAAACAAAATTATATAAAGATTTATCTTTGCCAAAAAATTAATAACAGCTGCCTCTAGATTGCTTGAAAAAGAAGTTATTTATAACGAATTTGTGCTTTTGAAAATTATATATATTTTGATATACGGTTTATGGTGGACTGTGATGTGGTAGGCTGTAATTGGATTGAGTTGCCGCCAGGAACGTGACTTCAAAGAGGTCGTAATTCTAAACCATTGCCTAAAAGTCGCTGCCAGTTAGAAGTAGATGCGGCTTTGACAAATGTATTGCTCATGAACCTTTCGCATTTTGTCATATGATATTGAACGTGCTGGTCCCAAATCTAAAATGGATCCAGTTATACAAATTACCAATATGGTAATCACGCAAGGATATCCTGAGTCTTTTATACGCATAAAAACTGTGCTCCTATAGTAGACAGTCAAGTATTATGTTTTGGTAGTGAGAAAGATTTTTTTAACCGGTTATAAATAAATAATTTCGACATTCCGTATTTGCTTAACCGCGCGGCTGGCTCATTTGAAGGTCAAAAACTTCGAATACTTAGGCAGAATCAAAAATATACGCTTTGTTATAAAAGAACAAGTTTTACATTCCAAACAGATGGGTCGTAGGGAAAATAAATATGTAAATTTTGAGGGTGAGAGTGCCATTTGATTTGCTTTTCGTTTTGTTAAGAGATTACACAAAAAAAAGTTTAAAATCAAGAAGAAACATATTTTTGTTTTGTCTTATTTTAAACATTTTATTCTTTGCTTAAAAATTAAAACTATTTTGGAATGATAAATTATTATTTTTGTTTTAAGAAACAACAACTTTGATGTAAACATACTCAAATTAAGAACTTATGTTTTTGAGTTAAGAATGAAATATTCTTGAAGTAATTATTTTGATATTAAAAATTAAATGTTTTGAATTAATAATGAAGAGTTCTTAAATAAAGTATGAAACGTTTTAAGTTAATAAAAGACAATTTTCAAATTATAATTTGATTTAAAAAAATTAAAATTCTTGATATAATAAAATATTTTTGTTTTTAGAATGGTTAAAAATACATTTCTTTTTTATTATGATTTCAAAAATTATAATTTTTATTTTAAAACGTACATTTTGTATGCCTAACTTAATTAACAAGTTTTTTAATGTAGATGATTAATTAATTTTTTTTTTAATTTTTATTTAAAATAATTAAAACAAATTTTATTATACAATAAAAATAAAAAAACCCTAGTTTGTTAATTTTTCATTTGTGTTGTGTCAAATATACATCTATATTACATGAATAACAACAAATGTGTTTAAATACTAATATAGATAGTATGGATAGGAATTGCTCATAATAATTACAAGTAAAATTTTTATTTATGGTGCATGCAGCCTTTTCTGAGAAATATAAAATTGCATTGTATGAAAATTATATATATTTTCTCTTTCAATGATCAATCTCCTTTGGAAGGAAAACTGAAATAAATACTTGTGTTCATGCTACTTCTAAAAAAGCTAAGTGTTGTTTTTCATCGGTCTCACGTTTGTGGTTTCTTAGAGTTTCCAAAAATTTAAGAATTTCTGAATTCGAATTAGCCACTGCACTGAATTTGTCGGGATAATTTTCACGAATTTATTTAAACAAACCGAAAGCATTTTCACAGGTGTCTTGATCGATCATCAAAAATCTTCACGTAATGGCAAATGTGATAAAACTGGCACTAAGTTACAGTTTGTAAGGATAAAGCGGGCAATCGGTACACACATATTATCCAGAGCGGCAGGTTCCCTTTCGGTGGCAATGGCCTGATAAACATTCCATCAAAATGAGGACTCGCTCTGCAATTAAAAATAAATTTTTTTTTACATTATTGATTGCAAATAATGGTGTAATATTTTTTAATAAAAGCATTAACACTTACTCGAATTATTTTCCCTCAGAATATAAACCACTTCATACAATTCGAAAACAGCATTTTGAATGTATCGTAATAGTTTCCGGTGCAGTTTTTCAAAGCACCAAAACATTCGGCCAGGGCGACATACACTTATGTACGCTTACTTCCATTCACAAATGCCCCTTGTGAATCCATTTCCTCGTTCTTAGCTTTTTGCTATAAATATATTTAAAACCACAATTGATAATTATTATATTAATCATTTGCAAAAATTGTATTACGTACCAACTTATGTATATATATGCGATAATTTGGTTTGTATACACGTCCGAAATGCATGCATAATTTTGCGGGCTCCATAGCATAACCCAACAATAGCAGCAAATTACCAGCACCTTCGACAATGGCTTCATCCTATTCACTGGTATTCACTTTCTTCAGCTTCATCGTCATTGCCGCCAGCAGGCTTATCAAACTGGCAAGCAACCTTTCCCAACAGGACATCATTAATGCAAGCAAAAATAGTATAAATTTTTCATACGAATACCTTTATGGGGGTGATCAATCATTCTGTAAACATTCTTATAATACTCCCCAAGATATGGAATAAAAGCCACTCCGGCATGTTGAGCGAATTCCTTAAGGGCCAATATAGACTCCTCATTCTCATCCGGATAAAGCTTTATACACTATATCCAGCAATATTAACATTATAACTAGCAATATTGCCATTGAAAGATGCCGGCAACATTTAGTGAACACTCACAATCTTTTATTTTAATTTCGTTTTTGTTAAATCAAGCACAATTTATTAATTTTACATTTGATAAAACTTTTTTAATCATTTATCGCTTATCCACATTCTTATATTTTTGGTTTTCAGTTTGTTTATTTTCGTACTTTCTTAATAACAAATGCACTATAGTTGTCTCTTTTTCCCACGAATTTTAAAAACCTGATCCTAGCCTTTTTTACCTGTCACTTTTTACACTTCTGTGTATTCTGTGAGAAAGATTTGACAGCCCCAAATTTCAGACACGGTGTGTGCGTGTGGCAATACTAAACGTCATTGAATTGTCAAAATCGAATTGCAAGCACAGAGTTGATATAAGATGTCATTGAAATTAATCCTTGATGCACCTAGTGCAAGTTTAAACATGAACCTTCATATATAATCAGTGCCCGTACAGACTTGTGACTTTTTTGCTTCTTAAATTCTAGTTTTGCAATTATATATAAAAAAATCTATAACATCACAAATATCCCTGAAAATTTTAAAATTCAATTGTTATATTTTGTGTTTTTCATACAGCTTTTACATATGAAACAAAGTGTATTAATATCAAGTGGCCTTATCAGGGCAGCTGATCGTCAGCTGACTTAGCCCCATTCTTCAAACTCCATATAAAATAGCATAAAATCTTAACACGAATTGTCAACACTCAAATAAAAATAATCCTACAATAAATTTTTATATATGTTGTTGTAATGATAAGGCCACTTGGTACTAACTTTAAATCAACTAGAACAATTTTCAAAACAAAAGAGAATTGCAGAGCACAAGAAATAGTGTACCACTTCCCATTCATCACATTTTCGTCTTCACGAATATTTATGTGGCGAGTACGTGAATATGCTTATGTTCTGACTAACCATAATTTTTAGTTTGTCAAAGCGTTCGTATACTCATATTTTTGTATATTTCTCAAGTAAGAAGTAGTGTGTCATGTGTTTTCAGCTGTTTTTGCTGCAAAGCAATATTTTATTATGAGAATGAACCTGTCAAAATGAAAACGACATTTCTCGATGAGTATTAACATCGAGAGGTATGGGCATCGATGAACAAAACATGCACATGAGCGGTCTACATACCAAGTTCATAGCTGATGGAGATCACCAAAACAAAAAGTTTTTGACTTACGTCGGATACAAAGCAAATATAACAGAAAATGATTATATGCAATACGGCTACCACGTACTTAGTGCCAATTCGTCGGGTGGTTACTGGTTTGCCGCATCAATAATGTATTCTTACGGTCTAATTCATAAAAAATATTACAGGTTTATTGCAGGTTTATTTGACAAATTTCCCATAGAAATACGTCAAATAAGCGCTTAATAAACCTGACATATTTTTTATGAATAAGGCATTTAATATCTGTGCGGCAAACCAGTAACCACCTGACGAATTTACACTATGCCTTTTTACCCTGCCTTGTCTTGGCAGTTTTCTTTCAAGCCTCCTACGAAAAGTCACACACGTTTATATAAAGACTTTTTTGCATGCACGTTTGACATTTATATACACGTTTAATGCTCAGAGTATGAAAAAGGGCAAAGAAAAAATCTCAAAAATCCCCTCGAATTTTCATTTCGTGCCTTTTGTTTAACCCCGCAAGCGTCTCACCCACAAACTAAAAAAGCCTGCCTGCACAGGCAAACAGAAAAGGCTTGCGTCTGCGTCGTATGGGTTAATTGTAAAATATATATGGCATCATTGTGTCTACACTTGTCATTACATTTGTCACTTGGAACTCGCTTGTTGTTGTCACATTTAAGTAACGAGTTCCATATATATTTTACATAACGAGTACAATCGAAAAAATGGAGTATCAGTTAGGTTCTAAAATTTAATGTTAAATTTTAAGAAATGACTAGATTAATTGGAAATGTTATTTTATATTCTTAGAAAAAAATGTATAATTGCAATTTATTAACTACACTGACTAATAGGAAAACATTTGATATATTTAGGCATTTCAATATCTATTTGTATTTTTTTATAAACGAAAAAAATGATTAAGCTTTTGGAAATTGTGGTTGAAGTTTAAACTTTTTTTAATTTTTATTCATTTTGACACGATAAATAATAAATTAAAACATATAAGTAATAATTATGTATTATTTTATAAAATACGTAAAATTTGGAGACTTTAGTTATCTGTATTTATACATACATATATGAAGCTAAAATTTTTCTTATCATTATTTGTTAAAATCTTTATTATTTTAATAGTTGTTGCCTACATATTTATATTTAAATTTTTATATTACTCTACCAACTTTAGAGCCGTATTCTATGAGCTCGGTTGGTTTTTTTGAAATAAATAAATAAAACTAAATAAATGAAATTACATATGATTGTTACTTTTGTCTAATTAATAAAGATTAATGGAAAACTCAAGCCGATTTTCTTGACTATTTTCGAAATTAATATGCCGAAAATGCCGATGATTTTCCAAAAAGTGCAGATTTTTCAGTAAAATCTTCTGGCAGCCCTGCCTGTATACTATTCGCTGGCAAGCACGAGTACTCGAAAAAATGGATTATCAGCCGTGGTGTTAGAACCGGCCGTGCAATTTTTCATTAATTTCGCTAAATGAAGTAAATTTTATTTAATAAATTGTATCTTTAACTATACTTAAACAAACTAAAGAAAATATAGAATAAAAAAATTGCGGATACGAACATAGTTATAGCTAATATTTCTGGATAAAACTTTTCTGAAAAGAAAACCTTTTGCGACTTGCGTGGAAAAAAAGGAAGAGAACGAAAAAAATTAATGGGAAAAACTAATAAAAAAGTGCATAAAGAAATCAAAGTGAAAATTTTTACATCAAAATTACAGGAAAATTAGAAGTGTCTCATTACTCAATTAATTTTGATAAAAATTAAAAAAGTGGATGCTATTATAAAAAGTGTGTAATAAATAAAGTTTAATGATATGTATTAAAAAATTGTTGAATGGATAAAAGTTGTGCTTGTCGATGAAAAGAAATAAAAAATAAAATTAAAACTACTTTTTATTGGTCATTTAATTTGTTGAACTGTATAAAAATGTTGACGTCTTTGATGTTTTAATATTGTCGTGGGGCAGATTGGAAATACACATTTTTAAGTTTCAAGCCATAAATATTTGGTATTCAAGCAAAATATGTAAGTGAATTTTATTTCAATTTAAAATTTGAGAAACAATTTGATTGATTTTAATTAAATGAAGCCCTTAAAATTTTTAAATAAATTAATATAAACAAACTGAAAATAGTTTTTAATTTACTCGTTTATATTATTTATTAAATATTTTCAATTTACGTTCTTCCCATACCATTGCCTTGTTTCGTAAAGCTGCCAGATTTAATTTACTGTTAAATAAATATATCTTCATAGATGTAAATATATGTACGAGTACATACATAATAAGATAAAATGTGTTTTAATTTATTAAAAGGAAAATTACTTTATAGAAAACCTTATAAATAATTTTAAATTTTCAAATAGAAAGTATTACGCATAAACATCACATCAAGTATATATTAAAAATTACGTCACGACTGAATGTTGCTAAATATCAGGGCACACCGACTCTTTGAAAGTGCCATCCATAACATATGCGTTTCATAAGAGCAGGTTTCAAACATACACCAAATAATATATTGGAAGATTCTGTAAATATTATAAGAGGGCATTTGACTAGCGATGGGTTAATTTAGAGGGCAATCATGAATAAAATTCCGCGAGACATTTTTCCCGGCGAACAATTTCAAACAACAGCAAGTAATAGGGAAAACAAAAAAATTCTAATTGGAAAAGGGAGAAATTTCACGCGGAATTTTATTCATGCCCTGATATTAAAAAAAATCTAGAGAAATAGAAAGGTACTTAAGAGCTCTCGAAATGATGTCCGTATCCAAGTTTTATAAAAGCGGCAAGCCGGGCTTACATTAAAAATTTAAACTATCAAAAAGATAGAAAATATTAAAATAAAATTTAATTTCTTTACAATACAGAACAAAAGGTAGCCCACACTCAGTTCTTTAAAATCGTAATCTATTTAAAAGTAGTTTAAGACCGGTGCGGAGTTGTAAGGAACTTCAAGTTTTTTAATTTGCATTTATTTCTACACTTTTTTTCATTTCGTGTAGCATTTTGTTTATAATTAATTTTGCATACACACAAATACATTTATTTTTTAATTTACAACATCAAAAACTAAGAATGTCAGAACCAAACATTAGAATGAACATTAATTTTTTTTCAGTTACGGAAAAAAATCTCTACTTATAGTAATAACATAATAAAAATAATAATAACAATAACAATACAAAATATTCCTTTTTGGGCATTATAAACCAAAAGATCTTTTATTTTAATTATGTAGTATATTGTGCCACCTACTAATATAATACTCGTACACATATAGCCAATTTTATTGTACAATATACATTTTTGCACAATAAAAAAATTCAATGTATGTACATATGAGTATGTGTACCTTAAGACATCTCGTACTACAATTTGTGAAAAACTATTAAACAGTATATCTTGTAAATCTCTGAATTAAGATTGCGCTTACCCTCTTTGATTTGGATTTGGAAAAATTTCCTAAGTAATAAATTAGTAAAAATAATATCAGCATACTAATACTAATATCACATACACTTAATCTGGCATCACTGTTACTTTCGCACTTTCTCTCACACCTGCATCTCCTCTGTGATGCATTAACAGTTTTTACAATTTTAATTTGTTGATATTGCCATTTTTTAATTTTGTAACGTTACCTAACCATAGATTACGGTTATTTTTATTATTCTTGTTTGTGTGTGCGTTTCACTGCGAAAGTGTTAGTACACTTTCCCATTTTTTAGTACATAATTTAATTGTCTCTAATTGTTGAGATGATGGGGTGTGCATGTTGTTTTTGTGTTTTTCTTGCACTATGTCATTCATTTTTAATAACGATGTAGTACCTACTGTTGTTAGTTTTTATTTATGTAGTTATTTATTTACCTTTCCCCCATTCTTAAGTGTATTGTTTCTTTATTGAGTTGAGTACAATATTAAATTTTCTAGTTAAGCCTACCTTAACAATAGGAATGAATGACATGACCTTCATTGCAGCATTACTACTATTCTACTACTATAACTATTACATACATACTTATATACCTTCTTACATAGTAAACATATGCACATATTGGCATACATGTGTAATATGTTCATACATATGTACATATCTATACATATGTATGTATGTATGTACATATAGATTTCAATAAGTATGTGGATATTTACTGCATGTTTCTATTTTATTTATTATTAGCGAATCAAATCTGGCATTCGCATAATAGTTTTCTAAATAAAAATCGATAGGTATATTTTTTTACAAGCTTGAAGAATCATTGGAAACTTATACAACCATATTTATGGACATGCAAACATAAGTTTGTACATACATACATCTTCATGTACTTACATATGTGCATGTATATGTATGTATGCACATATGTACATATGTAAGAAAATCATTTTTCTTATTAGAGGTCAGTGATATACAATAGTTTCAGATGTAGATGTTCGTAACTGGAAAATCACTTTTTGCACTCAATACTGTGTATATTACATTGCCCAAAAGCCTCTCTTTTTGTCCATCAAAAATTTTATTATTTATAACACTATCAATTGTCAAAGTGTCGCAATATTTCGTTTAATATACATACATATGTATGTAATTTTAATGTTTCATCCCAATTTATGTACATATGTAGTTCATATATGACATCTTGGAAATTTTTACCATTTTCAAGAGGAAATTTTTATTCTTACCTGCCTGATTACTATCATTTTAACAAGAGAAAGAATTATGTATTTTTTTTTGCAATATTTTAAGTTTTTACTACATACATACATACGTATGTATGTATTTATGAAGGAAGGGCTTATTGTAAAATCATCGTAAGCCATCCGAATTAAAAAACTGGGATTATGTTTTTTCCTATTGAGAGAGTTTATTTATTTATTTATTTATCCAAAAACAGACTGTAATAATAATATATAATAATATTAACAGTCTGTTTCATGATTTCGATAAGATACTTTCGATCGACAACTTGTATTGAAAACAACAATAAGGAAGTGATAAAAAGTTTTATGTCGACATCATGGGACAGGTCGCTAATTTCGTAAGACAAATGTATAAATATATAATGTTTTAGCACTTTCTTAACCCATTGTGACTCTTTTTGATAGCTCGTGTTCGACGTAAAATTGACAGCATCAAGTTTGCCGTTTCAGAAGGTGTTATTTATTTTTAAGCGCACGTTTTTGCATTTCTTTGCTAGTAATTTCTTCCTTTCTTACCCAATCTTCAGTACAGTAGTTTTCCTGTTTAACGAACCTTCGATTCTGCGAACATCGCATTTAGCGAACACACAAGTGCGCTCCATAGAGTACCTTATATAGCGAATAAAAAATATTTTTTGTGCTCAATTTAGCGAACAAATAAGATTCATAATTTTAGTTTAAAAAAGCATAATGTGAATTAATTTTTAACTAAAAACAAAGTGAATAGCAAAAAGTACCACTATTTTAGGTTCTGTTTATGTAGCATTTTTGTTTGATTATGCTGCAATGATCAGTTACGCATATTCTTTCGTGGTGTAAACATAAAAATGAGTACAAGAAAGATACTTTTTTTAAAAGAAAAACTAAAAATTGTGCATGATTACCAAAATGGATTGCGAGTTGTAGATTTGTGCAAAAAATATGGCTTAAGAAAATCGACCGTATGTACAATTTAAAATCAGAACAGTCTTATAAAAAATGCAGGAAGTGCAAACTTTAAAAATATGAAAGCCGTGAAACAAGGTGAATTTCCAAGAATAGAGAAACAACTTTTTTCTTGGTTTCTACGACAACAAAATAATGTAAATTTGTCAACTTAATTGCTTTTAAAAGAACTTCGGGAAGATGTCACAGAACAAATTTTATTTGTTCCAAAAAAAGAAGCAACGTTTCTCAACAAAATTTTTATGTAAAATTTTCAAGGAAATTCAAGATGAATTTGAATCTTTTTTCATTAAAATTATTTTATGTTTTATGCTCCAGTGTAATGAATTGTACCTTGTTTAATTTTTTTTAATATATTATACAGATCTCTAAACATATTTCAAAATAAACGACAAATAATACAGCTCTAGTTATTTATTTATTCATAACGTGGGTACTAGATATAAGTATGGCATATAGCGAACTTTTCAGTTTAACGAACAGGTCTGACAAAGTACTGGTTCGTTAAACCGGAAAACTACTGTATATCCAAAGGATTCTCTGAAGATCCGATGAGGCCCTAGGTCCAACCTGTATACCGAAGCTTACAAATTATCTTTTATAATGCTCTATTATTTTTAATATACAGTTCATTTTTTTAATTTTACTCATCTTATTATGTATTACTTTTTTTTGAGACTCGAAAAGTAAAGGGGTATTTAAAAATTAAAAAAAATATTGTACTACATACATATGTATGTATGTATATGTACATACACATATGCGTTAATGTATAAATATGTATGTACATATATGACATAGAATATCGCTTAATAAATACAACTTTTTGTACTCCTTCTCTACCCAGTTAACTTTAGCTCTAATTAATTTCTAATATTTTTGTGTCAATTTCTAGGTGTGCAAAAAATGCCCAGAAATGCTGCAAAGAAAACGAATAAAAATGCAAAACGTCTTCCAGTTTTAATCACGTTAACAAATAAAACTATTAACAATAAAAAGAAAAAACGGAATAAGAAAAGAATCAATAAAAGTAAGCATAAACACAATTCTAATTCTCTAAATGAATTGAAGAAGAACCACAAACATAATAAATCCAACACAACTCTTACTTCATTTAATGAAAACCAATTTAATTGTAATGCAAATGATAACATCTTAATACCTAAAACATCATCAACAAAAACAAAGAATATAAGGAAAACATCTAAAGATCAAAAAGCAAACTCAAAAGAGGAAGAAAAGCAAGAAAGTATTTCAAAAAGTATTAGACTAAATCCAGTCAATGAGTCAGAATTAAAAGAACTGAAATGTTCAAATCTTGAAAACAATTTGACAAATGAAAAATTTACTTTAAACGCTTGTCATAATCATAATTCAAATGCCAGACAAAAAGTTCTATGTACAACTAAACAAGAAACAAACTTAAATTTAACATCATTGTCAGAAACAGATACGGAATTATCAGAACCAGCATCTTCATCTCCCCCCGCCTCTCCCAATTCTTCTGTATCATCTTTATATCCTATTGTTATTGAAACATCAGCAGCCTTTCAACCAGCTAAAGGACAACAACAGAAAGTATATACAACTGGCAAGAAAAAGAAAATACATTCCAATAATAATTGTAACAGAAACAAAAACAACAACAACAACAACAACAATAACAATCTTTGTACATATTGTCATACTGTTGTTGACACTGCAGAACAACACAGGTCACAAAATAACAATACTTGCAACAACAATAACATAACAACAACAACAGCAACACCAACACTAACGAAACATTACAGCAACAATAGTAATAAACAAAAACAAGCAACTCAAAGTTCAACAGCAACAACTGCAACAAAATTATTAACTCTTTCTGAGCCACCATCACCAAATCAAAGTGAAGAGGTTAAAGCACGTTTGGCAACATTAAGAACAAGAAAAAAAGTTTCACCACAACAGGAACAATCTGATAATACAGGCCAAAGTATTAAAAAATCTTCACCCCTCGTTGCAGAAGTTTTAGGCGCTATTACTGAAAAGGACATTCAAAGTTGTGCTGGTAAAGGGACTAAATCAGTAGAGGTCGGAAAACATTTTATAAAAAAAGGTAAGCTACCATTACCAGTGATCGTAAATGCATCGCTTTTTCGCTATTCATACTGACTCATGAAATGTTAAAACTAAATGGGTAGACATCGTTTAAACTCAACTACTCGGATTTACGCACACTCGCCATAAGATTGATTTATGAGTATAGGTTGCAATAAATATGAATGCGACTTCGACATCTTACTCATATCACACTCACACTCATAAATCACCTCAGTTTGATTTCTAATTTCAGAAAAATACTTACTGCCAGTTTATACAAGACGAGTAAAAATTCTCGCCTGTCTATTGATATTGAAATAAAAACAAGTTTCGAGTGCTTTGTTTTTGTTTTCAATATAAATAGGCAGACGAGAATTTTTACATGGCTTCTATGAACTGGCAGTTATACTTAACGTGACCAGATGGTTTTTTCAAAAAGCAGATCATGACCGATCAAAAAGCGGGATTTTGAAGAAAATACTGCCCAAAAATGATATTTAAAAATAGATATTTTTTAAAACACACACACACACATTTTCGTATGTACTTAGGAAGCCCAGTTTTCAACTCAAAAAGAAATGCTTTTAAATAACCACAAATATTTATAAAAAAAATATTTGTCTAACTATATAAATAACAATCAAATGTCGTTCGTTTGTAATCGTATCAATTAAGAGCATCTGCACCTTCCATACAAAATTTTTGTATTTTGGAATATCTTTGCATCTAAATGACCAAACAACTGTCTGCAGTCTGCAACTTCAGGAACCAAAGCCCATAATAAAATCTACGACAGTAACTTCAACTTCTCTCTAAATGTTGTTATATTTTCCTTTGTGCTTATTTTTCTTTATAGTTTTGTTTAAAAATTTTTATGGAAAATATGTTCAGAAGGCAATTCTATTTGATCTTATGTGTATGTAACGATTTTTATAATGTGTGTTGTCGTATAATAAAGTTCAAATTGGACATATGGATGTGACACCTCCCATAAAGAAAAAATATTTACTGTGAGATATCTGGAAAACTAATATAAGGAGACCTTTAAATTTTGTGGGGATAACTCTGTCGATATAAATTTAAGAATTTAACAAGTAGGTTTGGTGCGTCTCATATAGTGCATCATATTTTTTTATTTAAAAATAATACCAGCGTACCGATCTTGCTAATTTGCTCACAGTGTGTTACTGATGATGAT
Source organism: Nowickia ferox (assembly GCA_936439885.1). Classification (NCBI taxonomy): domain Eukaryota; kingdom Metazoa; phylum Arthropoda; class Insecta; order Diptera; family Tachinidae; genus Nowickia; species Nowickia ferox. The sequence goes on along the minus strand of OW387023.1, from coordinate 12,524,692 downwards.
GATGATATTTTAACGCAGTGAGAATTATATTTATGTTAATAATAAGAATTGTATTCTACTAAATAGTGAAGATTGAACCGCAAGATTTTTTTTTCATCTCAAAATGAAAATGGAATGAATTTTTGCCAATTACATATTAATAAAAATTTAATAAGAGATTGAATATTTCAAAAGTCTAAAAAGCGGCATAAAACGGGACATAAATTCGAGGCGGAATCGACCTATGAAAAGCGGGATAATCCCGCCTAAAGTGGGATGTCTGGTCAGGTTAGTTATACTACTTACATTTATTCAGCTCACTCAACTCATCCATATACTACAACTACAACTAGTATAAACTTTATACTAGTTTATACACTTTATACTATAAAGTGTATAAACAAACACATATTTATGTATGTATGTAACCTCATAATGAGCCATGAATCAAAGAATACAAGATTACGCATTGCACACTCAAGTGCTGGTGTGACGTTGATATTGAAATAAAAAAGTAAATAAAATTGCCCTATACCAAATGCACGTGTTTGTGTTATTCAGCCCAACCATGAATATTCCCTCGGAATTCACTTCTCACGGAAAATAATTTTCTCGAGAAAACATTCCTCCAATCATAAATTTCTTGGGAAGAAAAAAGAGTAATACGTGGCATCACCGCATTATGAAGCTCGTTGTTTTGCTTGTTTGTTGACATTCCCCTTTTTTTGAGTGAGAGAGCAAAAAAAAAAAATTATTAAAATTCAACAACTTGAAAAAATATGTAAAAAAAAAAAGTTTATAAATTATTTATTTGGGAATTATTTGTGTTTCTCCAATTAAAAGAACTATAAAATACAAGTTTATGTATATAAATTTTGTTTTAATGGAGTATTAACCATGTTTTTATGCAAACTCCCTTCTGTTTTGCAAAAGAAATATTTATTTATTTATTTATTTCATAAATACTTTACAAAGTAAATTTGCAAAGTATTGTTGCACAAATATGGGCGGGGTAACTAGACCATATGCCCATCAAGAGAAATATTTTTAGTGAAAAAAGCAAGTTCAGCTGCGTTCATAATACCTGCTTTTTTCCCGGGGAGTTTTTTTATTCTCGCATTTGGTAAAAAAAGTTGAAAAACGAAAGTCATGATGGGAGAAAAGGGAAAAGTGAGGAAACTCTTGCGGAATTTTTGTTTATGATTGGGCTGATTATTTTTATGTTTTTCGGCTGTTGTGACGTAAATGCGCAGAAAAAGAATTTTTTCAAAAGCTGAATGCGTAATCTTGTATTCTTTGATTCATGATAATGAGCAAACACACATAATCTCATAATGAGTATTTTAATGTTCGTATTTTTTCGGTTTGGCGATTTTATTCGGTTGTTGGTAACTTTTTTTTTGTATGTGAGCGATCTATTTTATTTTTCGTTTAAGCGCTTTTTATTTTGCAATTTTTCGTTTCGGCATTTTGAATTTGGGATTTTTTTAGTTTTAGGAGTTTTGAAAACTTTAAGAGTTTGCCTCTTACGGCTTCCAAGATACAGCAAGTTGTCAAAATTACATTAACTGATAGAATACCCTTTAATTTTGATTTTTTAAATTTCAGTGTTGATTGGTGTAGTCTACACTAACTTTGAAAATTTCAAGTGTCTACATACATACATATGTATATACAATTGTCTGTATATTATATTAGGATTTCAACATGTAACGTTGCACGCTTTAGAATACCCTATAATTTTTCACTGTCATATATTTGTTGTTTCAGCGGCCACAGTTTTACATATTCTGTAAAAATTTCATGACGTTGCTCTTACGGTTCTCCTAGCCCTTATTATTAAAATAATTTTTGTAGTTGCTGAATACTCGCAGTGTATTTATTGCATACAAAAATGCTACATACTCGTAAATCTGGTTGTTGTGTGTATTTTGTTCTCTCCAACCCATACTTCCAAACTTTCAGTATTGAATAATCATTAGATATTAATTTTGAAATATTAATTTCTTCAACTTGAGAAGTTTCTCGCTGATCATCTATTGCAAATAAAGAAATTTTAATTTCTTCTTCTTACTTCCCCCCAAAATAAGGTTTTATAATATAACAAGAGAAAATTTCCGACACTTAATTTCGTTTAAGCCAACGATTTATTGAAAATATTCGAACCTTCCGCATTTAAATAATTTTATGTATTCGTCTTAAAATCTTGTATCATCCTCTTAGTTTGCCCTGTACTTGATAATGCCACATTAAATCTTATCGAAACTTTGAGTGACGAAGTTAAAAAACCCAGTAACAAACGTAAACGTAACACTACAACAGCTGTACTCTTAGGCCTGGCAACATTAAACCAACGACCAAAACGTACAGCAGCAAATCCAACGTCCCCAGCTGATAAACAATCCACATGCTCAACAGCAGTAGCGGGCGGCGCTGCATCCGATAAGAACGATCAGAAACAAACTGCGATTGGCTTCCGTAAACCGCAGCCAGTCGAAGCAACAAATACGAATTCAAAGAAAAGAGCGCGTATAATGTCGCTATATGAGCGTCCATTTCAAACGGCCAATGATGGTCGTGGCAGTGTGGTCGGCAACGGTTATATGACATCGAGTCGATCAAGTGCCAGCAGCGGAGTGGCCACTGGCGCTCTAGTTCTGAATGACACATGTGATACGCAAGATATGGCAAATCAATATTATCTGTCCGGCTCCAGTGGTTCAGGTATTGCGGGCAATTCAAATCCATCTCTGGTTGGTAATGGCAGTGCCATCAATCATGCGCCCACCATGGGCACCTTGTGTAATATTGGTAATACTTGCTACTTGAACTCTGTGGTATATACTCTTAGATTTGCACCACAATTCTTGCACAACCTGCATCATTTGCTAGCGGATTTGAATGCTTTGCAACAGAATATTGCCAGAGCCCGGGCAAAGTCGTCTTCCTTAGGTCGTGGCATAACTGCAGTCCACATGGAAAACGTACGCAGTTGGAGTAGCAAGGATTTGGCCTCTATGGAACAGTATTCTAATGCAACAGCAGCTATTCCGGCAACATCAGTCACAAGTTCAACAGCTCTGACACAAGTTACCCAAAAAAGTATTCATCAGCTGTTGACGGAAAAATTGCACGAACTTTATCAAAGTCTGCACCGCAATGAAATCAATGAATCGACGGAACCGCATCATGCAGACACACTGCTTCATGCCATACAAGATGTTAGCAGCATATTTGAGGGCAACCAACAACAAGATGCCCATGAATTTCTGATGTGTCTGTTGAATAGTGTCAGAGAAACGAGTCAAACATTAATAAAAGCCATAGCTGAGTGTCCAGATGTGATATTGAATGGGTAAGTTTAAAAGTAGATACATACATAAATACATTCATTTGTACATATGTATGTGAATGTATGTGTATTTTATTATTTTTTTAATTATATAATGCATTTACATATATTTAATAAAAGGTACATTTCAAACCCTGATGAAATTGATCGTGATTTAATTAAAAACCATACTTCCGGTGCAAGTGGCATGGGCGTGGCCATGGGCATGGGCGTGGGCATTGGCAGTGGTAGTAATAGTAACAATAGTAATAGTTTAGCCTCAGCAAGTTCAAAAACATCATCGTTCTTCTCACGCAAATCAAAGCGAAAAGATGAAAGTAAAAACTCCAAAAATACCCGCTTGCAATCGCCTATGAAAGATGGTATTCTGTCAGGCAATTCTCAGACCACAACCACTGCAAATAGTCTATTTTATTTAAACACAAATGATCTCAATTTGTCAGCAACATTACCTGCTTCTGCAACCACAGTGGCTGGGGCGGCAACTGGTGGCCCACTTACGCCACCCCCAAATTCTTCATCAGCACAAATGGCTGGAGCGGGAGATGAAACGGATACACCAACGGCGGTGGCCTTAATACTTAAGGACAAACAGCGCTTGGAGGGTAAAATAAAGGAACTAGGCTTGGATTTCTTCAACGAGGACTTCGAGGGCATAACAGTGTCCTCTACAAAATGTTTAAGCTGTGAAACGATAACAGAGCAAAAGGAAACCATGATTGATATAGCTGTGCCAGTACCTCAGGCAGGCTACGAAAGCAACGAATTCATGGATAGACCAAGTTCATTTATACAGGTAAGTCGAAGCGAAGGCTTTTTCTTTTTAAAGATAAGTATGTACATGGAATTTTAAATGAACGAGTGTGCGACAAGTCGAACATTGTCGATATCGTGGGACAGGCTGCAAAAATTAAGAAAATAAAAAAACTGAAGTTCATAGTTCAAAGATTTTGTAATTTTCATGCCTTCTTAATCATTTCACGAAGTGAATTCGTGTCTAAAGTGATGAAAATTAACATCACCGACTTATAATTCCATTCATTAATTTTAATGAAGATCAATTTATTTAAATTTTCTCTAAAAGAAATTCTTCCAATCAAAAATTCCTCGAGAACAAAAAAAAAGTGTAATAAGAGTGGCATCACCGCAATAAGAACATCGATGTTTTGCTTGTTTGTTGATATTTTGTTTTCTACGTTTTTTGCGCGTGCAAGCATAAACAAAATTATTGTAATTCAACAACCTTAACAAATATATAAGAAAAAGTATACAAATGATATATTTGGGCATTATTTGTGTTTTTCGAAACTAAAAACTATAATATATGATTTTATTTATATAAATTTTGTTTTAATGTTTGCCTGTTTTGGATTTTTAGCAAGTTCAACAGGATTCATAATCAGCCCAATAATGAACAAAAATTCCGTGCGAGTTTTTTCTCTTTTCCTTTTTCTCCTATTATGATCTTTGTTTTCCCCTTTTTTACCAAATATGGGGATAAAAACATTCTCCGGGGAGAAAGTAGTTATTTAACCCAATTACGAATAATAACAATTCCCCTTTAATTTTTTCCCTTTTCCCATTACCCCAATTATGAATAACAAATTCCCGGGGAAAAAGTAGATATTCAAGTCCCAATTTTCACGAGTCTTGAATTTGACGAACAAAGAAGTGAGGAGTGTAAAAACCAACAGAATTGCCGTACAGACTTGCCTGTACATGGAAATTCTGTTTTTGCTATCATTCGCTCTATATCAAATTTGACATTTCTTTACATTTGTGTTTGTTTTATGTTCTGGTTTTTCGTCTTTAAAATTCATTGTGGCGCGAAGTGTTTGTTTTGCGAGAATATTAATAACAATTGTTAATTTGCTTCAAATAAAAAGAAATAAAATGGTCAAGTAAACTTGCTCTATCTAAACGCTACAGCAAGTTTAAAAGAAAATTTTATGACTTGCGCAAGTAAAATTGCCTCGTGAAAATTGGGACTAAATATGGGAGAGAAGTAGATTAGATTTTCACTAAATATGTTGTAACTTTTTAATTTTTTGTCCGATGATAACAATTTAACGCTTAAAACGTTTAGGTTAGGTTATTTAAGATGCAGGTTTAAAAAAATTTAGAACTTTATTTATGGCTTAAGGGTGCAACTCAAAATAGTGAATTAAAAAAAAAACCTAAAAACTTAAAGTTTTCAAATCTAAAGGGCTGTATAACTCGGTGAATTTTCAAGTGATGAAAATTAACACCCAAAAAGCTTTAAAATCAGGGAACAAGCGTGGGTTCATCAGCGTCTTATAAAAAATATGTAGTTAATTTTTAACCTATGAAAAAACGTCTTCGAATCAGAAAATATGCAATCCTTTTTTATCATGTTTCTTTTTTGTTGGGTATGAATAAAAAGCTCAAAAGTAATGTGTTCAGGTCCATAAAAAACGCTATAATAATTCCACTTTTCTAGTTTTCTGACTTTTTACTCCTGTTTATTTTCAATATTTCATTACAATACTTGGGTATCGCTAAAATGCAATATTAAAAATAAAAAATTTAAAACATTACGCATCCAACCTAATCCAATGGTTGCTCTATTTCCTTTATCTTTTTCATGACACAAAGAACTCCTGCATAACACGCGAGTACTTTCGCAATGAGAACAAATATCGCTGTGAACAGTGCTGCGGCTATACCGAAGCTATACGATCAATATCATATGAGGTCTTGCCACGTTTATTGATCATACAGTTGAGTCGATTTTCGGGAGGCATGGAAAAGATTAACAGTTACATTCCAACTTCATTTACTCTGCAATGTTTCTGTTCCAAATGCTGTGAATTAAGTGACGCCAACAAGTTGCATATTTACAAATTGTACAGCGTCATAACACATGTGGGGGCAACCATGTCCGTGGGCCATTACATTGCTTACACATGTTCTCTAGAATGGGCCAACGAATATATCAATTGTCCTAAAGAACAAAGGAGAAGAGCTAGTCAAGAACGTAATATGAGTGCGACAGGCAATGGTGCGGGCACAGGTACGGCAGCGGGCAATAGCTCGCAATCAACAACTTCATCCAGCGGCTTGGGTACATCGAGTACAGGTTTTATGAAAATGAAAATGAAATTTGGTCGCAGCAAAGCTTCTAGCTCGGGAGATATGAGTAAAAATGTGAAACAAATAAATGGCTTAAGTACCAGCAGTAAATCCATAACAAATGGCATTGGCAAGTTAAGCATGAATAACTCTGGTGGTAGTGGCAGTGCAGCCGTACCACAGTGTCCTGTAACTTGTCAAAGTATTAATTGTTGCGCCATGCGTCTAACAGCCCAGCAACAATTACAATATCAGTCAGCCCACAATAGCACTAGTGATTTCAGTGAAGAATCTTCCCAATATTCCAATGGTTCCGGATATACAGGCCAGGCACAGGCACAGGCCAACTATAACAATAATATACATCACTCTTTTGTCACATCCAGCAATACATCGGGCTACGGCAGCGCGGGTAGAGGTTCGACTAAGGTATCCTATGCCACCATACAAAATAATTGCAGTGAGCCAATTTGGTATATGTGCGATGATGACAAAATCAAAGCCATGACACAAAGAGAATTCGAAGAATTATTATCACCAGCCCGTAAAATAACCATAACACCGTATTTACTCTTCTATGCCCGTTACAATTTACAATCAACACCACCTAAATCGGCCACGGCGTCGACATCATCACAGGGCCCCGTCACATCATCGTCACCACAGACATCATGGTCGAACGAAAGTCTACAAAGTAGCGGTCATAGCGCACATAGTTCAGGCATGCGTATGTGAGATTCAACTGTAACATCTACAACTACAACTACAACTACAACAAAGGCAACAACTAAAAGTAAGCAAAAGAGCAATACAAGTTATAGTAATAATATCAATAATAACAATAATAATAACAATTACATTAATAGCGGTAGTAGTAATAACATTAATAATAATAGTAATAGTAACAATAAAAGCCTGACTAAATGCAATTGTAAAGAACAGGTAATTTAAGTTAAAAACTTTAGTGTTTAATTCAAATAAAAGCATACAAAATATACATACATATGTACATCAATTAATTTGAAAAGAAAAAAACAAATACCACATATGAAATTTTAATAAGAAAACATGTATCCCTACCATTCTGTATTCCATGTCACAGAAAGTTTACTTTGCAAAGTATTAATTCAGCTGTGTGAAAGACAGAGGGAGGAACACTATCTCTTTCTGTCTTTCTCCCAGCTGAATTAAGACTTTGCAAAGTAAATTTTCCGTGTCTAAAAGGGGTAATTCTTAGATTTTTTCACTCCATGTAATTTATACACCATTTTTCTTCTATTACTTATATACTCTATACTTTTTCACGTTATTATTTTTTTTCTTTAAAGTATTATTTTTTTTATTAATTGGAGGCAATATTCGATTTTTGTAAATGATTGGTTTTTAAAATGTTAATTTTCTTAAATTATTTAAAAATTTCCAAAAGCTACAGCTTATAGACATAATTTTCAGGAATTAATTTAAAAAAATAAATTTTTGTGAACTTAAGCCCGATTAAGAAATTCCTGCTTGTTCTGTAAATCGAGTAGAAAAATTAAATCCACTAATAGCGAATTTTTTTAGACTTTTTTTTTAGTTTAAAATTTTTTAAAGCTTGAAATTAATTTAGTATGTATGATTTAAAACACATCAATGGGCCATTATTTGTTTTCTGAAAAACGAGAAATTTACTCGGATTCGGTTTACAGCAGATGGCCGATTATTCCTGATTAAAATATATTTTTTTAAATGAACTTATCTAAGGGAACATTTGGCGAAGATTTTTTAATGCACTTCGTAAAGGTACTTTCTTAAAAGGTTGTGTTTTAAAAAAGCACTTTTTAAAAGGTACTTTTTTAAAGTGCACTTTTTTAAAAGGTGGTTTTTTAAAACGTACATACATATGTATAAACTTTTGCAAAGTTACAAACTTTTTAAAAGGACCTTTTTTAAAAGTAATAAGAATTTTTTAAAACGTACTTTTTTAAAAAGCACTTATTTGAAAGCTACTTTTTTTTAGAAAGGTACTTTTTTAAAAGGCACTTTTTTACAGAAACTTTTTGAAAAGGAACTGTTTTGAAAAACACTTTTTTAAAAGGCATATTTTTAAGAAATACTTTTTGTAAATATAATTTTTGAAAAAGTAATTTTTTAAAAGATATATATGTTTTAAAAGGAACTTTTTGATAACGTACTTCTTTTAAAACACTTTTAAAAGGTACTTTTTTAAAGGAACTTTTTGCAAATGTACTTCCCTTAAAATGTACTCTTTCAAAGGGGCCTTTTTTGAAAGCAACTTTTTTAATTTTTAAAGCCAATTTTTTAAAAATTACTTTTTGTAAAGGTAATGTAAAGGTATTTTGATTGGATTTTCTTCCACCCATCTTAAATCGTCTACATTTGATGGCATCTTTTCTGCCACACAATTCTTAGGGATAAGATAGGGTTAAGATCATCAGGCTGAGCAGGCCACGACATAACCTCAACCACATTATCCCTAAACCACTCCTTTGACAATTTACTGATCTTGTTAAAAGACCCATTTGAATATGGTAACATCACTTCTTCCATGATTTTTACTTAGACACGCTTATCCGTTCCTTTAATATAATATGTTCATTAGACCAACTCCACATCATAATTTTTCAACACTATGTTTCAAGGGATTTTTATAATACTGTGCTTTTTATTCGGTATTGGGTTGATATGGAAGAACATACTGTGTGGAGCCAGTTCCATCAAATAAAAAGATTTTTCTTTCGTCTGTCCCTAGTGTATTTCTCAATTTTTCTTTTGGCCAGTTGATTTTATCTTTGGCAAACTTTAAGAACTTTAAGTGTGCAGCTGGCTGGTTTTTCGTTAATAGTGGAATTGTGGTTTGGACTCCTTGCAATATTTTGTTCTTTAATAATCGAATACGGATTGTTACAATGCTAACATTAATGTCAAACTCCTGTTTAATCTTTTTGTATGACGTCGCAGGGTCACCTTTGCTGTACTACTCTATGAGTCGATCTTCTAAACTCGATGCTTTGGGCTTACGACAGCGAGTTTGTGGCTTTATTTTGTATTTTAAAGCATTCGTAATAATTTCCCTATATTTCTATTTATTTATTTATTGATACATACATATTATATAAAGTAATTTTGCATAATATGAGTAACTAGACCATATGGCCAAGATGTTATTAACAGTATTTTAAAAAAGGTTTGTGACTGCCTACACATAGGAAGTATGTAGCAACGTGGTTGTTAAACAAATTCCACAAAAGAACCGCAAGATTATACGGTTATCCGTGGCAGATCAGTCAACCAGTGCGAGCGGGACGAAAAACTCTCGAAGGCCTAATAACACACACAAGCCTGGCCGCACTTAAGAAATAATTACGATGACGCGAGAGCTGCTTAACGACTGATTCAAGATTATATATAAAATAAAACTAGCCAAAACAAATTTTATTAAAAATTATTTTTTCGCAGTCCTATTTTTTGAGCAACTTAAGTTAATGGAATATGTAGAAATGAATAAATAACATTCAACACTTAATATTTTTTGTATGAGATTCTGTTTGAAATTGTTGTTCTCACATTCCATTGAAAGTACCGTTGAAATATCACACGCTTTGGAAGTTGCCATACAAACAAACTTTACCTCTAAAAATATTGGTTACCACCATTCCTATTATTTTAAACACAGCTGCATATAAACGGTTATTTGTGAAATGTACTATTTGAGGTTTAATTGCAATACTGGAAATTACTTTTGTTATCACTGTGAAAAGTGTTGGCCGACATTACGTTAAAACAAACCACCAAAAAATTGGCACTTGTCTGCTCGTTGTTGACTACAGTTGTAGACTGTTGATAGCCTCTTATTACATACATATGTATATATATATTTGTTCTAAGGCCTAAAAAGTAACTAGAAGGTGACAACAACCGTTACTTCTTGGCAATTTCTTGGCATTGTATTGAAGGATTAATATGCTAAAAAGAAATTCTACTATATTTTAACAACATACGAGTATAAGCATATATGTACGAGAAAATATAAATTCACTTGTTAAAGTTTTCCTTTGTTTTATTTTTTAACAACATAAAAAAATTAGTTGGGCAGAGATGCCACATTGTTTATACATACAATACATACATACATATTTCATTAGTACCAGTTCACACTAGTCAAGTTTTATTGCTAAACTTATCACTTTTTCTTTTTTGAACTTTCATCGGCGTTCACACAATGCAAGTCTTATTTTTCAGATCATATTTTTTATGCATGTGTGCTTCTTTTAACATTACGAATGAGAAAGCAAAACGTATGGACAGTATATGAAGCTGAGTACTCGATTCTTTTCCACTCGTCTCTCACTCCTAAAAACTAATCAGCTTAGCAATAAGACTAGGACTTATAAATTGTCAGCAAATATAAACAACTATGTAACTATGAATACGATACGGGACATTCGTTGCTTATTTGTTAATTTTTAAAAATAATTATTTTGCAATTTGCCTAGTTAAGGTTCTTAAAATATATTTAGTTTTGTAAATTCTTTAACGAAATTTATCCCCAAGCATTTTATATTTTATGTATTTTTTTATGAGGCCATCATTTACGTAGAGAGTATTATTTTAAATATATCAACTGTCATATATGTACATTAAATTTACTACATAAATTAAACTATATTCTCTATTTATCTATAGAAAAAAGCGAATACATATATTTCTCTCTATTGGACTGACTTGTTGCATACCTTGTTATGTACTGAACTATATGAACTAAATGAAACATAATCAGGCTTATCCTAAATAAAATTCCACATGGAAATTTTCGAACGTGTGAAAAATCGGTATCAAAAAAAATTCATACGATTGCGAAATAATCTGACAATTTATGAAAAAAATCATTCACATTAATTTGTCTGTTGGAAAAAGTGGAAATATGTTAGTTTTTAATTTTATTAGAATGGTTTAAACGAAATTAAAATCCTTGTGAACGAAAAAGTTGATTCGGAAATTTTCACATGTGGAATTCATGATAAGGCTGAATAAAATAAGAAATAAAAAAAAAAAAGTATACATGTTGTAAACATAAAATTTTAGTAAATAATTAATTATCTAATAGAAATATATATGTGACCTGCTCCACGAAAAGGGACCTCTGCGCCGAAAAGAAGTTATTGAGAAAAACGCGGCATTTGAAAGAGCGTATTTTCCCTATAAGAGTCACTCAAAAAGTAAAAAAAAAAATTTTTCGGCGCAGAGGTCCCTTTTCGTGGAGCAGGTCACATATATATATATATATATATATATATAATATAAGAATACAGTAAGTAATATTAGACGCGTGTAAACTTTGTTTTTATTGATATTTTTCCTGATTTTATGAGATACATACACATGTGTATAATTTGTGCAAATTTGTGTATTTTGAAATTTTGTAATCCACTAATAAGGCTTAGCTCTCTTATAATTTTTATTTGTTTATTATGTTACATTGTATATTATTTTTATTCAACATTTTTGGCTTTAATTAATTAGGTTATGAGTAAAATTAAAAAAAAAAAACACATACATATGAAAAAAAAGCAATTAATTATTATCAATAAATTTAAAATAGCAATTTTAATTAAATTTTTATTATTTAATAACTTTCTAGTTTTTATTTTTGGGAAAATTTTTGTTTAAATATTTTTTAGTTTTATAAAGCCGGCCACACGCGTATATTTTGTGCGTGCTCGACGTCTTGTTGCAAGTTAATAAGGCTGTGTGCGCACAAATCACAAGTATTTGAAAATTTTGAAAAACTTGTGAGATGTGCGATTAGTAAGTGGGCTTGTGCATGTAATTTTGAATTTTTTTTTTAGTTATCTACCAATGTCAAAATAAAAGTTTTAGCAGAGATCTTTTTTTCCCCCTTTAGAAATGTGTATCAAACAATTATTAACTGAATTTATCGAACTTTTGGAAGATGAAACTGCTACAAAGAAATAAAAACTGAGGCACATGTTGCGACACTCGCATAATATTTGCGATTGTGACTTGCACTCGCAAGAGACATGTTCTGTAAATCGCAATCGCAAGAGTATACTGAAATGAACTGTTGCAGTTAGCCTAAACCAAACTTTAAAGAAACACTAAAATGATTAATAAACGAAATTAAATATGTTAAGATGGGCGATTTGCAATTCACATGCGATTTGATTTGAGTCATCGGCTTTGTATTCATGTTTACGTGTTGGTTTTTAAGTGTAGTGCGAGAAATTCTACACGCACCAATCGCAGGCAAAAATCATACGCATGTGGGCAGCTTAAGCATTGTTTAATGATTACCATGGGCGTAGAGAGAAAGAATAATATTCTGGGAAATGCCCCCGGAATAATATTCTAATGGCTATAATATTAAAACACCTTATTTTTATTTATTTTAAAATTACTCATGGAAATAATAATTCTCCCCAAGGTCTAGCTACTCCAATGACGATCACAATACGATTTACAGTTCGCATAATTTTTAACAGAATTCCAAAATTGTTTAAAAATCGATAGTAAAAATAAAAAAGAATAAATGTTAATTAGTTGTCAATTTGTATAAAATCTTTGCTCGCAAAATTATCAACTGCTTGCATGACTAGAAGACGTTTTTGGTTGCATAATTTGTTGTTATTATTTTAAATTACAATTTTACGAACTAGAGACAAAAACTAAGCTAAAATGCAAAAAGGTGTAACTAACAAAACAATTCAAAATCAAATTTTTGATTGATTATTATGAATGCCATTAAACTACAAGTCTTGAGATATGCGATCAAAAATTAACACTTTTATTAACAAAAAACAAAGGGCTGTAACTGCAAGTGTGTTTATTTTCTAACAAAAATAATGAAATGATTTTATTTATTTATTTATTATTGGAAGAATTGCATAGTAGTACGGGAACACTGTATGAATATACTTATACTTTCGTATAAATACGAGTCATACAAAGTTTTCTTCTTCTATTCAGCCCTATTCTAAATAACAATTCCCCAGGAGTTTTTTCCCCTATTTCCTGTTCCTCAATTTAAAAAAAAATCATTTGTGCAAACTTTCAGGTAAAATAGAACAAGTGAAAACAAAAAAGCTGACTTCGAAAATTCGAAATTTTGTCTCACTTTTTATATCTCGCGGCATTCTGTTTAGAGGATTTAGGAGCATTTTATTCTCGGCAAAGAACTAACTCGCTGAGAATTATTTCCCGGAAAATATTTCGAATTAGGCTGATTAAAATTTTAACTTTCTTCTAACTAAGCGCATTGGTTTTTATTGTTCAAGTTACGGAGTTTTCTTTCAAACTTTGTTCATCTTTTAGGATAGTTAAATAAACAAATAAATATACTTACACACATATTTATAAAAAGGGGAAGTCCGGAACTAACGAAAGCTTAAATTTTGTTTAGGTTTAATCGCATTAATTTTTGTTGTTCAAATTATAGAGCTTTCAAACTCTGTTCATCTTTTAGAAAAGTGAATTTAAAAAAAATTTGGGCACATAATGCGGTGTTATCGTGAGTGCACTGTATATTGAACCGATTTCGATTATATTTTATACTTGTTTAAAAAGTATTTAACACTACCAACGTATAACACAAAACTAAGCTCCCAAGCCTTAAAGGTTTTTTTTCAACAAAAAAGCACTTACATACATAGCGTTACCTTAGTGTAGAAAGGCCCTAACTCATTATTTTTATGAATTCGAGTTTTTTGTACATTTCGATAGCAGAAGATCTAATGTATCGAAAAATGCAAAAATCTCGTTTTCAAAAAGTAATGCCTTTCTATATTAAGGTAACGATATGTACATATACATGTGTGTTATTTTTACATATCGATGGCTTTATATTAACTGGCGTGTGTTAACTTTTTTTTCGAAATCGAAATTCTGGTATTCCTGCTTAAAGAACTAACTCCATTACAATTAAAAATAAAAGATTTATGGCCACTTAAAAAATTATTTTTGCATGTAAATGCTGTAGATTTTATTAAATTTTTTCCTTCTATAAGATATCGAAAATTCAATTTACGCCTTTCTTACATTAAGCCATCGATATGTTGGTTTTTTAAAATAATTTTTGACATAATAAGAACTACCTGCACATAAGTATGTACTTGAGGTGAGCACAAGATGTTTGCTTGCTTAATCTTCATGGTGTATATTATTGAATTGTTCTCTCTTTTTAGTGCTCTTGATTTTATGAGAACACTGACACTGGTGCTCAATTTTATCAGAAGCATGCAACCGCATTTGTTTATATGCCAAGCGAGGGCATTAGTTATTGTAGTGTCGAAACATATTTCACTAGTGCACATCGAATGACAATTGTAAAATGAGCACACAAGTGTAAAAATATGTGATAGTGTAAAAGAAAAAACAAACAACGTAGATTGTTTAAGCGTGTTAGTTCGCATGCGATACTGTTCTAAGTTTTATAATTTATTGTTTTAAGACTTTAAAAAATAAAATATCTATAAAAATAATATCTTTCACAATGGATTTAAAAGTAAAAAGTTTTATTTTGAGTTTGTGAAATGAAGTATGGTGCACTATGAAATGTACAATAAAAATATTGCACACTTGACACAACTGTCTATTCAACTGTTGTACAATGGTTTTGTGTATTTTTTGTTTCCTTGCTCTCTATTTTTGCTTCACACGCAATTACAATCACCACTACAAACAATATTCGCTCTTGAAAAAATACAATACTGTGCGCTTTTTCATAGCTTGCGCACACTTCTAGTATGTACTTATTTACATATCTAGTTATTTATGAGAACTACAGATATATTCGGCTGTGCCGAATTGTGAATGCACTTCACTTCAGACTATTTTTGCAAAAAAGAAAAAAAAACATAACAAAAAATTAAATAATTTCTTAATAAAACAACTGTATGCTTCCACAAAATGAAAGAGAAACCTTGAATTTTTTTTGCAGAAAAAAAAGTTATTGTTAAGAAGCAAAAAAAAAAAAAGCTGCAAACTAAAATGTACAACAAAATCATTTTTTTCCCAAAAGTATCCAGCTTCTAACGACTGTTAGTGGCAGAATATAAAAAACTATACGTGCATCGTCGTTTTGAAAGTCAGAAGCTAGTTAATTTTTGTATGTGTTGTACAGTATTATTAATTTCCGACTCTTAAATGGTGAATGTTATTGCATACATGTGTATATGTACTTATTTATATAAAAATGCCAAATCAGGGGCTATACTCTGTAATTTGAAACGAAAGAAAATGCTTGTAAATGTGCATGTAATTAATATATAAATTCGAAAGCATGTTCTTTCCTTTCGAATTACAGAGTAGACCCCCAGTAGAAATAATTGTCAAAAATATAATTAAAACAAAATTAATGATTCCTAAACAAAACATCCTTCCTTAACCAACAACAACAAACTCATACCAGTTATACAATTTTAATAACGAATTTATTAAAAAAAATGTACAGCAAACATATTAAAATAAATTGAAAAAAAAAATAGTATTGCAAAATTAACTAAATGATTAAATACATACATACATACATACATACATACATATAAACAACCAACAAACCCTGAAATAAGCAATGAACTCTAAAATAATAAATGCCTAAAAGTATTGAATATAAATAAAACACAAAAACCATATTATAGACGAAGAAATTTATTGAAACATTTATATAATATAAAACCAAATCTTTTTAGAGAAATGAAACAAAGCAAAAATTGTTCTTAATTTAATTGTAAATTAAAGGCAAATCCCACGATGTCGCAACGTTCGACTTGTTACACACTTACAGTTGAAACAACAACAAATGATTAAAATTTGTTTTTGTTTTGAATGTAAGCATGGCGACAAGTCGAACGTTGTCGACATCGTGGGATTGGGCCTAAAAGAAAAGAAACTTGATTTTTAATTTAATTAAAAATCTAATTAAAATTTTGTGTTTTGTTTATTTTCTTTTTGTTCCACAAAACCTTTATTACCAAGTAATATTTGTAAGTGTATATACATACATACATACTTATATACATATATATTTTTTTAATATTAGCAAATAATTCAAAATTGAAAGAAGATGCTTATAAATAAAACAATAACCAAAACAAGTTAATTTAATTATGAAGGGAAAATAAAGAAATAAAATAATTATATACCAAACAAAAGTTGTTAAAATTTGTTGAACTATTTAACTCACTAAAACAAAAATTTATAAAACCTAAACCGATGCAAAATTATTACAATTTATTTTATTTATTTATTTACAAATCTATCATAATTTAAATTATAATAAATTAAATTTTATAAAGCACTAGCATCTGAGACTTTTTTGTTTTGTTTGTTTCCTTTAAAAAAATTTTTTTGCTTAATAAACAAAAAAATTACAAAAATAAGAATTTCTAAAATCAATTTGGCTTCATTTAAGTTAAATTAAGTTGTACATTTTTTATAATTTAAAACGAAAATTTAATACGGGACAAAATGCTGAAATATATAAGAATACATACATACTACAATATTAACAAATTTGGAATAAAAAAAAATAATAAAAGTATAGCATTTTTTTTTGTAAATTATTTTCTTTAAAACATTTCATGAAAAAAAATTATAGTATAGAAATATTGCTGTATTTTTTAAACTGTCAATTTTTTTTCTCATTATTATACATATTGTATTATATGCATACATATTAAAAAGAATAATATATAAGTTAATCATTATCATACATAAATAAATTTAATAAAAGCAAGTAAACAAACACACACACACACACACACGCTCACGCGGCAACAAAAAACAGAAGAAGAGTATTAAGTGTTAAACTTATTCATCGATTGTTATGCAAATAATCGATAAATAAATAAAAAGTATATATCTACATATTTAAAAAAAATATATACATACATGCAAACAAAAGAGAAAACATTAATTCTTATTAAAAGTCGTACACGAAACTTTTATTATATAACATAAATAAAAAAATAAATAATAAAAAAATCATTAAACAAAACATAGAAAAAAAGAACAATTATAAATACATATTCGAAGAGAGCAACAAATGAAGTATTAAATAAAATGTTTTTTATTCCTTTATTTTAGTAATTAATTTGCAAAGCAAAATCATCTTTTCACTTTAAAACTCCAATAAACATGTTCTGACCTCATTAAATTTCAATTTCGAAATAATTCTTTTAATTTCTAATTATGTAATTTAAAAGCTTTTACATGGTGAACAGGTACGTATTTCTCGTATGCTTAAACTTATTTATTAACCATGCAAATGACCGAAACAAAATATGTACAGCTTGTAAAATAATCTTTTCAGTGCTGTAAAAGTTTAATTTTAAAATTTCAAGGACTGATATGTGAAGGAATTTTAAAAGAGCGATACTAACAGCTGCTCGGGAATCTTGTGGAGAACAGTGATGCCAAAACTACGGGTTTCCCGCTATATTTGACTTTATTTTGTTGCCATTAGCGGTAAGTATTTAAAAAAACCACTCGTTCCTTTTTTTTTGGCTTTTTCTGAAACCCTGCTACTTGTGTGAAGTTTAAATTTTTCTAAAAAAACACAGTTTTACACTTTGTGGTGGTATAAAGTGAAACATTAAATAGGCTATATATATATACATGGTACGTTTTTCACACAGAAAAATTAAATCGTCCATTTTTCATACAAAAACATTAAATCTGCTATACGAGTACATCGTAAATTCCTTATACAGAAAAATTTAATGGGCTATAATACATCCTCTATTTTTCACCCAAAAAAAAATCAATTGTGCTACACATCGTAAATTTTTATATAGAAACATTTAATGGGTTCTAAATCGCAATTTTGCATAAAAAAATTAAATGGGCTATACATTGTGATTTTTCATACAAAAAATTAGATCGGTTATACGAGTATGTACATCGTACATTTTTCATACAAAAAGGTAAATGTAAATTGTTCATACCAAAAATTAAACGTCGTCCATTTTTCATACAAAAATTTAATGGTCTATACATCGTCCACTTTTCAAAAAAAAAAAAAAAGTTAATTTGGCTATACATCATCCATTTTTCATATAAAAAATTAAATGTCCATTGTTCATACAAAAAATTTAATGGGCTTTAAATTGTCCATTTTTCATAAAAAAAAATTAACTTGGCTATATATCATCCATTTTTCATACAAAAAATTTAATACGGTATACATCGTCCATTTTTTCATACAGAAAAATTAAATGGGCTATACATCGTCCATTTGTCTTATGAAAAAGTAAATGTAAGGTTTTCATACAAAAATTTAAATGGGCTATACATTGTCCATTTTTCATAAAAAAGTTAAATGGGCTATAAATCATCCACGTAAAATGGGCTATACATCGTTAATTTTTTCATACAGAAAAATTAAATGGTCTATTTGTCCTATCAAAAAGTAAATGTAAAGTTTTTATACAAAAATTTAAATGGGCTATACATTGCCCATTTTTCATACAAAAAGTTAAGTGAGCATATATGAATCGTCCATTTTTCGTACAGAAAAATTTAATTCCCCCAAACTCAAACAAAAATGGATTAAATAAACTTGCAGATTAGCTAACTTTAGTCTCACTGTCATAAATTGATTCTGAAAGTTTAGAATATTATTTGCTTATAAATATTAATGTAGTAAATTTGTCTTTAGAAAATATTGAAGAAAATAGCAAATATTTGTCATTGGTGATTGGCATAAAAATTCACAAGTGTTGAAACTTGTTAATTAATTGCACGAGTAAAAGTTGAAAATTTATTTTAAGGCAGGTCATGCAATAATCAGTATGGTCGGCAAGCTACCAATAAAAATAAATAAATAAAATATTCTCTAGTAAATTGGTAAAGTGAAGCTAAAAGTAAACTAACGAAAAGAGTAAATTAGTTAAGAGCTAAAGGTAAGATCACACTGCTCGATGCGACGTGATGATGCACATTGGGATAATGGCTTCATGCATTTTTGTATAAAATCTATAAAGAGTGGTTCTAGATTATGAAAAGTTGGAACCGAGCATTATATTGATTAAATTATGAAACAATATGGGATTTGCCGCTCATGTAATCCCAATCATCAAATTTCTGTCATAGAATAAAATAAGACGAATTCCGAGTTTCATCAAATTTGGTAACGCCCACCGCCCATGAATCCCCCACAAAATTTTAAGATATTTTTTTTAAATTTTTCGCCCGTATTCCGTATGTTGAGTCGAATATTTGCCTACGAGATTTTTGTCCTAGATTAAAGAAAACTTGCACTTTATTGTCTTGTCTTTAATCTAGTACAAAATTTTCTTAGATAAAAGACTAGGCTTCAGATATACATACTTTGGAACTTTTAAATGCGTATACAAACCTAAGTACGCAAGTCGGACTACATACTAGAGCGTTGCACGAGCATTGAAATTAAACACCATGAGCATACCCATGTGTGTTCAGTTTAGTAAACATCATATAAGCAAAATAGAAAATTAGTGAGAGTAGATTACTCATGAACATTGCTCGAGTATTCAGTGCACTTCTCTACAACATACAAGGGAATCAGACCTTAGGAAATCGTGAACAGATTGATGTAAAATAAGACTGCGTTACAAAAAAATTAAATGATACATATGTAGCTCATGCCAAAAAAGTAAATGGGTTATACATCGCACATTTTTCATAAAAAAAATTAAATCTTGTATGTATTGGCCATTAAAAAAAATAACTGGGCCATACATCGAACATTTTTCATACAAAAAATTAAATGGGCCATACATCGAACATTTTTCATACAAAGAATTAAATAGGCTATACATCGAAAATTTTTGATACAAAAAAATTAAACATCGTCCATTTTTCTTACAGAAAAGTATATGTAAATTTTTTATATAAACAATTTAATAGGATATACATTGTTTATTTTCAATATAAAAATTAAACGAGGTATACATCGTCCATTTTCCATACAAAAAATTAAATAAACTTTAAATCGTCCATTTTTCATACAAAAAATTAAATGGGCTATACATCTTCAATTTTTATACAAAAAATTAAATGGGCCATACATCGAAAATTGTTCATACAAAAAATGAAATGGGCTATATACATCGTAAAATTTTTCATACAAAACCATTAAATGGGCTATATATACATCGTCCATTTTTGCATATTGCATTTCCGGAAATTTCTTATTTTTTTAATCGGAAGTAGACACTCCCACCTTTCATTTAACTGACAGAACCGCTTAGGAGAAATTAATAAGTTTTTGGTTGAAGTCTACTGATGAGTAGACTTTCTGTTCTTAAGCAGGAACTAATGCATATAGACGTTGCTTAAGCAAAAACAAACAAAAATTCATCGTGTTAATACATTACAGACTTGACGTCAGATAAATATAATACGGAGCTTTAAAATAGTTTAAAATTTAAGTAATTAGAATTTGAAAATGTAGAAAAATTAAAAACATACCGGCTCGACATAATCTGCCATACTGTGGTTGGCGTATTTTGGCTTCGACTTCGACTACGACTACAACACTTTGGGCCTAGATTAAGAAAAGAACTATGGAAGTCTTAATATATTACAAAAAATTCGTAGTCGACGCCGAAATACTAAACACAGCTTTGAAAATTTATTACGTCTTATTGACACCAGAGGCACTGCAACACTGCATTATTAAAAACGTGCAAAAGAGCAGAGTTGTAAAAGAATGAAGCTTTCCGCTATCTCTTCTTCATCACTATCCCTTTCCTAAAGAAGGTATATAATACCTGGTAATAGTAGTACCTAGGCATTCATTACCTGAGTGTTACTTCTCTTTAAACAAAATCTTCGACTTATAAAATACTTTTAAAATCCTTTGAAAAAAGAATTATTTATTCTTTATTAAAACTTACACATTGTTCATGTAATTAATAAAATATTTGTAAAACTGTGTTATGACAATGACAAAAATACATCACTTCTTTTATGAGCGCTGGTTCGCTGATCATGAAAGTATTCGCATTAAAATCATAAAAATATATTTATGTATGTATGTAGGTAAGTGTAATTATTAAAAGTGATATTTATGATAACTGGGCTGATGTTGTTAATAACGTAAAAGTTATTAAAGATAATTTTCAGTAATAAATTATTAATTTTCTAAGCTGGGAGTGCATCAATCACACTTGTGAAGCAGCAAACATCACACCTTTTATGTTCTACAGTGCTTTTGTTATTTCATTAAGCCTCCTCCTGCTTGATAAAATCCATAAAAGTTAAACGTGTTTGCAGACGAGATTGCTTATCCCGCACATTATGGTCAATCCATTCAATATTAAAGTTTATAGTTTCCAAAGCACTCTGTACACTCTTTTCGGATTTTTTGAAGAAATCTTTTTTCGATTCTATAAGATCTTTCAACTTATTGAGATCTTCAGTGGATATAATTTGACTAGCCAAGGATGAAATTAAATGACCCAAATCATTGGAGTAGGGACCATAGCTGCAATTCAAGAAGAAGAAAAATTCTCTGTTTAAGGATTTGTCCATAAGTAAAACTTTTTCTCAAACTTACTAGTCATTCAATGTATCGATATGTTCCACGAAATATTGTTTGGCTATGGGAAAGCCTATTTCATTACGGGCCACGGAACTGAAAGCATATGTAGCATCCTGCTTGCGTATATCGCCGTCCTTGTCATAAGTCATGTCGATATAATTTCTCAAGGTTTCGGTATTGCGAGAACAAGCTAGAGCGAATATAATAGTACGCTTTTCCGTAGCCACATTTGATTCCTTGTAGCGCTGCCACAAGAACTGCCAGTCCTCCTCATTGCCATGGCGAATGGCAGTACAATAAACCGTGGGTCTAAGATCCACCGGTATGCTGTTTTCATTACTGGGATCTGCAGCTGATTTCCAGGTATTGAAATACTTAATGGAGTTTTCTACACAGTCTTTCATTTCCAAACGGCAACCCCAACCGGCAATAAGTGACTTATGCAGGACTTTGGAAAATTCTGATGAGTCTTCAAAGTTAGTGGCATTTATGCCACCCAAATAATAGTAGACAGGATTAATAATGTAACGCATATAACGCTATAAAAAGATAGCAAATACAAATAAGATCATTGCATCGTTAAAATAATTGTTAAAAAATATATATACAAACGACTTTTGAGAATATACAACCCTGGACATTAACAATTCACTAGAGCGGAGTTGTATTTTTTTTCTCAAAAGTCGCACGATTGTGTAGGATAGTTGATGGTAGTCTGAATATAATTAAATTATCTCTTACTTTAAACAAATCGTAACTGGATTCAAAAGGTTTCAACAATCTATTCACACTTCCCAGACCATCCAAGGCAGCTCTCCAAGGCAAATATTCCCTTTCTTGTCTCAAGTATTCCAGAACATCGAAGGTAATATCATAATCATGATAACCACTCCAGGCCAACCAAATAACATCATCGATCAGTTGAGCCCGATTCATAACATGTATTCCCGTAAATCCTTTACTATTCAATGTCTCGTTCAACAGACACCAATTCTCCGTATCATACATCACGCGATAGACCCCAGACAGCTGTATATTGAATAAAACCCATTCGTTTTTATTGGCCAAATTGTCGAGGCGTAAATTTTTACTTTTTCCCATTTCGTCGCATTCCAGCCAATTTTGTGGCGTGGTAGTTTTAAAATTCATCACAGATGCAGTAGTATAACTAAGAGGCACCCACCAGCAATCTTCCTTGGCACTTTGCAGTTCAGTATGTGTTTTGTTTTCCAAAAATCGGTGCTGAGAAATTTCTACCGAACCCGTTTCATAATCACGTTTCACCTTAACCAAGGGATAGCCGGTTTGCAAAGTCCAAGAATCCATTATGGTCTTCATTTCATACTCCTGATCTAGGCGATTATAACGATGGGCCTTCTCGGTAAAGGCACTCCATAAATCATCTTGTTCGGCATTGGCATACTCATGTTTCTGCAGATAATCGCGCACGCCTTCAAAGAAAGCATCTTTCTGCAAAATCGAGTGCAGCATCCTCAAAACAGCCGAGCCCTTCTTATAGGAAATCGAATCAAATCTTTCACCAATTTGGCTGGTATTCAAAATCGGTTGTGATATAGGATGACTGGACAGTTGAGCGTCCCGGCGGAATATAGTCAAAGTATTTTCCAATGACTCCTCATTATAAGACTCCCATTCGGGACTTAAATGTTGAACACCCAAGCTGGCCACATAAGTTGCAAAACCTTCGTTCAACCACAAATCGGACCACCATTTCATGGTCACTAAATTACCAAACCACTGATGGGCCAATTCGTGGGCTATTACTTGAGCAATGCGTAATTTGTTGGAGTTTGAGGAAACATTGGGAGCGAACAAAAGAGCTGTTTCACGATAAGTTACCAAGCCCCAATTTTCCATGGCGCCAGCACTAAAATCGGGTATAGCAATTTCATCTACCTTCTTAAGGGGGAATGGTATACCAAATATGTCCTCGTAATATTTCAACACTCTAGGACCAACTTCGCTAGCATAATCACATTGTTCAATGGCTTCTGGTCTGGCCCAAGTGCGGAAAAGAATATTGTTATTGGATTCTGAATTTGGTTCGGATTTTTTGTGGGCAAAATCGTTGACCGTATATGCTACCAGATAAGTGGACATGGGAACAGATTCCTCAAAGATGCTCCAAACGAAATCATTGATGCCAGTTCTGAAGTTTAGAAAAAATAGTATTGGAATTAACAACTGAAGAATGCACCCAACAATTTTTTAAATAAATTTAAGCATTTAAATTTTAATATTTTAACCACTTAAATTGTAACATTTAAAATTTAACTGCCTTAAATAACGGAATTATCAGTTTGTTTGTATTTCAATTTGCTTTATATATATGTTGAATTACTACTAAAAATTTAATTATTATTTAAAATATAAGTAATGCTGACGTTACTTGCATTATATTTTTAACCGCTTCTTCAAACCAAAGTGAACATTCACAATTATAAAATGGTAAAAAAAATTCCCATGAAAATCATTCATGATAGGGTGGGGATATTTTTCGAGGTTGCCATATGTCCTCGTAAGCAAAATTTACGATAGCGATTTTGGGAACAGCGAACATAAGCTAAGACCGGGTTTACATCTGTGTGCCATGTGTCACACATGCGTAAAAAAAGCGTAACCACTAATTACTAATGAAAAACTGTTTGATTCAGACACGTATTTATTAAGTTAAACAGTTCCATACATAACTAATAGAAAATTTTATAGAATCCAACATGATTAGAAACAGTTTAAATCAATAAATACATGTTTGAATCAAACAGTTTTTCATTAGTAATTAGGGGTTATGTTTTTTTGGGCACATGGCACACAAGAAATGCCATATGTAAACTCAGCCTAAGATAATATTTATTTATTTATTTACTGCCGTATTCTAAAAAATTAATTTGGCTTTTAAGTGTTCGTTAAAACAAAATTTCCATACAAATTTTGTCTAAAGCACACTTGATATACAAACAATTTTTCGACATTACGGCCATTATTATTTATTTATAGTTATATCAAGGCGAATTGATACCAGGTGGTCCTAATTTGCAACTCTGCGTATTCGTCTTGTATATTTGTTAGTGTAAAATTTCCTGCTGTCAGAATATTTCCTAACGTTTTGCATTGATTGACAGCAGATAATTTATGTTAGCTGGTAAATTAGGATCACCTGATGTCAATTCGCCTTGAGTTATATATAGTAACAATATACATATGAGGGATAGAAGCACTTGCTACAAAGGATATCGGATAGTTTGTCTATCTGAATTGTAACAACAATTTCGCTCATTTGACTCTTACCAACAATTTGCATAGACAATGAAATAACAACTCGAAATTGGTTAGATTAACCAGAAAATATTTTTAGCTGAATCTCACCAATAACTTACATTAACAGTAAAGTTTATTTTTGGGTGCACGGTATAGATTAAAGCAAATTAATTGCATTTTGCTTAAAGCGCAAATTGTTTTTTTTTTAACAAAAGTATGGTCTTAGGTTAGGTTAGGTTGAAAAGATGGGTAATAAATGTCGACCCAATCCATTGCGCATTACACTTATACCCTTTTAGCATATTGTCCGATTTTAAGAGAAGTATTTGGGAAGGGGGTTCCCAATAAAAACACATAAGCTTATCAAACTCGGTCAGGTCAAGAACATAGTTTCTTCAATGCATTTTCTCAAGTTTTTCCAAACTGAATCGATAAAATATTCCATATCTGCTACGAATGCTGGAAAGTGACACAAGTGCCACTTAATTCTAATTTCTAATGAACTTGCAAATTTATTTCCTTTCCATTTTGTATTTATTTTTAGAAAAGAAAACACCACTATTTTGAATACTTACAAAGGAGTCTGCTTCTCCAAGGGCATGTTGCTTAAAGCCGTCAGGGATTTATGATGACCCATCCATATAACAAATTTGGCTTTATAATCCGGCTCATCTAAGCAAGGGAAAGCAGCACGAGCGTGAGCCGGTTCAAATTGGGTAACCGAGAGCCATCTGTTGCAATTAATTCATACATAAGTTATTATGCTTATTTTGTAGCTCTCACACACTCACCTTGTTTCATTGGTCGCCTTTACCACATACGAACTACGATAGTAGCCGTGCAATTTCTCATTCAAAATTGCCGAAAAATACAATTTCAATTTATAATTTTGACCCTTGCGCAACGTCTGACACAGTTGTATGATGAAATAGTCTTGTTCGGGTACCTGGGTCACTGTCAACAAGCAATCCATTTTTTGATCATCATCGTAACTCTTAAGTTTTATACGCGCCTCATCGATGGTTAAATTTTGCGAATGCAGGGTAATATTTGTGGTATCCTGCAGCACCTTAAAACGTATGGACACCTGACCATCGAATGTTAGATTTGATGGATTTTCCAAATGTGTTATAACTTTCAATTTATAGCGTTCCGGCTGTATGGAGGTGGGAAGACGATAATAATTATAGCTGTTGTCGATGATGGCGGCATAGCTGCAGCAGGACAAATAACATAGTCCTAAGGCTAAAAGCGTTGTTATATAGCTGAATTGTTGCTTCATTGTGGAAAACTAGAAATATTTGCAAGAAAATTTTTTAGGTTAAACTTAAATCTGTTTTCTTTCTTGCAAAAAATAAAAACAAAACAAAATACAATTAATTTTATGCACGTACAATTGTTTTTTTTTCGATAATAGTTGACTAATAAAGTCGCTGCAGAAATTAAATAAATTGGCTTGGAAGAAGCTCTGAACAAAATATATTTTTAATTAATTTTTCGATATGATACGATATCAGATAAATTTATTTTACCCGTTTAAGTTTGAGAAAAGATTTCCTAATGATGTGCCCTGAGGTTTAGTGCAATACGCTTGGTAATCAACTCACCACCCACCACATCTTCTTAATCAATTAAATTAAATTAATTTAAGTCTGGGGGATTATTATGTAATTCGATTCGAAAAGAAAGCTGTTCGAATTTGTATATATGTCGTTAACATTACAATTCGAACACATTTCCGTTCGATGCGGATTACATTTTTATATTTTTGTTAAAATACACCCTGAATAAAAAAATGATGTGCCTTGTAATAAATTATTTATCAGTTTTATGATAAAGAGAAGTCCAATATTTTAAGAATCGAAATTCATATTCACACACAAAAACTATTTAAAAAAACTGGTTAGAAACAAAAGCATCCCACACACGTAAGATTTCCACGTGTGATTCGTACGTGTTCGATGTATTCTGTAATTAGCTAACCCGAATATTAACTAGTAGCATTACCATACTGAGAAATAAAATAGTGGCAACACTTTCTGTGCAAAAGTTATAATGTTATTAAAACACTTTGATTTTTTTGTGGGAAGAAGAAGAGAATGTCCCATTTTAAAGGAAATAGATGAGTAATATAAAATGAATATAAGTATTTATTCATGTATTGTTGAATACTTTTATCATATATTTTTTTAAGAAATTAATTGAATCTATAATGTAGAACTCAAAAAGTGGCCCTTAATATTTTATTATATTTTACTATGAAACGTGAAAGTGAATGTATAACAGAGATTTTATCGTACGATAAAAATTTAAATCTTTTATCTTAAAAGTTATCAACAATTTTGGAATTTTGATCACTCTAAACTATGGGTAGGCCCGTAAAATTTTAATTGCAATAAAAAAGTTAATTTTTTACTACATGTCGCTTACGAGTAAATCGAAAATAAGGCTCGATATGCAAGCGGCAAGCAATTTGTAAATGAATTTATTTAAAATTTACCTTTTTGTTGCGTACATAAAAAAAGTAATTGCGTTATCTGTCTCGCAACTTATATTTCGTTTGAATTTAAAGCGATTTATTCAACGAATGTGGAGAAATTTGCACGAATATGAACTAATTTTCCTTAAAAGAATATAATTATTAACTGTAAAATTATTGACTAAAATTTATTTTTGATTTTTTTCATTCCATATTCCATGATTTTTGCATACTCTACATAACGTATAGCGTAGTAATAGCGCATTTCAATGTAAACTTTAATTTTACGGCAGATCTTATCCTCAATAAAATTTGAAATATGTACATATGTATATGTACACATACATATATACATACATACATATAGTAAATGTATGTATGTCTGTATAAATTTTTTTTTTAAATTTTTGCTAAAAGAAAATTTACACGTTTTAATAGTAAAACAATTCTGTGTGCTTAGCTTTTTAGGATTTAGGAATTGCAAAAAGTTTTAAAAACTTGCTTCAATTAAATTTGTTTGCAATTGTAACAAATGTAATGAACTATTAATAATACCACTCTTTTTAATGTAAGTCACAAATTGTAAAAAGAAAATTAAAATAAAGAAAAGTCATTGTTGTAAATAATAACAATTACTGTTAATTTTTAAACTCCAGAAATATGTCTGTTTGGTTCAGTGGCATGAAACAAAGAAGAAAGATTACGCATTGTGCAGGTCTTTTAGTTTTGTTTTTATCAATCAGCTGTTTCCGTGACGTAGACAAAGATCTTTGTATATTATTTTGAAAGCAAAATACATACTAAGATTTGACATGACAAGGGTAAAAAATAGTGAAAAAAATAAATTCAAAAGAAGGTGCGCAGTAAGAAAATGAATGTAAAGACGTTGTAAGTGGGTATAGAACATTTCAACCAGAGGAGTTAAAAAACATCTGTCCTCCGTTCACTATCGCCTTCCCGGAGATGGTAACTTACTGTACATGAATGTTACTTCTCTTTACAAAAAAAAAAAATAATAATAATTCTTTGAATAAACACTATTACAATTGCATTTTGGGATTTACATCAGTTTGCCAATTTGTTTAATTGCTTAATTGCAATTAGAACTAATTTTATTGTTTACTGGATCCAATGAGTTTAGTTTAGGCCACATGCAATGCAAAATGTGTTTCCAATAAAGAGCAATTAGTGAAATCTGTAGCAAGATGGAAAAACTGTTTAAGTCGACTTATGATAAAATTGTGACAATGGCACCATTACCTATGCGAAATTTCAGTTTATTTGCGTGTTAAGAAATTTGCAGCAAAATGTTTACAAAAAAAAAAAAAAGACAAAGATTGTTTTGTTTCGATATGTGACTTACTTTGGAATAATCCCTCTTATCGTGGGCGGCATACTTCGACTTCGACTACGACGTTTTTGTAATAGATTATAGAAAATCGTGGCATTTTTTGTTTAATCTAGGACCAATATGTCGTAGTCGCAGTTGAAATATGCCAACCACGATAAGGCCCAATATCTTGATATTCTATCAAATTTAAAATACTTAAATTAATAAGTTCCAGCAAGAAAGTAACATATTTTAAGGAAATAAGAATACATTTGAAAAAATCACTTAAAGTTTGAAAGTGCTGGCATACACCTTGATTAGACTTAAGCGGTTTTCCCTATTGCCACAGAAATACTATTAGAAAACAAGCTATTGTATCTCAGACAAAGTTTTATGAATAATTTATCACCGGTAATTTTTTAACTGGTTTATAAAAACAAAATTAATGAAATGAGTAAAAGCCGGGTGACTGATTTATTGAATGTTAAATAGAAATTTGAGGTGAAACTTTTTTGTTAATTTCAAACACAAAATGACCATAAAGTGTATGAAAAAAAAAACTTATTGACACCTTTTTATAAATAAAAAAAGAACAACATACATGTGAAAAATAAAGTACTTATTTTATTGATTTTCTTATATTGTATTACTTTTTTGTTTATTTTATTTTTACAGATTTATCTATTATTATTAAGAAGGTTATACCATAAATTGATTGGCATAAGTCAAATCAAATCTATTTTATAAATTTTTATCTAAGGTCTTAATTGCAAAACAAAACCATTAAAAAATCAATTATTTGTTATTGTTCAAATTGTTATTTAGAGCAATAGCTAAGCACACTTCTCACATTTTAATAAGATTATTTTTGTTTTAAACTGTATGTACATATTTATACAACTGGAATAGAATTGAATTAACTTCAATTAAAAGAGAATATGAAAGTTTTTTAACCTACTTTCGGAAACGAAAGTGGTTCGTGCCGGTTATTTTAATCCTCTTTTAAACAGCAAAAATTACACTGCACATCAAAACCAAACTTTTTCTAAAATAAGTTTCTAACCATAACATATGTATGTATGTACATTAATGTGGACGCACGGATTTGCTACAAGAAGCCAACTTTTTTCGGGGAGCTATTTCTCAAAAAATCCAAGGAATACAAAAATTCCCATAGCACAAATTATTAACTTGGCAGCACCCGGTCAAAAATACTTGTGTGGCAACACTCTATTCTTGCAAAAGCAATGTATAGCTGTTGTTGTTTTTTACATTTATTTTTGATTGCATTCACTGAAATAAAGGCAGCCTGCGTAATAATGATAAAGAAAGAAAATAAAACAATTATGATATTAGTTAATTGTCTCATTTGTTGCCTGAGTTTTGCTTCTCCCTACAGAAAAAAAACCAGTATTGTTACAAAAATAAATATCACAGAAAAATTTTCTTACACAATTACGTAGTAAATCATATCATACCTTGACTCTCTTACTGCAAACATTGACCTTCAAAATTCTGTATTATGAAACTTTTTCTTTCTCTTTTTTTTACATACTACATACATAAATTAATATTTAAAGGTTCAAGCGGAGGAGAAAGATTAAGTTTTAGTTTCCAAAGCGTCTATCTTTGTTTTAAATGATATTACCAATCCATTTACATATCGTACATAAACATCTTGGTGTTGGTCATTAAAATTCAAGATGACTTTTTTTTAAAGGGAATTAGATAAAACTGGTTGTGATCGTAAACGCGATTCCCAATAAAGAAGATGCTTGTTTTTGATCAAAAAATAAATGCACATAAATGTATACATACATAAAACATATTTACATAATACATGTAGTCATAAAAAAAGAAGGAATAAAAGTTGTTACAACTGGTATTTGCTTTGACTTTAAAAGTTCTATACAATTTAATAGAAATATTACTCGTATTATATTTAAACTCCTATATTCAGGTTTGGAAGAGAATCATGTGTATGATGATCATTACTTTATAATGGCCTCTAATTATAATTATACAGCAGTTCAGGCAACAATTTGCATACTGGTTTTTCATTGTCTTGACCAATCTGGGCTCCGACTTTGGACATCACTCAAGGTAATATGTACATAATAATCTTTTATTATTATTTTAAACTTTTTAGTGACTGTTTTCTAAAGGCAATACAAGTTTTTTGAAAAGCTTTTTTGTTAAAGAAGAAAAATTTTTCCATTCAAAAAGAAATTTATTGGGTAAAGGTTCCGTGATAATCTGCAATTAGCAACAGTGAAATGCGCATTAGGGTCCATCTCAGTAATTAATTTCAATATATTTTTAAGTAACATATACCTATGTATGTATGAATATTTATTTATTTATTTATTTATTTATACATATTATACAAAGTAAATTTGCATAATATGGTTGCACAAATATGGGCGGAGTAACTAGAACATATGTATGCCCAAGATGTTATTAACAGTATTTTAAAAAGGTTTTTGTGACTGACTGTACACGACCTATGCCTACACATAGGAAGTATGTAGCAACGTGGTTGTTAAACAAATTCCACAAAAGAACCGCAAGAATATACGGTTATCCGTGGCAGATCAGTCAACCAGTGCGAGTGAGACGCAAAACTCTCGAAGGCCAATAAACAACAGTGGCCTGGTTGCACTTAAGAGATAATTGCCAACGACGCTTGATGTTGACTCGCCCAGAGCTGCTTTACGACTGTATGTATGAATATATTGGGAAAAAGTGCAATAAAAATATTCAAACTTAATATAAATTAAAAAATTCCCAAAAAAGCACAAATTAAAAATATTAGGTTTAACATTTGCTAACACAATAATTATCCCAAGTTATTATTTTACCGATTGAGTAAAATATTGTTTCTTTAAAATATGTACATTACTCACATTAACAAATCGTCGGGTGGTTACTGGTTTGCCGCATCAATAACGTATTCTCAATATCTGTGCGGCAAACCAGTAACCACCCGACGAAATCTTAAACTAAATTGTAATAATTCCCAGCAGTCGGTCAAAAACACTTCTGCGGCAACACTATATTGTTGTTGTTGTTTGCATTTATTTTCAATTACATAATCACCCTTATTCCAGTTGTCGACATCGACGTCACTTTAACACAATATACTATTGCGATGTCACAAAATGCCAAAGTTTTTTGTACCTTGTTAAACCACTGTATATAAGGAATTAATAAATTAATCTATACACTTGCAACTATCTTCGAGTCATTGACACTTTGTACACACATACACACCATCAACCACAGCCACAGTTTCATGTATAAACGCGTAAGTCTTAAAATCAAAATTTTCTACTTGAAGCCATAGATTTTAAAATGAAATGAAATGGAAGTAGGTTCTTCTTATACAAGTTTCGGGAGAAAATGGGATCTATTGAAAAAAAAACAAAAAATAAAAATTTCTCAAAACTGTTTTTTAAACAAATTTTAAAGTACTACACCGCTCAAGTTCAAAATCTAATCAGGTTGAAAATTGAGGGACTCGATATCGGACAAATTTTCATACAACTTTAATCGATATCAAATGAGGTAGTTTGCCCCAGCCTTTAATCTGAAAAAGATATGTGGATTGCAATTTGACTAAAATTCGGTGATTCGTTCGATAGGCGAAAAATTAAGAAAAAATCTAGTCTAATCTAATAACTATAAAAAGTCTTCGTAAAATCGATTTTAGATATTCACTGAGTTTTGTAGACTTAAAAAGTTTATTAGAAGGCACAATTTTTACCAAAATCTGTAGCCTAGTGGGAAGTTTCTAAGATGGCCTGCAAGATCAACCGATTACCATATTTTCCTTTTGTAAAAACTTAGTTAAAAAAACAATAAACATGAAATACCGGAGTATATTTTTTTTGACATAACGCAATGCATATAAACAATTGCTTAACCATAAAAACAATCCAAATTAAAAAAAAACAAAACTTAAAAAAAAAATAATTTCTTGTTGGTTAAACATATGGGCATTTCTACGGGAAAGTCCACTTTCTTGTCGCGTGCGACAGCAAACAATTAAGCTTGTATTTCGGAACAATATGACTCGATTATTCTTAAAATTTAACCTAATGTACACCTGCTAAAGGCCGTGATACACTAGCCTACACGATCGTGCGATTTTTGAGAAAATACAGCCCTGGTATGATGGAGTCTATGAACATTTTCAAAAGACAAAAACAATTCATCAGATCAGGGTTGTATTTTTTCGTAGATCGCGCGATTGTGTAGGATAGTGATTCATGGCCTTAACTGACTACATAAATACATAAAGAAGTAAAAAAAAAATTCGTTTTCTTTAAAAAAATAAACATATTTGTTTGATGTCGCACGTGACAAAAAGTTGACATTCCTGTGTAAATTCCCATATCTGGATGCATTTCCTTGTTGCTCATGCACAATTAAAAAAAGTTTACAAAAGCAATCAACAACTAATAAATTTTTTCAAATCCGTATTAATTTTGACACGCGTTAAACAAAAATAATATATTAAGGTTAGAAAGAAATATGCGGTTATTCATGAAAACCGCATACATTTGCAAAAATATTTATCCTTGTTTTTTTTTTTAATTTCGCTCAAAACGTTTCCTGACATTTAGAAGTTTTTAAAAACAAAAAAATAAGTAAATTCAATGTAAATATTTAAACTTGAATAAAGCAAAAACCGTTATATGTAATTTCAATTTTACACGCACTCACACACTCCCATACACTTAGAAGTACACTGACAAAATTGATTTATTTAAATGAAAATGTTAAAAAACTAATGAAGGTTGAGGTTGAATTACTTTGCAGTTGCTTTAATTGTTGATTATTTAAAATACTTTAAATCAGTATCGATTGCCAACTAATTATTATGCAAAACTAAAACTCAATTAAAATTTTTTTTGTATAGGACGTACATAGTGCATTTACATAAATACGTACATACATACATTTGTATATACACACATAAAAAATAAATTTTTTTTGTCAATTGAAATGTAATAATTTATTTCTTACAAAAATGTTGAATTTTTTGCGCTTGAAAAAAATAAAAACACGACATACGTTGCGTGAATATTAATTAGAATTTATTGAATTTAAACTCCAGGTAACATTTTCAATTCAATTAAATTTTAATTTGAGTAACACAAACAATTCATAATAAATTCAAAGTTGTCAGACAACGAACGCTTCATTGATTCTTTCAAAAGTTTATTTAACTTGAACTAAAAACAATTTTGAATGTTCAACAGTCACAACACACAAGAATATTAAATACAAAATTATTTTGTAATTATGGTTTTTAATTACTCCTTAAAAGTGAAACGTGAAGCGAACAAATTAAATGGAAGTAAATATTACATTTATTTATTTGTTATGTGTTCTGGTTTATACATTTATGCATATTATTAAAAAAAAATCACTTTTAATTTATATAGGTATTTTGCAATTAATTTTTTTTTGTACAATCACCTTTTCCGCTTTTGCCTTTTAATTTCACGTTTTGTTTTATTTTTCCGTTGATATGGAATTGATCAACAGTTTAAACAACCGCTTCTTACGATTGTCTGTGGTTAACTGTTATTGGTCTTAACGTCCGCTGTTAACTTATAGTGCACAACGACTAAACTACCACCAGTTTCTTAACAAAAAGTTTAAAACGAAGCAACAAGCCTCAACAACAACAACAACAACAACAAAAACAAAAGGTTCTTCCATTAGCATAAGGATGCCAGACTTAATTATATATTTGTAAGTTGTTCCGGAAATTCAATCCACCCCATTTTTGTAGGAGATGGTGTCTTAAAAATAAAACTTAAATACGGAAAATTGTCAGTTGCGTCCAGACTTTTGGGGGCGTTGGTATGCTGGAGTATGCTCCGACTAAGGCTTGACATCTTCAGGTGGATTGAATTCCGAACGGAATTGAACTCTGTGACATGGCCGTAAAATTGCGATTAGGAAAGTGTGTAATCATTTTTTATGCATTTTTATATACTACTACTAAGATTTGCTACTAGTCTAGTTGGTGGTTTATGATGTCAGTAAAACAAGGGTCATTCTTGCTTTATCCAAGTGAAAATAAAATAGAAATTAAAGTTGATATAAAAGATAAAAAAATTAAAAATAAACAAAATAGGTTTGTATTGAAAATATTATGCAGTTGTTACTACGACTATGAAATTTCTAAGGGGTTCTTAAAATTTATTGGCATAAACAGCTATGAAAAAAAAACGACAATGATGTTAAACGTCGCACAAGAAAAATTATGCAATTGCATATTTGCGTTTTCCCTGTTCATCATTCACTATTTCATTCACACAAGGAAACATGTGTATTTCAAAACAATATTGCCTGCATTTTCAACCGTCTGGCAGCCTTGTGATTGTTTTTCGTTTAGCTCTCCTTATTAACAAAATAAAACAGCAAAACTAGTTTTTTCTAACTTTAGTTGTTGTCTTAAATTTGTTTTTGTTTTAATTCGCATACTGATAGAGTTTAATAGTCTATTTGCTTATACATATGTATGTATACACATATGTGCACGTTTTTGTAATGTTTCTTTTTCTATTGCTACATTTTGTTATTGAAATTAAGTGCATTGTTTATCATTCGATAGAGAAGTCCCACTGTGTTTGTAACTCACGAGTATACATTTGTCTGAATTTGTATGTGTGCGTGTTTACTACATCGTAGGTTTCCTGCAAGCAGGAAAAGAAATAAAAACTAAATTCTTCAAACTGTCATGCTCTAAGTAGATTCTTCTTTTATCTTCATGCATAAATAAATGACTGTGAATTGTGGTTATATTGTCCTGCTGGTTTCTTGATTATTAGGTATTATTGTAACGAATTTTATTGAATTGTTAAAGTATGTATATACATGCAAAGTACATACATACATACATATGCACATACATGCTTTCATAACATAGAAATTTTATTTTTTTCAATAAATTTTTAATCAAGAAAAATGGTTAAATGGACTTAAATTTTTAAATTAAAATGGAAAATTGAAAAACGCATTCAAGAAGTGACCATTTTCAAAATAGGTTACTACCTGTAAGTTTAAACCACAGTTCTCTATAGGTACATACTAGTGATGTGCCGAATGTTAATTTTTGATATTCGCGAATACGAATATTTGAAACGATATTCGAGAATACGAATACGAATGCGAATACAATATTATAAGTGAAATTTATAGACATTAAATTAGGGTTCTGCAATATGAAATAAATTTTTATGAAAAAGAACTTCATACTTCTGTTGGCGTTCTTTAAAGTTAATAAAAACTACTCAAAATTTTAATGATCGTCTTTAAATAGCATTTGGAAATGATACAAAGCACAAATTTGTATAAAAAATTTAATAGATTCGTACAAACTAATAGTTTTAGCCATTTATTTAAATTTCGTTTAGGATTTATGCATTTATTTGTTTAATTTTTTTGGAAAAATATTTGTATTCGTTTCGCCAAATTCAGGCCGAATAATCGGCAATTCGAATACGAATATTCGTGCATCACTAATACATACATACATATCGCACTCATAAACTTCAACAGTCACAACTTAAAAATCCCAGGAGTGACAAAAAACTGTACAAATGACGCTAGTATGTGTATAACATAAAAACAGGCAGGTTGAAGAAGAAATTTTTATGGTCGTTAGAGATTTGTTCCAGACCATTTTGTTAATTTTGAGTTGTGACTCTTTATGATTTGAGTTCCATATTTAGAAAACATGTGTACATTACTGCATGCAATGCATGAATGCATTAAACTTATTAAACTGATTTCATAAACTTATAGGCAAATTTCAAAACGAAAAAAGCGTTTATATTTGCAAAATCTAATGTATCTAGCTTTAAGCCAGTAGCTAACTAGGCCAGACATAATCCATGTATAGCCGAAATCACAAATTTGACGCGGGATAACGGAAAATCGTTCCAAATTAAAGAAAACCTCGTCGGAAGAAAAATACATCAAACATCTCATCTTTCCCCTTCTAAAATTTTCATACACACACACAAATATTCGGTATATTTAACCGGAAGTTTTATTTTAAGGAAGTATTAAACTTTTGTGGTTCTTGTCTTGACTAATTAACACATTTAATTAACACAAATTTAATTGTTGCAGAATAAAATGAATCTTACGAAAAGTAGTCATATAACGATTATACGCTTACGTAATTATAAATGATTTTCATTTATTTTTTCATATAAATCTTATAAACATACTCATATTCTTCATTGCCTTGGAATGTGTTTTGGTTCTCCTGATTATAGAATATAAGAAAAATGATTTGCAGTTACCCTGTGCTTTTATAACAACCCTGCTTGATAATTTCATTTGAGATTTGCTAGTAGTGCCAGACTGGAGCGATAGGGTATTCCTTACAGAGAAATAACAATAATAAAATAGAAATGTGTGTTTCACTATATCAACACCAAACTCCTGAGCCCAAGGCACATTTACTACAGGTACACGCATTAGAGAAAACACTGTGGCAACTCTGTGCTTCTTACATAGTTTTACAAAGTAATTGTCAAAAAATTGTATGCATCAAACAAGGCACAAAAGTAATTGTCAAATGAATGCTTCGTTATAAACGTGTAAACAAAAAATCAGCGGATGAGCAATTTGCCTGATGCATGTACCTGTTTGATATGCCTTGCCTGAGCCATTATACAAATTGGAATAATGTAAAATTTTATAAAACATTTCTTGAATACATAGTTTATGCGAGTAGACGATACCATCTGGGCCAGAAAAAAAATATTTTCTAAGCGTAAAATTTTTACATTGAATAATTTAAGATATGGCATCACTAACCATTGTGGCGCAATATCAAAGCATAATCAACAGCTGCCAGAAATTGTAAACAACAAATAATTTTGTCATAAAAAGGAAATATTTAAATATTGTATAGATAATAATAATATAGTTTATTATTATTAATAGCAAAAATAATTGCCAATTGAAGTTATAATTTTCGTCTGCAACGTCAATAATAAAAGATATAAAATGGATGGTAAACATAAATCAGCAAAAGTAAAAAACGGCAAATCTAAAGATTTGAAAACATCTCAAAATTCGAGGCATTGCGACAAAAAAAATGAGTGTGAAACCAGAAGTTCTGAATCTGATGAGCCCTTTGAGATATTAGTGGAAGATTCTGATGACGTCACGGAGAGGTATAAGAGTTGTAGAAGATCATGTCGCGCTAGAAGCCCCAATAAACGATACACGAAAGATTTTGTTGCGGATACTGTTGGAGAACGCGCGAGTGCCCGCAAAAGAAATCTCAACAGAAATGATATGACCGACAAAAGCGAAGTTGATGATACAGATGATGATTTCGATGTTAACTCTGTTGCAAAACCTAAAGCGGGGGACTTGAAATTGCTAGAGGAAGATGTAGAAATGGCTGGTAAGGTGATGTTTGGATTCAACACACCCAAGAAAAAGGGCGGAATGGCTTTGGCAGCCATGAATACTCCTAAAACTCCGGTGACACCAAAGACTCCCAAAACACCCAGTAGATTGGCTAAAACACCAGATGGTAAAAAATCTAAAAAATCATTCGAACCCAAAACACCGTCACACATAAGAAGAAAAGTGAAGAACCGTAAGTTTAAAATATGTACCTATAATGCATAAAAAATCTAATGGGAACTTCTATTTAGAAATTGCCAAATTAGTAAAAGCTGATTCAGATTCAGATTCAGATTTTTCCGCTGATGAGAGCGATTTTGTACCTTCGGAAAGTGAAAGGTCGTCAAGTGATAGTGAAACATCAGAACCAAATAGTGAAGCTGACGATGAGCCTAAAACTCCCTATAAAGGTCGTAAGCCAATTGTGGTTCCCATTTTACCAAAAACGCCTTCAGCTGCTCGCCTGAGACAAACGTCGAGGGTCAAGAAAAATGCGGATTATGTACCCGAATGTGAAAGTTATTTCCAATCACATTCTAGCACTAAAATTTTTACTTCCGATCATACTTTAGATCGTCTAAAAAATCCTCGTTTGCCTGCCGATCGGCTCTTTTCATTATTGTCCGAAATGAAATTATCAGCAGAACACGAAGACTCCATAAATGCCATAATAGAAGAGTACAAATCTTATTTTCCCAAATGGCTTTATATATTAAATGAAGGCTATAACATATTGCTGTATGGCTTAGGCTCAAAACGACAGCTTTTGCAGTCATTTCATCGTACTATTTTGGGCCAACAACCAGTCTTAGTTATCAATGGTTTCTTCCCCAGTTTAACCATAAAAGATATACTTGATAGTATTACAAATGATATTTTAGATGCTGGCGTCAGTCCTAGTAATCCGCATGAGGCGGCAGATATAATAGAAGAGGAGTTTTCATTAATTCCTCAAACTCATTTATATTTGATTGTGCATAATCTGGATGGTTCTATGTTAAGGAATTCTAAAGCTCAATCAATATTAGCTCGCTTGGCCAAAGTACCCAATATTCATATGCTGGCATCGGTGGATCACATAAATACACCTCTATGTAAGTGCTCACATAGATACAGTATTTTGTATTTATTAGTAAAATTATATTTTATTATTGTTTGTTTAATCGTTAAAGACGTTTAATAGTGCTTTACAAAATTATCTTAATTCATAAGAAAGTGAATAAAAATGTTTAATTTATTATTGCAAGTGTGGGATCAGACAAAACTTAGCAACTTTAATTTCTCTTGGTGGGATTGTACTACAATGCTGCCGTATTCCGATGAAACTGCATTTGAAAATTGCCTGTTGGTGCAAAATTCTGGCGAACTTGCCCTATCGTCTATGCGTAGCGTTTTCTTGTCATTGACTTCCAATTCCAGAGGCATATACATGATTATCGTTAAACATCAATTGAAAAATAAAGGAAATAAAAATTATCAAGGTAGAAAATTTTCTATATATTTTTTTTAAATTAAAATATAAGTACAATTGAAACATACAAATAACCATATTATTTTAGGCATGCCTTTCAAAGATTTATACTGGAGTTGTCGTGAGGCCTTTTTAGTCAGCTCGGATTTGGCTTTGCGAGCTCAATTGACGGAATTTTTGGATCACAAATTGGTAAAATCAAAACGAATTGTTGATGGTTCGGAACAGCTTACCATACCCATAGACTCAGGACTTTTGCAACAGTTTTTGGATGAGCAAGAGAAGAAGTAATAAAGTTTTAAATTGCTACAACCGAATGTTAACATTTCAAGTTATTTATTATTTTATTCTCTGTAAAATAGATTGCAAATAAAAATAAATTTAAAAAAGTTATATTAGGAAAATATTTTTGTATATTTTGAAGATATTACAGAGCGATTTATGTCAATAATTTTGTAAAATTGCACAAAGGTTTCTGGGGTAATCTGTAAAAAGTATCAGGCAACGCTTTTTGTTTTAGAGCGGAAAATGCCATTAGATAGTGTTTGGGTTACGAAAACCAAAAAAAAAAATGTTTCAACACTTTTAGAAATTTTTCACGCTACAAAAATTTGTTCGATCGAAAATTGACGATCAATTAAAATTTCGAAATAATACGAATTTTACCGGAGGTCGATAGGTAGCCAACGAAGATCGATTGCAGCATTCAGAGAAACATTTCGAATTTTCGAAATTAATTTAAAGGTTTATTTATGATTTTTAGTTTAATAGAAAATTAAAAAAAAAATATTCGCAGAAGAAGAAGCAGAAGGATCATTGCCTGCCATTTTAAGTGAATATTAAAAACAATTTTTAATTATGAGAATTTATTATTTTTATTTTAAATTATTTTGTAGTTGTTTGTTTCCTTTTTTTTTGTTATTTAAATATTTTTTAAAGTGTGCTTAAGTATTAATGTTTTTAATTATTATATTTTAAAGTACTACGCTTAATAATGATTTCATTTATCAATTATTTTTTTTTAGTTTTCAGTAATTTCATTTTCCATGCTGTTGACATTTTGTTTTTTTCTTTCTTTCAAACATACATTTTAATATTATTTTAAATTTTTTATATGCATGTGATAAATAAATTAATAAAACTAAATAAATGTTGTTGCGAAAAAGTGGTAAAACTCTATTACATGAAAAACTTAGAGATTATGACTTTAATTTTTTTGTTTGTTTTTTATTTTATTTTCAATAATATGGGCCTGTTTTGAAAATCGCGGTGATTTCAAATCACGTGCTTTCAAAAGTAAACTACTAATAGCTGACTTGATAGTGGGTGTTTATTGTATTTTAAGTTTTTGTCATTTATAATTTAATATTTTCTTCCAACTTCAAACGCTATAAATCGTGCAATTTACAAAAGCAATGATTTAGCTTTCATTAATTTTTTGAAATCACCGTGATTTAACATGTCGTGATTTGCAGAACAGGCCCGATTTTCTTTAAATTTAATGGTGGTGTCTGTTGTTTTAATTATATTTTTATTGTATGGGTTTATTTTTTGTTGTATTTTAAGAAAAACTTAGTTTGTATTTATTTACTTAAAAAAAGTGGTCATCATTATATTGTGTTATATTGTTTTTATTGTTACTCTCAAAAGATATTTTATTTACTTATTGTATGAATTTGTTCCATCACTAAAACATTTAACTAGATAATCTTATTATTTTATAAAACTACATATATGTAAGTATTATTATTTTTAAAGAATACTTTCTTCTTTATTAAAAAATAAGAACAATCAAGACAAAAAAAAAGACTTGTTTCACTGCCGTATTTATGAAAAATAATCTTTAATTTATAAAAAATACCACATACATACTTTTACCAGCGGCTCCGCTCGCGTTTATCTGTTTAAAAAATGCAAAAAACCGCCTAAGCGGAAAATACAATAAACACAACGTAGCTAGGTTGGTGTGCGGTATAACTAACATATCAGTACAATATCCAGTTTACCAAAATTTGAGTACATTCACAAAATTAAAATTATAACTCCGAATGTTTTCAATGTTTCGGCAACATAATATATATAGATTTACAACAATGCATTAACTTCATAACATTGGGACGTTGTAAATATAAAAAGAAAATTGGTGAATAATAACCTTAATCTGACGTTGGCTACACAATTTGATAAGGAATCTACACTTATCTTGTATTTCACAGGTTGATAAGAAATTTTTCGACTCGCAAAGTTCTCACATTCGTTACAGAAACGAGGCACTGGATTGAAAACGAAGTACATACGAGGCACTTCTAGCTAAATTGACAACTCCTAATCCATTTTTGAAAAACTGAATGGGCGGCTAAATTCCGTTTAAAATTGTTTCTTGATTAACTCAAACGTGTGTTAAACTAAATTTAACTAATTAGTAAAGGCCTTATTTCTAAATATTATTAAGAATTAATAATAAAATTATTTTTATGAAAATCTGTCTTAAAAACCCTTTATAAAGCCTAAATAATTTTTACAAATAAGGCTGTAAGAAACTAGCTCTGAAAATCATTATATGATTCAAGATACAAAGTGTTAAAGAAAACTACAAATAACATATTATAATTAATTAAATACCTAGCAAATATGAGTGCATACTTTCAGGCTTTTACTTTCTCAAGCTTTCAAAAGTTGGCAGAAATATTTATTAAAATTCTTCAATTGGAGGCACGTCTCTTAAGTCTTCGCGACCAGCTACCCAACAATATGTATAACGAAATTCGAAAGACTTAAAGACAGCAACACACAATTAATGCATTTTTGGAATTTTCAAGTTTTTTGCATTTACTCTCGAAAGCGCGTGGCCGAAAATGGCCGTTCGAATTCCTGCTCAATCCGAAAATCATCATTAAATTTTGATTCGACAGAATCTACATATTTTCAGAGTTTGAGTCTTAAGTCTTTTGGCATACAGCTACATACAACATGAGCCCTAAAAGACTTAAGACACATACCTGAAAATGGGAGGGAGAATTCAAAGAAATTCAGTCTCAAGTTGAATCTTTTTGGTTATTTTCACGTTCAGCATTGACATGCAATTTTGAAATTGCTTTAAAAATTTGGAAATTTAAGTATGTATTGCCAATGTGAATTCAGAAGTTTCTTAAGAAAAGAATTGGCTTTTGCTCCTTTAATGAAGATATAAAGTAAATACTATAGTACAAATATACCGCTAAAAAAAATCACTTCAAGGCTGATTTTCCTTGGATTCCCTCTTTTGATTTTCATGCTGTAGCAAGAAAATTACCAAGATCAATTTTGGCCATTTCCGGCTTAGAACATTTTTTCCCAAATATATTTCTTTTTCAAAAAGATCAAACGATTTTCTACCAGAATCAATTATCTTATTTTTTATGTCTATCTGGTGTAACTGTGTGTCTGTACGAGTCCACGTACAGACCAAACGGCTGGACCGATTTTGATTTAGTTTTTCTGTTTGAAAGGCGACTTGATCGAGAGTGTTCTTAGCTTTGTTTGCGAAAAATTGGTCCAGCCATTTAGAAGATATCACATCTTTTCGAAACATATTCAGTGTGTCTTTGACGCCGTAGCTCTCAAACGGCTGGACCGATTTTAATTTGGTTTTTTTTCTCTAAAAGGTGACTTGATCTAAAATCTTCTATTCTATACTTGAATAAAATCGGTCCAGATGCTTGGTCTGTACGTCGCGGTTTTTAAAATTTTTAATTTTTGTTATTATTTTTTCTAGTTCGAAAGAATAATCAAAAAAAAATCAAAATTTCAAAAGCGGCAACACTTTAGCACCGCATATAGTTCGATACA
The DNA here is from genome assembly GCA_936439885.1 of Nowickia ferox. Lineage (NCBI taxonomy): Eukaryota > Metazoa > Arthropoda > Insecta > Diptera > Tachinidae > Nowickia > Nowickia ferox. Next base: position 12,480,881 of record OW387023.1, on the reverse strand, counting down.
TGTACATCATACAAAAAAATATTTGGCATGCCCATCATATCATACGTTTATTTATGCCCAATATCAAGGAATTTCGGCAAAAAACAATTTTTGCCTTGTCCGCTTCACGAATAATGCCTCATTTTCTACTCTCTTCCACCTGCACTAGAACGTTTTCACACACCCATAGACACCCTTTTAAGGCCGAGTCATATAGAATCCGTAATACATTAGCGTCGCTTTTTTCCAGTGTCCTTAATGCAACGACGGAAAAGGTGGACACAGTGAGTACTTTGTTGACGGCAGCATTTGAACAGCTTCAATAAGTTTCTTCTGAATTTTATTTATTAATCTTGAGTATTTTTTTTTATTTTATTTAAAAAAATACTTGCTTCAAGAAAAACCGATGTGTCTAAAACATAATAAAGTAAACTTGCCGCGTGTGAAAGAACTCTAGATAACTTTTCAACCATCATAAAGTCTTCAAGCTGTAACATACATACATACATACTTTGATGAACTATTGTACACATACATATGTATAACAGCTTATTTATCTAAGCTATTCTTAAAAACTACTACTTGATTTTCCAAAATAAAACAAAATAATTCATGTAATTGCATAGGAATACAACAAATGACTGTTACGAACATGAACATTTTACTTCACTTCTTCTTCGACGATAATACCGCGGAAATAAATTTTATTTCTTGTTAGTTTTCGACATTCACTCACATTTTGTCCTCTACTCTGCTGACAATGTTGCCACAAATTTCCACATGTAATTGTGATTTGCAAACATTTTCATTCACAATAACACACACAACAGTCATGTTAATTAAATACAAACAACAATTCAACAATGTTATTAAACGAAAATCCTTCAAACTTTTTAAGTTTTATGAACAAATGAAATGTAAAATGTTTAGGCAGGAATTAAAAGAGAACTGCAGAAGTCTCCGTAATGTTTGAAAAATGTTTACGTTACCGCACCAAAGGCCTCAGTATACTTCATTCATTAATTTTTCTTCTTGTTTACATTAGAAAAACAAAACAAAATTTTAGGTTTTACTTGCACAAAAACTGTGTTTCTTTTTATATTCTTGCAATGTTTAAAATCAATTTGTTTGTTTGCTTGTTGTTTCTACAATAAACTTGAGAATTTACTTAAAAATTTAGACACAATTAATTACACAAAAAAAGAGCTTATTAATTAAACAATAAAAACAGAATTAGAATTATTATTAATATAGTGAAAAGAAAACTGTAAGTTTATATTTAAATTAAGAAAGGCAAAATAAAAATTGGAAACTTGTGTTTAAAATGAAAACTTATTTCTAAATTAACACATTTTTTTAGGAGTTTCGTTTTGTAAAAAACAATTTAAATAAAATTTGGAAAATTGCTAATTTTGTTTAACAGAATACATAACAAATTTTTCAAAGTTTTAAATAAAGAGAGAGAGAAAAATAATGTTCTGTTTAATGTAATTTTTTTTTGTTTTTTTTTTTTTTTTTAGAAAGAGATATTTTGATTTTACGCTTAATTGGCGGGTTCTGTGTGGTAAGTAAAATCTAAAATAATATTAATTAAAGATACATATTTTGGTTAAACCAATTGATATTTAAATTATTAAAAAAAAATACAATATTATTTATAATATTAAATTTTATACAAACTCAAAACGCAAAAAAAGTAAAATCATTTAAATTAAAGAAAAAATTATTAACTTAAGATATAAAGTAATGAACAATAAAGAAGCTTAAAAATTATAGAAAAACTATTATCATTAATTAAAGAAGCCAACCTAGTGAAGCGGGGCAGAGGGAAGAAAGCGCATTAAAAGCAAGTCCAGTGTTTTTAAAATATTGTACTCAAAATCCTAAGCAACTTTTTTATTTACTTGATATACAAATGCAAAAAAAAAAAATAAATAAAAATAAAAGAAAAAATTCTTTTTACGAAATTGTTTAATTTTTCAAAAGTTTTTGGAAAAAGGAGTTGAATTAAAATGCGTCGAGTATATAAAAATAAAATAAACATTTTGCTGATGTTTTGTAATAGAATATTCAAGTTGGCCCTATTGTTTATTATTATTATTATTATTATTATTGTTATTGATGTTGTTGTAGTTTTTCTTCTCCTCTACAGTTGGATAGAAATGAACATAAAAATTTTAGTTTTTTACAAAACTTTAAAAATGAATTTAAAATTTGTTTTTGTTGTTGTTGTTAGAATTGATTTGATTTTGTTTTTTAGGGGGTTCAAAAAGTTGTTGTAGTTGTTGTTGTTGTTGTTACTATCATTTGTGTTGTTGTTGTTGTTGCTGCTGCTGCTGCTGCTGATGATGTTTTTGTTAAAGTAGTTGTTGTAGTTGTAATAGTAGTAGTAGTAATTATTGCAATAATAGTAATATTTGTAATAATTATTATAATTATAATAATAGTTGTAGTAGTAAGAATAGTTTTTGTTGCTGTTCCTTTTATAATAATAACAATAATAATTATTATTATTATTATTGTTTTTATTATTATTATAATGATGATTATCTATGTATTTGTTGTTACTAGTAAAATTTCAGCTCATTTTTACACGCTTCCTGGGTGGTCCGATCGGTGGGATTTGTTGTGTTGCAAGCGCTCGAAATGCCTCAGCAATTAAATGTGAATGTGTTGTGATCATGTTTTGCCATCCTTGAGTTTCCATAACATCGGTGGCATGACTAAAATGAAACAAATTTCCTTGATGAGCGATATGTTTCATAAAATTTTATATTAATTTATTTTTTTCAATAACATCAAAAATACTTACGTGTTAATAAAATCTATCGTTTGTGCTTTCAATTGATTCGCACTGTGGAGATCGGCTAATATTAAAGTTTCAGCTGCTGTTTCAACGGAGAGATTAACGCACAGCGCTTCCTCACACATTACTTTCAGTTTTTCCAAATCGTACTATTTATACAAACAAAATATAGTTTGAATGAAATTAGCATTATTTTTAAAGAAAAATAATATAAAAATATGTATGTACCTTATCAGCTGCTGCTAAGAGATCATCGGCCATTTTATCTAAATTTGGCGCTTTGCCAGTATAAATAAAACGTAACATTTCCTTTACAACTTCATGATCAACATCCGTTATGGCGACACGATTTAATTTGCTCTCTTCCATTTCATGCTCAAACATGGCAGCAAAGACATCACTACGAGCTGCAATAAATAAAATAAATAAAGCATTGATAAAAAAAAGGAAATTTTTTACATATTCATGCATGTATGCAAGGCGAATTGACATCAGGTGATCTTAATTCACGAGCTGAAATAAATTCTCTGCTGTCAATCTATGCAAAGCGTTAGGAAATATTCTGACAGCAGGAAATTTTACACTAACAAATATACAAGGCGAATACGCTGAGTTGCAAATTAGAACCACCTGGTATGTTAAGTATATTGTAACAAGTTTTAAGTTTCAGTTTCATTTACCTGCCAATATAGCTTTATGTGCTTGAAATTCACGGCCACCCACAGCTAACGTTACATCACTAAATTTCTCATTGTCAAACAGATTTCCCAAGTGTTCACTCAGCTTACATTCGGGCACTTTAAATTGTACAATATTTGATTGACCAGAAATATTAACACTATCGGCCACAACGCTGACTTCGCAGAATATTGTCAATTTATCCTCGGGCAGTAAACCGTTTGCTTCATCCAATAGAAAATCTCGTCTAATAAATTTTTTGAAACCCCAATCCTTGCCTTGTACAAAACGGTATGCTCTAAAAAAAAATATAAAAAATAACATAAATTATCAAATTCTTTTATCTAATTTTTCGACCTTTTTCAATATATTCAATTAAACTAATTTTTTGAGCTTTAGGTCAATGTTTATTATTATTTTATTATTTTGATATTTCGTTAACCTTTGGTTAACTTCTTCAGGATATTTTTTTTATTTGAAATTAAATTTTTCTTTTTTTCTTTTTTCTTTTTCTCCTTTCAATTATAAAAATAAAATTAGTTTAATTGAATAACATAAATTAAAAAAAATACGTTCAATAAATATGTACATATGTATGTATGTATGCATCATGAATCAAGAAAATAAGATTGCGCACTCAGCCGTACAAAAAAATTTTCTAAGCACACATGTTTTTGTTGTAAAAAGTGTATGAGAGAGAGCACATTGCACAAACAAATGTACGTACTTTGTTTACAACAAAATTCTATGTCTACGTCACAAGCAGAAAATAAAATAACGGACCGCAATCTTGTTTTCTTGATTCATGTGCATGCATGTTATTTTGTAGTTCACAGTCGGCAACACTGCCAGGTTTGTTTTACAGTTAAATACAAACATTCTCTTTTAAATCATAACATGATATTCAGCATTGCCAACTCAGTAAATTTAGTACGAATTTTAATGCTTTTTATATGAAAATTGTTTGGAAAACTACTGCTGTTAAATAGAGGTATCAAACTAAGAATAAAGTCGTTTCAGGCAGTTTGCAAAAGAGTACCGATATATCGATGCTAAACTATTAGAAAAACCATCATAAAAGTTGTGGGGGAAAGAACACATTTTATTTTTGATTTTAGTGAACAAATGAAAATTGAATTTTTATTTCAATTTCAACAAATGACAAGACAAAAGGTAAGGTCCTAATTGTCTAAATTACATCACCAAAGCGATATTTAAATGAAAACAAAAATAACATTTTGAAAATTTGTTATGTATTTTTTCTTACAAATTCTAAAAATTATGTTTGTTTTTATTTGCGCTACTTTACATGGTAAAATATTTTTTAATTAAAAATACATTTAAATTTAATTGGTGTTTAAGTCTGAGGTTTCGGGTAAAGCCAAAAATTTTTTAGAACAAGGTATTAGTTAAACTTTTATTTAAGCATATGAGAAGTCTAACTGATAATTGACACAAGAACTTAATGGATCAATCATGTGTTTTATTTACTTGCTTTAGCATTAAAATTAAAATAGTTTTTTAATCTAACACAAAAAATAGTTTTCCCTTTACTTTATAAATTTTATTATTTTAGTTGTGAGATTTAGAAAACTTGAACAGCATAAATTTTTGATTTTAATATTTATATATAAATTAAATTTTTCGCGAATTTTATTAAAGATAGTTTATAGATAAAAAAAATAATATATGTAAAATATTACAGCCTTATATGTATATAAAAATTACTACGGCTTTATAAAGGTTTAATAAGAAAAATTTTGTATGAAAATTTGTTTTAAAAACCCTTTATAAAGCCTAAATAATTTTTATAAATAAGGCTATTAGTTCTTTACGCAAAATATGTGCTTCTTTTAGATTTTTTCTGGGGCACTATCACAATGTCTTATGCTATTTCAATATGATATACATACATACATATAATTTATTTTGTACTTACCTCTGTGATTCCATGGCTTTGGTTTCTTCTCTTTTCGCATTTAATATAGAAAATTTGAATTTGGCTCTAACTTCTGATTTATTGCAGGAAACTAATAATAAATATAAGGATAAATAATCTTTACTTTCTTCGTCTAAACCTTTTGGATTAACGCGCAAACACCTGCAAATTAAATTTAAAAGAAAATTTAATAAAATAAATAAGTATTAATTCCAATTAAAAACTTAACCATTTTAATTTGTCATTAGCACCAGCAGAAAATGTGGAGGATTTTAAAACTTCACCCATCTCCTCACGACAAAAACTAAAATTATTTATGGTCCACATGTAACTAAATTTAACCACTTTCACCTGGAATTCAAAAATAAAAAAAGGAGAATAAACAATGTTAAAGTCTTCCTGCTTATATTAAATAATTTTCTACATGACAAAAGAAAACTCTTCAGTTTTTGTTTTGTTTTGAGGTTTAAAGAATATGTTTTTTTTTTTTTGCAAGGGTTTTAAATTACAATGGTTGAACAGTAATTTTATACATATTTTTTGTTTTATTTTGTTATAAATATTTTTTTTCTGCAACATACCTGTGTGTAACACCAGTTCTCAGCAACTGGTGTATTTACTTCCGGTAAAGGCGGAGAAGGTACACGACTAACCGCCATTGTACTACTGGATGCGTTAAGGTTAGATGTCACTCTAGCAGTTTGACTTGCCTGACACTCATTCACCGGCAATCTAAAAATATAATTAAATGAAGGCAAGATTAAAAAATTATTTATGTTAAGCATTTAATTGGTTTTAACAATTCAGCCACCTACTAAGAAAAAAAAGAAAAATTTTTAAACAGAATTGGACTACATTTATTTGCTGTTGAAAATGTTTAAACTTCCTTAATTGTATGTCAACATGTTGAAGACTTGTGTATTAAAACAAATTGAATGCATGTATCTGAAACATGTTTAATGTTACAAGCTCACTAAAAAATTAATGTTTACATTGAATCTAAAATTTTCCTTTTTTGTTTTAAAAATTCATACTTTGGATGTAAAAATGTACTGTAAAACGTGTGTTGATATCTAAACTACCCTGGAGACGATCAAATAAGCCCAATCAATGCATATGTGTGAGTATCGTATGCTTGTTGCTTAAAAGGAGACGTCTGCCGCCATTCCTATTTTGACTTTGTAGCACAATATAAGGTTTTGCTCGAATGCGCATTTCTCCATCATTAACAACAAAAAACGGATGTTTTTTTTGTCAATCACAATTGGAGATGTTCAAATTATCAGCCGTCAAATAAGTAAATAAAACTTTTTGATATTCATCAACCATTGCCGACAATGAGTGCGTGTAGCCGAAAAGACACGACTGCATGCAGACAGATATGTGATTAATGAGTTTATTTGATCGTATCCAGGACACTTAAGGGATATTGTATATTTCTTTAATTTAAAATAAATATTTCTTAAATATGGATATGACCAATTTATAAAAAAAAATAAAAACCTCGGATTCATGTATACAAAAAAAATTGGATTTTTTTCTAAGTTATTTAGATTAGGAGTTTTAATACAAAAAGCCCTTTTTCACATTTCGATTTTTTTACATTCCTCACCTCTGTTGATAAACTAAATCCATTATATTACGATCAAATTCTATTTTAATCAAATTTAAATACGAGGAAGACGACGAGTTTGACTCAGGACTTGAACTACTTGGCGAGTATTCTGATCCTGAAGACGATGGGGAGTGGGGCGAAGGGAAGGGTGGTGGTGACGGTGACGGTGGTGAAGACATTAAAAGCTTCAACAATAATGATTTATTCTCCAGCTTGACAAAATATTCCACAGACAGTTTAAACAACAAATAAAATAATTGCATAGATTTAATAAAACACCGAGAGAAATTTAAACTTTAAAATCGCACACAAAATTGTATATATGTATGTACATATGTATGTATGTTAACAATTAACACAAACACAAAAAATCACAAACAAAAATTTATTTAATAAAATAATTTTGCTCAAAAAACAGCATTTTAACGACAACAGTTCTACAAAAGAAAAGAGTAATTGAACTTAAAAATTTTTTTTTTACTTAATTTATCAAGAATTGTGAAAATATTAACTGTATATGTACATATATTTTGTTGTTCATTCAAAAGAGACGGAGAAACAAACATATATAAGTATGTATAAATAACGGTCGTTTTTGTTGTTGTAATAAATGAGTGCAGTCTAATTGCAATTGCTGTCTGTAGATTTAAAAGTAAACAATTAAACACAGGGTGACAAGTTATATTTTAATTTAAATTTATCTCTACTGTTACGTCTTTTAGGTTTGCTCGACTTTGCTGAACTAAACTGAACATTTTTTATATTATTGAAAAGCAAAAAGAAAGCAACAGTATTTGTTTTGGGAAGAGACATTTGCTCTTAAGTAAAGATCGTTTCAAGGATAATATGCTGCAAACAATAGATTTGGCAGCAGCATCCTCTAAGCGTCATCCAAACTCCATATACATACATACATAAATACATACATACATACTATATACATCATGTAAAAGCAGATGTAATGAAAATAATTTCGCTTTTGTTTCATATCGTTTTGGCGTTAAAAACATGACTAGAAAAAACTGCTCAAACGAAATTTATTTATATTATAGCCGTCGTACTGTCTGTGCGCTTTAATAGTTACAATAACTCAAGGTAGTTACATATAAAAATCATTAATCCAAACATATGTACATATGTATGTATGTATGTACATATGTACTATATAAACAAAGATTCTTCAACTATGTTCATTTTCAAGGTGTTACTCATACACACAGTGGAACAAAGAAAAAGGACATTTCCTTTTTTGTTATTTTCCTTAAAACATCCGTTTGGGCGAATGTTGGCGATTGTTTTAAAACAAATGAAAATCCATTATAAAACATGCTCAAAAGTGATGATGACTGACAATGATGAGTGTATTGACTCAAGGGTGGTGGAGATTCTAAAGGTGTTTGAAGAATTTTTATTTTGTTGTCATCAAGGTGAACAAACTGAATGATTTTTTTTTTATTTACGAAACCAGTTGTGAATTTAAAAGGTAAATAAAGGTGAAGATATAAAATTGTGGTTTTCTCAAAATAAAATTTTAACAATCACATTTGAAAAAAAAATAAACAAAAGTTAAGATCTTTACTAAATGAAAACATAAATATGATATAAATACATACATATGTACATACATAAATAATAAAGTTATTTGGTCACTGATCTATTTATAAATAACGTTTAAAACCAAGTGAGAATTTACAGAAAATATTATTTCGAGTTTGACAGGAAAAAAGCTTAAAAAAATAAATAAATTAGCGAAATTAAAAGGTTTTTATTTTAATGAGGCTTCTAAGTTACACAAAAATTTATATTTGTATATATCGCTAGCTTAAAGGAAAAACTACGTTGTATGTTGCTACATTATTTATTTTAATTTTATAGTAGAAAGAAAAAAATTTTGAGTGTATACATTATTGTTTATAACGTCGCAATTTTTTTAGATAGAAGTTGAAGGCTCGTGTGAATAATTAACGTATGTATGTACGACTGTGTGGATATGTATGTACAATACATAATTATAATCAAAAACGGCGACTTTGAATTTATTATTAGTTACATGGTTTTTTTAATTAAAGTACACACATATGTACATATACAGAGTCAAAACAGCTGATGGCATATCAAAATATAACGCACTAAATGAAATTTTGTCATTTCATATTGCTGCCTGACTTACGGTAGATATGTATGATATGTACAGATTCTTAAGGCTCAGTTAGCCGACTGTAATGGAAAGTAACTGCGACTTAGGAAACAGATGATGATGAACATCTCCATAACCATTTTCATTACTTTTCACATAACAATAACGATCAGCAGTTTCCTACCGTTGCCGTTACATTCCATTACAGTCGACTTTACATTCCATTACAGTCGGCTAACGGAGCCTTTAGTGGTTTCCTACTGTAAGTACGTACATAAGTACATACACATGTGTACGTATGTACATACACATGTCTACTTATAGTTGTTGTTGTGTCAGTATACTATTTTATAATTTTGTTCGCTATTTTTTGTTCACGGGAAATATTTCACGTGAACAAAATGTTCGCCTTTTATTCCCGATAAGGGTAATTATTAATTGTAATTATAATTGTGTTAATTATATATTATTTATAATTAATTATATTATTTTTAATATTATATTATTAATTCTGCAAAATATTTCACTGAAAATCACTTATAAATATATTCGACACACCCGGTTATGTTGTTATTTCTAGATGATTGATTGAATGTTGGGGGCCATCCATATATTACGTAACGCCCTTGTGGGGGAGGGGGGGGCTTCGAGTTTTGTTATGATTTGTTACGAGGGGGTAGGGGGGGGGTCTGTAAAATTGTTACGTAACATAAATTTTACTAATTTCGTACAAAAACACTTTGATTTTTCATTTATTTATATATTTAATTTATCAAAGAAATACATAATAAATCAAGAATCATGAGTGTTACATAGATATAAATATATGCATATACATATGTATGTACATAAATACATAATTGTTATTATTTATATTTTGCAAGCTTATTTGATTTTTGTCTACGCACTGTGTTAGTCTAACAGAAAATAAAAATAAAGGAACAAAAGGATTCGAATTCCCGAATATTCGTCCATTCTCAATTACTTGCATTTTCCCATAAATAAAATAAATAAATGCATAAATCCTAAACGAAACTTAAGAAAATGCCATCAAAATATTTGTATATTAGTTTGTAATAACTAAATAAAGAAATTTACTTCAATTCAAACAAAAAGTTATTTAAAAATACATACATATTTATGTGCATGAATTAAATTTAATTTTTTTTTTAATAAAAACTTAATAAAACAATTTAAATTTTTTTAAAGTTCTTGTTACGTTATTGTGAGGGGGGGGGGGGGGTGGTCTAAGAATTGTTACGATCTGTTACTAGGGGGGAGGGGGGGGGGGGTCAAAAATCGGGAAAAATGGCGTTACGTAATATATGGATGGCCCCTTGCCTAATAGTGATAGCAAAAACAACGCCTTAAAGATGTAACGGTGTTTCAACGATGTTGCCATTCTTTTAGAAAATAAATACATACATACACAAATAAAAAAATATGTATTTTCTTTCACTGCAATTTACTCGTACTTGCAAAGATAATATTGAGGTAAGAAACATCGAAAAAAGAAAAAAGTTTTTTTTTGCACGTTTTGATTAAAATTAAGAAACCAGCAGCACACATTTGAATTAATAACCCGGTAAAGACGTGACAAAATGGAAAGGTGTTTATTAAACGGAAAGAAATAGCAAGAGTCAAAAGTGATTTCGTTACAGAAGAGTAGCAGCAATAAAAGAGCAAGATAAAAAGTAAAAATCTCATTAACGTGTGACTAGTTTTAAATGTTTTCAAAAATATAATTTCCAAAGAATTTTTTAAAGGCATACAATATTGTTTATCTATAAATATGTATGTATATACAAACATACACGTTTTTTACATTATTGTTGGGAAGAATAGCACGTAAATATGTATATACATACATACATGTGTACAATGTACATACATATGTATGTATACGAGTATGTATGTATTAAAAAAGATTGTGTTAGAGCTCAGAAATGCGGAAGAAGAAATTGATTGGATGGATTTTTTTCTTTTGGAAATAAAATATACTATGTAACAGCTGATAGGTCATTGCGATTTATATGTACGAGTATGTACATATGTACATAATAAGATTAAACTTTGATTAATTTATGGACAAATTTTAAAAATATTAAATCAAATCATAAAGTTAATGCCCCTCTACAGTTTAACTTCTTTTCTATGAAGTTAAACTCCTGATTTGGTTTAACTTGAAATTGACCTTATACCTCTTTTCCACACGCAAAGTTTACTTTGCAAAGTTTTAATTTAGCTGTGTGAAAGAGCTAGTAGGTAGTATTACAGGCTCTTTCTGTCCTTCTACCAGCTGAATTAAGACTTTGCAAAGTAAAGTTTGCGTGTGAAAAAGGGGGTGTTAATAATAAAAGCATAGATACCTATGGAAGTTTCTACTTTTTCTAGGATTTTATTAAATTATTAACTGACTTAAGGTATGTGATATGATACATATTTTCATAGAGGTAATTAAATTGTTATTCCTTATTTAGGTTAGGCTAGGTTAGGTTAAGTTGAAAAGAGGGGCAATTAATGTTGATCCAATTCATTGCGGGGGGGGGGGGGGGGCGGGCATTGTAACATATGTACATAACTATAGTTTAAACATGCATACATAACACACATATTCATGAAGGTATCTTTTTTTATAATACTCATCATCATAGGCGTCATTATTATTTTAAAAATTATTATCATGTGTTAACACCAATTATTCATCCATCCATAGCAATTTAACAAAATAAAACCAGTCAAGTCTTTTTTTGTGTTTTAGAGTTACATAATAAATTAATTCGAAAGTTTTTTTTATTATTATTGTTTCAAATGGAATTGTTTAAAAGTGTGTAAACTTTCATCGGTACCAGCAGAAAAATTACAGCAACAATTTGTATGTACATACATACATACACATGCATGTACATATGTACATACATATGTAAGTATTTTTGAATTCAGTGAAAAGGTGAAAATTTTATTTGCTTGCAAACAGGAGTAAAAGGAATGAAAATTTACTATTTAAAGTAGTCTGCATAAAAGAAAATCATTTTCACCCATCATATTGTTATTACAGCAAAGGCGTATAAAAAATTCAACAAAAACATAATTTATAAAATATATAGAGTCCACATACATAAGTATATATGTACATACTCGTACATGTGTACATATAGTATATACTACTACTGTACTGTACTAGTAATGTAACGATTGTCAATTTTTAAATAGCAAAACTTTAATGGCGGTAGCAAGCGGTTTTGCAGTCGAACGGCTTATCTGTCTGCTCAGATCAGCTGTTGTAAAAAGCAGGAACTATACCAGAAGCAATTTGTGAGCGAATATTAAAAAATTGTTTATAAAACAACAGACATAAAGAGTTACATGCGATTCACAAAAACTGACAAGTCAGATAAAAACCATGTCCTGATTAACTCCCTTAAGACCTGACGAATACTTTAAATAACTTGTACCTCCTCGAGTCTGACAGAATACAGATCATATACATACATATTTTCTGAAAACTTCCTTAAATATAGAAAACAACGCTCTTTTGCAAGAACTAGGTTCCAACAAAAACCAAAAATTTTCCTGCAATAAACACGTTTAATTGAAAAAAAAACAAAAATCAATTAAAAATATAATTGAGTCAATTAAACTTTTTTTTAAAAATTTAATATAATAAAAAGTTCAATTTTGACTCAATAAAGTTTTGAGTTGATTTTTGTTTTTTTTTAATAAACGTGTTTATTGCAGGAAAATTTTTTTCTGTGTGTTGTAGAAACCATAAAAATATAGCAAAAAATATCGCCAATCGCCAATCTGATAACATTATCTCTTAACCCTATAGTACACGGCATGTAAAAAACCACATGTGCATGTGGCTCTGACGTAATTTTGACGTCATCATGTATCTACATTTGCTACATGCCGTGTACTAGTAACATATGTACATGTAGATATTCACATGGTTACAGATGTACTGCCTCAGAAAATGAGTTCGATTCGGCAACATGTGTCGCATTTGTATTTTGTAACAAAAATGATTTAAAAATTTTGCGAGATGTAGGCACTACTAGTAATTTTGAAAAATGCAACCAATATGCTGAAAATTCCCCTGACGTCATCGCCACATATGAATGTGGCTTTTTACATGCCGTGTACTATAGGCTTTACTGTCGTTATCAATTTTTTTTTCAATAATCCGCTCTTTTGCAAATGACATTAAGACATTGGCGGTATTCGATGTTTGATGCAAATTTGATTTTGATGCTTTTCCTTAAAATCCAACAACAAAATACACACACAATCCAAAGAAAAGCTACGATATTTTGCATTTGCACTTGCGCATTAATATTTGCATCAAACATGGAATACCGCCATTGTTTTCTTATTGTTTTAGGGGTTAAATTTCAGTAATAACAACAACAAGAAACACAAACAAATGCACGTGGAAACTTACATACTTACACGGTTAAAAACAGCTGAGCAACAATAATAAAAAAAAACACTAGAGGCATGCACGTATGTACATATATATGTTCATATGTATGTCTGTATTTTCAATGTAAATTTTACATACTTATGTACGCACTAAACAAGAGAAATTTTTAGTGCTGCCACTATTTTACTTTTCTACCAACAATATACATACATACAAACATTCATGCATATGCACATACTTTGATTAAAAAAAATTGTTTATTTGATATTTTATTGCTTTTACTACTTGGTTGTATGTTTGGTTGGTTGGTTTACATGGCGTTTCGTTTGGGTTATTTGGTGCCAGGATGAATGCTCATGAATTGACATGTGAAAATATTTTTACTCTTTTACTTCCGTTATACTTTTGTTGCTGTTTATACATACATACATATGTAGACGACTCCCACTGTAAAGCGATTACTTTTCTTTCAAATTTAAAGCTTTAATCGGTTGTTTGTCGACGAAAAAAAAATAAAAAAAAATGAGTAGTAAAAGACGAAAAGAAAGTGTTTTTTTTTATTTTCGGAAAATCTTACTGTTATTGTTACATATGCTTGCAGAGAAATTGATTTTGCGATGAGAAAGTTTTCATTTACGTACATACATATGTACATACTTATATATCTATGTAAATACATATGTATGTATGTATACATGCTCATATGTGTATTTACATACATACTTAAATACATACATACATATGTACATATAAATATGTATGTATGTATGTAGGTACATTTGTATATAAACTAGAAAAAACGGAATGTTGCTAGACTACAAAAAATTGGCATCAGTAAGTGAACAAAGTAACACGCAGCATGTTGACGTTGAAAATTAATATTCTAGGTTATCTAAAAGGGAACTTCTCTATTAACTGTAATCAACAAAATACAAATATGTATGTATGTACCTACTTTGATCCAGCTGCGAAATTATGGTTGCTTAAAAGCAGTTCTAGATTTTGTGCAAGACATGTTAAATTTACCTTCGTCGGTTAGGTATTTTTTGGAGCTAGTTAATTCAGTTAAGCATGTTAAATTTATTTATGTATGTCCATATAGTAGTATGTGTTATTTCAATATTTAAAATAATTAAAAAATATTTAAAAAGCCTACAATCAACATTAAATTAAAATCATTAATGATTTGTGAAGAAACCGACAACGAATTTATTAAAAAGAAATAATTTAACATTTTTGGTTTTTAAATTTTTTGATTGATCCAGCAACCTCTTTTATCAATTGAGTTTAATCACTTTTCTTTAAAACAAAATATGTGAAATTTCTTTTCTTTCTTTCCAATAACGCAAACAACAACACAAGCTCACATTTCTCTTTAATAATATCGATCTGTGTTAATCTTAAGTGTCGTTTAACAAATACAACAACAAGCAAAGCGAATATGAATATTACATACATACATATGTACATATGTACATCCATATGTATGCTTCAATAATGTGAGTTTACAAATTTTACATGGTTTGATACTGTTGTTTATTTTCTACACAAGATCCCCATTCATCCACTCTACACTGCACTCTTTTCACCTTTTCTTTTTCTGTTTTTAGGGGAATGGGGTTCAAATTGGTTGTTTTGTTTAGAAAGTAGCGAGAAAGCATAAAAACAACAATAAAAAAACGGCAATTGACTCAAAAAAAAGCGCATGTGAAATCAAAAAACAAATGCAGCCGGTGGTCATGGTTACCAGATTGCACGTTTTTTTTTTGCGATAACGATTTTTTGCTCAGTTGTGATATATCAGATATTGTGATATATCAAATATTCTAAGTAATTTTCGTTATTTTAATCAATTTTAATTTTCAATAAAACTTGGCACAGTGTTCGCGAATGTTGACTGACTGCAGGGACAAAGTATGAAATTTATTATGAATTGAAATTTTAATGGAACTTACATGAATATTTTGTTTGATAGTGCATTTAGCCTACAGAAATATCAGCCAGTTTTGGTAATAGTTCAAAATATTAAAAATTTTGGTGAATTTTCTCTTATCGATTTTAATATGGAAATATTTATGAAACTTTTTTTTATTTATCAACAGCAAGCGTGAAGAAGATAATGCTTTAGAGATTTATGCTACCCCATTTTTTTCTATTTCACTCTCTTTTCAAGCGCTGCAGTACAGTACAATTATGTATTTCATAATGAGAATTCGGTGCAAGAACCATTAATTTATGTAGTAATTTGTAATATTATATAAATATTTATTTTAAAATATTGTTGGCGATTAATATAAAATTTAATTTATTTAAGAAAAAGTTATATGGTTATTGAAATTATCAAAAGCTGTTAAATTTTACAACAATTTCAAAAATCTGTTTCGGCAATTTTTTTTCCGTTTCCGAACGGAATTGAACTCTGTGACATGGCCATATATATTCATAGAGAAGTTGTAAATGTTAAGACATAAGATTATGCTGTTTGGTAAGCATGAAATTGCTAAAAAAAATTTACTGAAGTACCTATGGAAATTTTTTTTAATAATTTTGAAATAAAAGCTCATTTTCAATTTTTAAAGAGAACCGAAATTAAAGAAAAGTATTTGCTGGTAGATCATTTCAGAAACTTAAAAAAAAAATCCGAAGTATTTTTAACTTTTACGATAAAATTTCCTAAATTTTTTACGTGGATTTAGTAATTCTCGTAAAGCTGAAACCAAATAGAATGAAAATCTTTCTAATTTTAAATATTTATTATGCGTATAAAATATTTTGGAAGTGTAATATGTAATCAACTACATTTTTACGATATCTTTTTCTAGCTCTTTTATTTATATTTCTTTGTAAATTTTACTTTACATTAGTTTTGTTGTACTACTCGTGCATATTTTACGAAAATTCAAATTTTATCGATAAACTTAACCTGAAGTTAAAACTTTTTCAAACTAAAAAATACGATGTGTATGAGTTGTTAAACAACAAATATTTTTTTTATTTAATTTTTATGGTTGCTTTAGTTTGACGACTGTAATTGTATCCTTTTTTGTGGTCTAAAAAGGATTTCCTTTCACTGTCAACTGAAATTTGTTGCAGTGTGTGTTTCATTCACAACTTTGTACTTGATTCATTCATCCATTCATTTCTTTTTTGCGGTAGACGAGTTTGAGGATTTTTTTCGCAGTAATTGTAAACCACATTTCAAGCGGAAGTAAGCTTCAGTGATTTTTACTTGACTTTAAGATTTACTTTCAACTTTTTTTAGTTTTTGCAGTTTAGTTTTAGTGAATCATTTTTCATTAAAAAATTTTTCAACACCTTTAACCCTTGAGCTGAAGCCAGCCATAATATATCACGAGGTTTTTAAGGTTTTTTTTTTGGTTACTAACATTTTGAACATCAACACCCACCTTTTTACATAAAAATTAAATGCAAAAAAATCATCCATTCATCATCATTATTAAGGTAAAGACAAAAGCCTTTTAGTTTAAGTGAATGGTAGGAATTATTCAAAGCAAACTTTCTTTTTAAACTTTCCCAAAAGAAAAAAAGTGATCGTATTTGTGTTTTCTTTATAATTTTTAAATTTTTGCGAATGTAAGCAAGCAATTTTAGTGGAGTAAAAGTGCATCACCGAAAAATCATTCATGCTCGTTTTGTTGTTTGTTGGTATGGATATTTTTGTTTTCAAAAACAATTCATGTACATATTTATTCATACAGTCATTTTATTTCATTTTATTTTATTCATTAACTAATTCAACCATTCAACAAAATTGAGGGAAATTGTATGCTGATCATGATCATCATCAGCACCATCATCATCGGTTGCCACTATTATCAGCCAGTTCAAGAAAATCAAATAATGATCATTGTAGTTGTAAATGTTTTTTTAGCTATTTTAATGAAATTGATCATCAGAGTCATCATCATCACACACCGTTAGTGAAATGAGGGGAAAATTTTGTAATAAAAAATTTCACTTTTTTCAAAACGTTTTTCTTTTGCTATTTTTTTATTATTATTGTTGTTGTTTTTATTATTGTTTTATTTACTTTTCTTTTTTCCAGAGATCAATGAATTTTCATTTTAATTAAATTTGAAAGCTTAATTTATGTAACAGCTTTTAACACTTTTTTTATTTTATTTCTTTTTGATAAACAATAATGTTGCATTGCGGAAGTGACATGTCATGTAACGTATCTATATATGTATGTATGCATGTATGTATATATGCATGTATGTGTGTAGTTTGTTGTCCTCAATTTCCCTTTAAAGCGGCCAACCGCAAAATTCAAAACCCATTTTCATGTTCATCATTTAAATCAACTTCAAAGTACAACGTTACAACTCTGCTATAAATATAATTTTTTTCTTTTATTTGCTTATTTATAGTTTGTCAATAAATAAATATTTACATAATCTTGCATGAAAACCAAAGACTAATCTAAAAAAATCAACAGCAAAGCGCTAAAAACATAAATTAAATCTACTTAAAAATGTATTTGGTGTTGCAATATTTTTTTTCTCACTTACAAATGTTAAACAAATGAAAGTTTTTTTTTCTTCTTTTCTTTTAACATTTAAGTCTAGGAAGAGAAATTATAACATTTTTGTTATAATTATAACATTACGTAAACTGAAAATTGTTTTAAATAGTTTTAGTTTAAGCAATTTAAAAGAAAAATTTAAATTAAAAATATACAAAAGATTAAACTGGATAAATTATCACCTTTCTCCAAAATGAAAGCAAGTATGTACAAAACAGTAGAAACAACAACACACACGCACATAAATGTGTAGGCGTTACATACATGCATAAATGTTAAACAATTAGCATTAGAGAAAATTATGTTAAATAACACTACACCAGCAGAGAATGTTAGCGAATAGCAGTGTTGCCATAACAGCGAATTTTCCGCTTAACCAACAAGCACTAATTTTAGTGTTTTTTTTATCAGGGACCGAAATGAATTCTTATTTTGTACCTTGTGAAGAAAAGGTTACGAGAAAATAATAATAATATCTGTTTTATTAAAATTACTTTAGATAATATTTACTTATTGAAACCAAAAATTTTTTTTGCTTGCTCGTTTAGGCCCTTATTATGATTTAAAACCAAATGGATAGTTTAGTTGTAGTTGTAAAATTTTTACAACTTTTTTCACCATGAGACATCTGCTTTTTATCAGTTGTATTTTGGATTTTATTTCGAGTGTTGACAAATGAGATTGCATAGAATACAACTAGAATTAGTTGTAATTCAGAATGCTAAAAAACAGTTGAGTTGTTTTAAAGTTAAGTTGTTACAATTTCAACTAAACTTGGTTTAGTTGTAAGGGTATTAATAATAGTTTTCAATTTTGAGTACAAATTATAAGTAAAATTAAGAAATGTTAAGAGAGTATGATATCTGCTTAAAGCGAAATATAATTTTACCCCTCCGACTCTTCAAATTAAATTATTTTCTTTGCAACAATCAAAGAAGTGGCGGAGTGGAATGGGAAAATTGTGTCCAAGGAAGTCGAATAGAGTTCCATCTGCAAACAAGTTTATGGCGTTTATTATTTGTATAATCTTCAAAAAGCAAAGACTTATTGCAGTATTTTAAGTTATGAAATTTAGCAAAAAGGCAGCATTTGGCGAAAAAGTAAGTGCTGTTTCATTAAGACAATGCACCAATTCACACATGTACTATTGCGATGGCCAAAACTTCATAAGGTGAGCTTCATCGCTCACCCCCCTCAAATTATTTTCTATTTTCCAAGTTAAAAAAAAATGACTCGATGGTAAAAGATTTACAATTAATGAAGAGCAGGAGTCTGCGGTTGATGTCTATTTGAAGGATTTAGGTAATTCTTACTATAAACAGGTTATCGAAGCTTTTGAGTATCGTTGCGAAAAGTTTATGTGGCTTAAAGAAGATTATATTGAGAAATAAATTAAGTTTAGGCGAAAAAAAGCCTCAAATTGTCAAAATATAAAATCGTCGAAACGAATATAAATCGTTAAATCTGTCGGCCATGATTAAAGGTAGCAGTATGTGTTAAAGAAAACTTTAAGTGAAATTAAAATTTTTGGAGAATTCAAACATAAGTCTCAAAAGTCATAGACAGGATTATAATGTTTTAAAATTTTCGCTAAAAAAAAAAAAAGGAATATATTAAACTAATTTAAAACATTATGGCACTATGACACTTAAGACTACCGTTTGAATCCCCCAATTGTACATACCATCGTTACAGTTTTCACTGCTAGATTTCGCATATTCTTTCGTAAAAAGCATTCAAGTTTAACAAAAAAAAAAGTGCTAAAATAACCTTCTTAATATCAAAGACTTATTTATAAAAATTATTAAGGCTTTCTCAAGGCTTAATAAGAAAAATTTTGTATGCAAATCTGTTTTATAACCCCTTTATTAATAAGCCTTAACAATGTTTATAAATAAGGCTGTTAAAATTTAACATTTTTATTTTTCTTCTGTAGAACATTTTATCAGAAATTTTGGGAAGATTTAGTACTCTCCCATTATAATTTTCTGGCAACACTTGTACGTACAAACACATAGAATAAGCAGCACAATTTGCCAAAATTAATTTACCAAACAATAGCAACAAAATAATAAGAGAAATAAATATGTACAGCATGCAAGCGCCTCAAGAATACAATAAAGAAAATTTGTGATTCATCAAAAATTAATTGAATATTACAAGGTTAAGCATCAACAACTGATGTACATAAGTACACTTTGCCACTTAAGTATACGGACGACATCAATTATTATTATTTTATCGTCTGCCTTCCTTTTAACTTTACCACTTCCTTTAGCCTAGAGGGCATTGAAGAAGCCAGCTGGAGAAACTTTTACCCGTGCTTCGGTGAAAATTTAGCTGGTAGACAGATGACCGACTTGCTTTTTGCATTTGTGTCTTCAAATATGGCCGTATATCTTCAATAACGTTTAAGTCAGGGGCTTGATTGAGGAGGATGTTCCAACTTTGATCTTACGTTTAAAATTTTCGACCGTGCTAATACTTTTGTGGTGTAGTGTAAATAACATTACTACATTCATACGTCGTATTCGTAAAGATTTTAAAAACATTTATTGCACCTAGTATTAGTTTTCCGCATTTAAAGCAAGCAATTGAAAGCTGTTTATGGGGCGTAACAAATCCGATAAAAATTTTAAAATATTTCCATATAAACTCTATTGAAATAATTTGGTGTGATACGAAATCTTCAAATACAAACAACTAAATATTAGTGGCAACTTTTATTACTCACTAATAAGCATAAACCAACCCCAGGCCCTGCACTGACTGTTATTGCCAGCACTATCGAAAACAGCTGACATTGTTTTTATTGTCATTTTATTTAGTTTGATGGAATGTGAAGAAAAGCTGAAGCATGTCAGAGAAGGCACAACATTTTGAAGATTATGTAAAATTTGGCTTTACATATTTAATGAAAAACGATGTATTTTTTTTTAAATATTTTTGAACTTTTACAATCAAATATTTAATCAAAATAGAAAACATGTTTTTGTGTTCTATTTTTTTTTTTTTTGCATTTTTAATTAAACCTGAAAAAAAACGTTATATACGAGTATCATAGGCTTCAAAGGGGGCCCGCGATAAAAATAAAATTTACAAGGGGTCCGTGAACAGCAATTTAGTGGGAACCCCTGGTCTAGTCAATTTACTTAGCAAGTTCATGGAATTTAATGCGCTTGGACAAATTAGCCGGCAACATTTTTTGGAGCAATGCCGCAGCCCAAATTACACAAATTCATCCTTCTACTAACTACGATTGCATATTTTTTCAGTTCTAAATTATTAAAAAAAAACACTAACGAAATCTTTAATTGCAAAACCAGCAACCAAATTATATAAAATTATTTACGATATTATTTAAATTTTGAACAAGCAATGAATTATAATTTTCTTTGAAAAATCCTTGAGAATTTCCCATAAAATCGTGTTTTTTTATTTAATTTTTTTTTTGTAACAAGATCTGCTTTAATAGCTAAATTAATTAAAAGAGATTTTATTTATTTTTGTTCTGGGAAGAGTCTTTATTACATTTTGCTTTTCACCATAATCGGTTTGTAAGGGTATGGGGGTTTATGGTTTTGAAAGATGTATGAATTTTGCCATGAATATGTTACATTAAAATTAATTGCATTCAATTGATGAGTGTATGCACATGTGTATAGTGGATTTGGAAGTGAAACATTGCATACAACACATTTTGTTGTAAACTTTTGTTTGTGGAGAGTATGTGTGGTGCTGTTTGCTGTGCGTGCCTGTATTTCCATTTATTGTAATAAATGTTTTTTTTTTCGGACGTTATTGGATTTTTGTAGGTCATGGTCTACTTTTTATTTCAGTTCACAATTTCTGTCGTAACGATTTTTTTATTTTTATTTTTTTTTGTGTGGTATGTAATGTAGCATTTCATCTGTTAAGCACATAAACGGCAAACACAGTGACGGCGTTAAAGCTACGTGCGTGCAAAGGAAGATGTATTTGTACATACATTTGTACATACATACATACATACACATATGTGTAATTTTTTGGTTTCAAATTAAAGGGTCAATATTTTTGTTTCGTGTTCAAAGAGACTCAAGCAAATATATAGTTATGTATTTATGTTAATGTCGCTGAAGCTAAATAATAATTTACAGCAACAGTGCAGGGAAAATGTAGGCATACACGGCAAAGCAAATGTTTGTACACAAACATATGTTTGCATAAAAATTTAAATGAATACTTTTATGCTTAAATGAAGCAACCGCAAGACGAGAGCGAGAAAGAGAGATCCCAGAAGAAGTCTTCATAGAGTAGAGTTCCTTGATAAATGACCTCAATTTTTTTTAAATTTTTTATTTAATGCACGAATACAGCAGACATTTACTACTGATTAAAAAAGAAGATGAAGAAGGCAACTACACATAAATATACATACTTATATACATACATACATACATACACATAGTATCTATGAAAAGACATTGGCGAGAACAGAGATGATGTCGATTTTGTGTCAAAATAAAGCATAAATTTTAAAATTTTTTATTTCAGCACATCGATATTAATTCGTTTAGGCATGTGAAGGGGAGATTTTATTATTACACACGCGCGCACACAAACACGCGCGATTAAAATCATTTGCTACATAAATATTTTAATGTACGAGGGCAAGTCAATAATTTTAAGTACATATTCGTAAATATACACTTTGCACTTGGTTGGTTGCATATAGATATCAAAATATTTTGATATTTTCGTGTTGCATTGATGTTGGTTGCATAGTGTGTATGAATCGTTCGTTGTTTATTGTTTTTAATGGTTTATGATTTTTTTCAAACCCCTCAAAAAATTAAATGAGCTGAGAAAATGGCAATTGAGAGAGAAAATTAACGTCGGTTAAAAATTTTACAAAAATTTACCAGAATTGTGGAATGTGAAAAATTTCAACTGGAAAAATGGACAATGGAAATATAAAATACAGATTAAATTGTTGGTTACATTGCGTGCGTCAAAATATGCAACATGAATGAGAAACGTGTTGAGTTAACACACGTTGCAAAGAATTAATTAAAACGTGTAGCCAGAAATGTGATATGGCATTAAATCTGCAGTCGAAAGACACAAATGTGACCACAAATGTTTTAAAAAAAAAAGAAATTCACATAAAGTTTATTTTTGCAATGACTTTTTTTTTCAAATAAAAAATTCAATCAAATAATTGAAATTAGAAAAAATTTGGTTTTCGAATTCAAGATCAAATAATAGTTTTGTAAGAAAATACATTTACACACACGAAGTAAGTCGTCGGCTCAATATCAGCATTATCGTAGTCACTATTGACAGATATTCCTTCCCTCTTATCGTGGTTGGCGTATTTCAACGACTTATTGAGCTGCCCTCGCATAAATGCTCATGAACAAGATTTTTATTTATGTAAGTTCATACTTGAAATTAATTAACCTTTTGATCAAAATTTACTTTTTTACTCGTCTACAAATTTGTTTAAATTCTCTATGTATGCACGTATGTATGTGTGTTTGTCTGTATGTATTTAGGTTGTGTGCGTGCGTCCACATGTGTTTATTCAAGTGCAAATTCATCAAAAAAAATTCTCACATCTCATGTATGCGTTTGGCACAGTGCACACGCGATAATGTGAACTAATCGAAAAATGGCAGCGATTTCAATTATGCACACAAAATTCGCAATATTTTGAATTTGTTTCATAATAAATGATTTTTTTCGTTAGACGATGTATTGAGAATAAAAATTTTCCGAGTTTTTTTTTCCTGTTTTTTGTTCCCCATATTAAATAGGAAATCATTCGCAAACTTTAAAATAAAAATCTCTTGCCATCTGTTTAGAATAGAAGGATTTTGTTCTACGAAAAAATGAACTACCTGGGAATGATTTTCCCAGGAATATTTAGAATTGGGCTGTAAATAAATTTAGTGGTTATGACTTCCAAATGTGTGTGTAAAAATATTTGCCTGGGGAAATATTTATGATTACCTTATTTATGTTCAATAGCAAATTATTTAGGTTTAACTTTATAAAGGGTCTCCCGAACTTTTACAGTTGATAGCGGCCATATTGTTGAAGTTATATCCGTCAAATTGGCTTTAATTTATTCATTCTGTCTTGCGAAATCATCATGGACGGATATAGCGTTCAACAACACGTGCAACTGATAAAATTCTTTTATCAAAGTGAGCGATCTGTTCGGGCAATGTTCCGAGTCCTGCATCCATTTTATGGTCCCTATAGCCGTCCTACTGAGTAGATAAATTTGAATGCATTGGTTCAGAAAGCAATTAACCAACGCACATAGACAGAGATTAAAATATGACAAAAACATCGCCGCTGTAAATTTTTAAGCAAATGTTTAGTTAACTCAATTAATTTTTTAATTAAACTCTCACTCAATTAAATTTCGAAACCAAAGTATAATTGACTCAATTAAATTTTTAATTGATTATTTGTATTTTTTTTCCAATTAAAGGTGTTAAATGGAGAAACAAACTTTTTGTCTAATATGACAGAGAGTCCAAGATGGCTGACCAAATAAATTTTTATGCAACTCCATAATATGGGTATCCCATGAAAGGTTATGTTGAGAAGATTTCGAAAAATCAACGGAAGTCATTCTGAGTCCTTCATATAGCTGGCGGATGCCGAAAGTTGGCTCTAAACAAGTTTTTTTTATATGCAATTGATGACAAATGGGTATCAAATGAAAATCTTTTCTGAGCATGATTATGTCTCTCTTAGCCCATATTTACACTATGCAAGTCTTATTGCTAAGCTGATTAGTTTGATGGAGAGAGAGACGAGGAGAACAGTAAAGTTTCTTTTCCCCTCGTCTCTCTTTCCTAACAAACTAATCAGCTTAGCAATAAGACTTGCATAGTGTAAATATGGACTTACCAAGAAAAATAATTTGAGATCAGAAAGTAAAAAAAGGGAATTGAAAAAAATCGAACCAATCGGAGCCAAGTCAATGACTTCTAGGCCCACTAGTTTTTAATATATTTTTTAAAATATTTTTATCGTGTTGCATATAATATTGTATTTAAATATTCTTTTCATTCATTCTTCAACAAAAGTATGCACGTACATACAATTATATTAAAATATATTATTCCCTGGTTCACATTATCGTGAGTCCACTGTATTAGCTTTGCCTTGCTTTTATTCTTATTGAAAAATACTTCCGTGTAAATGTTGTATTTATAGCAGCACCATATACATTTGATTTTATTTTATTTCTCTAACATTTTGATGGGTAGTTTATGTATGTCAACGTGTTTTTTAGGTCATAAAAAATACTCCTAATTGTTAAGAGCATGAACGTACGTGTGTTGCAGGTCTCTTCAAGTTTAAATGAACTCATTCATTCATCTGTTGCTATGTACATATGTACATATGTATGTATATGAACCACATAGTGTATTCATGTTATAAAATTCATATAAGCCACTTTTTAGGAACACAGAGGGGTATTTTTTTAATTTATTAATAAATATTTAAATGAAAATAAAAAATTCCACGCAAAATGGGTCAATTATACATATAAGTATACGAATATATGTAGTTCATTATAATCAACAGTTGAAATATGTATATAAAAAATGTAATGCACATATACAAATCCACATGTGTACTCGTATTGAAACAAAGGAAAGTAAAATAATACTCGTATATACGAAAGGGTTTTTACAATCAACTACGAAATATGTGTTAAGGACTAGAAATTCAACAATTTTTTTGGTCGAAAAAGACACATACATATACATATGTGACCTGCTCCACGAAAAGGGACCTCTGCGCCGAAAAGAAGTGTTATTGAGTTATTTGAAAGAGCGTTTTTTTCCTATAAGAATCACTCAAAAAGTAAAAAAAAAATTTTCGGCGCAGAGGTCCCTTTTCGTGGAGCAGGTCACATATTATCTATAAGACATACGAGTACATATAGATTAAAAACTAAAAAAACAAGTGATGTGACAAATTTGCTTAACGATCGTGTAATGCTTTAATTTTATTTAGCGTTTAAATTTGTTTTTTTTTTATAATTATCAAGAATTAGCTACATTAAATTAAAATTGAAATTAGATCCTTTCCATAAAAGATTAAAAAGCACAATAAATATTGCTAAAAAGCTCTCCAAGCTTACGAAAAATTTACGATAACATAACTGAATTACTAATTAATGATTCACTTAAACCGTATAAGACACTAAAATTTTACTTAATGTTAAATTACTAAAAACAAAAAACAACGCTATGAGACTTTTACTCGCAGCTGTATTCAGATTCATTGCGATTATTTCTTTTTTATTTCAAGAAAATTTTCAATATTTGACAAAAACCGAAATTAATACATGACCTCAAGTTGCATTGAGCTTAAAAATATTTGCAAGTTCTTAAGCAGAAAGTATAGAAATATTTACGATATTTTTATATAAGAAAATTGTGTTCATTAATAAAAAAACAAACTATCTTTAGAAAGTTTAAGTTTAAGTTTAAGTTTAAAATTTTATTCAAGAGATTTATTATTCAACATATTGTCATAATTATATTATAAGTGAAATTTATTTGCTGGTGGTTAAGCGATAGAAAAATAAGCATAGTATATTTAGTAACTTATAGAAAACCCAGCAAATAATTTTTATTCGATATGAATCTATTTTATTTTTCTACACCTTTATACAATTAGAAATCCATTGGATAACAATAAAAGTATTTATAGGCAAAATGAAAAATAATATTATATGTGATTTTCAAAAATATTAATATTTGTGAATTCTCAAATAGTTTATGAAAGTCTGTGCATAAGATAAGAGGTTTGTGACTGTTCAAAATGTGTGGTTGAAGTCTACTGACGATTTGTTAAAGCAACAATGAAATGCATATAGACATCGCTTAACCACCAGCAAATAAATTTCACTTAAAATTTTATTTTGAAACAACGTTTTTGACGCTCAAATCCCAAGTTTCAATCTTTTAACTGTAAAGAGTTAATATTATTATTTTTTTAAAAGAAGGTAATTTTCGTTATTTGATTAAAACCGAAATTTATATTTCACTTCAAGTTTCGCTGAGCCCAAAAAACTTACAAAATTTTAAACAGAAAGTATAGAAATATTTACGATAATATCACACAAAAATCAAAAATTTTTAAGCTCATAAAAAAGTATTTTTTAGTTTTCTATAAGCATAAGCTTTATGAGCAAGTTTAAGATTAAATTGAAATAAATGAAATAAAATAAATTAAAGTCAATGAAAACTATTTTTGGTAGCACACATATGTATGTACATATACATATACATATGTATGTATCTAAGTATGTATGTGTGTATGTATATAAAATAAAATACATAAAAAAATTTTATTATGAAAAAGCAGACATGAAAAGTTTGCAAACCTATTTCTTAAATTATTTTAGAAAATATTTATAAACTTACGATATTAAATTTTATATTGTTATTTTTTATAAGCTTTGATTACAAAACTTTAGTTTTTGACTTAAAACAAAATTAGTTAATTTATCAAACTGTTAAATATCAGCCAAATTATTTGAAAAATTCAAGTGCTTACTATAAAAATGTTTACGATAAATTATTCTATTTACTGAGATTCGCTATGCAAGCTTTTATTTATATTGTAATAAAACTTGCGTGTTAACTACAATTTCTTGCTCAAATTACTACTAAAAACTATTTGCATATTTACTATATTTTTATACTTTTTATATGAAATGCATGTGGAAACAAATTTTATGCTGAAAATTTAATTTTTAATAAAAACCAAAATTAGTTCATTAATATACATTTAATATACTAGGGGAAATTTTTATAAAAGTCAAGGGCCGACTATCAAAATATTTACGATAAATTATTTTTAATTAAAAACGCTATGAAATCAATCATGATCATTTTATAATGAAATGTAGAAACTAAAACTTCTTGCTAAGCTAACTAAAAAAAAAAATAATTTTATTATTTAATTTATTATTTAAAATAAAAAAATGTTATAACGAAAATTTAATTTTGAAATAAAATCCGTAATTAGTCCATTGCTATAAAATTAATGTACAAGAATGTTTTTTTTTTTTTAATTCAGTTACTCAATAACAAAATATTTACGATAATTTTCTTGATGAAAAGCGTTTTCATTTAATAAAAAAAAGTTAACAACATAAAGAATTATTTTAAAACATCTTATCACAGTGTTTTTTTTCTTTTATAATTAAATATAAGACTTGATTTTTTCAATCTTATAAATTAGTTTATTTTTAGCATTTCGCTGTGTTTCATTTTTGCCATGGCCATGTGCTAAACTTTATTAATTGAAATACTGCATTTTCTTGTTATTTTTTTTTATACATACATACATATAGACATATTTATGTACATATATTGTACACAATGCTCCCTTTTTCGCTGATATCAGCAAGTAGAAAAGAATATACAAATGCATACTCGTACATGTATAATTATAATTTTTGTGGTTTTTTTTCACTTTCATATCTTCATTTTTTAACATTTGCTTTTTAAATGAATATAAAAAGAAAACAATTGTATGCATAGCATGAATTATTTTATATACATACATATGTATAATCGTAGAAAGAATTTCGAGATTTTCAGCTTAATAATGAATCATAATTACGAGTATGATGGATACAGTTTCTTCTTTGTTTGCCTTCTATAAATGAAATAAATAATTATGAAGTCAAGTACTCGAGCGTGTGCTATCAGTACAAGATAAATTTATTAAACATTAAACCCTTGATAAGGTAAAGTAAATAATTATTGCGTTTCATAGAAACAAATTTATATGCAGATTATTTTAAATATGTACATATGTATGTACGAGTATATTCAACGTTGAATTTGGCATTGAATATTTGTGGCGAAATGTTATCAGCACGTAGTACACGTATTGACGAGATTTTGTTTTTGGCTTAAATCACACACAGTTCATATGAATAATTTTACAGAAATCTGGAAAATCATAAGATGATAAATAAACACATGCACACACACGCATATACATATGTACAGGGTGTTTTTTAGAGGTATAGAACTTCGAATTGAAATAAAACACAAGAAAATCGTTTTAATGTCCCTCAATTTGGCTTTATTGGAAGGATAATTTTATGCCATTAACGTTTAAATATGATTTCGGGCGCCGCGGCTGGCTCGAATAAAGCCAATTCTACAGGTCCAATTTTCAACCACTTTTTCGAGCATATGGGGCCGTATGTTGGCAATAACGCCACGAATGTTGGCTTCCAAGTCCCCCAACGTTTCTGGTTTGTTGGCGTAGACGAGCGACTTCACATATCCCCAAAGAAAATAATCCAATGGTGTCAAATCACACGATCTTGGTGGCCAATTGACCGGTTAACCGAATTAATTGCTCTGATGGACGATTATGTCGACCATAAAATGGACGGAGCTTGCGGTAAACTTCGCGAACTGAACCATTATTTTCGAAATAAATTTGCACGATTTGCAAGCGTTGTTCTTTTGTCAACCTGTTCATGATGAAATGGCAAACCAAACTAAATATTAATCACATGACAGCTGACAAAATGGCCGCCAGTTAAAAAAGTGATGCCAACTTAAAGTTCTATACCTCAATAAAAAACACCCAATACATATACGTATGTATGTACATACCCTGCAGAAAACATGGGCTTAAATGCCCCCAAGTCACCACTTTTGTCTACTATATTGGTGACATTGTCAAACGAGCGTCTACATATTAACATTGTTTTTGATGCGTAGAAAATATTTTGTCAGATACACACAACTATGCTTCTTCTTAATATTTTATTGGTTTGTTGAAAATACAAGTGGCTTCAAGCCAAATTCAAGTTTTTATGAAAATTAGTTTACGAAATCAATATAAAAGGCATATAAAAAAAATGTATTAAAAAATAATTCAAAGAATCAAATAAAAAGAAATTGCAAAAGACAAATAAAAAGCAATCCATTTTGTAATTATAAAAATAAAAATATTTTAAAATGAAATAATTGTGGAAATTTGTATGAGCCTGTAGAAGATTTTGTGGGATCAGTTAAAAAGTCCAGTCCAGTAAGTCCAGATTCATAACCTTGAATTTTTCATTTATATTTAATACAAACAGCAAACTAAATCCTTACTTGCTGAACGAATGTTCCCTTTTTTTATGTATTTTTTTTTTATTAAAACAAAAATTTTTAATAAAGTATTCATTTTTATTATCATTAGAATTACTAAAATGTACTAGTGACTATCTCTTTCCATTGTCTCGATATGGTGCCAAAAGAAACACCTACTCAGTAGTACCAACGTCAGTAGTTGCTTTTCAATGACACGTACATGCTAAATGTCTATAGCAAAAAGCTTTATATGGGGTACAATTCGTCAGTAGTACTGGTGACAAAGTCACTAGTAAATCACTACAATTTCACTATTCGCATTTTCTGCAGGATACATATGTACATATATATATGCATAGTAAATTAATATAAAATAAGTATGGCTGACAAACTCGGTATTACTTGAAATATTTGAAAAATTTTCAAATTCGAAATTACAGTAAATTTATTACATTTATTTGGCATAAAAACTTTTTCAGCAGCAATCATTAAAATATTTACGATAAGACAAAAATTTTAAATTTTCATACATTTATTTTAGTTTCAACACTAAAAAATTTGTAGGTATATCTTTTAATAACTGTCTGAAACCGTCTCCAATCTAATTGTATAATTGATTAAACGAAATAAAGAAATAATTTAATCAAATTAAATGTTTCTTTCATGTAAATATTTTAATCTTATTGTACAAAAAAAAAATAGATATAAATAAAAAATTAAATTTTTTTTCTTTAGGCTCATTAATACATGAAAAACTAATTTTACATACAAACAAAGATTATTTAGGAATAGTGGAAAAAATTTGTTATCAAAACAAAACAAAATTTGTAATGTTGCAAAATCCGAAATTAGACCCGCTCAAAGTCTTTACCAAAACATCTCTTTTTCTCACGTAAGTGGTGCGCATTATTTACGATAAATTATTTTTTAATTACTTTCAGAAAATTTTACGCTTACTTAAGAAAAATCGTAATAAGAAATTTAAATTAATTTCAGTTCAATTTAGTCCTCCTCAATTAAAATTTATAAAATTTCAAGTAAGTCTACAAATATTTATACATATACATACATATATGTATATGTATGTATACATATAACATACGGTAGAACTTAACAATATAATGTATTATTTTTGGCATAGCGAATTTACGATATTATACATTAAATTTTACATTTATAATTGAAGGCTTTTATGCATGGGAGAGAAAAAAATATTTTCAGTAAAACAAATAATTTTTTTTTTATTTTTCCTTCAAACCAGGTTCTACAGCAAATTTATATTTTATAACTTATTGAAGGCCTGTCTGTTATTTGTTGTAGAATGTAGAATATTATTCATATACACATAGTATTTTATTTTACACAATTTTATAGCTACTTTTCATAATGACAAGCTGAATGTAAAGTTTAATGTAAATGTGAAATTTATGTTAGTTTAACAGTTTCAGTTAACAGTAATCTGAAGGTTGCTACAGAAATGTGTAGAAATTATAAAAAAAAATATTGAAGGTTTATTTTAATAAATAGGGAAATGCATTTAAATATTATATAAATATTAGCGGAAAATTAAATCAAATAAAAATTGTTGGAGCTTTTGAGGTCAGACGAAAAGCTAAAATATTTGCAATAAGATAAAAACTTGCATAGCAGGTTTAAAACGAAATTACATATAATCCGCCCTGTTCTGTAAACCGAATCCGAGTAAATTTCTCGTTTTTTAAAAATTAATAATGGTCCTGTAAACGTGTTTAAAATCATACACGATAATTATCTTTCAGATATGATATTTGAGAATCTATATAATAAGAAAATTAAAAAAAAATTTAAAAAAATTTTCTATTGTTGAAGTCAGTTTTGTAAAATCGTGCGATTTTCAAGTTTAACATATACGAAAATACGAAATTAAATTACTCTTGGTAAATTTGAATGACATACAAATTTCGCCAACAGCATATTTACAAACTATTAAAATATTTACGATAAAACAAAAATTATTTTTTCATGTAATTTAAATTTATTTAACAGCTTCAATTAACTGAAAAATATGAAATTTGATGCGGAAAACTTTGATTTAAATTTTGATTCTTTTCGTTTTGAATATTTTCAGCATTTAATACAAAAAATACGAAATTACAGTATAATTTAAACAAAATTTAATTATCTAGATTTTTTTTTGGAATCTTAGAAATTTGTCTTAAAAATTTGATGTATTTGATAAAATTTTTTATTACGAAATTGCAGTACCTTTTAAGAACTCTAATGATATGAAAAGTTTTTAAATAGCATATTGGGAAGCTATTGAAACATTTACGATAACATAAAAATTAGTTATTTCTAATAATTAAAAATTCGAAACTGATTTTATTGAAGAGGTTTTTAATCGATAATTGATACTGCTGAAGCATTTCTTTTTTAAATTTGCATATTTTTTTATTTTATTTTACAATAACATATCGTTACTTAAAACGCAAAATAAATACTATTCTGTAGTAATAAATAATAAATTACAATTGAATGTAATTTAATATATCGCAGTGAAAGAATCAAGTTTACATTTTTTAAATGAAATTAGAATGCATTATAAATGTGTATGTATGTATGTACTTGATTTTCTATGCCCGTTTTTTTTATTTCTTATTTTTGAGCCTCACACTTCCTATTTGCAGCGATGCCAATTTAGAGCGTTTCGCGCTGGATGTAGCGCGTTTTAACTATGCCAAACGCGCTTTTTTTTGTGTTAGCGCGTTTTTTTTAGTAAACTAGCACATTTTGAATAAAGTCATCATCATTTCAGTTCAATATTTTTTTTTTACTTTTTTTTTCATAAATTTAACAATTTTCTAGTATTCAATTTAAATTGGTTAATGATTCAGCTATCGCAAATAAAATTCCCTTGCCTGTGGTTAGAATTAAAAACGTATTTTAATACTGTAAATGGGAAATATTTTGAAATTTCACAACTAAAAATATATGCTCGTAGTATTCGTGAGCAAAAAAAATTTATATAACTTATTAAGCATCTCTTCTAAATGACAAGTTGTTACAAAGTTGGGCAAATAAAATAAAAATAAAAACCAAGGATTTCGATTATTTGGAAGGCAATTAATTATTTAGGATATAATTTCGAAGAAACAATATAATATGTATTATAAAATCTGAAAAGAGCTACTAAAAATAATCAATGGTACTTGCTAATACACATGTACATATGTATGTATGTATGTGCATTGAATTTAATTAAAATTTAATTTTGCGCGTAGGAAAATAGCGCGTTTTGGCTATAAATAATTGACAATGCTGTAACTTAGCGCGTTCTAGCGCGTTTTGCAAAGGGGAATAGCGCGTTTGGGTTATAAATAGTTGGCATCGCTGCCTATTTCCTTTCTAACCACGGGGAGCAAGGAGTAAGCGAAAGAAATAGGATATAATATTGTGCTTAATCTAAATTCAAATTGAGGTTAAATGTATAACAGAGTGTGTGCGTGTGTGACACAAGTTACACACCCTCTCTCATGTTCATAATAAACATTTGTTGATTAAAAAGGAAATAAATATGTACATATGTTCTCGTATGTATGTATGTATGTATGATTTGCATGTAAGTAAGTAGCAGTGTTGCCAGTGAAATTTCGAGAAAGATACATTTTGGTTTCCAAAAAGATACATTTGTTCCCAAAAAGATACATTTTGTAAAAAATTTTAAAGTCCATTTTTAACGTTTAACATTTATTAACATAACATTTTTATTTCATATTTAACGAATATTGTAAAGAAAATGATATCGTATAAATTCATTTTTATATATATTTAAGTCATAAATATTAGGCATGTAATTTTAAAAATACAGTAAGCAAACTTTAAAATTAATTATAGGTATGTACGTAACTATCTTTGGATGTTATCAAAACAAATTCATTTTTGTAAAAATTAATATACGAGTTAAGGTGATTATATCAAAATTATATAAATTTCCTGAAAATAAAAAAGATATTCATATTTCCTCAAAAAAAAAAAATCATATTTTCTGTACATTTTGCGTACAGATTCAAAAGATACGAAAAATGTTGGGATTACACATGGTACCTGAAGTCATCAAAAGATACGAAAAATTTATCTTTCGTATCCTAATGGCATCACTGGTAAGTAGTATTTACGTACATATACATATGTATGTATCATTGTCGTCGCCAGTGTTGTCAGATATGGCGATATCTCGCCAAACGTGGCGATTAAAATTTGTTTTTGTCGATGATTTTTTTTTTGTAAGGAATTTTTTCTACAACATAAAATATTTCGTGCATGAAATTCACAACATTTGACTCATTATCTCAAACAAAATTATCTGAAATTCAAGAAGTTTAAAAAAAATATGGCCCACAAAATCTCATTTGTAGTTTATGAAACACAGTGGAGAAAACTTTATTTTATTAATTAGAACAAACATTTTGATAATTAAGCACCAAAAAGCCTGCACGAGTTTTCTCCTAGATGATGCTGGTACTTACTACTTCAAGGATATGATATGTGTACTTAAATACACATTTAAGTAAATGTTACTTCAGTTTTATCACAAGATTTAAATAATAATTTTTATCTTGGTGTTCAAGTTCAATTTATCCTATTTGGATTGATCTTTTGGAATAAGTTATTTTTAAGTATTTTTTGTACTCCGGTATTTATATGTTAATGTAAACACTTTTCTTAATTTTTCTTAAATAATATAATTTTTATGTTTTACGATAGACGTTACCTACTGAATCTAAAATTTAACAATATTTGTAATGTAATTACAAAATAAAAAAATATTTTTATAGCTATGATTTAATGTTTTAAATAAAATAAATCTGACAACACTGGTCGTCGCTCTTGTCATTCTTATAGATTTGACCTCACAACCTACAAAAAAAAAGGCCATTTTCACAACAACAAAGACACGAGCAGCACAAACAACAAGGACTTAAAAAGTGTTATTTAATTTAGTGTAATACATACATATGGTCTCAAATAAACTTTTATGCCTTGACATATCTACTCCTTTAGCAAAAATAAGATTACCAACGACAACTACAACACAAAATATTGTACACAATAAACTAACAACAAGGAGGCAGGCAACCAGCCGCAGCAACATTTCAAATAGAGAGCAATACATGTATGTAAGTAGTTTGTGAGTGTGTGTGTGTGTGTGGACTTGTGTGAAATTCTTTTGTAGATATGAGTGCAAGAAAAAGTGTGTCAACATTTATTTAGCTTTTTTTTAGGCTGAGTAAAATTTATTCA
Organism: Nowickia ferox; assembly: GCA_936439885.1. Taxonomy (NCBI): domain Eukaryota; kingdom Metazoa; phylum Arthropoda; class Insecta; order Diptera; family Tachinidae; genus Nowickia; species Nowickia ferox. Next base: position 12,445,338 of record OW387023.1, on the reverse strand, counting down.
CCATCAACTAGGAGGAAAGTAACAACAACAGCAACAGCAACGGCAACTTTACAAATAATAAAAGTAACTAAAAAAATATGTACATACATACATATACATATGTATGTATATATAATCTGGAATAACGAATAGAAGTGATGAGGGGAATTAGGTTTTATTAACTGGGCAAAATTTAGAAAAATAGTTTATTTTGTTGCCTCTTTTTTCGCTACGATGTCCGTACGACCTTCTGTTCGTTACGTCCGTCCATACTCACAGGCTGTTTTCTCGAGAACCGTAAGAGCTACGGATCTGACATTTTCACAGAATATGTAAAACTTTGGCCGCTACAACAACAAATTATTGCCAGTTAAAAATTAAATTAAGCAACGAAACATCGAGCCATAAACGCTAAAACAGCTTAAGCGACACACATATTTTGGACTTAATTATTTTTTTTGGCGAAAACGGATTATTTACGATCGCAAATAATCGATTTTAGTCAAAAAATGAAGGTCGAAAATTATGTCGCATAAGCTTTTTTGACGATTGGCGACACGTTGAAATCCTTATGTAATATACCGACACATGAAATTTTCATAATTAGTGTATTTTTATGCAGACTACACCAATTAACCACTGAGATTTAAAAAAAAAATTAAATTGAATGATATTCTATCAGTTAATGTAATTTTGATTATGTAATTCTAACAGGCAAACTCTTGAAATTTTCAAAAAATTAAAAAAAAGCCGAAACGAAAAATCGCAAAAAATTTAAAAAGCGCTAAAATGAAAAGATCACCACAAATAAAATATATCGCTAAGATGAAAAAAGATCAACTAAAGTAACACCGCCAAAAAAATAAAAAAAATTGCCAAAACGAAAAAAGCGCCATAACTAACAAATTAAAAAAAAAATTTGAAAGGCAAAATCGCCAAAATGAAAAGAGAGCTTAAATGGAAAATATCACCCCAGAACTAAAATAAATCGCTAAATGCAAAAAAATTACCAAAGGTAAAAAGATTGTTAAAAAACTAAAAAAAATCGCCATAAGCCGAATAAATCGCCAAAACTAAAAAAATCGCTAAAAATAAAATATATCTCTGTAAATAAAATAAATAGCTAAAATGCAAAAAAAAAATCACCGGAAGTAAAAAAGTCGCCAAAGAACTGAAAAAAAATCGCCAAGACAAAATAAAGTGCCAAAACTAAAAAATCGCTAAAACTAAAAATATTTATTGCAAACATTTGTAAAAAAAATATTAGCAAAAACCGAGAAAAATCGCCAAAAAGAATTAAAAGACGTACGAAACCAAACCTTCGTGTGCGAGTCGAAGTCGCACTTTACTAAATTTATTGATATAATACCTGGCATACAAGTCAGGTCCTGATTAATAAGAATTATAAATACTGTACATATCTTTGTACAACATTCGCATCATAAGCCTCTAAACACAGATCGTTTTAATCAATTAAACTTAAATTTATTTGCATAATTTTTTCGTGTCACTCGAAAATTTGCACACGAAATTTCAAACACTAGCGAGTTTGAAAACATATTTAAATGGGTTTTTAAAATTTATCACAAATTACAAAGAAACTTTTTTGCAGTGAATATTTAAAATAAGAGCAAGGAATTATGTATGTATATTTCATCTTAAACTATAAATTTTAATCAAACCAAATGTTGACATGTACTACCAGAAAAAATCCCTTTAAAAAGAACCCAAGAACAGTAAATTTGGCCCCTTGCAAGAAAAAAAAAACAAAAACATTCTCGTTCTCTCTTCGCCAAAACAAACTTTTATTTATTTACACATTAAAGAACAAGCACTCTTTTAATTTTAACTGTCTTTAAGAAACAGAAAGAGAGAGAGAGAGAGAGAGCTTATTTTGCTATTGCCGTAACTGTAATAATTACAAGAGAGCGCCTATATTTTTATTCTTATTTTAATTTATTATTCTCAATGATTATTATTATTATTACCTTTTGTTATCACAGCAATGCAAATGTTGATGGTGTTGGTGATGGTGGTGGTGTTGATGTTGATGCTGGTTGTGTTGCTGCAGAGAAACTGATGCAGGATTGGGATTTATCAATTGATTTTGATTATTTTGCTGTTGCAAGGCGTTACAATATTCTTTAGAATTTGGACATTTAACCAATAATACTACACAAAGGGGAGAATTTGTTGCACTATTATTCGATGTTGACGACGAAGTGGAACAAGCTGACGATCCGGGCGAATTTGCAGAAGTAGATGAAGAAGAAGAAGAAGAGGAAGAATTGGTGTCTGATAAAAATGAAGAGGAGGAATGTTGCTGCTGCTGGTGCTGATGATGATTGCGCTGATAGTACGTTTGTATTTGGGATTGTTGTTGTTGTTGCTGCTGCTGCTGTTGGTGCTGTATTCTTTGTTGCTGGTGCTGATGATTATTGTGCTGTTGTAATGGCTGGTGCTGTTGACTCGTTGCTAAGGCCTGATGATTTTGTTGCTGGTTTAAGTGTCGGCGTATCGATTGATGTATACGATGTGTTATTGAATTCGTTAGAGCGGAATGTTGCTGATGGTACAGAGGCGATGAAGGAGAAGATGAAGAATATGATGAAGACGTTGCTCCTGCCGTTGATGAGTGGGAATTTATAGAATTCGAAGAAATTGTTGTTGCTCTTGTTGTAGTCGAGTTGGTAGCTAAAGCAGGCGGCGAATTCAAACGATTTGCTATAATACTATTTAAAGTTGTACTTGATGTTATCAACGAAGAGGGATTTGAAACTAAACTTCTTAAAGTAGAATTTGTATTGGGCACGTTAGAGGAGGTAGTAGTAGAGTGAGACGAAGAAGTAGAAGAAGACGTAGACGTAGACGATGAAGAAGAAGAATTTGTACTCGCGTTACTTATTGAGGAACTTTGTCTTTTTAATACATTTTGTAAATTATTTGCCGAAAAAACTTCTTGCAACAAACTGGATGCTGGAGATGTAGAAGAACTTGTCGAAGAGGAGGACGAGGACGAGGAGGTGGATGAAGAGGAGGATAATTGTTGGCTAAGTGGGGAATAACGTTGAGAGGGCGAAGTTAAATGTCTTGTCAAAGTTTCTAAAGATTGCCTTTCATTTAATGCTGCTGCAGCTGCTGCCGTTGGCAAGGACAAATGGCCCAAATGTTGTTGTAATACCGATGGTTGATGCGAGTTTATAGCCTTAGAGGTGGACGAGGACGTAGAGTTGGTATTGTTATTAGATTGTAAATGTTGCTGTAGTATATCGGATCTGTGTAAGGCAGGTGTTGGTGGTGTTGAGGGTGGTGGTGTAGGTGGGCTATTTAACTGTTGTTGCTGTTGTTGGTGGTGAGTGGTTTGTATAATGGGCGGTGCAGATATTAATTGCTGCAAACGACTACAGTTATTTAAATTTAACACCGAACTTGTTGTAGTTGTGCTACTGGCACCGGCTGAGGCTGCTAGTTCATTTGCAATGGCTGCAATGGCTGCCTTAGAAGAAGATGTTAAAGTTTCCTGTATTTTAGCTGGCGATGTGGGTGTTGTTGGCGTTGTGACAGCTGTTGGCGGCGGAGTCAAGCAACAACAATTACTATCCGTATCTAAGGAATTTTCATTTAAATCTTCCACAATTTCTATGGGTTCTAATTCGTTGACAATATTTTGCTTTTTCTTAATTTTCACAAATGGTTCAAACATTTTTTTATATTGATAAGAAATTTGTTTTTTCTTGGAAAAAGTATCAAGTTTTTTTATTAAGGGCTTTATTAGATTTTAAAATATTACACAACACTTTGGAGATTTTTTTCTCTAATTTATAAAAAAACTTTGATCACAACTTTTTTTAGTAAAATATTTGTAGTGGTTTTATGAAATTTTTTTTTATTTAATTAAGTTATAAATTTTTGCACTATTTTTTTTTTTGTAAAATTAGTTTTAATTTTCTTTATTTAAAAAATTTTTGTTTCAACTTTGAGCTTAATTTATTTTAAGTTTTAATTATAATTCTAATTTATTTTTTAAAATTTGAAACACTTTCTATAAAAACAATTTTTAATACTTCATGCTGCTTAACAAAATTTCACTTTTTTGTTTAAAATTTTCCTTTTTGCTATTTGAATTAATTTATTTTTCACTGCTTTAGTACAAACTTTTTTCCATATACATTTTTATTAATTTTTTTTTAATCGAAAATTATGTATTATTTTAAGTAAGAAAACGTAAAATATTCACGTTCAATTTACAACAATTTTGTCAGTAAAAATAGAAAAAATATATAAATGAAATAAAGATCACGACAAGCGTACGGTGCTAACAGTACGAAAGTTAATTATAAACTGAATGTATGATAATAAAAGTTAACACACGTTATGTTTCAGCTCAATACAATTTTGTGCACACACACAAACGAACCAACACAGAAAAAAAGTATCGCAAACAGCACATTGCACACACAGATACACGAACACATGCATACACACCCAATACTTAAATATTTATAAAGAGCTGGTTTGGTTGGCTTTCGATTTGCATTTTTATTGTTTTTGTTTTTTTTAGTCAATGTTTCCTCGTTTCACATTTTGTTTTTTCTTAAGGTTTTTGTAGTTGCTGTTGCTGCTGTTGTTGTTTTTCTCGTTGTTATTGTTGAATCACATTCACATGCCTAAAATGTGTAACAAAATGTTTATGGCGAAATCATTTTTCTTAACACGAAATGTACAAACCCACTTACACTTAAACAAAGAGCGAATCGTTAGAAATTTAATAGACATTGTAATTCTCCTTTGTAATGAGTATAATGAGCAACTAACAGAGGTCGAGAGTATATACATATAAACTCCTTTCACATACAACCAGACCAATAATAAAAGCAAAAAAGAAAAAAACAGGAATAATCACCCAAAACAAAACTGCAGTGATAATGAGTAAATGAGTAGAGGTCCTCTCTCTTTTATTCAGTGTTGCCAGAAAATGATGATTGGAGAATGATAAATGGATCCTAGATATGTATCTGCAAAAATGTTCTGCTGAAGAAAAATTAAAATGCTGGATTTTAAACTTGAAAACCCTGGTTTTTCTTTTTACGAAAGAATATGCTAAATCTAGCAGTGAAAAGCCTAAAATTACAACAATGCAATTATTTAACGCAACGCAGGCAAACAGTGATGCCAATTGTTTTGTTATAAAAATAGGAAAAATTTGAGCTGGAATAAAAAAAATTTTCATAAGAATATATATCTCTTAGCATTTGAGAAGGATTGAAAACAAAGTTTAATGAAGTTATTCACAACAAATATTTTAGGTTTATAAAATTTTTATATATCTGTCATACTTCATGCTTCGCCTTTTTTAACTGACAGCTAAGTTGAAATACTGGTTTCCTTTAGAGCTCTGTCATATTCAGTACGTCTTCGTCAACGCAAACTACAAAAATTGGACAATTTTTAACGTACGTTTAAAAGTTTGACAGATATTAGTTCGTTTTTTTTCCTCTGTCTTGATTTAGTTTTTAGTGTTTTGTGGCAGCAAATAAAATAAATAAATAAAAAGTACTTTCATTTGCAAGCAACGTGCTCAGTGCAGCAAAGAAAAGTGTAATTTTGATATAAATTAAAACGTTTTTTATCAGTTATTTAACAAAAGGAAGAAAATTGTGCATAATATGGAGATGGAATTGGATAGTAAGTAATCAAAAATAAACCAAAACGTGTAATTCTAACTTAACCTCATAAAAATTACTTTTTCTGTATACGAGTACATATATATGTACTTGGCATAAGCTTTTGATAATGTTGGCCGTGGACTGCTGTGCTTTTTCTTGATGAAATTTGTTAAGCAAATAATTCTCAATTAATTTTTTATTATTTTTCTTTGGGATTTTTTAAATTTTTGATTTATATAATTTTCTTTCAGACAACCTCAGCTTGAAATATAATGAACTTTTTAATAATTTAATGTGAAAAGAAATTGATTTAAATAATGTTTAAAAAAAAATTTGGCTCCGTTTAAGCAAAAGGTAAATTTTTTTTAAATTTACCTTAAGGTGGCACAAGATCCAAGGAAAAATCAACTACTTTTCTAAAAAAAAATTATATGTTCGTTTTCGAGATATATATTTAGTTTTTTTAACTTTTTTTCGTATCATGGCAACCCTAAAACAACTCAGCTGTGCGTATTCATGAAAAACTCTTTCCAAATTTCAACCATATCGGTCCAAAACTTTGGCTGAAATTAATTTTGGATTTAAGAGTATAACATGCCTCGGCCTCAAGTGTTAATTCTCAAAAAAGGGGCAAAACGTAGCACGAACTAGTTAGAAATTATACAAAAGGTTAATTTGATTAAAAAAAGGTCATAAAAAGGTCGTCAAAATAGGGCCACATTGATACTTTAGTAACACAACGGTAACGCTGGCCAAGTTGTGCTTTACATGACGTTGTTGTTAGTTAGTTGTCATTTTGAAATATTGTCTACATTTGTAAACAAGTACAACAAAAATACTTGACTTCTCTGCACTCAATTGCAACAAATGTTAAGTGTCTGTGGGAGAGAGACAGACACAGAGAGATAGTGAAAATGAGCATGAGCATGAGTGTGTATGTGTGTATGTATGTATCTATATGATTTCATAAGTGATAAATTTCATTAATCTTAAACATTACCATATGGGCAGTTCCACATTTGTAATAATAAACGTGTGTATTTGGTGTCGTAAAGGTTAATCAATTACACAGTCAATCATTTAAACTGCACACAAGCAAAGCGGTCACACACTCACAACATCACTTATATATATATTTTTTTCTTTTTTTATATTTAAAGATTATTAAAATATTTCCTTGATATGGAAAAAGTAAAAAAAGTTTGTCAATATACACATGTTTATACACACATGCTATACATACATACATACTTACATATGCATGCACGTACATTTCGTGTTGTATTGACCTGTTTAAAAAAAAGATCCTTGTATTGACCCTGTTCTAGATTAAACAACAGGGTTTTGTTGTTTTACATTTCTACTATAAAAAAATCGTGAAATTTTTTTCTCATCTAACCGTCTGTGTAGTTTTGTATAAATGTCATTATTATTTGATTTGTTTTTTAAATGAATAAATTGTTTTGTGATTTCCGGTTTTACAAATGATGGCAAGAAAAATTGTAGTTTTACGGACCATCTGAAAGTTGTTTAGGCGGTTCCTAGCAAGTATTTCTAATGCCCCTGATGTGCGTTTACAGCATAGAAACCGTTGAATGGAAATACCCATATGATGCACAACATATTTAAGGATTTCATTTGGAATTATATATATACATACATACATACATATGTACATATTTACATACATATGTACTATGTACATAAGTATAAAGCTATAGATTTACAACGAAAATTATATTAGCTATAAAATACTAAGTGTCGTAAACTCGAATTATTGCTGAATTAAAAATTATTAAATTATAAATTATTATAAATAAATTAAATTGAATTAGAAAAAATTGTATTGTTTCAGTGATAAAAATTCCTTTCAATTACATACATATACATACATACATACATTTGTATGTACACATGTATGTAATTTTATTTAGATGTATAAAAAAATTAAAATGCACAAATTAGCTTGAAATTAGTCAATTAGCCAAAATTTTTAAATCCTCGGCGTGAACGCGCAAACAAACAAACTCACTTTCACATTTACAATTTTATAAGTAAGGATAAGGATTTTTGTTTTTATATAACGCGTGTCAAAATGAATACGAATTTAAAATAATTATATGTTTTTTGTTTAGCACGTGTAGAAGTATTTCGTTGCTGTTAAGCAACACATTGGCAGACTTCCACCAAAAACGGCTCCAAAAACACCACAGCATTTTTTCGGCAGTCGGTTTGAAGTCTTCTTATGTGTTGCTTAAGCCCCCCCTAGACGACATGTTTTTTACATCTGACTTGTCATATTTCCCAGTGTACAACATGTACATGTCGTGTGGTACCTTTAAAACATTGCTTCTGTAAAAGTCGGACGCAAAGTCTTCTGACAAAATTTCAATTAGAGCAATGCATTTTACAACCACTTTTAACAAAATATTTAATAAAATTTAAGCACAGATCAGCTGTTGGATACAAACATGGACAATGTCAGACGTATTTGTACATGCACGTTTGTGGCCGAATATTATAAACCTTCTGTAAAACACAATTTTTGCAGACATGCAGAATTACATCTGAGTTGAAAACTTGACATGTCAGACGTAAAAAACATGTCGTCTACGGGGGCTTTAGCAGCAACAAAATGCATCTAGACGTGCTGAGCTATCATAAATTTTTTGAAATTAAATTTTCTATGGGCGAAAATGTTGAAATACATATGTACATATATGTATGTACATATGTAGTTGCTTTCTAAAAAATGCAGTAGAAAAAAAAATGTTTTATTTCGTTGCCACATGTAAGGAATTTACCGAAATCTTAAATTTAACTAGAAAAATTATGAATTTCGAAAATTCGAACTTGTTTCCGAAAATTTCGAAATTTGTAAAAACCATAATAATTGTATTTAAATATGCAAGCCATGGACTCATTTCGTCTTCAACACCTCGTCTAAGTCTAAGTTAACAAAAAGCACCCCCACTCTCACTCACAAATTTTTGCAAATTCAAAATCAAATTTCATTCATACATACGAGTAACACACACAGAATGCACCTAATGAGAAGAAATTTTGTATAAAGAATTTCGCTTCCTTATTTATGATTTAACCATGTTTTAAAATGCCACATTTGTTATCTTTTACAACATCTCATTACAATCTCTCAAAAGAAAATAAATATGTATTTAAAATTCAAATTTTATTTATTCTTGAAAATAACAACAATAACAAAAATTTTACTTCCTGTTTACCGCCATCCGCGCCGCGCATTGTCAATTAAGTTACAAAAAAAAGTAATCAATTAAATGGCAAATGAATTCCACATTGGCAAAAATTCATAGAAAATGAGGAAAACTAAAGCCTCAATGTTTAACCTTAAAAAAAAAAGCAAAATGAAACTAGAAAAACAAAACGACATAAATGTCATGTTGTAATAAGAACACACATGAAAGGTTATTATTTCGAAATGAAAATAAAAAAAATGTATCTCATAGATAATGATTATGATGTGCTGATGACGATGATGACTCAAGGGAAACAAATGCACGGTTAAAGAATGTGCATTTATTATTTTATTTATTCTTTAATTCTATTCGGTTTTTGTTACATTTCTTTTAGTATTTCTAAATAGTCAATGAATTAAACAACACATCATGGATGCATGTGACAGTAGAGTTAAAAGATGACGCTGGCGAGTGCAACTGAAAAATGCGAGTGTATGAGCAGATGAGTACTCGTATATAAATGTTTTATGGATGTAATGAAAAATGATATCAGTAGTGTCAAATTATCATTAAATAGGCACAAATTCTCGTTCTTGTTCTTTGAAGTTTTTTTATATTCAGTTTCTGAGACAGACTTTTAGCATGATGGGCCTGCAACTCTGACATTTGTGTGGTTTCTTTAGGGAAAATGTGTGTGGAAGGGGATTTAATTTATGGAAATTAAGATACAAAAATACATTACACTCAGAGAATTCTTTACTTACTAGCATTAATTTTTTCCCCTAAGAAGGCAATAATATGGTGTTTACATACCTGAAAAGAAAAGAAAGAGAGGAGGGAATTAATTTTTTACAACTTTAGTTAAATTAGAAAATATACAATAAAGCAAGTGAATAAAATAAACTATTTGATCATCTAAGTACGATTTACATACATAATCAATATTAAAAATTCTAAAAATAAATTTTTAACGAATTTCGAAAATTCGAAGTTATGTTCGAAAATTTCGAAAATAGCTAAATGTACCTTTTTTACAGCTAGTTGTATCACAAAATGTGTCTTTGCCGATTTTAATGTATATTTTTGTAATTTTGATACTTATTTTTAATGTTCGAAAATTCTGATTAGTACAAATGCTAAAAAAAATTGGTTTTTAAATAAATCCAGATGTTTAAGTAGTTTAAATGCTTTTATACAAGTCGTTTTACATAATCTATTTAACGAATAATCGCATGTTCGAAAAATTAGAGGTAAGTAAGAATTGAGTTTTTTTTCAAAATAATAATAATATATAATTATTAAGTTTTTTTTTTTTTAAATAATAGTACTCGCAGTGTTGACTTATTTTCATGACTTATTTTCATGTATATATATTGATGTTCGAAACTTTTGACGTTATTTTCTTTAATTAAAGTTTCGTAATTTAAATATTGAAAAATAAATTTTCTTTTGGTATAATTATGTCAAAAATGTGTCTTGTATGCATAACATATATATTTTTCAAATTCGATATATGTACATATATTTTAGATTTTCGAAAATTTTGAGAAACATTTTCAAAACTGTAAAATCTTTTTCTTTTCAGATTTGATTAAACTAAATACGCATATTGATTAGGACGAGTTTGAATTTTAAAAAATTTTGCATATTCGAAATTTTAACTTATTACTACTGCTTATTTTTATTTTAAATATAGTTTCGAACTTGAAACACAACTTTTCAATGTTCTAGAATACAGGATTTGTTGTTTTTAGCACACAAATTAATTAATAGTCACTTTTTTATACAATTTACGCAATTTTTGAAAATTCGAACTTACATTCGAAAATTTCAAAATTGCCTATTTTTGTTATTTTTTTATTGTTAAAGCAAAATTTGTTATATTGAACATAATTTCGAGCTATAAAAACAATTTTTTAATGCTCGAAAATAAACCATTTAGTTTGAGTTGAGTTTTATTGAATATATATTTTTCTTTTGAGAATACAGAATTTGTTGCTTTTAGCACATAAATTAATCAAAAGCTAATTTTTTTTTGCAATTTATGCTATTTTCGAAAATTCTAACTTTAATTCGAAAATTTCGAAATTGTAAATTTTTTTTTATTATTGTTCTTTAATATTAAAGGGAAATTTGTAACCTTAGACACAGTTTCGGGATTTAAACAAAATTTTTTTATTTTAGGAAATATACACATTACATATGTGTCATTTAAGAGTTGAGTTTCATTGAGTGAAGTTTTTTTTTCGAGAATATAGAATTTGTTGTTTTTAGCACATTATAATTAATTAAAAGCTACTTTTTTTTTGCAATTTATGCTATTTTCGAAAATTCGAACTTAAATTCGAAAATTTCGAAATTCTCTATTTTTTATTATAATTCCATTGTTAGAGCTAAATTTGTGATCTTGAACATAATTTCCAGCTATAAACACCTTCAGTTTCATTGAATGTAGCTTTTAATACTGCTTCGCGAAATTTATTGTTCCCATTTTTTTGACAAATTGGTTTATTGGTATTTTTATAATACATATCGTTATCTTAATATAGAATGTAGCATTTTTCGATTCATTAGATGTTCTTTTATCGAAATATACAAAAACATCGATTTAAAAAAAGTAATGAGTTAGGGCGCGCCTTGCTTTCTATATTAAGGTAACGATATTTAGGTTGAAGTCTTCTAGAAACAGTCGAATTCTCAAAAATTTTAAAAGAGCAAAGAAACACCTTTTGTTCTAATGCTTCTCCTATATACTCGTATTTTTCTAAATTTAGAAAATTCGAGCTAAAATGCAAAAATTCAATTTATTAGATATTTTTATTAAAAAAGGAAAAGTTAAAAGACTTTAAAGACTTTTTATTAAAATATCTTTTAAATTATATATATGAGTAGTTTATGTAAGCAAAAGAAGGTGCCAGGCAAATGTCAATTTTGTTTGTTTTATGTCTATAACAAGAGATCGAGAGAAAAGAACCCTAATGACTTATTAAAAAATAGAAAATGCGGTTGGTCTCCCTAACCTTGCTGCAATTTGAATGTTCATTCATGGGACAATTTGAAGAAGTATTAAAGCAATTGGTTTTAGTACAAAAAAATATGTATTCTGTAATGGCTCTTACAATTTGTTGGCCGTAGAAAATTGACACAGCATGACAAACAAATGTGCAGGCAAACAAAGAAGAAAAAAATATGAAGATGAAAATGATGATGACGAAGGTGACCACCACCAGAGGCAAAACGAAAAAACGACAGAGTCTAGTTAAATGAACAGACAGCCAGCCGTATGCAATGTGAATAAAAAAAATATATTCATACTAGTCTATTAAATTCTTTTTTATTCTAAAAATTTTTTTATGAAACATTTTTAATTTGAATTTAACTTACTATCCCATTATCAATCCATATCAAAACATATGGCTTGGTTGTTTTGTTTTAATGGCATTTCGTTTTTATAGGGCGCCTTAAAAGCATACTCGTCGTCGTTCTTAAATAGTTTAAGATACGCCTACGGGATGGATATCTGTTAAACGTTTCGTTTGGCTTCACACAAACTGCTAAACTGCTGCACGAAACACTTTTGTGGTTTGTAAGACTAATCTTACTCTAAACTATTCGATTACATTTATGACTTCTCTCGGTCTTTATCTTTCTACTTTTTATTTGTTAGCTCAGATGCTTCCTGTTAGTGGACTTACATATGTATGTATGTATGTACGAGTATGTATGTATATACCAAATCCTTTGGATTTATGAGTTAGTACTTGGGTGGTCTGAAAATTTCACACCTTTTTAAGTGTTAAAAACAGTTGTAATTGATTTGAAATATATCTATGTTTTATGTGGGTATGTGCACATGCTTGCTTGTTCCGTCAAAGTCTTGAACATTTACAAACCATAATAATGTGAGACATGTCTGTCTATGCAACATGTGCTAAAAATATATCTCTGGCATGATGACAAGACCGACCACACACAAACACACACACACAATAGTGTCGTCAAAGTACAAGCAAAATTATGCATTAATGAACAAATTTAATGGATCACAGTGGATAAACTTTTATTGTAAATGTAACAAAAGACCTTTTACAATTTTCGAAATTATAAATAATAATTTCGCATATTCGAACATGATGTCAAATTAAGTTCAAAAACTTAACACTGAATATATTTACGAATAGTTAAGAGATTTTCTTGGAAATATCTTGACAATTAAATGGTAAAATTTTTTTTAATAAACAAATTTTTTTCATGTTATCCAATGGATTTCTAATTGTATAAAGGTGTAGAAAAATAAAATAGATTCATATCGAATATAAATTATTTGCTGGGATTTTGTTATAGTTTCTATGCCTATTGCTTGTGTTTCGCTTGTGATTTTCAGAAATATTATTATTTGTGATTATTATTTGTGAATTCTCAAATAGTTTTTGAAAGTCTGTGCATAAGATAAGAGGTTTGTGACTGTTCAAAATGTGGTTAAAGTCTACTGATGATTTGGCTAAGCACCAATGAAATATATAGACAATGCTTGACCTCCAGCAAATAAATTTCAAATTATGTTTTTTAATTATTTTGTCATATAATTTTTACAAAAAGTTATATGTTTCACAAGTGTATGTTGTCAATATTTATGTAAGATTAAACCACCACGATTGGCCGCTTAAACTAGCAAGTAAAATCATATAATCGACTACCAAGAAATCACAAATGAAGATTAAGGTTAATTTAATCTCTAATCTTGAACTCAAAAAGTCGACCTAAATGCAATCTTAAGCATTTCTCTAATTTTATTCGATAATTTTTTTTTACATCCTCAAATTAACCCATTATGGATGTTTAAATAGCTTTCAAACTTATATACGAAAAATCATATTTGCATATAAAATTTCGTTTGACTAAAGTGAATTTAAGATTATAAATTCGGAAATTTGGGTATGTTCGAAATTTTCGAAGAAATTTTTAAAACAAATTCTACAATTATTTTTTAATTTTTAAAAAATTTTCTTGTACGAGTATATTCGAAATTTTCGATGAAATAAATATAAAAATTCTATAATTATTTAAACAAATTTTTCATAATAAAAATGTATCTTATAACAATTATTTTTCGCTTTGAAGTCACTGTTTCTGCACTAACATCGTACATTATATTTTTTAAAGCTTCTATTTCTTAAACAAATAATAAAAATAAAATAAAACAAGTCCCTTAACCAGCCCAGCAGACGTGCAAGCGATCGGTAGACCTCTAGAATGTGTTTTAGCACTTTGTTTCAAAGTGTCATTTCGTTAAGTGAAGTGCTAAAATTCACAAGTTAATAATATGTGATTTTATTCCCCTCCACTAGTATAAGCGAAATGTTTTGTGCCAAGAACAATAACACGAACAAGGAAATGAAATTATATTTACCAACGACGACACTTCATTATGCTTGTCAAAGACGAAAATATTTTATGTTTTTTATTTCTTTATTTTGAAGACGATTTTATAATTTATTGCATATTTTGATTGAGAAGTTCAGGACTTCGGATATAAATAGTTTTTAATGTCTGTTGTTAATTATTTTAAGTCCATTTGCTGTTTTTGTAGTCCCACAAAGTTGGTCGAAGTACCAGGAAAAGAAAAATAAATGAATAAAAAACCAAATCAAACAAATTTTTTTATTTATTTACACAAATCGCCCTTAAGCCGAACAAATTAATTACCCAAATAATTGTTCGAATAAAAGTTTATAATCAATCGACATTTAATATTGAAACGAAACGGAAAAGAACGTTTTCTGTCGACATGATGGGACATGATGGTACATGGTAGGATGTGATTTTTTTTTTACAAACACAACATAACCCGCGAAGCGATTAGCTTGTCTGAGGAAAACACCCAGGGTCTATGGCGGGAATTGAACCCACGACCTCTGCACTGAGAGGCTAGCATCGCTACCACTCAGCCACAGGCGCACCAAGACTTTGGTACCGAAATTTGCAGTTTTAATATAAAAAAGTAAACTAAAACTTAATTTCAGCTAAATGTTAAAATCGAATGGACATTTTCGAACATTGCAAAACCAGCAAAATTTTAATATTCCTTATGCAAAATACTTAAGGAAGCCAATGCAACATGATTTCAAAATTTCGATCTTAATTTTGAGCTTTTGAAGTTAGTTTCGAAATCCTAAATATGCACTAAAACTGTAATAATATTACATAAGCTTGATTTTTTTTCTTTAAATTTTCAAGGTGCAAGAGAAAATTGACAACTTCGAATTTTCGAAGATCTAAGCAGTGCGCTTATTCAGTAATATACTGATATTTTATTGTTTAAATTGATCAACGAATATAGCGTATTTAAAAAAATTTCGAACTAAATTTCGAATTTTCGAACTTAATTTGGAATTTTCGAAAATGCTTCATAAGTGTGATAACACTTCATGTGCTCTATTTTTTCAATTTTAAAAGGATCTAAAGCGGTGAAATAAGCTCTTTCGATCTTTCGAATTACATATTAATATACATATGTATGTAGTATGCTTTGATTGATAAAAACTTTTAATATGTTTTTTGTACAAAATAGCCAATGAAACAATATTGCATGCCTTAAAATGCCCAAACTTAATTTCGACTTTTCGAACTTAATTTCGACTTTTCAAAATTAATTTCGAATTTTCAAAAATGCATAAAAAACGGAATAAAAATTTTAAAAACTAAATTTTGTTGAACTTTAAAAATTTTCGAATTTTCGAAAATGCATTAAAAACGGAATAACACTGCATGAGCTCTATTTTTTATATTTTACAATAAAATAAAACTCGACTCATCAATATTATAATATTTTGCAACAAAACTGGTAAAGAAGCAATACTGCAAGCCTTAAAATAATATAATAACCTAATCTAACTTCATTTCGAATTTTCGAACATTAATTAGAATTTTCCAAAATACATTACAACTGAAATAACACTCAACAAAATTCATTTTTCCAACTTTTTAAGCAGTCAAATGGACAATTTTGACCTTGTAAAAAATAATAAAGCACCAAAACAAAAACATTTTACAAATAACATATTTTTGTTTTGACAAATTTTGTTTCAAATTGTCTTTTGAAATGCAACTTTAAACGATACAACAAGGCTTGTGAATTGAGCTAATTACCCTTATTTCAGTTGTCGACATCGAAGTCACTTTAACACAATACCAACAAATTGAGGGTTGTTTACTCGAAGAAGAAGAAGAAGAATTTTGTGCTAATGACAATGAATTTCCGTTCCCTAAGGTCTAGAAAATAGCATAAACCTGCCAACAGTCAGTTGTTTTCGACAAGGTGTACACAAGCTGCAATTTTTTTTTATTGTGTTAAAGTTATTTATAAAAACTAACGGCCTGGCTCACGATGTCGACAAGAAATTTTCTTTCTTTATATTGAAAACAAAAACAAATTTTCTTAAAAAGAAAATTTCTTGTCGACATCGTGAGCCAGGCAGTAAGTGTATGGCTCAATTTTTTTAAACTTCGCAAAGTGTTTAAGGTATTAAAACAAACAATTTCGAATTTTCGAATATGTAAACTTTACTTTAGCCGAGTGAAATTTTTAATTTGTTCATACTAAATAGCCAAAATAATAACATTGTATAATCTATAAGTTTTAAACTTTCAATTTTAGTTTTCGAACTTGACTTCGAATTTCAGAAAATGCATTAAACCAGAAACCGAAATTAATTTTTGTTTAATTTTTAATTGCGGACTGAATTACATACAAATGTATGCATATATCGTTACCTTAATATAGAGAGGCCCTAACTGATTATTTTTTTCAATTCGAAATTTTTGCATTTTTCGATACATTAAATGTTCTTCTATCGAAATATATAAAAAAACACGATTTCAAAAAAATAATGACTTAGGGCCTTTCTATATTAAGGTAACGATATGTACATATGTATGTATGTATCTATTTCTATTTTTAACCAGAACAAGAAATAAAATACAAATTTTCATTTTTAATTATAATTTTATTTATACAAGTTTAAATTTATTTTTAAACAAGCTTGTCTTGACATTATTAAACATTATTAAAAATGCAATAAAGGTAAATATGTATAATAAACTGCATCATACAACACGAGCTTACAATAACCCAAATTTATTGCAAAGCAAAAACAAATCAATAGAATATGAGATTTGCTTAATAATAAATTCAATTCAAAACTAAAGTAAACACAAATGTATTGTCAACAATTTGCAAACAGAAATGCATAATAGAAATGACAAAGAACGAGCAAATAAAAAACTAACTGAAACTATGTTCAGCAAAAAAGGGGTGGTGATTTATAAAGACACCAGTTACAGCCTCCAGCACCTACACAAAACCATTAAACAATTATGAGCAAATATATACATTGTGCTTTGCTACACATACCATACGTACTCGTACTCGTATGCACCTTGACAGTTAAGTAGTCGGTCGGGCTGATACATGAACGAACACCTTCATTGTTTTTATTTTACAAAATTTACGAGTGTAACAAACAATTCAAAATTGTTTTAGAATTTACAATGTTGAAATATGTAAGTATTACGAGGGAGCTTTAAAAAGTACCTTTGACAAGGTTGATTTTAAAAAAGTACCTTTTAGAAAACTACCATTTAAAAAAGTAGCTTCTCAAAAAGTACTTTTTTAAAAAGAGTCCAGAAAAGGAACTTTTAAAAAAGTACATTTTTGAAGTTTCTTTTTGAAAAATTACCTTTTGAAAAGTACTTTTTGAAAAAGAACCTTTTGAAAAAGTACTTTTTGAAAAAGAACCTTTTGAAAAAGTACCTTATGAAGAAGTATCTTTTGAAAAATAGCCTTTTCAAAAAGTACCCTTAGAAAAAGTACCTTATGAAAAAGTACTTTTTGAAAATGTGCATATGTTATAAAAGTACTTTTTGAAAAAGTATCTTATAAAAGTACTTTTTAAAAAATGCCGTTTGAAAATGTACTTATCTTATAAAAGTACTTTTTGAAAAAGTATCTTATAAAAGTACTTTTTGAAAAATGCCGTTTGAAAAGGTACCTTTTGAAAGAGTACCCATTGAAAAAGTACCTGTGGAAAAAGTACTTTTTGGAAAAGTACCTTTTGAAGAATTACCTTTAGATAAAGTACCTTTTAAAAAAGTACCTTATGAAGAAGTATCTTTTGAAAAAGTACCTTTTGAAAAGATGCCTTTCGAAAAAATACCTTTACAAAAAGTACCTTATGAAAAAGTACCTTTTTAAAAAGTAATTTTTGAAAAAGTATCTTATAAAAACACTTTTTGAAAAAATGCCGTTTGAAAAAGTACCTTTTGAAAGAATACCCTTTGAAAGAGTACCTATTGAAAGATTACTTATTGAAAAAGTACCTTTTTAAAAAGTACTTTTTGAAAAAGTATCTTATAAAAGCACTTTTTGAAAAAATGCCGTTTGCAAAGTACCTTTTGAAAGAGTACCTATTGAAAAAGTACCAATTGAAAAAGTACTTTTTGGAAAAGTACCTTTAAATAAAGTACCTTTTTAAAGAGTACGTTATGAAAAAGTACCTATTGAAAAAGCACCTATCGAAGAAGTAATTTTTAAAAAAAAAATTATTTTCGAAACATATTTTTACGACACAAGTATGTGGCCTTCACTTTGGGTAAAAACTATAACCTCCCTCGTATAATTTAATTCAATTGTCTCATAGACACTTCATTCTGGCCAAGAAACAATTTATATAAATATGCCGATATATTAAAATGGAAAGCAAAAGCTTTGTCAACAACAAATGGATTTTCTTTGGGGAAATAATAAACAAATATAGTCTTAATTACAAAATTATATTACACTTTAGAAACAAATGGAATATCGCATCAAAAAATAAAAATAAATATTTCAACTCAAACACTTTAAAAACTATTTTTCAAAAACGTTTCCTTAGAAATTCTACTGACTTCACAATTTTTTTTACGATTTCTCTATTTACTCTTTTGTTTATGATGCCTTGTTCTAAAGTTGACAGCAATGACACTAATGTTTGTTTTTGTTTTTGGTTTTTTTTTTTAAGAGAACAAAAAACATGAAACTACAAACAAAACCACACAATAAATATTTTTGGGCATAAATCCTTTCTTCGAGAGTTAAAAGTGTGTTTGTATCCATAAATCTTTAAAAGCCACTTAATGTTTGTTGTTTTAACTTTAACTCTTTTACTCCAATATTTGCTTGGGTATATCCGCCTAAAGGGTTTGCCAGTAGTATTTCGCTTAAAGTGCGAGCAGTAATTGAAAAGAGAAGGGGAAATATGACCAAGGAAAATAATTGGATTTTAAACAAACATTATTATTAACCCTAAAATATATCTTTCTTAAAAATATTACAATTATTTATTAAAGAAAGTGAGTTTTATTTAAAAAATGATGAAAAGTTTAGTTGGAAAAAAAATTTCGCATAAAATTTTAAGTCGGACCATGTTCTTTGGTCTAGTACAAAATCATCGTAGTCGAAGTTGTAATAAGGCCCACTATTTTATGAAAATTTTAATAAAAAGGGGAATACAAATTTTTAATTCAAAAAAAAAATTATTAAAATTATCTTTGAAAAGTTTTATTCACATAAAATTTTTCAATAAAAAGTTTTTTCGAACAAAATTTACTACAGAAAATTTCCATGGAAAATTTTTATTCGTATAAAGTTTGTTGAAAAAAAAATTTAATTATGATTAGAACAAAAATTTATTCGAATTAAGCTTATCAAAGAAAAATTTATTTTTAATTAGAAAATTTTCATTCGAATAAAATTTTTTTTTCAAATATGTTGTAGTTTATTAAAAAATATTTAATTTTGATTAGAAAAATTTTATTCGAATAAATTTAAAAAAAATATGTATATAATTTTGATTAGAAATTAATCGAATAAAATTTTTGGATAATTTATTTTTAAATAAAGTTTATTAAAGCAAAGTTTTTTTTGGAATGAAGTTTATTAAAACAAATAAATAAATTTTGATAGAAAAAATTTTTATTCGATGAAGATTATCAAATAATAATGTAATTTTGATTAGAAACATTTTATTCAAATAAATTTTTTAAAGAAAAATGTAATTTTGATTAGAAAAAATTTATTGTAATAAAATTTTTCAATTGCAGTTTTTTTTGGGATGAAGTTTATTAAAAAACAGTTAAATTTTGATTAGAAAAATTCTTATTCGAATGAAGCTTATCAAAGAATGATGAAATTTTGATTAAAATTTTTGGATAAATTTTTTTTAGATAAATTAAAGTAAAATTAAATTTTTCGATAAAATTTTTTTCAAATACATAGTTTATTAAAGTAAAATTAAATTTTCGTTAGAAATATTTTATTCGAATAACATTTCTCGAATACATTTTATTCAAGAAAAATGTAATTTTGAATAGAAAAAATTAAATCGAGTTAAATTTTTCAATTAATATTTTTTTGTGGAATGAAGTTAATTAAAACAAAATGTAATTTCGATTGGAAAAATTTTATTCGAATAAACTTTTATTCGCTTTTAATTATTCAATAAAAAAATAATTTAATTTTAAAATTTTTTAACGCACTAGTAATCCCAAATTATTATTTTACTTATTAAATAAAATATTTTTTTAATAAAAATACATTGAAATTGATTATTGAGGGGTTTAGCTGGATCCTAAAAAAAGTAATTTTATGTTAAAACTTCATTGGCAAAAACATATAAAAAATAGAAAAACAAATAATCGAATAAAAAATTTCATTTGAATCAAAATGGGTTGAAATAAATAAAAAAAAATCACACATTTTTGGACCTTTTTTTACGAAATCGATTATTTACGATTGCAAATAATAGATTTTGTTCAAAAAATTAAGTTCGAAAATGAGGTCGCTTAAGTATTTTTGGCGATTATGACACGAAAGTTTTTGTATAAAAATATTCGATTAAAATATTTTAGGGAAAATTTACCGAATATTTCTTTAAAAGACAACTATTATCACAGAACAATTTCTAAAGAAAAATTTACTATTGATACAAAAATTGTATTCGAATCACATTTTGTTAATACCATGGCCCACGTTAATTCTTTAAAAATGTTTCCAACAAATGATCGAATATAGATTCTATATTAAGTTATTCAGGGTTCACGAAATCCTTTCGGCAGCCTTCCCTCTCAATTCGTCAGAACGTTGTTACTGTATCTAAGATCATGTAGTTCCTTTAGTAAAACCGTCCATCCATCCATCCCATCCATATATTTATTTATTTGTACTTCTTATATGGCGGAATATGCGTGTCTCTTCACTAAATGACTGCCTGTATTTATTTATTTGCTTGTTTCAAACTTAAATCTTAGAGTACTTTTTTGTTTATTTTTTTTTAATTTTATCCATATTTGAGAGTATTCTTTTTCTTTTGGACTTGCGTTTTTCATGCATGCACATGTATGTACATATCGTTACCTTAATATAGAGAGGCCCGAACTGATTATTTTTTTTTTCAATTCGAGATTCTTGCATTTTTCGATACATGAGATGTTCTTCCATCGAAATATATAAAAAAAAACTCGATTTCAAAAAAATAATGATTTAGGGCCTTTCTATATTAAGGTAACGATATGTATGTATGGGGATGTATGTAAAATATATAAACATGAGTTTATGTGTGGCATTGCTGCATTGAGTTTGTTGCCTGGAATGGAATGATTGGTTGGATGGTTGGTTGGCTGGTGGTTTGGTTCCATTTCGTTTTTGTTGGCTGCATTTGTTCTACTCTTAGACCACGACCACACAAGTTGTTGATACAAAACTTAATTCTTATTTTTATATTTGTTTTCTTTTTTATTTAATTTTTAATTCTTTCTTTTTTCACTATCTTTTTTCTTTCTTTGTTTATTTGATCATGGGTGATGTTGCTGTTGATCATGATCATCATTATCATTTCACATTTGCTGTTTTTGGTTTTGTTCTTGGCAAATGCTACAGCAGTTGTAGCTGTTGTTGTAAATGTTGTTGTTATATGTACATATATGGCTAGAATTAGCTAAAACCAATACAATAATTTGTCCCTTTTTAGTCGAGCAAAAATATAAAATTTTAGTATTTTTGTGTAAGACGTATGCAAGTATTTACTTAAAGGTGGGTGGTTTGAAAATTCATTGAAAAGGGTTGACAAAAAAATATACATATGTGATAGCGCATAGAGAAAGGGTCCTCCTAAAGGTAAACAAAATCAATTTCACTTTTTTTTTTTTTTTTTTTTTTGATGTGGACATCTGAGCATCGAATGAGACCGATCTTATGCCCCAAAAGTGTTACCCCCCAGAGATATGCGCGTTTTATGATCTGATGGTACACCAAAGATACACGTATTTAAATCTTTAAAATGGCTCTCCTGAACAAAACCTGTTTTTACCCTTAGGTCCCTTTCTATTTTGCGCGTCACATATGTATCTGTAGGCCAGTCGTGTGATTTTTTTTTGCTTTCAGCTATTCGGAGACATTGAGAGTGGAACATTTGAAGCCATTATATCAGCTTTTACGGCTTGGACACCATCCTACACAGAAATTAATCCTTAAAAGCTTATGCAGCTTTATAAAATTTTTGGTATCTAAGTTAAATTTTGAGCTTTGCTATATGCAGATACTTAAAGCAGAACTTTATGGCGAATATTTTTGTACAACATTTGGTCCCGTTTTATCCCCGTTTAAGGGTACTTTTTGTCCTATTTTTCGAAAGCGACAAAAAAGACCCATACGGAGAAGAGTTAGAGGGTTAAAATGTTCCACAAAAATGTTTCTCATAAGATTTTACATAAAAGTCTTGATTACATTCATACCTAAATTGTAAGTTAGAAAAATAAAGAAATTAACCCTTAAACGCTTATCAAGTTTTATACAATTTTTGATATTTAAGTTAAATTTTGAGCTTTGCTATATTCAGAGAATTATAGCAGAGCTTTATGGCGAATATTTTTATACATTTGAATTAATTTTGTCCCCTTTTAAGGGCCAAAAAAGACCCATACGGAGAAGAGTTAGAGGGTTAAAATGTTCCACAAAAATTATCCTCATAAGATTTTACACAAAAGCGCTGCAGACTTTATATACCTAAAATCAATATTCGTTGTTCTTAGAAACTTGTTACAAAACGTTTGATTTTATTGCACAGTGGTAAGCGCAGAGAAAAAAAACGTGGTAATAAATTTTCTGATACTTAGCAATTGCCTCCCTGTATACATTTTTAAACAATTTCAAAAGGCAGAAAAACATATGTATGTCGTGTTTTGTTGTCTGTTAACGTTCACTTCCTTCAACTAAATGGCTGAATGACTGCCGCTGCTGCTGCTGCTGCTGCCTGGGTGATCTCGAAAAGGCAAACATGAGATTGATATTTATTTTATGTTTAATTTGCTTTGATTTTATTGTTTTAATATTCAATTTATTAAAAAAAAGAAAAAATAAATAAAGATTTGTTTGTATAAAAATTAAAAAGACCCTCATCGGCGTAAATGATCTTTTGATATTGATTTTATTACTAAATACCCAAAATGATCTTTTCTCATTTTTTCTGGTTTTATTGCCATTTTTTGTATTTTTTTTTCATTTATTGAAATAATGAAAAAAGCTATTTTTTTCAAACAACGTTTTTTTTCAAATATTTCACGTTTAAGGTTTCTTTTATTTATTTTACTGTTGAGCTGTCCATCAAAAAAAAAAAATAAAAATTATAAATTAATAAACTGGCAGGAAATTTTGTGCTCAAGAATAGCTTGGAGTTTGTGGCAAAAAGTGTGCGTGTGCGTGTGTGTTTGTGTGCCTTTTGACCACCGATGATGATCACCTGGTAAATGTGCCTGACTCTGTCTTTTATTTAACTTATTCTTTTGCTTATTTTTTTTATTCATTTACAAAAACCATGCGTCTGTATTCGAGAGTTTCCTGTGTTTTGTGAAAACTCCCCTTAATTTTAGTAAGAAAAAAAAATAATTATTTTCTTTCAAACGTTTCGTTTTGTAGGTGGTAATAACTTGTTGAAAATTTTTTTCTTTTCCTAATGTGTGTCAAAACAAACACAACAGGACAACAGGACTGTGTTTTCAAAAAAAAAAAAAAAGGACCACCTAGTTGCTGCCATAAATATTGCCTTTGCTACTGCTAATAAAACCTTTTGTTTCTATTTCACTTCAGAAATAAAAAAAAACTAGAGTTTTCAAAAGGACAATCACAATAGATACCATAAAATCATAATTTCTCTGCGGTTGAAAATATGTATTTTAAAATTGTTTAAGTTTAAGTGTCCTTGTTTTATTTAATTTTTTTTTCTTCTTTTTCGTATTGTGTTATTGTCATACATTTTTACCATCAGAAGTCGAAATAAATCACAATTTTTGCACAGAAATTGAGCAAAAGCTCGAAGGTTGTTTAGTTGCTTTGCTGTTGTTGATGTTGTTGTTTTAGTTGCCGCAAGGTTTGCAAATTATACCCGCACAATTTTGCTAATTCCAAGGATTTTTATGCCACTGGCTTAAATGTTTAATGCTGCAAGTACCTGAGAAAACCAAATAAATACTGGTGTTGACAATGATTTGGTGAGAAGAATTCAATTGAAATGGATTTCCAATTTTTTTTTAATTATAGTGGCAAAAAAAATATACAAGAAACCGGTACAGGTCACAAGGTCACATATGTACATAAAAATCAAAAGTTCGTTTAATGGAATCAAGTGAATTAAATTTTTTCTAGAAAAAAACTTGTAGCGCAGATCATCATTATGGTTTGCGTCTCGGCTATTTAATTGCAAGTTTATCTGCACTTGGGATAACAATTGGAATTTATTTTTAGGAATTCCGGGATTCGGGATTTTGGATAATATTGAACACCAAAAGGGTTACCTGAAGCCCTAGGGCCAAATTACGACACTCACAATCTATTTCAAAGGAAATATTTAAAATTTGCCCTCTGAACTAAATTACCGTTTATGATTATACAACAAATGATCTTCAGCCCTTTTCAATGTGAAAACGCTTGCTTTCATAAATTCTCATCGTTTACGAGTACCATATCATACGAGTATCATTAGTCGCCGGCAAACAATTAATCCTAAATGCAGGTAATAAAATGTAAACAAATACTCACAGAGAAAAAAACACTAAAATGATGAATATCTGTCTGTCATTTAGTGGACGACACCACACAACACGATCAACGAAAAAGCAAACAAATAAAAAAAATCCATAATTCTATTAAAAATGGCATCACGTATGTACAATTAAAAAGAAAAAAAGAAGGTAAAAGAAAAATATGTAACCATAAACATTAAAAAACACACACACACACACGCATGAATTAAAGGAGTTCAATTTAATATTTTTGTTGTTCTTTAATTCTTATTTATTCCTCAATGGAAAGAAAATGCCACCATCATAGATAGAACGAACAACAACTGACTGCTTGCACCCTGTCCGTCAGTCTACTCGTCTAGCCGTCCGTGTCAATGTTTCTTTGCATACGTGTGGTATACCACGAATGAACGAACGAGAGAATGAAATGTTCAAACACCTTTTCAAACAATTAAAATTTTAAAAGTTGCAGGCAGCATAGCACCACAGCGCACAGTGGGCAATAAATTTGTAACTGCTAAAGGCCAGAAGGCAAATTACGACATTCGATACCGATCGAAATCTGAAAATATTTCCATATAAACTCTATGCACATATTTCATAATTTCGTTCGATATTGAGCGCCGTAATTTCCACACAGAATTCACTAAAAAAAATTCCATATTTGTGGCATATCACAGCAATTCGTTAGTCTTTCCATAAAATAAAGTTTACTGTGCCATCAGAGTTGCATTTGAACAGCAATTAAATTATTTAGGTTTTTATTTTCAGGCGAAATCTAAGCGCACATTTAGTGATTTCGTTTTTGTTAAGAATTCTATCAAATTTTCTTTGAAAGAAAATTTAAAATTCATAAATATATAAATCGACACAAATCTTTTGCACTAGCAGAGCTCTGTTAACGTTTTAACAGGTCTCTGTAAAGCTAGAAAAATTTTATTAATGCCATGAAAATTTAATTAAGTTTATTCGAAATTCATTAATTAAATTTTTATAACTTAACACAACCCTGTCAACAGGCTTACGAGTACATATGTAGCTCTGTTAGAGCACAAGGTTTGTGTCAAGGTTTATGAAGGGTGATTTTTAGCAACTTGCTTTTTGGCAACTCAGCTGTTTTCGTGTATCATGTTACTGTTAAACATGTTCAGTTTGGTCTATAATTTAACCATGAATCGACTTACAAATGAATAACGCTTGCAGATTATTGAATTTTATTATAAAAATTCGTGCACGGTTAAGAGAGTGCGTCGTGCACTTCTTCCATTTTATGGTCAGTTTGGGCGACCTTCTGAGGCGGCTATTCGGAAACTTGTAACTACAGAGAAAAATATAGCAGCTGTATCCGCCATTGTTGTTGATGACCGTGCATTATCGATTCGGCGCCATTCGCAGTTACTTTTACTTGTTATTTTTTTTTTCCAAAATGGAAGAGCTGGAGTTCGCTGACAGGTGGTTTCAATGAGATGGTGCCACATGTCACACAGCACGCGAAACAATGTGCCAATTGAGAGGCGAGTTGGGTAAACAGTTTATTTCGCGTTTGGGTCGTGCGATTTAACGCTTCTAGACTATTTTTTGTGGGGCTATGTTTAGGCTCATGTCCATAGGGACAAGCCCGCAACGGCTGATGCACTGGAAGCCTATATTGACGAATTTAATCGTGAGATACCGGCCGATATATTGGGGAGAGTATGCCAAAATTGGACCCAGCCTATAAACAATATCAGTCGTAGCAGCGGTCAACATTTGCATGAAATCATCTTTAAACATTGAATTATATAAATTTTATGTGTTTTTTTATAAATCAAATCCGAAAGCTCTTAAAAAATCAGCCTTTGCATTTTAAAATTTAGCTTCACACATCTAAAATTTTAGTGCTGCGTTTTGAAGTCAGTTAATATTCATAATCCATTTCATTAAAAATTTATGCTAAATAGATGGGGGGCGTATAATAACCAAATGCGTTCGAATATTAATGTTAATATGTTATGGCGTACAAGTTCGAAAGCTTTTTCTTTCGTTTCGAAACACAGAGTAGATGCCCAGATGTTAACAAACAATTTCTGCCCAAGTAGATAGACATGAGTGCTGATGAAGTGCCCGGTGGAGCAGAAAAATTCCGATATTTTTTCCCAGCTAAAATTTAGTTTAATTTTCCTGTCTTCTTTAGAAAATTATATAAATTAATAAATTAATTTAATAACTAATTATATAAATTAATAAATTATTCATGGTAAAACATTATTTTAATAAAATTATAATTATATCAAAGTTTAGAAATAATTTATAATTTAACAATTATTTAGCCAATGAACCAACCCACTGTGCTGCGTTGGTGGCCAAACATACAATTGCCAGCATGTGCATGTTCATTTTGCCACACGCACTCGCACACACACACACACACATACACACATAAACAACTTGCTGAACCAAACAAATAGACTTTTAAGCGATCAATTTCCTAGTTGCACTACACGGAAGAAAGTAAGCAGTTCTTGTCCTACTAATGGGTTTGTCATAGTAAACAATTTATTTCTTCTTAGTCTGGCAGCACGTATGGAGATTATTAGCATGAAAATTGCCATATCAAAAAGCTTTAGTGAAATAAAATAACAATAACATGACCACACTCTTTGTATTCCCAAGAGAATACGAGTACATAGTTCTCACAAAGGGTGTTCAACATTCGTTGCAGTTTTCAGTTTTCAGAAATTCCAACGAAGAAAAATAAATAAACACAAAAACATTGCTTTTGAGTGTCTTATTTCATCTACTTACAAATAATTATTTTGTTTAGTATTTCACAAAACAATTAAAAGATTTTTAAACATAAAATTACCCACACACACACACGTAGCGCCGCAGCGTCTTCGATTATTTCAAGTGGAAGTGCCGAAACATTTTGTTAAACATAAAATTTAACATAAACACAAAATACTCGTATGTATTAAATGTCAGTCACATCTACTGGGTGGCTTCAATACTTTTTGTAAATACGATAAATAAAAAAATAGTTCTTAATGGAAGTTGAAAACACTTAAATGTGACACTTAAAATGAGAACATAAATTTGTAAAAAAAAAAAAAATTGCTGATTACTATAAAATTTCTATAACATTTTAAATTAAAATATATATTTGATTTTTTTTTTAATTTCACTATAAATTTTTAGAATTAAAAATAAGCATTGGCACAAATTTTTTCTTCAGAATATTGCAAATAAACTATAACCCGCATATTCATAAAAAAATAAAATGAATTTAAAATCCATTTTAGGAAAATTTTGTGTAGAAAATTTAAAATAAAATACATTTCAAATTCATTTTAAATGTTATGAATATGGGTGTAAACTTTGTTATAAAATTAATCTTCTATACTGATGTAGCTCAAGTTTTTAATTAAAAAATTTAATTATGTTAAAACGTATTAATGAAAATTTTTTAAATAAATAGCAACAGCCTTATTTATAAAAATTATTAAGGCTTTATAAAGGATTTGTAAAAGAGATTTTCATAAAAAAATTTTCTTATTGAGCCTTTATAAGCACATCATAATTTTTATAAATAAGGCCTTAAATTTTTTAATTTAAAAAATATTTTTAAAATTTTTTAACAAAAACTTTACACTGAAACTAATTTTCAAACATTTTTAATACGTACGTACGTATGTTTCATTTAAAATTTTGTGTAAAATTTTTATCTATAAAATTTTTATTCGAATCAAATTTTTTTTATTTGATTAAAATTCCCAAAAAATTAAAATTTTCACACTTAAGACTTTGAGTTTTCCAGGGATTACCTTTAAATTATTTTAAAAAAAAAAAATATTTTTTTTCGAATACACTTTTAGATTCTACCAAATTTGTTTGTTCGAATAATATTTGTTTCCTAAACAAAGAATGTATCTAAATAAATAAATGTTATCTGTGATTTTGTTAACTTTCTTTAGATTTTATAAAAAATAATGAAACAAATTAATTGGAATAAAATTTTCATCAAAAGAAAAATTTTCAAAAATTTTTTCTTGCCTAATAAAAAAATAATAAAATTTGTTATGACTTTCTTGCTTAAAAAAATGAATAAAACAATAAAATTATTCGAAAAAAAAAAGAATTTTAATCTATCTTGCCCAAGGAACTAATATTAAAAGGAAATTATTCGAATAAAATTTTCCAATAAAAAAAATATTCGAAAAAAAAATTTTCCAATATATACAAGTAAAATTTTATTCGAATAAAAATTTTACCAGATATTATTTGAATAATATTTTTTGTTTTGAATTTTCTTGTCTAAAAACACAAATTAAAAAGAATTTGTTCGAATAAAATTTTCCAATAATAGAAAAATAAATTATTCCAAAAAAATTTTACATAATTTTTGTTCCTAAACTATAAACGAATAAAAAAGAAATTATTTAAATAAAATTTTCCAAACATTCGAATAAAATTTTTTTTGAAAAAATAAATGTTACCAGAAATTTTTTGAATAAAATGTTTTATGATGATTTTTCTTGCCTAAAAAACGAATAAAAAAAGATATTATTCGAAAAAAAATTAAATTCATAATTCTTCTTACCAAAAAAACTAATAAAAAAATTACCTAATTATGGGAAAATTTTCCCATAATAAAAAATATTGGCAAAAAATATCAGAATTTTTCTTACCAAATAAACAAAATCAATAAAAAGAACTTATTCAAATAAAATTTTTCAATTTATTCGAATAAAAATTTTGCTAAAAATTATTCGCATAAAATTTTTATGATTTTCCTTGCCTTAAAAAAAGAATCAAAAAGAAATTATTCAAAACGAAATTTCTAATTTTTCTTGCCCAAAAAACTAATAAAATAGAAATAATTCGAATAAAATTTTTTATAATAAAAAAAATTATTCGAAAAAAAATTTCATAATTTTTGTTTCCAAAAAAAAAAATAAACGAGTAAAAAGAACTTATTCAAATAAAATTATCCAATTTATTCAAATAAAAATTTTACTAGAAATTATTCCAAAATTTTTTATGCTGATTTTTCTTGCCTAACAACGAATAAAAAAAGAAATTATTCGAAAAAAAATTTAATTTTACCTACCGAAAAAACTAATAAATAATAATAAAAATTAAAAATATAATATAATCAGGGGTGTTCTGTAAACCGCACGTTTTGAAATCGCCTAATTTCCAGGAAAGAACTTAATTAAAAAGGTGACTTGTTGCAGCTTTTTAATTGGCAGGATTTCAAATCGCGCGGTTTGCAGAACACCCCTGAATATAAAATTAAAAATTTTAAAAACCTCCGATATATCTAGAAAAGATGTGATGTCTTCTTAACGGCTGGACCGATATTCTTCAAGCATAGCTAAGAACTCTATCGATGAAGTCACTTTTCAAACAGAAAAATCGGCCCAACCGTTTGGTGTACATACATATATGTAGACTCGTACAGACACACTGCAAACTTATAAAACCACTTTTTTGGGTCGGGGGGTGTTAAAAAGAACTGCGAACAAAATTTTCCAATGATAAAAAAAAGAAATTGTATTTTTTTTACAAAAAAAAACTAATAAAAGAGAAATTATTCGAATAAATTTTCGAAATTATTCGAATAAAATTTTATTCGAACAAAAATTTTATCAGAATAAAATTAGAAATTTGTACGCATATGTATCTTTTAAATTATTTAAAAAATTTTAAGGTATTAATTGTTCTTCGTTTTATTTAGAAATTTTTGAAAATTTTATATCTACGAGAATTTCTTTAAATTATGTACATACTCGTATTTAAAAATCATTCTGTATTTATTTATGCATGTACATATGTGTGCCGTAAAAAAACATTTTTGTTTCAACAAATCAAATATCCGCGGGTAAGGCTCCCTTTGCCGGCCTATGGGGATCAAGTTAATTAAAATTTTATCGTGTTTCATTAAAAAAAATTGTTATTGTCTGATAATGGGCACAAGTACAACAAAACAAAACTACTCAAAATTAAGAGCATGTTTTAAAATATTTTTATCTTTTATTTTCATTTTTTCTTCTCTCTTTTCATACGCCGATCGTATTTGCTGCTAATTGATTTATTTTGTGTGGTAATTTAGGGAAATAAGGGCGTCATCATCGTCATCATTATCATTCAACTAAACTGCAACAACACAAGTATATATTAAACATTCAACAATATAGACCATTTAAAAAACAACATTACACCAGTATATACTCCATTCAGCACTTTAACTCTTCTTTACGCAACCAATTCACACAATACGAAGTACGAATTGTAGCGTTGAGATACAAATAACTACGCGCAGTACTAAGGGAGTGTTTCAAAAGATAAAAATATCAAGGAAAAAAGTCTGCCCAGACAGCATTAAACCATTTTTAACTCAATGAAGCAATAATTTAGCAAAAAGCTGCATGTTTCACTAAAAAAAAGGCTTTTTGAATTTCAATGTGTAACGGTATGAAATTCAAAGAAAAAAAATAAAAAATAACTTCCAAAAATTATGAAAACATGTAGACCTTCATGGCCAAGAAAAAAAAACCTTAAACTGTGAAAAGCTACATACAGACTCGCACATAAAGATGGTTTAAGAAACTCCAGCAGATGATGAACAAAAAAAAAAAGAAAAAAGAGTTAATAAACCATAAAAGTAAAATGAATGAGATCAGTAGGAGTGCGTACGAATGTAAAAAAAAAATATTCAAAAACCGACAACAGCTACAAAAATCATCATAAATTAAAAGCGTAACAACAAAATTATGTTTCTTTGTTACTATATTTTTTTTCATTTCAATTTTAGCTTAAGCCAAATTTAAAAATAAAAAACATACATATGTATGACTTTATATTTACAAAAGAAAGTTGATCTCGTTTTTATTATTTTTATTTTCTTAAATATCTTTTTTTAGTACCTTTTGCCAAAAATTAAAATGCGAAACCCAAGCAATGTTGCTTTGGTGAAAAAAAAATTACAAAATTTTAATTTTCTTACAACAACTACTTAGGAGAGTCTACGCTACTTTTAGTATTTGTTTGAATTATCATTCATTATTGTATTGGTTCACCAGACAATGGGTTGAGTCTTAAACCAGCTGCTTTGACATTATGTACAAACTTGTACATAAATACATGCATACATATGTATGGATGGATGGATATCTGTGGCCAAACGGGCGACAAAAGACAATCACTATGGAGATAATAGCACAATGGGTCAAAAAACATATTTTTAAATCTCTAAAGACACTTTTTTTAAACATGAAATTTTTGTTCATTAAAATTTGTCACACAATATTTTTTTTTACGAATTTTCTATAGCCAAAAAAATCAATAGTGAAACAAAATTTCCGATAGAACAAACCTTTCGTCAAATAACAGAAAAATTTTAAATCTGACATAATCTTTCTTATGACAAATTTTTTAAATAAAATTTCCTCTTTGGTTGACAAAATTTTTTTATAGAAAAATGTTTCGGGCGATGAAACCTTCTATAGAAAAATTTTCTATTGTTGGGCCGACAAAATCTAACATCCTGTCTGCACAACCCAGACGGTCGGCCGACTTCAGTGGAAAATTTATATGAAAATGTTTCAGAGGTGTCGATTGCGCTTGGCTTGTAAAAACAAGGTGTAAATGGAAAATTTTAAATCCGATAAAATGTATATAGAAAACTTTTGGAGCGACAATATTTATATAGAAAACTTTTTTTTAGAACGACAAAATTGTGACAAAATATTTTCTGATTTTTTTTTGTGGCAAAATTTTCAAAGAATAATTTTTCATGCAAACTGGTAAATTTTATGCGACTAAATTTTAGATAAAAATAGTTTTCTTGTTACAAAAAAACAAATTAAAATATTTGTTTGTATGACAAACAAAACACTTTCGATAAATATAATATGTATTTTAATCCAGCGCAGTTAATTAATTCTACCCATTTTTTTAATTTTTTCTTGTCAGAAGAACACATGCCTTTTATCTAAAATTTAGTCGCACTTGGCCATATAAACAGTTGTCACAAGAAAATTTTTACATTTTTGCAATTTTTGTCACAAAAAAATTTTCGGGAAAAAAATCTTGTTACACGAAAAAGTCTTTGTTTAAATTTTTTCGATCCAAAAGTTTTATATATTCTATAAAATTTTTTTATATTAAATTTTCGTGTAGCAAAATTTTTTATAGAAAAATTTTTGTGTGACAAAATTTTCCAGTAACAAAATTTTTTATAGAAAAAATTTCGTGTAACAAAAATTTTTATAGAAAAAATATCGTGTAACCAAATTTTTTATAGAAAAAATTTCGTGTAATACAATTTTTTATAGAAAAAATTTAGTGTAACAAAATTTTTTATAGAAAAAATTCCGTGTGACAAAATTTTTTACAAAAAAATTTTCGTGTGACAAAATTTTTTATAGAAAAATTTTTGAGTTACAAAATTTTTTATAGAAAAATGTTTGAGTTACAAAATTTTCTATAGAAAAAGTTTCGTGTAACAAGATCTTTTATATAAAATTTTTTGTAAAAAAATTTTCGTGGAACAAAATTTTCTATAGAAAGATGTTCGTTTAACATAGTTTTCAACATGTGACAAAATTTTTTACAGAAAAATTTTCGTGTACCAAAATTTTTTATAGGAAAATTTTCGTGCACCAGAATATTCTATAGAAAAATTGTCGTGCAACGAAATTTTCTATAGAAAAATTTTTGTCATTAAATTTTTCATAAAAAAATGTTTGTGCGAAAAAATTTTCTATGGAAAAATTTCGTGCAACAAAAAATTTTTTTTATAGAAAAATTTTCACGTCATGAAATTTTTCATAAAAAAATTATATGCGATAAAATTTTCTATAGAAAAATTTCGAGCAACAAAATTTTCTATAGAAAAATTAAGGCGCAGAAAAATTTTCTATAAATAAATTTTCATGTAAAAAAATTTTTTATAGTAAAATTTTCACGTCATGAAATTTTTCATAAAAAAATTATATGCGATAAAATTTTCTATAGAAAAATTTTCGTGTGACAAAATTTCCTACAGAAATTTTCAAAAAAATTTACCTTTCTATAGGAAACTTTTTTTTGGTTTCAAAATTTTCATTTTAGTTTCTATTTTCGCCTGACTATATTAGTTTGCATGTTCGCCCCATAGTGCCATATATGTGGTGTCTGGTTATTACATAAATTTATATATTATTTTTATTTTTTACTTTTTATGTTGAGATAAAAAGAAACTAAATTTATGTTTTTTGCAAAAAATACAGCAAAAGAAACACGAACGAAAACATACACACACACACACACAATCGGCTTAAAAATGACGTACCAGCTCTCCAAGCTTTAGCAACATTTCGAATGAATAATAATGCTGCATGCAGAGTGTTTGTTGTAGTTGTAATCTGCAGTTAAAGCAAAAGCATTCGAAAACTTACTCGCTTATCATGTTTTGGAGCAACGACAAATACCAGCAGCAACAAGAAACAAAAAAAAACAACAAAACAAAAACAGTCCAAACTGCTAAATGAAATCAAGCAATCAACCATCGGCCACTTAGTCAGTCAGCGGTTTGGCGTGCCCCCTTTTTTCGGCATTTAGCTGTGTTTAGTTTATTTCTTTTCTGAGCGTGTTTGTCTGTATGTCTGTCTGTTTGTCTGTGTGTTTTGTTTGTTTCTTGAAAATATTATTATTAGTTTTTTTATTGTACCTATCTCAGCTGTAGTTTATAGTTTTATTATTTTTTAGTAATTTTTAAAAATGCGACCCCCTTTCCATTACTGCTTCCGCACCAGCGTCTCTCGACAGACGGTGTCTGCTGATTATTTCAAAAATATTTTTTGTATATTTTGTTACTTTTGCAGACCCAAATACTGCAGGCGCATAATGACGACGACGACGATGTATGTTAAATTACATAATAAATATATTTAACTTATTGCATTTGGTGTTTTTGAAGTCTTATTTTTTGTTTGCTTTCTTGACTCCAATTTAAAGTTGTATGAATATTGTGTATGAATTGTATTTATTTATTTTTTACTTTTTCTTACTAGAAAATTTTATGCCACACGCTCCAACACAATTTTGTGGTAATTCTGCTTAAACAATGATTAAACAAATTTTGTACGACGACCAGTTACAATAGAGACAAATAAAATAAATAAATAAAAAAAAACAAAAGCAAATTGTGTTACAAAATCACTCACATCTGTGTTTTGCTTGGTAACATTAATTGCTTATAGAAAAAAAAATTGGATCACTTAAAATTTTATAGAGAACAAAATCTGCGCAGATTTCTGGACATAATGAACATAAATAATAATATGAGTTGCCAGACCTGAAAGTCATATTGAAAGCTTAATACCTATCGCACGCAACACGGAATGTTAAGCCTTTATTAATTTATTTCAACTGTTCGTTTAAATAGAATTTTTTACTTGTAATAAAGGCGGTATATTTACTTTCTTTGAACTTGTTAAAATAATTGAAAACAAAATCTGGCAACACCGGTAATATTTCTAATATCACTTAATTGTTTATTATCTCAAATTGTATGATATGAAGAGCTCAATAGATGTTCAAAGCTTCCATTTGAATCGTTTACATGAAATATTAAGTTAAATTTTAAAGGGCATGGTCCTGCCCACTTTTTAAAACACAATATTTGGTCATTACCAGAGCCCAAAATATGTATTACGTTTCGTAAATATTGCCTGGGTTGAAATAAGTATGCGAAATGTGACTATAAGCTTTAATGGGCGTAAACCCGCCTCCCCCTCCTTTCCGAGTATAATACAGCCTTGGAAGCTTGACCTGCAAATAATGTAAGGTTTGGAAGAAAATGCATTAAAATTAAAATATAAATTCAGTAAAGTGAGCCCTGGACTCGAACATACATACATATATATGTAATACTATACGAACTTTAGCCTATATATATATAAATTATTTTTTTAATTTTATGCACTCGGTAAACTTTTTTCGGTTTTTGGCGATTTAGTTCAGTTTTAGCGTCTTTTTTTTAAGTTCTGACAGTTTTATTAGATTTGGCGTTTTTAATTTTGGCGATTTTTCGGCTTTTGACGATTTACTTTAGTTTTCGCGATTTTTTAGTTTTGGCACTTTTCTTCGTTGTGACGATTTTATAATATAATATCCTACCTGGCTGGTTTTTGAGCCATTTTTTTAGTTTTGACGCTTTTTCTTAGTTTCGGCAATTTTTCTCGTTTTTTGAATTTTTTTCGGTTTCGGTTTTTTTTGTTTTTGCGATTTTTAGCGATTTAGTTTAGTTTTACCGATTTTTTGTTAGTTATGGGACAATTTTTCGCATTTTCGGTTTCTGGCGATTTAGTTTCGTTTTAGCGATTGTTTTTGGTTTTTGGCGATTTTTTCGTTTTGACGATATTTCTCGATTTTTGGCGATTTAGTTAAGTTTTAGCAATTTTTTTAGTTCTGGCACTTTTTCGTTTTGCCGCTTTTTTCGTTTTGGCGATTTTTTTCGTTTTGACGTTTTTTTTTTAATTTGGAATTTTTTAGTTTTAGCGTTTTTGAAAATTTCAAGAGTTTGCCTTTTACGGTTTCCGAGATGCAGCAAGTTGTCAAAATTACATTAACTGAAAGCATACCCTTTAATTTTGATTTTTGTTTTATTTTAGTTTTAATTGGTGTGTGTAGTCTGCATAAAAATCAATAACTTTGAAAATTTCAAGCATATGTATATTTTGGAAAAATTTAAAATAATGGTTATTTTTTGATCAGACCTCGTATATATGTATAATTGTCTGTAAATTCATTAGGATTTCGAAATTTATCGTTTCTTGCTTTAGAACACCCTTTAATTTTTAACTGTCATATAGTTATTTGTTGTTTTACATATTCTGTAAAATTTTCAGGTCTGTAGTTCTTACGGTTCTCGGGAAAGCAGCCTGTGACGGACAGACGGTTATCATAGCGAAAACAATATTCCTCAACTCACCCTCTAATAATTCTAAATTGTAAACTTTTTTTAAACGGGGTTCAATATAACTCCCATCAAAAAGCCATCTTTAATTTTTTTATCTTCACACAATATGATCGCCTCTCGAAGTTACAGTGTGTGTTCTTAGAGGTGCACAGCTTCTTGCGTTTTATTTCAATTTGTAAAGTATAACGACTGAATTTATAATATTCCTTTAATTATTTTCTTTCTTATATCTTTTTAACAATTATAACTTAAAAGAGATTCAAGGTGCAATAAAACAAATATCCTAAACGCTTAAAAATATTGACATTTCGTCACAGAAATTAGAACCCACAAGCCACACATTTATTTGAAGGACAAGGTGAATTTGTTTTTTGATCTCTTAGAAATAAACAATTTTGTTATTATTTTTGTTTTGAAGCAGGCACATGTATACATGATACAATGTCAGAACGATTCTTTAAATAAACAAATTTTTTAAGTCGATATACATAAATTTTTCATTAATAAAACAAGTTTCTCAAATGTTTTATTTTTTTTTATTTTTAGTTGCTCATAAATTAAGCTTATAAAAAAAAAGTGATTTGAATTCACAGAGAAATTATTTGGAAAAAGCTTTTGAGACTTGTTTCTGCATTATTTACATCACGGCTGTCCAAAGTGGCACCAGAGTGCCGAACATCAATCGGCTTCTTATACAAAAGTATACACATACGCAAGTACATTTCTCTCGGTGTTCTCTTGGTGGCCAGCATTGATTTACTTCCTGTTTCCACAACCCAATACAGGGATTTCATAGAAATAAGTTTAGTTGTCTCATGGTTAACTCAACTCTCACACAACGAAACTTTTTTTAATTGAAATAAATACACAGAAAAAATAATTTTTTTTCCGTTTTTGACAAAGTTTTCCTAATTATTTTAATAATAATGCATTTCGTGATCTTGTTTTTGCAAAAAAAAAAAATTTCATTTATTACACTTTTCTATGAACTTTGACCCATGAATGGATGGACGTGAAGAAAAGAAGGCTGCTGCGTCATGTTAACTTGAGAAAACAGTGCAGCTGGAACTAAAACGTCTTAAGTAAATTTTCTTATTTTTTTAATAACTGATGAAAAATGTTATCGCATCTTAATTGTGCATCAAACTTAACGAATATTTTCATCATTAATTATTTTAAACTGACATAAATACAAAATACAAATACACTTCGAAACATTTCCTCAATTC
The DNA here is from genome assembly GCA_936439885.1 of Nowickia ferox. NCBI lineage: Eukaryota > Metazoa > Arthropoda > Insecta > Diptera > Tachinidae > Nowickia > Nowickia ferox. The sequence goes on along the minus strand of OW387023.1, from coordinate 12,407,192 downwards.
AAGATTATCTCCATCAACATCAAAGTTTCACAACAATAATCTTCATAATACAACATATTTGCAACAAATAAAAAGGCTCTCAGAGACATTTTCATAACAGATATTTCGTGTCACAATTTCATATATAAAATCATAATTTTTCTAGTTCTCACTCTCTCTTACACACAAACACACATTCTTTACAGCGCTAGATTTTATTTGAATTTGTATCTGCATCTATTAAATGTTAAATCTGAAAGGCACAAGATTTGCTTTTTTAGGCATACATCTATACCACACAATTTTTCATTTAAATGAAAGTTTTAAGTTTTAATTTTTTTCGGCTTTCATTTATGTTTTTTACATACAAACATACATTTGTACGTACATATCTTTCACTTTTTAGGCCGCTTTTTTAACTTGGTGTGTGTTTTAATAAACCTTTTATATAGAGCTGAAGATATTTCGAATTTAATTAACACACACAATTACAATAATTTGCAGCCATTAGCATTTTGTTAAAAAAAAATTACAAAAAATTTTTGAG